>CM060913.1:525536896-528036896 GCA_030737875.1 Allium sativum | reverse complement strand
TGGAAATCAAATGGTTATTTGATTATTAAAGTTGAATTTTAATTTAAACTGTTATTTGATTTTGTTAGAAAAAAAACAACGTTGTATATCATCCCTTTGTAGTGTCCGTTCCAATTGAATTAATTTGTCTGTAGGTAAGATTTGATTTAAAACCCGTAATCAATATAGTTGTATACTTTGTTCCATCAACCATGCACTTCCTAGTTTAGGGTGGCATTTCATTTAAACTATTTGTTCTCGTTTAGCCCAACAGTTAAATCCAGCAAAATCTAAATAAAATCTTGCCTGTCGGTAATGCAAATATTGCAAAACACTGTACAGGATTCCAAATCTCCTTCTGTCAGTTTCAAAGATTTTTGAAACGGTGCTCAAAGATATTGCAAAGCATTGTACAAGATTTCAAGAATCCCTTTCTGTCAGCAGCACCAACACTATAAAATTCATACTCCATTTTTTCCTGTTCCAGATAACAAAACTGCTCTCTCCTCATTTTATTTCTTTAACAGCTGAGATTCCCTTCCTCACAAAATAAATTTCCCAAAATAGGTTCTTTCCCAAATCAAGAGGAAAAGGGATCATACGAAAAGCTTTAAGTCATGAATCCACCCTTTCCCTCTTGTTCGAATTCGAACCACCCATTTGATGGCAACAACTACCGATCGCCACCTGTAGGCGATGTGACCTCGGCACCTCCTATCAACCGCGCCATCGCCAGTGGTTTCGACTCAGACCCCTCCCTAGTGGTCTTCGCTCTCTACCCTCTCTCCTTTGATTAACCAGTTCTTTCTTTCCTCAAACGAGCCAAGTAAGGTTGTCGCCACCGTCAACAAGGCCACCTGTGCCTCCACCGCTGTTATCCGTCACTGAGAGCCGGTTTCCTCTCCCTAGCAGATTCGAGGCCTCTAAGCAAAGCGGGAACCAAAGACTGTCGTTCCTTCAGCCTCTAACACCACACGAGAACTCGCCTTACTACATCCTCCTATGTTTCACGTTAGATCTAGAAACACGCTGTTTTGTTTGAAGATCTGGTTGGCTGGAGTGTTTGTGCTATTCTTATACTTGTTATTCTGACTTTGGTTAAAGCACTGGTATTGATCAAAGTTGGTGCCGGAGTTGTTGATTCCTATGGTCATTTGTCGCTGAGCTTTGATGTCGTTCATGCGTTGTATCAATGCCATTTTTGGTTTCATAGTTGCCTTCCCATCACAAAAGGTGGTTTTTTTTCTCACTCATAGACTAACTAATTTGTAACACCCCACCTCCACCAGGGTGGCTCTTGCAAGCACTCTGACTTTGGAGGGGCGTTTGAATCAGGTAAACATGCATAATGATATATCAAGGCAGAACAAGAACATATGTATATATGTAAACAGAGTAAATAAGATAAGTAGAACAGCGGAAGATTTCAAACTATTTCAAAACAAGTCTGGTACAACATAATGTCAACTTTCCAAATACACAAGTCTAGATAAAAAAACCATCACTGAAAAACTGAAATACGTAAGTACTATCCCCAAAATAAGTGATAACCATAGCTAGCTTCATGTCAAGACCGTACATCAGCTAAAATCCCACAAGCAAGCGATCAGAAATCCAAGCTAAGCTCCAATATTCCCACCCTGAGAACCTTGGGGGGGGGGGGAAACGGAAGAAAAGAGGCGAAAGAAAACAGGTCAGTCAAAAAGACTGAGTAAGCCCTACTACAATCAATGTAAACTGATAAAGTTAACTGGCATGAGAAGCAGGGATGAACATAAGGATAACATACTAGCATGATGATTAACTAACAAGGTAGATAAAGGTGTCATCGCATAATCAGGTTTAAGGTTTTTGCACCACAGGTGTACTAGCAAGCTAACATGACTTGAATAAACAAGTATTGATCCCTTGGCCCAAGCTTTGGCCCAATAACATGAAGTGACCCTAATACGAGGTCCAATAACATGAAGTGACCCTAATATGAGGTCCAATAACATGAAGTGACCCTAATACGAGGTCCAACCAAATGGTCTAGTCGATCGGCTCCCTATAAGCCTAACTCGTCACGTGTTGGTGTCAATACGGCCCAAACATAATTGTAGTCGGACTGTGCCGGGTCTCCCGTCGGGTGTATCAAGCCCTAGGGTGTCAACCCCTGGACACCATAAACATAAGTGCACAGTCTCGATCTACTGGTACCCATCCTTGACTTCTCCAAATACGGACTACGTGCACAACCATAGTCCGTCCGGAACTACATCGGCGTACCACTCGACCGTCGTTTTGGTCACTTATACCAGTCCAGTAATCGTGCCCCCACCCTAGCCTAGTCCCTAGGGTCTTAATGATACAAACTTGGGATTACTGCTGGAGTGGACCCCCATTGCTAGGATTTTCTAGTGGGTTAAGTACGATTTAACCCTTTTACTAATCATGGATTAACTTGGTTAAGTGTAACGATGAGTTCACGACTTAACCCTGATTAATCTACCAAGCCCAAATTGGTTAAGTATTAAGTGGACCATGACTTAACCCTAATCATGAGGCATTAACTAATTTAATGTGCCTTGACCTCTCACATTAGACGTTGTTGTGGTTACTAGTTAAGCCGGGCGGGTCCGGGTAGCTTTACACCACAACTTGGTCTAACCTCGGGTTCAAGGTACAACATGACTAACTTCTCACATTGGGTCCTATTGTTTGTAGCAACTAGTTAAGCCGGTCGGTTCCGGGTAGTTTTACGCTACAAACTCAACCTAACCTCGAGTTGGTCACACTTATATTTTCTAAGTGTCATGTCCATCATGTTTCCAAAACATATTACAAGTTTTCAAGAATTTGGGTAGACCTAACTTAATAGGTAAATTCCAAATGGGTAGACCTAACTTAATAGGTAAATTCCCAATCTTATGTTTTCATGTCTTTTAAGTTTACCCAACCCCAAACGCAATCCCATCACTTACATATCGCAATAGCGCATAAAGGATAGAAAGAGGGAACTTGGCATAATCATGACATAAAGGTGTTGAAGCCACAAGTTTAACATGGTGGCATATGAAATGTACATATGTTCATATACTTGCATATTACATTTTTAGGCCTCAAAAGCATGCATAAAACCAAACTTAGCATATTGGTGATACATGGTGATAAATGACATGTAGAAATGGCCATAAGTTCGCATTTAGCCTCACATGCAAGTTATCATAAGAGATATGATAACTTACATGTTGCCAAAATGCAACCTTTAGCATAAAGCTTGAAGCTTTAAGCTCATAAACCCAAGATAAGCTTGCATAACATGATAACATGAACAAAATGATCAACCCAAACTTGCATAACATAACTTGCATATCATATGACAAACTTGCATATCAAACTTGCATAACATAACATGATAAACTTGCATATCACAACATGGCAAACTTGCATAGCATAATGATCAACCAAACTTGCATCATTCATTTAACTTTAGAGTTTAAATATGAAAGTAGAAAAGGGCTTACAATGCTTATGAAGACACAAAAATATATATAGATTGAGACAAAGCCCTTATGCAATCAAATAAACCCAAAATGCAAGCTCCAATAGAAAAACCCTTGAGCCAAAATAATCAAAACTCTTTCTTTATGATGTAAATATGGAAACTTGACTTGAATGCAAGCTAATGATGCTCATACAAGCTTGAAAACACTTGTATGCATTGAAAAACTCTCATAGAAATAACTTAGGAATTTTATGAAGAGAGTGGAGGCCATGAGAGGAATGATTTTGCCATAGTTTAGTTACTTGAATGAATAATGATGATTTAGGGTTAGGTTAGGGGCTTATTTATAGAGATTAGGATTAGTTTTAGCCTTAGGATTAAACCCTAATTCCAATCTCAGCCCTTAAAACCGAATCTGGCCCTAAAACCTAACCAAAACCCCAAAATGGTGCACCAGGCAAAACTGCCCGGCTGAACCAAGTCGACAGCCAAGTCGACAGGGCTGTCGACTTGGGTCCAACCAAGTCGACTGCCAAGTCGACAGGCCTGTCGACTTGGTTGGCTTGGCGGGAAATTTCCCGCCTAGCCTTCCAGGCCCGAAATTCGAAATTTGAAATTCATATCTGTTTTGAACTTGAAATTTTCTGAAAAATTCATTGGGCCTTAATCGGGTCATACGGACTCCGATTTTCGAAAAATCGGACTCTATTTCGCGTATTTTTCCGAGACGAACGCAATGGCATAGCCCGTTTCCCTTGATTCAGATTTATAAATTAAATTCTGCCTTTACGTTATAACAGGTTATTGAAAATACGGGTTGTTACATTCTCCCCTCCTTAAAGGATTTCGTCCCCGAAATCTCTATGTTAGGAAGAACATATCCTACCATCCAACATCCATCTACTCAAAACATCATCCACGAGCAATCATTGTCCTTACAAGATTCTAAATGTTGTATGAACATATGCAAAGGTGTGTGTATATGTACTTATCTAATGCAAATATCATCAATGCAAATTATGTTAGTGAAATGAATCCATATGTATGCAATTCCTAACATAATGTATAACATCTATATGTGTGCACATAACATACATCCATATGCAATATCCATGTGATAACACAAAAATTTTCATCCATGAATAAGCATAAACACTCATGCATATGCAATATGAGGAGTGTGTGAGCCGATCTAGTGCCTAATGTGTATAATGCATCCACGAGTAACCACTTGCAACCATCAAGCATAACATGTTTCAAACACATGTTTCATCCAAAGGGTTTCTACCTAAGGTTCTCATGACAAGATTAACATGATAAACTAGAAAATCAAGACAAACATGGATAGCAAAAGATATGCTACAAAGAGATCGGGAAGATAAGCAGGATATACCCCTTTCGGATTACAAGAAATCCCTTCCTAACCCAACCCATATTCTATAAAAGCCCAAAAGGTTTAGTCAACCTAACGGACCCCTTCAAACCCTGACATGTATTACTAGCCAATAAGTCATACCTCCCGACAGAAATAGGACCGAGAATGGGACCGAGAGGATATACGTAAAAAGATAACATGCGAGTAAGTTCCACAGGAAAGCAAGGATCAAGGATATGTTCTTAAAAAGAGATATGATGCGCGTATCTAGCCTTCATTCTTCTAAGTCACGTTTCCTTGAGCTTAACTCCACTGTGCTTTGACCGTCTTTTACCTCATGATTTCTTAGCTTCTTAACTCTTATTTCCAAATATGAGTTGGAACCCATTTCATTGTCGCCTCTCGTCTTCCTTTTTCACTTACTCTTCTATCATTCTTGGCTTAAACATAACTATGACCTCATGGTTTCATGCAAGCTCTCCAAAATTCACTAGTGAATCCTGGATCTCGTTTACTTACTATAAAGTATTCCACGCAGCAGAACTTTTCTTGAAAATACCAACCCTCGTTGCCAATTGCTCTTACTAACGTGATTTTCTATAACTCATGCTTGAACGAAATGAACCATCCGCCTGTGAATGATAGGCCGTACTTAGATTCAGTGCTTGCCCATGACTTCCCGTAGACTATACCAAAACTGGCTAGTGAAGATTGAGTCATGGTTACTAACTATCCTTTAGGGGACCTCGTGCAACCGCTTTATTTCTTGAAAGTAAACTGTCGCTAGTTATGATGCAGTCCTTTCGCTCTTTACCGGAGTGAAATGAGCACTCTTCGTGAGTCTACCTACTATGACCCACATGCTCTTATTCCCTTTCTTGATCTAGGAAGTCCATCCACGAAATCCTTCATGACGCTTTTCCCTCTTCCATTGCGGGGACCTTCAATGGATATAATAGCCCACCGGGCTTCTATGACTCGGCCTTTAACCTGTTGGCACAACATGCACCTTGGGACAAACTCGGCCACCTCCTCGGGTGATGTGCATCTTCAAGAACCTTCTTTCTCTCATCGCGTCTTAGCCATCCCTTGTCATCTATAGCGAGGTGACTTACCATCTCGCCTCGAATCAATCTTGTCCATGATCTCGACTAACTGCGGGTCTTCTTTCTGTGAACTCCCTACTTGATCCAGAAGGGTAGGTCTAAGCTCAAGGGACGCTAACTAACTAATTAAACTGAGAGAACTTCTTAATTCAATTGTCCTCGTCGGAGCTTTCCGGTCTTGAACCGCGACCACTTTAGCGGGATCCACCGCTAAGCCTTGCTTAGAAACTATGTGCCCAAGAAATCCAACTTCCATTCTCCAAAAGTGACACTTGGAGAACTTGGCCTTCAACTGATGCGCTCTAAGCGTATCCATCACCTCCACGAGATGCCTTGCGTGCTCTTCCTCATCCTTAGAGAAGATCAGAATATCATCTACGAAGATCACGACAAACTTGTTCAAGAACTCCCTGAACACCCTACTCATCAAGTCCACGAAATATGCGGGTGCATTAGTCAAGCCGAACGGCATGACAAGTCATTCGAAGAATCCATCTGGAGTTCTGAACGCAGTCTTGTCTATACTATCTTGAGCTACTCTGAGCTGATGGAATCCAGTAGCAAGATCAAGAGAAAACAGATGTTCCTACAAGCTGATCAAACAAATCATCGATCCTTGGTAATGGTTGTCTATTCTTCTTGTTCTACTCACGATAATCAACACACGGGCGAAGCGAACTGTCCACATTAGTAGCGAATACTACTAGAGCACCCTCTTCGGAAATGCTCCATCGTATGAAGTTCTTCTCAAGCAACTCCTTGACTTGCTTTCTTAACTCTCATCTCGCGGGACCATGTGCCTAACCGGCCACGTAACTGGCTTGGCATTATCAACCAGATAAATGCGGAAATCAATCTCTCGCTTAGGGGTAACCCCCCTTCACTTCACCCAAGATATCAGGATATTCTCGGACCACCCTCACCGATTGCAAACTATCGATAGACGAGTTGAGGGATTCAAGATAACACAACATGACGGGACCCATAGGGTTACAAGAAATTTTTAGGGTATTACCGAGGCGAATCATGAGCCTCACAACCCTATGCTCAAAAATCAAGGATGGCTCCAAAACTGGACAACCCATCCATGCCCAAAATCAACCCATACCCCATGAAACCGAGAATATAAGCATCACACGAGAACTCTACACTAAAGATAGAGATTTTCAAATCCACGTAGATAATAGACAAATGGGCGGAAACCCCAATTGGATTTGGAACACACACGGGATCATTAACTAGACTAGTACTTAGGTGCAAACTTTCAACTAGATCAGATGAAATAAACTATGCGATGTGTCAAAATCAAACAAAGTACAAACAGGAAAATCAGAAATGTAAACAGGACTTTTAACAGAAACACTACCTCGATCATGAGCTAGAAGAACGATGTTGAGGGGATGAATTCGCCCTCCAGATGGTCTTGCACACTGAGTCTGACCTTGCCCTTGCTTCTTCGGGCAATCTTTGCTGAAATGTCACCACAATGAAAGCATTCACCACTCTTCCTTTTTCTCTTCCTATAATCCTTAATAAGATGCCCAACTGAACCGCAATAATGGCACTTCCTCTTGTCGTTATTGCCCTTGCTATTGTTCCCCTTGTTGCCTTGACTCTTGTTCTTGTTCTTGCGGTTTTTGGAGTTCTTGCCTTGCTTCCCGAAATTCACCGTTCCTTCCGACGTAGGCCCTCCCTTCTTCGAGCAGTCCCTAGTGAAGTGTCCCATTTCTCCACAGTCAAAGCAAGTGCCCTTCCTCTTTCTGCAATCCTTGTTTAGATGAGTCAAGCTTCCACAAGTAAAGCACATCTTTTCCTTCTTATCTTCAGACTTCTCCTCCTTCTTTTTCATTTCCTTTTTGGGCTCCGTTTCCTTGTTTTGAGACTCATTCATCTTGACCTCCTTCTTGTCACTCCTATTCTCTTCATTGAGTAGGGCCATATTCACCAAACTCTCGAAAGTTGCCCCCAAGGGTATATGAGTCATGGCTAAACCATGTAATGGCTCGTTTAATCCTAGAGCAAAGTATAGGGCCTTCTTCTGAGCTGTGTTAACCAAGTCTAAACTGACCCGAGCCAGTTGATTAAACTTATCTATGTATTCCCTAATAGTCATGTCCCCTTGCTTCAGTGATAGGAACCTTAGTCCAAACTTTCCCCTAAAGTCATCCCAAGTCTCAATTGGCCTAGTAGCGGTGGTGACCACCCACCAACGTGCAGCTTCTTCCTTTAGCAACCACACTGCCAATAAAACCTTCCTACGGTCATCTATGTCAAAGATGGCGAAAAGATCTTCGGTTTCTTTCAACCAATTCCTTGCCTCTACAAAAGTCTCTGTTCCAATGAAATTCTTGTCACCCATCATCTTAAAGTCCTTACAAGTTTCCGAAAAATCCGCTTGTCGAGGTTGAGGGGGAGGAGGAACATCAGCTATGGGAGGAGGAGGAGAAACATTAACCACCGGAGGAGGAGGAGGAGGAACATCTGCGGGGCCGGCTTCGGTCGCCCTAGCCTCCAAAAGTCTCCTATACCAAACAGGTACGTGTACTCCCTCCGGAATGGCAAAGTTATTGGCCATACTGAAAACGAAGAAAAAGATAGATTCAAAATGGAGAAAAACGAAGGAATTTTGCTAATGGCTTTTTGGGGAATAGCCTTTAAAATAAACTAGACTTTTCTTTGGAAAATACTTTATACTTGGTTTTGAAAATAGTTTTCCCAAAAGTTTTAAAAACCCTTTTGTTCCTTCTCGTTAACCATATGCTCTGATACCAAATGTAACACCCCACCTCCGCCAGGGTGGCTCTTGCAAGCACTCTGACTTTGGAGGGGCGTTTGAATCAGGTAAACATGGATAATGATATATCAAGGCAGAACAAGAACATATGTATATATGTAAACAGAGTAAATAAGATAAGTAAAACAGCGGAAGATTTCAAACTATTTCAAAACAAGTCTGGTACAACATAATGTCAACTTTCCAAATACACAAGTCTAGATAAAAACAACATCACTGAAAAACTGAAATACGTAAGTACTATCCCCAAAATAAGTGATAACCATAGCTAGCTTCATGTCAAGACCGTACATGAGCTAAAATCCTACAAGCAAGCGATCAGAAATCCAAGCTAAACTCCAATATTCCCACCCTGAGAACCTGGGGGGGGGGGGGGACGGAAGAAAAGAGGCGAAAGAAAACAGGTCAGTCAAAAAGACTGAGTAAGCCCTACTACAATCAATGCAAACTGATAATGTTAACTGGCATGAGAAGCAGGGATGAACATAAGGATAACATACTAGCATGATGAATAACTAACAAGGTAGATAAAGGTGTCATCGCATAATCAGGTTTAAGGTTTTTGCACCACAGGTGTACTAGCAAGCTAACATGACTTGAATAAACAAGTATTGATCCCTTGGCCCAAGCTTTGGCCTAATAACATGAAGTGACCCTAATACGAGGTCCAATAACATGAAGTGACCCTAATACGAGGTCCAACCAAACGGTCTAGTCGATCGGCTCCCTATAAGCCTAACTCGTCACGTGTTGGTGTCAATACGGCCCAAACATAATTGTAGTCGGACTGTGCCGGTTCTCCCGTCGGGTGTATCAAGCCCTAGGGTGTCAACCCCTGGACACCATAAACATAAGTGCACAGTCTCGATCTACTGGTACCCATGCTTGACTTCTCCAAATACGGACTACGTGCACGACCATAGTCCGTCTGGAACTACATCGGCGTACCACTCGACCGTCGTTTTGGTCACTTATACCAGTCCAGTAATCGTGCCCCCACCCTAGCCTAGTCCCTAGGGTCTTAATGATACAAACTTGGGATTACTGCTGGAGTGGACCCCCATTGCTAGGATTTTCTAGTGGGTTAAGTACGGTTTGACCCTTTTACTAATCATGGATTAACTTGGTTAAGTGTAACGATGAGTTCACGACTTAACCCTGATTAATCTACCAAGCCCAAATTGGTTAAGTATTAAGTGGACCATGACTTAACCCTAATCATGAGGCATTAACTAATTTAGTGTGCCTTAACCTCTCACATTAGACCTTGTTGTGGTTACTAGTTAAGCCGGGCAGGTCCGGGTAGCTTTACACCACAACTTGGTCTAACCTCGGGTTCAAGGTACAACATGACCAACTTCTCACATTGGGTCCTATTGTTTGTAGCAACTAGTTAAGCCGGTCGGTTTCGGGTAGTTTTACGCTACAAACTCAACCCAACCTCGAGTTGGTCACACTTATATTTTCTAAGTGTCATGTCCATCATGTTTCCAAAACATATTACAAGTTTTCAAGAATTTGGGTAGACCTAACTTAATAGGTAAATTCCCAATGGGTAGACCTAACTTAATAGGTAAATTCCCAATCTTATGTTTTCATGTCTTTTAAGTTTACCCAACCCCAAACGCAATCCCATTGCTTACATATCGTAATAGCGCATAAAGGATAGAAAGAGGGAACTTGGCATAATCATGACATAAAGGTGTTGAAGCCACAAGTTTAACATGGTGGCATATGAAATGTACATATGTTCATATACTTGCATATTACATTTTTAGGCCTCAAAAGCATGCATAAAACCAAACTTAGCATATTGGTGATACATGGTGATAAATGACATGTAGAAATGGCCATAAGTTCGCATTTAGCCTTACATGCAAGTTATCATAAGAGATATGATAACTTACATGTTGCCAAAATGCAACCTTTAGCATAAAGCTTGAAGCTTTAAGCTCATAAACCCAAGATAAGCTTGCATAACATGATAACATGAACAAAATGATCAACCCAAACTTGCATAACATAACTTGCATGTCATATGACAAACTTGCATATCAAACTTGCATAACATAACATGATAAACTTGCATATCACAACATGGCAAACTTGCATAGCATAATGATCAACCAAACTTGCATCATTCATTTAACTTTAGAGTTTAAATATGAAAGTAGAAAAGGGCTTACAATGCTTATGAAGACACAAAAATATATATAGATTGAGACAAAGCCCTTATGCAATCAAATAAACCCAAAATGCAAGCTCCAGTAGAAAAACCCTTGAGCCAAAATAATCAAAACTCTTGCTTTATGATGTAAATATGGAAACTTGACTTGAATGCAAGCTAATGATGCTCATACAAGCTTGAAAACACTTGTATGCATTGAAAATCTCTCATAGAAATAACTTAGGAATTTTATGAAGAGAGTGGAGGCCATGAGAGGAATGATTTTGCCATAGTTTAGTTACTTGAATGAATAATGATGATTTAGGGTTAGGTTAGGGGCTTATTTATAGAGATTAGGATTAGTTTTAGCCTTAGGATTAAACCCTAATTCCAATCTCAGCCCTTAAAACCGAATCTGGCCCCAAAACCTAACCAAAACCCCAAAATGGTGCACCAGGCAAAACTGCCCGGCTGAACCAAGTCGACAGGGCTGTCGACTTGGGTCCAACCAAGTCGACTGCCAAGTCGACAGGCCTGTCGACTTGGTTGGCTTGGCGGGAAATTTCCCGCCTAGCCTTCCAGGCCCGAAATTCGAAATTTGAACTTGAAATTCAAATCTGTTTTGAACTTGAAATTTTCTGAAAACTTCATTGGGCCTTAATCGGGTCATACGGACTCCGATTTTCGAAAACTCGGACTCTATTTCGCGTATTTTTCCGAGACGAACGCAATGGAATAGCCCATTTCCCTTGATTCAGATTTATAAATTAAATTCTGCCTCGATTTAGGTTATAACATGTTATTGAAAATACGGGTTGTTACATAATTATTAAGTGAATTAAATATTTGAGATGTTGAATGAAATGTTAAGTTGCTTTAAAAATTGGTTGCCTCGTGATTGTGCACATACGACACACACCGTTACCTTATATGACATAACATGGATGTATGCGTGATATGTTATGTTTATTCCTCACCATGCAAATTCCCTTTAGATTAGAAAACCATTACGGGTTGAAATGCTACATAGCTGAAACCCTTGTGTATTCGAATCGGTTTGGGATGCGGCTTGAAATGATACATACCAAGGATTCGAATATTTTAAAGAACGGATTGAAATGATAAATATCCATACCACTTGACCATAGGGTAGAAAATTATATATGGACACCATAGTCAATAAAAATAAATTATTTTAAAATAATTATATCGATTTTCTAAAAAGAAATGTTTCAAGAAACTTCCCTATAGCATAAAGAAGTGTTTAAAGTAAACTTTGGATTTTATAAGAATTCCAATTTCTATCGAAACTAGTTTTATAAGTTAAACTTCAAGTTAAAATTTATTTTAAATAAATTTTCCATAAATTTTGTTCCATATAATAAATTTAATAACTTTAAATTTAAAGGTTTGGTGATTCAATATAAAGGGTTTCAGAACTTATTTTGATACACATATTTTATCAAAGGGATTTCTTACCATTTTAATGAAAAAGAATTGTCAAAATATAAATTTGTTAAACTCAAGTATAAATGCTCTTATTCAAGCCATGATGAATTTGAGTTTTGATAGCTAATTTGGAATTTAACAAACCATCCTTTTGTTGATAACTTAAGTTGAAATGATTTGGGAATTATTATAAAGGGAATTCAATTTGATTATGAAATCTAGTTGGAAAAAGGAATGGCGAAACTTGGATTAGATTTATATTTGTAAATAAAATTATGATTTTATAAAAAGCAATTTTCCACATTACTTGATTTAGTAAACATTCTTTGCAAATTATTTTGATAACTTTAACTATATAAATTTTCTAATAGATTTCAACTATATATATATATATATATATATATATATATATATATATATGTATACACATTATTTCAATATAATACGCATATACTATTTTCAAACTTAACTTTCGTACATATATTTTATAAATTTAAATAAATTTTAATGTCTGATCCAGTCTAGTGATCCAAAGGGTGAAATAACGAATTTTCAAGTTATAACGATATTTCATGTAAGTTAAAACATAAAATCCAATGATTGGCATAGGAATGAAAAATATTGGTTTTGTAATTTAAATTGAAACCAATGATAAATGATTTGAGTAATGGATTTTGGGGCAATATTGGAAATAAATCAATTTGCAATACTTGAAATACGATTTCAAATATAATGACCACGGTGTGAAAAATGTAAACGCTCGGTTGTTAAAGAGATCGGAGTCGGTAGATGTCATACTCACTGCCAATACCGATACCACTTTAACAACTGTGTATGCGGTGGAGTTCCAGGACCGAAATAGGATGGGATGGAGGTGATCACTGGATTTGAAGAAAGAGAACACTGATGGATTAGCCTTGACCTTCGGGTCATAATTAAAATGGCTAAAACAGGAGCCATGCCTGGGTTAAGTGAGGTAGCACCTCTGATCGAACAAACTTCTTCGATACCATTTCTATTACTATGTGATTGATTTGGGCGCGCCCTTTTTGATTATGGGAGTGTTGTTCGAGGTGGGCGATAGTGGCTGTTATGTGTTACCACCGGCTCGAGAGCTGCAATCTGGTAGAATCCTACTGTGGGTATTCCTCGTGTGCCTTGTCATATTATCCTTTCGAGCCCCCTACGATTTTGAATTGTTCTGTACCTATGGAGTGCCCTCTGATGCCATCGGTTTGCGGTGGGTTTACGGTACTGGATAGACGACGGTATTGTAAACGGCATAAGGGTAATATGGTAATCCTTCTTACGCTATTTTCATTATACTTACTTTACTGAATAGACATTACATTAATAGCGTATTATTATATAGATATTAGTTTTGCGGATCCTTAGAGGAAGGAAATCGCAAATATCCTTTAAGTTATTGTACATTTCAGGGGACACTTCATTTCAGTTAATTCACTTATATGAGACTATTAGTCCTGGCTCGTGTATTTTGTTTGTTTTGTTCCTTGCAAAATGCCCAGTCAGATCGAGTATTTTAGCTTAGAAATATGTCTGTTGGAGCATGAGATTTGTTGGAGATCCAGCCATCCATCCACTATGTCATATGCAGTTATGCCAATCTCTGCTTACTACCAATATTAGTATGGTTCAATATTAGTTCTTCCGCTGTACCTACATTTATATATGTACTCTGATATCATGCAAATTTAAAGATTTTGTAATATTGTATAAAATTATCTACTTCCGCTATGAGATATTCTGTGTTTTGTGTCTGTGATTCTATGATGATTTGTATTTCAACTTCATAAGCAATAACAATCTGTCCTTTTGAACGGTTTGAGTTGGTTTAATTACCGTCGAAAACCAGTCAAAAAGCCAGGTCGTTACAAATATGTTAAAGACCTAATTGAAGAATAAATTAGAAAAGTGAGTTAAAATTGATTTGATCAAGTTGGAATAAATTGGGAATGAGCGTATATGGGTTAAACAGGTATGGAATGAAGTATATGAAGATTTTAATTTGAGTGCCCGACATAAAGGTACACGTTTAAATTCCATATGAGATTTTATGCGCCGAATCAGCAAGCCCCTTGGCTTTTTGATTTTCATTTTG
The DNA here is from genome assembly GCA_030737875.1 of Allium sativum. Classification (NCBI taxonomy): domain Eukaryota; kingdom Viridiplantae; phylum Streptophyta; class Magnoliopsida; order Asparagales; family Amaryllidaceae; genus Allium; species Allium sativum. Next base: position 528,022,417 of record CM060913.1, on the reverse strand, counting down.
AATGGAAAGGGCCTAGAGAGGAGAGTTGAGGTTTGAGCTACTGACCGGTACAAAGGAGGTGCTAGCAATTTTTTCCGAAAATTTAAGGAGTTAGAACATTTTTAAGAAAAATTGATAACTAGAAATCAATATATCAATATATATAGAATTCAATAAGGAAACGAACATAAAATAGAATATTATAAACAAATAGGAAATCTATGAATTTAAATCTGGTAAGAATAGAAAGAGAGACGTATATACATTTAAATAAATGAATAATTGGTTTTTATGGTGCTGATTATTCGAGGTAAGTGGTCTTGTCTGTTTTGAAGCTAAAGATGTTTTCAGTCAAGGTCTGAGTGGTAATTAAGCCCCAACTTGATTGATTTCATTATTAACCAATAAGAAGCAAGATTCAGTCTCGAAGATCAGTATTTGAATAAGATTTAGTTGAATGCAGTATTTTCGGTTGCTGTAGCTATGTTTTACACAACATTCGTTTAAACCTAGATAAGTGGAAATTTTGGAAATATAATAATAAATATTTCCTACATATAGAAATGAATAATCATGAAAAGAGATAAATAAAGGATATTTTCAAAGTACAGAAAATAAATAAAGGTGATATTTGGAAATGTTTTCCAAATAGCATAAGAGGCCAAGATGATTGTTGAAATATTGAATTAACAAATATTGATAAGGAAATGGAGAAGTGGTTTAATTAATAAAATATTAATTAAGGGGACCAATGATTGTTTGATGCTTTGAATGGATGTTTGTTTTTCTTTGATAGTTAAATAACCGACTATCGAAGTATTGCCAATATCGTTGTCAATATGGAGAGACTAGTTGGATTATTATCCGAGAACCACTCCATATTGGTAGTAGCGTTTGGGAATTAGATTATATGAAGATAATCGAAGACGGAGTAAAGTGCAAGGGCTTTCCTATTAATCCTAGGTAGAAATTGCCTAAGATGGATTAATGTAAATTGTGCCTTTAGAATCTTTCAGTCCCAGAATGAAATTGTATGGACAAATGTTTAACAGAGTATTTCCTATGACTGCATATGTTGGTCTGTATAAATATATATGGTGACGGAGAATTTATTCTCTTAGCATAATACCCAAAATATATTTATGCAAATCAACTAATGATCAAAGGATCTAATAAAGTGGCATTCAAAGTGATTGTGTTATCAAATGAATGGTAAGTAATCGTAGACTCAGACCTCATGTAACGACCCGCATTACACAACGGGGGATTGTAGAATATTTATTTCATTCACATGTGAAGTCGTATGGTCGTGTAACTTTGGGAAACGACTATTGGGGTCATTTCCCATGTTCACGATTTTTGCCGATTTTTAAATGATCGTTTTACCCCTTGTGAATGTTGTTTCGCCTATAACTTTTGATTGGTAAGGAGTTTTGACCTAAAACCACATCCATTGGATTCGGATGATGGTTTACCTTTCCGTGGAGTGGTCACAATGATCAAACGGACTTAACGTTTGGGGGATGTGGCTGAAATAAGGTTTGGAAGGTGAAAAATTGCTTAACCGGGCCTAATTAGGGTGATTAGCATCTTGGCCCATACCCCCTTTTGGGATTAGGGTTATGGGAGGGCTGATTGGGTTAGGGAATTTAGTTTTTATTCATTTTTTTCATCCGTCATTTACATCCTTGAAACCCTAGCAATGACCTCCACCTTCTAAATTCATCCCAAACCGCTTTCTAATCGCGTATTAGCTTAATCTACACCAAATCAAGAAAAATCTGCATCAAATCAAAGTTGGAGCTGCTGTGTTGCATTGGAAACCACCCCAAAATAGTAGAGTTTCAGATCTAAAGATTTATTTGTGGCTAAGGTGAGTGATTTGCATTGTTTTTTCACTAATTACGACTAATTAGAGATGATTAGTGATAATTAGCGAAATTATGCATGTTAAAATTATAGAAAAAAATATGTAAAATTCTTAAATATTATTTTAGGTATCTGATAGAAATTTGGGCTAATTTGGATATGTTTTGTTAATCCTATCATTAGTTATGGTTAAACACGATTAAGGGGAAAAACCATATGTTTTGGGTATGTTTGATCCAAATTGGCATGATTATTCATCGTTTTGGTGTTTATGGTTGATTATACATGTTGCTATGACTATTTGGTGTGATTTGTGATTGCATAGAACAGTTAAAATGGTCGAAAACGCCATCGTGTGGCGTAAACAATTGCTGGAAATGTTGTAGAAAACAGTGTAGGAAAAAGGGATCGGATCGGGTCCCGAACCAGCTCGTGGAGCACCCACAATCAGTCCCATCTCCCCCTAACCGACCCGCTCACGATATGGACCCCGATCCGGCTCGTGAGCAGCATCAAAATCAAAGGAGAATACCCGAACGGAACTGTAGGTTTTGACCAATCCGAAGGCATCTCAGGACCATGAACCAGCCCGCTCGAGTGAAGGAGCCGACCCGAACCGCCTGATGGCCATGAACCCGAGGAGTAACTATGTATGAGCCGATCCGATGCACACCTAAAATCCGAACCCAGAAGATGATCATTAAACGGAGTGCTACTCCGAACTGAACCACTCCTCCCTGCTGGCACCACCAATGGACATCACGAAACAGAGTACGCCGCGTAGCGAACCGAAGAGGTACACCAGAACCAAACCGATTGGAGATCACGACCAGGAGGATGATGACCAAAACCCGAGATGAAAAGTTGTCCAAATAGGAAGTTGAACTCAAGATCCAAATGGGAACAAATGATTTAACTTTGTGAGTTGGACTTTGTTGCGGGACGTATGCAAAGGGGTTATGATGTCTATAGTTTTGACTCACCACTGAGAGACCGATATTGGCTACGGATTAATGCAGTGGAGTTGTCATGACTCCATGGCGCAAAGTGATCGTAGCAGAGCTATGAGCCAGTGCAGTGGAGTTGTTATGACTCCATGGGGGTAGAGTGGACATAGCAAAGGATTAGTGGCTACGGATCAGTGCAGTGGAGCCATCATGACTCCATGGGGCAGAATGATCGTAGCAAAGAATTGGGTGATCAAAGTGGTAGATATCGTATACTTTACGCACTGAGTGAGAGATGTGAGGATGATTGCTATGTTTGATGTTTGATGTTTGCTGTCATGACGAAATGCACACCCACTCCCCATTATTTTCAAACCATGTGTTAGTGTCACCTTAGAGTATTGTACATCCTGTTGTGCAGCTCTTTGGTTGCAGGTCTAGGTTCAGGTGTGGTTATGTATACCTATTATTGTTCTATTTTTGCTGCTTATCGCTCATACTGGACTTTTGTTTGACCTAGAGTTTTATGTCTCTTCTTATTACTCTGGATGCTCCTAAACGAGTATATTAGAGATAGGTTAGCTGGTTATGCACGAGTAGCTGTCCGGAGATGAGCAGGAGGCTTACACATATTGCTCCCATATATTCTCCCTATGTTGTTGTTGGTCACTACTTTGGGCATTAGAAGTGTACTTTCCTATTTTGTTTTAGAGACAGTTTTAAAAGTTGTAATAAAGATGGTTTCGATCATAAGCTGTATTTTGAATTTTCCGCTACTATGATGATTTAGTTCTCAGCTTATTCATTGTATCGCCTGTTTTATATTGAGTTATGTTATTATTATATTTTGTTCCATGCGTTGTGGTTCTTTGATGATTCATTGTCTTCTTTCTTTTCTTTTGATGACCGTCCCGTGCTGGTTGGGCATCGGCACAACGCGTTTCATTGGAAATGTCGGCTAGTGCGGGGCGGGCCGTCACACTTGGTATCAGTGCTCTAGGTTGCATAGTTAACCTAGGGAAAGGCATCAGAGAGAGATAGTACATATATGAGAGCGTGTATTTATTATATTTTGGGTTTCCAAAAGTTATATATATTAGTATATCTAAGGATGAAGTCGCATTGCAATGGCACCACTGAAGAGATGGTCAATCGTTTTTTCTTTACAAATTGGACGATGAGCCGATATACGAGGGGTACGGGTTCAGGGGTCAATAATAGGAATGCTCCTGACATGAAGACAATGTTCACTTACTTCATGAGAGAGATGCTTAGGGATGTTCAGAGGGAAGCTCCTACTGCTGCAAATGGTGGTGGTGCAGCAGTACTGGCGCCTAAGGCCGATTTCGCCAAGCCCTGCTGATATACACGTAAATGTATATATTTTATCCGCTTATTTATCTAATTTTCTATTTAAAATAATTAATATTGTGTATTTATAGCTGTGTTTTCAGATTGTTGATAAAAAGCTTGGTTTAGAGCATTTGATGGATAAAGCATGAAAAATTTGCTTAAAAAGAGTGAAATTGAAATTACTAAAGCTTGAAGAGTTTAAAGCGTGAAGAACGGTTGCAAATAGAGTTCAGTTGGGTAGATTTGGCTCAATAAGGACTCATACTGCGTTCACATTAGCTCATTTGCATGGCCTCTCACTCTACAGCTGTGTTCAGACTAGCTTATGTGTTAGTTGGGCTAATTCTTTAGTCCCACGTTATGGAATTTGCCAAGTAGCCTTTGTCATATCAGCTATAAATACACTCTATCTCATTCATTGTAAAAACACACTCAGTTTTATTATGTAATCCTTTTCTTGGAATAAAACTCTTCTTTCTCTCTTCTATTTAGTTTTTATTGAATTTTATTTATGTCATTTATTTTCTTTTTCTTTTCTTTTCTTTTAGCTTTGTCCAGCTAATCCTCTTTAATTAGGGGGTGATGACGCTAATAGATATGATTCAATATGAATCACATAGCCAAACGATTAGAACTTCATGTATGTAGATCTAGATTTGAACTAAGGGTTAGATCTGAACCTTCATACCCTGTGTCGTTTAAGAGCTGTACTCCTTCACAGGGTATATTCGAGTTCGATCTCACACTTATCAGATTTAGATTTAATATTTAGGGTTTTAGAAATAAAATAGTGAATCTGTCCTGATGGCCTATGGTTGTTTAAGAGCTGAGCTCCTGCATAGGCTATACTTGTTGTTATTTACATATTTGTTTCTAGAAACCTAATTATAGTTGATTCATGTTTGTGACAGAAACATGAATTAGATCTGTATTTATTCGATTGGCAATTGATGAATATTAATCTAATCTATGTCATTATCCCCTAATTGCTTTCTCTTATTAGATAAATCTCTTTTTTCATTTAATTGCTGTTATTTTCTATTTTTTTCAATCAATCAAAATTCTGGAATAACTTGATTGGATTTATTAATTAAAATATTTTTGGTCCCAGAGTTCGACACCCTCTACAACAATCCTTGTTGTTTAGGAAAACCGAATGGATTTTACAGTTGTTTACAACTGTTTAATTTGTTCGCAAACACCTGCAAGGACTACACTAGTCTTTGTGGGAAGTCGTTCCATGGAACGTAATCAGCTACAGAAGTTCAGGATTGGCTTGATAGTTGTGAGCGCATCTTTGAGGATTTGGGAATCGAAGATGCAATGAAGAGGAAGCTAGCATCCCACCAGCTGCAATGACGGGCTATGAATTGGTGGAGCGCTATTAAGGCAACTACCCCTGAGGATCAAGTTACTTGGGATCAGTTTAAGACCCGATTTGGTGATAAGTTTATCCCAGCCGCCCAGAAGTCAAAGTTATTTAGGAAGTTCTTGGAGCTTAAACAGTATGGTAAGGCTGCCTCGGAATATATTGTTGAGTTCGATTCTTTATTGAAGTATGGATTTTCTCTTATCGATAATGCCGAGAAGAAGAACGAGACGTTCATAACTTGTTTAGATCAGTACTTGGGAGAAAGTCTTATAAACCATATTGATGAGACTTTTGAATCAATTATTGGGAAAGCATTGAGATCAGAGAGACTTTATCCTAAGCCCAAGACTGAGGTCGCTGTTGCATTTGCAGAAGGGCCAAAGCCACAGGCAAGCGGTGGAGGCAAGAATAATTCTCAGAGTAAAAGAAAGTAGAATCAGACAAGGAAGGTCAAAAAAAGAATGAGAAAGATTTTGAGTGCTTTAGTTGTGGCAAGAAGGGCCATTATGCCAAATAATGTCGAGCAAAGCAGCAGACAGGAAGTGCTTCAACTGTGGCCATGCGGGACATCACAAGGATAAATGCCCACAATCTCCTTAAGAGAAGCAAATTGTGAAAGCATATGCTATTAATGATGTCCCTTCTTCGTCGAATGCCCCAATTATGGCAGAGAAAGGAAAGAATGTCGTCATTCAAGGTATGCTTTCTGTTTATGATGTTCCTATTCGAGTATTTTTTGATACTGGGGCTTCTTATTCCTTCATATCTAGTGACCTGGTAGATAGGTTGGGATTGGAACCCGAGATTGTAGATAGACCTTTAGTTCTGATGAACCCACATTGGTGGTTCGACTAGACTTAGTATGATTTGTCGAAATTTGGTCTTATCGAGTTATGGATGTATGTTTGCTTGTGATTTCTTTGTTTTGGGCTTTACCGGGTTTGGCATTATTTTGGGAGACGATTGTATCCAAAGATACGGGGTGGTGGTAGACTGTGAGGGATTTTCGATGACTATTAGGGAGGATGATGGGCAGAGGGTAGTGTTTGGTGGCCTACCTTGTGATGAGCTGATGGCTAGTTTTTTAAATTCCCTCGACATTCTGCAAGATGAGTTATCAGGGGTTCTGATTGCTGGCCAGTATCCGGACATCTTCGGGGAAGTGATCGGACTTCCAACACACCGAGATATTGAGTTCCATATTGATTTAGTGAAAGATGCCAGACCTATAGTGATGCCACTTCATCGTATGGTACCAAGGGAGTAGTGAGAGCTCGGGGTGTAAGTAATCGATCTTTTAAAGAAGGGATTTATCCGAAGAAGTTTCTCCGAGTGGTGATCACTGGTTGTATTTGTCACTAAGGCAGACGATTCCCTTCATTTATGTGTGGACTATCACGAGTTGAATAAAGTGACTAGGAAGAATAAATATCCTCTTCCACGGATAGATGATTTGTTTAATCAATTAGAAGGAGCAAGGGTGTTCTCCCAGTTGGACCTCGCAACAGGATTTCATCATCTTCGAGTAGCAGCTGAGAGTATTCCTAAAACAGCCTTTTGGACACCGTCTGGATTCTATGAGTGGTTGGTCATGCCATTCGGGTTGACCAATGCACCAGCATGTTTTGTGAACCTTATGAATAGGGTATTCAGGGATCAATTGAATAAGTTTGTTCTTGTGTTCATGGACGATATCCTCGTTTAATTGAGGACAGAGGAAGAACACAAGGAACATTTGAGGATAGTGATGGAGGTGTTGAGAAAACACCAATTAAAAGCGAATTTTTCTAAGTGTCACTTCTGGAAGAGGGAAGTGAGATTCTTGGGGCATGTGGTTTCAGAGAATGGTATTGCCGTGGAACCTGCGAAGGTGGCTACGGTACAGGATTGGTCTACACCCAAGAATGCAACAAACGTAAGAATTTTCTTGGGATTAGCTGGATATTATCGTAAGTTTATCCAAGACTTCTCCAAGATAGCGGCACCGTTAACTCAGTTAACCAAGAAGAATCAAGCTTTCGTCTAGGACGGAAAGTGTTAAAATGTATTCAAGTCTAAAGGAAAAGTTGATGCATGCGCCAATGTTAGTTAATTTTAAAGGGAATGAAGAGATGACAGTGTACACAAATGCATGCGGTACCGGACTAGGTGTTGTATTAATGCAAGAAGGTAGGGTTGTTGTAACAACCTGCATTCTACGCACCGAAGGATCGTAGAATATTTATTTCTTTCCCATATGAAGTTGTATGGTCATGTAACTTTGGGAAACAACCATTTGTCTCATTTCCCATGTTCATGATTTTCGTCGATTTTTAAATGACCGTTTTGCCCCTAGCTGATCCTGTTTTGGCCATAACTTTTGATTGGAAAGGAATTTTGACCTGAAACCACTTTCATTAGATTCGTTTGATGGTTTACCTTTCCGTAGAGTGGTCGCATGTGAAAAACGGACTTACCGTTTGGGAGATATGGCTGAAATAAGGTTTGGAAGGTGAAAAACTGCTTAACTGGGCCAAATAGGGTGATTAGTGGATAGGCCCATAACCCATTTTGGGATTAGGGTTATGGGGAGGCTGAAAAGGGTTAGAGAATCATTACATTTCAGTTTTCTAGCCTCCACTTACCTCCAAGAAACCCTAAAAATGGCCTCCAACCTCTAAATCACCTTGGAATCATCTTCTAATCAAGGATTAAGCTTAGCAACATCAAATCAAGGGAGATCTACACCAAATCAACGTTAGAGCTGCTATTTAGCATCGGGATTCACACCAAATCAGAGATCTATTTCAGATCTAAAGTTTATTTATGGCTAAGGTGAGTGATTTGCATAGTTCCTCATTAATTATGGCTAATTAAGGGTAATAGTATTAATTAGCGAATTTAAACATGATAAAATTCTGGAAAAACATTTATAAAATCCGAATCGATGTTTTAGACCTCTGATATGAATTTGGGTTAATTTGGTTAAGTTTTGCTAATCCTATCATTAGTTTCACCTAAACATGCTTAAGGGGAAATATGGGGTTTTGGGTATGTTTGATCCACTTTAACCTATCATATTGATGTTTTGGTGTTTGAGGTCACTTCAATGTGTTGCTATGAAAGTATGGTATGCTTTGTCATTGATTTCAATAGTTAGAATGGTCGAAATCGTCATCCAATGGAGTAAAACACTCGCTGGAAAAGTCTCAGGAAAAGTGCAGGTTTTGAACCGGATCGGATCGGATATGGGGCTCGGATCGGAATAGTGACCGAGCAAGGACATCCGAACTGGATCGGAACTTGACACTTGTGAGGCGTGGCAAAAAGGAAGGCCATGTTGGTTAAGCTGGGGATCGGATCAATTTAAGGACGAAGGGCTCGGACCGGAGTATGGCGAAGGGATCAGATCGGATTAGAATTGGGAACGGGACCAGACGAGGCAACAGGAGCTGGAGCACGAACTAGATGGGAGATGGCAACCCGACCCGACCCGAAGTGGGACACCCGACCCGAATCGATGCAACGCTGAGAACCCGAACCGAACCGTTACCAGAGGAAGACAACGAACCGAACCAATTCAAAGTAGAGGACCCGACCCGAACCGATGGCTAGAAGGGGAACCCGACCCGATCCAGTATTGAACAATAACCCGAGATGCAAAGGTAGTTCAAATGGGAAGTTAGAGCTCAGGATCCAGTTGGGAACCAATGAGTTCACTTCATGGTTGGGCTTTGCTGCGGGACGTGTGCTAAGGAGTTGTCGACGTTCATAACTTCGATTCACCACTGAAAATGGATGATGGGCTACTTATCAGTGCAGTAGAGTCATTACGACTCGAGGGGCAAGGTGATGGTAGCAAGACTACGTTATCAGTGCAGTAGAGTCATTACGACTCGAGGGGCAAAGTGATGCGTGGTAAGACTATGAGCCAGTGCAGTGGGGTCATTGCGACTCTATGGGGCAGAGTGGACATAGTAAAGGATTAGTGAGGCTATGAGCCAGTGCAGTGGGATCATTGCGACTCCATGGGGCAAAGTGGACATAAGAAAAGGATTAGTGGCTACATTATCAGTGCAGTGAAGCCATTTATGACTTCATGGGGCAAAGTGATCGTAGCAAGGTATGTTGGGTGATCGAAGTGGTGAATATTGTATGCTTTATGCACTGAGTGAGAGATGTGAGGATGGTTGCTATGCTTGATTGTTTGCCATCACTATGACATGCACACCCCCACCCCCTTTATCTTTACACCATTTGAAATGGCACCTTAGAGTGTTGTACAGTATGTAGTGCTAACTCTTTGGTTGCAGGTCCAGGTTCGGGTATGTTTTAGTCTACCTGTTATTGTTTTGTTTAAATGCTCATCGCTCATACCAGGCTTTATGTCTGACCCAGAGTTTTATGTCTCCTCTTATTATTCTGGGTGCTCACACGAGCAGACTAGAGACAGGTTAGTTGGTGATGCGCGAGTAGCTGATTCGGAGGTGAGCAGGAGGCTTCCACGTATGATATATAGATATTCTCCCTGTGTCGTTGGCGGTCGCTACTTGGGCATTAGTAGCGTACCTCCTTTATCTTGCTTTTGTTTTTGAGACAGTTTGAAAAGTTGTAATAATGTTTAACTTTGGATCATAAGCTGTACTTGGATTTTCCGCTGCTATGTTAGTTGTTTCAGCTTATGCACTGTCTCACCTGTTTTATGTCAAGTATGTTATTATTATATTTTGTTCTATGCGCTATGAGACATTCTACAGGTTCCTTGTTAGTTCATTTCCTTCTTCCCTTTCCCTTCTGACGATCCGTCCCGTGCTAACTGGATAGGTGTACAGCGCACTTTTGGAGTAAGCGTCGGTTGGTGCGGGGCGGGCCGTCACAGTTGTAACTTATGCTAGTTAGCAACTGAAATCGCATGAGAAAAGATATCCTACCTATGATTTGGAGTAGGCAGCGATCGCGTTCGCATTGAAGATGTGGAGACACTATCTCTTAGGAGAAAGATTCGAGTTGTTTACCGATCATAATTCGTTAAAGTATCCATTCTCTCAGAAGGATCTAAATCTCTGACAGCAAAGATGGATAGAGTTCTTGGCTTTCTGTGATTTCGACATCGCATATACACCAGGAAAGGGAAATGCCATAGCCGATGCATTGAGTAGGAGACATGCCAGTTTAGGGCTATGTTTCTTGAATGGAAGCAACTGGAGTATATATAGCAGGATATGATTTTAGACCTAAGTGTGAATTAGATCCAGAGATGTTAGTAAGTTTGACAAACAGACCGACTTTGATTGAGCGGATTGGTTCTTGTTAGAGGGATGATCCTAATTTACTGGAAATCATCTTCAAGTTAGAGATGGGTATCGACGAGGAGATGAACAAGTATAGATTTGATCGAGAAGGGTGGCTTAGAAATAATGGGAGGCTAGTTGTGCCCATTGTCAATGGATTGAGAGATGAAGTGCTTAGAGAATGTCATCACTCAAAACTGACTATACATCCTGATGGTAACAAAATGTATCAAGACATGAAGCAGACCTACTACTGGGAAGGGATGGAAAGATACGCTGGGAAGTTTATATACAAATGCGTGAATTTCCAGCTAGTTAAAACTGAGCAAAAGAAGCCTAGTGTGTTTCTGTAACCATTGGAAATTCCAGAATGGAAATGAGAACAAATCTCAATGGATTTCATTGACGGGTTACCAAGGACTAGATCATGCCATGATAGCATTTGGGTGATTGTGGACCGATTGACCAAGAGTGCAAGGTTTAGACCCGTCAAGTCGAATAGAACAACAGCAAAGTTAGCACAACTGTACATGAAGTGGGTAGTGAGATTTCATGGAGTACCAAAAGGCATTGTGAGAGACCGAGATCCGTTGTTTACTAGTGGATTTTGGAAGATCTTACAAGAGGCTTTAGGGTCAGAATTACATCTTAGTACCGTGTACCATCCTCAAACCGAAGGTCAAACAGAGAGGGTGAATCGAGTATTAGAAGATCTCTTGAGATCTTGCATATTAGATTTTGGAGGATCATGGGATGACCATTTGCATCTAGTTGAATTCACATATAATAATAGTTATCAGTCCAGTATTGGTATGGCTCCATTTAAAGCATTGTATGGACTCACCATCAAGTTGGCTGGAAACCGGTGAGAAATTTGTGCTTGGGCAAGATGTAATAAGAGAAACTTCAGACAAGATCAAGATTATCCAATATCGAATGAAGACTACCAAAGATAGGCAGAAGAGTTATGCGGATAAGAGACGAAGAGAATTGAAATTCTCCGTTGGCGGCTTGGTGTTTGTCAAGATTTCTCCGTTAAGGGCATGATTCGTGTAACACCCCGTGTATTCTATAACAGTGAAATTCACAAATTAAAGCATAACTAATTTCAAATCAAAGAATTAAGGGAAACAGGATACACCATTGCGTTCGTCTTGGAATTCTGCTTGAAATAGAGTCCGAGTTTGCGTAAAACGGACTCCGTATGAAGAAGATATGGCCTCCGGAAGTTTCAGAATTCAGTTTAAAATTCAAATGGACCAAAACAGCTCAGAAAAACCAATTTAAAATTCAAAATCGGGCCGGTTTGGCCAGGGTGGGAAATTTCCCGCCAAAGCACCCAGGTCGACTTGGCATTCTACCTGGGGATACCCAGGTCGACTGGGCAGTCGACCTGGGTCACCCGTGTCGATTGCCAAGTCGACACGGTGTCGACTGGGGTGTCGACCTGGCCCCTGAGCCAGGTTGAACCCAGCCCCCCTGGCTGGCTTGGTCTGTGTTTGGTCGATTTTCTGAGCCTTGCCTTGTCACTAGGGCTAGGTGTCAGCTCCTGGTTGGTCTCTCCTTCAAACGAACGGCTATTATTAAACCAAGCTCCATCGACGGTCCTAATCAACTAACAAACTCTATAAAAAGGACCTAAGACTCACCCTAATTCACACAAACTAAAATGGAGATGAGACTGTCATGCTGCTGAGAAAAGATTAGGAATAGCCGTCAGAAATTGAAAGACAATTAGGAGATAATTCGAAAGCCTAAAGCAACGTCAATTAACTCAAAACAACGCCTACAACAAAGGATAGCATCTCCAAATTCAGAATTCAGATTCCTGAATTGAAGATTCGTCATACGTTGTAAGTAGAGTGCTATTCCGATGTGAATAATTAATTGTGTTTGATTTGTGTAAAATGCGAAATGGAATTGTGGCGATAATAATCTATATTTGTATGTTATTTTGATTCTAAACGATTTGGGAATGTTATGGTATACGATTGGATGTTTGCAAGTATGTGATTTACGTTGGAAGTTAACAACGAAATGGAATTGTGGCGATAATAATCTATACTTGTATGTTATTTTGATTCTAAACGATTTGGAAATGTTATGGTATACAATTGGATATTTGCAAGTATGTGATTTATCTTAGAAGTTAACAACCATATGTTATGGTATTTTATTTGGGATTCATACGAGTATATGATTTATGTTGACAATCATATGTTGTGGTATTTTATTTGGGATTCATGCAAGTATATGATTCACTATTATGCCAATATGATGTACATACTTTTATGATCACTTTTAGTGTGTAATTGGATACGACTAAGTACTATAGTTTATATGAATCTATGTTGGAATCGGCAAATCATACTTTTGTATTAGAAACAAAAGTAAGCATTTTTATGAACATGACTAAACTATGTTTGGTGTTATGCCTAGTTGAAACCATGTTTAGGCCTATGTTGTTATAAAAATCTTATGGTGATATATGTAACACATAAATTAAGTTAGATTTACATTCCAATTGCAAGTTCACATGAATAAATTAAAAACCATGATTCATGTTTAGGTATGTTTATGCTATGATCATATGAATAGAATGATTCATGTTTAAGTATGTTTATGCCATGATTATATGTTGTTACCATGCAGGTTCACATATGCCTAATACATGTTAATTAGATCGTTATGTTGCATGTTCATGCGTTCACACTCCCCTTTTTATGTCACTTAGAATATATAAAAACCATGTTATAAGCCTCCTCTTTTCATATGGCTAAGTTGGGTTTAAATGTTAAACCTAATATATCTTATATTGTAGCGAACGTGTAAAACGGGGGTAATGACGTTTGGGTTGAAATATAGAACATATGTGTTGGCATGTTTGACGCATACCAACAACCTTGAAAAACAATTTAAGTGGTATAAATAAATTTTACCCAATAAAGATGAATTTGAATAATGGGCCGCAAATATTTACATATAAAAAGAAAAGAGACAAAATATGTAAATGTAGAAAATACGATGTGTTTAACCGGAGGTTGGATTGAGTTGTGATGTAAACCTGCCCGGAACCGCCCGGCTGTCCAGTAGTCACAACAATACCTATCCAATGTGGGTGATTAAACACGGAGCCCAATAAAGACCCGAGGTTAGACAGAGTTGTGGCGTAAGACTGCCTGGACCCAACCGGCAACAGGCAGCCACAACAATACCTGTCTAATGTGAGAGGTCGAGGCTTTAATAAGACAATTAAGGCTGAGTCAGGATTGATAGGATTAAGTAAATTGAATTAATACTTAATCAAAATGGAACATGCTAAACTAAACAGACTGATTGGGGGTTAGGTTTATAAAACACTTAACCAAATTAGCGTGTTGGCTAGAAATAGAAAACCTAGTAGCGGGGGACCCTTTTCAGCAGTAACCCTACAAGGTGTAGCAGGATACCCTGAACTAGGCAGGGCGGGGCACGATTACTGGGCTGACTGTAAGAGGTCTAATCGACGGCGGTGGTGCCGCAGTGTAGGTTCTAACGGGGTGCGGGCATGCACAGACTCCGGCGCAGAAAACTAAGGCACTGGGCACCAGTTGCATACCTGTGCATTCTAGGATTGTGTCGGGCCGTCACCATGGGACTTGATACACCCCATGGTGGGACCAGCATAGGTAACTGCAACATCGGGGGCCGTAAGACACATGTAACTATGCGAGTAGGAGCCGATCATCAGAAATGGATCACTTCACCCTGATTATGAGGTGCCTGTTGGGAGCTAGTTTATATGGGTACAGAGATTAATATGGGGTACGATAGTGTATTCGACCCTAGACAACTTAACTTAGTTTATGGTGCTTTGTCATTTCCAGTTTATACTTATCATACCCAGTTCTTTATTCATAGACTGAATAGTCCTAGACTTACTCGGGCTTTATGTCTGACTCTACTTTTCTTTCGCCTTCTTTTCTTTCGTCCCCCCCCCTCCCCAGGTCCACAGGGAGGGAATACCGCAGCTTGACCGATTTCACATCCAGCTTGAAGAGAAAGAATGAATTGCTTGGACCTTTTTCGTTTTGGACTATGGCTTTGGACAGCAATTGTGGGACTTATGCAGTTTATTTATGTTTTCTTTATGCTTCTTTAAATAATGTAATCAAGACAGTTATGAAGATGTTATGTTTTTGGAAGTATTGTAAAACAAATTATGACATGGTTTGTGTAATACGTATTTTGTTGAAATAAAAGTTGTTGATGTTTTCCGCTGTTCAAAAATATGTGTTCTTATATCTGTCTTGTATTTCTGTGACTTATACTTATAAACCTCCACCAAAATTAGGGCATTCCCTTTCAGAGTGACCCTAACGGAGGTGGGGTGTTTCACTTGGTATCAGAGCATAGGTTCACCAGATAAGATAAAAAGTTTTGAAAATTTATTTTCAAAAAGAAAATTTAAAGAAGCATTTTTAAAAGATAAAATATTATTTTATTTTAAAAAGGCAAAGTCCCCCAAAGCCATAAGCTCTATCTCTTATCCTTCGTTTTGAATCTATCCTTTTTGTTTCAGCATGTCCGAAGAACTTAACTTGCCAGAGGGTGTACCAATACCTGGTTTGTTTAGACGATTCTTAGAAGCAAGGGCCACTCAGCCAGGCCCTACCATTCCTCCTCCCCCAGCTGGTGGGAATCATCCGGCTGCAGCAGCACCTCTTCCTCCACCTCCTCCGCGGGGAAACATTTTGCTAGGATATGTAAAGATTTTAAGGCTATGGGAGGAAAGGATTTTCATGGAACTGAGTCCTTCGTGGCAGCTAGGAATTGGCTAAAGGAAACCGAGGACTTATTCGTCATCTTTGAGGTAGAAGATAGGAAGAAGGTACAACTGGCAGTGTGGCTACTAAAAGGTGAGGCTTCCTACTGGTGGGAAGTCACTAATGCAGAAAGACCAGTGGAAACATGGGAGGACTTTAGGGCAAGGTTTGAGGCTAAATTTCTCTCGGATGCTGAAAGGAATTTGCAGTTGGAAAAATTCTTATTTCTTAAGCAAGGAAATAAGACAGTTAAGGAGTATGTTAATCAGATCGATGAGCTGGCTAGGTTCGGACTGGACCTAGTCAACACCCCGCACAAGAAGGCTCTCCGTTTTGTCAAAGGGTTGAATGAGCCATTACACAGTTTGGCCATGACCCATATACCCATGGGAGCTATGTATGAAAGATTGGTACAGATGGCATTGCTGAACGAAGAGGATAAGGGCAAGAAGGAGACAAAGGATGAAAGCTCTCAAGGGAAGAAAGAGGGTTTACAGCCTAAGAAGACAGACTTTAAGAAGGGTGGGAAGGACAACAAAGAGAAGAGGAAGTGTAATTTCTGTGGCAAAGTGGGGCACTTAGTGAAAGATTGCCGGGAAAAGAAGGCCAAGATGAATGGTGGGTGGTTTTCTTGCGGTGAGACAGGCCACATGGCTAAGGACTGCCCAAAGAAATGAGGACAGGGGCAGAGGGCTGGATCCACCTCAGGGGCATAGGCTCATGTGCTAGAGGCCCCACCTCTGCAACAGCGAGGTATAAATACTTATGTAGAAAGTGTAGTTTATCTTGATGATCACCCTGTTCGCACTTTATTTGATTCTGGCGCATCACACTCCTTTATCTTGTATGCTTTAGTAAAATCTCTACACCTAAAAACTAGTATGGTAGAGGACCTCTTAATTGTTTCAAACCCGGTTGGGGGCCCGGCTCATTTGTCTATGATCTGTGTGGGATTGAAAATTTCTATTCTAAGCGTAGAATTTAAATGTAGTGCCTTTGTTTTGGGCTTTTTGGGATATGGTTTGATTTTGGGCATGGATTGGCTATCCAGTAATGGGGCCATCCTTGATTGTGAGAAAAGGGTTGTTAGGCTCCTAACCCATCTCGGTAACACTTTGGAAATTACTTGTAATCCCTCGTATGCGGTTATGCTTAGTTATCTTGAATCGCTAGATGCCTCTGTTGACAATTTGCAATCGGTTAGAGTGGTCCGGGAATATCCGGATGTCTTCGAAGAGGTGAAGGGCTTGCCTCCGAAGCGGGAGATAGACTTCCGCATATATCTTGTAGATAATGCAAAGCCCGTTGCGTTCCCCGTTAGACACATGGATCCACGGGAAAGGAAAGAGCTCAGTAAACAGATTAAAGAGCTTCTAGAGAAGGGGTTCATTAGAAGGAGCATTTCAGAATGGGGCGCTCCAGTGTTGTTCACTACAAAGGCGGATGGTTCACTCCGTCTATGTGTTGACTATAGGGAGCTCAACAAGCTAACGAAAAAGAATAGCACCCTCTCCCCAGAATTGATGATCTGTTTGATCAACTTGTAGGAGCGTCTGTTTTCTCCCAACTTGATTTGGCAATCGGTTTTCATCAGCTAAAGGTGGCTGAAGATAGTATCGATAAAACGGCATTCAGAACCCCAGACGGCTTCTTTGAATGGCTTGTCATGCCTTTTGGCTTGACAAATGCACCCGCTTACTTCGTGGACCTGATGAGTAGGGTATTCAGAGATTTCCTCAATAAGTTCGTAGTGGTCTTCGTAGACGATATCCTTATCTTCTCAAAGAGTAAAGAGGAACATGCTCAGCACTTAAGGGCAATCATGGAAACTCTGCGAGTCCATCAGCTAAAAGCCAGATTCTCCAAATGCCACTTTTGGAGAGAGGAAGTAAGATTTCTTGGGCACATAGTATCCAAGAAAGGATTAGCAGTAGACCCGGCTAAGGTAGTAGCGGTGCAGGATTGGAAGACACCAAAGAACGCAACAGAGGTCCAAAGCTTTCTCGGGCTAGCAGGCTTCTATCAAAAATTCATTAGAGACTTTGCAAAGATATCAGCTCCGCTCACAAAGTTGACCAAGAAGAATCTAGTGTTCAATTGGGACTTGGATTGCGAGTTTGCTTTCCAGTGACTGAAAAGGGCTCTTATAACAGCCCTAGTTTTAACGTTTCCAGATGGAAGCAAGATGTTCACAGTTTATACAGATGCATGTGGGACAGGGCTAGGCGCTGTCTTAATGCAAGAAGGAAGGGTAGTAGCTTATGGCGGGAGACAATTGAAAGTGCATGAAAAGAACTACCCGACCCATGATCTTGAGTTAGCTGCCATCGTCTTTGCACTCAAGTCTTGGCGACACTATCTCCTAGGTGAGAAGTTCGAACTCTACACTGACCATAAATCGTTGAAATATCTTTTCTCGCAGAAAGATCTTAACTTGAGGCAACAGAGATGGATGGAGTTTCTTGCCTCGTACAATTTCGAGATCTCCTACACTCCGGGCAAAGGCAACGTAGTGGCAGATGCGTTGAGCCGAAAGAAACTAACCCTAAGCCTGCTGTTTGTTGAAAGACAAAGCCTAGAGTTTATAGATTTTTGACTTTAGGCCCTCCTCCGATTTTGTACCAGGCTTGCTAGCATCTCTCGAAATACGCCTGACTTTAGTGGACTCAATAGGGACAGCACAACGCGAAGACCCTCAGCTTGTGGAGACGATTGATAGGCTAATTAGGGGTGAGACTTCAAGTCACCTCAACAGATACTCCATCGACGTTAAGGGTTGGCTAAGGCGAGACGGAAGACTATGCGTCCCACAGACAAGGGATTTAGTAAAGAAGGCTCTCGAGGAAGCACACCACTCCAAGATGACGATACATCCAGGCGGAGATAAAATGTACAAGGACATAAAGAGAACTTTCTTTTGGAACGGCATGAATAAAGACGTGGCAGATTTCGTTTCTAAGTGTATGGTGTGCCAACAGGTTAAAGCGGAACAGAAAAAGCCTAGCGGTCTGCTCCATCCTCTAGAGGTCCCGCAGTGGATGTGGGATAGCATCTCAATGGACTTCATTGATGGGCTGCCTAGGTCTAGGAGAGGCAACACTAGCATTTGGGTAATAGTGGATAGGCTTACTAAAAGCGCCCACTTTTTACCTGTCAAAAGTAAAAGAACTGCCTCATCCCTAGCATCTCTTTACCTCAAGGAAATTGTTCGACTCCATGGAATACCATCCAGCATTGTTAGTGACCGAGACCCTATCTTCACAAGTGAGTTTTGGCGGAGTCTGCAAGAAGCGGTAGGCACACAGTTATACTTGAGCACAGCCTATCATCCCCAAACCGATGGCCAAACAGAAAGAGTGAACAGAGTTTTGGAGGACCTTTTAAGACTGTGCGTCCTTGACTTCGGAGGGACATGGGAAGACCATCTTCCTTTGGTGGAATTTGACTACAACAACAGCTATCAAGCAACCATCAGAATGGCGCCCTTCGAAGCTTTATATGGAAGACTGTGCCGATCACCTACTTGTTGGTGGAAGTCTACTGATAAGCTCATACTTGGACCAGATATGATCCGAGAGACTTCAGAGAAAGTAGACTTAATACGAAGAAGAATGAAGACGGCCCAAGACAGACAAAAGTCCTACGCCGACAAGAGGAGGACCGACCTTGAATTTGAGGTTGGGGAGAGAGTTTTTCTTAAGGTATCTCCGCTGAGGAACGTTGTTTGTTTTGGAACCACAGGAAAGCTAGCACCAAGGTTCGTAGGGCCATTTCCTATCATCGAGAAAATTGGGAAAATGGCCTATAGATTAGAGCTACCCGAAAAATTGGCCGGAGTTCACAACGTCTTTCATGTTTCACATCTCCGAAAGTGTCTACATGATTCTGCTGAAGTGGTAGAGCCAAATATCCTAAAAGAAGCTAAAGTGGAATGCGAAGCAACCGTAAGGAAAGCTCCAACCCGCATATTAGGAATGGAAGTGAAGAAGCTACGCAACCGCGAAGTCAAGCTCGTCAAAGTTCAGTGGAGCGACGCCGAAGAAGATGCAACTTGGGAATTGAAGCTAGAATACGCGCAGCCTACCCTTTTCTTTTCGAGGGTACATCTTTGATCTTTCCTTTTTCCTTAAGTTGCGCTTTTATCTATCTTTTTAGGTATATCTCCTCGACCTTATCTTTTAGGAAGAAACCCTTTGGATGAAAACATGTAATTCAAACATGTTATGGATGATGGTTTCAAGTGGTTGCAAGTGATTGCTAGTGGTTGCTCGTGGTTCCGTATACACACACAATCTAGGTTTTAGATCGGCTCAGTCACTTCATATTGCATATGCATATATGTTTGCATTCGTATATGGTTGAAGTTTAATGTGTTGTCATATGGATGTTGCATTTGTGTGAATGATTGTGCACTCACGTAGAATCATGAATAGGAAAATTTGCATACATAATGGATTCATGGCACTTACATAATTTGCATTAAGGAGGTCAACTGAATCAGTAGACCGCCTGATTTTGCATTAGATAAGTACATGTACACACACACACTTCGCATATGATCATGAAGCATTAGAAGTCTTTTAAGGACAACGGATGCTCGTGTTTGATGGATGAGTAGATGGATGTTTGGATGTTAGGACGTACATTCTTCCTGAACTTGAAGATTTCGGGGATGAAATCCTTTTAAGTGGGGGAGAATGTAACACCCCGTGTATTCTATAACAGTGAAATTCACAAATTAAAGCATAACTAATTTCAAATTAAAGAATTAGGGAAACAGGATACGCCATTGCGTTCACCTCGGAATTCTGCTTGAAATAGAGTCCGAGTTGGCATAAAACGGACTCCGTATGAAGAAGATATGGCCTCCGGAAGTTTCAGAATTCAGTTTAAAATTCAAACAGACCAAAACAGCTCAGAAAAACCAATTTAAAATTCAAAATCGGGCCGGTTTGGCCAGGGCGGGAAATTTCCCGCCCAAGGCACCCAGGTCGACTTGGCAGTCGACCTGGGGATACCCAGGTCGACTGGGCAGTCGACCTGGGTCACCCGTGTCGACTGCCAATTCGACACGGTGTCGACCTGGCCCCTGAGCCAGGTCGAACCCAGCCCCCCTGGCTAGCCTGGTCTGTGTTTGGTCGATTTTCTGAGCCTTTCCTTGTCACTAGGGCTAGGTGTCAGCTCCTGGTTGGTCTCTCTTTCAAACGAACGGCTATTATTAAACCAAGCTCCATCGACGGTCCTAATCAACTCACAAACTCTATTAAAAGGACCTAAGACTCACCCTAATTCACACAAACTAAAATGGAGATGAGACCGTCATGCTGCTGAGGAAAGACTAGGAATAGCCGTCAGAAATTGAGAGACAATTAGGAGATAATTTGAAAGCCTAAAGCAACGTCAATTAACTCAAAACAACGCCTACAACAAAGGATAGCATCTCCAAATTCAGAATTCAGATTCCTGAATTGAAGATTCGTCATACATTGTAAGTAGAGTGCTATTCCGATGTGAATAATTAATTGCGTTTGATTTGTGTAAAATGCGAAATGGAATTGTGGCGATAATAATCTATATTTGTATGTTATTTTGATTCTAAACGATTTGGGAATGTTATGGTATACGATTGGATGTTTGCAAGTATGTGATTTACGTTGGAAGTTAACAACGAAATGGAATTGTGGCGATAATAATCTATACTTGTATGTTATTTTGATTCTAAACGATTTGGAAATGTTATGGTATACAATTGGATATTTGCAAGTATGTGATTTATCTTAGAAGTTAACAACCATATGTTATGGTATTTTATTTGGGATTCATACAAGTATATGATTTATGTTGACAATCATATGTTGTGGTATTTTATTTGGGATTCATGCAAGTATATGATTCACTATTATGCCAATATGATGTACATACTTTTATGATCACTTTTAGTGTGTAATTGGATATGACTAAGTACTATAGTTTATATGAATCTATGTTGGAATCGGCAAATCATACTTTTGTATTAGAAACAAAAGTAAGCATTTTTATGAACATGACTAAACTATGTTTGGTGTTATGCCTAGTTGAAACCATGTTTAGGCCTATGTTGTTATAAAAATCTTATGGTGATATATGTAACACATAAATTAAGTTAGATTTACATTCCAATTGCAAGTTCACATGAATAGATTAAAAACCATGATTCATGTTTAGGTATGTTTATGCTATGATCATATGAATAGAATGATTCATGTTTAAGTATGTTTATGCCATGATTATATGTTGTTACCATGCAGGTTCACATATGCCTAATACATGTTAATTAGATCGTTATGTTGCATGTTCATGCGTTCACACTCCCCTTTTTATGTCACTTAGAATATATAAAAACCATGTTATAAGCCTCCTCTTTTCATATGGCTAAGTTGGGTTTAAATGTTAAACCCAACATATCTTATATTGTAGCGAACGTGTAAAACGGGGGTAATGACGTTTGGGTTGAAATATAGAACATATGTGTTGGCATGTTTGACGCATACCAACAACCTTGAAAAACAATTTAAGTGGTATAAATAAATTTTACCCAATAAAGATGAATTTGAATAATGGGCCGCAAATATTTACATATAAAAAGAAAAGAGACAAAATATGTAAATGTAGAAAATACGATGTGTTTAACCCGAGGTTGGATTGAGTTGTGATGTAAACCTGCCCGGAACCGCCCGGCTGTCCAGTAGTCACAACAATACCTATCCAATGTGGGTGATTAAACACGGAGCCCAATAAAGACCCGAGGTTAGACAGAGTTGTGGCGTAAGACTACCTGGACCCAACCGGCAACAGGCAGCCACAACAATACCTGTCTAGTGTGAGAGGTCGAGGCTTTAATAAGACAATTAAGGCTGAGTCAGGATTGATAGGATTAAGTAAATTGAATTAATACTTAATCAAAATGGAACATGCTAAACTAAACAGACTGATTGGGGGTTAGGTTTATAAAACACTTAACCAAATTAGCATGTTGGCTAGAAATAGAAAACCTAGTAGCGGGGGACCCTTTTCAGCAGTAACCCTACAAGGTGTAGCAGGATACCCTGAACTAGGCAGGGCGGGGCACGATTACTGGGCTGACTGTAAGAGGTCTAATCGACGGCGGTGGTGCCGCAGTGTAGGTTCTAACGGGGTGCGGGCATGCACAGACTCCGGCGCAGAAAACTAAGGCACTGGGCACCAGTAGCATACCTGTGCATTCTAGGATTTTGATTCTAAACGATTTGGGAATGTTATGGTATACGATTGGATGTTTGCAAGTATGTGATTTACGTTGGAAGTTAACAACGAAATGGAATTGTGGCGATAGTAATCTATACTTGTATGTTATTTTGATTCTAAACGATTTGGAAATCTTATGGTATACGATTGGATATTTGCAAGTATGTGATTTATGTTAGAAGTTAACAAACATATGTTGTGGTATTTTATTTGGGATTCATACAAGTATATGATTTATGTTGACAACCATATGTTGTGGTATTTTATTTGGGATTCATGCAAGTATATGATTCACTATTATGCCAATATGATGTACATACTTTTATGATCACTTTTAGTGTGTAATTGGATACGACTAAGTACTATAGTTTATATGAATCTATGTTGGAATTGGCAAATCATACTTTTGTATTAGAAACAAAAGTAAGCATTTTTATGAACATGACTAAACTATGTTTGGTGTTATGCCTAGTTGAAACCATGTTTAGGCCTATGTTGTTATAAAAATCTTATGGTGATATATGTAACACATAAATTAAGTTAGATTTACATTCCAATTGCAAGTTCACATGAATAGATTAAAAACCATGATTCATGTTTAGATATGTTTATGCTATGATCATATGAATAGAATGATTCATGTTTAAGTATGTTTATGCCATGATTATATGCTGTTACCATGCAAGTTCACATATGCCTAATACATGTTAATTAGATCGTTATGTTGCAAGTTCATGCGTTCACACTCCCCTTTTTATGTCACTTAGAATATATAAACACCATGTTGTAAGCCTCCCCTTTTCATATGGCTAAGTTGGGTTTAAATGTAAAACCCAATATATCTTATATTGTAGCGAACGTGTAAAACGGGGGTAATGACGTTTGGGTTAAAATATTTAACATATGTGTTGGCATGTTTGACGCATGCCAACAACCATGAAAAACAATTTAAGTGGTATAAATAAATTTTACCCAATAAAGATGAATTTGAATAATGGGCCGCAAATATTTACATATAAAAAGAAAAGAGACAAAATATGTAAATGTAGAAAATACGATGTGTTTAACCCGAGGTTGGATTGAGTTGTGATGTAAACCTACCCGGAACCGCCCGGCTGCCTAGTAGTCACAACAGTACCTATCCAATGTGGGTGGTTAAACACGGATCCCAATAAAGACCCGAGGTTAGACTGAGTTGTGGCGTAAGACTGCCCGGACCCCACCGGCAACAGGCAGCCACAATAATACATGTCTAATGTGAGAGGTCGAGGCTTTAATAAGACAATTAAGGCTGAGTCGGGATTGATAGGATTAAGTAAACTGAATTAATACTTAATCAAAATGGAACATGCTAAACTAAACAGACTGATTCGGTGTTAGGTTTATAAAACACTTAACCAACTTAGCATGTTGGCTAGAAATAGAAAACCTAGTAGCGGGGGACCCTTTTCAGCAGTAACCCTACAAGGTGTATCAGGATACCCTGAACTAGGCAGGGTGTGGCACGATTAGTGGGCTAACTGTAAGAGGTCAAATATACGGCGGTGGTGCAGCAGTGTAGGTTCTAACGGGGTGCGGGCGTGCACACACTCCGGCGCAGAAAAATAAGGCACTGGGCACCAGTAGCATACCTGTGCATTCTAGGATTGTGTCGGGCCGCCACTATGGGACTTGATACACCCCATGGTGGGACCAGCATAGGTAACTGCAACATCAGGGGCCGTAAGACACATGTAACTATGCGAGTAGGAGCCGATCATCAAAAATGGATCACTTCACCCTGATTATGGGGTGCCTGTTGGGAGCTAGTTTATATGGGTACAGAGATTAATATGGGGTACGATAGTGTATTCGACCCTGGATAACTTAACTTAGTTTATGGTGCTTTCTCATTTCCAGTTTATACATATCATACCCAGTTCTTTATTCATAGACTGAATAGTCCTAGACTTACTCGGGCTTTATGTCTGACTCTACTTTTCTTTCGCCTTCTTTTCTTTCGTCCCCCCCCCCCCCCCCGGTCCACATGGAGGGAATACCGCAGCTTGACCGACTTTCACATCCAGCTTGAAGAGAAAGAATGTATTGCTTGGACCTTTTTCGTTTTGGACTATGGCTTTGGACAACAATTATGGGACTTATGCAGTTTATTTATGTTTTCTTTATGCTTCTTTAAATAATGTAATCAAGACAGTTATGAAGATGTTATGTTTTTGGAAGTATTGTAAAACAAATTATGACATGGTTTGTGTAACACGTATTTTGTTGAAATAAAAGTTGTTGATGTTTTCCGCTGTTCAAAAATATGTGTTGTTTTATCTGTCTTGTATATCCTTGACTTATACTTATAAACCTCCACCAAAATTAGGACATTCCCTTTTAGAGTGACCCTAACGGAGGTGGGGTGTTTCAATTCGATTTGGTAGGAGAGGCAAGCTAGCGCCAAGGTTTGTGGATCCATTCCCAGTTCTCTAGAAAGTTAGGAATTTAGCGTATAAAGTTCAAGATGGCAGGAGTTCACAATGTATTTCATGTTTCCCGGTTAAGGAAGTTCATGCACGACCCTGAAATGACTATTTAACTGGATCAGTTAGATGAAATCGAAGTAGAACCCGAGGCAGTTGGGAACCGCAGGCCAATCCATATTGTCGAGTATGATACGAAACAACTTCGAAGGAAGGCAGTGAAATTGGTCAAGGTTTAGTGGGGTGATAACAAGCATAATTGTACTTGGGAAACAGAAGAGAACATAAGGGAGTCGTATCTAGAACTCTTTGCCTGGTAAAATTTTAATTGCAATTTAGCTATTTCGCATGCTAAGATAGACTTGTTGTGTTATTATGTGTGTTTGATTGTTTATAAATGGCTTTAGGCATGTGGGGCCCATTGTATGTTTTAATTAACAAATTTCGAAGGCGAAATTTCTTAAGGAGGAGAGTGTAATGACCAACATTCTATGCATCAGAGGATCGTAGAATATTTATTTCATTCACATGCGAAGTAGTATGGTCTTGTAACTTTGGGAAACGACTATTGGGGTCATTTCTCATGTTCATGATTTTTGCCGATTTTTAAATGACTGTTTTATCCCTGGCGAATCTTGTTTTTCCTATAACTTTTGATTGGTAAGGGGGTTTTGACCTAAAACCACTTCCATTTGATTCAGATGATGGTTTACCTTTCCTTAGAGTGGTCACATCGATCAAACGGACTTACCGTTTAGGAGACATGGCTGAAATAAGGTTTGGAAGATGAAAAACAGCTTAACCGGGCATAATTAGGGTGATTAGCAGCTAGGTCGTATCCCATTTCGGGATTAGGGTTATGGGAGGGCTGATAGGGTTAGGGAATTCAGTTTTACTTCATTTTTCCAGCTGCCATTTACATCCTTGATACCCTAGCAATGACCTCCACCTTCTAAATTCATCCCAAATTGCTTTCTAATCGCGTACTAGCTTAATCTACACCAAATCAAGGAAAATCAGCATCAAATCAGAGTTGGAGTTGCTGTGTTGCATTGGAAACTACCCCAAAATAGTAGAGTTTCATATCTATAGTTTTATTTATGGCTAAGGTAAGTGATTTGCATTGTTTTTCACTAATTATGGCTAATTAAGGGTGATTAGTGATAATTAGCAAAATTATGCATATTAAAATTCTGGAAAAAATATGTAAAATTCTTAAAAAAAAAAATTAGGCCTTTGATAGAAATTTGGGCTAATTTGGATATATTTTGTTAATCCTATCATTAGTTATGGTTAAACATGATTAAGGGGAAAACCATGGGTTTAGGGTATGTTTGATCCATACTGGCATAATTATTCATCATTTTGGTGTTTTTGGTTGATTATACATGTTGCTATGACCGTTTGGTATGATTTTTGATTGCATAGAACAGTTAAAATGGTCGAAAACTCCATCGTGTGGCGTAAACAGTTGCTAGAAAAGCTGCAAGAAACTGTGCAGGAAAAGGGGATCAGATCGGGTCCCGAACCAACTCGTGGAGCACCCACGATCCTCCCCATCTCCCCCGAACCGACCCGTTCATGACATGGACTTCAATCTGTCTCATGAGAAGCATCACGAATCAAAGGAGAGTACCCAACCCGAACAATGGGGTTTGACCGATCCGAAGGCATCTCAGGACCACGAACTGACCCACTCGAGTGAAGAAGCTGACCCAAACCGCCCGGTGGCCATGAACCCGAGGAGTCGCTATGTACGAGCCGATCCGATGCACCCCTACGATCCGAACCCAGAAGATGATCACGAATCAGAGTGCTATTCCGAACCGAACTGCTCCTCCCTGTTGGCACCACGAATAGAGATCACGAACCAGAGTATGCCGCAAACTGAACCGAACCGATTGGAGAACACGACCAGGAGGATGATGACCAAAACCGAGATGCAAAGTAGTCCCAATAGGAAGTAGAAATCAGGATCCAGATGGGAACCAATGAGTTAACTTCATGAGTTAGACTTTGCTACGGACATTTATAAAGGGGTTATCGATGTCTATAGTTTTGACTCACCACTGAGAGACGAATATTGGCTATGCATCAGTGCAGTGGAGTTTTCACGACTCCATGGGGCAAAGTGATCATAGCAGGGCTATGAGCCAGTGCAGTGGAGTTGTTATGACTCCATGGGGCAAAGTGGACATAGCAAAGGATTAGTGGCTATGGATCAGTGCAGTGGAGCCGTCATGACTCCATGGGGCAGAGGGGGTTGTAGCAAAGAATTGGGTGATCAAAGTGGTAGATATTGTATACTTTACGCACTGAGCGAGAGATATAAGAATGACTGCTATGTTTGATGTTTGCTATCACCATGACATGCACACCCCCTCCGCATTATTTTCACACCATGTGTTTGTGTCACCTTAGAGTATTATACATCCTATTGTGCTAACTATTTGGTTGTTGGTCCAGGTTTAGGTATGGTAATATATACCTGTTATTGTTATGTTTTTGCTGGTTATCGCTCACACCAGAATTTTGTCTGACCCAGAGTTTTATGTCTCTTCTTATTACTCTGGATGCTCCTAAACGAGCAGAATAGAGACAGGTTAGCTGGTTATGCATGAGTAGCTGTCCGGAGACGAGCAGGAGGCTTACACGTATTACTCCCATATATTCTCCCTGTGTTGTTGCTGGTCACCACTTTGGGCATGTGTACCTTCCTATTTTACTTTAGAGACAGTTTTAAAAGTTGTAATAAAGATGGTTTGGATCATAGGCTGTATTTTGAATTTTACG
Organism: Allium sativum; assembly: GCA_030737875.1. NCBI lineage: Eukaryota > Viridiplantae > Streptophyta > Magnoliopsida > Asparagales > Amaryllidaceae > Allium > Allium sativum. The sequence goes on along the minus strand of CM060913.1, from coordinate 527,994,301 downwards.
CTACTGTGATGATTTAGTTCTCAGCTTATGCACTGTCTCACCTGTTTTATATCGAGTTATGTTATTATTATAATTTGTTCCATGCGCTATGAGATATACTACAGGTTCTTTAATGATTCATCATCTTCTTTCTTTTCTTTTGACGACGTCCCGTGCTGGTTGGGCATCGGCATATCGTGTTTCATTGGAAATGTCGGCTGGTGCGGGGTGGGCCGTCACACCTCAACAACTGGGAAGTGAGTAAAATTGGACAGGCAGCATGGCTAAGTGGGTAGCTCCTAATTAGGATGTATTATCACCTATCTCGAGAAATTCATTTCATTCTTTACTCTATATGATGCTGTCCCATTCGGGAAAACGGAACTAATCCCAACCGTTGGTGATATACATTCATACACTTAAGCGAAATGAGTGGTCGGTCATGTGTGGTCGGGTTATAAGATGTTCTTGTTGAACCCAGTGTATTCCTCTCTAGAGATAAACTATCGGAACGTGGTTCCATACCTTGTCATAGTTGGAAATTCATTACCCAATAAGAGCCCGCAGTTATGAGTGTGTATTATATATGTGGAACGTGAGATGCAAACGTTCCACTAGATTGTTTTTTATCTGATTTAGACAGTTTATAATAACAAAAGAGTTTTGATATAAATATTATCGTTCTTTCAAAAGGATTCTGAAAGTTAAATCAAGTGTTTTGGATTCTCATAAGGGAAAAACCCATTCCATGTTATACAGCATGGTCTTCTGAGATATCATTTATTTTCTCAAAATGGTTGGAATTGTTTGCTCATACCAGTCCCATGACTGGCCCAGAGTTTATTTTGTTTTGTTTACCCTAAACTCTTGGGTTCCCAAATTTGTATGTGTAGTCAAGTAGTTCAGGATTTTACATATTTATCTAAAGGAGCTAGGAGCAGGAGTCTTCGGTGATAGATATTTAGAGTTTATTCCGTTGTGTTTAATTTGTGATATACTCTGATAATGTATGTAAGTCCAAATATAGTTGTATTTCAAAAATAATTATTTATACATTATATTTTATTCCGTTGCAATGTGAAATCCCTATGTTGTTATTTTTGTTCTTCTTCTATCTTTTTCTTCATTATTATTAATGATTCGTATTTCTATGCAATTTGAGTTGGATGTGTAGTATATTTAGTCAACTCGGATAGTACGGATTTGTGGTTCGTTACAGTGGTATCAGAGCTTAAGTTGAGCAAACACCTAGGCTTTGGTGGGGGTTTACTCATTAGAGATAGGGTTTATATTACCCTAGAATGAGTTGTGTGCGTATATACGAGAGCGCATATTTGTTAATTGATATAAAATTGTTTTATATAATGTTGGCTAGTCTGTTGGGTGGCTTATGAATTCTGATCAAATCGCAGGATGCGACGAAGTCGATAGCAATTTCTAAACACTTGAATAGATAATTCGGCATAATATTGTTTTAAAGTGGGTAAATTAAATAATTTTACCCAAAACTATATTTTGATATTGAAACAAATAATTTTCTGAATTATAATATATGGATGAGTCGGTTGTTATTATTATAATTATTTGAGATTATAAAATTGAAATGGTTATATATAACCAAATAGAATTTGTATGTACATGAAATATACAAATGCGCTGAATAAAAATTGGATTCAAACTAGAATTTGGAATCTAAATCCTAGGTGTTTGGAAAGATATTGTTCTGAATGAATATAAAGTAATATAGAATTACTTTGAAGAATTTGAGTGAAAAAAAATTTGAATGGATTTTGAAAGTAATAAAGCACTGAACTCACTTTCAAGTGGCTGGAAAATAATTTTGAGGATGACTGTAGCATTATCAGTGTTCATGCTCGAGTTTCTAAGTGATGGATTGCTACCTTAGAAAATTTTTGGTGCAAATTTGTTTCAAAGTAAACAGGTTGTTTGGGAAAAATTCAAATATTTTGAATTTGAAATGGTAATAAATATATGTATATATATTTATGTAAATTTAGAAGGATATAAAAAGAAAACCCAAGGATTTGAATTTTGAAATTTAAATTTAACTTAAAGAAAGTTAAATGGATTGAAGTGAATAAATTGATCAGAATCAATTTGAATGAAACTGAATGGGATATGGATTGGATGTGAATGTATTAGTTAAAAAACGTTCGAATTTAATGAATGTAAAACATATATAGTGTGAAAAAATAAATGAAAACCAAAACTTTTGGTAGAACTAAAGTTGTAAAAGTATAAAGTGTTGAAATATAATTAAATGGGTTTTGAAAATGAATGAGTTTGTATAACTTTTCCTAACTTCATAATTTCGGGGACAAAATTCTTTTAAAGGTGGAAGAATGTAATGACCCAGATTTTTAATCGATTTATTTTAAACATTTAATATGGTTTTAAAAATATTAAGTTGACAATATAAATAAAATTTTATATTGAGTTTATCGATTTAATAATCGATATACAATTTATTTCAATTTCATCAAAATATCAGAATGCGAAATATAATTGAAATCGAACTTAAAAACTGAATCAAAACAATTCAGATGATCGGTATTAATTGTATTTTGTAACAACCAGAAATTTTGACGACACTTAAGATGATGAATTAAAGAATAATCAATGTGATATACACCTGGTTTGCGTCCGTTGCGTCCGTCTCGAAATTCTGGTCAAGATAGACACCTGGTTTGCGTAAATCGGACATCGTATGAAGAAGTTATTATGGCTTGAAGTTTGTATACGCATAGGGAGAATATATATATAATAGGTTCATAAATTCAAAAATGGGTCGACAAATTCGAAATTCGGTTCAAAATTTGAAATTTGGGAAGGCGGCAGATTTCCTGCCCAGGTGGGTCTACCAACTCAAAGGGGGGTCGACCCATAGGTCGACCCACTCAAAGGGGGGTCGACCCACCCCTGACAGATCTAGGAAAAATACTTCGTTTTGTATCTGGACACCTTTTTGAGCAAGATTCGTTGAACCCTGGGCTATATAAAGGACCCTAGACCTAGGATTTATTCATTTAAAAATAAAGCTGACGGCGATGCTCTGCTGCAACAAAAATTAAAATGGCCTTTCTTCTTCTAAATCAATTCAAAGAAGATTACACACATTCGAAGATTGCTATAACCAATTAAGCGATGGCTACAACAACTTATTCAACATGTTCACCGCAGTAATTTGGATCCATTCCATTGGATCTATTCACTGTGAGTTCATGTTATTTTAAGATCTAAATATTTAAATAGTAATCTTGATACGCATGTAAAAAATGGATCTTGAATCGATGCCTAATCAGTTCTATTATGACATAACTATCAAATCTGCTTTTATATGTTCATATGCCGCCATGTTAAATCTTGTCATAATATGCATATTCATTTTATGCCTCTTTCTATCATTTTATTATTGATTTGTTATTATGCCTTTTCTTGATTCTCTTCTCTCTCTCTCTTTTCCCTTTTTATTTTTATATAGCCAGGCTACCTTCGAGCCTAGGCCTAACGCTGAAAACACGAACGTGGGAAATTGGGAATAACGAGGAAAGACATAATTTGGGGCATAACTAATAGTGGAAAATATGGATCTAAATTTGGGCATAAATTTGGAAATATATGAATATGGGTTTAGGGGCATATGTCTTGTTGGATAATATGAATTTATGCATACGTTGGAAAATATAATTTAAGCATAAATTGGGACATGTGTAAGTATTGATTTGGCACATAAATTGGGACATATGTGAATATGAATTTTAGGCAAACGATGGAAAATTTCCGAATATGGATTTGGGTATAACTTGTACTAAAATGGGCGAATATGGACTAGGGACATAAATAGGAAAATATGTAGATTTGGGTTGTGCATAACATATATATGTATATGCCTTGACTTATAACTTAGATAAAAGAGCATATGGTGCATAATTAAAAGGTGAATCAAAAAGGGGTGTAAAAGCCTATGATTTGAATAGTGAATTGGGCATATAATTAAATGTGGGGAAGAAGAGAAATAATCACTTATAATGACATAGTTAGATTTGGATAAAAATAGAATGTCTAGTAATTACAATTAGGATTTGTAATTGCACTTATGACACGAGGTTAGGTTGCATTAGTGATGGAAGTCTGCCCAAATCTGACTGGCATATCCAGCAACCACTATTGTTGAACCTAATGTGAGACGTCTAAGTGTGCAATACGAATCGGGTTAAGACACGAGGTTAGACCCAACCATGGAATATGACTGCCTGGACCTGACTGGCATATCCAACATCCACATGTTGTAGGCCTAATGTGGGAGGTCTAGCCCATTATAACCACAATTGGACATGGTAATGAATTGGACTACTTAACCTAATTTAATCCATAAGGATTGTATGATTATGAACTTGGGTTAGGGTTAAGTAAAATTGGATGGGTAGAGGGTGGGTTAATTAAAATAGAGGGGTAGGGTAATATTTGTATATAGGCCCATGAACATAACCTAGTAAGGTTGTGTAATTAAAGACACCTAGTGGTATACAAAACCTGTGGAAAATATTTTAGAGTTATGTAATTAAAGACACCTTGTAGGGTAAGCATAACTTGTAGAACAGATAAATTTAGATATGCGTAATAATCTGCTAAGTAAACAACGATTAGTTGTAGTGACAATGTAAATTGAATTTATGATTAAATGAGAAAGAATGAGGAAAACTTGTAAAATAGATAAGCTATATTTGATCATAAATGGTGAGTGACATGTTAATTAGGAAACATGTGAATTGAGATATACTTAATAACTTATTAAGGAGAACATGTTATTGTAATGTTGTAGCCAAGCAAGGATATAATAGATTGTGGATTATAGACTTGGGCCACAATCTAGAGAATATCATGTTGTGGTCTTATTAATAAACTTAAATGGATTAAGTTATATGATTGAAACTAATAAGTAAGAGAAACTTGGTAAATTGGAATAAGAATTCACTATGAAGGGGAATAACCAAGTTAAATGGGAACCGGGTGAGGAATGGCAAGCGCGTAAAAGAATGTTTAAACATAGGGTCTAACAACACATTAAAGAAAGGCGCTTGGACCAGTCCTTACGATTGAGGGTGAATAACCCAATGGGGTAGATCATCGAGGTGTTATAAGACATGAGGGGAGCGCACATTCATCTGATTGTTATGACCGCTCCAAAGGACTGGAAGGGGAAGCACGCAGCTTTCTGAAGTATGTAAGGTGCTCATAGTAGTCCTCTGTACGGTGACAAATGTCTTAGGCTGTACTCGCAGAGGTTGGGTCAGCGCGTAACTACTAGGTGGGTGGGCCTTGACTGCAGATGTAGTTATGCAGTCGGAATCCATTGACAAGGTGACACTAGGGTGATTCGATAGATGCCTCACGAGGAGGTAGAGGGGGTCACGACCAACAAGGATAGTAGACCGTCGGATATCCATCATCGATAACCAAGGGGATGTGAAAGACTAGAGCTAAACCGAAGATACCATTTCACCTTTCACTATTGAGGTACGGGGTTGAGGGTAGACGCCACATGGATGTTTAGATTGGTTGTTATTAGCGGCGGTCGCTTAGCTGTTGTAGTCTTTACTAGTTGAGGGAGGGGCCGAGGTAGGGCCATAGCCAGCACGAAAACAGACCCTAGGTATATCTGTATATATAGGCTCTTTAAAGATGGGCATGTACAGATATGGAAAAGCTCCCGGCCGAGTTCCGTGTTTCTTGTTTAGCCCTACCATGGAAATCGGTGCACATAGAGGACGTGCGATTGAGGCATCGAGCTACACTTACAGTACATACGTGGGATAGTCTAGATACATACATAGCTGCTCTAAGTGGTGTATCGTAGACAGAAGGCATTATTCTAATAAGGAATCTGATTCGATCGATGGTGGCAATCTGTACGCTTACGTAGCATAGTAATGACATATATATGCGGAATGTAACATTGTTATATAGAGATCCGTACGCCACTCCACCGCAGGATGAGGGACTTCGTTCACTATGGTGGAGACCGTGCGAGTGGGTTACCATGTGGTGTGTCTCAACATTGAGAGATAGCTACATATGTTGTATTAGGTGGATCCATGGGAAAGTAAATGGGTACGATGCGCGTATAAGTCTTGAGTGTTGTTAACCCAAGTAACCTAATAATCAAGAAAATGTAGTGGAACGGTATTAGTAGGGATCATTCTACTTCTGATATACTGGTATTTGCGCGGTATAGAGAAATGTATTTAAGAAGTGCAATATACCATGTTCATCTTACCTTGGTCAGTTCACACTTATTATTGTTGCTATTATCTTGTTCTTCCAATTTTAAATATACCTTCCATGATACTTTTATTTTTTTATATTTAACAGTAACTGGACTCGCCAGACTTTATGTCTGACCCTTTTTGTTTCCTTTTCTCTCTCTTCCATCCACCCCCAAGTTCTAATGGTGGAAGTGCTTAGAGTTGATTTGGATTCTTTCAGCTTAGCTCGAATTTTGGATATAGATGTATCGCTTTGACTTCTGGTCAACTATCTTATGGCTTCACAGGGAAATATGGTTTTATGCTTTTGTACTCTGATATTTTTGGCAAGATAGATTATTAATGTAATTAGTTACTTATGATGTAAACTCAGTATTTGGGACCATGGTGTTTGGATTTAAATAAAGTTTTTTTAAGTTTTTAATTTTGCTGCTATTTTACACGTTTGTCTTGTGCTATTATGTTCTTATTTACCTATAATGCTTCACGGAACTTAATGCATTCCCTTAGTGAGTGACATTAACAGACGAGGGGTGTCCCATTTGCTATCAGAGCATATGGTTATAAGATCGGATAAAGTATTTTGAAAATGGTTTTCAAAAAGGTCTCAAAAGCAAAGTATTTTAAAATAAAAATTTTGTTTTTGAAAAGCATATTTCCCAAAGCCATAAATATCTTCTCGATTCTCCACTTGATTTCTTTTTATTTTTTGATTGGGGAACCATTTCCTCTCGAAAGGGTATCCCTATTTTGGCATGGTTCCGTAGGCATGTTAAAACTACAGTACATGTCGAAGGGCAAAGAAGTGCCCAACCTCCATCTATAGCCGCAGTGGTTTCACATGCGTCTTATTTTATCTCAAGCCTCCTAAGAATTTTCATGCGATGGAGGCAGCTTTCAAGGGACTAGTTAGCATGTGAAAAAAAAGGAGAATAAGCGAGTTGGGGCTAAGGAGCATAACCCAAAGATGAAAGAAAATGATGGCTTAAGAAGGAAATATAGATGAAAGAAGAAACGAGGAAATACCATAAATTCGGAACGGTGGGTCAACTAGAAAAGGATTGCAGAAAGGGAAAAGGCGTTTGTTACCACTTTGGTAATGCGGGACACGCCATTAAGGAGTGCCCGAAGAGACAAAGACAAGGCCAGAAGGCAGGAACTTCCAGGGGGCAAGCTAATGTTCTCATAGCTGGTGGACATGATTGGGGTAGGAAAGTTTCAATCGAAGGATTGATTTCTATTTCTGATCATCCTGTTAGGATTCTTTTTCCGGAGCTTCACATTCTTTTATATCTACTCTTTTAGTTGAGTCTCTGCACCTAGATACTAGTATGGTTTTGGATCCCGTTATTGCCTCAAAACCCAGTGGAGATACAGCTCACTTATCGATGGTTTGTCGGGGTTTGAGAATCTCTGTGTTAGGTGTCCAGTTTGATTGCGACACATATGTTCTTGATTTCATAAGATAAGGCTTGATTCTAGGATGGATGGGTTAGCTATATATAGAGCCATTCTAGATTGTGAGAGGAGGGTCGTTAGACTTTGGACTTGCCATAGAAAGACACTTGAGATTTCTTATGACCCCAAAAGGGTCTGTCATGCTTAGTCTCCTAGAACCTCTTGATATATCTATCGATGATATGCGACATGTAACTCCTAAAAGAAAAGAGGGAACTTGATAACCAAGTAGGGGGGCTACTTGTGAAGAGGTTTGGTAGGTGAGTCATATCGGGATGGGAAACCTATTGAAGACAGTGCTTGAGGAAGCCCATCATTCTAAGATGACTATTCATTCCAAGCGGCGATAGAATGTATAGAGTTCGAGGTAGTGGAGCCAAACTCGTGACAGGAAATGAAAGAAGAGAAGGAAGCAATGATAGGATGAGTTCCTACTTGCATACTTGGATCAGTGGTTAAGAAATTATGCAACAAAGAAGTGAAGCTAGTAAGAGTGCAATGGGGAAAGGGCCGCAAGAACGCTATTTGGGAGGCTGAAGACAAGAATCGAGCTTCATATCCTTTCCTTTTTGAGAATATGTCCTTAACTTCTTTTACCAAGCTTCGAATTAAACTTGTATATATCATTTGAATATCTCCTGTCAATCGAGTCTTTAGGTAGAAAACTAATGAATGTAAACATGTGTTTGAGACATGTTATGTTTGATGGATGCAAGTGGTTGCTAGTGATTCCTCGTGGATGCATATACATACACAATAGGCACTAGATTGGCTCAATCACTTACATTTTGCATAGTTCTGATTATTAAATTAAGTTTCCGTTGATTCATTGATGTGTGTTTGAAATTTCAGAACTAAGTAAAACGGAGTGCACCATTGCATCCGTCTCGAAATTCTGGTCAAGATAAACACCTGGTTTGCATAAATTGGACATCATATGAAGAAGTTATTAAGGTTTGGAGTTCGTATACGAACAGGAGGAATATATATATATATAATAGGTTCAGAAATTCAAAAATGGGTTCAAAAATTCGAAATTCGGTTCGAAATTCGAAATTTGGGAAGGCGACAGATTTCCCGCCTAGGTGGGTCTACCCACTCAAAGGGAGGTCGACCCAGAGGTTGACCTACCCCAAGGGGGGTCGACCCATAGGTTGACCCACTCAAAGGGGGGTCGACCCACCCCTGATAGATCTGGGCGAAATACTTTGTTTTGTATCTGGACACCTTTCTGAGCAAGATTCATTGAACCTTAGGTTATATAAGGGAACCTAGACCTAGGATTAATTCATCTAAAAATAATGCTACCGGCGAAGCTCTGCTGCAGCAAAAATTTAGATGGCCTTTCTTCTTCTAAATCAATTCAAAGAAGATTATACATATTAGAAGATTGTTACAACAAATTCAGTGATGGCAACAACAAATTATTCAATATGTTCTTCGCAGTAATTTGGATCCATTTCCTTAGTTTTATTCAATGTGAGTTCGTGCTATTTTTAGATCTAAATATTTAAATTGTAATCTTGATATGTATGTAAAAATTGGATCTTGAATCGACGCCTAATCAGTTCAATTTTGACATAACTATCAGACCTGCTTTTATATATTCATACCGCCGCCAAGTTAAATCTTGTCATAACATGCCTATTCAGTTTATGCCTCTTTCTATCAGTTTATTATTAATTCGTTATCATGCATGTTCTCGATTCTCTTCTCTCCCCCTTTTCCCTTTTTATTTTTATATAGCCAGGCTACCTTCGAGCCTAGGACTAATGCTGAAAACGCGAACGTGCGAAATTGGGAATAATAGGGAAAGACATAATTTGGGGCATAATTGATATTGTTAAATATGGAACTAAGTTTGGGCATAAATTTGGAAATATACGAATATGGGTTTGGGGGCATATGTCTTGTTGGATAATATAAATTTAGGCATATGTTGGAAAATATAATTTGAGCATAAATTGGGGCATGTGTAAGTACTGAGACATAAATTGGGACGTATGTGAATATGAATTTAAGGCATACATTGGAAAATATGCGAATATGGATTTGGGTATAACTTGTATTGAAATGGGCGATTATGGACTAGGGACATAAATTGGAAAATATGTAGATTTGGGTTTGTTCATAACATATACATACATACATACATATATATATATATATATATATGTATATGCCTTGACTTATAACTTGAGAAAAAAGAGCATATGGTGCATAATTAAAAGGGGTGCAAAAGTCTATGATTTGAATAGTGAAATGGGCATATAATTAATTTGGGGAAGAAGAAAAATAATCACCTATAACGGCATAGGTAGATTTGGATAAAAATGGAATGTCTACTAATTACAATTAGGAATTGTAATTGCACTTATGACACGAGGTTAGGTTGCATTTGTGGTGGAAATCTGCCCGGACCTGACCGGCATATCCAGCGGCCACTAATGTTGAACCTAATGTGAGAGGTCTAAGTGCGCAAATACGAATCGGGCTAAAACACGAGGTTAGACCCAACTGTGGAATAAGACTGCCCGAACCCGACCGACATATCCAACATCCGCACGTTGTAGGCCTAATGTGGGAGGTCTAGCCCATTATAACCATAATTAGACATGGTAACGAATTTGACTACTTAACCTAATTTAATCCATAAGGATTGTATGATTATGTTATTTGAGTTAGGGTTAAGTAAAATTGGATGGGTAGTGGGTAGGTTAAGTAAAATAGAGGGGGTGGGTAATATTTACATATAGGCCCACGAACTTAACCCAATAAGGTTATGTAATTAAAGACACCTAGTGGTATACATAACCGGTGGAAAATATATTAGAGTTATGTAATTAATGACACCTTATAGGGTAAGCATAACTTGTAGAAATGATAGAATTGGATATGTGTAATAATCTGCTAAGTAAACAACAATAAGTTGCAGTGACGGTGTAAATTGAATTTATGACTAAATGAGAAAGAATGAGGAAAACTTGTAAGCTAATTAAGCTGTATTTAATCATAAATGGTGACTGACATGTTGATTAGGAAACATGTGAATTGAGACATACTTAATAACGTATTAAGGAGATTATGTTATTGTAATGATGTAACCAAGGAAGAATATAAAGTAGATAGTGGATTACAGACCTTGGGCCACAATCTAGAGAATAACATGTTGTGGGCTTTTTAATAAACTTAAATGGATTAAGTTATATGATTGAAATTAATAAGCAAGAGAAACTTGGTAAATTGGAATAAGAGTTAAATATGAACGGGAATAACCAAGTTAAATGGGAACCGGGTGAGGTAAGGCAAGTGCATAAAAGAATGTTTAGACATAGGGTCTAATAACATATTAAAGAAAGGCGCTTGGACTAGTCCGTACGTTTAAGGGTGAGTAACCCAACGGGGTAGATCATCGAGGTGTTATAAGACACGAGGTGAGTGCACATTCATCTGATTGTTATGACCGCTCCAAAGGACTGGAAGGGGAAGAATGCGGCTTCCTGAAGTACGTAAAGTGCTCCTAGTAGTCCTCTGTGAGGTGATAGATGTCTTAGGCTGTACTCGCAGAGGTTGGGTCTGTGCGTAACTACTAGGTGGGTGGGCCTTGACTGCATATGTAGCTATGCAGTCAGAATGTTGTGACGAGGTGACACCAAGGTGATTCGACATTTGCCTCACGAGGAGGTAGAGAGGGTCACGACCAACAAGGATAGTAGACCTTCGAATATCCGTTATCGACAGCCAGCGGGATGCGAAAGACTAGAGCTAAACCCAAAATACCATTTCACCTTTCACAATCGAGGTACGGGGTTTAGGGTACATGCCACATGGATGTTTAGATTGGTTGTTATTAGGGGAGGCCGCTTAGCTCTTGTAGTCTTTGCTAGTTGAGGGAGGGGCCGAGGTAGGGCCATAACCACCACGAAAACAGACCCTAGGTATATCTGTATATAAAGGCTCTTTAAAGATGGGCCTGTACAGATATGGGAAAGCTCCCGGACGAGTTCCGTGTTTCTTGTTTAGCCCTGCCACGGAACTCGGTGCACATAGAGGACGTCCGATTGAGGCATCGAGCTACACTTACAGTACATATGTAAGACAGTCTTGATACATGCATATCTTCTCTTAGTTGTGTATCGTAGACTAGAGGGCATTATTTCGATAAGGAATCTGATTCGATCGATGGTGGCAATCCATATGCTTACGTAGCATAGTAATGACAGATATATGCGGAACGTAACATTGTTATATAGAGATCCGTACGTCACTGCGGTGTAGGATGAGGGACTGTATTCACTACAATGGAGACCGTGCGAGTGGGTTACCATTGGGTGTATCTCAATAGGGAGAGATAGCTACATATGTTGTATTAGGTGGATCCATAGGAAAGTAAATGGGTACGATGAGCGTATAATTCTTGAGTGCTATTAACCCAAGTAACATAATAGTCAAGAAAATGTTATGGAATGGTATTAGTTGGGATCATTCTACTTCTGATATACTAGTATCTGCGCGGTGCAGAGAATTGTATTTAAGAAGCGCAATATATCATGTTCATCTTATCTTGCTCAGTTCACACTTGTTATTGTTACTGTTATCTTGTTCTTCCAGATTTATATATACCTGCCATGATACTTATATTTATTTATATTTAGAAGTTATTGAACTCGCTAGACTTTAAGTCTAACCCTTTTTGTTTCCTTTTCTCTCTCTTTCGTCCCACTCCCCCTGGTTCTCAGGGTAGAAGTGCTTAGAATTGATTTGGATTCTTTCAGCATAGCTTGGATTTTGGATATAGATGTATCGCTTTGATATCTGATCAACTCTCTTGTGCCTTCACAGGGAAATACGGTTTTATGCTTTCGCACTTTGATATTTTTGGCATGACAGATTATTAATGTAATTAGTTACTTATGATGTAAACTCAGTATTTGGGACCATAATGTTTTGATTTAAATAAAAGTTTTTTTTTAAGTTTTTTAATTCCGCTGTTATTTTACATGTTTTTCTTGTGCTATTATGTTCTTATTTACCTATAACACTTCACGGAACTTAATGTATTCCCTTAGTGAGTGACACTAACGGACGTGGGGTGTCACATATTTGAATATAGACGATAATAAAATTATTTTATTATCATAGACTTGATTATTTTTTAGTTTAAATTATTTTATATGGATTTAATATGAGTATTCTGTATATACATTTGAATTCAATTTTGATATCTATAACGAACCCAGAATTTTAAAAGAATAAAATGATGTATTAATAATTTTAGAAACTTTAAAAGGAGAAATAAAATGACTAAATAGCATTAATATTAAAAGCAAATTTTATTTTATTCCAAATTTAAAGGTAGATAAACATTCCTTGTTAATAAAATTTAAATCATCACGCGCATAGTTGAAATGTGTGTAAAACGGATTAACATTTGCACGTTCTCTATGTTGTCTGTTCATATGAATAAGTAATAAATAAAAATAAGTAGAAGAATGAAAAAAAGAGAGAAATTAAATTTTATTTCTCTAAATGCGTTAGCAAAAAAGGAAGAAATAAATAGTTAACGCAAAAAAAAAAAAAAAAAAAAAAAAAAAAAAAAAAAAATTTGAACCTTGTAATGACGGTAGACATTTTCAGCTAAAGTTAACAAAAACAACAATGGTCCATACTATCTTTGAATTGGTCATTCACGTGGATTCTAGATCTAATAAATTAACCTCCTCCTAAAACTATGGCAAGACAAAAATCTTCACCTGTCACTAACTAAATATTTGTAAAACACTGTGCGAGATTTCTACTATCTCTCCTCTGTCAGTAGCTACTGTTTGCAACAGCACAGCGAGATTTGAAATTATACGGTGAGAGAATCCAACGTTATTTCTCCAATAAAATATTTGAATCGCACAGAGAAAAGCCTCCATTCCTTCTCGCATGACCATATTTCCGTGCATCTTCTTCCTCCTGCAAATTTCTCCATTCCAAAAACTCTAAAAATACTCAAAAAAATATAAAACCAAAGCAAACAAGACTTGGAACCTCAAGGTCCAATTCCCATTTGCTTTTTTCACGCATGGATTCTCCTGTACTATTTTCAATCAAAACCCATACCACTCTCTCAACACCATAAAACCGCACTTACGTCCTCCCTCTTGTCACCTTCCTCACATAAAGGCCTATAAGCTAAAAGCTCTACTTCACGCATAAAGCCAGTCGCCGCTCCTTACTCCGATGTCGAACCGTGCCTCTACACACCGCGTTTCATTCACTCAGAAACCAAAACTGCGCCCTCATTCTCAGCTCCTTTTGAAAATAACCCACGCCTCCACTGTTCACCGTAGCTGCAACCAACCAGTCCGCCTTTAAGCAAAGTTTACCCCCAGTTCTGATACGCTCCGACCAAGTCCTTCACCGCTCCGGCCATCTCGGTGCTCTTTCCCTTGCGTCAGCTTAAAAATAAAAGGAAAAAAACAAGAACAGCAGCTCTGAACCGGACTACCATCGTGATCATCTCCGGCAAGTTCATTTGTGTCGTCAACAGCATTCTGACCAAGCTCAGCACTCCGTCCAACATCTTGAACCGTGTTGCATGAGTTTCTTTTCCTCAAATATTCTTTTTCCTATTGTTTTGTGTATGCGCAGCATATCTTTGTATAAATCTACATATGTGTGAGCTCAATTGGCTACAACTGTGTTGGCACAGTATAAATTTGCATATATAGAAGGCGTACACATGTTCATCTTGACCGTGCATGGAGTAATATCGAATAGATCTTTTTTGAGTTGATCTAGTACTTGCATTTAACAAACTTCGAGGTTTACACACACCTGATCCGTGGGGATTCGGCTCCGTGTACTGCTGTAACAATAGGCACGCATGCAGATCTCGACAAATGGTGTTGTATTTTCATCTTAGCCTTTCGCTAGTGCATGCAAGATCTTACCTTTCTGTTATGAACCAAAGTTGTGCATAACTGAGTGGTTTAACGTGTGACTAGTAACCAAGAGGTAAATAGTTCGAACACGGTTGTAGCCACTTGGTTTTGGCCTATTATTTTGGCTGAAATATTTTGGCATAAATTTATACATAAAATTTAGTCCGCTTTCCAAAATAAAAATCATACCTTTGTTCTAGGTAGCGAATTTGACGTTATAGCGGTTAGCGTCGTCCTACTCGTATCGTGCCTTCTCTTGTTGCCACGGAAGGTGAGTTTTTCTTACTCACAGACTAATTGTTTATTAAGTGAATTAAAAACATAAGATGTTGAATGAAATGTTAGGGTGCTCTAGTTTAGTTTGCTTTGTGACTGTGCACGTGTGACGCACATGGTTATTTAACATGACACAATACGGATGTATGCTTGACATGTTATGTTTATTTTCTCACCATGCAAGTTCCACCTTTTGATTAGCAACCATTATGGGTTGGAATGATACATACCCGAACCCTTATGTGTTCGAATCGATTTCGGATGCGGGTTGAAATGATACATATATCCGTAATACTTGACTATAGGATAGAAAATTTTATACAGACAACGTGGTCAATAAAATAAATATTTTTAAAATATTTATCGATTTTTATAAGTAGAAATTTTTGATGGAACTTCATTTGCATAAAGAAAATTAAAGAAGTTTTGTTCAAATCTCAATTGAATTTTTCTAAGAAATCTCATTTGTATTCAAATAAATTTTAAAGTGATTTTTGCAAAATAATACTTAATATTAATTTAGTTTAATAAATTCTTCATACTTTTATGTTCGCGTTGTGAAATTAATAATATGACGATCTTTGAATTGAATGGTTTAATGTAAAAGATTTGCAAAGCTTTAACAAATATCTTCCAAACTTATTTTAATATACGATTTGTTAAGTGGATATTTTCCATGTGAATGCATATAAAGGATTTTGATTTATAGCTAACAATAAAGTGGGTTTGGGAATTCATTACGTGAATGGACATGCGAATTTCAAGTTAAGTAATGATTTAAGAATCGTTTTACGATGAAGTGTTGAAATTGAACCAAATCAAGAGAATTGGGTTTAAATATGAATTCTAGTTGGGAAAGAAAATTGTAAACATGGATTTAGAATCGGACTGGATTAATATTACTTGTTTGAACTATAATTTTTTTTAAGAGCAATTTTTCGAATTACTTGGTTTTATAATTATTCTTCACAAATTGATTTGATTACTTTAACAATATAAATTTTATAATAGTTTTCCAATATATATATATATATATGTGTGTGTGTGTGTGTGTTTACACATTACTTTAAATTTAATATACATACACTATTTTCAAAACTTAACTTTTCTAAATGTATTTATCTTATTTTGAATAAATTTATGTCCAATCCAGTATAATGAATCCAAGGGTGAATATTGGTTTTATATATGAATGATTTGGGATAATTGATTTTGGGGCAAGACTTGAAATAAAGCAATTTGCGACATTTGAAACATGATTTCAAATTTAATGGCCATAGTGTGAAAAATGTATGTAACATTGGTTGCTAAAGAGACTGGAGTCGATAAGTGGCATACTCTCTGTCAGTGTCGATACCACTTTAACAACAGTATCAGTAATGGTGTATTCGGAACGACAGCAAGATGGCTTGGAGGCGACCACTGGATCGAAGAAGGCGAACGAAGACGAAATGGCCTTGACCTTCAGGTCATAATTAAAATGACTAAAACAGGAGCTATACCGTGACTAATTGAGGTCGCACCTCATATCGGACACGCTTCTTCGATGCCATCTCTATTACTATTGTGTTTTATTTGGGGGCACCCTTTGATTTGGGAGCATGTTCCGAGGTGGGCGGTAGTTACTGCTATGTGTTACCACTGGTCCGGGAGTGCAACTGGTAGAATCCTACCCCGGGCATTGCCTCATATGTCTTGTCATACTTATCCCATACGAGCCACATACGATTTTAATTTTGTATTGCTTTCTATGGAGTGCCCTCTGATAACACCAGTGCGGTGAACTTACAATACTGTATAGATTGTGATGCCTATAAACTGCGTAAGGGTAATATGGTAATCCCGCTTATGCTATTTTCAGTATATTTACTTCACTAAATAGACATTACAATAATAGCATACTATTTTATATTTATTATTTCCACGGATCCTTAGAGGATGGGAATCCCAAACATCCTTTAAGTTACTGTATATTTCAGTAGACACTTCATTTGGTTTAATTCACTTATATAAGACTGTTAGTCCTGACTCGTGTATTTTGTTTGTTTCATTCCTTGCAAAATGCTCGGGTCAGACCGAGTATTTCAGTTTGGAGATATATCTGTTGGAGCTTGAGATTCGTTGGAATTCCAACTATCCATCTACTATGTCATATACAATTGTGTACATCTCTTTTTATTGCCAAATAACAATATGATTCTATAATCATCCTTCCACTGCACCTATGTTTATTTCTGTACTCTGATATTATGTAAGTTTAAAGATTTTGTAATAGTGTATAAATTTTACTTCCGCTATGAGATATTCTATGTTCTGTGTCTGTGATTCTATGATGATTTGTATTTCAACTTCATAAGCAATAAAAATTTGTCCTTTTGAGCGGTTTGAGTTAGTTTAATTATCGACTTAAGGCGGTCAAAAAGCCAGTCATTACAATCTGGTATCGGAGCTTTGGTTTATACAAAGCTTAGCTTATGTTGTTGAAACACTCACTAGAGATGGAGTAGAAATACTCTAAAATGAGTGGAATGATCTTACAATCAGTCCGAGGGAGCGTATTTTGAAATTAAATTATTTTAAGTCATTTCAAAAGGATTTTTCTATATATAAATAATTTAAAATTTTAACCATGTTTTAAAGATATCCTCATTTTAATCTCATTCCTTTGAACTCATCCCTTGCTGGATCCTCCTTAAGTTAATATTTTTCCGAATCTAAGTCTCGTTGTGCTTTGTCCCGTTTTAGAAACTTAGATTGGTCATGATTAAACCCTGAATCTTCTTTAATTAGTTTTACTTGTACTTGATAAATCCATCTGTTCATCCGGTAGTTCAGCTCTTAGCTTACAAATCGGATTAAACCTAGGTATGGGAATTTACAGTAAAATTTGGGAAAGTAGCTAAGTGTTAGACACTTGGTTGTGTTGAATAAATTGAATTGAAAATTCAATAATAATGAGCTAAATATGGACTTGTAACATTTTACTAAAAGAAAATTTAATGATTAAAATATAAGAACTTGTAAACTTGAAAATAAATACTTAGAGAAAAGGAGAATAACTTATTTGAAATACCAGTAAAGGGCAACAAAAGCTTCTAGAATAAGTATAGTATAAATTAAAGGTTTATGAGTATAATTTGGTTTGAAGAAAAAAAATAGTAGTTCAACTTTTGGAGCTAAAAATCATCTTATATAAATATAGAATAATAATTTGTGTAAATACCCATATATGCATATAGGATTTCATGAGTAAGAGAAAAAACATTAGACTAGTGTTAATATTTATATATTAGAGGGCTTGTAGGTAGGAAAATGATAAACTTAAGATTTTGGGAACAACGTGTATTCAAAAAAAAAACTGAAGACGATATTTCGAAAATAAAAGCTTCTTGCGGCTTTTGCTGTAAAGATTTTCGAAATCAACCATCGAGTGTCCGGAATCTTCAATGAAAATAAAAGCGAATAATGAACTAGTTTTCCAAGTGATTTCTTCTTAAAAATCAGGAAAGAACTAAGTACGGGTTTCGAAAAGTATATTTAAAGCTTGGTAAAGTTGAAATTTGATAAAGTTAAAGTATGAAGATACTCAACTTATGGAACGACGATAGAAATAGGAACTAAATCTGTACTGAATTCGACTCAGATCAGGTTATATTAATATTTTCTCCAATATAATTAGTAGACTATAATTATTTTCATCTTACTTAAAATCCTTTTGTTTTAAGACTTAGTTTATACCAAATTTGTTTACTAAGATATTTGAATGTATACCAAAAACTATATATTTTCTTAAAATCCACTTTACTATATTTACTTAAATTTTCCCCTAAACCATTTGGTATTTAAACTATATTGTATAAATATATTATCTTATTTTCTTATTTAAACTTATTTTATTTCAAGCTTATTTTATTTTAAGACTACTATACTTATTATGATCTGGACAAATTCAGTGCGAGTGGTCGAGTATGGAGAATCGGTGGAAGAATGATGCACATAACTTATATATCCTAATAAAAAAATTAGAAGTTTTGAAAGGTCGATTTGCAAATATGAAACAGTAATAAAAAGGAAAACCGAAATTGTATCGAATAGCAAATTGATTTATAAGTCAAAATGATTTTGGAAATTTAGAGAATGGAATCTTATATATGAAATATATAATAAACGATACGTTGGAATCACGACTTAGAATTTTATGGGCATTCGGTACGAAATTTTTACAAAGTAAGTATGTATGTGTATGTGTGTGTGTGTATATATATATATATATATATATATATATATAAGAACGGATTGTATAGGAATGTCATAATTTCGAAAACTATAGAAGTGAAGATGTGTAATGAAATAGTAGCGAGTATTTATTTGACATCAAAGTTGGACTATTGAGTACATGAAGATTTTTTGACATACTCCTAGCTAACGTATGTATTGAACCCTTTGTGTACTAAATAAATATAGATTCGCACTTGACTCACTTGAGAATGATTCTGCTGATGATCCGGACATCATCAATTGTATTTTCAAGTTTCGAGGGTGAGGAAGATGGATAATTCCAGTTAAGACGTCGAGAAATACTTAAGCTGTTTCGATAAATGTTTGAGAATAAAAACATACTTAACTTGGATAATAAGTGATAAGCGTGTTAATAACCGAAAGGTTATATGTTGAAGTAAAACTCACTTGAAGAATTAAAAGAGGAAACTTTGAAAGCGCACGCAAGTGAGCTTATTTGTTGATATTTAAAATATGTTGAGAATATCACCCTACTTTTCAAAATTGACAATAGTAGTTAATCAAATTTTAACGAACGTCTAAGTGAGGGAGAAAACTACTTTTCCCCATCAGAACCGTATGAGTGAATCAATGAATGAAGTACAATAAATTTGAACAACATGATTAACATGACAAATTGGCATATGTATTTAAGTGAAATTGATTGGTTGAATTGATTAAAATAAAATGTGCATGCCAATATGAATGAACGAATCAAATGGAAATTGTTTGGCAAGTAATCACTTATTATGTAAAGAAAATGAAATTTTAAAGTAAGATTTAATCATGAAAATTTATAAAAATAAAATCGAGTATCCTATGATTTTGAACTGCTGATACTTGTATCTTTGTGTATTTGACTTCCTAGCTTGGCCTAGGTTAATCATGTAAGTTCGAAACGTTTGATCTTGGGTAATGCCGATCGTACCTTTGTACCTTCTGAATATTGGCCAAGTGTTAGGTTTCAAACCCTCATACCTTCTTGAGGCACATTTGATAGTGAACTTTTATTAGTACGTCCCCACTGGAGTATATGGAATTTTGACTTGATCCATGCACACTCCTTCGTGCCATGTGAAATCGTGTTTGAATTCGAACTAGATAACTTTAATTTGTCTAAGATATTATGTAACGGAACCTCAATAAATAGGCTTTTCATAGTAATCGAAAGTGTTTGAAATGTAGAATCCAACTTATGCAAGAAAAATTGGGTTTTGAAATATCAGCTTTGAGGATTTGGTTCCAGAAATTTTGAAACTATTGTTTTGGAATAATAGTTTGAATATATGCATAATCAGAGTGCATAGCGGAAGAATGATGGTATTTGAAAATGAATATTACAAGATATTTTCCCACCGATAGGAAATGTAAACTTTTCAAATAAATTGATAAGTGAAACAAGAATGAAAATGTATCCTATATCGTGGTGGCAAGAAATTTTGGAAATGGGATACGTCTTGAATTATTTTGGAAATAATGTTTGAAAAGGGAGATATTCAACTATACAAATTGTAAATGATTTGTAAGATATGGATTTGAAGGTCTAGAAATTCTATATTATGGGAATACGAAATTTATTTGGAAATCTTGGAAATGTTTCGAAACAAAATGGAATTTGATTTAATGGAAAGATTGACATGATATATAGGCTCTAAACGATTTTCCTAAACCTTTAAAATTTGAAAAGCTTACTTGATTTAAAAGAACGATAAGAATATTTCGAGTTAAAATTAGATAACTTGTTTCTCTCCCTAACAAGTTCTAAACTGAGCAAAATATTTGTGATGTTATATATGTCGATTTAATCCATATGATGCTTCCTTTTCGAGGACGAAAAGCTTTAAGCGGGGGAGGCTGTAACGAACCCGAAATTTTTAAAAGAATAAAATGATGTATTAATAATTTTAAAAATTTAAATGGTGAAATAAAATGAATAAATAGCGTTAGTATTAAGAGCAAATTTTATTTTATTCTAAATTTAACGATGGATAAACATTCCTTGTTAATAAAATTTAAATCGTCACGCGCATAGTTGAAATGTGCGTAAAACGGATTAACATTCGCATGTTCGCTACGATGTCTGTTCATACGAATAAAAAATAAATAAAAGAATAAAAAAAGAGAAAAAAAGAGAGAAATTAAATTTTATTTCTTTTAATGTGTTAGCCAATTAAGAAAGAAATAAATAGTTAACGCAAAAAAAATTTGAACCATGTAATGACGATATACATTTTCAGCTAAAATTAACACTTAACAAAAATAGCAATAGTCCATACTATCATTGAATTGGTCATTCATGTAGATTCTAGATCTGATATTTTAACATCCTCCTAAAAATATGGCAAGACAAAAATCTTCACCTGTCAGTAACCAAATATTTGAAAAACACTGTGCAAGATATCAACAATCTCTCCTCTGTCAATAGCTACTGTTTGCAACAGTACAGCGAGATTTGAAATTATACGGTGAGAGAATCCAATGCTATTTCTCTAATAAAATATTTGAATCACACAGATAAAAACATCCATTCCTTCTCGTGTGACCATATTTCCGTGCATCTTCTTCCTCCTGCAAATTTCTCCATGCCAAAAACTCTAAAGATACTCAGACAAATATAAAACCAAAGCAAACAATACTTGGAACCTCAAGGACCAATTCCTATTTTCCTTTTTCATGCATGGATTCTCCTGTACTATTTCCAATCAAAACCTATACCACCCTCTCAACAACATAAAACCGCACTTACGTCCTCCCTCTTGTCACCTTCCTCACACAAAGGCCTGGAAGCTAAAAGCTCCACCTTCACGCATAAAGCCAGTCGCCGCTCCTTACTCCGGTGCCGAAACCGTGCCTCTACACACCGCGCTTCATTCACTCAGTAAACCACAAACGCGCCCTCACACCTCAGCTCCACTTTGGAAATAACCCACGCCTTCACTGTTCACCGCAGCTGCAACCACCCAGCCCGCCTTCAACCAACGCTGACTCCAGTTTAGACACGCTCCGACCAAGTCCTCCACCGCTCCGGGCATCTCAGTGCTCTTTCCCTTGCGTTACTTAAAAGTAAAAGGAAAAAAAAACAAGAGAAGCAGCTCCGAACTAGACTGCAATCGCAATTGTCTCCAGCAAGTTCATTTGTGCCACCAACAGCATTCCGACCAAGCTCAGCACTCCGTCTAACACCTTGAACCTTATTGCATGAGTTTATTTTCCTCAATTCTTCTTTTGCCTGCTGTGTTGTATGTGTGCAGCATATCTTTGTATAGATCTACATATGTGCGAGCTCAATTAGCTACAACTGAGTTGGCACAGTATAAATTTGCATATACATAAGGCATACACGTGTTCATCTTGACCATGCATGGAGCAATATCGATTGGATCTTTGTTGAGTTGATCCAGTACTTGTATTTGACAAACTCCGAGGTGTATACAAACCTGATCCGTGGGGATTTGGCTCATTGTATTGTTAACAGCGAGCACATATGCAGATCTCGGTGGATGGTGCTGTATTTTCATCTCAGCCTTTCGCTAGTGCAAGCATGATCTAGCCTTTCTGTTATGAACCAAAGATGTACACAGCTGAGTGGTTTGACATATGATTAGTAACCAAGAGGTCACTAGTTTGAACATGGTTGTAGCCACTTGGTTTTTGGCCAATTATTTTGGCTGAAATATTTTTGCGTAAATTTATACATAAAATTTAGTTAGCTTTTCTAAATAAAAATCATACCTTTGTTCTAGGTAGCGAATTTGTCCTTGCAGCGATTAGTGTCGCCCTACTCGTATCGTGCCTTCTCTTGTTGCCACGGAAAGTGAGTTTTTCTCGCTCACAAACTAACTGATTGTTAAGTGAATTAAAAACATTAGATGTTGAATGAAATGTTTGGGTGCCCTAGTTTTGTTTGCTTTATGATTATGCACGTGCGACGCACATGGTTATTCCACATGACACAATATGGATGTTTACTTGACATGTTATGTTTATTTTCTTACCATGAAAGTTCCCCCTTTTGATTAGCAACCATTACGGGTTAAAATGATACATACCCAAATCCCTTATGTGTTCGAATCGATTTGGGATGCGGGTTGAAATGATATATACCCGAGATTCGAATATTTTTAAAGAACGGATTGAAATGATAAATATCCGTATCACTTGACCATAGGATAGAAAATTTTATAAAGACACAATGGCCAATAAAATAAATATTTTTAAAATATTTTTTAATTTTTATAAGTAGAATTTTTTTTGGAACTTCGTTAGCATAAAGAAAATTAAAGAAATTTTGTTCAAATCTTAATTAAATTTTTGTAAGAAATCTCATTTGTATTCAAATAAATTTTAAAGTGATTTTTCCAAATTAATACTTAATATTAATTTATTTAAATAAATTCTTCGTACTTTAATGTTCGCATTGTGAACTTAATAATATGACGATCTTTGAATTGAATGATTTAATGTAAAAGATTTGCAAAGCTTTAATAAATATCTTCCAAACTTATTTTAATATATGATTTGTCAATTGGACATTTGCCATGTGAATGCATACAAAGGATTTTGATTTATAGCTAACGCTAAATTGGGTTTGGGAATTTATTACATGAACAGACATGTGAATTTCAAGTTACGTTATGATTTAAGAATCATTTTACGATGAAGTGTTGAAATTGAACCGAATCAAGAGAATTGGGTATAAATACGAATTCTGGTTGGGAAAGAAAATTGTAAATATGGATTTAGAATTGGATTGAATTAATATTACTTGTTTGAACTATAATTTTTTTAAGAGCAATTTTCCGCATTACTTGGTTTTATAACTATTCTTAAAAAATGATTTGATTACTTTAACCATATTAATTTTATAATAGTTTTCCTATATACATACATATATATATATATATGTATGTATGTATGTATGTATGTATGTATGTATGAATGTATGTTTACACATTACATTAAATTTAATATACATACACTATTTTCAAAACTTAACTTTTCTAAATGTATTTATCTTATTTTGAATAAACTTATGTCTAATCCAGTCTAATGAATCCAAGGGTGAATATTGGTTTTATAATCCTAATTGAACGATTTATGAATGATTTGGGACAATTCATTTTGAGCAAGACTTGAAATAAAGCAATTTGTGATATTTGAAATACGATTTCAATTCTAGTTTCCATAGTGCAAAATATATATGTAACGTTGGTTGTTAAAGAGACCAGAGTCGGTAAGTGGCATACTCTTTATAACGGCCCGCCCCGCACCAACTGGCATTTACTCCAAAAGTGCGTTGTACACATATCCAGTTAGCACGGGATGGGTCGTCAGAAGAAGAGGGAAGAAGGAAATGAACTAACAAGGAACCTGTAAAATGTCTCACAGCGCATGGAATAAAATATAATAACAACATACTTGACATAAAACAGGTGAGACAGTGCATAAGCTGAAAACAAACTAACATAGCAGCGGAAAATCCAAATATAGCATATGATCCAAAGCTAACATTATTACAATTTTTCAAACTGTCTCAAAAAGAAAAAGTAAGATAAAGGAGGTACACTACTAATGGCCAAGTAGCTACCACCAATGACAAAAGGAGAATATCTATATATCATACGTAGAAGCCTCCTGCTCGCCTCCGAATCAGCTACTCGCGCATCACCAGCTAACATGTCTCTAGTCTGCTCGTGTGAGCAACCAGAGTAATAAGAGGACACATAAAACTCTGGGTCAGACATAAAGCCTGGTATGAGCGATAATCATCTAAACAGAACAATAACAGGTGGACTAAAACGTACCTGAACCTGGACCTGCAACAAAAAAGTTAGCACTACATACTGTACAACACTATGAGGTGCCATTTCAAATGATGTAAAGGTAACGGGGGTGGGGATGTGCATGTCATAGTGATGGCAACCAATCAAGCATAAGTACCATCCTCACATCTCTCACTCAGTGCGTAAAGCATACGATATTCACCACTTCGATCACCCAACATACCTTGCTATGATCACTTTGCCCCCATGAATTCATAAATGGCTTCACTGCACCGATACATAGCCACTAATCCTTCGCTATGTCCACTTTGCCCCATGGAGTCACAGTGACCCCACTGCACTGGCTCATAGCCTCACTAATCCTTTACTATGTCCACTCTGCCCCATGGAGTCACAATGAACCCACTGCACTGGCTTATAGTCTTACTACGCATCACTTTGCCCCTCGAGTCATAATGACTCTACTGCACTGATAACGTAGTCTTGCTACCATCACCTTGCCCTCTCGAGTCATAATGACTCTACTGCACTGATAAGTAGCCCATCATCCATTTTCAGTGGTGAATTGAAGTTATGAACGTCGACAACTCCTTAGCACATGTCCCGCGGCAAAGCCCAACCATGAAGTGAACTCATTGGTTCCCAACTGGATCCTGAGCTCAAACTTCCATTTGGAATACCTTTGCATCTCGGGTTATTGGTCATCACCGGATCGGTTCGGATCTCCCCCTAGTCATCAGTTCGGTTCGGATCAGAGTGCTCCTCCTTCACTGGATCAGATCGGGTCATCATCACCTCAGCAGATCGGATTGAGACTCCACGCCCAGTTGCCATCACCGGTTCGGGTCGGGGTCCTCCAATGTGCTACGGTCCCGGTCGACTTCTTCTGATCAACCCAGGTCGGGTCGTAGTCTCCAAGCCTCGTCGAAGTACATCAGTTCGGGTCGGAGTACCATGGCGGATCGGGTCGGAGAACACCAGGCGGGTCGGATCAGACGATGCATGCCACGAGAAGAGCGAATAGATCGAAGAGTAAAGTATGGGGGGCGGATCGGGTCCTCCCTCCGTTCCGATCCAGATCGGTTTATTTTCTACACTTCTTCCAATAAGCAATTTACGCCACTCGACGGCGTTTTCGACCATTCCAACAATTCTAATCAATCACAAAGCATACCATACAGTCATAGCAACATGTATAATCAACCACAAACATCAAAACAACAATATGATATGTCAAAATGGATCAAACCTAGCCAAAACCCATATTTCCCCCTTAAGCATGTTTAGGTGAAACTAATGATATGATTAGCAAAACTTAACCAAATTAACCCAAATTCATATAAATGGTCTAAAACATCATTTCGAATTTTATAAATATTTTTTCAGAATTTTATCATGTTTAATTTCGCTAATTAACACTAATTACCCTTAATTAGCCATAATTAGTGAGGAACTATGCAAATTACTCACCTTAGCTACAAATAAACTTTAGATCTGAAGTAAATCTCTGATTTGATAAGAATCCCAATGCTAAACAGCAGCTCCAATGTTGATTTGGTGTAGACCTCCCTTGATTTGATGTTGCTAAGCTTAATCCTTGATTAGAAGATGATTTGGAGGTGATTTAGAGGTTGGAGGCACTTTTTAGGGTTTCTTGGAGGTAAGTGGAGGCTAGAAAACTGAAATGGAATGATTCTCTAACTTCTTTCAGCCTCCCCATAACCCTAACCCGAAATGGGTTATGGGCCCATTCACTAATCACCCTATTTGGCCAGGTTAAGTAGTTTTTCACCTTCCAAACCTTATTTCAGCCATATCTCCCAAACGGTAAGTCCGTTTGGGTGTGATGACCAATCTATGGAAAGGTCAAACGAATCTAATGGAAGTGGTTTGAGGTCAAAATTCCTTTCTAGTCAAAAGTTATGGCCAAAACAAGATCAGCTAGGGGCAAAATGGTCATTTAAAAAACGACAAAAATCATGAACATAGGAAATGACTCTAATGGTTGTTTCCCAAAGTTACATGACCATACGACTTCATGTGGGAAAGAAATAAATATTCTACGATCCTCCGATGTGTAGAATGCGGGTTGTTACATTCTCCCCCCCTTAAGAAATTTCGCCCCCGAAATTCCCTAACCAAAACACATAAAGGGTCCCGCATGCCTATCAACCATAAAACAACATTCAAACATGCAAAACAAGCAAAACAAATCTATCCTAGCATGCGGAATAACTAAATTACAAGGTAAATCTTACCAGGCAAAGAGTTCTGGATACGTCTTTCTAATGCTCTCCTCTTTCTCCCAAGTACAGTCATTCTCGTTCTTGCCCCACTGAACCTTGACTAGCCTCACCGCCTTCGAAGTTGCTTCGTATCGTGCTGGACAATACGAATCGGCTTGCGGTTCCCAACCGCCTCGGGTTCTACTTCGAAGTCCTCTAACTGATCCGGTGAAATAGTCATATCTGGGTCGTGAACGAACTTCCTTAACTGGGAAACATGAAATACGTTGTGAACTCCCGCCATCGTCTCGGGTAAGTCAACTCTATATGCCAAATTCCCGACTATTTCAAAAACAAGGAATGGGCCAACAAATCTTGGTGCCAACTTGCCTCTCCTGCCAAATCGTATCACGCTCTTCAACGGAGAAATCTTGACAAACACCAAGTCAACAACGGAGAATTTTAAGTCTCTTCTCCTCTTATCAGCATAACTCTTCTGCCTATCTTGGGCAGCCTTCATGCGTTGTTGAATGGTCTTAATCTTATCTGAGGTTTCCCTCACCACATCTGGTCCAAGCATGAACTTCTCGCCAGTCTCTATCCAACATGATGGTAAGTTGCACGGTCTTCCGTACAAAGCTTCATATGGAGCTATACCGATACTGGATTGGAAGCTATTATTATATGCAAACTCTACTAGATGCAAATGGTCATCCCATCATCCACCAAAATCCAATATACATGCTCTCAAGAGATCTTCCAATATACGATTCACCCTCTCCGTCTGACCGTCGGTCTGAGGATGATATGCGGTACTGAGATGTAATTCTGACCATAGAGCCTCTTGTAAGCTCTTCCAAAACCCACTAGTAAACAATGGGTCTCGGTTACTCACAATGCTTTTAGGTACTCCATGAAATCTCACTACCCACTTCATATACAATTCTGCTAACTTAGCTGCCGTTCTGGTCGATTTGACTGGTATAAATCTTGCGCTCTTAGTCAATCGATCCACAATTACCCAAATGCTATTATGTCCCGATCTAGTCCTCGGTAAACCATCGATGAAATCCATCGAGACTTGCCCCCATTTCCATTCGGGGATTTCTAATGGTTGCAACAACCCACTAAGATTCTTTTGCTCGGCTTTAACCAGCTGGCAATTCATGCATTTGGATATAAACTTCCCAACGTCTCTTTTCATCCCTTCCCAGTAGTAGGTCTGTTTCATGTCTCGATACATCTTATTACCACCAGGATGTATAGTCTGTTCTGAGCGATGACATTCTCTAAGCACTTCATCTCTCAAACCATTCACGTTGGGTACAACTAGTCTTCCATTCCTTCTAAGCCATCCGTCTCGATCAAGCCCATACAAATTCATCTCCTCACCGTCAATATTCATCCCTAACTTGGAGATAATTTCCAATAGATTAGGATCGTCCCTCTGGCTGGAACCAATCCGCTTTATCAAAGTGGGTCTGATCGTCAAACTAGCTAGCACTTCTTGATCCAATTCGCACTTTGGTTTGAAATCAAACCCTGCGATATACTCCAGTTGCTTCCATTCAAGAAACATAGCCCCTAAACTGGCATGTCTCCTACTCAAGGCATCGGCTACCGCATTACCTTTCCCAGGTGTGTATGCGATATCAAAATCAAACGAAGCCAAGAACTCTAACCATCTCTGCTGACGGAGATTCAGATCCTTCTGGGAAAAGAGATACTTTAACGATTTATGATCGATGAACAACTCAAATCTTTCTCCCAAGAGATAATGTCTCCACATCTTCAGCGCAAACACGATCACTGCTAATTCCAAATCATGGGTAGGATACTTCTTCTCATGCAGCTTTAGCTGCCGACTAGCATAAGCTA
Source organism: Allium sativum (assembly GCA_030737875.1). Taxonomy (NCBI): domain Eukaryota; kingdom Viridiplantae; phylum Streptophyta; class Magnoliopsida; order Asparagales; family Amaryllidaceae; genus Allium; species Allium sativum. Next base: position 527,965,205 of record CM060913.1, on the reverse strand, counting down.
CAACCCTACCTCCTTGCATCAATACAGCACCTAGTCCGGTACCACAAGCATCCGTGTATACCGTCATTTCTTCATTCCCTCTAGAAATGACTAGTACTAGTGCACGCATCAACTTTTCTTTTAGACTCTTGAATGCATTCTCACACACTCCGTCGCAGACGAAGGACTGATTCTTCTTAGTCAACTGAGTCAACGGTGCTGCTATCCTGGAGAAGTCCTGGATAAACTTACGATAATATCCAGCTAACCCCAAGAAACTTCTTACATCTGTTGCATTCTTGGGCGTAGGCCAATCTTGTACCGTAGCCACTTTCGCAGGTTCCACGGCAATACCATTCTCTAAAACAACATGGCCCAAGAATCTCACTTCCCTTCTCCAAAAGTGACACTTAGAGAATTTCGCTTTCAATTGGTGTTTCCTCAACACCTCCATCACTATCCTCAAGTGTCCCTTGTGTTCCTCCTCTGTCCTCGAGTAAACAAGGATATCGTCTACGAACACAAGAACAAACTTATTCAACTGATCTCTGAATACTCGATTAATAAGATCCACAAAGTAGGCTGGTGCATTGGTCAAGCCAAATGGCATGACCAACCACTCATAGAATCCAGACGGTGTCCTAAATGCCATTTTCGAAACACTCTCATCTGCTACTCGGAGCTGATAAAATCCTGTTGCGAGGTCCAATTGGGAGAACACTCTTGCTCCTTCTAGTTGATCAAACAAATCATCTATCCGCGGTAGAGGATACTTATTCTTCCTCGTTACCTTATTCAACTCGCGATAGTCCACACACAAATGAAGAGAACCATCTGCCTTAGTGGCAAACACAACTGGTGCTCCCCACTCAGAGACACTTCTTCTAATAAACCCCTTCTTCAAAAGATTGCTGACTTGCACCCCGAGCTCTCGCTGCTCCCTTGGTGCCATACGACGAAGTGGCATCACTATAGGTCTGACATCTTTCACTAAATCAATACGGAACTCAATCTCTAGGTGTGGTGGAAGCCCGGTCACCTCCTCGAAGACGTCCGGATACTGGCCAACCAGGGGCACAACTGACAACTCATCATGCGGGATGTCGACGGAATTTATAAAACTGGCCATTACCCCATCACTAGGTAGACTACCAAACACTACCATCCGCCCATCATCCGCCCTAACTGTCACCAAAAAGCCCTCACAGTCTACCACCACCCCGTATCTTTGGAGCCAATCGACTCCCAATATAATGCCATACCCAGTAAAGCCCAAAACAAAGCAATCACAAACAAACATACATCCATGACTCGATAAGACCACATTTCGGCAAATCATACTAAGGCTAGTCGAACCACCAATCGGGTTCGTCACAACCAAAGGTCTATCGACTATCTCGGGTTCCAGTCCCAACCTATCTACCAGGTCACTAGATATGAAGGAACGGGAAGCCCCTGTATCAAACAAAACTTGAACAGGTTCATCATAAATAGAAAGCATACCTTGAATAACGACATTCTTTCCTTTCTCCACCACAGTTGGGGCATTTGACGAAGAAGGAACAGCATCAATAGCATATGCTTTCACAATCTGCTTCTCCTTAAGAGGTTGCGGACACTTATCCTTATGATGTCCCGCTTGGCCATAGTTGTAGCACTTCCTTTCCGCTGGCTTGGCCCGACATTCTTTAGCATAATGGCCCCTCTTACCACAGCTGAAGCACTCAACTTCTTTCTTGTTCTTTTTCTATCCACCCTTAGATTGGACCTGCCTCCTCTTATTTTGGAGTTATTCTTGCCACCACCGCTTGCTTGCGGCTTCAGCCCTTCTGCAGATGCAGCCTCAGTCTTTGGATTACGGTAAAGACTCTGATCTCAAAGCTTCCCCACAATCGATTCAAAAGTCTCACCGATGTGGTTGATAAGCCTTTCCCCCAAGTATCCATCCAAACCAGTAATGAACTTCTAATTCTTCTTCTTAGGAGTGTCGATAAGAGATATTCCATACTTCGACAAGGTGTCGAACTCAGCAATATAATCAGAGACTGCCCTACCATTCTGCTTGAGTTCCAAGAATCTCTTAAACAACACTGACTTCTGGGCAGCTGGAATGAACTTTCACTAAAGCGAGCCTTGAACTGATCCCAAGTAACCTGATTTTCTGGAGTAGCTGTTCTAATGGCATTCCACCAATTCATCGCTCGCCCTTGCAGCTGACGAGACGCTAGCCTTCTTTTCATCGCATCCTCGATACCCAGGTCGTCGAAGATACGATCACAGCTATCCAACCAATCCTGAACATCTGTGGCCGACTCTGTCCCGTGGAACGGCTTCCCACCAAGGTTAGTGTAATCCTTGCACAACTTGGCGAAATCGACCCTAGGCGCCTGCACTACTGGACCACCACCAATTCCGGGATTGGGAACTTCCCCTTGCACCTCCCTAAGCATGTCTCTCATGAGGTCAGTAAACATCGCCCTCATGGCAGCAGCATTCCCATTATTGGCTCCCCTACCAGCACCTTTAGCATATCGGCTCATCGTCAATCTGTAAAAAGGGGAAACGATTAACGACCCCATAGTGGTGCTAGTGCAGTACGACTTCATTCTTATACTACTAATAGTGTTTATATATATATATAGCTTTTGAAAACCAAAGTAATCACAAATACGCGCTGTCATATATGTACTATCTCTCCATAGTGTCTTTCCCTAGGTTAACTACGCAACCTAGAGCTCTGATACAAAATGTAATGGCCCGCCCCGCACCAACCGACATTTACTCCAAAAGTGTGTTGTACACATGTCCAGTTAGCACGGGACAGGTCGTCAGAAGAAGAGGGAAGAAGGAAATGAACTAACAAGGAACCTGTAAAATGTCTCACAGCGCATGGAATAAAATATAATAACAACATACTTGACATAAAACAGGTGAGACAGTGCATAAGCTGAAAACAAACTAACATAGCAGCGGAAAATCCAAATACGGCTTATGATCCAAAGCTAACATTATTACAACTTTTCAAACTGTCTCAAAAAGCAAAAGTAAGATAAAGGAGGTACACTACTAATGCCCAAGTAGCGACCACCAACGACACAGGGAGAATAACTATATATCATATGTGGAAGCCTCCTGCTCGCCTCCGAATCAGCTACTCGCGCATCACCAGCTAACCTGACTCTAGTCTGCTCATGTGAGCACCCAGAGTAATAAGAGGAGACATAAAACTCTGGGTCAGACATAAAGCCTGGTATGAGCGATAAGCATCTAAACAGAACAATAACAGGTAGACTAAAACATACCTGAACCTACAACCAAAGAGTTAGCACTACATACTGTACAACACTCAAAGGTGCCATTTCAAATGGTGTAAAGGTAACGAGGGTAGGGGTGTGCATGTCATAGTGATGGCAACCAATCAAGCATAACAACCATCCTCACATCTCTCACTCAGTGCATAAAGCATATGATATTCACCACTTCGATCACCCAACATACCTTGCTTTGATCACTTTGCCCCATGAAGTCATAAATGGCTTCACTGCACTGATACATAGCCACTAATCGTTCGCTATGTCCACTTTGCCCCATGGAGTCACAATGACCCCACTGCACTGGCTCATAGCCTCATTAATCCTTTACTATGTCCACTCTGCCCCATGGAGTCATAATGACCCCACTACACTGGCTCATAGTCTTACTACGCATCATTTTGCCCCTCGAGTCATAATGACTCTACTGCACTGATAATGTAGTCTTGCTACCATCACCTTGCCCCTCGAGTCATAATGACTCTACTGCACTGATAAGTAGCCCATCATCCATTTTCAGTGGTGAATCGAAGTTATGAAAGTCGACAACTCCTTAGCACACGTTCCGCAGCAAAGCCCAACCATGAAGTGAACTCATTGGTTCCCAAATGGATCCTGAGCTCAAACTTCCATTTGGACTACCTTTGCATCTCGAGTTATTGGTCATCACCGGATCGGTTCGGATCTCCCCCTAGTCATCAGTTCGGTTCGGATCGGAGTGCTCCTCCCTTCGCTGGATCGGATCGGCTTATCATCAACTCAGCAGATCGGATTGAGACTCCACATCCAGTCGCCATCACCGGTTCGGGTCGGGGTCCTCCAATGTGCCACGGTCCGGATCGACTTCTTCTGATCAACCCAGGTCGGGTCGTAGTCTCCAAGCCTCATCGAAGTACATCGGTTCGGGTCGGGGTACCATGGCGGATCGGGTCGGAGAACACCAGGCGGGTCGGATCGGACGATGCATGCCACAAGAAGAGCGAATAGATCGAAGAGTAAAGTATGGGGGCGGATTGGGTCCTCCCTACGTTCCGATCCGGATCGGTTTATTTTCTACACTTCTTCCAGCAAGCAATTTACGCCACTCGACGACGTTTTCGACCATTCCAACTATTCTAATCAATCACAAAGCATACCATACAGTCATAGCAACATGTATAATCAACCACAAACATCAAAACAACAATATGATAGGTCAAAATGGATCAAACCTAGCCAAAACCCCATATTTCCACCTAAAACATATTTAGGTGAAACTAATGATATGATTAGCAAAACTTAACAAAATTAACCCAAATTCATATCAGTGGTATAAAACATCATTTCGAATTTTATAAATATTTTTCCAGAATTTTATCATGTTTAAATTTGCTAATTAACACTAATTACCCTTAATTAGCCATAATTAGTGAGGAACTATGCAAATCACTCACCTTAGCCACAAATAAACTTTAGATCTGAAGTAAAACTCTGATTTGATACGAATCTTAATGCTAAACAGCAGCTCCAATGTTGATTTGGTGTAGATCTCCCTTGATTTGAAGTTTCTAAGCTTAATCCTTGATTAGAAGATGATTTGGAGGTGATTTAGAGGTTGAAGGCCATTTTTAGGGTTTCTTGGAGGCAAGTAAAGGCTAGAAAACTGAAATGGAATGGTTCTCTAACCCCTTTCAGCCTCCCCATAACCCTAATCCCGAAATGGGTTATGGGCCCATTCACTAATCACCCTATTTGGCCCGGTTAAGCAGTTTTCACCTTCAAAACCTTATTTCAGCCATATCTCACAAACGGTAAGTCCGTTTGGCTATTATAACCACTCTACGGAAAGGTAAACCATCAAACGAATCTACTGGAAGTGGTTTCAGGTCAAAATTCCTTTCCAGTCAAAAGTTATGGCGAAAACAAGATCAGTTAGGGGCAAAATGGTCATTTAAAAATCGACAGAAATCATGAACATAGGAAATTACTCTACTGGTTGTTTCCCAAAGTTACATGACCATACGACTTCATAGGGGAAAGAAATAAATATTCTACGATCCTTCGATGTGTAGAATGCGGGTTGTTACACTCTTTGTCAGTGTCGATACCACTTTAACAACTGTATCCATAATGGTGTATTCGGAACGACAACAAGATGGCTTAGAGACGACCACTGGATCGAAGAAGGCGAACGATGATGAAATGGCCATGACCTTCGGGTCATGATTAAAATGACTATAACGGGAATTATACCGTGACTAATTGAGGTTGCACCTCATATTCGACATGCTTCTTCGATACCATCTCTATTACAGTTGTGATTGATTTGGGTGTAACACCCCGAATTTTCTATTAATGGTATATTAACAAATCTAAGTATAATTAATCCTTAATGAAAGAATTAAGGGAAACGGGGTACGCCATTGCGCTTGTCTCGTAATTCTGCTTAAGTTAGAGTCCGAGTTTGCATGAATCGGACTCCGTATGAAGGAGTTATGACCTCCGGAAGTTTCAGAATTCAAATTAAAAATTCAAACGGTTCAAAACGAAGTTCAAATTCAAAAATCAGACCCAAACTGGGCTGGGCGGGAAAATTCCCGCCCAGGCACTAGGTCGACTTGGGGGTCGACCATAGGGTCGACCTAGGGGTCGACCTGCCCAGTCGACCTGGTTTGGCCCTGGTTGGCCTGGTCGAGTTCTGGTCAATTTCTGAGGCTTGGCTGTGTCACTAGGGCTGACTTGTCACATTTTGGTTGGCTCCTCTCGAAGTGAATGGTCTAGAATCATCTACGATCATCTGACGGCTCAAATCAATCTGAAATTCTATATAAACAACTTAAGACTCCAACCTAAATTCACATAAGAAATTAGAGACGGAGCCACCATGCTGTCGGTAGAAAACTGAGAGGAGCCTCCACTTGTAGAAAAGCTTAGAGACGAGCCAAATTAAAGTTAAAACAATAATCATATAACCGTTGGTCTACTCAAAGGAAAGCAATTCAAATTCAGAACTCAGAAATCAGAAAACAAGACTGTCGTTCGTTGTAAGTATAGCGATTTTTCCAATGTGAATAAAAGTTAGGATTTTATTCGATGTAAAATGGAAATGGAATGGTGTTATTGTGTAACAATGATGTTAATTCACATCTTTGAATTGAAATGATTGTGGTATTGTGATGTTTGTGTTATAGTTGAGTTGATATTGATCCTACTGAACATTTAGAATCACATGCAAGTTGTATAGTTCATGTTGTAATCTACACCTATATGTTTATGTGATTATATAGGTTGTATGTATACTTTATGCTAAGAACCCCTATGCCTAAATGGTTACGTTCATATATATGCTCCTATGTTTATATAAAAAGTTGCAAATTCCTAATTGGATCCATGTCAAGATCCACTTTAATATATGTTTCATGTTGTAATTAGACATATGATTGGATCTAGTTCACACATGCGATGAAATTGTACATTCTTTGAGGACATGCTATATTATTGTCATATGCTAGTGATGTTCGATGTTATGCCTAGGTCTAAACATATTTAGGCTTATGTTGTCTAAATCATATGCTAATTTATGTGACACCTATTTGGTTAGATCCCTATTTCAATGCAAGTTCACATATATGAAAGTTGATTTAGGCTATGTTGTAAATTCACATGTATGTTGATTAATCTATGTTGCAAATTCACACCTATGACATTCATGTTGACTATTTTGCAAGTTCACACCTATGATTTTCATATTGACTATGCCAAAAATGCCAAGTTTACACCTATGTCATGTTATGTTAGTGAACTGCTTTATGCCAATTTTGTGTACGCTAAATTAGGCTAAGTTTTTAGCCTAATATTATATGTTAAAAACCAATTGAACGTTAAATTAGGCTAAGATTGTTAGCCTAATATTTAGATGGGGTAACGTTGGGAAAATTGGTAAAAATATATGAAATTGGCATGTTTGTCACATGCCAAAATTGGTGGCATTTAAATGGTATAAATTCTTATACCAAAAATTTTAAACTTGGAAAGTGGGCCACAACATTTAATTGTTGACAAATTTACATATATTAAGTAATAAAGACAAATATGTAAATTTAGAAAATACGAATATGCTTAACACGAGATTGGATTGAGTTGTGACGTAAACCTACCCGGACCCGCCCGGCTGTCCAGTAGTCACAACAATACCTATCCAATGTGGGTGGTTAAGTATTGAGCCCAATAAAGACCCGAGGTTAGACTGAGTTACAGTGTAAATCTTCCCAGAGCCGACCGTCACATCTAGTAACCGTAACAATACCTGTCTAATGTGAGTGGTCGGTGCAGCTAAGGACAGACTGTCAGGATGGTAGGGTTAAGTTAACTAAAGCACTTAACCAATTCAACATGTTAATTAAATTGGTGGGTGGGGTTATGTAATACAGACACTTAACCACTTAACATGTTTGACAAGAGAACCCTAGTAACGGGGACCCATTTCAGCAGTAACCCAATTAGGTATCATGGTACCCTGAAACTAGGCAGGGTGGGGCACGATTATTGGGCTGATTGTAAAAGGTCAAAAGCGACGGCGGTGGGTGCAACAGTGTGGGTTCTAACGGAGTGCGGGCGTGCACACACTTCGGAGAAGACAAACAGGGCACTGGGGGCACCAATAGTATAACCTATGCATTTCTAGTTTTGTGTTGGGCTGCCACCATGGGACTTGATACACCCCATGGTGGGACCAACATAGGAATATACAATTTTTGGGCGTCGTAAGACACAGATGATTATGCGAGTAGGAGCCGATCTTTAGAAAAAGGGGATCACTGTACCTCCTGCATGGGATGCCAGTTAAGACAATACAAATAGGTGCAGAGATATAGTGTGGGGTGCGACAGTATATTCGTTTCAAAACTGCTTTATCTTAGTTTATGATACTTTCCTATTTCCAGTTTATACCTGTCATGCCCTTATTCTTATTCTCATACTGAAGAGTCATTAGACTTACCAGGCTTTATGTCTGACCCTATTTTCTTTCGTCTTCTTTTCTTCCGTTCCCCTCCTCCCCCGGTCCACAGGGAGGAAACAACTCGGCTTAGTCAAACTCTTTGCAAGCTTCAAGATAGTAGATGTATGGTTTGGACTATCTCTCCTTGGCTATGGCTGTTGGACACAATCATGGGGATTTATGCAGTTCTTATTATGTTTTATGATTCTTTATTTAATAACCAAGACAGAAATGATGATGTAATGTTTTGGAAGTTGTTATGAGACAATTATGGAAATGTTTTGTATGAACAAGTATTTTATGATATAAAAAGTCTGTTGTTTTTCCGCTTCTTGTATATATGTGTGTTTATACCTGTATTGTGTTTTATCTGTGACTTTTACTTACAAACCTCCACCAAAGTTAAGGCATTCCCTTTATGAGTGACCTTAATGGAGGGTGGGGTGTTTCACTTGGTATCAGAGCATAGATTTACCAGACTAGATAAAAGTTTTTGAAAATATTTTCAAAAATAAGTTTAAAGAAGAATCTTTTTCAAGAAAAAGCATTGTTTTTAAAAGGCATAATTCCCCAAAGCCATATGCACTATCTCTCTATCCTCTTGTCTTGAATTCTTTCCTTTTTGTTCCAGCATGATCTGGAGATCTTAACCTTCTGGAAGGAGTACCGATTCCTGGCAGGTTCACGCATTGACGGCACCTCCATAGGAACAAGGTAGAAATATTTCTGTAGAAAGCTTAGTTTATCTGTATGATCATCCAGTTCGCACTCTCTTTGATTCTGGTGCATCACACTCCTTTATTTCATCTGCTTTAGCAGAATCTCTGCACCTAGACACTAGTATGGCAGTAGATCCCTTGGTTGTTTCAAATCCATTTGGGGGCTCGGCTTATTTGTCGACGGTATGCTTGGATTTGAAAATCTCTATTCTAAGTGTTGAATTCAGATGTAGTGCCTTTGTTTTGGGCTTCTCAGGATATGGATTGATCTTAGGCATGGACTGGTTATCCAGTAACGGTGCCATTCTTGATTGTGAGTAAAGAGTGGTTAGGCTCTTGACTCGGCTCGGTAACTCTCTAGAAATTTCTTGTAATCCCTTGAATGCTGTTATGCTTAGTTATCTAGAGTTGCTTGACGCTTCTGTTGAGAATTTGCAGTCGGTTAGAGTGGTTCGGGAATATCCGGATGTCTTTGAAGACATGAAAGGCTTACCTCCGATGCAAGAAATAGACGCCCGTATATATCTTGTTGATAATGCAAAGCCCGTAGCTCTGCCTGTTAGACATATGGCTCCAAAGGAGAGGAAGGAGCTCAGTAAGCAAGTTAAGGAGCTTCTCGAGAATGGTTTATAAGGAGAAGTATCTTGGAATGGGGTGCTCCAGTGGTGTTTGCCACTAAAGCAGATGGTTCACTACGTCTTTGTGTGGACTGTAGGGAGCTAAACAAGATGACTAAAAAGAATAGACATCCGCTTCCAAGAATAGACGATTTGTTTGATCAACTTGTAGGTGCATCGGTCTTCTCCCAACTTGATCTAGTTATTGGGTTCCATCAGCTAAGGGTAACTGAAGATAGTATTGATAAAATGACATTCAGAACCCCAGACGGTTTCTATGAGTGGCTTGTCATGCCTTTCAGTTTGACAAACGCACCCGCTTATTTCGTGGACCTAATGAGCAGGGTATTCAGAGAATTCCTCAATAATTTCATAGTGGTCTTCGTAGACGATAATTTGATCTTCTCAAAGAATGAGGAAGAGCATGCTCAGCATTTAAAGGAGATCATGGAAACTCTTCGAGTTCATCAGCTAAAAGCCAAATTCTCCAAATTCCACTTTTGGAGAGAAGAAGTAAGATTTCTAAGACATATAGTGTCCAAAGAGGGGTTAGCTGTGGACCCCCGAAAGTGGTGGCAATAAAAGATTGGAAGACACCGAGAAATGCAACCGAAGTCCGAAGCTTTCTCGGGCTAGCAGGTTTTTACCGAAAGTTCATTAGGGATTTCGCGAAAATCTCAGCTCCACTCACAAAGCTAACAAAGAAGAATTTGCCATTCGCTTGGGATTTAGACTGTGATATTGCCTTCCAACGCTTAAAAAAGGCTCTTACAACAGCCCTAGTTCTGACTTTGCCTAATGGAAGCAAGATGTTCACAGCATATATGGATGCTTGTGGTACGGGGCTAGGCGCTGTTCTAATGCAGGAAGGGAGGGTAGTAGCTTATGATGGAAGACAATTGAAAGTTCATGAAAAGAACTACCCAACCCACGATCTTGAGTTGGCCGCCATCGTCTCTACGCTTAAGTCTTGGCGCCATTATCTCCTAGGTGAGAAGTTCGAATTATATACTGACCATAAATCATTGAAGTATCTCTTCTCGCAGAAAGATCTTAATTTATGGCAGCAAAGATGGATGGAATTCCTTGCCTCATATGATTTTGAAATTTCCTATACTCCTGGAATAGGCAACGTAGTAGCAGACGCGTTGAGCCGAAAGAAACTGACCTTAAGCCCTCTCTTTGTGGAAAGGCAAAGCTTGGAGTATATAGCCAGTTTTGACTTTAGGCCATCCTTTGATTTTGTACCTGGCTTATTGGCATCCCTAGAAGTACGACCCACTCTTTTAGACTCAATAGGGGCCGCACAACGTGAAGACCGTCATCTTGTTGATGTGATTGATAAGCTAATTAGGGATGAAACTTCCAGTCACCTCAATAGTTACTCCATCGATGATAAGGGTTGGCTGAGGCGAGATGGAAGACTGTGTGTTCCACAAGCAAGGGAGTTAGTAAAGAAGGTTCTCGAGGAAGCACATCATTCCAAGATGACAATACACCCAGGCGGGGACAAGATGTACAAGGACGTAAAGAGAGTTTTCTTTTGGGGCGGCATAAAGAAGGACGTGGCAGATTTCGTTTCTAAGTGCATGATATGCCAACAGGTCAAGGCAAAGCAGAAGAAACCTGGAGGACTGTTTCATCCTCTAGAAGTCCCGCAATGGAAGGGGATAGAATTTCAATGGACTACATTGATGGGTTTCCTAGGTCAAGAAGAGGCAAAACTAGCATTTGGGTAATAGTGGACAGGCTCACTAAAAGCGCCCACTTTATACCCATCAAGAGTAGAAGGACTGCCTCGTCTCTAGCTTCTCTTTATCTCAAGGAAATAGTTCGACTCCATGGGATACCCTCCAGCATAGTGAGTGACAGAGATCCCATCTTTACAAGCGAATTTTGGCGGAGTCTGCAAGAAGCTGTAGGCACATAGTTATGTTTAAGCGCGGCCTATCACCCCCAAACCGATGGTCAGACAGAAAGGGTGAATAGAGTAATAGAAGATCTTTTAAGACTACGCGTTCTTGACTTCGGAGGGACTTGGGAGGATCATCTTCCTTTAGTGGAATTCGCCTACAACAACAACTACCAAGCCACCATCGGTATGGTGCCCTTCGAAGCTTTGTATGGAAGACCGTGCCGATCACCAAATTGTTGGTGGGGGTCTACTGACAAAATTATACTTGGCCCGGACATGATTCGAGAGACTTCAGAGAAAGTGGACCTGATACGAAGGAGAATGAATATAGCCCAAGACAGACAGAAATCATACGCCGACAAAAGAAGGACCGACCTTGAGTTTGAGGTTGCGGACAGGGTTTTCCTTAAGGTATCCCCTTTAAGGAACATCGTTCGCTTTGGATCCATAGGAAAGCTAACACCAAGATTTATAGGACCATTCCCTATCATCGAGAAGATTGGGAAAATGGCTTATAGAGTAGAGCTGCCTGAAAGATTGGCTAGAATTCACAATGTCTTTCACGTTTCTCATCTCCGAAAATGTCCACATGAATCTGCGGAAGTGGTGGAGCCGAGCATTCTAGAAGAAGCCGAAGTAGAACGCGAAGCAACTATAAGGAGATTTCCAACTCGAATCGTAGGAACTAAAGTGAAAAAGCTACACAACCGCGAAGTCAAGCTCGTCAAAGTTCAGTGGAGCGACGTCGAGGAAGACGCGACTTGGGAAACTGAGTACAGAATACGTGCGGCCTACCCTTTTCTTTTTGAGTGTACATCTTTGATCTCTCTCTTTTTAATTAAGTTGTGCTTGTATCTATCTTTTTAGGTATGATCTCCTCGATATTATCCTCTATCCTTAGGTAGAAACCCCTTTGGATGTAAACATGTATTTGAAACATGTTATGGTCGATGACTGCAAGTGGTTGCAAGTGGTTGCTTGTGGTTGCTCGTGGATGCATATACACACACAACCTAGGTTTTAGATCGGCTCAGTCACTTCATATTGCATATGCATATATGTATTCATATTTGTAAGTGGTTGAAACTTGATATGTCGTCATACGGATGTTGCATTTGTATGAATGGTTGCGCACTCATGTAGAATTATGAATAGGAAAAAAAATTTGCAAGCATAATGGATTCATGGCACTTACATGATTTGCATTAAGGAGGTCAACTGAACCAGTAGACCACCTGATTTTGCATTAGATAAGGACATGTACACACACACTGTGCATATGATCATGAAGCATTAGAAGTCTTTTAAGGACAATGGATGCCTGTGTTTGATGGTTGAGAAGATGGACGATTGGATGTTAGGATGTACGTTCTCCTAGACTTGAAGATTTCGGGGACGAAATCCTTTTAAGGAGGGGAGAATGTAACACCCCGAATTTTCTATTAACGGTATATTAACAAATTTAAGTATAAATAATCCTTAATGAAAGAATTAAGGGAAACGGGGTACGCCATTGCGCTCGTCTCGGAATTCTGCCTAAGTTAGAGTCCGAGTTTGCGTGAATCGGACTCCGTATGAAGGAGTTATAACCTCCGGAAGTTTCAAAATTCAAATTAAAAATTCAAACGGTTCAAAACGAAGTTCAAATTCAAAAATCAGACCCAAACTGGGCTGGGCGTCCACCTGGGGGTCGACCTGGAGGTCGACCTGGGGGTCGACCTGGGTGACCAGGTCGACCATAGGGTCGACCTGGGGGTCAACCTGGGGGTCGACCTGCCTGGTCGACCTTGTTTGGCCCTGGCTGGCCTGGTCGGGTTCTGGTCGATTTCTGAGGTTTGGCTATGTCACTATGGCTGACTTGTCACATTTTGGTTGACTCCTCTCGAAGTGAATGGTCTAGATCCATCTATGATCATCTAACGGCTCAACTCAATCTGAAATTATATATAAACAACTTAAGACTCCAACCTAAATTCATATAAGAAATTAGAGATGGAGTCGCCATGCTGTTGGTAGAAAATTGAGAGGAGCCTCCACTTGTAGAAAAGCTTAGAGACGAGCCAAATTAAAGTTAAAACAATAATCAAATCAACGTTAGTCTACCCAAAGGAAAGCAATTCAAATTCAAAACTCAGAAATCAGAAAACAAGATTGTCGTTCATTGTAAGTATATTGATTTTTCCGATGTGAATAAAAGTTAGGATTTGATTCGATGTAAAATGGAAATGGAATGGTGTTATTGTGTAACAACGATGATAATTCGCATCTATGTATTAAAATGATTATGGTATTATGATGTTTGTGGTATAGTTGAGTTGATATTGATCTTATTGTACATTTAGAATCACATGCAAGTTGTATAGTTCATGTTGTAATTTACACCTATATTTTTATGTGATTATATAGGTTGTATGTATACTTTATGCTAAGAACCCCTATGCCTAAATGGTTATGTTCATATATATGCTCTTATTATACAAAAAGTTGCAAGTTCCTAATTGGATCCATGTCAAGATCCACTTTAATATATGTTTCATGTTGTAATTAGACATATGATTGGATCTAGTTCACACATGCGATGAAATTATACATACTTTGAGGACATGTTGCATTATTGTCATATGCTAGTGATGTTCGATGTTATGCCTAGATCTAAACATGTTTAGGCTTATGTTGCCTAAATCATATGCTAATTTATGTGACACCTATTTGGTTAGATCCCTATTTCAATGCAAGTTCACATATATGAAAGTTGATTTAGGCTATGTTGTAAATTCACATGTATGTTGATTAATCTATGTTGCAAGTTCACACCTATGACATTCATATTGACTATTTTGCAAGTTCACACCTATGATGTTCATATTGACTATGCCAAAAATGCCAAGTTTACACCTATGTCATGTTATGTTAGTGAATTGCTTTATGCCAATTTTGTGTACGCTAAATTAGGCTAAGTTTTTAGCCTAATGTTATATTTTAAAAACCAAGCGAACGTAAAATTAGGCTAAGATTGTTAGCTTAATATTTAGACGGGGTAACGTTGGGAAAATTGGTAAAATATATGAAATTGGCATGTTTGTCACATGCCAAAATTGGTGGCATTTAAACGGTATAAATTCTTATACCAAAAATGTTAAACATGGAATGTGGGCCACAACATTTAATTGTTGACAAATTTACATATATTACGTAATAAAGACAAATAAGTAAATTTAGAAAATACGAATATGCTTAACACGAGGTTGGATTGAGTTGTGATGTAAACCTGCCCGGACCCGCTCGGCTGTTCAGTAGTCACAACAATACCTATCCAATGTGGGTGGTTAAGCATTGAGCCCAATAAAGGTCTGAGGTTAGACTTAGTTACGGTGTAAATCTTCCTGGCCCCGACTGGCACATCCAGTAACCGTAACAATACCTGTCTAATGTGAGTGGTCGGTGCTTTAAAAAAGCTAAGGACAGATGTCAGGATGGTAGGGTTAAGTTAACTAAAACACTTAACCAATTCAACATGTTAATTAAATTGATGGGTGGGGTTAGGTAAATACAGACACTTAACCACATAACATGTTTGACTAGAAAACCCTAGTAGCGGGGACCCATTTCAGCAGTAACCCAATTAGGTATCATGGTACCCTGAAACTAGGCAGGGTAGGGCACGATTACTGGTCTGATTGTAAGCGGTCAAAAGCGACGACGGTGGGAGCAACAGTGTGGGTTCTAACGGAGTGCCGGCGTGCACACACTTCGGAGCAGACAAACAGGGCACTGGGGGCACCAGTAGTATGACCTATGCATTTCTAGTTTTGTGTTGGGTCACCACCATGGGACTTGACACACCCCATTGTGGGACCAGCATAGGAATCTACAACCTTTAGGGGCCATAAGACACAGATGATTATGCAAGTAGGAGCCGATCTTTAGAAAAAGGGGAACACTTTACCTCCTGCATGGGATGCCAGTTAAGACAGTACAAGTAGGTGTAGAGATATAGTGTGGGGTGCGACAGTATATTCGTTTCAAAAATGCTTTATCTTAGTTTATGATACTTTCCTGTTTGTAGTTTATACCTATCATGTTCTTATTCTTATTCTCGTACTGAAGAGTCACTAGACTTACCAGGATTTATGTCTGACCCTATTTTCTTTCATCTTCTTTTCTTCCGTTCCCCTCAAGGTCCACAGGGAGGAAACAACTCAGCTTAGTCAGACTCTTTGCAAGCTTTAAGATAGTAGATGTACGGTTTGGACTCTCTCTCCTTGGCTATGGCTGTTGGACACAATCATGGGGATTTATGCAGTTTTTATTATGTTTTATGCTTCTTTATTTAATAACCAAGACAGAAATGATGATGTAATGTTTTGGAAGTTGTTATAAGACAATTATGGAAATGTTTTGTATGAACAAGTATTTTATAAATAAAAAGTCTATTGTTTTTCCGCTGTTTATATATGTGTGTTTATATCTGTCTTGTGTTTAATCTATGACTTTTACTTACAAACCTCCACCAAAGTTAAGGTATTCCCTTTGTGTGTGACCTTAATGGAGGGTGGGGTGTTTCATTGGGGGACCCCTTTGATTTGGGGATGTGTTCTGAGGTGGGCGGTAGTTGCTGTTATGTGTTACCACCGGTCCGGGAGCGCAACTGGTAGAATCCTACCTTCGGCATTGACTCGTGTGCCTTGTCATATTTATCCCATACGAGGTCCATACAATTTTGATTTTGTATTGCTTTCGATGGAGTGCCCTCTGATAACACCAGTGCAGTGAATTTACGGTACTGTATAGACTGTGATGCCTATAAACTGCGTAAGGGTAATATGGTAATCCCACTTACGCTATTTTCAGTATATTTACTTTACTCAATAGACATTACAATAATAGCGTACTATTTTGTATCTATTATTTCCATGGATCCTTAGAGGATAGGAATCCCAAACATCCTTTAAATTACTGTACATTTCAGTAGACACTTCCTTTTGTTTAATTCACTTAAATAAGACTGTTAGTCCTGACTCATGTATTTTGTTGTTTTCATTCCTTGCAAAATGCCCGGGTCAGACCGAGTATTTCAATTTGGAGATATATCTGTTAGAGTTTGGGATTTGTTGGAGGTCCAGCTATC
Organism: Allium sativum; assembly: GCA_030737875.1. NCBI lineage: Eukaryota > Viridiplantae > Streptophyta > Magnoliopsida > Asparagales > Amaryllidaceae > Allium > Allium sativum. The sequence goes on along the minus strand of CM060913.1, from coordinate 527,948,558 downwards.
CATCTACTATGTCATATACAACTGTGCCCATCTGTGCTTATTGTCGAATAACAGTATGATTCTATAATCATCCTTCTGCTGCACCTATGTTTATTTATGTTCTCTAATATTATGTAAGTTTAAAGATTTTGTAATCGTTTATAAATTTTACTTCCGCTGTGAGAAATTCTGTGTTCTGTGTCTGTGATTCTATGATGATTTGTATTTCAACTTCATAAGAAATAACAATCTGCCCTTTTGAACGGTTTGAGTTGGTTTAATTACCGACTTAAGGTGTTCAAAAAGCCTGGTCATTTCAATATCAGTTTTGTTGAGTTCAAAATTGCGTTATAACGTAGAAATGACAGTTGTTACGTTAAAATAGCAGTTCGTATGTGAACCGTGTGATATTTTTCATGGATAGAATCAAAAATCAAATCAGAATCTGTTTAAAAGAAATAAAAATCTCTTTATTTCAAATCATATTAATTAGTAATAAAATTAAATTACATGTACTTAATCCTATACCTACCTATGTACAAATGCAGACCTAAATTCCTTAAGCTTGAAGTATTCCTCTTTACAAATTCACGATGAATCCTCTTCCTTTTCCCTCTTTTATTTCACTACCAAGATAAAATAATAGAAGCTCAAAAATATAATGGCCAGTGCCAAATTTAATTCATTCGAAGCCACACCCTCCTCTCTTTAAAATTGCATCTTCCCTTTTCCAATTTTATTCGTTCATCTAGAAATTGAAAACCATCGATTATGAAAGAAAAAAACAATCAAAATCGATGTCGAATACAAGGTAAGGGGCATTACGATGGGAAGGGGTACGTGCGACGTTACTGGGGATCTTAACATTGAGCAACGGTCAACCCTAGGCTTCGATTTACTGTTGTTCAAGGATAACTAGGCAGATTCAACATCGCATGGAGTTTCGTGAAGGGAAGTCGCCAGTATTGCCGAAAATTAGGGAGATTCTAGTTATATTTTGGTTGATGCTTTTTTTAGCAACTCCAAGAAAGTGACGCAATGAGTGGGTAGTTGCCGTGGGGGTTCGAAATCGACTAGATATTTACTGGAATGGGTACTGCGATTTTGGAAGATCAATGCTGGCAAGGGCAAACTGGAGTTCGATTATTATTTTTGTTTGATGATACTGATTTAAGGGGATCGATAATGGGAAATGGAGGAGGGGTCTCTGAATTTTCAGACTGGTGCAGTGTTTGAATTATTTTGGCAACAGGGGTTGTCATGTTGTGTTGATCAACATAAATTAGGTACAATTAATTCTAAATTTAACTATTTATTTAGATAATAACAGTTAGTTTAAATCAAATGCGTAACGTGTGTATATATATATATATATATATTACATATGATAAACAGTTTTAGACGAGAAAAGAAATTCATTGGAATCTTAAGGGCTTAAACTTTGTGATGAATTTGGCTTTGGAATTTTCGGTGTTGTCTGAAATCAACTATGGAGTTAACTAGGTATTTGGCAGAAACAAAAACATGCTGAGTAATCCTCACTCAAAATTTAATTAAATTTATTTTATCATTAAAAATAAATTGTTGGCTTCTTGGATGTGAATTTATAAATTGTTTATTAATTGCGGCTATTATATAAATATATTAGTTATTTAGGCTTGGTGTCTATGGTTATATATATATATATATATATATATATATCGATGATTGGATAGTTCACGAAGTACCATTAGCGGTTGCCCACAGTATCATTAGCGGATGACCCTATGTGCCCCCACAATATAATAGTGGATGACCTTCTATACCACGATATCCTTTCTTGAAGTAGAATGGGTACTATTTATGTTGGCTAACGCATGTGGATACATGAAAACAGGTTGGAGGGATCTAACTGGATTCCTCAAAATTTATTATTGCTTGTTATGATATATATTATCATATATGATGCATTAGAAAACATGTGGTTGACAATTGGGAGATTTGGATGTTTAAAAATCAATGGGTCTAAAATGTTGATATATAAAAATATCGTGAAAAGGATATTTTGAGATTTAAAAGGGTAAATCTATTTTTAAAAAGTAGAATTTGAATTTCAAATGGGAGATAGAAATATTTACTTGTTTTGAATAAAAAAACAAGGATTGAATTTATAAATGATGTTTATAAATTAAAAAATAAGGGAAATTTAAGTGAATTTATAAACGGTGTTTATAAATGAAATGGGAGAATTTATCATTTAGATAATTTGGGAAATGTAAATTAAGATGTGAATTTAAAAGCGAAAAATTATTTTTCCAAAGTAGAAATTTAATTTCAAAATGGAACTGAAATCAAGACTTGTTTAAATATATAAACAAGTAAAATAAACGATGTTTATAAAGAAAGGCGAAAATTTATCATTTGGATAATTTAAATATTTAAATTTAAATATGAATTTAAAATGAGAATTTGGAAACCGTGTTAAAAAGGGAAATGAAGAAATCTATTCCGATATTCGGAATATAAATTAAAATAAATTCAAATGGATTTATGTTTAGAATTCGACTATGTCGAATTTATAAAAATAAATTATATCTAGAAAGGATATTTAAATTGTATTAAATAGAAATTTAAATTAAATATGAAAATAGATTATACACTATATACGAAAATTATAAAAATAAAATATTCCAAATATAAGAATCGGGTCTCAAATAGATTTCGAAATGGAACTTTTTTTAATATCTAAAACAAAGCAGTAAATTTATAAATGATATTTATAAATAAAATTGGGTAATTATTACGGAATAATTTGGAAATATAAACTCAAGTTTGAATTTAAAAGTGAATTGGAAATCGTTTCGAAGAGGGAACGACGAATTTTTTTCCAGAATTTGGAATATAAACTAAATTCAGAAAATCCAACAGATTTATAATTGAAATTCGATTATATTGAATTTTTAAAATAATTTATTTCTAACGGAATGGGAAGTTACTATTAAAAATAGAGTTCTGATTGGATTTACAACTAAGAAATCAAATAATCGACGATTAGGAATAATCGAACTATTAAGTTATGTTTGGTAAACTGGTTTAATTTATATTCAATATTAAAGAAATGGAATTGGAATTTATTATAAACGAAGTTTAAACGTTTATATATAAATATAATTAAAACAAACTCGTTGCAGCGCGATAATTCGTACTTTGGCGTTTTGAACTTTAATTGAGTATATAGAACTTAATTTAAGTCAGAATTTTTTGAAACAAGAATCATCAGGACCGATTTGATAATATTTTTCTAATGGAAGAGAAAAATTTGGATTTCGTCATATAGATTTTGGGTTGTGTCAAAAACCAATTTTCAGAAAAATAGCGCTTTAACCATTAAAAAACCATAATGGTTTATTTAATATAGTAAAAAGGATTTAAAGTAAAATAAAATCAAATTTCCATTAGAAAATTTTAGACTCGAGTATAAAATAAATATGAACTCAAGTAGAGTACATGGATTGGTTTTTGAAACAAAAAAAATAAGATTTTTAATTATTGAATAGAATTAACTAATTAGAAGAATAATTAGTTAATGGACTTTTGGATTGAATTTGACGTCAGATAAGAGAATGGAGTTTGTGAATTCATATTCGGGATCGAACACGAAGCTCGAGTTGAAAATGGAATTCGATTAGTTTTTAAATAAATTAAAATATATACGAACATGATATGTTCAAATAAAAGTGAAATAGGATAAAGAGCTAATTGAAGAATAAATAAGAGAAGTGAGTTAAAAATGATTTGATTGAGTTGGAATAAATTGTAATTGAACATATACGGGTTAAACGGGTATGGAATAAAGTGTATGAAGATTATAATTCGAGTACCCGACATAAAGGTACACATTTAAATTCCATATAAGATTTTATGCACCAAATCGGCAAGCCACTTGGCTTTTTGATTTTCATTTTAAATGGAAAGGGCCTAAAAAGTCGAGTTGAGGTTTGAGCTATTGACCGGTACAAAGGAGGTGCTAGCAATTTTTTCTGGAAATTTAAGGAGTTAGAATATTTTTAAGAAAAATTGGTAACTAGAAATCAATATATCAATATATATATATATATAATTCGATAAGGAAACAAAAGTAAAATAGAATATTATAAACAAAAAGGAAATCTGTGAATTTAAATTTGGTAAGAATAGAAAGAGAGAGGTATACTCGTTTAAATAAATGAATAATTGGTTAATGATGATTATTCGAGGTAAGCGGTCTTGTCTTTTTTGAAGCTAAAGATGTTTTCAGCCAAGGTATGAGAGGTAATTATACCCCAACTTGATTGATTTCATTATTAATTGATAAATAACAAGATTCAGTCTCGAAGATCAATGTTTGAATAAGATTTAGTTGAACGCAGTATTTTGGGTTGTTGTAACAATGTTTTACAGAACATTCGTTTAAACCCAGATAAGTGGAAATTTTGGAAATATAGTAATAAATATTTCTTCAGTATAGAAACGCATGATCGTGAAGAGAGATAGATAAAGGATATTTTCTAAGTATAGAAAATAAATAAAGGTGATATTTAGAAATATTTTCCAAATAGCATAAGTGGCCAAGATGATTGTTGAAATATTGAATTAACAAATATTGATAAGGAAATGGAGAAGTGGTTTAATTAATAAAATATTAATTAAGGGGCCCATTGATTGTTTGATGCTTTGAATGGATATTTGTTTTTCTTCGATAGTCAAATAACCAACTATCGAAGTATTGCCAATATCATTGTCAATATGGAGAGACCGGTTATATTATTATCCAGGAACAACTCTGTATTGGCAGTAGCGTTGTGAATCAGATTATATGAAGATAATCGAAGATGGAGTAAAGTGCAAGGGCTTTTTCTATTAATCCTAGGTAGAAATTGCCTAAGATGGAATAATGGAAATTTTCTAAGATGAAGATGTATGGACGAATGTATGACAGAGTATTTCCAATGATCGCATATGTTGGTCTGTATAAATATATATGGTGGCGGAGAATTTATTGTCATATCATAATATCTAGAAAATATTTATGCAAATCAACTAGTGATTAAACGATCTGACAAAGTGGCATTCAAAGTGATTGTTCTATCAAATGAATGGTAAGTAATCGTAGGCTCAGGCTTCAACAACCGAGAAATGAAAAAAATCGGGCAGGTAGCATGGCTAAGTGGGTAACTTCCAATTAGGTTGTATTATCACCAATCTAGAGAAATTCATTTCATTCTTTATTCTATTCGATGTTGTCCCATTGGGGAAAACAGTTGATGATCCCAACTGTTGGTGATATACATTCGATACACTTAAGCGAAATGAGTGGTCGGTCATGTGTGGTCGGGTTACAAGATGTTCATGTTGAACCCAGTGTATTCCTCTCTAGAGATACACTATCGATTTGTGGCTCCATACCTTGTCATAGTTGGAAATTCATTACCCAATAAGAGCTCATGGTTTTGATTGTATATTATATATATATATATATATATATATATATACATATATATATATATATATAGAGCGTGAGATGCAAACGTTCCACTAGATTGTTATTTACTTGATTTAAACACTATTATAATATCAGAAGAGTTTGATATAAAGATTATAAGTCTTTCAAAAGGATTTTGAAAGTTAAATCAAGTGTTTTGGATTCTCATAAGGGAAAAACCGGTTTTGTGTTATACGGCGTGGTCTTCTGAGATATCGTTTATTTTCTCAAAATGTTTAAAATTGTTTACTAATACTAGTCCCATGACTGGCCCAAAGTTTGTTTTGTTTTCTCTAAACTCATGGGTTCCCAAATTTGTACGGGCAGTCAAGTAGTTCAGGATTTTATAGATTTATCTAAAGGAGCTTGGAGCAGGAGTCTTCAGTGATAGATATTTAGAGTTTATTCCGCTATATTGTATTTGTGATATACTTTGATAATGTATGCAAATCCAAATAAAGTTGTATTTCAAAAGTATTTATTTATGTATTATATTTTATTTCGCTGCCATATGAGATCGTGTGTTGTTATTTTTTTTCTTTTTCTACCTTTTTCTTCTTTATTGATAATGATTCGTACTTCTGTGCAATTTGGGTTGATAGTGTATTTAGTCAACTCAAATAGTACAGATTTGGGGTTCATTACAGAATGTATATCCTAACATCCATCATCCATCTACTCATCCCCCAATCACAGGTATCCATTGCCCTTAAAGACTTCTAATGCTTAAAAGAACATATGGAAAGATGTGTGTATATGTCCTCATACTAATGCAAAAGATCATGCAGTCTACTGATTCGGTCGACCTCCTTAATGCAATGTACGTTAGTGCCACGAATCCAACATGTATGCAAATAATCCTATTATAACATGTAAGTTCTAAATGCGTGCGCAGTCATTCATCCAAATGCAACATCCAGATGATGATACACTCACTTCCATCCATTAAAAGAAGAAAAATGCACATACATCCATATGCAGTATAAGAGTGATTGAGCTGATCTAGTACCTAATGTGTGTATATGCATCCACGAGCAACCACTAGCAAACCCTTGCATTCACCTGTCATAACATGTCTCAAACACATGTTTACATCCATGGGATTCCTACCTAAAGGTAAAAGATTCGAATGATAGGATATATTTAAAGATAGAAATAAGCATGAATAAAAGCTTTGGAAAGGAAGTTAAGAACATACCCTTGAAAAGAAAAGGTTACGAAGTGTGAATCTTTTCTTCAGTCTCCCAAGTTACATCCTCTTGGTTATCTCTCCACTGCTTCCTCAAGCATACTCTGGGTTCAATAAAGGTAGGAACTCGTCTAACTGTCACCTCCCATTCTACCTCTACTTCCTTAAGCATACTCGGCTCAACTACTTCCGTAGTATCATGCAAACACTTCCGTAAATGAGTAACATGGAAAACATTATGAACACCGGACAGTCTCTAGTAGCTTTGCTCTATAGGCCATTTGGCCAATCCTTTCAGTTATAGGAAATGGCCTTACAAATCTTGGTGCCAATTTTCATATAGATCCAAAACGAACAACATTCCTCAATGGTGGTACCTTAATGAAAACCATGTCTTCCACCTCAAACTCAATGTTGGTCCTCTTATCTGCATAGGACTTCTGCAAGTCCTAAGCTGTCTTCATGCACCTTCTAATAAGATCAATCTTTTTTGAAGTTTCTCTGACCATATCCAGTCCAAGTAGAAGTCTTTTTGTAGACTCCCACCAACAAGTTGGTGATCTACAGGGTCGTCCATATAATGCTTCAAAGGGTGCCATGCCTATACTAGCTTGATAATTGTTGTTGTAGGCGAACTCTACTAGAGGAAGATGCTCTTCCCAAGTCCCTCTAAAGTCTAGGATACACAGCCTTAAAAGATCCTTAAGAACCTTGTTCACCCTTTTCGTCTGTCCATCTGTTTAAGGGTGATAAGCGGTGCTCAAACACAATGTGTACCTAATGCTTCTTGCAAACTCCTCCAAAATTCACTAGTTAAAATGGGGTCACGATCACTTACGATACTGGAATGTACTCTATGAAGACGGACTATCTCACGAACCTAAACTGCAGCCAGCCATGTTGTCGTCCTCTTACTCTTATCTAGGATGAAATGAGCATTCTTAGTAAGTCTGTCCTCTATAACCTAAATACTAGTGTTGTCATTCCTCAATCTAGGAAAACCGTCAATGAAATCCATTGAGACACTCTCCCACTTCCATTATGGGACCTCCAAAGGATGAAGTAAACCACTGGGAATCCTTTGTTCGGCTTTGACTTGCTGGCAAACCAAACATCGAGAAACAAACTCCGCCACATCTTTCTTCATCCCAGTCCAAAAGAAAACCCTCTTCATATCTCTATACATCTTATCACTGCCAGGATGAATGGTCAACTTAGATTGATAGGCTTCTTCTAGGACTGTCTTCAACAAACTATCAGCTCAGGGAACATAAAGCCTTCTATCTCGTCACAACCACCCTCTATCGTCTGTGGAATATATACTGAGGTGACTAGAAATCTCCCTCTATTGAGCCTATCCAAGATGTCTGAAATCTATGGATCATCTCGCTATGAAGTTCCTATATGATCCAAAAGAGTAGGTCGCACCTCTAGTGATGCCAATAAACCAGGTATAAACTCGGTGAAGGGTCAAAAATCAAAATTCGATATACACTCCAAGCTTTTCCTCTCTACAAACAGAGGACATAAGGCCATCCTCTACATACCCAATGTTTCTGCTACCACATTAAAACTTGCTATAGGTATAAGCAATCTCAAAGTCATAAGATGCTAGGAACTCCATCCATCTTTGTTGCCTCAAATTGAGATCCTTCTACGAAAACTAGTACTTGAGAGATTTATGATCATCGTACAACTCGAACTTCTCTCCAAGTAGATAATGGCAACAAGTCTTAAGTGCGAATACTATGGCAGCTAGTTCTAAGTCATGGGTGGAGTAGTTCTTCTCATGAACCCTTAGCTGTCTACCTCCATAACATACTACCCTTCCCTCTTCGTCAGAACCACACCAAGCCCTGTACCACATGCATCAGTGTATACTGTGAACACTTTATTCCCATCGGGCTAGGTCAAGACTGGGGCTGTTGTTAGAGCCCTCTTCAACCGTTGGAAAGCGTTGTCACAATCTACGTCCCAAGAAAATGTCAGATTCTTCTTTGTCAGCCTGATGAGTGGGGCTGATACCTTTGCGAAGTCCTTAATGAACTTCTTATAATAGCCCGCCAATCCAAGAAAACTTCTCACCTCTGTTGCATTCTTTGGGATTTTCCAATCCTGAACTACAGCTACCTTCGCGGGACCCACTGCTATCCCATCTTTAGAGATTATATGCCTTAGAAATTTCACTTAGTTTTCTCCAAAAATGAAACTTGGAGAATTTCACCTTAAGCTGGTGTTCACGGAGAGTTTTCAAAATTTCCCTTAAATGTAAGGCATGCTCTTCCTTGTTCTTCGAGAAAATCAAGATGTCATCAACGAAGACTATAACGAATTATTTAGAAACTCCTGAAACACCCTACTCATCAGATCAACAAAATAGGCGGGTGCATTTGTCAACCCGAAAGGCATGATGAGCCACTCGAAGAAAGCATTTGGAGTTCTAAAAGAGGTCTTTTCTATACTATCCTCGGCCACCCTCAACTGATGAAACCCCGTGGCAAAGTCTAACTGAGAGAAAACAGATGCACCAATAAGCTGGTCAAATAAATCATCTATCCTCGGAAGGGGATGCCTGTTTTTTTAGTGAGTTTATTTAAATCTCTATCATCCACATATAAGCGAAGCGAACCATTCGCCTTAGTTGCGAATACCACCGGAGCACCCCATTTAGATATGCTTCACCTAATAAACCCTTTCTCAAGTAGCTCCCCTACTTGCTTGCTAAGCTTCCTCCTTTCTTTTGGAGCCATGTAGCGCACAGGAAATGCAATGGGCTTTGCATTGTCCACCAAATATATATGCAAATCGATCTTGCGCCTCGGAGGTAAGCCCTGAACCTCCTCAAAAACATCAGGATACTCACAGACTACTGGTATAAATTGCAGATCATCGATAGAGCATCAAGTGACTCTATGAAAATAAGCATGACATACCCTTTTGAGTTACAAGAAATCTCGAGGGTCCTCCCATGGCAAGTCAAAAGTCTAACAACCCTCCTTTAATAATCCAGAATGGTACCATACATGGCCAATGAATCCATCCCAAGAATCAAACTATATCCCATGAAACCAAGCACATATACGTCGCATTCAAATTTGATGCCTAACACAGATATTCTCAAACCCCGTCAAGACAGACGAGTCGTACCCCCAATGGGGTTTGAGACAACAGTGGAATCCAAAACCATACTAGTACTAAGGTGCAGAGACTCAACCACATAATCAGATATAAAAGAATGAGAAGCGCCCGAATCAAAAAAAAGTTCTAACTGGATAATTGGAAAGAGAAATCAAACCTTTAATAAAAACTTTCCTACCTCTATCCAGTACAATGGCCACGAGAGCATACAACTGCCCTCCAAAAGATCCTTCCATTTGGCCCTTCCCTTACTTCTTCGTGCACTCCCTAAAATTGTGTCCGACCTCTCCATAATGGAAACAAACGTTCTTTCATTTCTTGCAATCCTTGATCAAAAGACCCACACGCCCACAACTAAGATATTTCTTTATTCCTCGGGCTTTGCAACCTTTGGTCAAATGACCCTTACGTCTGCAAACATGACATTTATTCTTAGATAAATCATTTACTCGCGACGGTGAGGAACAAAGGCTGCTACTGGGGGAGGGACGTCTCCTTGGCTCCCCGTTGGTGCCGTAGCCTTAAGATACCTATGGAACCAATCTGTACTTGAACACCCTCGAGAATATTCGGTTCCCCAGACATGCTAAAACGAAAAGGAAGAAGGGATTCAAACAGAGAATCGAAAGATATTTCATATGGATTTTGGGAATATGTTTTTCAAAACAGACTTCCCTTTTGAAAATGCTTTCTTTTAAAACCTTTTTGAAAACAATTTTCAAAATCTTTTATCCGATCTGGTAACCTTCAGCTCTTATACCAAAAGTGACACCCCACGTCCGTTAATGTCACTCTTTAAGAGAATGCATTAAGTTTCACGAAGTGTTATAGGTAAATAGAAAAAGAAATATTACAAGACAAATATAAAATAACAGCAAAATTTAAAATTTTATTTAAGTAGAAAACAACGTGCTTCAAAACATAGCTACGTCATGAGTCTGAAATATATATAACCCAATACATCAACTTAAAACTTCTGTCTTGTACTAAAATCATCAGAGTAAAATAAAGAAGCATAGTCCCCAAAATATATAGCAATAGTAGAGAAGATATGAAATCAAGCAGTACATCTAAGCAACTCCAAGCAGAAGGAAAGAGGAATCTTGATCAAGCTTGAGTATTCCCACCTTGAGAACCTGAGGGGAGGGACGGAAGAGAAAGAAGAGGAAATAAAATAGGTCAGACATAAGTCTGGCGAGTCGAGTTACTATTAGCATAAAAATAAGCAAAAGCACCATGATAGGTATATAAACAGGATAAGAGGGATAACATCATATAAGGCAGGTATGACATGGTAAACAGGATAAACTGAATAGAACAGGCATTGCACTTCTCTAATAAACTTTCTTTGCACCAATATTGGTATCATATGAATGAGATGATCCCCAACAAGATGGTAGACTTAGGCATACTTCTAGCGAGAGGTTTTACCCTATACAATAATAGGCAGCCCAACTGAACATATCGGTGTTACCCCTAAGGATAATAATGGGCTCCTAAACAAGCGACACTAGATGTACCCTAATTACTACCCCAATCAATCGGCGCCCTAACTCCGTAGATACTTTGTGCAGGCCCTATAGTAGAATGTATCACTCCCTAAAGTGGCAACCCTTTGTTTACAGGATGTGCACAACAATGTCTACTGATAGGTATGGCAATGGGGTGGGTCTAGGGTCTAAACCCGCTTGACCCGCTCCTGTTTTAGCCCATTTAGACCTGCCCCATAGGGTCATCGGGGCGGGTAAACCCGCAACCCGCTTTTGGAGGTCCAGGTCTAGGGTCGGGTCTAGGGCATGGCTAACCCGCCCCAACCCAACCCGTATGATTGAAACATCATTAAAGAACTTTATAATTATAATGATTATTGGTTATTCTTCGTAGATATACATAGTTGTAACTTGAATATTATATTATTTCAATCGACAACTATAAATTTTTCATAGTATTAAGTTGCAACAATGATAATCATATAATAACAAATACGTACATTTTGAACTATTATTTTACAACTCATTTTATTATATTCTCCTATCAATGTGAACACATTACAACATGTATATAATTTATCATTTACTGATAAAAAACATAAGTATACAAATTTATGTACATTAGAACACAATATCGGGTCATGGGGCAGGTCGGATCTACACTGACTCGTACGGGTTTCGGGTACGGGGTGAAATTCCAGACCCGCACCGGGTCTATGGAGCGGGTCTGGGGCAAGGTTTAAAAAGTCCGGGTCGGATCTGAGGCACAAAAAACCCGCCCCATTACCATTCCTATCTACTATGCCACATCGTCTTATTTTCTTGGACAGGCAGACCCATGCATGCACATGAGCCCAATGGAATGCTCTGTCAGACACCATTTCCCAAGTCACCTCTTATAATCAGCTCAGTAAACGAGTCCCGACTCTGACCTAGTTCGGAGTACTCGTTTGATATCTATATGGGTTACTGACTGAAACGGATCCCACATAACATATGATACAAGCTTCCTCCTAGGCTTGCATCCCCACTACAAGGATTTCAACAGATTATGCCTACCAGTGTAATAAGATTGCATATCCCCATAGGATAAGTTTATGGGCCTATATATATATATATATATATATATATATATATATATATATATATATATTACCCACCACCCCAAGATTGACTTAACCCTCCCACTGATTCATACAAGTTTACTAAACCCTTACTCAAGTTAACATGTTCATGTAATCCCTATGGATTCAACCTAGTTAAGTATTCATGTTCATTATCATTTATTCATTTATGATTATAATGCGCTTGACCTCCCACATTAAGCCTACAACTTGCGGATGTTGGATATGTCGGGCGGTTCCGGGCAGACTTCTTCCACAAGTCGGACTTAACCTCCTGTCTTAGCACGTTATGTGTTTATGCACTTAGATCCCTCACATTATATTCACAATGGTTGCTAGATATGCCGGTTGGGTCCGGGCAGACTTCTACCACAAGTGTATTCTAACCTGGTGTCTAAGCGCGGTTACAGTTTCTAATTACTGTAAATCTAGGAATTTACACTATTTAACAATTATCCCTATTTCATTATAGGTTTTCACTCCCCTTTTCCAAGTAATATCCATCATATACCATATGCCAAAATTTAAGATATTTAATCACAATTTTGGTTTAAGCCTCAAATTCATATTCATGTTTTCAATTCAAGTTATGCCCCAAATTTCTCAGTACAAGTTATGCCCCAGTTTTACTGTTTTACCCTCGTTCCCAATTTCACGTGTTTGCAGATTTCAACAATATGCCTAGTCCTGAAGGTAGTCTGGCTATAAAATAAAAAGGGAAAAGAAGGAGGGAAATGAACAGAAATAAGCATAATAACAAGATAGACATATAATGGCAGAAATAGGCATAGCAACAGAATAAGCATATAGTGACAAAATTGGGCATAATGCCACGATAGGCATATAGGAACGGATCTGATGAACATGTGATAATAGAACTGATAGGCATAGTAACGTGATTAAGCAACTAGCATAATAGGGATGTCACAAATAGGCATATGAGATCTAAACAACAAGTTAGATAAATAAGAAATGACGGATCTGTTATGATTCAGATTACTCAATATGCATAGGCTTAGATCCATACATATAGGCATGTTAAGATTACATTTTAAATATTTCTATCAAAAAATAACATAGATTCCCTGTGATTGGATCTAAAGAACAGGAGATTTCATTGTAGCTATTGAAGAACAGATCTCTGAACTTGAATAACTTGTATGTTGAAGAAGAGTAGGTTTTTTTAATCTAGGCAGAGGCAACATCTAGCTCTCCATTGTTTTAGAATGAGTAAAACAATAAGAATGAGGCCTTATTTTTAGTCTAGGGTTCACAAATCTCATCATAAAACAAGTCCACATACGCAGGCATGTATCCGGCTCAGATCTGGGGGTGTCGACCTGGGTGTCGACATAGATGTCGATACCCCCCTTATGGTGTCGACCCATAGGTCGACACCCCCAGGGCATGGGTCGACCCCCAAAGGGACTGATTCCCATGTTGTCCCGCCTTTGATTTTCGAACTGATTTTGAATTTTTGAAATGCTTATTTTATATATATAATTAGCTTATATATGTGCAAACTTCAAACCTTAATAACTTTTTCATACGATGTCCTTTTTACGCAAACTCGTAGTCTATCTCAAGCAAAATTCCAAGACGAACGCAATGACACAGTCCGTTTTACTTAATTCCCAATATTTAATTAAGTATTCCTTAGTTTATCATCTTAATGTGTTATAAAATTACGGGGTGTTACACTCCATATATGTTTCTCACAATTTTCGTCCTTGGCCCTGATGATCCGAAACAGGGCATTGATGTTTACTTACAACTGTTAATCAAAGAGTTAAAAAAATTATGGTGCGGAGAAGGAAACATAAGCCGTATCAAGGAAGAAATTTTTTCAAATGTTTACTTCTTTGTTATGGCTACTAGAGATTTTCCTGCATATGCAATGTTTTCGGGTTAGAGTACGGCCGGTCGTTTTGCTTGTCCTTATTACATGGAAGAAATACGAGCATTTTTGTTACCACATGGAAAGAAAATTTCATGATTTGATTGTCATCGATGTTTTCTTTATATTAATCATCCTTTTAAAAGAGATAAAGAAAACTTCGTGGCTAATTGACATGAGACTCTATGACAACAAATGGTTTGGTCAAGCGAGGATATATATATGAACTTGTAAAAGATTATCCAAAGATACACGAAACCAGAAAACAAACTGAAATTCATCGACGATTCATAATTGGTGAAAACAGAGTATATTCCGGGAATTTCTTTATTGGAAAAATCTCTTAATCTATCATTACATTGACGTGATGCATAATGAGTAAATCATATTTGATAATGTATTTAATACAGCTTTGAATGTGAAGGGAAAGACTAAGGACAGTCTGCAATCCGGATATAATATAGAGGAAATATGCAATCGTCGTGAGCTTCGTATTAAGCCCAATGACGATAAAAAAATCCAAAGCATGTTATGAACTAGACAACAACCAAGTTAAAGTACTGTTAAAATGGGTGGAAGGATTACGATTTCCCGATGCAATTTCCTCTAATCTTCGTAGATGTGTCGACTATAAAAGTAGAAGGCTGAGTGGAATGAAAAGCCATGATTTTCATGTAATGATGGAAAATTTGTTAGCCGTCGCTTTCAAAGAATTGTTACCCGTAAAATTTGGAAGGTAATAACAGAACTTAGTTTGTTTTATATGGAGTTATGTTCAACTACGTTTAAAGTTAACCGTCTACTTAAACTAGAAGAAGAAATACCTATACTGCTCTGTAAATTGGAGAAAATATTTCCTTTTCGTTTCTTTAATGTAATGGAGCATTTACGTATTCATCTTCCATATGAAGCATGTCTTCGAGATCCTATGCAATATGGATGGATGTATCCATTCGAAAGGTATGTTACTATACTAAGTATTCAAATGTTAATTTAATTATAATAGAAGTTAATATTGAACAGAACTATTTTTATTAGGTACTTAAATCATTTAAAGAAAAAAGTAAGACAAAATGCTCGAGTTGAAGGTTCTATTTGCAAATCTTATGTCGAAGAAGAAGCTTCTTTCTTTTTCACTCATTATTTTAGTGATCATGTGAACTTATCATTTGAAAGTGTTCCGCGTAATGATAAGGGCATTGAACAAGATTCTTCTTCTGAAGCAACAATATCTATTTTTAAACAACATGGCCGACTTGCTGGAGAAATGATGATAAAGATTACCATGTAGCGCATATATGTATTCTTCTTAATTGTCCTGAAGTTGAACCATTTTTTAGGTAATGATTTTTTACGAGTTTTTGTTAAATTTATGTTACACGTGTTAGTAATAATGTAACATATCGTGTTTGTGTTTGCAGTATTTATGAATCACAAAATCCAAGCGGCGATTTAAGCAAAGATTTCAGTAGTTGGTTTAGGAACTAAGGTTCTGATCCCACAAATCATGTGCTCGACGAAGGACTGAAACATTTGACGTTTGGACCGAAAGAAAAGTTAAAATGTATCCAGTATTTTTTGTTAATGGATATAAATTCAACACCAAAGAATATGGTGCTGAAAAATTAACAAACAATACTGGTGTGTTTGTTAAAAGCAGTGAAGATCCTAATAATCGTATAAATGATTTTTATGGCGTGTTAACTCAGATTTTGCAATTGACATATTTTATAAGGCCCACAGAGGATCTTTATTTGTTTAGACGCAACTGGTTCAACAATGTTCCAGCATCTGGTATTAACGTGCATCCAAATTATAATCTTATAGAAATTAAACATACCTTGCATTATCAAAAGTACGACCCTTTTGTACTAGCAAAACAAGCCCTACAAGATTATTATGCTCCTTATCCATCTTTAAAAAGGGATATAATAGATTGGTCTGCGGTTTTTAAAACCAAGACAAGATTTACGTTTGATAGAAAGAATATTCGTGATGAACAAGTTTATTAAGTAGATCTAAAGGAAAATGTTGAAATAGCAATTACGGTAGATTAAATTGATTTTGCACCTTTAACTGACGAGACAAATGTATTAGTCGAAGCATTTGAGAGTGCAGAGGAAAACGACATAGAACACGAAACCGAGTCTAAATCAGAAAATGATAAAGACCGAGTAATATCTCGTAATTTTCACAGTTGTTCACATTACATTTACCTATGTTCAATATTGCATTTGTCCGAGTTATACAATTTTGATGACAACAAGTGTATAATCACACACAACACATACACATCATGACACATGTGTAGCATGTATTACTTTTCATAACAGTTAATCATATCATAATTATTATGAATTATATATGTATCTATGTGGCAAGTATATTATTTTCGGCTCTAGCTCTTGACGAAATGGCTCTTCCCACTAGACTGATGAGAGTAGTGGTGAGCCACTAGCTCGTTCAGTCGTGTACTTGAAGCCTAAGGCTGACCGTACATAAGTATCAAAATTAACAACATAAAAATTTAATTTTTTGCACATGATATCTATAATTGTCTAATGTTCTAATTTATATTTAACGCAGGGGTTTTGAGTTGGACCCATCTCAGACGGTGCTGAATATTTCTAAGGATGCGTACATTGCTAAAATAAGAGATTTCTGGCCTAAGTGGAGCAGAAGACCATCTGGAAAGATTTTCTGATAAGTTTATACCGCCTTACAAAATGATTAAATATCAATAAATAATTAGTAATATTTTCTCATTTTACAATGCATAGTAGATTTGTAGGAGACCGACATTAGCCTAGTTCAGCGAAAATTGGAACTCAAAGGTCGCCAAGAATTACAGGGAAAAAATGAGTGAGATTAATAAATTGGAGAAGAAACCATGATGGATGGGCGATGAACTATTTAATAAGATGGTTGAGTGGTGGGACACATAAGAGTTCAAGGTAAATTTATAAAGAATTTCATTTAGTTTTTGTTTGATTATTAAATAATTAGTCATGTACATTTGCAAGCGGATTCAACAAGGAACTCCGCAAACTGGAGCAGGAATCCGGTAACACATCATGGAGGATCCAGATCTTTCCAACATCACCACAAGGACTTGGTAAATTTATCAATTATTACATTTGTATATTAGTCGCTTCAGTAATTAACTATGTGGAATTGAATTATCTAAATTATCAATTGTAGGAACGAGCTCGTGGGCATGACGTGTGCTACATGGACGTATTTACTCACACCCATGCATCCAGGCAAGTAGATGAGGCTGACAACGTCACATATCAGTTGGGTGATTAGGATAGGGCGACAGCTGCATATGTATGCGTATTTTAAATTCCATTACCGTTAACGATATTTTCTTCAACACCGGAAATTGGTTTAAGAAAATGGTCCTGAAGGAAAAATAGGGTTATTTAGTTCCACAAGCTCGAGTTAGTCCGCCTTATGCTTAGAATAAAGGTTGCGTAAGATCCTTTCAAGCTAGGGAGCTAAATGGCCTACGGAAGGGTTTCTTGACGGTTTAAGGTTAAGGGCAAAGGTTATGCGCAAAGGCTTTTGTCGTGGAGAAATCATAAAATAGTTAGGTACCCACTAAAAAGGGGCTAGTTGGTAAAGCATCACACCATACATACAAAAGCATAGTAGAACAAAATATGATGAAGCGAAATAGTAATGAAAACGCGATTTATAGTGGTTCGGTTTGGATTGAACATACGTCCACTTTAAGGGCTTTTATGATTTTATTCATAGAGGAGGTTACATGTGAAATCCCCAAACTGATTTATAAATTTTTGTTAAATCTCTTAGAAATGAGAACAAGAATCCGGAATGAGAAAAGTCCCCTAAAAATGGGACCCATAGGGTCTTATTTATAGGCAAATTGGGCTTCCTTCTGTTGTGAGTCCAGCAGAAGCCTCTTTTGGATGCTAAAATAAGGTTTCGGCCACTTTTGTGGCTTCCGGTTCCAACAGAATGGTTTCGGCCACCTTTCTTCTTGTCAATTATCTTCATTGATGCCTCCATGCCTTCGGAATATCACTTTCAGGGATTCGGGAATGATTCCGCGACATGCCTTCCGATTGTTCGATTTCGGAATTTGAGAGTTTGATTTTGCTAGTTCTCGGTTACGGGACCACTGGTCTCGGTCCGCACCCATACCCTCTGGTCCCAGCTTTAGGTCTTTATTATGTTTGCCTTTGTGTTTTGGACACTTATGTTTTGGGAACGATCACTCCTTTCGGTATTGGTATTAAGCAACTCAATGTGGATGGCTTTAGTTCCTGGTGGCTCTGATTATCTATCGCTAGATCTCTGAAGTGGGTTATAGTCTTTTGGAGGGATTCCTTCGATGCATTACCTAATGACTTCTAAGTTGCCTCTCGGTAATCATTAAATTTGGGTCTCGGTAGTTGGCTTCAGGAAGGTTTCCATATGTTTTTGTTTCTTTTGCCTTTGATGCCTTCGTCTCCTTTTGTATCGGCATTAAGCAAGTTAATGTCGATAGCCCTTTCGCCTTCCTTGTCCTAGCGTAGTGCCTTTTGGAACTGATCTTTTCCTTTCATGCCGGCACTACCCTGCTGGTATCTTTCTCTCTCTCAAGGATTCCAGGCTTTCTCCTTTTATGATTGTACTAGTTACTTGTGAGGTTGATTGCCTCTTTTATGCTAGTGACGATTTGGTACCTCTTCACCGTCAGCTTGTCTCGGTGTTGACTTTGGTGATAATAGTTGTGGATCGAATCCCTTCGTTATTGGCATTAGCTCACGGTCCTTGCTTTCGTTAATGCCCTAGCGTTATTCAAAGCCTTTTTCCTCCATGTTTCGTGTTTCACTGCCTGAGACCTTTTTTCTTCCTATTCTGGAGTTTTTGCTTCTTTATACTTGACCAGTGCAAATTTTGGTGTTAACAGTTAGCCCCTCTAGTATAAAGAAACTTTTGTTATTTAGAACAAAATCCTCTACTTTGAGCATTGTTTTCTCTATAACTCAAGAATCATTAGATTAGCTTCGACATTAGTTTTTCATAATCAAAAATAGTGGTGCAAGGTGCCACAAGCTTCTTAATTTAAACATTCAACCGATTTATCCTTGGGAGTATGAAATGGTAAGTTTGTATCCTTATATTTAGGTGTTTATAATAGAAAATCAAAAGGTCACTTTTGAAAAGAATATCGGATTAACATGTTTTGTATATGTATGCCAAGTATTGCTTTGAACATCCCAAGTAATTACAATGTAGGGGTAAGCATAATATAAGTTTATAAAGATCTCGCTATATGAAGTAAGAGATTATGGTTTACACTTGAAGACTTTTGAGATAGTGGACTCCAGCTTCCATTCTAGGTATTGATAGCAGATCCCTTTTCCGGGGATAAAGATTAAGGCTTTCTTGATCCCAAATTTGGGCATTAAGTTGGAAATCCTGAACCCCTTTCTTGAAGGTGTGAAAGGAACTATTAGAAAGCTATAATCGGAGAGCCCATAAGAGAGGATTAGAAGTCTATATCTAGTGGTAATGGCTAGCAGCCTTGAAACCCAGATTCGGGTATTGTTAATGGATACTCATAATTTCATCTTTGGTATCAATCTTGAGTTTCGAACCATAACCTTGATTCAAGTGATCAGAAGAAGACAAGATATCACAATCCATACGTGACTATTTGAATGAAGACCAGAAATCCACTTTTGAAATGTAACAAAGGTTCCGAATCATACCAGATTCGGGTATTTGATGAAAGACCAGAAATCCACTTCTGGAATGGAGTTGAAGTCCCGAACCAAACCCAGATTCGGGTATTTGAATAAAGACAGGAAATCCAATTCCGGAATGTAAAAGAGGTCCCAAATCAAACCCAAATTTTGGTATTTGAATAAAGACTGGAAATCTACTTCTAGAATGTAATAGAGTCCCGAATCAAATGCAGATTCAGGTATTTGATCTTTGCTTTGAGTTGTCGTTTCGGCCTTTTGAGCCACTCCTTAGGCTT
Organism: Allium sativum; assembly: GCA_030737875.1. Taxonomy (NCBI): domain Eukaryota; kingdom Viridiplantae; phylum Streptophyta; class Magnoliopsida; order Asparagales; family Amaryllidaceae; genus Allium; species Allium sativum. The sequence goes on along the minus strand of CM060913.1, from coordinate 527,928,243 downwards.
TCATTTTTATTTGCAAGCTGCTTCCCAGAGCTTTGATTGAGTTTGATGATCCACTTCTCTAGGCTTTGATTGGCCGTTTCAACTTTGTTCTTTTAAGAAAAGGTTGTACGTGCTTTTAAGTGCTCCCTCTGAGCTTTCGCTCCCTTCTGCATGATGATATTTGAGCAGAGGATGTACGTGCTACAAGTGCTCCCTCTAAGCTTTTTGTTCCTTCTACGGGATGAGATGTCAGAAACATACTCCTTTCCGGAGCATTGGTGGGACGTACTCGCATAGAGCATTGGTCCAAACGTACTCATAAAGAGCGTTGGTTAGACGTACTCATATAGAGCATTGGTCAGGTGAGCACATAGCTCGTGAAGCGAAGAGCACACAGCTTGCGTCGTAACGAGCATATAGCTCGCGTGGATTATAAAAATACTCGAGGATGGAATCGTAGTTCCGCAGATCAACAAATTATGAATGTCCATCAATGATGATGTGAAAAGTGTATTCACACAAAGCTTTGTAGGTAAGCGGGATTAACTAAATGTCGCGTAACTACTTAGCTTGATTACTTATGGATGAAATGCAAAACCTATTGCCACGAAACAAAAATTATGTGCCAGACTTTCAACGCCGAAGTGTTTTTAGAAAAGCATTTCGATGTAATAGCTCACTTGGTTTAAATTAGGGCTCATAGCAAGTTTCAAAAGCAGAATAGCACAATCATTTATACAATCGTCCATGATGCTTGGCGGATGACCTCTTATCCGCCCTAAACTTATAGAACTAGCTATTCAAAAAACTATTCTTAATTCAATTTGCTAAAAAGGAGAGGACTGTTTCCAAAGGCTATCTAGGCTTAAACCTTATACTAATCTTAATATTGAAGAAGCCTCAAGTAGGCACATGACTCCTAGTATGACTATCTAGATGCAAACCATACCAAACATTCACAAGCAAGCACAAGGTGCACACAAAACTTAGCAATTGAGAGAGCGGCAATTACTCGTTTCGGAAGAACCGTCACTAGGAGCTTACTCGGAACTTAGCTACCTTACCGAAATGCGGGGTATGAGAGTGCTGTGTGTCCCAAAGTTTGGCAAATGCGACAACTACGGGTCCTTGGACACTTGCTAGAGTAATAGTCCTTTGATTCATAATTGAACCATTTCCATGAGTAGGGTTGAAAGTTCTAAGTCTGGAGGGTTCTTCCCTACCTCCGACCTCAGGACCTTTGCCATAAGAATTAGCAAACCTTTATTTGGGAGGCACAGACATAGAAGTGGTCCTGACTGCTAGTTCATTTAGCTTGAGGTGAAGTGACTGTTGAGTTGACTCCCATTCACCTTTGATGAATTCTTCTATGTATCCTTCTTGGATGAGCCTTTGTATCACACATTCCAACACCCTGCACTTATCAGTTTGGTGCCCATTCCTCTTGTGATATTCGCAGTACCTTCCTCCTTTGTATGGTTCAGGATGATTCTGGGATTTGAAAGGCATTGAGAAGTTGACTCTCTCCTTCATCACTGCATATATGTGTGAAATAGGTTTGCTTAAGGATATGGTATTAGCTCTTGGTCCTTCGTCTTTTGGGTTCTTTTGATCTTCATGAAATACAAGCTTCCCATCTTAAAGATTCCGATGAGCATGAGATTTCCCATCTTCCTTGTAACAGCCGAGCCTCCTTTCCAAATGATACAACTCTTCCATGCAAATGAATGTATAAGCCCGACGGTAGAATTCTGGCAAGTCTTTGCATCCACATACGTACAGCTCTTCCCAAAAAGGTGTTTCCTCAATCAGCCCTGAATGGATGGCGACAAGATTATCGCGGTTGTTCATACATGCTGCTCTTGAAGCCTTATCATTAAATCGTTTCAAGTAACCGACTAGAGATTTCCCTTTCCCTTGTTTTATGCTTATAATGGTAGGGTAATCCACCGCTGGATTCTTACGGCTACAAAATTATGCAGAGCAATAATAAGAGAATCGCTCTCAAGAATGGATTTCTTTCCCTTGATATTGACGATACCACTTAGCAGCTGCTTCTCTTAGTGTTAGTGGAAACATTCAGCATCGCATAGTTACAAAAGCATTATGGAAATTCGTATAACATTCAAAGGCAGCAAGGTGTTCTTTGGGGTCTGTAGTTCCGTCATATATCAGGTGTGGCATCTTTATGCTTAGCGGAGCTTCAGTCACTTTCTCCTTTCTATCTTCTGGTGGCACCAGGTTTTTTTATCTCCTCTGAACTAGTAACTTCTTATGACATTCTGTTGCCCCTTTGTGAAGCCGAACTGCTTTATTGATTTGACAAGGATTTAAACTGTCTATTGAACGCTTGAGGTGCCATTACTCTTGATTCTGCTTCATAAGGTGCTATCATTAAGGACCTTCGGGTCAAATTGGTTTCGGTAAATCTTCTAGTGATGTTAATGTGTGTTGCCAAGAGTAATACTTCCACTTCGTTTCTCTCTTTCCTGGTTAAGGTTGAAGATTCATTGATTTCTGGTTTTGTTGGATTGGTAACTCCATGGCTGCTTTTGGGAACATTCATGTATGATGGTGCTACTATTCCATGGCTTTGTCAGTAAAGGGTGTCGTTATTTCATCATTACTAACATGCTTTCCCAAGCATTCTTTCCTCTTGCTTTCAGATAGAATTATGACAGATTTCCCTGTTGTGTCTCTAAAGTCGGCCTTGAGGTTTTCATGGTTTGAGCTTTTGGAACTAGAACCACTAGTATTTGAGCTCCAGTGTTGTCCTTTGTCTTTATTTCCTCGGCTTTCCTCGTAATTAGCATCTAATGGTATAGGTCTTTATGAAGTTACTTGTGATTGAGCATTCTCCCAAAAATCTTTCATTTCAAGTAACTTTTTCTCTAAGACCTTAATTCTTTTAGCATTCTCATCTATTTCTGCATAATCTCCCTCTCTCGATGTTTTTTTGCCTTTCTGTGACACAAGGCTGGCTTGTAGCTTAGATAAGGATCTAGTTTTGCCGCTTGTAACAACCCGTATCTTTATAATATATTAAAACAAGAAATCAAGGTAGAATTAAATTTTAAAATCAGAATCAGGGGAAACGGGTTATGCCATTGCGTTCATCTCGAAATTTTACATGAAATAGAGTCCGAGTTTTCAAAAATCAGAGTTCGGATGAAGAAGTTATGGCCTGTACAAGTTTCAGCAGTTTTCAGGAAGGACTGAACCAGGGGGTCGACCATAGGGTCGACCTACCCCCCAGGTCGACCATAGTGTCGACCTCCCCGCTTACAGGTCGACCTGGTCGGCCTGGTTTGACCCAGAACTCATTTTTGAAGCCTGAGACGTGTTTTGACGGTCCGGATTGATTCTAGGGTTAATCTAAGGGCCTAAACTAGTTGCTACACCTATAAAAACACCCTTAGACCTAACCTAATTCATATCAAATCATTCTTACACTATTATGCTGTTGAACTCCCTCTTGAACCATGGCCGCCGCCCCCAAATTAAAGTATAAACATTCAAACTCAAATCAATTCAAAGAACAAGGCTTCTACACTGGTTCAAACAATAAATCAACACTACTACAACGTTCTACAACAAATTCAGTTCCTAGTTCACTAGCCATGCACGGTAAGTTCGAGTTGTTTTTAGATTTAAACATTTAATTATAATGTGGCCATGGAATAAAGTGGAATTGGATTTAAGTATGTTTATCGATTCTGATCTATTTCTGTTGTCCTTTAATCTTGTGTTTTGGGACTTGTGTATCTTTATGCTCATGACAAGTTTATGATCTATTCAGCAGTTTTCTTGATTCGTAGTTACGTTATCATCAAGTTGTAATATTTATGCCTATGATGATGTTTTCCTCTGAACTCATTTTTATTCAATTTCTATCTCCCCCAATTTATTTTCTTTCATGAACCTTGGTCAATTTCAGACTTTGGCCTAAAATCGCGATTTGCGTACGATATGTATACGGGGGAATTATGGGATTATTGCCTATATGAATATGATGTAATAATTGGCAACATGAAATTGGACATTATCATTGTATTTGCAAGTTTGGGCGTGATCTGTTAATTTTGGTATAATCTTGTTATGAAAAATTTGCATAAATATTATATACATGGAATTTGGCACAAATAGGATCTATGTAATGTAACATGAGATTTGGTATATATAACATGTAACATAAACATGCATTATGAACTTGGGCAACTGACATGTACTGTAATAAAAAGATTATAGTTTGGGATAGCTACATCATGAATCATGATTTGGGTTTATTGGGTATGAAACTTGATACATGTAATTTTGGCTAGAACTTGACATGGTAAAATGGCATAAAATTGGCATACATGTAAAATGACATAAATTGAACATATGTAAATTAGGAAGGAATTGGGCATATGTAAAATTGACATGTAATCTAGAACTTGGGCATATGTTAATTATAGTAGAAACATATATGATAATTTATGACTTGGAGAAAGTTTAATATGAACGGGCCTAAGTTGGGTTTTGGGTAGTTGGCATGTATTGTAAATAATAGGCTATAGCTTGGCATAACCATATAGTGAATTATGATAATAAATTGGGAATATGTTTTAGGGCAAAAACGTGAACCGTGAACATTTCTATATGTTAAACACATGAACTGGTATTGGGGTTTTGGGTGGAATACGACCATTAATGAACCTTTGACACGAGGTTAGACTCGGTTTGTGGTGTAAATATGGCCGGAACTGCCCAGCAAATCCAGTAGCCACAAAGTGTCAGTCTAATATGAGAGCTCGAATGTCGAATTGTAGGCGTAACGATATATGACACGAGGTTAGACCCAGTTTGTGGTGTAAATATGCCCGGAACCGCCCAGCAAATCCAGTGGCCACAAAGTGCACGGTCTAATGTGAGAGGTCATGATTCGTTCGTCATAACGAATGAATTAAGGAATACTAACCATAATAAGACGTGGGTATGGTTAGGGGGTTAGGTGGGATGACATGGAAATTTGACATGTAAATATGGACCTAACCGGTATCAGTTGAGAACATGTAAAACTTATAAATGTAAGCTCAACCAACATAACTGTTAATCAGACAATGGGTGGGTTAAGTAATCTAACTAGACTAATGACACTTAACCAATATGATATGAATGGGTAGGTTAAGTAACATAGCTAGGCTAATGACACTTGACCGTTATAACATGACTAGCGGATGGGTAGGGCTAACTTGAATAGATTGATAATACCCAATCGATATAACCTAATGCGTGGTGGGTTAAGTAAACACACGAGGGTAACACTTAACCATTATAATATGACTGGTGGATGGGGTTAAGTTAACATTCACTTAACCAATATAACGTGATGCGTGGTAAGGTTAAGTAACAACAGAGGGTAACACTTAACCGTCACAACATGATAAGTAGGTGGGCTAAGTCAATGTACACTTAACCAATATGACATGACATGCGGTGGGGTTAAGTTAACACAAGGGAGAACACTTAGCCAGTATAACAAGGTTACGGTAGGGTTAAGTAACACAAGGAACAACACTTAACCGATATAACATGATGTGTGGTAGGGTTAAGTAAAACAAGAGAAAACACTTAACCAAATTAACGTAATGGACGGAGAGGGTTAAGTACACATCGGGTTGGTGGTTAATATTAGTAAATATAGCCCCACAAACTTAACCAATAATAAGCATGCTTGAATCGTTGGGTTAAGTACATCACGGGAAGGTGGGTAATATCTGTATATATAGGCCCACACACTTAACAATAGGAAACCCTAGTAACGGGGACCCATTTCAGCAGTAACCCAAATCAGGTATCAACGATACCCTGAAACTAGGCAGGGTGGGGCACGATTACTCGGCTGATTGTAAGCGGTCAAAGCGACGGCAGTGGATGCGACAATGTAGGTTCTAACGGAGTGCGGGCGTGCGCACACTTCGGAGCAGACAAACAGGGCACTGGGGGCACCAGTTGTATAAACTATGCCTTTTAGAATTGCGTCGGGCCGCCACCATGGGTCTTGATACACCCTATGGTGGGACTAGCATAGGTATCTACAATCATTGGGGGCCATATGACACACATAGGTAGCATAATCCCTAGGTTGGATCTAGGTGGCATAAACCCTAAATCCGAGAAGCGTTCAATAAGTAGCATAATCCCTAGGTTGGACCTAGGTGGCATAAATCCTGGTTGAATCTAGGAAGCGCTCGATAGAAAACCCTAGATTAGATCTAGGTAGTAAATAATAGGTGTACACGTGAAAGCAACTTTAATTCCGGGGATCGGGATCACGTTATGATTTTATCATTTTATATTGATTACTAGTTGAGACACTAGTTAGGTGGTGCAGAGCAAATAGATATCATTTTAATGGTGAAGTAGAGAAATCTTGCGATGCTTGATAAAAATCTTGCGAAACTATACTTAGTTCATCTTAAATGGGAACCTTGCAATGTTATACATGACAGAAATACTATGATGTTATTCTTAGTTATCGTGCCTGTAGCTTATCTTGTCGTTATGCTTATGTTTACTTTCAGTTTATTCATGCCATGTTATCTTTACCTGTTTTTATGCTGAAAGCCACTAGGACTTACTCAGTCTTTATGACTGACCCAGTTTGTTTAGCCTCTTTTTCTTTCGTCCCCCCCCCTCCCCCCAGGTTCGTAGGGTGGGAATACAGCTTAGTTCGGATCTTACCAAGCTCCAAGGCTCTTTCATGTACCGCTTCGATTTCTTTTGGCTATGGCTTGCTTTGCTTTATTGGGGAATACTACAATTTATTTTCATGCTTCTTTGTTTTTGAGCAAGACAGATATTTTAGCTATGTAATTGGGTATTGGAAGTTGATGGGCTTTTATTGTAAATAATTATATTTAATAAATGATTTGAATTACTTCTACTTTACCTTCCGTTGTTTTATATATGTCTGTCTTGTAATATTTCTGTTCCAGTACCCATAATGCTCCATTGAAGTTAAAGCATTCCCTTTTTGAGAGACCTTAACGGATGTGGGGTGTTACATTTGGTATCAGAGCAGAAGGTTACTATGCTGGGCAAAAGCTTTTAAAAACCTTCTGAAATTATTTTCAAAACATTTACAAAGAAGCATTTTTCTAAAGAAAAGTTTTGTTTTACAAAAGGCATATTCCCCAAAGCCATATGCACTATCTTTTGATTCTCTCCTTGAGTCTCTTCTCTCTTTCTTTTTCACCATAGTTTGTAGGCATGCGACACATGTCGGAGGGAAAAGTAGTGTTCAACCTCCATTTGTAGCCGCAGTAGTTTTACTTGCGACTAATCTTATCTCAAGCTTTGTAGGGTTGCCGCGCGATGGAACTAGCTTTTGAGAAACTTTTCAACAAGCTATACAAGGATAGTAGGAACGAGGATAAAGAACACAAGTCTAAGGATGAGAAACTTGTTGATATGGCTTAATCCACGAAGAGGAAAGAGGTGAAAGGAAAGAGGCCAAGTGAAAGAATAATAAAAACCCATGACAAGAGAGAATATCTTTAATATGGTAAAAAGGGACATGTAATTAAGTATTATAGGACAAGGACAAAGGCAAAGAACAAGATCGTCGAGAGGGCAATTGTATGCTCTCACTACTAGCGTACCTAGGAGAGGTGGTAACGTTTCTGTTAAAGGTTTAGTTTTTCTTTTCTATCATCCCATTAGAGCTTTGTTTTTGGTACATCGCATCCTTTTAATTCTGCTTTGATAGTTGAGTCTCTGCACCTTAGTACAAGCGTAGTAGAAGATCCCATTTTTTGTCTCAAATCCTGTTGGGGAATCGGCTCATTTATTCATGACTTGTTTGGATTTGAGAATGTCTATACTAAGTGTTGAGTTTAGGAGTAATGCTTATGTTTTTGGGCTATGGGTTGTTTCTAGGGATGGAGTGTTTATCCAGAAATGATACCATTCTCGAGTATGAAAAGAGGGTAGTTAGACTCTTGACTTGCCTCGGTAATACCCTCGAATTCTAGTGTAACCCTTAGGGTTCTGCCATGCTTAGTTACCTAGAATCTCTTGATACATCTATTGATCCCGAGTAGTGTTCGCCACTAAGGTGGATGGTTCATTTCGCTTATGCATGAGTTATAGGAAATCACCTTAGTAAGTACATTTGGCAACATGGTTGACATCTGTTTATTTGCAAGAGATAATCCTTCTGCATGGAATACCCTATAAACGAGATGCAGGATTCACTAGTGAATTTTGGAGAGCTTGCATGAAACCATGTGAACGCAGTTATGTTTAAGCCGAGTATACTAGAAAAAGAATAAGTGAAAGTGGAACGAGAGGCGATAGTGAAATGAGTTCCAACTCATATTTTGGAAATAGGAATTAAGAAGCTACGAAATTGTGAAGCTAAAGACGGTCAAAGCACAATGGAGTTAAGCTCAAGGAAATGCGACTTAGAAGATTGAAGACTAGACACGCGCATCATATTTATTTTTAAGAGTATATCCTTGATAACTCTTTTTCCTGCAGAGCTTATTTGCATGCTATCTTTTAAGTATAACCTCTCGGTCCTATTCCCCATCTTATTTCTGTTGCAAACCCCATAGGGAGTATGACTCATCTGTTAGTAATACATGTTGGGGCTTGAGGGTGTCCGTTGGGTTGACTAAACTATTTGGGTTTTATAGGATATGGGTTGGTCTTAGGAAGGGATTTCTTGTGACCAAAAAGGAGTCCATCATGCTTAGTTTCCTAGTAACATATATATTGGTTGTCAATTCTTTGGGTATCGGCCTGATGTTGATTTCGGTCTTCGGGGCTGGTGCTTTCTTCTCCAAATCAGTATATATGTGACATAGATTTCCAGTTTTGACATTGCCTAATGGGCACAAGGTTTTTACTTGCTTCTATCGTTCTACTATAACTTTAGGTAGGAACAATTGGGTGTAAACATGTGTTTGAGACATGTTATGATTGATGGTTGCAAGTGGTTGCAAGTGGCTGCTAGTGGTTGCTCGTGATTGCATAACACACATTAGGCAATAGATCGGCTCAGACACATTTCCATATTGCAAATGCATGAGTGTTTATACTTGTTTATTGATGAAACTGGATGTGTTATCATATGGATGATGCATACGGATGGATGTTTGTGCACACATATATTGTTGATGTGACTAGGACTATTTGCATACATGTTGGACTCATGGCACTAAAACATATTTTGCATTAAGAAGATCAATCAGGCCTGATCATTTGCATTAGATAAGGAACATATACACACACTTTCTACATATGTTCATACAGCATTAGAAATCTCTTAAGGACAAAGGATGCCTGTGATTGATGATTGAGTAGATGGATGATTGGATGGTAGGACACATTCTTCTTAACTTGAAGATTTCGGGGACGAAATCCTTTAAGGAGGGGAGAATGTAACAACTCGTATTTTTATAACATATTAAAACAAGAAATCAAGGGAGAATTAAATTTTAAAGTCAGAATCAGGGGAAACGGGTTACACCATTGCGTTCGTCTCAAAATTTTACATGAAATAGAGTCCGAGTTTTCGAAAATCGGAGTCCGGATGAAGAAGTTATGGCCTGTACAAGTTTCAGCAGTTTTCAGGGAGGACTGGACTAAGGGGTCGACCATAGGGTCGACCTACCCCCCCCCCCCCCACCCCAGCTCGACCATAGGGTCGACCTACCCCCCAAGTCGACCATAGTGTCGAACTCCCCCCCCCCCCCCCCTTACAGGTCGACATGGTCGGCCTGGTTTGACCCAGAACTCATTTTTGAAGCCTAAGACGTGTTTTGACAGTCCAGATTGATTCTAGGGTTAATCTAAGGGCCCAAACTAGTTGCTACACCTATAAAAACACCCTTAAACCTAACCTAATTCATATCAAATCATTCTTACACTATTATGCTGCTGAACTCCCTCTTGAACCATGGCCGCCGCCCCCAAATTAAAGTACAAACATTCAAACTCAAATCAATTCAAAAAACAAGGCTTCTACAATGGTTCAAACAATAAATCAACACTACTACAACATCTACAACAAATTTAGTTCCTAGTTCACTAGCCATGCTCTGTAAGTTCTAGTTGTTTTTAGATTTAAACATTTAATTATAATGTGGCCATGGAATAAAGTGGAATTGGATTTAAGTATGTTTATCGATTCTGATCTATTTCTGTTGCCCCTTTAATCTTGTATTTTGGGACTTGTCTATCTTTATGCTCATGAAAAGTTTATGATCTATTCAGCAGTTTTCTTGATTCGTAATGACGTTATCATCAAGTTGTAATATTTATGCCTATGATGATGTTTTCCTCTGATCTCATTTTTATTTAATTTCTATCTCCCCCAATTTATTTTCTTTCATGAACCTTGGTTAATTTCGGACCTTGGACTAAAATCGCGATTTGCGTACGATATGTATACGAGGGAATTATTGGATTATTGCCTATATGAATATGATGTAATAATTGGCAACATGAAATTGGATATTATAATTGTATTTGCAAGTTTGGGCATGATTTGTAAATTTTGGTATAATCTTGTTATGAAAAATTTGCATAAATATTATATACATGGAATTTGGCACAAATAGGATCTATGTAATGTAACATGAGATTTGGAATATATAACATGTAAATAATTTGGCATAAACATGTGTTATGAACTTGGGCAACTGACATGTACAGTAACAAAAAGATTATAGTTTGGGATAACTACATCATGAATCATGATTTGGGTTTATTGGGTATGAAACTTGATACATGTAATTTTGGTTAGAACTTGACATGGTAAAATGGCGTAAAATTGGCATACATGTAAAACGACATAAATTGAACATATGTAAATTTGATAGGAATTGGGCATATGTATACATGTAATCTAGAACTTGGGCATATGTTAATTATAGTAGAAACATATATGATAATTTATGACTTGGAGAAAGTTTAAAATGAATGCGCCTAAGTTGGGTTTTGGGTAGTTGGCATGTATTGTAAATAATAGGCTATAACTTGGCATAACCTTATAGTGAATTATGATAATAAATTGGGAATACGTTTTGGGGCAAAAACGTGAACCATGAACATTTCTACATGTTAAACACATGAACTGATATTGGGGTTTTGGGTGGAATACGACCATTAATGAACCTTTGACACGAGGTTAGACTCGATTTGTGGTGTAAATCTGCCCGGAACTGCCCAGCAAATCCAGTAGCCACAAAGTGTCAGTCTAATGTGAGAGGTCGAAGGTCGAATTGTAGGCGTAACGATTTATGACACGAGGTTAGACCCAGTTTTTGGTGTAAATCTGCCCGGAACTGCCCGGCAAATCCAGTGGCCACAAAGTGCACGGTCTAATGTGAGAGGTCATGATTCGTTCGTCATAACGAATGAATTAAGGAATACTAACCATAGTAAGACGTGGGTATGGTTAGGGGGTTAGGTGGGATGACATGGAAATTTGACATGTAAATGTGGACCTAACCGGTATCAATTGGGTACATGTAAAACTTATAAATGTAAGCTCAACCAACATAACTGTTAATCAGACCAATGGGTGGGTTAAGTAATCTAACTAGAATAATGACACTAAACCAATATGATATGAATGGGTAGGTTAAGTAACATAGCTAGGCTAATGACACTAGACCGTTATAACATGACTAGCGGATGGGTAGGGCTAACTTGAATAGGTTGATAACACCCAACCGATATAACCTGATGCGTGGTGGGTTTAAGTAAACACACGAGGGTAACACTTAACCATTATAATATGACTGGTGGATGGGGTTAAGTTAACATGCACTTAACCAATATAACGTGATGTGTGGTAAGGTTAAGTAACAACAGAGGGTAACACTTAACCGTCACAACATGATAAGTAGGTGAGCTAAGTCAATGTACACTTAACCAATATGACATGACATGCGGTGGGGTTAAGTTAACACAAGGGAGAACACTTAGCCAGTATAACAAGGCTTGCGGTAGGGTTAAGTAACACAAGGAACAACACTTAACCGATATAACATGATGTGTGGTAGGATTAAGTAAAACAAGATAAAACACTTAACCAACTTAACGTAATGGACAGAGAGGGTTAAGTACATATCGGGTTGGTGGGTAATATTAGTAAATATAGGCCCATAAACTTAACCATTAATAAGCACGCTTGAATCGGTGGGTTAAGTACATCACGGGAAGGTGGGTAATATCTGTATATATAGGCCCACACACTTAACCAGTAGGAAACCCTAGTAACGGGGACCCACTTCATCAGTAACCCAAATCAGGTATCAACGGTACCCTGAAACTAAGCAGGGTGGGGCACGATTACTGGGCTGATTGTAAGCAGTCAAAGAGACGGCGGTGGGTGCAATAGTGTAGGTTCTAACGGAGTGCGGGCATGCACACACTTCGGAGCAGACAAACAGGGCACTGGGGGCACCAGTAGTATAACCTATGCCTTCTAGAATTGCGTCGGGCCGCCACCATGGGTCTTGATACACCCCATGGTGAGACCAGCATAGGTATCTACAATCATTGGGGGCCGTATGACACACATAGGTAGCATAATCCCTAGGTTGGACCTAGGTGGCATAAACCCTAAATCCGAGAAGCGTTCAATAGATAGCATAATCCTTACGTTGGACCAAGGTGGCATAAATCCTGGTTGAATCTAGGAAGCCATCGATAGAAAACCCTAGATTAGATCTAGGTAATAAATAATAGGTGTACACGTGAAACAAACCTTAATTTCGGGGATCGGGATCACGTTATGATTTTATCATTTTATATTGATTACTAGTTGGGGCACTAGTTAGGTGGTGCAGAGAAAATAGATATCATTTTAATGGTGAAGTAGAGAAATCTTGTGATGCTTGATAGAAATCTTGCGAAACTATACTTAGTTCATCTTGAATGGGAACCTTGCAATGTTATACATGACAGAAATCCTATGATGTTATTCTTAGTTATCGTGCCTGTAGCTTATCTTGTCGTCATGCTTATGTTTACTTTCAGTTTATTCATGCCATGTTATCTTTACCTGTTTTTATGCTGAAAGCCACTAGGACTTACTCAGTCTTTATGACTGACCCAGTTTGTTTCGCCTCTTTTTCTTTCGTCCCTCCCCCCCCCCCCCCCCAAGTTCGCAGGGTGGGAATACAGCTTAGTTTGGATCTTACCAAGCTCCAAGGCTCTTTCATGTACCGCTTGGATTTCTTTTGGCTATGGCTTGCTTTGCTTTATTGGGGAATACTACAATTTATTTTCATGCTTCTTTGTTTTTGAGCAAGACAGATATTTTAGCTATGTAACTAGGTACTGGAAGTTGATGGGCTTTTATTGTAAACAATTATATTTAATAAATGATTTGAATTACTTCTACTTTACCTTCCGCTGTTTTATATATGTCTGTCTTGTAATATTTCTGTTCCAGTACCCATAATGCTCCATTGAAGTTAAGGCATTCCCTTTGTGAGTGACCTTAACGGATGTGGGGTGTTACACAGCTAAATTCAGAAGATGCCCTTGTCTCTAATTTTGCCTGATAGGATTCTATTTCAAAAGGCCTCTGGATTAAATTTTCTTCAATATACCTCTTAGTAGTGTCAACTTGTAAAGTCAAGTTTAAAGCTTCCAACTCTTCATCCTTTCCTATTACTAAAATCGGAGGCTCCTCTGTCTTAGATTTGTAGAATTTGCACATGATAATATGTTCGCTCCTATAATGGAGGAAGCGTTGGAACCCTAATCCCAACTCTCTTGCAACTAAACCATTTTAATGGATTCCAACAGTATCTCGTTACGATAGAATATAGGGTGAGGATGGTATGGGAATTAGGGAGGAAGGTATGAGAGGAAAGACTAGCGGTTTAAGATTAAAAACCTCTTTGATCAACGACACTCTAATCAACAAATTGCAGGTTAGAATTCTCCTTTCGAGGCCCTTTCTCCTCGGTTTTACTTCCTCTAAACTTAGTCCACTCCGGACAGAATAACCAGTGATGTGGTTGTTAACCACAAGGTCAGAGGTTCAGGCCCTCCTTCTAGCGCCAAAATGTTAACGATATTTTCGTCAATACTAGAAATGGGTCTAAGAAAATGTTCCTGAATGAAAAATGGGGTTATTTAGTTCTAACAAGCTTGAGTTAGTCCGCCTTTTGCTTAGGATAAAGGTTTCGTAAGCTCGTTTCAAGATAGGGAGCTAAACGGCCCACGGAAGGGTTTCTTGACGGTTTAAGGTTAAGGGCAAAGGTTGTGCGGAAATGATTTTGTTGTGGAGAAAACACAAAGCAGTTAGGTACCCACTAAAAAGGGGCTAGTTGGTAAAGCATCACACCATACATACAGAAGCATAGTAGAACATAATATGATAAAATGAAATAGTAATGAACACATGATTTATAGTGGTTCGGTTCGAATTGAACCTACGTCCACTTTAAGGGCTTTGATGATTTTATTCATAAAGGAGGTTACATGAGAAATCCCCAAATTAATTTACATCTTAGGGTTAACTTTCTTAGAAATGAGAGCAGGATTGTGGAATGAGAAAAGTCCCCATAAAATGAGACCCCCTAGGGTCTTATTTATAGGCAAATTGGACCCCTTATGTTGTGAGTCCAACAGAAGCCTCTTTCGGATGCTAAAATAAGGTTCTGGCCGCTTTTGTGGCTTCCGACTTTGACAGAATAGTTTTGGTCGCCTTTCTTCTTGTCGGTTGTCTTCACTGATGCCTCCTTGCCTTCTGAATATCACTTTCGGGCATTCAGGAATGGTTCCGCTGACATGCCTTCCGATTGTTCAGTTTCGGAATTTGAGAGCTTGACTTTAGTGGTTCTCGATTACGAGACAACTGTTCTCGGTCTGCACCAATACCTTCTGATTCTAGCTTTAGGTCTTCATGATGTTTGCCTTTGTGTTTTGGACACTTATGTTTCGGGAATCGTCACTCCTTCAGGTATTGGTACTAAGCAACTCAGTGTGGATGGCTTTATTCCTGGAGGCTATGATTGGATTTTGGTAGATCTCTAAAGTGGGTTCCGGTTTTTCGGAGCGATTCCTCTAGTGCATTACTTAATGACTTCTAAGTTGCCTCTCGGTGATCATCAAGCTTGGGTCTCCCTAGCTGGCTTACGGAAGGTGTTGATGTCAAATGTTGGTCACTAATGACGGTCAACCACCAATCGTGTAAAAAGCATACAAATAATGATCACAAAATTCAGTAAAATAAAGAAAACAGGTAACACACAAGACTTTTTATAGTGGTTCGGCTAAAGTGGTGCCTACGTCAACTTTATATGTATTGATTTGCTTCGTATTACAAGTACAACACTTTTTTTATTTGAAGACAGAAGGAGAGTTGGTTATTTTTGGAATTAGCCGTAAGAAGAGCTTAGAATCGGAGGTCTTAGGTGGAGACTAGAGCATCCCAAAGAAGGTCTCCCCAAAAATGGTCCTTTTCCATTTTGAGCTTGGAGGTATTTATAGGTGAAGAAGTGGGCTGAGCGGGCCACCTCGTGGCTTGCCACTTTTGAGAAGCTCGGACACGTGGTGGTTGGACTCTGTCTACTGTTAATTGATAGTATCCTCGAAAATTGTGACTTACGTGGCACTTGAGATGAGGTTTATCAAAAGTAGAGTTTTGTCCAGATGTAGTTGACCGCCTTTAATGCCTTGAGAATCGAACCGAGTATTGAATGACTCAACTGGATATTTCCATATGGATCCGGAGATATCTTGTCAATCCGAACTTCAAGGAAGTGCTAGACTCGATCGATCTGGGAGAGCGATTATATTGGGGCATGAGATGTCGCTGCTCGAAGGAAACTGACTTGGGTCAAATCTTTTCTGGACTTTCTGAAATATAGGTCGCACTACTGACCGATCGATCGATGCTAGAGAGTGGGTTTCTAGACATTGGGCTTCGATCCGTTGAACCGCGATAGCTTTTGCCGAAAAGTTGGTCAACACTTTGCCCCTCAGAATACATCTTTCTTGGTAAAGGAGGTGTGTTCTGAACATTATTTTGAAGTTCAATGTGCGGGTAGCGATGGTTGCGCCAAACCATATTAAGGCCAGAAATCTGACTATCCTGGTGGTTTTAATAAGACCAGAAAACCAACGATCGAAGTAGATCGTATTAAGGTCAGAAAAGCGACAACCATCGAGGAGCGCATTAAGGCCGAGAAATAATTGTTGACTTCGGTTATGAGATTCAACGCCTATAGAGATTGTGTAGGCCATACTCGGTCTAGAGAAGGCTTTGGTCTTGATTGGGCGAGTATTAACCATACTTGGCTTGAAGATATGGGCGAGCAGCAATCACACTTGGCTTAGAAAGGTGGCAGGTATTATCCATACTCGGCTTACAGAGATGGCGAGTATTATCCATACTCGGCTTACAGGGAGGGAAAGTATTTTCCATACTCGGCTTACAGAGATGGTGAGTATTTTCCATACTCGACTTAAAGAGATGGCGAGTATTTTCCATACTCGGTTTATGGCAAGTGTTAATTATGCTCGACTTACGTAAGATCATTTGTGAAGTTGAACGAGTGAAGAGTGCACTCAGTTTAGAGAAGAGGCGAGTATGATCCATACTCAGATTAAAGAAATCTAACCATGCTCGGCTCAAGGAGTAGGTTTAGAGATGGTTGCAGCTTTGACTGTATGTTAAGGACAGTGGTTGCGCACTGTCCATATTCGGGTGGGCGAATGTTAGTCACGCTAGGCTTAAATCATTCAAACATAATCCATGCTTGCAAAATAAAGTTCATAGTTGCCAAAGATCTATTACAAGAAAATGGAAATAAATTTTAAGAGGACGACTGTTGATTCCAGAGCATGCCTAGGAGCTAAATCCTAACCTCATACATATGTACACCAACATATCCATTTTATTGAAAGAAATAAAAATACATTGAAAATAATAAATATAAATCTTATTAATTGATGAAGATGTTGCGAGTGCTGGTCTTAAGGTCCTTGCCATTTCTAGGAGCTCGAGGACCAGCCTGAGAAGCTTGGGCAGAAGATTGCGGCGGCATGGCCGGTGTGCTTTTCTTGACGTAATTGGGAAGTTCTCCTCGCCTGACCCTATCCTCGATGAAATCGCGTAGGTGCCTGCATTCGTTGATGTTGTGACCGGTAATGTTGTGAAACATGCAGTGATTTCCATAGTCGAGTTCTTTCTGGGTTGGTTCTCTTCGAGGAGGTCTTGGGAAAGGTAGGGATCCTTGCACATCAAGGTAGATGTCGAGCACGAAAGAATTAAACATGGCATACTGATCGTACTTGTTCTCTCTCTGAGGTCATACGTTGCGTTCATTCTTTTCCAAGGCCTTTCCTCTTCCTTTTATTCTGGACATTGGTGTTGGATGGACCTCCTCCTTTGGTGGCAAGGACCTCAAGTCTCTCAATCTCAATGCTGGCGTCGTCTTGTCGGAGGAACTGCTTAGCCTCTGCATAGAAATCTTCGATGTCCTTAGGAGGATCTCTGGTCAAAGAGATCGAGAATTCTAATCGGTTCTGAACACCTACGATGGCAATCATAAGCACCATCGATGGCTCGGGTTGATCGACTGATGCTGCGGCCGCGTTGAATCTTTTGAGGAAAGATCGAAGTGTCTCTCCTTGATGTTGATTGATGGAGGTCAGGAACATGACACTCTTCGGTCGGGAGATGTGAACTCTGAAGTGCTCGATGAAATGGGTGACCAGCGTGTTCCAGCCGCTGATCGACTCCGTTGTTAGCTGTCGAAACCCCATTCCGGCTATATCTTTGAGAAAGAGTGAGAAGCACTTGGCTATAACATTGGTCGATGCTGAGTGTACTTCCATATGGCGCATGTATCGCATGAGATGGACGGTCGGGTTGGGTCAGTCCGACCATTGTAGGGTTCAATGTCTGGAAACTTGAAGTCCAGAGGATTGCAGGAGTTTCTGATTTCCCTGATGAATGGGCTGCGATGGATATTATCTATATCCTAGTAAGAAGAAGTTCCCTGGTGAAGCGTCGTATGATGCTTGCAAGCTGGCTTCCATATCCGAGGAGTCGCTGCCATGAATCCAGCTTTGCATTCGGGAGAGCTTCAAAACCAGGGTCCAACGAAAGCATGCTCGAAAGGGTGTCCATTGATTGGGCACGCCCTCCGAGAGTTGAGTGAAGGTGAGGGTGAGGGTCCATCGCAATTGTTGGTTCTGGGCAAACCGGCGCCTGTTGAACCTGATGAAAATTGGTCCGAGCCAAGCCCGCGATGGAAGGTCTGGGCTGATCCAGGACAGCATGTGATGTTCGGGGTTCTTCGATGCCCCCGCCCGAAGCGATGTTAGAAGAGTTTATGGTAGTGTTTTCCACCACCTTGGTGAGAACCGGTATGGTGGAGTGGTCTCCCTGGTTCGAGCGGAAGACTCCACCAGCTCTCGTTTGAATGAGAGGCATAAGACGAGTCTGCTATAAGATGTCGGGTTGTAATGGGAAGGGCATTGATCCTGATGGGCCCAGCAGTTGCTCGATTGGTCCTGGGTCGAGCTAGTCCCCGGAGAGGAGGTAATAAGGTCGAATGACTTAGATCTTGATCGCGGGCCTCCTGTGAATCTGCAGCAGCGGCTGCGCTGGTCGCTGGAAGCGATACTCCTGGCCGTAATTAGTCGGGAAGTGGAACCGAGCCAGGAGGAAGCAATGGTGTGATTTGATCTACAGCTTGCATTTGTGCAGATCGAAGATCAGTTACTACCCATCCTCGCCCAATGGAGGACGTTAAAGCGTTAAATGCCTTTTCCATTCGAGTGAGAAGGTGATCCACCAACTATTGTTGTCGTTCAAGGAGTTTACCCTGAGATTTCATCTGGACTCTGAACTCGGCCATAATTTTATTCATGTCGTCCCGGGTAAGATATCGGGGCACGTCTTCATGAGAGGAGGATTCCTGACTTGCCTCTACAGCGTTTGTCTCGGCTGCATCAACGTTCGTGGGACAGGAAGATGTTGCATCTTTCTTCCGCTTGTTTGCCATAAGTCGGAACTTGCTGAAGGTCGTAGAGTATGTCAATGCGTGCCCCTTCCTGGTGCACCAAAGTGTTAACGTCAAAAGTTGGTCACTGGTGATGGTCAACCCCCAATCGTGTGAAGACCACACGAATAACAATCACAAAATTCAGTATAGTAAAGAAAACAGGGAACGCGCAAGACTTTTTATAGTAGTTCAGCTAAGATGGTACTTACATCCACTTTATATGTATTGATTTGCTATCTATTATAAGTACAACCCTTTTTCTATTTGAAGAAAGGAGAATTGGTTATTTTTGGAGTTAGCCGTAAGAAGAGCTTATAATCGGAAGTCTAAGGTGAAGAATAGAGCATCCCAAAGAAGGTCTCCCCAAAAATGGCCCTTTTCTATTTTGATATTGGTGGTATTTATAGGTGAAGAAGTGGGCTGAGCAGGACGCATATAGCTTGCCTCTTTTGCGGAGCTCGGACACGTGGCTCGATCATTGGAAGTAGTTGCGGCGGTGGGACCCGGTCTACTGTTGATTAATAGTATCCTCGAAATTGTGGCTTACGCGGCACTTGAGATGAGGTGTATCAAAAGTAGAGTTTTTCTCGGATGTGGTTGACCGCCTTTAACGCCTTGAGAATCAGACCGAGTATTGAATGGCTCCGTTGGATATTTCCACATGGATCCAGAGATATCTGGTCGATTCGAACTTTAAGGAAGTGCTTGACTTGGTTGGTCCGAGATAGCAATTATATTGGGGCATGAGATGCTGCTGCTTGTAGGAAACTGACTCGGGTCAAAACTTTTCTGGACTTTCTGAAATACAGGTCGCATTATCGACCGATCGATGTTGGAGAGTGGGTTTTTGGACATTGGGTTTCGATCCGTTGAACCGCGACAGCTTTTGCCAATAACTTGGTCAATAAAAGGTTTCCCTATGTTTCGGCTTCTTGTGCCTTCGATGCATTCGTCTCCTTTTGTATCGATATTAAGCACGTTAATGTCGATAACCCTTTCACCTTCCTTAGCCTGGCTTGGTGACTTTTGGAATTGATCTTTGCCTTTCATGCCGGCACTACCCTGCCGGTACCTTTCTCCCTCAAGGATTCCAGGCTTTCTCCTTTTATGATTGTACTGGTGGCTTGTGACGTCGATTGCCTCTTTTATGCTGGTGAGGGCTCAGTACCCCTTCACCGTTAGCTTGTCTCGGTGTTGACTTTGGTGATAATAGTTGCGGACCGAATCCCTTCGTTATCGGCATTAGTTCTCGGTCCTTGCTTTCGGTGCCCTAGCTTTGTTCATAGCCTTTTTCCTCCATGTTTCGGGATTCACTGCCCGAGACCTTTTATTCTTCCGGTTCTGGACTTTTTCTTCTTTATATTTGACTAGTGCAAATTTTGGTGTTAACAATTACTCACATCGATAAGTTTATTAATTACAAACTAATGTAAAATAATAACAACGTTATATTATTTTTCAACTGAAATTGTTTTTGGCATTATAAGAAAGGTTTCAAGAGGCACGGGCTTATGCGTTTGAGGAGTCTGGTTGTGATGAGTTGGCTCGGAGGTGGAAGACAACATATTTAACGCTGTTATGGATCCTTCGCAGCAGAGCAGACGTTATGGCTTCGGTAACCTAACGGTAATTAATCATTTTGCATACATACAACAAATTAGCATTCAAATATATAGTTTTATAATATTTTATATGCTGACATAACTTTTTTTTATTAATTCTATTTGCAAGCTTGACAAGCTCAGAAGTTCTAAGGCAAAGCAGAAATTAAGGAGCTTAGAATCATGATTGAGCAGTTGTAGGAGCGGAATCATTTATAGGCTATACAGATGGAGTAACTAAATTAGAAGCTTGCGGATTATGTGCACAATCATGGCAGTTTTCCTTGTTCGCATGGTGCTTCCAGAGGCGACGAAGATGATGCTTGAGGTATATGTTTTTTTATATTTGTCATTGCACGATGTATATATTGACTTGGAAACGGTGAGGATTTTGTTTTTATGTTGTATATGTTGAGTTTATACCTAAGAGTTTTGGTCATATATTTTGAATGAATTTTCCAGCTTTTCGAAAATGCTAAGAATATAAGAAAGAACTTTCTTGATAAAAGTTTTATGAAATTTGGGAGTCTTCTACACGATAAACATTGTTTCTTAAGTGGGCACGCACTTAATTTAAAAAATTCAGAGTAAGCGACGAGGGTGTGATATCGAAACACTTTACAGAATGAATTAACATAAAATTTGATTTTGATAGTTATTGTAGTCGTAACTAAACCATTATTCAGTTGAAGTCTATTTAGTAAGGAATTCAGTTGAAGCTATTCACATATATGTACTTATTGATCGAAGCCAAAGCGAAGTGCGAATTAATGATAAATGTGACAGCAATTAGTTGTGATTACAAGTGTATCAGGATTGAGTAGATTCGCAATTGTGAGTCATATTATTATAGGTATAATAAGGAGTTATGACATTGTGTGCTTGAGATATGGAATAGAAAGTAATTTGAGTGTGCGATATTCATCCATATTTATTTACATATGTTATCATCATGTCGCACGACCACGGGTAGGAAAAAGCAAAGCAGCCCAACCAATTAGACAAACGAGTTGGACTTTCAAACCAAGTATTGTAAATATTAGAATTCGAACTAAGCAGAGGCAGCGCGAACGCGTACTCCTAAAGCAACAAATAATGACCTAAAGCAACAAATAATGACGTCCACTCTCCCACTTGGAGAGATGGTAGCCCATACTCCTAAAGCAACAAATAATGACCTAAAGCAACAAATAATGACGTCCACTCTCCCACTTGGGGAGATGATAGCCCACCAAAGTGCAATGTGAACCATTAGACTAGGCCTGAGCCTTCTTGATCACCCATGGATCCCGTCCAGGTAAGTATGAAACAACGTCGCACCACATGAGCATCTTATACCTTCTTGATTCCAGCCTTTACCTCGAATTCCACTGTATGGGACTCAATAAGCACTTTTGTTTATTTCTCTTCTCTTCTTCTCCGCTTGTTAGTTGCTTTGCTGCTTGCTTTCTCCATCTCAGAGCTCACTCTCTTTTTCCTTTCTAATGGCCTCTGCAGACGCCTTAAAGATATTACCGTATTTGCCTCTCATCCATGGTAAAGGGAAAGGCAGGTTATGTGTTTGTTTTTAATTGCCATGCTATTGCTTTTATACGCAGAACGTGCGGCTTACTCACGATTTCTCTCATCGATTGACCCTACCTTGTCCCTTATCATTTTTATTTTTTATTTTTTTTCACTTACTGCCATTTTTCTGTCCGAAAGTGTTTATACGCGCAATTGAACTTGTTCAGTCTCCTCCTCTGATATATCTGCGTGAATACGTATATAATCTATTGATGTGTATTCGTATATCTTTTCTTACTAGCACACTTTGTCTGAATTGCTTTGCCTGCACTATCAATATGAGTTGCTTGTACACTGGAAAAGCGGATGCACTCCTCTTGCTCGATTATTTGTGTCACAGATATTAAATAATGGAAGGAGCGTACTGTGTACCTATTTCAAACAAAGCATTTAGAAAATCAAAGCCTGGGTCATATCTTTGGCTAACTTTGGCAAAAGAATTATCATACAGGTAGGTAAGTTCTGCTAGGAACGTCTGGATATGAAGTTTTGTAACATTGTTATATATCCATGGTGGGTACGGGTTATGTCAGCTAATCCTAATATCTTACAATGTTTGTTTCTACATTTAAGCTCCTTATCAGACATAAACTACCTTGTTCTTGCTGGCTATTGCTTGTCGCAGGTGCAGCTTTTGAATGTTGATGGATTCATTTTACAATGCACTGTTATCTTTTTCCTTCATCTGGGCAGTTGACGAAGACTTTGTACGTATTCCTTTCATCATGGCAGCTTTGGAATTGCTTAGCAAGTTGGAGGTAATTGGACCGATTAAGAAAGAAATAATCAGCAGTTCTTCTCAATTATTTGACATGCATATATAGTGTTTACCGTATTTGATACTGTGCAGTGCTTTTTTGTTGAATTATTCATTTGAAATACATGCATATAACATTATTCTGATATGAAACAGCAATGCTTGCTTGGTTCTTTGTTAATAATGTAGGTGTATGTCCCTCTACCTGATGGTTGGATGTTGATATTCTTTTTCTACCCACATATATAGGGCCTCAGCAGCATTAAAATTGAAATATGAATTAACGATTATCATGTCATGTGCAGCTTGAATATTTCAATAATAGTAGTATACGTGTTTAACTTTGTTCTGTTGTTATTTATGTTCAATACAGTTTTTGTCATGAAAGATACATGTTTAAAGTAAACAGGAGTTGTCTCCTAATTACAAGTTAGCAGACAGCTTCTTGATTTGGTGAGCAATATTCAATGTGTTGTAATAATATAAAGATATATACACACTTAGTTATTGATCCTTTTAATCTTTAACAGAACTTTGTTGCAACATATTGTTACAAGCTATGCTTTAAGAGCAAACAAGCACATGTTCAAACCATATAGTGTGTAATGTAACTAATGTTGTTAATATATCTATGTTTTGAGTTTGGTCAGATCTCGTTTATAATACTAAACACGAAAGTTTATCTTGACCATTAACTTATCGGTTTATTCTATCGATTAATTCATCAATATTTTTAATAACCGTTTATAATATTACTTAATTTTTAATCTATTGATTTATTCTGTGACTCGGGAACGTGAAAGTGAACTGAACTAATTTTCTTTTAGCTTGTACTTTGATGCATTCATTGGAGCAATCCCAATCGTTCTTAAAACTGCGGTCAAATAAATAGGTTTAATCGATAATTAGTACAGGATTTTGAAAGTTCAAAGATTCAAGTAACTAAAATTGTAGTTGAGTTTGCTCTATATATTCCGCATCATTGTTCAGTTTCAAATAATGTTGGAGAATATGGTAATCAATAAATATTAGAGAATATGCCAAGATGTTGAGGAAGACTATGCCAAGAGATATGCTGAGAATTAAACGTTAGAAAATATGCCAAATATGATGTTAGAGATAATAACAAAATATATTACCTTATATTTTGTATTGCATTAATGGTGTGTTGTATTTGGTATTGCATTAATGGTGAGTTGTATTTGGTATTGTATTCATTTGGGCCAAATCTGCTCTAGAATATTCTATTCTAGATTATTCTCTTCTTATCTATAAGTAGGAAGCATCTCTATTGTAATAGCA
Organism: Allium sativum; assembly: GCA_030737875.1. Classification (NCBI taxonomy): domain Eukaryota; kingdom Viridiplantae; phylum Streptophyta; class Magnoliopsida; order Asparagales; family Amaryllidaceae; genus Allium; species Allium sativum. The sequence continues at coordinate 527,904,001 of CM060913.1, read as the reverse complement.
GGAAATTCAACCAATAAAAATGTAGTCCTTTAATGTTCATCTTTTTGGTCTCTCTCTTCTCTTTGGATCTGAATTCTAACAAATAGAGTTATCATTAAATACTCTAAAATTATACTTTTCTTGTTATATCATTGTATCACATCTCTGGATGAATCATCTCTTTTAAGTATTAAATGATTTTTTTACTGTCCTTTTTATGGAACTGCACTTATCTATTTTCCGTTTTACTCAAGGAGTTTTTCTGTTTTTTATTTTACTCGAGATTGTATTATTTTGTTTTTCCAAAATATTGCAATTTGTATTTTTGCATCTTAATAATTGATTGGTATACTATTATTGTCGGTTTAAAGTATAAACATTTTGCAAAGGTAACTGAACATAAGCTTAATCAAAACAATTATTTTAACTGTGGATTGAGATCAAAACGTATATGCATTTGACATATTGTTAAATGCAGTTGTAGGTATTTTTTATTATTTAGGATTTCTTTAGTATATTTTGACAGGCTTTTAGGTAAAGTAGTATTTAAGTTGCAGCTTCATTATGTTTTGTGTGCAACTTTTTTCTAGCAATTGCATAATCTCAGCCTTTTGCATCTCTAATAATAGAATTTACTACACTTTCTGATAGTAGTGCATCAGAATGACTGCACTTGATAGAAGCTTGAATTTTTTATTGTTATTAATATCTTGAGTTTTCCACAAATTTCCTTTATATTTTAGGTGCTGGTTGTACAATTTTATGAGTATGAAGAGTAATAACACAATGTTACTCTTTGTATTCCGTTCAGTACAATTGGGCTCAGCCCATTATCCACTTCGGGTATTATATATTTGTACATACCCTCTCTTGTAAAATATAGAACAAAATACAAATCATTTCAGTTTACAATCTTATATGGTATCAGAGCCGTTGTGTGCTAACAGCATCAAGATTCGATCCAACAATTTGGTTCTCTACAAATCTATCGAAAGTTAGATCATCCATCAGAAAATTGTCATCACTTGGATGCCTCTCATCCAAGACTTTCATCTCATTTGAGAGTTGAGGCTGTGATCAAAGGAACTGTGCCTCGCTCACCTTTTAGTGGCTGCATCAGTTTTTTCAATACCACAGCTTGGCGGCAAAGTATTTTCAAGAACTCATTTTCGATCAACAAAACTCTGAAGAAATCAATATTTGAAATTAAAAGCCATCATAGATTGCTAATCAGATATCCAGAGTATCAAAACTTCATCAAAATCCTCATTTTAGCAATACTGGTTACTTTTAAATGCAGATCAAAGAAATCTTGCAAAGGATTTCAATTCAAGAAAACGAGTTCAGGAAAATATTTACCTGTTTTGAAGAAATCCTGCAATCCCTCCTGCAATTGTCTCTTGGCATCATAATCAGAGAACAATGGTTGTGACCAACCCACCAAATTCTCCAAGATCATCTGCCAGATCAAACCAGACTAGTGCTGAGAGCACTGAAGATCTCATTAAATCCATCATTGAACCGCAAAGCAACATCATCTCAATCCAACTGGATGAATCCAATTATCTTTTATGGAAACTGCAAGTTGAAACAGCAACAAAAGGTTATGGACTAGAAGACTATCTTTATGGATCACAGACAGTTTCAGCAAAATATAACAGAGGTGCAGACAACAGCTTAATTCCTAATCAAGAACATGCATCATATCAAAGGCAAGACAATCTTGTTAGTGCATGGTTAATGTCAACAGTAAGCTCATCTATCATGCCACAATTAATTGGTAGTAAGACAGCTCATGATGTATGGACAGCCCTAGAATGATCATTTACAAGCCAGACTTCGGCAAGAGTGTTGCATTACAAAAAACAATTGCAGTCAATAAAGAAAGAAAGCTCCAGTATGAATGAATATCTTATGAAGGTGAAAATTTTATGTGATCAATTTATGTGCACTGGAAACAGAATAGAAGAAAAGGAGCAGGTGTTGTATATTGTTGGAGGATTAGAAGAAGAATATGAAGTTGTTGTTGCATTCATAACATCTATTGAACCTACCCCTACTCTACAAAGTGTCTACTCTATGCTATTTGCACATGAAGGTAGATTAATGCAAAAGAAAGATCAGATTACTGACTCCTCTGTCAATTATACTGCTATTGGCAAAAACAAGAACCAACAGAATACAAGAAATCAAAATACTTACCGAAGGGGAGGCCAGTCAAACAGAGGAAGAGGAAGAGCTGGGTGATGGAATCCCAACAACAGACCAAAGTGCCAAATTTGTGAAAGGATTGGACACACAGCAAACAAATGTTACTTCAGATTTGATAACAGTTTCAATGTGAACCAACAAGGAAATAACATCAATAAAAACAATAATCCCAATGCTAATATGGTCAATACTCAAGCAGATGTCAAAAACAATCAAGAATCTACTTCAAATTCTGCTACTGCTGATGATATTCAAGATGAGTCATGGTATCCAGATTTAGGGGCTACACACCATGTCACAAACAATTTAAACAACCTGAATCTTGGCAATCGTGAATACAAAGGTAAGCAATCTCTAATTATGGGTAATGACAACTCTATAGTTATTTCTCACACCGGACATGCTAGAATTAAGGGTGCTAAACAGATTTATCTAAATAACTTGCTATGTGCACCACACATAAGAAAAAACTTGATCAGCGTGTCACAGTGTGCCAAAGATAATAAAGTGTCATTTGAATTCTACCCAAATCACTGTGTAGTTAGAGACATGCTGATTAGGAACATTTTATTGCAGGGTAGAGGACAAAATGACCTATACGAGTTTGATTCTGGAAATCTCAGACATACTGAGTTTAAAAGCAATTGTTGTAATGTGGTTGAATTAGAAAGTAGCAATGAATGCATGATGTTTGACTTGTGGCATATAAACTTGGACATCCAAGTTCAAGAATTATGAAAGAAATTTTACATAAAAGTAACATCAATGTTGATATTCCAAATGATTATGTGTGTACTTATTGTCAAATGGGAAAGAGTCATAAATTACCGTTCACAAACTCTGAAACTGAATATACAAACCATTAGAACTAATTGTTGTTGATCTTTGGGGTCCAGCACCTATTAATACTGATTATGGGTACAATTACTATATTTCATTTATTGATGCTCATTCAAGATATGTGAGGATTTACTTCATGAAATCAAAGTCTGATACTTGTAATATAGAAATGCAGTTTATATCCAGTGTTGAAAATCAACTAAACCATAAAGTCAAAACTATGCAAAGTGATGGGGGTAAGGAATTTTTACCATTAAAAAGGTACTTTTGCAAAAAAGGTGTCACTTATAGACTGACATGCCCTCACACTTCTGAAAAAAATGGGCTGATTGAGAGAAAACACAGACATATTGTTGAAACTGGTCTCACACTATTAGCACATGCATCAATGCCATTAAAATTCTAGCCTGATGCATTTGCAACAGCAATACATCTTATTAACAGGTTGCCTACAAAGGTGCTTGATTTAAAATGTCTCAGTGAGCTTTTAAATCAACTTAAACCTAATTACAATGATCTAAAAGTATTTAGATGTTTGTGTTTTCCTCATATCAGACCATTTAATAAGCATAAACTTGACTATAAATCAATTCCATGTACTTTTCTTGGTTATACTACCAATCAAAAAGGTTACAAGTGTTTGAGAAACAATGGAAGAATTTATATATCCAGACATGTTATCTTCAACGAGAAAGTGTTCCTATTTATAAGTGACACATGAAAAACCACAAGTAAGATTTATAATCCAAATATTTCAGTTCCTGAATTTCCTGAGCAAACTAGTGATACTGTGCATGTGCAACACTTTAACAATGGTACAACACACACATAAAGTACACACACTATTAGTACACCACAACATTCAAACTCCAGAACAGAGACCATGAATGAAGAAGAAGACAATGCTAATGAAAACAGTGATAATTCTCCACAAAACAGTGCAATACATGATGACAACAGTGATCAGGAAAACATTCAGTCTGAAGAAAGCAGGGAAGAACCTCAAACTCAAAATCAGCATCATATGATGACAAGGGCAAAAAGTGGTATATTCAAACCAAAAATCTTTTGCATTGAATCTAATGAGACTGAACCATCCACTTATCAACAAGCCAAGTTGAGTGATAAGTGGATATCAGCCACGAATGAAGAGTTAGATGCCTTAAATAAAAAATAAACTTGGTGTCTTGTCCAACCACCCAAAAATAAAAATATTATTAGGTGTAGATGGACATATAGAATTGAAAGACAGGCTGATGGTACAATTTCTAAGTAAAAGGCTAGACTGGTGGCAAAAGGATATTCACAATAGTGGGGAATTGATTTCAGTGAAACATTCTCACCAGTTGTGAAACCTACAATAATTAAAATCATATTGACAATAGCCTTATACAGAAATTGGACCATCAAGCAACTTGATGTTAATAATGCCTTTTTGAATGGTGAATTGCAGGAAGAAGTTTACATGGAACTACCACAAGGACTCAAAGAAAAGACAAATGGAAAGATGGTGTGTAAATTAAACAAAGCCATTTATGGGCTAAAGCAAGCACCACGTGTCTAGTTCAATAAGCTAAAGACAACCCTGTCGAAGTTTGGATATAGTCCTACAAAATCAGACAATTCCCTATACACAAATTTTACTGATGATATATTTAACTATGTGTTGATCTATGTGGATGATTTTATAATTACAGGCAACTGTGAAACTGAAATCAAGACTATTACCCATCAACCGAACAGTGAATTTTCAGTCAAGGACTTGGGTGAACTATCCTACTTTTTAGGAATTGAAGTCAGCAGGAAAAACAGCAATGAGCTTCATTTGAGTCAAAAGAAATACATTGCAGAAATTCTAACCAGATCAAACATGGACAGGGCTAATCCTCCACCTACACCAATGATCACTAAGTCTCAATTAAGTAAGGAAAAAGGTGAACCTACATGCAATGAAAAACAGTACAGAAGTATCATTGGAGCTCTACAATATGTAACTATAACCAGGCTTGACATATCATATAGTGTTAACAAGGCTAGCCAATTCATGCAAAAATCTCTTGGTGACCACTGGAATGATGTAAAAAGAATTTTGAGGTATTTAAGAGGCACAATCAATCAGGGATTAATCCTAAGGACAGGCAACAATTTAAATATTAATGCCTATGCAGATGCTGATTGGGCCAATGACTATGATGATAGAAAATATACTAGTGGATACTGTATATTCCTAGGCAAGAATCCTATATCTTGGTGTGCAAAGAAAAAAAAAATACTGTTTCAAGGTCAAGTATAGAAGCAGAATATCGCAGTATTGCAAGTGCTACGGCAGAAATCATGTGGATTCAATCACTCCTAAGTGAACTAAAAATTAACTCAAGTGTTAATGCAACAATATGGTGTGACAACATGGGTGCTATAGCATTAACAGCTAATCCTGTTCTACACTCCAGAATCAAGCACCTGGAGCTAGATATTTACTTCGTAAGAGAATTAGTTCAAAAAGGAAAGCTTCGAGTAAATCACGTACTTTCCACTTACCAAACAACGGACATTCTGACAAAACCGTTGTCAAGACCTAGGTTTGAGACTCTGAGAGACAAGCTATGCGTCACAGAGATCACGAATCCTAAACCACAAAGCAGCGGAAGCAATGAACAAACCCTAGCAGCCAAATCGAGCAGATCCACAAGTGTTAACTTCAATCTAGTCATAAAACCTCAAACTCTAACCAAATCCCGAAGAAACTTTGATCAATCCCTCAACAAATTCAGATACGAAGCCAACCAGGGAGTATCAACTGCAAATAGCAAAGCAGAGAAAGCTCAAAATCAAATTAAAGTCAAAACTTGGAAGAGAAGACAGAAAAAGGGAGAAGATGATGTCGAAGTTGAAGAAAATCGCTGAGAGAAGTGATTTGGAATATCTCATCGCGCCGTCCATTCTTTTTCTGAAGCAAACTCTAGATCATGTAGTAGGGTTTGAGGGGGGTATGAAGAGTAATAACACAACGTTACTCTTTGTATCCCGTTCGGTACAATTGGGCTCAACCCATTATTACCTGTTCTGTTTTACAAATAGCCCACTTCGGGTATTATATATTTGTACGTATCCTCTCATGTAAAACATAGAATAAAATACAAATCATTTCAGTTTACAATCTTATAATGAGTGAATTTGTGTAAGAAGGATTGATAGTTCATCATAGATTTGCTTTATCGGATAAGGAGCCCATGTTTAAAGCAGCCTATAGCAGGTTGAAATTCAACTTTGTCATAGTATACATCATTTAATCATTTGTATCAGTGCATGCAAACGTAATAGAAGTTCAAAATGGGGAAATACGGTTGATATGTACATGTTTGATGTTCCACATACGATTAATTTACTGGTAATTAATTGAATAAAAGTTTACATAATACATTATTAATGTCACCAACATCTTTATCCAATAGTTTTTTTGAGATAAGAACATTGTTGAAAATAAAGTATATGAGGTAGAGTTACACAAGCTTATTATAGGATAATAATATAAGGTTAGTGAATAACAACCAAACTCTTAATTAGCTTTAGCAACACTAGGAAATATGCAAGAATTGTTTAAAATGCTGAAATTTTTGACTTTTATTTTCTCCCAATTTGAACATTCCATCGCCAACTGAAAGCACTTGTGAGTTTAAATTCTCAACATATTCATGTTACGCTTAGAAGGCAAAAGAACTAGTTTTAAGCAGTGTTACAAGGACCGAACAGTACCTGTAACACCCCACATCCGTTAAGGTCACTCACAAAGGGAATGCCTTAAATTCAATGGAGCATTATGGGTATTTGATATACACGTAAATGTGTATATTTTATCCGCTTATTTATCTAGTTTTCTATTTAAAATAATTAATATTGTGTATTTATAGTTGTGTTTTCAGATTGTTGATAAAAAGCTTGGTTTAGAGCATTTGATGGATAAAGCATGAAGAATTTGCTTAAAAAGAGTGAAGTTGAAATTACTAAAGCTTGAAGAGTTTAAAGCTTGAAGAACGGTTGCAAATAGAGTTCAGTTGGGTAGATTTGGCTTACTAAAGACTCATGTTGCGTTCACATTGGCTCATTTGCAGACCATCTCACTCATGTTGCGTTCACATTAGCTCATTTGCAAGGCCTCTCGCTCTACAGCTGCGTTCACACTAGCTTATGTGTTAGTTGGGCTAATTCTTTAGTCCCACATTATGGAATTTGCCAAGTAGCCTTTGTCATATCAGCTGTAAATACACTTTATCTCATTCATTGTAAAACACACTTAGTTTTATTCCGTAATCCTCTGCTTGGAATAAAACTCTTCTCCTTCTCTTCTCTGTTTTTATTTTATTTTATTTATGTTTATGTTTATGTTATTTATTTTCTTTTTCTCATTTTCTTTAGCTATGTCTAGCTAATCCCCTTTAATTAGGGGGTGATGACGCTAATAGATATGATTCGATATGAATCACATAGCCAAAGGATGAGGAATTCATGTATATAGATCTAGATCTGAACCAAGAGTTAGATCTGAACCTTAATATCCTGTGTCGTTTAAGAGCTATGCTCCTTCACAGGGTATATTCGTGTTCGGTCTAACAATTATCAGATTTAGATCTAATTTTAGGGTTGTAGAAATTAATTAGTGAATCTGTCCTGATAGTCTATGGTTGTAGAGCTGAGCTCCTGCATAGGCTATGCTTGTCGTTATTTACATATTTGTTTCTAAAAAACCTATTATCGTTGATTCATGTTTGTGACAGAAACATGTATTAGATCTGGTTAATCATTTGGCTATTGATGATTATGAATCTGATCTATGTCATTATCCCCTAATTGCTTTCACTTGTTGTTAAAACTCGCCTTTATTTAATTTCTGCTATTTTCTTTGTTTTCAACCAATCAAAAGTTAGGGATAACTTGATTGGATTTATTAATAAAATAATTTGGTCCCAGAGTTCGACACCCTCTACAACGATCCTTGTTGTTTAGGAAAGACGAACGAATTTTACAGTTGTTTACAATTGTTTAATTTGTTCGAAAACAGTATTGGAACAGAAATATTACAAGACAGACATATATAAAACTGTGGAAGGTAAAGTAGAAGTACTTCAAATCATTTATTAAATATAATTGTTTACAATAAAAGCCCATCAACTTTCAAATACCCAATTACATAGCTAAATTATCTGTCTTGCTCAAAAACAAAGAAGCATGAAAATAAATTGTAGTATTCCCCAATAAAGCAAAGCAAGCCATAGCCATGAGAGATCCAAGCAGCACATGAAAGAGCCTTGGAGCTTGGTAAGATTCGAACTAAGCTGTATTTCCACCCTGCGAACCTGGGGGTGAGGAAATGGAAGAAAAATAGGCGAAACAAACCGGGTCAGTCATAAAGACTGAGTAAGTCCTAGTGGCTTTCAGCATAAAAACAGGTGAAAATAATATGGCATGAATAAACTGAAAATAAACATAAGCATGATGACAAGGTAAGCTACAGGCACGACGAATCAAGTATAACATCCCATGCTTCCTATCAAGAGTATCATCGCAAGGTTCCTACCAAGTATCACATTGCAAGGTTTCTATTAAGTATAACATCGCAAGATTTCCAAGCTTCACCATTTCACTATTTTCCTTGATTTCCTATATTCTCTGCACCACCTAACTAGCGTTTCAATTAGTTTACTAAGTTTTAATTACAAGATAAGTGATCCGCCGTAACCCACATGATAGTTTTATAGGTACATATCCCACGATGAGGGTCCCACCTCATATTGACAGTTTCATGTCCCCATCGCACCTATCTTAATTGATCGGCCCTTACTTACAATGTTTCATATGTGTTAAATACTAAGGTTATCCCAACCCCGTAGTTGTGGTAGCCTTCAGGACTACATCTAATATGAGGATTTTCACCTCAACTAGCTCAATTGCCATAAATGTGTTAGATGTATCCTTGCTACCCTAATTGATTGGCTCCTACTTGACCTTGTTCTTGCGGCCCCCTACTCGTAGATACCTGTGCTGGTCCCACCATAGGGTGTATCAATCCCTAGGATGGCAACCCCGACACCCTTTTTGATGCACAACTTTATATCTACTGATGACCAGTGGCTAAATTTTCCACTCTGGAATACGTGCACGCCCGTAATCCGTCGGAACATGCACCTCTGCATCCCCTGCCGCCGTTTTGACCGCTTACAATCAGCCCAGTAATCGTGCCTCACCCTGCCTAGCTCAGGGTACCGTTGATACCTAATTTGGGTTACTGCTGAAACGGGTCCCGCTACTAGGGTTTTCCTAGGGTCTATTCGTATACCCCACAGGTTGGTTAAGTGTTATCTATTTAACTTAACCCCACCCCCACCATGATACCATGGTTAAGTGTTCTCTCTTGTGTTACTTAACCCTACCGCATGTCTTGTTATATCGGTTAAGCGTTCTCCCCTGTGTTAACTTAACCCTTACCACACCTCACGTTAGATTGGTTAAGTGTATGTTAACTCAACCTCATCCACTAGCCATTTTATAATGGTTATGTGTTACCCTCGTGTATTTACTTAACCCTACCATACATCAGGTTATATTGGTTGGGTGTTATCAACCCATTCAAGTTAAACCAACCCATTTAACTTAACCCTCCCATTCGTCATATTGCATTGGTTAAGTATTTCAAGTAATTCATGGCTTAACCCGCCCACATTTCATGCTAAGTTGGTTAAGTATTATCTATATTTTCAAGTTGACTTAACCCTGTCACGTGTCATGTTATATTGGTTAAGTGTCATTAGTCTAGTCATATTACTTAACCCACCCATTCATGTCATATCGGTTAAGTGTCATTCACTACAAGAAAAGTGTATATATATAGCATTATACGATAACATTATATTAAAGAGCTATAATAAAATACTTAAAAGAAGATAAATGAACATAGATTTTGTGCTATATAAATGAAGTAAAAAAAATAGCTATTACACAAATAATTTGACTAATATTTCTAGTAGAAATGTTTTTTACTAGAAATAGTTATTAGACTAAATCATTTATATCACACAAATAATTTGACTAATATTTTTTTACTAATATTTCTAGTAGAAATATTTTTTACTACAAATAATTTGACTAATCATTTATATAGTAAAAAAATAGCTATTACACAAATAATTTGACTAATATTTGTGTGATATAAATGATTGTCTTACGCCTTACTATATGTGTACATTATTTCTGGTATAATTTTTTTTTTTATATTTTGTGCTATATAAATGATTTAGTTATCTATACACCGTTCCGCTATATTAAACCGACCTGTTGAAAACGCGGGACTAAAACATTGAAGCGGGAGAAAATAAAAACATAGGCCGCGAAAATGAAAATTCACCTCTTTCTCCATTTCGACCACATATCTCCCAATATCGCTGAAGCACCACAAAATTCACAAATCCCCAAAAGTAGACCATCTCCGACCCACACCAGCATCCTGTAAATCGACCTACTCTAATTCACTCCACGGTTAGTCAATTCCATCTCCGATTCTCTCCAGAGTGGTATAAAATGGGGGATTCGTTCGAAGAGGTATGTATATTTTTTTAATCTAACCTTTAATCCTTCAAGTCATTGAGTAAGGTTACGTTTTCTTTCGCATGCTTGAAGAATGGGTATTTTGACAAAGGCAAGCAGTTTTTAGTAGATTTGTTTTTGGGAAATTACTCGTTTATTCATGTTGTTCCTACTATTAAAGGACCACCGTAAGTCAATCTTGATTATTGAGTCAGTAAGCTCTCATCTCAATCTGGGTATCGAGTTTCACGCGATTTTGTTTCCTGTTCAATTTTTGATACGCTTCTTCTTTGGTTCCTACTGTTTAGTTTTAAGATTTTATTGATGAAGATTAATAATAATGGTACTCTGAGTAGCTCCAATTCATATTTCTATATATTAGCATATTTATTTAGGTTTTCCTACCCTCGGTACATTGCTTTTAAGATTTGTATTTAAGCAATCTTAAAATTTAGTATTTTCGGAAGTATCCCGGTAGAAAAAATCATATGTAGTATAGTAAAATATAATTCTTAACTTTATAAGATAACATGCTTAAGTAAAATTTTACTGTCAGTACTATTAATTTGAATGTTTCAACATCCAAATATGTTCATCGAAGAACTGAATGATATGTAAGGTACAAGAGTGTGCTGTAAAGTAATGAACATTTTTAACATTCTTTCTAAGTTGGAACACCAAGGTGGACAATCCTTGAGAAACATGTTGCACAATTCCACAATGACCCCGTAATACTATGTTTGATAATTAAACTACCAGATTAAGTTTTTAAAAATTGCATAGAAAAGGTTTTGAGCTTTCTAGTGAAGTTTTTTGACAATAGTATCTGAACAGTAACATAAGTACAATCTATAAGCAATAAGCAATGGTGTTCCATTGATAAAGTAAGCATGTGAGAACTTATATACTAATTTCTTACTGACAAATAACCAAATAAAAGAAGGAACGAGACCCAATATATTATTCTAATAGTATGTCATTAATTTTTCCGAGGAAAATGTCCATGAAAGCAAGTTGACAAAGCTCGTAATATGTGAACTTCTTGAACAAGATTTGAGGTATAATAGATCACCTTGTCGAACCTGTTTCACCTACCAGAAGTCTGGGACTGATCTGACCAATATAATTAAGGATTCATGCAACCAAACATTAGAATGTTTAATGGCATGATATATACTAGGCACCTTATGTGGTCCTTCTGTACGTAGATTTGTGATTCATGATTATTGAATATTTCTTCAAACAATACCAGCATTGGATAAGAATTTATTTTGATTGTAAGTATCCTTTTCCTTTTCTAGGCTGCTGATATTAAACTTTTGGCTTTGCTAAACCAATTTTTTTTGAGAAAATTATGTGGTTGTGGTGACAACTCCCCAGAGTGGTTTCATTTCCTACATTTGAAGAGGTAAGATATCGACTTTATGCTTTTGTTATATTCTCTCCTTTGACATTAAACTTTTGTCATGTGATAAAATTATGATAAACCTATTTGATTCAATTTCCCTGCATATTTGTTTTTCATACATGGCATAATTTAGATGACAATCCTAAAATTCTAGAATAAATGCCGTGTTTAGGCTAAATATATAAATAACATTCTGCTCAGTCCCCCCTTCTTTAATTTGCTATGTAGGTGAAGTGGTCGAACAAGAAATTGAGCAAACTCTGGCCTTATGTTACCGAAGTAAGATATCTGTGTGCTTTTTTAGTTCTCTAATCACGTCTGTAACTTTTCTGCTATCTTGGGATATAAACTACTGCAAACTGCAAAGTAGAACGCCTTGAATGCACCAATGCAGCCTTCTCCTACAAATAAATATCGTGCAGCATTTGATTCAGGTTGTTTCAGATTTTGAAATTGAAGTGTAATATCTAAAGAGCTACGGAGTTTGAAATTTTAACCATGGATGTATCATAATAAATCTTATATTCTACTCTTTTTGGTATTATAGAGAGGACGCCGGAGACATGGTTTAAGGTGTTTGAAATGTTTTATGCCTTTTTTTGACACAATCCTTTTGTCATTGAAGCTTGACCTTGCTTTCACTTTCCTATTGTGTTTAACACAAATGTAACTTGGCCTGAGCTTTGCTGGCGTGTCCTGCTGCAAGGCAGAACATTTTTTACTAGAGCATAATGTGGATTCTATTCCCATAAAGATTAAACCAGTGCAACTATTTATATGATCATAATCTGGCCTTCAAATATATCTTCCAACACAATATTATTTATTTGTGTTTACTGATTATCACCCATCGTGCTCTCCCTTGCATTGTTCATTTAAGTTACTTATACAATTACTTCATACAAGTATTCATCTATTGAGAATCAAATTGTGTAATAGGATGCACAAAGAAGATCATATTATTAAGAAGGTTAGAAATCCCTTTATCACGTGAAACTTGATAAATTTTCTGTTAAATGTCTAACTAAACAGAGTTCTGTTTATATGAGTATTTAAATTTTTTGCTTATTTATTCTAAAAGTTATGTTATGGAACTTTTGTAGCCGTCTTTCGAGATTTTATGAATTGGACTTCGGTTGTCAATGTTATGTTTTATTATAAAGTTTTGAAAATCGATTGTTAAAGATAGTCATTCTAAATAAACTGAAAGCCCATGCAAATGTATGTAATTTTAGTTGAAGTTGTGTGATAAATAACTTATTACCAGTTATGGTGCGCACGTTCTGTTAAATGCGGTTCTAACTTCTTGCTATGGAGAAGTCGAGAAGAGAAACATATTTTTCTTATTAACAATGTTTTTTTCCTTTGGTCATTATTGACACATTTGTCTAATTTATTTAGGGAACTTGCTCAAACTTGTGTATAAATGAATAACTGTAAACTACTTGGAAGAGATTATTCTTTCTTTCAACGTAATTTTTTAACCAATTTATATTCATGCTTATGGATACTTGAAATAGTGCTTCAAGATAATTTAGATATTATTGTATGGGTAACCTCTTCCATTGATTTTTTATTCGTATTTTTTATTAGTAATATAATAATGTAAAGAAAAAATTAGGAGCATACCTACTGACTATAGACATGCAAAAATGCTAACTAGTTATCATAAATTAGATCATCTTAAAATTGCTCCTAATAATTCTATACAAAGGACGAATATGTATTCCTTATGAGAAACAAAAAGTTAGCTGCACATAAGATTAATCATATATATAGCTAGAATTAAAACCAAAAAGTTAGACACGTAATAAATGAGGAGTGTGCTCGCTGAATCAGCGGGTTGCGTTCTATTGAAATAAGGCTAGTACGAGAATAAAGTGAGTATGCAACCTGTTTCATTTCCTTGATTCAATTAGGGTACTGCACCACCCCACCATCTGTCAGATCCAGCGTAACTCGAAGATTTATTCTTCTATCTCCAACTCTAGTTGTAAATAATGCTAGTTCTGAGTAAGCAATGTCATTTTTGCACATTCGAGGCAGGTGCATTTAGAGTAAATAATGGCCAGTTTTTGCACATACATAGTCTGTTGTTATCCTATCAACTTGGGTTTGCAATGCGGACTTTGTATTGATAGTCTATTCTCTATTGTATGTAAATTATATCTTGTTTTTCTAAAAAGAGGGCTAACGATTAGTTAACTACTGGTCACATTGTTTTAAATTTCATGTTGGATCATTGTTAACTTTTAAAGCCTGGTGCAATGTAGTAGTTTTAGAAGGTGCAAGATGCAGGATTTTTTTATTGTTGATCCTTTTTCTAATTAATTTTGCAGATTTACTAATATTTAACTTCAAGTTCTTCATGTCTATTTTGTTACACAGTTGAAAATCTTATGGTATTTTATTTCCGCTTTATTATCACTCAGTTAGTAGTCCATTATAGTTTGCTGCTTTCAAATTAATGTGTCTCAATGGAATAGTTAATTATTGCAGCATACGTTAATAAATGTGGCGACATTCTCATCTTCTTAGCTAATGAATTTCGTTAGAGAAAATGATTGTTTCTCCAGCGCTGTATGTCTCGAATAATCAAGCAGCATTTTGTTAATAAACGGCCTTTTCTACTGATATGTGCAAAATGGATCTTAATTATTTACCAATGATATTGCTTGAATGCCATGGTTTTTCATCTAATAAGTTCATCTCTATCAATTGCATAATTTCTTTATGCTTATCTTCTGAATGTGCACCTTTCCAAAATATTACACAGACAGAGCATTTTGAAGCAAGAACAGTATAGAAGAAGTTTTTGAGGAAGCAATTAAGGAAATTACATTTCAGTTATCAATGGTATTAACCGTAAGTTGATCTCTTTGTCTCTCTTTATATATGTTTGTTATCTACTTTAGCGTGCTACTAGGTTGCATGTGTTTGAATGCAATTATGGATCCTTGTAGCAACTATTTTTGCATACAGGCAAACAAGCAGTGGAATGACTTATGCAATATGTGGAGTAATCAAATATGCAATGGAAGATATTTTCGATTACATTAAAAGGGCGATTTTCTGAATAGAGTGTTTTTCTTTTCTTTTCGTATACTATACTATACTATAAAAACTGAGTTAAATATAGCGCGCTCTCAAAGCCCCTCCATATCTCACCATCCATTTCTCCACAAGATTTACATAGGCTTTGCCACGTGTATTTCTGAAATGAATCATCTCCGCGTAGCGATTTCGTTCGCTCATGCCTAACCCTTATTTTCATTTACGAAATGAATCAGATTCAATTTCAACCAAATATCCTAATCTCATCGCCGTCATGGCCATCGGGTTTTCGCACCCGCTGTTGCTTAGAAGAGATGGCATAGTCGACATGATGTACACAAGAAAGAGTCAAAATTTGGGAAAATCATGATGGAAGGGAACAAAATTTATTTTTAGAAGTGATTCCGAGGAGGATTTTCTCCTTAATATTATGGAATGTCAGAATGAACCTATCAGGTAATAAATATCATGATTTGAAATTTTCCAATGTGTCATAAATTATTGGTAATTGTATACTATTTTTAGACTAAATTTATTGTTATTTGATGATTGACAAACAACCAAGTCATTAATTCAACTTCTGCGGAAAATTGGAACAGTGGATATGGTACTCTTTACAGGTAAATTTATTTCTTCTTAATTTGCCTGTGTTTTTGAGCTAGATCTTGGGGGTTAATGTGTATTTCTTATAGTAACAATTATACAGTATAGGCATACCCTAATCAAATGAGATATTGGAAACATCTAAGTTGATCATATCAAGATGTCAACACCATTTTCAAGTCCTATCAAGCTATAAACATATAATTATATATTTTCAAATATCAAAAATGTAAAATATAAAATGATGTAAAACAAATAGAAATTAGCTTTAATGAATGAAAGCCAATACGAATTAATGAATTATATACAGTCAGGTCTAACATACACAAATTGATCGAACTGCAACTTTAAGCAAATAGTTAAAAAAATTAATGCATGTTTATAATTGTATAATGCTCTGGATGTTAGAGCTACATGGTTTTTGAAAGACTAATTTGTTGCTCAAAATAGTTTCATCGTTTGCGAATTTGTTGATATCTTTTGAAAATTTCAGACACTGCCTGCACTTTAAGTTATTGGTAATGTGTTTATAATATAGCGGACTTATGGCTAAAGGGAAAACTGCATGTTCCGCTTGAATATGTATAATCTTTTTTTACTTGGGGATTAAAGCGATATTATGTAAGTTAATAGCAGTAGTTAATAGCAGTACTTTGGGATTAAAGCGATATTATATTTTTTTTTACTTTTAAACTATTTTGTTGCTGCAACTCGGCACAGGTGTTGGAAATATATATTTAAACTCTGAAACTATGATGATATACTTGAGCAATGAGAGACAAAAATCTTCGTCCTCAAGAAAAAACATCCTTTATGCTGTTGTATGTTAACGAGAGTTGTGTGAGCTAAAGGTATGGACGATTACCTTTATCAAGCCATGTTTTCCATTTTGGTTATTATTAAATTTACAGTTTTGTCATGATCATGCTTGATAAACTATTTGTTAAGGCTTCGGAGAAAGGAAATATTATGTGGACCTCTAGGTAAGATGTCTTCACTTTTTTGTTATCAAAAACGTAATCATCTTTGTTGTACAGATTTATTATTTAAATTATGGAAACTATTTTTTGTTAAATTATGTTTCCGTTTATTTTTTGTTGACCAATGTTTGCTAATTTGTTACTTGGATCATTTACTTAAACACTATGCTGGATCGTTCAGGACCCAACCACACAGTTGTGCTCAAATGCGAAAGAACTGTACTTCATGAGTGCATCGAAATAATATTTTCTTTAGGATATCCAAAGGGTTTTTAACCCGGAGCCAGATAGTGAAGATGTTAAGATACTGCACTGAGTTGAAGGAGGGTTACTCAGGTGCTGAGCATCAGAATTAGTCCTACTACAGTAAGAACATTGTATTTTCAATCTTTTTTTTTTGTTATGAACATTACTTTAATTTGAACATATGCTTTTAGATTTGTCGTGCCAAAAAAAAAAAAAAAAAAAAGAATATATGCACTTAGATTTATTTTTTAATATCAAAAAGCTAACTTTAAAAAAAATTCTATATCGTATATAGATGACATTTTGATCTTTCTTTAATGAATACGTGGTCATCATATGGAGTTTGCATGCCTCAAAAAAGTAAGTTTACACGGTAATAACTGTATACATTTTTTGAAGTTGTTGCCAAAGTGAGGGATTACTGTAGAGATACTTTATGCAATAGAATAAGTATTTCTTCTCAGTATTGTATTTGCAACATGAAATTTACATAAATATTGAGTTATATATGTTCTGTGTACTTTGCGGTAGATTTTATCGTTAAGTTTTATTTTCATGTTGTTTAACCTTTTGTTCTGCACGTGGACATGAACAAAGCAATTAAAGGAACTAACTATAGGTCAAAAAACTAACAAACTCAATTATTTGTAGAAACTAACTATAGGTCAAAAAATTAACCAACTAATACACTCAATTATTTGCAGCAACTAACTGTACGTCAAAAAATTAACAGAGGCATTATTATTAGAGGTGTTGTTAAGAGACATGAATCAATTGAAGGAACTTCTCGCTGTGTGTGAAGTTGTGCAAAGTTGATTGTATTTGTTTCATGAGGAATTTGACATGCATTACTGTCTTATATGGAAAAAAAATCACTGCATTACTAATATGGTAAATTTGTCCAGTTTTGAGATAAACACAGTGAAAGAAAAGTGCAGATTTATCTTTCTGGTTCTTTGATTTATCAAACACTCCTTTTGCTTGATTAATTTATAAACTACGTATTTGCAGCTCAGACACAGATTGTAGAGACCTTGTTGAACGAGTCAAGTACACAATCTCATCAGATACTCAATTTAGTATGCACTTGTTATATATATGACTGTTAAGTATGCTTGAATTAACCTAAAAACTAATGATGTACCACTTATAACAATTGAAAGTTCATCACATGATTTTGTAGATGTGAGAAGATCAAATGCGCTTGCAAATTAGCTTGATATTTAACCATCTTATGTTTTGCATAGAAATGAGTATATAAGGTGGAAGCCAACATATAAAATTTTGTAGATTTGGCAGGTAGTGGATGTTCTTTTTAAGGATTATCAGTTGGAAGTCGCTTAATTGAAGGTGGTCACATCAATAAGAGTTTGCTTTCACTTAGCGGGCTTATTCGCAAGCTTAGGTAATAATCAACTAACTAGAGCTAGTGTGATTTTGTTTTAGCTTTCTATTGATGTTCCGTATTTATTTTGATTTGTTTGTTAATCATAATACGGAATATATTATTAGTCAATTTTCTGCCATGGACTTCAAATAGCATAGCTAGAAATTTCTTTATTCATTAAAGAAGCGCTAGAGCTAACGTCTTTTTATGATCATTTACCCTTTTTCCCTCATGATCAATTGTAGGAAAAAAGTTCTATTGTGCATTTTCTACATTGGCCTTTTGCTATTTAATTGCTGGTGAATTGAACCGTATAATCCGAATGTAGCCAAACTCAAAGGTTCATAGTCAACACACCTTTTTACGGCTCCTCAAAAAGCTTGCACTTTTCTAACTTGTATTACTGTGAATTGCAGGTTTTGGAATATGTATTGTGAACAAGCTTACAGGCCGAAGACTAAGGGGTTTTTGACGTGTTTTTATTTTGGAAACATGTCTAAACTAATTTGGCCATTAACTGTGTATAGACTTAAATATATCAACTATTGTAAGACCTTTTTCATTCGTTGAAATTAAATGTTGAAATCAAATATGCTCTCTGTGTTAGACTTATTCACAATGTATAGTTTTATAGTATTTATTTTTAATTGTCTTTAATGTGCATAATTAAAGCGAAAGAGTAATGCATTATAGAAAGAATATCATAGAAAAAAAGGAAAAAAGTGTCACATATTAAACGAATTAATAGCGGAAAATGAGCACTATGAAAGCAGAAGACGAATCGCTATAAAAAAATCATATTAAAGCAAAAACGCTATAGAAAAGAATACAATAGCAGAAAAAAAGACTTATGAAAAAAGTAAACCGCTATGGAAAACTATTTTATATCGGTGAATACTTGTGAAAACATTGTTAATGCTATAAAAAATAAAATGAAAATTTAGTAAGACAAATAAAACAGCAAGGGTAGAACGCTATAAAAAGCTTTTCATACCGGTGAATGTGTGCTATAAAATGTTTGATACAATAGCGTTTAATTTAAAGCTATAAGATATAACAGGGCTATTATAACATGTCGTTATATAGCGTCGTCACTAATGCTATGATAGCCTATTAAAGCGTTTTTCACGTGCTATTAAAAGCAAAATCTGTTGTAGTGATTAATTTAGTCATATTACTTAACCCACCCATTGGTCTGATTAACAGTTATGTTCGTTAAGCCCATATTTATAAGTTTTACATGTTCTTAACTCATACCGGTTAGGTCCACATTTACATGTCAAATTTCCATGTCATCCCACCTAACCCTCTAACCATACCCACGTCTTACTATGGTTAATATTCCTTGTGTAACAACCCGAATTTTAATAACATGTTGAAACTATAAATCAGGGTATAATTAAATTTTAAAGTGAGAATCATAGGAAATGGGTTGCGCCCTTTCGTTCATCTCGGAATTCTACATGAAATAGAGTCCGAGTTTTCGAAAATCGGAGTCCGGATGAAGAAGTTATGGCGTGTGGAAGATTCAGCAAATTTTAGGCAGCAGAGGACCAGGCAGGTCGACCTGGGGGTCGACCTAGGGGCCATGTCGACCACCTGGTCGACCTTAGGGTCGACCTACCCCCCAGGTCGACCATGTGGTCGACCTCCCCCCCCCCCCCCCTACAGGTCGACCTGGTCGGCCTGTTTTGACTCAGAACTCATTTTTGAAGCCTGAGACGTGTTTTGATGGTCCGGATTAATTCTAGGGTTAATCTAAGGGCCTAAACTAGTTGCTACTACTATAAATACACCCTTAGACCTAACCTAATTCATATCAAATCATTCTTACACCATTATGCTGCTAAAATACCTCTTGAACCATGACCGCCGTCTCCAAATCAACGTACAAACATTCAAACTCAAATCAATTCAAAGAACAAGGCTTCTACAATGATTCAAGACAATAAAACAACAACGCCGCGGCATTTTTACAACAAATTCAGTTCTTAATTCATTTGCCATGCTCTGTAAGTTCTAGTTTTTTTAGATTTAAACATTTAAATTACAATATGGTCATGGAATAAAGTGGAAATGGATTTAGGTATGTTTATTGATTCAGATCTATTTCTGTTGCTTCTTGAATCTTGAGTTTGAGACTTTTCTATGTTCGTTCTCATGTCAAGCTTATGATCTATTCAGCCTGTTGTAAATCAGTTTTTCTTGATTCATATTGATATTATTATCAAGATCTATCTTTTATGCCAGATATGATGTTTTATGCCAGTTTTCTCTCTATGCTGATTGTTATACAAATTCTACCTTCCCATATTTATTTTATTTCAATGAACCTAGGTCAATTTTGGACCTAGGCGTAAACCACGATTTGCATACGAATGAATACGGGGAAATATGGGAATGTTGTCTATATTGGACATATATGTTTGGTAAAATTGATGGTATAACATGAAATTGGAAATTTGGGGTATTGTCAATATAATTGAAATTGCAAGTTTGGCCATTGGCATAATTAAATTGGCATGAAGTGGGCATAATGAATTAGCATGTAAATCAAATCACGAGTTCGGGCCTATGTAAATTAAATCAAAAGATTATGTTTATGATTGGGCATAAGTAGAATTGGGACTTTGAACGTAAAAGCAATTGTAAACTTGATAATTGGCATAAATATGAATTTGGGTAACTAGCGTGTGTTGAAATAAAAAGGATTATAGTTTGGGATAACTACATCATGAATCTTGATTTGGGTTTACTTGGACATGAAACTTGATACATGTAAACTTGGCTAGAACTTGATATGGGTAAAATGGCATAAACCTGGCATACATGTAAATAGGCAAGAATTGGACGTATGTAAACTGACTAGAACTGGGTGTGTATATATATATATATATATATATATATATATATATATATATATATATATATATATATATAGGCAAGTAATTTTGGAACTTGGGCATATGTTTATTAATATGTAAAGTTGGTAATTTGAAACATGAAAATGACTGTGTATTGGATAATTGACTTGAACAAGAACATGAATATTTCTATATGTTAAACACATGAACTGATATTGGGGTTTTGGGGGGAATACGACCATTAATGAACCTTTGACACGAGGTTAGACTCAGTTTATGGTGTAAATTTGCCCGGAACCGCCCGACGAATCCAGTAGCCACAAAGTGTCAGTCTAATGTGAGAGGTCAAAGGTCGAATTGTAGGCGTAACGATTTATAACACGAGGTTAGACTCAGTTTGTGGTGTAAATCTGCCCGGAACCGCCCAACAAATCCAGTGGCCACAAAGTGCACGGTCTAATGTGAGAGGTCATGATTCGTTCGTCATAACGAATGAATTAAGGAATATTAACCAGAATAAGACGTGGGTATGGTTAGAGGATTGGGTGGGATGACATG
The DNA here is from genome assembly GCA_030737875.1 of Allium sativum. Taxonomy (NCBI): domain Eukaryota; kingdom Viridiplantae; phylum Streptophyta; class Magnoliopsida; order Asparagales; family Amaryllidaceae; genus Allium; species Allium sativum. The sequence continues at coordinate 527,882,296 of CM060913.1, read as the reverse complement.
GAAATTTGATATGTAAATGTGGACCTAACCGGTATGAGTTAAGAACATGTAAAACTTATAAATGTGGGCTTAACCAACATTACTGTTAATCAGACCAATGGGTGGGTTAATTAATATGACCAGACTAATGACACTTAACCGATATGACATGAATGAGTGGGTTAAGTAATATGACTAGACTAATGACACTTAACCAATATAACATGACACGTGACAGGGTTAAGTCAACTTGAACATATAGACAATACTTAACCAACTTAGCATGATACATGGCCGGGTTAAGCCATGAATTACTTGAAATACTTAACCAATGCAATCTGACGAATGGGAGGGTTAAGATAAATGGGTTGGTTTAACTTGAATGGGTTGATAACACCCAACCAATATAACCTGATGTGTGGTAGGGTTAAGTAAATACACAAGGGTAACACTTAACCATTATAAAATGGCTAGTGGATGAGGTTGAGTTAACATACACTTAACCAATCTAACGTGAGGTGTTGTAAGGGTTAAGTTAACACAGGGAAGAACGCTTAACCGATATAACAAGACATGCAGTAGGGTTAAGTAACACAAGAGAGAACACTTAACCATGGTATCATGATTGGGGTTGGGGTTAAGTTAAATAGATAACACTTAACCAACCTGTGGGGTATACGAATGGACCCTAGGAAAACCCTAGTAGCGGGACCCGTTTCAGCAGTAACCCACATTAGGTATCAACGGTACCCTGAGCTAGGCAGGGTGGGGCACGATTACTGGGCTGACTATAAGTGGTCAAAACGACGGTAGAGGATGCAGCGGTGCAGGTTTCGACGGATTACGGGCGTGCACCTATTCCGGATTGGAAAATTTGGCTACTGGGCATCAGTAGATATAAAGCTGTGCATCAAAAAGGGTGTCGGGGTTTCCATCCTAGGGATTGATACACCCTAGGGTGGGACCAGCACAGTTATCTACGAGTAGGGGGCCGCAAGAACTAGGTCGAGTAGGAGCCGATCGATTAGGGTAGTAAGGATACATCTAACACATTTATGGCAATTGGGCTGGTTGAGGTGAAAATCCTCATATTAGATGTAGTCCTGAAGGTTACCACAATTACGGGGTTGGGATAACCTTAGTATATAACACATATGAAACATTGTAAGTAAGAGCCGATCGATTAAGATAGGTGCGGTGGGGACATGAAACTGTCAATATGAGGTGGGACCCTCATCGTGGGATATGTACCTATAAAACTATCATATGGGTTATGGGGGATCACTTATCTTGTAATTAAAACTTAGTAAACTAATTGAAATGCTAGTTAGGTGGTGCAGAGAACATAGGAAATCAAGGAAAATAATGAAATGGTGAAGCTTAGAAATCTTGCGATGTTATACTTAATAGAAACCTTGCAATGTGATACTTGGTAGGAACCTTGTGATGATACTCTTTATAAGAAGCATGGGATGTTATACTTGATTCATCGTGCTTATAGCTTACCTTGTCATCATGCTTATGTTTACTTTCAGTTTATTCATGCCATATTATCTTCACATGTTTTTATGTTGAAAGCCACTAGGAATTACTCAGTCATTATGACTGACCCGGGTTGTTTCGCCTCTTTTTCTTCCATTTCCCCCCCCATGTTCGCAGGGTGGAAATACAGCTTAGTTCAGATCTTACCGAGCTCCAAGGCTCTTTCATGTGCTGCTTGGATCTCTCATGGCTATGGCTTGCTTTGCGTTATTGGGGAATACTACAATTTATTTTCATGCTTCTTTGATTTTGAGCAAGACATATATTTTAGCTATGTAATTGGATATTTGAAAGTTGATGGGCTTTTATTGTAAACAATTATATTTAATAATTGATTTGAAGTACTTCTACTTTACCTTCCGTTGTTTTATATATGTCTGTCTTGTAATATTTCTGTTCCAGTACCCATAATGCTCCATTGAAGTTAAGGCATTCTCTTTGTGAGTGACCTTAACGGATGTGGGGTGCTACATTTGGTATCAGAGCAGAAGGTTACCAGACTGGGCAAAAGCTTTTAAAAACCTTCTGAAATTATTTTCAAAATGTTGACAAAGAAGCATTTTCTAAGAAAAGTCTTGTTTTATTTGAAAGGCATATTCCCCAAAGCCATATGCACTATCTTTTGATTCTCTCCTTGAGTTTCTTCTCTCTTTCTTTTTCACCATAGTTTTGTAGGTGTAAGACACATGTAGGAGGGCAAAGAAGTGCCCAACTTCCATCTGTAGCCGCAGTAGTTCCATCTGCGTCTAATGTTATTTCAAGCTTTGTAGGGTTGCCATGCGATGGAGGTAGCTTTCGAGAAACTTGTCAACAATCTATACAAGGATAGCAAGAACGAGGATAAAGAACACAAGCCTAAGGATGAGAAACTTGTTGATATGGATTAATCCACGAAGGAGGAAAAGGTGAAAGGAAAGAGGCCAAAGTGAAAGAATAATAAACCCATGACAAGAGAGAGTATCTTTAGTATGGTAAAAAGGGACATGAAGTTAAGTATTAGAGGACAAGGACAAGGGCAAAGGACAAGATCATCGAAAGGGCAATTGTATGCTCTCACTACTAGCGTACCTAAGAAGAGGTGGTAACGTTTATGTTAAAAGTTTAGCTTTTATTTTCTATCATACCGTGGGAACTTTGTTTTTGTACATCGCATCCTTTTTAATTCTGCTTCGATAATTGAGTCTCTGCACCTTAGTACTAGCGTAGTAGAGGGTCCCATTTTTGTCTCAAATCCTATTGGGGAATCGGCTCATTTATTCATGACTTGTTTGGATTTGAGAATGTCTATGCTAAATGTTGAGTTTAGAAGTAATGCTTTTGTTTTTGGGCTATGGGTTGTTTCTAGGTATGGAGTGGTTATCCAGAAATGATACCATTCTCGAGTATGAAAAGAGGGTAGTTAGACTCTTGACTTGTCTCGGTAATACCGACGAAGTCTAGTGTAACCCTTAGGGTTCTACCATGCTTAGTTACCTAGAATCTCTTGATACATTTATCAATCCGCTCGAGTAGTGTTCGCCACTAAGGCGGATGGTTCATTTCGCTTATGCATGAGTTATAGAAAATCACCTTAGTAAGTACACTTGGCAACATGGTTGGCATTTGTTTATTTTCAAGAGATAACTCATTTATGTGGAATACCTTCTAGTAAGTGAATGAGATCCAAGATTCGCTAGTGAATTTTGGAGAGCTTGCATGAAACCATGAGTACGCAGTTATGTTTAAGCTGAGTATACTAGAAAAAGAATAAGTGAAAGTGGAAAGAGAGGCGATAGTGAAATGAGTTCCAACTCATATTTTGGAAATAGGAATTAAGAAGCTACAAAATTGTGAAGCTAAAGACGGTGAAAGCACAATGGAGTTAAGCTCAAGGAAATGCGACTTAGAAGATTGAAGACTAGACACGCGCATCATATCTCTTTTTAAGAGTATATCCTTGATCCCTCTTTTCCTGTAGAGCTTACTTGTATGCTATCTTTTAAGTATAACCTCTCGGTCCTATTCTCAATCCTATTTCTGTTGCAAAACCCCATAGGGATCATCTGTTAGTAATACATGTTGCGGCTTGAGGGTGTCCGTTGGGTTGAGTAATTCTTTGGGCGTCGGCCTGATGTTGATTTCGGTCTTCGGGCTGGTGCTTAGGGAGTTCTTCTCCTAATCAATATATATGCGACATAGATTTCCAGTTTTGACACTACCTAATGGGCACAAAGTTTTTACTTGCTTCTCGTTCGATTATATCTTTAGGTAGGAACAATTGGGTGTAAACATGTGTTTGAGACATGTTATGATTGATGGTTGCAAGTGGTTGCTAGTGGTTGCTCGTGGATGCATATACACGCACATTAGACACTATATCGGCTCCATCACCTTTCATATTGCATATACATGAGTGTTTATACTTGTTTATGAATGAATTTGAATATGTTATCATGTGGATGTTGCATATGGATGGATGTTTGTGCACACATATAGTGTTAGTGTGACTAGGACTATTTGCATACATGTTGGACTCATGGCACTAAACATATTTTGCATTAAGAAGATCAGTCAGGTCTGATCATTTGCATTAGATAAGGAACATATACACACACTTTCTGCATATGTTCATACAACATTAGAAATCTCTTAAGGACAATAGGTGCCTGTGATTGATGATTGAGTAGATGGATGATTGGATGGAAGGACACATTCTTCTTAACTTGAAGATTTCGGGGATGAAATCCTTTAAGGAGGGGAGAATGTAACAACCCGAATTTTAATAACATGTTGAAACTAGAAATCAGGGTATAATTAAATTTTAAATTGAGAATCATGGGAAACGTGTTGTGCCATTGCGTTCATCTCGGAATTCTACATGAAATAGAGTCCAAGTTTTCGAAAATCGGAGTCCGGATGAAGAAGTTATGGCCTGTGGAAGATTCAGCAAATTTTAGGCAGCAGAGGACCAGGCAGGTCGACCTGGGGGACAACCTAGGGGACAGGTCGACCTTAGGGTCGACCTACCCCCTAGGTCGACCATGTGGTTGACCTGCCCCCCTTACAGGTCGGCCTGTTTTGACCCAGAACTCATTTTTGAAGCCTGAAACGTGTTTTGATGGTCAGGATTGATTCTAGGGTTAATCTAAGGGCCTAAATTAGTTGCTACCCCTATAAATACACCCTTAGACCTAAACTAATTCATATCAAATCATTCTTACAACATTATGCTGCTAAAATGCCTCTTGGACCATGGCCACCGTCTCTAAATCAAAGTACAAACATTCAAACTCAAATCAATTCAAAGAATAAGGCTTCTACAATGATTCAAGACAATAAATCAACAATGCCGCGACATTTTTACAACAAATTCAGTTCTTAATTCAATTGCCATGCTCTGTAAATTCTAGTTGTTTTTAGATTTAAACATTTAAATTACAATATGGCCATGGAATAAAGTGGAATTGGATTTTAGTATGTTTATTGATTCAGATCTATTTCTATTGCTTCTTGAATCTTGAGTTTTGAGACTTTTCTATGTTCGTTCTCATGTCAAGCTTATGATCTATTCAGCCTGTTGTAAATCATTTTTTCTTGATTCATATTGATATTATTATCATGATCTATCTTTTATGCCAGATATGATGTTTTTATGCCAGTTTTCTCTCTATGCTGATTGTTATACAAATTCTACTTTCCCATATTTATTTTCTTTCGATGAACCTAGGTCAATTTCGGACCTAAGCCTAAACCGCGATTTGCGTATGATTGAATACGGGGAAATATAGGAATGTTGTCTATATTGGATAAATATGTTTGGTAAAATTGATGGCATAACATGAAATTGGAAATTTGGGGTATTGTCAATATAATTGAAATTGCAAGTTTGGCCATTGGCATAATTATATTGGCATGAAGTGGGCATAATGAATTAGCATGTAAATCAAATCACGAGTTCGGGCATATGTAAATTAAATCAAAAGATTAGGTTTATGATTGGGCATAAGTAGAATTGGGACTTTGAACGTAAAAGCAATTGTAAACTTGATAATTGGCATAAATATGAATTTGGGTAACTGGCATGTATTGAAATAAAAAGGATTATAGTTTGGGATAACTACATCATGAATCTTGATTTGGGTTTATTTGGACATGAAACTTGACACATGTAATCTTGGCTAGAACTTGATATGGGTAAAATGGCATAAACCTGGCATACATGTAAATAGGCAAGTATTGGACGTATGTAAACTGACTAGAATTGGGTATATATATAAATTGGCATGTAATTTTAGAACTTGGGCATATGTTTATTAATATGTAAAGTTGGGAATTTGAAACATGAAAATGACTGTGTATTGGATAATTGACTTGAACACGAACATGAACATTTCTATATGTTAAACAAATGAACTGATATTGGGGTTTTGGGGGGAATACGACCATTAATGAACCTTTGACACGAGGTTAGACTCAGTTTGTGGTGTAAATCTGCCCGGAACCGCCCGGCAAATCTAGTAGCCACAAAGTGTCAGTATAATGTGAGAGGTCAAAGGTCGAATTGTAGGCATAACGATTTATGACATAAGGTTAGACTCAGTTTGTGGTGTAAATCTTCCTGAAACCGCCCGACAAATCCAATGGCCACAAAGTGCACGGTCTAATGTGAGAGGTCATGATTCCTTCGTCATAATGAATGAATTAAGGAATATTAACCAGAATAAGACGTGGGTATGGTTAGAGGGTTAGGTAGGATGACATGGAAATTTTACATGTAAATGTGGACCTAACCGGTATGAGTTAAGAACATGTAAAACTTATAAATGTGGGCTTAACCAACAAAACTGTTAGTCAGACCAATGGGTGGGTTAATTAATATGACTAGACTAATGACACTTAACCGACATGACATGAATGTCTGGGTTTAGTAATACGACTAGACTAAGGACACTTAACCAATATAACATGGCACGTGACAGGGTTAAGTCAACTTGAACATATAGACAATACTTAACCAACTTAGCATGATACATGGGCGGGTTAAGCCATGAATTACTTGAAATACTTAACCAATGCAATCTGACGAATGGGAGGGTTAAGTTAAATGGGTTGGTTTAACTTGAATGGGTTGATAACACCTAACCAATATAACCTGATGTGTTGTAGGGTCAAGTAAATACACGAGGTAACACTTAACCATTATAAAATGGCTAGTGGATGAGGTTGAGTTAACATACACTTAACCAATCTAACGTGAGGTGTGGTAAGGGTTAAGTTAACACAAGGGAGAACACTTAACCGATATAACAAGACATGCGGTAGGGTTAAGTAACACAAGAGAGAACACTTAACCACGTTATCATGATGGGGGGGGGGAGGGGGTTAAGTTAAATAGATAACACTTAACCAACCTGTGGGGTATACGAATAGACCCTAGGAAAACCCTTGTAGCAGGACCCGTTTCAGCAGTAACCCACATTATGTATCAATGGTACCCTGAGCTAGGCAGGGTGGGGCACGATTACTCGGCTGATTGTAAGCGGTCAAAACGGCGGCAGGGGATGCAGCGGTGCAGGTTCCGACGGATTACGGGCGTGCACGTATTAGGGAGTGGAAAATTTAGCCACTGGACATCAGTAAATATAAAGCTGTGCATCAAAAAGGGTGTCGGGGTTGCCATCCTAGGGATTGATACACGCTAGGGTGGGACCAGCACATGTATCTACGAGTAGGAGACCGCAAGAACTAGGTCGAGTAGGAGCTAATCGATTAGGGTAGTAAGGATACATCTAACACATTTATGGCAATTGGGCTGTTTGAGGTGAAAATCCTCATATTAGATGTAGTCCTGAAGGCTACCACAATTACGGGGTTGGGATAACCTTAGTATATAATACATATGAAACATTGTAAGTAAGAGCCGATCAATTAAGATAGGTGCAATGGGGACATGAAATTGTCAATATGAGGTGGGGCCCTCATCGTGGGATTTGTACCTATAAAACTATCATGTGATTTATGGGGGATCACTTATCTTGTAAATAAAACTTAGTAAACTAATTGAAATGCTAGTTAGGTGGTGCAGAGAATATAGGAAATCAAGGAAAATAGTGAAATGGTGAAGCTTAGAAATCTTGCAATGTTATATTTAATAGAAACCTTGCAATGTGATACTTGGTAGGAACCCTGTGATGATACTCTTGAAAGGAAGCATGGGATGTTATACTTGATTCATCGTGCCTGTAGCTTACCTTGTCATCATGCTTATGTTTACTTTCAGTTTATTCATGCCATATTATCTTCACCTGTTTTTTGATGAAAGCCACTATTACATACTGTCTTTATGACTGATCCGGGTAGTTTCGCCTCTTTTTCTTCCATTCCCCCCTCCTTAGGTTCATAGGGTGGAAATACAGCTTAGTTTAGATCTTACTGAGCTCCAAGGCTCTTTCATGTGCTGCTTGGATCTCTAATGGCTATGGCTTGCTTTGCTTTATTGGGGAATACTACAATTTATTTTCATGCTTCTTTGTTTTTGAGCAAGACAGATATTTTAGCTATGTAATTGGGTATTTGAAAGTCGATGGGCTTTTATTGTAAACAATTATATTTAATAAATGATTTGAAGTACTTCTACTTTACCTTCCGCTGTTTTATATATTTCTGTCTTGTAATATTTCTGTTCCAGTACCCATAATGCTCCATTGAAGTTAAGGAATTCCCTTTGTGAGTGACCTTAACGGATGTGGGGTGTTACACCTAAATTCATTCATTATGACGAACGAATCATGACCTCTCACATTAGACCATGCACTTTGTGGCCACTGGATTTGCCGGGCGGTTCCGGGCAGATTTACACCACAAACTGAGTCTAACCTCGTGTCATAAATCGTTACGCCTACAATTCGACCTTTGACCTCTCACATTATACTGACACTTTGTGGCTACTGGATTTGCCGGGCGGTTCCGGGCAGATTTACACCACAAACTGAGTCCCTCGTGTCAAAGGTTCATTAATGGTCGTATTCCCGCCAAAACCCCAGTATCAGTTCATGTGTTTAACATTTAGAAATGTTCATGTTCGTGTTCAAGTCAATTATCCAATACACAGTCATTTTCATGTTTCAAATTCCCAACTTTACACATTAATAAACATATGCCCAAGTTCCAAAATTACATGCCAATTTATATATATATATATATATATATACACCCAATTCTTGTCAGTTTACATACGTCCAATTCTTGCCTATTTACATGTATGTCAGGTTTATGCCATTTTACCCATATCAAGTTCTAGCCAGGATTACATGTATCAAGTTTCATGTCCAAATAAACCCAAATCAAGACTCATGATGTAGTTATCTCAAACTATAATCCTTTTTATTTCAATACACGCCAGATATCCAAATTCATATTTATGCCAATTATCAAGTTTACAATTGCTTTTACGTTCAAAGTCCCAATTCTACTTATGCCCAATCATAAACTTAATCTTTTGATTTAATTTACATAGGCCCGAACTCGTGATTTGATTTACATGCTAATTCATTATGCCTACTTCATGCCAATTCATTATGCCTACTTCATGCCAATTGAATTATGCCAATGGCCAAACTTGCAATTTCAATTATATTGACAATACCCCAAATTTCAATTTCATGTTATGCCATCAATTTTACCAAACATATATATCAAATATAGACAACATTCCCATATTTCCCCGTATTCAATCGTACGCAAATCGCCGTTTAGGCCTAGGTCCGAAATTGACCTAGGTTCATCAAAAGAAAATAAATAGGGGAAGGTAGAATTTGTATAACAATCAGCATAGAGAGAAAACTGGCTTAAAAACATCATCTCTGGCATAAAAGATAGATCTTGATAATAATATCAATATGAATCAAGAAAAACTGATTTACAATAGGTTGAATAGATCATAAGCTTGACATGAGAACGAATATAGAAAAGTCCCAAAACTCAAGATTCAATAAGCAATTGAAATAGATCTGAATCAATAAACATACTTAAATCCAATTTCACTTTATTCCATGGCCATATTGTAATTTAATTGTTTAAATCTAAAAATAACTAGAACTTACAGAGCATGGCAAATGAATTAAGAAATGAATTTGTTGTAAAAATGTCGTGGCGTTGTTGATTTATTGTCTTGAATCATTGTAGAAGCCTTGTTCTTTGAATTGATTTGAGTTTGAATGTTTGTACTTTGTTTTGGAGACGGCGGCCATGGCTCAAGTGGTATTTTAGCAACATAATGGTGTAAGAATGATTTGATATGAATTAGGTTTGGTCTAAGGGTGTATTTATAGGGGTAGCAACTAGTTTAGGCCCTTAGATTAACCCTAGAATCAATCCGGACCATCAAAACACGTCTCAGGCTTCAAAAATGAGTTCTGGGTCAAAACAGGCCGATCAGCAGGTTTTCTGCTCGTCCTGGGCGCACCTGCCAAGTGCGCCAATGCAAAATCGCATGGGCGCACTTCCCAAATGCGATAGTGCAATTTTGTTCTGGCGCACTTCCCAAGTGCGCTAGTGCATTCTGGCCGGTTTCTGGTTTTTCTGCCTAACTTTGTTCGTCCATATCTTCTTTGTATGTTATCCATTTTACGCAAACTCGGACTCTTTTTCAAGCAGAATTCCGAGATGAACGCAATGGTGTAACCTGTTTCCTTTGATTCTTATTTTAAAATTTAATTATACACTGATTTCTAGTTTCAACATGTTTTTCAAATTCAGGTTGTTACAGTACCGTAATTCAACCGCAAAAAACCGTGAACCGTTGGCAATTTTGGTTTGGAACCTATTTGTACCGTGCAGAAGTCTGGACCGAAGGTTAAACCTTAAAACTGTTGGTTGAACCATCTTTACAGCCTTTCGAAACCATTAAAAAAAGACGTAATTTTTCTCTCTTCGTAGTCTCTTGCTCATTTTGCAATTGCTACTGCTCCATCGTTGCAAGCTCCACTTTTTGCATCGTTAGCTGCTGCCATTTAATGTACTTTGCAGCCCGAACTCCAGCAGGTATGGTATTATTTAGGAATTTTGTCTCTATTTTATGAACTAATGATGTTTTATTATGAATCAGTGTTGACTATTTGTAATTTGAAACTATAGAGCTTGGTACTCAAACTAGAATCAAATTGGGTAATTTTGGAATAAGCATAATTTGTTTATTAAGTTTTTTTTTATGTGCTTACCAGGCATAATTAGAATCAGATTTTTTTGCTTATCAAGTTGTCTTTTTTTTCTTACCAGTTTTTTTGTTCTAACATTTGAATGTGGGTATTCTAACATCACTTGAGGTTGTATATGTCGGGCGTTATGCCTTTTCGCTTACCAGTTTTTTTTTCATTTTGTAAATGTTATCGTTTTGTGTTGAATTCAACTGCAAGTATTCTATTTTTTTACGGTTTCAACCGTCGTGATTATGGTTTATAGTGTTTGACATTAAATATATGGTTACTTGTAGGATGATCTCAAATCAAAATTCTAAAGAAGCGTCTAGTCCTAGCACCGAAAGCACCATATGTCTGTCTAACAGACCGAAGACTGATGCGGCATGACAATATTGCATTGAAACAATAACAAATGGACATTCAGAGATAAAATGTATGATCTCAACAAAAGCATTCAAAGGCGGAGGAATTAGTCGCTTTAAATATCATATTTCCAGTTTATTTGGAGGAGGTTGTGCATCCTGTACACGTGTAAGTGATGAAGTTAAACATGCGATGAAGTTAAATATTGAAAGTGGTGAAATTTTGAAGAAGAATATTACAATTACAAGATCTAAATATTTTGCTTTTCAAAATGAGGATGATGTTGTACCTTATAATTCTAGGAAAAGATTAGCATCTAGTAGCACACAACCTCCGGATTCTAGCAACCTCTTGAGTCCTACTTTTATGCTGATACCACTAGCGGCGCTCAACCAACCATAAGAAGTGTACTTCAAGGTCAAGCGGTGAAAGATGCTGGTGTTTTTTTATTTCTTTTCAACATTATTCATGTTCTTTGTTCCAATATAATAGAATAATTTTAATTATTTGTATTTTTCTAGATGTTAATTGCATTGTGAATACTCCAGCAAGTAATAATGATTTAGAAGTTTCATTGGATGACATGGATGTTGACACTGCTGGTAGTGAAAATAACGGAGTAGGTGTTGGTGATGATGTGGAAAATGTAGAAAATCTACAAGAAATTGACAATGATATGGAAACATTCAGCTTCGATCTTGCAACGTCATATATGGAAAATGTTACAAGTAGCTGAAGTTGCTGGAGCTAAAAATAGACAACCATTGTTATGGACGGTGAATATGTGAGTGAACGCGCAAAGTGCTATGGGGAGAAGTGCATGTATCTTGTGTTCAACTGAAGTGCACGTGCAGTTTTTTTTAGGTAATGTCTTGATGGAATTTAAGCACATGAAGTTTATGTGCTATGGTGGGGAATTGCATGAAGTTTGTTGCATTTTATTTTGCATGCATATTAACTAGTGTTTGTTGTATTTATATGTGCTCATTTATATTTTGTTGTATTGTTAGTGCACTGACATTATTTGTACCAATTTAAATGTGATGTTGTGCACGTTGGATTTATCATTTATGTACTATTGTTTGTTGTTGAACTATATATTATTGTGTATCAAGTTTGTTGAATTGTGCATGTGTCATGTGAAATTATTTGCATTGTCGGTATGCTGGGTTGTTATGCCCATTATTCTGCAAGTGTTGTTGTGCACTTGAGTTTCATACAAGTGATATTGTGATTTTTGGAAATTTTTTTATGTTTCTATTTTTCAGATTTTATTAAAAAGGACATGCATGGTTCTGATGGTTCGACCGGTTGAACCCTCGTAACCTTAAACTTTAAGTCATCACGGTTCGATTCACGGTCCAGTCATGATAACAATGGTTTTAAGTTCCATCAATATATAGGATTAATGTATAACTTCTCATTTTCGAGTATTAAATGTGTGGAATCATAAATACATTTGACATTAAAGTGTGTCTGCATTATATCATTGTAACTTCTTAATAAAGCAACATATATGTTCAAATTGATTGACAATAAGCCAAATATCAATGTCTTTGACGTACTATCGTGTTTGTACCAAATATAAAATTTGATTTTGCACTAGGATTATAGAATTTGCATCTCATGTTTTTTTTTCTGTCTTGAGATGCAAAGCTCGAATGGGGTTTGGATGTTGGTATCACAAGAACCTGCTATGTAATTGCGGCTTTAATAATTGCGGCTTTAAGAATGCCTTAATTGCTGATGTCTATAGAAGCGATTTAGATCCCCCCATGGGAGTTTCATTTGTTAATATTTCAGAAGGGGGTTTGTTAAGGCAATTAGCCTTACTAAAAGCTAAGTTAGCCTTCTATCATTTGGATGAGAATGGTGATTCTTTTAGTTGGGGTTTGGATAGGAGTTTAGTTTACTCTGTTAATTCTATGTATAATTTTATTAACTTTTCTGGTGCTTCTTTGCTCCCTTTTAAGTTTATTTGAAATTCTAATTCTCCTCCTAACGCTAAGTTTCTTATGTGGTTGATCATCCATAAGAAGCTTAACACGGTTGAGCTTTTAAAGAAGAAGAATATTATTTTTGATGTTAAGTGTTGTTTTTGTAGTTTTTTGGATGAAGATGTTGATCATTTATTTTTCTCTTGCAATTTTACCGCTAGTATTTTGACTATGGATTTAAGGATTTTTGTTTTTGGTTGTTTTAATTTTTTTTAGTAACTATGTTGAGTATTAGGATCGTTGTAGATTTGTTTATAATTCTAGATAGAGGTATGTGTTAGATTCTTTAGTTATTATCATCTGTTAGTTCATTTGGTTAGAGAGGAATCGGAGATATTTTTCATTCTATTTCTGTGTCCGTTGATAATTTAATCATTAAGATAGTTAACTACTGTTTGGATTGGATGTCCAACTCGCGATTTAAGTTTTTCGGTGATTCGCGTTTTGGTTGTTTTTTGCTTAAGATTGGTTTTAATTTGAGTTTATTTATTAGAATCAATAGTTATTTTAGAGGTGATAAATATCGCATTTGCTGTTAATTTCTGTTTTTTGGTTTTGATTATTTTCCTCTTTTTCTTTTTTTCTTTCTTCTTTACATATATGTATGGATATATACATATATATATATATATATATATTAGTTTATATATATACACACACACACATACTCATATATATATATATATATGTGATGGGTACTTATGGTTTGTCTAGTTTCTTTCAGGATTCAGGTTATTGACTATTGCTAGGGAGCTTTGTGGATTGCTGTCTGGATTGGTGATTGGTTTTGCTTTGGAGTTCTTTTTGTGCTTGGTTTCAGAGAGTTCTTGGGGTTGTTCTTTTTTATTTTTGTTGTTTTTGCTTTGGGAGACTGGTTTATTGTATTGGAGTAGATATACTTCACTATCGAGTGGTGGCTTTGCCGAAATTTGATATTGGAGTATGATGGGCGGTGGTTTTTCCGGAGCTCATCTATCTACTATCCATTGCATTCTTTGTGTCATGTATTGTTTTGATTTGTCTCCTTTTGTTCTGTTGTTGGATATTGTAATTTTTGTTTTTTATTATATATGTGTGCTCTCTTCTTTTTAGAAGATCACACATTTTTGTTTTCAATAAGAACCTGCTATGTAAGATTGCCAAGCCTGTTCGCTATGCATGCCACACAAGGATGGGGCCTAGATGAACCTAAGGAGTTACCGGGTTTGATCAATTCTTAGTTCTCACAATTTAAGAGGCTGACTATGCATAAACATAGCATTTGCATCAATTTTACTTTCTTGAAGTTGTGTCTCCCCTTCTCTATCTCAATTTTGGTTTTTGGTTTTTACATGTACTTTGAATGAAAATTTTTATCCCAAAATTTTATCCAATTAAGTATGCTTCATCATGGATTAAGATTAACAAGGGAGCAACAAAGAATATTTTACTAACATGAAGAATTTAAAAAACTATAATGTATATACAGAAGCATTCCATTTAAAGAGTTCTCATTTGATATTTGCTTTATTATAGAAAGGAACATAAATAGAAGGAAGAAGAAAAAGAAAGCTTAATCTTACTTCATTACCAAACCATGACATAAAGCTACATCATACAAACAAAGAACACGTTGTACATACTGCCAAAAGTTTATATATATACACACACACACATACACACATACACACACAAACATATATATACATGCATACATACATACATACATACATACATACATACATACATACATACATATATATATATATATATATATATATATATATATATATATATATATATATATATAGAGAGAGAGAGAGAGAGAGAGAGGCAGATTCGAGAGCACCCTAAATAGTGCAACACCCTAAATGTCCATCAATCTCCACCAAGTATTCCCCTTTCTCTTCTTCCACTCACTCTCTTACTTCCCACTCACATTCTTTAATATAAGTGCGGGGCTAATATCAGGAAGCATTTGGGGTGCTCTGTTTTTGGAGTGCAACCGAATGCTTGTCATATATATGTATATATACACACACTTACACACACTCATATATATATATATATATATATATATATATGTGTGTGTGTGTGTGTGTGTGTGTGTGTGTGCGCGCGCACGCGCGCGTGCTCGCAGTCATATTGGATGTATGTTTTAAACATTATATTTGTATGAAAATTATCACTTCTTAACAATATAATAGATCAAGGTAGTTTACCCCTCTATATTATGTAGCTTTAGGTTGAGATGTACACCGCACAAGTTATTGGGGAACAATATAACTTTTGTAACGTTACTTTGATCCTGCATATCAACAAAAATGGTTATCTTAATTTTTCTTTCATAAGAGTTGAGTGAGAAGTTGGTTTGAATCAAATAACAACGTTTTCACATGATTTTAAGTTTCTTTGAAGGTTTCGACCTTTTATAAGAAATTAAATGTTGAACAATGCATGCTAGTGTCTGATATATTAGAAGAAGGAAAAGAAACGAAACACGATTTGATGTTATCTAATGTAGAACTTTAAGCATGTTGGAATTCGTAAGTATTGAATGAAATATACTTTGTCCAGTGTACCACATAGTTTATTCGAATAGGTGCGACTATTCATTGAAAGGACATAACTATTAACAACATGGTTTTTGGTGTAAAGACACTTCGCGAAAATGCACTTCACGAAAAGACACTTCCTTTCACCAACGGTCATATTTTCCAACAATCATATCTTCGTGAAAAGACACTTCGCGAAAAGACACTTCCTTTCACCGAACGTTCATATTTCAGCGAAAAGAAACTTCACGAAAAGACACTTCGTTTCACTGAAAGGGATGCGTCTGTACGAAGAGGAACAAGCACAACCATTCGAAAGAGATGTGACTGTATGAAGAGGTACGGGTGTGACCATTCAGAAGAGATACGACTGTACGAAGAGGTACGAGTGTGATTGTTCGAAGGGATGCGGATAAACCATAAATAAGTAGGAAATCTGATCACTTTACTCACTTATTCCAATCTAATATTCCTTCTCTCTTGTCAAATACTCTTATATATAATCACAGAGTGACATACTCATTACAATCTTGTGCATAATACGTCTATTGTATCTTGGAAGAATTTTGAAATAAAATTCGTAAGGAAATTGTTACGACAAGCCTTAGACATCATCCGGTTAGATTTCTAGTTTATTTGTATATTTATTTACATTATTCTATAATCTCTCCTTTCTGTCCTTGTGCTATTTCTTAAAATAGTATAATGTTGTTGTTGTAAATTGATTACAACATACTTATTGCTATCACTATAGAAAAAAGGGTCATTTTCCAACTTAGAATTCCCTACGCCATCTCTATGCGGCATAGGCGCGGCGTAAAGAAAGCGTGGAAATAAATGGAAGACGTAGGTATGGTGTAGGGAATTCCCTACTCATTTCCTACCCAGGTTATGCTGTAAAGAGGTTGGAATTTCCCTACACCATACCTAACCGGACAGTTATTGAATTCCCTACGCCATCCCTACGCCGTGTAGGCATGGCGTAGGGAAAACTGAAAATATGTGGAAGGCGTAGAGAATGGGTAGGAAATTCTCTACTCATACCCTACACGCCATAAAGAGGTTGGAATTTATAAACGGTTTTCTAGGATTATGGGCCTCAGCTAAAAGAAATAACCAACGTATAGCGTAACTCTCTCCTTTCTTTTTCATTCAATCGCAATTTCAGATGGAAATAAAAAAAACAAATTGCGCCGCCATCGCCGCTCCTGCCTGCTCGTGCCGCCGTCGAGCCTGCTCTCCCTCCCCCTTGCTAGCGCCGTTGCCTCGCCTTGAATTTACATGCAGGTATGAAAAATGCCCAAATGTTTACAATATTTTGAATGAAATGACTGAAGTTTCTTTTTTCCCTTTGTTCCTTTTGCAAATATTTGGAGAATTTTCATTACCACTTGACTATTTAATAGTTTTAGGGTTCAGTTTTTTTGGGGAAAAAATTCTTTGATTTCGAGAAGAAAAAAAAAAGCTGGTTTAGAAGTTGTGGGTTTTTTAAGCAATTATCATCATGAGTCTGTAATTGATTGGGTGGGAAAAGAAAGATAGGAATTAATTTAGGATTCATAGAATGGATTTTGCAAGAAATTGGTTTAAAAAATTTCAATTGAGTGACAAGGTTAAGCCTCTATCCTCTGCAACAAAGAACAAAGGAGCGGCAATTCAGAAGCAACCAATTGATGAAGCACCTTCAAATATTACAAAGCAGAAAGTTGCTGCTATGAAGCAGTATATTGAAAATCATTATAAAGCTCAAATGAAGTCTTTGCAAGATCGAAAGGAGAGGTACGTTATTTTCGTCTTTCATACTGCATCAGTCCCTGGTAACAGGACAGTACGTTTTCTAAAAGTGATGTCATATGTTCTCAACAGTATGTTACAACATTTACAACTGGGAATACGCTGAACATCCCATAGAAATTGTTGAATACTCCATCCTTATATAGGCACAATATAAATTAGTCCAATCTCGATAGACTGGCATGTGTAATCCTCTATTTATCTATATGTGCGCTTTTCTGAATAATAGCTGTAATTTTAAGAGCATCTGCTATGAAGATGTTAAAACAAGTGCTACTGTCAGAAGTTAAGAGTTAGGTGGAATATCGAAATATACACATTGTGTATTCATAGTGTGCAAGATATGTTACTTCATTTCTGTCATAAGGTAAATTTGTTGCTTGCTGCAACTAGAAGCTATAGTCATCTAAGACCATAAAATAATGACTAGATAAACCATGTCACATAGAAAATAAAGCAACAACTAAATTACTAATTCAAAAGCTATGTTTAGCTGTTATCACATTATTGCTACGCTGATTAGTTATATTTGACTAGCATATATTATATTATTATTTTTGTACCTGTACATTGAAATGTACACTTCAAATGGATTTCTATTTATCATGCAATTTTTTGTTCTTATCCAATTTGAGTAGTTTTGTAATGAAATGTTGAAAATCTACCGATCAATAGTGGGAAAAAAGTCATTGAGATGTGCAATTAATTAGGAATTTGGACTGCTCTACTTAACTTTTTGATACAGCTTTGTATTTTTTGAATGCTTGAACACGCACTATCATGCATCAGGTAACTTTTTAATGGTTTGTAGTCCATGGTATAAACAGTTGTTTCATCTCAGCATAAGATATATATTATTTTGTCTTATTATCAAATTCTTTTGCGGAATCTTAACATGAAAGATGCAGACTAGGGAAACATTGGTATGCTAATCTGAAGTGCTTTAGTTATAACTGTTTGTTGGCTGAGCCTTAAGCTCAGTTTCCGCTGAGCCTTAATTAAGGCTCAGCTGAAACTGGGCCTTCAGATCAGTTTCGCTAAGCCTTAAGGCTCAGCGAAACTAAGCTGTTTCATTGTACTATTTGGATTATGGAACTGAGCCTTAAGGCTCCACGAAACTTACCATTTTACTTAATTGTAATATGAAATGTATTCATTGTACTAGTTGGATTAAAAATTTTATGTGTAGATATACAAAGACAATACATACACCGTTAGGTTTGGAGTTTCAGATGATACAGAGAAGCTTGTGAAGGAAGTAGAAGAGCTAAGAGATAAAAATCAAGAAATGAGTGTCACTATTAACAAACTACAAGAACAAATGAGATTTGTGCAAGACTTTATACAAGGGTTGCAGCAAGAGCAAGAACAACAGATATGACGTACTTTATGAATTAATCTTATTTTGGTAGTGAGTTTATGTTCTATTTATGTAAGGTACATTAGACGATGTTTGGATTAGATGAAACGATCGTGTTTGAGTTATGTAGCAACTCTATTTTATTGTTTGTTGGACATGATTTGTTTTAAATATATTTGTAACAAGTTTATGGTAATTCAACCATGCTATTCATTGTACATCAATGTTTTTATTGATATATATTGCTATGATTTTGCATGTGTTCAGCTTTATTATGATTTGTGGTAGACGAAGATAAATATAAAACAAACATATTGGTTTTTGGTGTACGGATGCATAGGGAAAGGGTAAGGATGCATATGAAACTTGGCGTAGGGAATGCGTAGGGAACTTGGCGTAGGACGGCGTAGGGAATTTGGTGTAGGCATAGCATATGGAAAGTGGCGTAGGGACAGTGTAGGGAATTTGGCGTAGGGATGACATAGGGAACTTGGCGTAGGGAACTTGGCGTAGGTATGGCGTAGGGGAATATTTGCGATGAGCTGTTTTCCGACTTCTTTTCTTGGCACAGGGAGGCGTAGGGAAATTCGATTCTCTACACCATCCCTACGCCAAATTGGCGTTTGGAATTCAGAATTCTTTTGTAGAGTATTATTAGCTAATATTGAATTTCAAAGTAGTGGAAATTCGACTTATAATCCTGAGCGACAAGTTTATAATTGATTATTCTCTATTTTGGTGTACTAGAACTATAACATCTTAAGAATTTTACTGTTTTCTTACTAAAACAGAGATGACAACAGTTGAATTATCAATAAAGGCTCAGGTAGAAAATCAGTTAAGTAAAAAGATCAAGATATTGAAATCTGATCAAGGAGGAGAATATGAATCACTGTTTGAACAATTTTCTACAGAAAATGGAATAATTCATCAAATAACAGCCCCATCTTCACCACAACAAAATGGTATTGCCGAGAGAAAGAATAAAACATTAAAAGATATGATTAATGTGATGCTATTTACCTCTGGCTTACCAACGAACTTGTGGGGGGAGGCCTTGAATATGTCTAATCGTATTTTAAACAAGGTTCCTCACAATAAAACATAAACAATTCCACATGAGTTATGGAAAGGACATAAACCGAGCTAAATACCTCAAAGTGTGGGGTGTTTGACAAAGGTTCCAGTTCCGTCTCCCAAGAAAGTCAAACTTGGACCAAAGACTGTAGATTGTTACTATCTAGGGCCAACCCAAAATAGTAGTGCATATAGATTTTTGGTATTCAAGTCTGATATAGCTGATATCAATGTAAATACAATCATTAAATCAAGAGATGTCTCACTATTTGAAGATGTGTTTCCACACAAAAGGAATCAAGGAAATGCCCCTAAAAGGACAAGAGAAGAATCAAGTAAATCACATGAGGATGAAACTCCTCATGAGATTGAAGAAATTGACCTAGAAGAAGCGTAACAGCTAGAACTTCTAAGATATTTGGTTCGGAATTCCTAACATACATATTAGAACACGAACCTCGAACTTACAAGGAAGCGATGACATCTTCTGAATCTGCATTTTGGAAAGAAGCAATCCAAAGTGAGGTTGATTATATTCTAAGTAATAAAAATTGGGAAATTGTTAATGTACCACCTGGAATAAAACCAATTGGCTGCAAATGGATTTTCAAGAAGAAAATGAAAGCAGACGGATCTATCGACAAGTATAAAGCTAGATTAGTAGCCTAAGGCTATCATCAAAAAGAAGGGGTAGACTTCTTTGATACATATTCGTCGGTAAAACGAATAACCTCTATAAGAATGTTGATAGCAATTTCATCCATCTATAACTCAGAAATTCATCAAATGGATGTAAAGGCAACATTCTTAAATGGAGATCTCGATGAAGAGATCTACATGGAGCAATCAGAAGGTTTCATTTCCAAAGAAAATGAAAACAAAGTCTGTAAATTAGTAAAGTCATCACAACACCAGAAAAGCCCATTTGTCATGCTTATAACCGTGAGGAATCAAATTACTCATGGTTATAACCGTTTGCCCAACAGGCGTTGGTGATTTTTATCACGCATATTGTCACAATTATAACTGTTATAAATACTCACGGATATTATCACGGTTATAAACGTGATATTTTTCTGTGTAGTCACGATTATAACCGTTAAGATATTTTAGTTAAAAATGGTAATAAATGTTATATTTGTTGGTTTACTAACGATTATAACCGTTATATTATTCTACTTGCTAACGGTTTTAAATGTTGCTGGTACCAAAATTATATAACGGTTATAACTGTTAGAAACTACACATAGTATGGTTACTACAAAAAGACCTATAATTCATATCAAATATACACAAATAAATATTCAGTACTACTGTTGGCTACATACACAATAACAACATTAAAACAACAAATGGCACATAGAACATACCAAATTTAAAATAGCATACATAACAAATTTATAATACCAAGTGTTATACATCGTCGTTAATGCACATAATAAGTTTTAAAACAATATTTAACATATTTCTTATAAATTCAGTCTTAACACAAACACTACTAATCATTTGAGCAGCAAAATAACTTCAATCATCTACCAAATTAACTTCAATCCTACCACTAGTCCATACAGCTGTAACTGTACCTGTAGAAAACCACAATAAAACATCACGTGAGTAGCAAAATACACATGGTTAAAGAAACTTATGTTAATCAAACATATGTTTTAACCAAACTAATGACGTATATTAATTTTTTCATTGCAGACACAACAATACACATGGTACACATTCCAAATATTCCATATGTATCAAAATTTCAGCAAATTTCGGCATTCCCGACACAACAAATTTCAGCTCTTTGTCGTTAACATCTCTGCTTTATGTCCTTCACATTGCACCGTAAAAGCTTAGATTGACTGAAAGCATTGCTAAAAAAAATTAAACTAAATGTTAACGTAGATTTTTCTTTTTAAAGGAACGCAAAAAAAGACTTTATGCACAAATACCGTGACCATTGAAAGCCATTAAAATTTCATTTGGGCATAGAAAGAATTTTTTTTATGGTAACAGTAGTTGTATTCGTCTATGGAGAAAAACTTATGTGATACGCGTTAGTTACTTGATCCCTAGCCAAAAATGAAAAGGTGAATAATAAATTAAAAAACACAAGAATTAAGCTATCTTCTTCAGAACATAAATAAACTTCAGATATTTTATTGCTTATGTTTGAACATTAACATTTAGCATCAAGGGATTTAAGTTCAACAATACTGTTGGAAATGTTTTATAAACATTAGGTGAATTATTAGACATGTTGAATAAGTGTATGAATGGAACCTATATAGGAATAGTCCCAAATCATGGGATTATATGGAAGAAGCAAGTATTTATACTTGTTTCTAAGAAGTCATATTGGGGCCTTGGGGCTCCCAATACATGCATTGTTGTGAGGAGGGAGACCATGCATCATGACCACCACACACGCGCGCAACCATCCGACTCGACCCGGCCCGGTCCAGTCCGATTCGTTTCGGGCTTGGGCCTTGGCTTTGTGGTGTAGACACTTATATTTTTTTGGGCCCGAAAAACATTGCTTTTTCAAACCGTTTTTTTATATAGAAAATCTTTTTTTTTGCAATGGTAAACTTTGTTCCGTAATTTCAACAGATCCGACTTTTTCTCCCAAACCCTAATTCTCGTTCTATATATACTCTTCAGCTATAGACGAGAAAAATATCGAATTACATACTATCCTCTTACCTCCGCCGCCGCCATTAAAACTTTCTTTCAGAAATTTTCAAGCCGTGATCTTGTTTTTTTCGAAAGTGAAAATCTGCACTGATTTGTTGTGCAAGCAAATCAGTTATTGTGTTTTAGAGGCTGTTTTATCCTAGAGGCGGGGGCGAAAGTACGAACTGATTTGCACCTCTGACCAGATCACCGAATCGTCTTCAAGAAAGCGACCTAGTCCGCGACTCAGCCATTGTTTCCCAACAATTTTGAAGACGATCTGAAATAATGGCTTCCAACTCAACCCTAAACGATGTTGCTCCACCCTCTGCCTTCCAGATCCCTCTCGTGACTGCTGCTCCGTTCAGATTCGAAGGCTTGCATTTCAAGCAATGGAGTTAGAAGATGGAGTTCTTTCTGACAATGAGGAAGGTCATGGCTATGCTGACTACTGACAAACCGCAGCTACCAGACAGACCTAACGAGGCTGATGCACCAAAGATGGCATCATGGACTGAACAGTCAAAGCAACTGCAGACCTGGACTGAACAAGATTACCTATGCAAGAATTATATTCTGAATGGACTAAGTGATGACCTGTATGTGTAACAACCCGTATTTTCAATAACCTGTAATAACATAAATCGAGGCAGAATTTAATTCTAAAATGGGAATCAAGGGAAACGGGCTATGCCATTGTGTTCGTCTCGGAAAAATACGCGAAATAGAGTCCGAGTTTTCGAAAATCGGAGTCCGTATGACCAAGATATGGCCTCGCGAAGTTTCACGAAAATTCCCAAATTAAAGTATACTTAATTAAGTGAAATGGGTTGTGTAGATATATATATATATATATATATATTGATATATATATATATATATAATTGAAAATTTAATAAATAAATATGCAAAAATGCTCAAAACAGCGAATTGGGAGAGGGGAATAACCGAACCGGCCGATTTTTGAAGTCGACCCGAGCTCGCTGGGTCGACTAGGGGTTAATCCAGGGTGTTTGGCTGTCAACCCGTGGGCCGATTCGCTCAAGTGCAGATTTTGCATTTGAATGGTTCTCATGGTCCATCTTTAATCTAAAGGCCCTAGATGGTTCCTACACTTGACTTCTTCCCCAAGACATGCTTTGATGGCTTGGATTGAATCTAGGGTTAATCCTATGGCCTAAAACACTTGCCTAATCTATAAATAAGACCCTAACCTACCCTAATTCATTCATAATTAAACCTAGTGACTAAACTATGGCAAAATGCTAGCTCTCATGGCCTCCACTAATTTTATGAAGAGGGTTGCATACTAATCACTCTCTAATCAACTTCTAATCCCTTCTTAGCATCTTAATCTTCTTCATTTGGTGTTCAAAGTTGCTAGTTGTGAGTTTCTATCACTTTGATGATCTTTTGGTAAACTAATTAGATGAGATGTGATGAGATTTATGGTTTTGTATGTGGGTTAATGAGCTTTGAATCATATGATATGATGTTAGCATTAATCTTATGTTTATGCATGTTGAGTATGTAAGCTTATGCAAGTTTAATATGATGTATGTTATGTTTGCATGATGCTAAATATGCAAGTTGTGGGCTATGTAATCATATGCATGTTATGCAAGTTCATGGTAATATGCTATGCAAGTTACATGTTTGTTAATATGCAAGTTACATGTTTGTTAATATGCAAGTTACATGTATGTAAATATGCAAGTTACATGTTTGTTAATATGCAAGTTACATGTTTGTTAATATGCAAGTTACATGTTTCTTTATATGCAAGTTACATGTTTGTTAATATGCGAGTTACATGTATGTAAATATGCAAGTTACATGTTTATTAATATGCAAGTTCATGATGACACATTATGCAAGTCTATAAGCTAATATGCAAGTTTGTTATGCAAAATGAATATGTAAGTTATGTGACATATTATATGCAAGTTATGTGACATGTTATGCAAGTTCATATGCAAGTTATGTGTTTGTTAATATGCAAGATGGCACCTTTGAAACATGTTCATTCATATGCAAGTTGACACCTTTTATATGTGTTATATCATGAACGAAATTACGTGGGAACGATGGGGTAATTAAATGCATAAGTTAATAAGATTGTGTGAAATTAATATAATTATGCATAACACAAAATAAATAAACATAGTATGGGAATTTGCCTATTTGGTTAGGTGTACCCATACTATGTGTTGGGAATTTACCTATTGAGTTAGGTCTACCCCATGGGAATTTACCTATTAAGTTAGGTCTACCCATGTTAAGAAAACTTGATTAATTAGGGATAATTAATATAAAATTATGAGGGTGATTAATTAGGTGTAATTAATTGACTAAGACACGAGGTTGGACTCAGTTGTAGCGTAAAACTGCCCGGACCCAACCGGCTTAACCAGTTGCTACAAATGTTAGCCCAATGTGAGAGGTCTTAGGCACAAACTAAATACGTAATTAATGTAAAGACACGAGGTTAGACTCTGTTATGACATAAGGCTGCCCGGACCCAACCGGCTTAACCAGCGGTCATAAAAGACAGTCTAATGTGAGAGGTCTTTACAAAGGTTACGTTCTTAATTAATTAATTAAGAAACACTTAACCACATTAGCATGTAGAGGGACATGAGGGGTTAAGTGGGTGCCTCGGGTGGCATGAGAAAATCTAGTGGTTGCCTTGGGTGGCAATAGAAAATACGATTAGAATACTTAACCAAAATAGAACATGTAATTAAAACATGATTAAAGGGTTAAGTGGGATATACTAGAAAAAGGGACAAGCTTAGGTGGGTAGCTTGTGGAGGCCCATTTCAACCAGTAACCCATACGTATCTTTGTGGGCTCGACCCATGTCGAGGACGGGACACGCATACTGGGCTTGACTGTAAGAGGCAAACGGGTTAGCGGTGGCAACGCAAGTCCAACGGGCTTCATATGCGTGAGTGGGCCCGGGCTGGTAGGTAAGCCGTTGTTGCATCGAGTAGATATAAGCCGTGCACCTTTAGTTTCATCAGGTTGCCACATTGGGGAATGATACATCCCACGGTGGGGCCAGCACGGGTATCTACGTTAGGGAGCCGATCGAATGGGAAGTAGTGTGTACACCTAGTGGATTGTAGGGCCCCGTGGCGCCTACTTGGTCACCTAGGGGTACGCAGGTACTAATTAGTAAATTTTATAAGTCCTTGGGTGGGATCAACCTTTAAGTTAGGAACGACTGGTGTGGTGCAGTTTAGTAATTTACCTTAGGGAGGGTAGATGCGTCTTTATCCTTTATCTTCGTTTAGTTGACTGCTTAGGGTAGCCATTCATCCCTATATGTTACCGTATATCAGTTTATGTCTTCTCTGGTTACTTTAACGATTGTATTGTTAAAGTTATAGGACTCGCTCAGACTTATGTCTGACCCTGTTGTTTTTATCTTTTTCCCAACCCTCAGGTCCTACGGTGGATCCTAGCAGTAGTGGAGCTTGATCGGATTGCTGTTCCAGTCTTTAGGAGCTTGGATAGATGTAAAGCTCCAGTTATCCAGTTATCTTTTCTTTTGTTTGGCTATTGTATGAGAGTGGGATTATGTACTTCTTTATTTTGATGGATATTGTACTTGACCTTTATTGTGGTTTTATGATGTAACCAGACATGTTTTACTTCCGCTGTTATGAGATGATGTTTTAAAATTTCAAGTACTATTTATATCTGTCTTGTTGTAATTTTTCTGTTCTATATTCACTAAAATACTCCACCGATGCTATGGCATTCCCTTAGTGAGTGATCATAGCGGGAGTGGGGTGTTACACGTGGTATCAGAGCTTAAGGTTACCAGAACAGATAAATTTTTTGAGAAAAACTACTTTCTAAGAGTATTTTCGAAGAAAGTATTTTTAAAAGCATGTCTTCTAAGAGAAAAAGTTTTTGAAAAAGAAAAGCATAATCCCCAATAGCCATATCTTTATCTTTCGGAATCTCCTTTTTGAATCTTTCCTCTTTCGTTTCAGCATGGCTGAAGATCTTAACATCCCGGAGGGTTTAGTTATACCACTATGGTATAGGAGGTTGCAAGAGGCTAGGGCCGCGGCTGCGGGTCCGGCCAATGCTACTACACCAGAGACAACCGCTCCTCCTCCTCAGCCTAGAGTGGATAATTTTGCTAAGGTTTGCAAGGAGTTCAAGGCTATAGGAGGAAAACCTTTTCTTGGTTCAGAGACTTTCGTAGAGGCTAGAGATTGGCTTAAGGAAGTGGAAGAGTTGCTAGATATCTTTGAAGTGGAAGAGGGAAAGAAAGTCAAGTTGGCGGCTTGGTTAATGAAGGGAGAGGCCTCATTCTGGTGGGAGGTCACTAATGGAGAACGCCCTGTTGACTCTTGGGCAGATTTTAAGCAAAGGTTTGGGGCTAAGTTTCTCTCAAGGGCGGAAGAGAATCTGTTTATGGAGAAGTTCTTGAATTTGAAGCAAGGGAATCTCACGGTGAAAGAATATGTCAACAAATTCAATCAATTAGCAAGGTTTGGCATAGAGTTGGTGAATACACCGGAGAAGAAGGCTTTGAGGTTCGTTAGAGGCTTGAACGAACCATTGCAAGGAATAGCTATGACTCACATTCCTATGGGGGCCACTTTTGAGAAGCTTGTCTACATGGCACTTATGCATGAGGATGATAAGAATTCTAAGGCACCAGAGAAAAAGGGGGATCAGAAGAAACCGCAACAGCAACAACAAGGCAAGGGCGGAAAAGGCAATGGTGACAAAAAGAAGACGAAGAAGAAGTGCTTCAATTGTGGAACACCAGGACACCTCAGTAAGGATTGTCACAAAAAGAAGAAGACCGGTTGCTTTCATTGTGGTGAAGCAGGGCATCTTGTGAAAAACTGCCCAAAGAAGGGGCAGAAGACGGGGTCTACCTCAGGAGGCCAGGTGCAAGCTCTTATAGCACCACCTCAGTCAGGGGGGCAAGTTCAGGTTCTCTCAGTTCCACCGATTCAGCAGAGAGGTAGAACTATTTCCGTTGAAAGTCTGGTTTTTCTGTTTGATCATCCAGTTCGTACTTTGTTTGACTCTGGCGCATCGCATTCTTTTATCTCATCATCGTTAGTTGAGTCACTGCACTTAGACACCAGTCTAGTTGATGATCCCTTGGTTGTCTCAAACCCAATTGGGGGCTCCATATATCTGTCTATGATATGTTTGGGTTTGAAGATTTCTATACTTAGCGTTGAGTTTAGATGTGATGCTTTTGTATTGGGCTTCACGGGCTATGGGTTGATCTTGGGCATGGACTGGTTATCCAGTAATGGTGCCGTTCTTGATTGCGAAAGGAG
The DNA here is from genome assembly GCA_030737875.1 of Allium sativum. NCBI lineage: Eukaryota > Viridiplantae > Streptophyta > Magnoliopsida > Asparagales > Amaryllidaceae > Allium > Allium sativum. The sequence continues at coordinate 527,854,477 of CM060913.1, read as the reverse complement.
AGTTGTCAGGCTCATGACCCGCTTGGGTAACACTCTCGAGATCTCTTGCAATCCCATGGAATCTGTTTTGCTAAGTTATCTTGAATCGCTCGATGCTTCGGTCGAAAGTTTGTGTTCTGTCAGAGTAGTCCGGGAATATCCGGATGTGTTTGAAGAAGTAAAGGGTTTGCCTCCGAAGCGGGAGATAGATTTCCGAATTTATTTGGTGGATAATGCCAAACCAGTGTCTTTGCCAGTACGCCACATGGCTCCTCGTGAGAGAAGAGAACTTCATAAGCAAGTAGGGGAGTTGCTTGAGAAGGGGTTCATAAGGCGAAGTATATCGGAGTGGGGAGCTCCAGTAGTGTTTGCCACGAAGGCGGATGGGTCCCTCAGACTTTGTGTGGATTATAGGGAACTTAATAAGCTCACGAAGAAGAATAGACACCCATTACCGAGGATAGATGATCTCTTTGATCAGTTGGTTGGCGCGTCAGTATTTTCGCAGATGGACTTAGCTACAGGGTTTCATCAGTTAAGAGTGGCGGAGGACAGTATAGAGAAGACTGCTTTCCGGACTCCGGATGGTTTTTATGAGTGGCTAGTGATGCCATTTGGGTTGACAAACGCCCCCGCATACTTTGTTGATCTCATGAGTAGAGTGTTCAGAGAGTATCTGAATAAGTTTGTAGTAGTTTTTGTGGATGACATCTTGGTCTTTTCCAAGAATGAAGAAGAGCATGCCTTACATCTCAAGGAAGTGTTGGAGACTCTTCGAGCGCATAGTCTTAAAGCTAAATTCTCTAAATGCCATTTTTGGAGAAGAGAAGTGCGATTCTTAGGGCATGTGGTCTCTAAGGAAGGGATAGCTGTGGATCCCGCAAAGATAGTATCTATCCAGGATTGGAAAGTTCCTAGAAATGCTACCGAGGTAAGAAGTTTCTTGGGGTTGGCAGGATATTATAGGAAGTTCATCAAAGACTTCGCGAAGATATCAGCCCCATTAACCCGCTTGACGAAGAAGAATCTGGTTTTCTCATGGGATGTAGATTGTGATGATGCTTTCCGACGGTTAAAGAGAGCTTTGACCACCGCTCCAGTTTTAGTGCTTCCAGATGGGAGTAAGCCGTTTGTTGTTTATACCGATGCTTGTGGAACAGGATTAGGCGCAGTCTTGATGCAGGAGGGAAGGGTAATAGCCTATGGAGGGAGACAATTGAGAGTGCATGAGAAGAATTACCCTACCCATGATCTAGAGTTGGCCGCGATTGTTTTCGCACTTAAGTCTTGGCGCCATTATCTTCTTGGTGAGAGATTCGAGTTGTTCACCGACCATAAATCATTGAAGTACTTATTCTCTCAGAAGGATTTAAACTTAAGACAACAAAGGTGGATGGAGTTCTTAGCATCCTATGATTTCGAGATAGCGTATACCCCTGGTAAGGGTAACGTGGTGGCAGACGCCTTAAGTAGAAAAAGGCTATCTTTGAGTCCATTGTTCGTGGAACGAAGAAGCTTGGAGTTTCTTTCTTTGTTTGACTTCAGACCTTCTGTTGATTTTGTACCTGGTTTGTTGGCATCCTTGGAGGTTAGACCTACTCTTTTGAGACGGATTGGCGAGGCTCAGCGAGACGACCCACAGTTGGTTGTGTTGGTAGAGAAGCTTATAAGAGGGGAGTCGTCCAGCCATTTGGGTAGATACACCATAGATGATAAGGGATGGTTGCATAGAGACGGTAGACTTTGTGTACCGCAAGATGAGGGTTTGAAGAAGGCTATTTTGGATGATGCACATCGTTCAAGAATGACTATTCATCCCGGTGGAGACAAAATGTACCAAGACATGAAGAGAGTTTTCTTTTGGGCCGGTATGAAGAAAGATGTGGCCGAGTATGTGGCTAGATGCTTAGTGTGCCAACAAGTTAAAGTGGAGCAAAGGAAACCCGGTGGGTTGCTACACCCATTGGAAGTTCCACAGTGGAAGTGGGATAGTGTCTCGATGGATTTCATCGACGGGTTACCGAGATCGAGGAAGGGCAATACGGGAATTTGGGTTGTGGTAGACAGACTTACAAAGAGTGCCCATTTTATACCCGTAAAGAGTAAGAGGACCGCTCCATGGCTTGCTTCAGTCTATGTTAGAGAGATTGTTAGATTGCATGGCGTACCATCCAGCATTGTGAGTGATCGAGATCCTATTTTCACTAGTGAGTTTTGGAGAAGTTTGCAAGAGGCGGTAGGGACTCAGTTGTGTTTGAGCACCGCATATCATCCTCAGACGGACGGTCAGACCGAGAGGGTGAACCGTATCTTAGAAGATCTTTTGAGGCTTTGTATCTTGGATTTTGGAGGTACATGGGAAGAACATCTTCCTTTGGTGGAGTTCGCATATAATAACAGCTTTCAGTCCAGTATTGGTATGGCTCCTTTCGAAGCTCTTTATGGAAGGCCTTGTCGATCTCCTACATGTTGGTGGGAATCTACGGATAGGATCTTGCTTGGGCCGGATATGGTTAGAGAGACTTCAGAGAAGATTGATTTAATTCGAAAAAGGATGAAAGCAGCGCAAGATAGACAGAAATCTTATGCGGATCGGAGAAGGACGGATCTTGAGTTTGAGGTTGGGGACATGGTTTTTGTCAAAGTATCTCCATTGAGAAATGTTGTTCGCTTTGGGTCCGTAGGGAAGTTAGCACCGAGATTTGTTGGGCCGTTTCCTATTAAAGAAAGGATTGGACGGATGGCATATAGGGTGGAGTTGCCCGACAGACTTAGTGGTGTTCATGATGTATTCCATGTATCACATTTGAGGAAGTGCTTACATGAGACCGCGGAGGTGGTAGAGCCGAGCTTGCTTAGAGATGTAGAGGTAGAGCGTGATGCGACGATTCGACGAGCTCCTACTCGCATCCTTGGGTCAGAAACTAGGAAGTTGAGGAACAGAGAAGTTCAGCTAGTTAAAGTGCAATGGGGAGATGACGAAAGCAATGCTACTTGGGAGACGGAAGCAAAGATGCGTTCTTTGTATCCATTTCTTTTTGAGAGTATGTCTTTTAACTTCTCCTTTATTGCTTGTCTAGTACTTATCTTATCTTTAGTATATCCTCTCGCTAATACCTATGACCTTTAGATAGGGTAAAACCTATGGTTGAGACATGTGTTTGAAACATGTTATGGTTGATGGATGCATATGGATGCAATTGTTTGCTAGTGGTTGCTCGTGGATGCATATACACACACATTAGGCACTAGATCGGCTCAGTCACTTCATGTTGCATATTGCATAAATGGATGTGGTAGTTAGATTGATGGATGTATCATGGCTGTGTTATCATATGGATGATGCATTTTTGTGTATGGTTGTGCACGCATGTAGAAATTTGTATGTGTCAATAGGGTTTCGCATACATATTGGATGCATGGCACTATCATGGTTTGCATTAAGGAGGTTTACTGTATCAGTAACCGCCTGATTTTCGCATTAGGTAAGTACATATACACACACTTTTGCATATATCCATCCAGCATTTAGAATCTTGTAAGGACAATGATTGCTCGTGGATGATGCTTTGAGTAGATGGATGATTGGATGGTAGGATACGTTCTTCCTAACTTGAAGATTTCGGGGACGAAATCCTTTAAGGAGGGGAGAATGTAACAACCCGTATTTTCAATAACCTGTAATAACATAAATCGAGGCAGAATTTAATTCTAAAATGGGAATCAAGGGAAACGGGCTATGCCATTGTGTTCGTCTCGGAAAAATACGCGAAATAGAGTCCGAGTTTTCGAAAATCGGAGTCCGTATGACCAAGATATGGCCTCGCGAAGTTTCACGAAAATTCCCAAATTAAAGTATACTTAATTAAGTGAAATGGGTTGTGTAGATATATATATATATATATATATATATATATATATTGATATATATATATATATATATAATTGAAAATTTAATAAATAAATATGCAAAAATGCTCAAAACAGCGAATTGGGAGAGGGGAATAACCGAACCGGCCGATTTTTGAAGTCGACCCAAGCCCGCTGGGTCGACTAGGGGTTAATCCAGGGTGTTTGGCTGTCAACCCGTGGGCCGATTCGCTCAAGTGCAGATTTTGCATTTGAATGGTTCTCATGGTCCATCTTTAATCTAAAGGCCCTAGATGGTTCCTACACTTGACTTCTTCCCCAAGACATGCTTTGATGGCTTGGATTGAATCTAGGGTTAATCCTATGGCCTAAAACACTTGCCTAATCTATAAATAAGACCCTAACCTACCCTAATTCATTCATAATTAAACCTAGTGACTAAACTATGGCAAAATGCTAGCTCTCATGGCCTCCACTAATTTTATGAAGAGGGTTGCATACTAATCACTCTCTAATCAACTTCTAATCCCTTCTTAGCATCTTAATCTTCTTCATTTGGTGTTCAAAGTTGCTAGTTGTGAGTTTCTATCACTTTGATGATCTTTTGGTAAACTAATTAGATGAGATGTGATGAGATTTATGGTTTTGTATGTGGGTTAATGAGCTTTGAATCATATGATATGATGTTAGCATTAATCTTATGTTTATGCATGTTGAGTATGTAAGCTTATGCAAGTTTAATATGATGTATGTTATGTTTGCATGATGCTAAATATGCAAGTTGTGGGCTATGTAATCATATGCATGTTATGCAAGTTCATGGTAATATGCTATGCAAGTTACATGTTTGTTAATATGCAAGTTACATGTTTGTTAATATGCAAGTTACATGTATGTAAATATGCAAGTTACATGTTTGTTAATATGCAAGTTACATGTTTGTTAATATGCAAGTTACATGTATGTAAATATGCAAGTTACATGTTTCTTTATATGCAAGTTACATGTTTGTTAATATGCGAGTTACATGTATGTAAATATGCAAGTTACATGTTTATTAATATGCAAGTTCATGATGACACATTATGCAAGTCTATAAGCTAATATGCAAGTTTGTTATGCAAAATGAATATGTAAGTTATGTGACATATTATATGCAAGTTATGTGACATGTTATGCAAGTTCATATGCAAGTTATGTGTTTGTTAATATGCAAGATGGCACCTTTGAAACATGTTCATTCATATGCAAGTTGACACCTTTTATATGTGTTATATCATGAACGAAATTACGTGGGAACGATGGGGTAATTAAATGCATAAGTTAATAAGATTGTGTGAAATTAATATAATTATGCATAACACAAAATAAATAAACATAGTATGGGAATTTGCCTATTTGGTTAGGTGTACCCATACTATGTGTTGGGAATTTACCTATTGAGTTAGGTCTACCCCATGGGAATTTACCTATTAAGTTAGGTCTACCCATGTTAAGAAAACTTGATTAATTAGGGATAATTAATATAAAATTATGAGGGTGATTAATTAGGTGTAATTAATTGACTAAGACACGAGGTTGGACTCAGTTGTAGCGTAAAACTGCCCGGACCCAACCGGCTTAACCAGTTGCTACAAATGTTAGCCCAATGTGAGAGGTCTTAGGCACAAACTAAATACGTAATTAATGTAAAGACACGAGGTTAGACTCTGTTATGACATAAGGCTGCCCGGACCCAACCGGCTTAACCAGCGGTCATAAAAGACAGTCTAATGTGAGAGGTCTTTACAAAGGTTACGTTCTTAATTAATTAATTAAGAAACACTTAACCACATTAGCATGTAGAGGGACATGAGGGGTTAAGTGGGTGCCTCGGGTGGCATGAGAAAATCTAGTGGTTGCCTTGGGTGGCAATAGAAAATACGATTAGAATACTTAACCAAAATAGAACATGTAATTAAAACATGATTAAAGGGTTAAGTGGGATATACTAGAAAAAGGGACAAGCTTAGGTGGGTAGCTTGTGGAGGCCCATTTCAACCAGTAACCCATACGTATCTTTGTGGGCTCGACCCATGTCGAGGACGGGACACGCATACTGGGCTTGACTGTAAGAGGCAAACGGGTTAGCGGTGGCAACGCAAGTCCAACGGGCTTCATATGCGTGAGTGGGCCCGGGCTGGTAGGTAAGCCGTTGTTGCATCGAGTAGATATAAGCCGTGCACCTTTAGTTTCATCAGGTTGCCACATTGGGGAATGATACATCCCACGGTGGGGCCAGCACGGGTATCTACGTTAGGGAGCCGATCGAATGGGAAGTAGTGTGTACACCTAGTGGATTGTAGGGCCCCGTGGCGCCTACTTGGTCACCTAGGGGTACGCAGGTACTAATTAGTAAATTTTATAAGTCCTTGGGTGGGATCAACCTTTAAGTTAGGAACGACTGGTGTGGTGCAGTTTAGTAATTTACCTTAGGGAGGGTAGATGCGTCTTTATCCTTTATCTTCGTTTAGTTGACTGCTTAGGGTAGCCATTCATCCCTATATGTTACCGTATATCAGTTTATGTCTTCTCTGGTTACTTTAACGATTGTATTGTTAAAGTTATAGGACTCACTCAGACTTATGTCTGACCCTGTTGTTTTTATCTTTTTCCCAACCCTCAGGTCCTACGGTGGATCCTAGCAGTAGTGGAGCTTGATCGGATTGCTGTTCCAGTCTTTAGGAGCTTGGATAGATGTAAAGCTCCAGTTATCCAGTTATCTTTTCTTTTGTTTGGCTATTGTATGAGAGTGGGATTATGTACTTCTTTATTTTGATGGATATTGTACTTGACCTTTATTGTGGTTTTATGATGTAACCAGACATGTTTTACTTCCGCTGTTATGAGATGATGTTTTAAAATTTCAAGTACTATTTATATCTGTCTTGTTGTAATTTTTCTGTTCTATATTCACTAAAATACTCCACCGATGCTATGGCATTCCCTTAGTGAGTGATCATAGCGGGAGTGGGGTGTTACAGTATGATTACTACAACTCAGATGAAAAGACAACAAAAGAGATTTGGGAAGCACTGAAGAAGAAGTATGATACAGAGGAGGCAGGGGCAAAGAAATATGCTGTAAGTCGCTACCTAAAATACCAAATGACAGATGCGAGATGCAATCTCATGAGCTTCAGAAAATAGCTCATGAGATCATCTCCGAAGGTATGGCATTGGATGAATAAATTCAAATTGCTGTTATCATTGACAAATTACCCCCTAGCTGGAAAGATTTTAAGAATGTCTTACGACATAAGACTAAGGAATTTTCCTTAGAAAGCATGATTACATGCCTCCGTATTGAGAAGGAGGCATGCAAGTAGGACCAGAAAGAAGAGTTTTTGATTGTAAATAACAACAACACTAAAAAGACCAAACTCGTTGTTCTGAAACCGAACCCGAAATCATTTAAGAATCATAATAGGCACAACAAACAGAATGGGAATTTGCAAGGAAACCCAAAAGGACAGCAGAAACCAGCCCAAATGAATGATTCTGGACGGTTGTTTCTATGTTACAACTGTGGAAAACCAGGTCATATGGCATGAAAGTGTCGTAACAAGCCAAGCTCTGCACCGTAGGATAACCTGACTGAGGAGCCTCTTACGACCATGATTACTGAGATTCACCTTGTCGGTGGATCAGAGGGATGGTGGGTAGACACTGGTGTTGTTGGATCTAGATTAACCCTAGAGGGGCGGTGAATAGGGTTTATCGCAGATTATCACTGAGTTTATAATATTAAAAAAAATCACAGCACAAATAATGATCAGAGTAAATAAATGCTGTAAATATATAACACACAGATATACCCAGCTTCGGCAATCCTGCCTACTGCTGCATTCCCCAAGGTTTTTATTATAGAATTATACAGACTCCCGCATACACAAACTTACAGACTCGCGACCCTCGCTAACCGCCTACACAGTTTTGTACACTCGCAATACCTGCTGCTGTACTAACCCTATTCTAAAAACCCTGACTGATCTTTGTCCCCAAGTTCAGATTTTCCCTGCCTACAACCCCGTAGTCAGTAACCCCTAGTTTGACAGACTAGTAAACTGTTCAGATTGGTTTACAAAAGAAATTACAACAAAAATTACAAAACAAAATATGAAACCCTAGTTAATAAATATCAAAAGGAGTTCAATAATTAAAGGGTCATCCCCTTTTCACATATGCTTGGCCGACCCATTCATTATTTCCTTTTGCCCGATCCTTTTGCTTCTGGAAAAAAATATGGCGGCTTCAAAACTGAGAAACTAGGGTTTCTCTGGAATCCCCAAATCGATTCGTTGCTTGATGGAATTGGTTGATCTCCTTGTCTTTGATGATTACTCCGTGGCTTCCTCTATTTTGCTTGATCGAATTTGGTACTTTCGGACGATCGAAACGATGGGTAAAAATGTGAGTTTTCTGAAATCGATTTTTAATTTTTGCTTGAGATTTTTGCTTGCAGTTTTGATTGAACTGTTTTTGGTCTCAATCCTTAATTGCCCATGATGTATTGGTGTGACTAAATAGGGCAAAAATAGAAAACCCTAAATCATTCTCTGATTTCGGCGTATAACTTGTCTGATTAATTGGATGATTTCCCCTTTTGCTTGCGCGATTTTTGCTTGTGAATTTGGTCTTCAATTTGGCCTTCGATGCAACTGCAGATTTAAATTTCCCCTTTTGAAACTGAATTAGTCCCTTGTTTAATTTCTTGCCAAAAAACTGTTGCGTGATTTCTGGACATTTTGCATTTGTAGAATCTGGAAATAAATCCTTGAATTGCTCTGAAATCCCTATATGCCTTGATTCTGATTTGAATTATTGCCTTAAAAAAATTGTCTTCGAAAGTGTTGTCTATCTCTTTGCTTGATTGATTTCCAAACATGTGAGAAAAGGAACTTGGACAAAAATGCTTTTCTGAAATTCTGGAATTATTAAACACTTGCCATTTAAACCGAACTGTGATTTAAAAAAATGTTTTGGCAAAAAATAAAAGGAAAGTATTGAATTGTGAAAACAATTTCTTGCCCATAATCACTGTTTGCCAAAAATGCTTGATTGCCGAAATGTTTCCTTGCCAAAACATATTCGTTTTAGGAAACTGTTTTGCTAGAAATAATTGATTCATTTTCCCAAACAAAACTGCCGAGAATGCTTGAATTTTTCTGGAAATAGAAATGTTTTGAATTTTCAAAACATTTAAGATTATCCCTTATGTGAAAATTTTGATTTTCTGGAAAGTTTTATTTGCTGTTTTCACCCACTGTTATGCTGAACCATGTTGAGATGCCCTTAGCTTGACCATATGACTTTACCATGAGTTAAGCCATGCTGTTTTAATTGTGATATTGCTTGGCCATGCATTTCTCATTAAAACTGTTGTGTTCATACTAGAACATGTACCCATTCTTGAGTACTTCTGTGTATCACCAGTTTGCATTAAAACTGAAACCATATATTTGAGTCATGTATACTTCACTTTGCTTGACATTGAACTAAGTACCACCTGGCATTTAGCTGTTGCCAACCCTGACTTGTACAACATGAATATGTATATTCACACCACTGTCTTGTATTTGCTCCAGTATAGCTGAACCTTTTTGATGTATTTGGACCCATCTGCATACTGAACTATGTTGAACCATGAACTGGACGTGTTGTTCCCATTTTTCACTTGAGCTTGGTTGCTTTGTCATGGCCCAACCACTTTGACCATGCTTGCTGTCTTGATCGTGAACTTAAGATTTGTACACTGAGTTGACACATCATTTATGCATGTGTATTTGCCTCTGTTTTGACTACTTGAATTGTGTAGCTGTACCAATGTCTCAGTCCATGTTGATTTGAAATTTTTGCACTTCCATGATATATGGTACATGCAGTCTTTGTGCTCGACCTATGTTGCATTGCGTTCACTTTTGCTCGGCCATGTAACTGTGGTTCCATATACTTGTACACTTGCACAATGTACATTTGGCTTGACATGATTTTGATTCGACCATTTTTATTTGTGCACTGGGTCGAGATGGTCCACGTGGCTCCTCCTCAGTTGCATACACTATATTCTGATTGGCGAGGCAGTGCACATATGTATATTTATACATGTGTGTATATGCAGCCATCAGACATATTTTCCTGTCCCTGCATTGTATATACATACTGTCTGCCTTGTGGTATTTACAGTGTATCACTGTGAATATCACAAGCTGTCTAGACACAGATTGATGGTTTATATAAATCAGATCAAGTCATGAAAAATGATGAGAAACACACCAGAAAACTGAGGCAAATAAAATTTTAAAAATAAAATTTATATTCGCATTTATTCAGTCTAAATTCTATTGCAGTGTACTCTGTGTGTGTGTTTCATTGTGACAGGTAAGCAGATGATGACTGAACTAACAGTGAAGATGCTGTGAAGACAGAAGCTGGAAGACAGAAACAGAAACAGTGAATGTATATAAAATCAAAGTGTCTGTATAGTTGAGTGTGGGTGTTGTAGTGATGTGTGAGGAGCTTTGTATAGAATGAAATTGATTGTACAGTAAAGAATATCAGTGAGATGTACAAATAGTGGAGTAAAAGAAATGTACTGTTTGATATTGAAATAAAATATTATATTTAAATAAAATACTATGAATATAAATATTATATTCCTGTCTTTGATGTATATATAGAACAGTACAATAACAAACACATTTCAAATAATAAATATTTGGTTGTTATCATCAAACAAAAATCATATAATTGTGTATACAACACCGTTATATACAACAATCTCCCCCTTTTGATGATGACAAACAAATATAAGATTTTGAGCATAAATGTGTTTGAAAAAAAAGAAATATATATTACTCCCCCTATTTGAATGCTCCCCCTTCAACAGAAACTCCCCCTATAACTGTGCATGAGTGAAATGTATGAATAATAAAAAAATTTCAAAATTAAAATTATTTATAAAATATTCACTCATAAATCAAAATCTAATCCATTCTCCCCCTTTTGTTATCATCAAAAGGATACAGAATTTTAAAATATAGATGAAGAATGACAAAAAAAATTCCAGCATAAGAGGAAGAATAGTCATCATAAATCTCAATCAGTCAAACACAAATCATAATAAACTAAGAACTGGTGGCATATCTCACATTTTAGAGAATGGCGGATTTACAATGAATTTTATATAAAATGGAGAGAGTAAAAAATTATTTTTCCAAAGAATTTTTATAAAAATGAGGTTCAAAAACAGAGATGGAATTTGGACTATAATTAATAATTCAATTTAAGTGACAAAATCGAATAACCTCAAATCCCAATACCCATCAATCAACAAATCATAATACGTCATAAAATATTAACACATTTCACAGATTAGAAAATGGATTGATAGGCTGGTTTTTATACACAAAGGAGAATTTCAAGTTTATTTCAATTTATAGCACATTATTCCTTTTTTTTATTTTTATTTAAGAGCACACTGACCACGCATAACCAGAGCTTGGATTTTTAAATGAGGTCAGTCGCAGCTTAAATTATAAGTTGTCTCTTAACCATGCATGACCAGAGCTTGGATTTTTAAATGAGGTTAGAGACACACTTATATATTAATTATATTTATTATTTTCAGCATTTAAAGGAAAAACTCCTCAGTATATAAAACCAATATATGAATGATAGAAAATGGGGTAGGTACAGAGATGGACTGTGAAATAAATTTCTAAATTAATTATATTATGAAATATGTTCGACTGTACCAGGATCATTGAAAATTTTCAGTTATCACTAATTTTGAATAATAACATAACCACAATTCCATCACCAATATTTTCACTGTTTATTCAAGATAATATTAAAACATATTAACTCTCCATATTAATATAAAATTATCCCGATGGATGGTAGAAAGATGAAAGATAATGAAGATGGTCATGAAATAATTGCCGGTTCAAAGATATTATAATAAATATTAACCATCATGAAAAATCTAAATAAAATTTCCTCTTGTTGTGAAATATATCGTAGTCACAATTCATCACAATTTCAAAAACTGTTAATTATTTTGACGAATTATAAATACAGTTCAATATGGATATTGATTTTGAATGAATAATCAATAAATAATCTTAAAATTGAAAATCAATTACAAGAGTAATATGAAGAGCTATACAAAGCCCAAAAGGGATAAGAAGAATATATACATTATGAGAATAAGAAAAAAAATTCAGCACTTCCTATTCTGATACCACTTGTAGTCTCTATTAATGAGGATTTTTAAGAGACACTGGTGGCTAAACAATGGTATCTCAGTCAATAGAAAAAACTTAATTACAAAGCAAGCAAGTCAAGCACACAAATTTCATTTATCTGAGCACGATAAACCTTTGATACCAAATCAAGCAGTCCTCAAAAAAAAAAAAAAATTAGAAATCAATTTCTTATAATTAGAGCAACATGATTCCAAAAACAAACATTTTTCAAAAACAGTATCAGAGTAGCACAGAAAAATCAATATCACAATAGACTTGTTAAACGATGTTTCTGAAGGTCACAAAAACAATATATTCCACGATCCATGATTATAAAATTTAGTTTATTTTAAATCATTTGAAGAAATGTGAATATATCAGGATTTAATGAATCAATCACACAATATTATATTTCAGATTCAAGATATGTGTGCGATTCAATAAATCAATAATTTCAAATGATTTTAAACAAACATATATTAAAATCAAATAACCATGAAATAATAGAAAATTTTAAGACCATATTTTCAAAGAAATTTTCACAGGTATTTCTGACAAACCCATAGAAAAAAAATCAGATCATTTACATCAGGTTTGATAGATATTCATGATCCAAAATAATTTATTTGAAATCACTTGAATCAATGTCAAGTTTTGAAATATAATGAATCAGTCACACAAGGTTGATAATTTCAAATTTAGGAGGTGTGTGATTATTCAAAATATTAATAATTTCAGATGATTTCAAACAAACAAATTCTAACTATGATGATCATGAATAACAATGATTTTCAAGATGTATCACTGAGATTCTAGACAATTTAAAATTTCCAAGCCAATCTGAAAAATAATGGAAATATCACTACTGATAGATAATAAAGTGCTGTAATGAGTGTAATATTTCAAGTTTTTCTAAAATGAATTAGAAGAATCTCAAGACAACAACGATGAGTGAATTTCCATTAAAATTTCAGATCTTCAAAAGTTTAGAATTCTAATTAACAGTGTTCAAGATTTGACAAGAATACATCAACACTGTTATGAATTCATAAATCAGAAAATAAACTTCAAAACAATTATAGATATTTACAAGATTAAAATCAAGATCTGGAAATAATTAACACATCAGAATTCTATTCAAATAAAGCGAATTTCCAGAAAATCGTGAATTCTGCAACTGGAAGTTTAAGAAAGCACAGAATATGAAAGAATATGGCAGTGACAAATCAAAAAACAAAATTAGAAAAAGGTAGAAGGAGGAATAAACAAAGAAGAAAATATTTACACAGATGAGTTTAGAAATCATACCTGACAAACGATGTAAAACAGAATTTCTAACTCATCCGATTTGGCTAAGGAACTGTGATTAATCTAATGATATGAAGCAGTTTGAATTCAGTTTCTCTTTTCGGCACAGTTGTTCGTCAGCCACTTCAGGTACCTAACAGTTGATAGGATTGAGTGGTCTAACAAAGTTTGTAAAACCACCCACGGTTGTATTTATTCGTTTTGGTACCCAAACCTGTTTGTATAACAAACCCTCTAAATTTAATTTTGTACCCTTTGGAACCCAAATCTGTTTGAATTTCACGAAGTTTGGTTTATTTCTTTTTGGGATCCTGGATTGTTTAGAAGGATTATTATAAAACAATTTCTCTTTTTGATTTTGACTCAAAAAACCTTTGAAATTATAAGAGTTCAAATTTTCAAATCGATTCTTTTCAAAGTTGTTTGAAGGATTTTTCAAATCATTCGAAATTCGTCTTTCAAAAACATTATTTTTCCCAAACCCAATTCCACGTTTATTTTGAACAGAAAATTGGTTTTTCAACAACATATTCAAAGATTTTTCACCGTTTGAAAAATTAGACAAGATTGTTTCAAGTTGTTGAATTTCAGTTTTAAGATCACCATTTTCTTTCAATAAATCTGAACAACGATTTTTAGTGATCTCACATCTTTCAAAATCAGATTTCAAAAACAAATTTTCATCATTGAGTAACTTTATTTTGGTTTGGGACTCAGCAATCTCAGACTCAAAATGTTTTCGATTTTCAGATTCAACTTTCTTGAGTTTTTCAATCTCAATTTCTAACTCATTCAAAATAGACTCGGTTTTCAACAAATTTTCATTTTCAGCAATTTCTAGTTTGGAATGTATATCAATTTTAAAATTTTCAAATTCCTTTTGTAGAAGACTGTTCAAACTTGATAACTCAATCTTGTTCTCATTTAAGATTAGAATTTCATTTTCAAACTTTTGAATATTTTTATTGAGTTGAACAAGATTGGTTTCCAAATTTAAACAATTTTTGCAATTAGAATTTGAAGAATTCTTAACGTTTTTGAGTTTTGATTCCAAAACATTATTTTTGCAGATCAACTCAAGCCTCTCAGATTTCAGAAGTTTATTTTTAGATTTTAACTTCTCAACAGATTCAGTTAAACCATTTAAACGGTGAATCAAAGAAATATTTCCTGTTGAGTCTCCATCTGGATTTCCATCTGTACAACCTGTTAAGCACAAATATGAAGCTGAGTTATCTTTCTGGGATTTTGAGCATTTGTCAGTTTTTCCATATAGCGCGTTGAGAGTCTGTCAGATTTCCTGCGCAGTCAAACAATGGGAAATAAGGCTATATTGAACATCATCAATATAAAAATATAAAATATGAGTAGCATGTAAATTAAATTCAATATCAACCCTACTTACAATATCATACCCATTTTTAATACTATTCCAACATTTAATATCAACAGATTTTAAATAAGATTTCATTTCTGATTTCCAATTTAAAAAATCTGTACCATTGAAAATAGATGGAATATGACTGGACTGACTCTCTATGGACTGACAACTAGGATTCACCATTTCTCTAGAGTTAACAGAAAATACCTGCTCTGATACCACTTGGTGGATCTAGATTAACCCTAGAGGGGGGTGGGGGGGGTGAATAGGGTTTATCGCAGATTATCACTAGGTTTATAATATTAAAAAAAAATCACAGCACAAATAATGATCAGAGTAAATAAATGCTGTAAATATATAACACACAGATATACCCAGCTTCGGCAATCCTGCCTACTGCTGCATTCCCCAAGGTTTTTATTATAGAATTATATAGACTCCCGCATACACAAACTTACGGACTCGCGACCCTCGCTAACCGCCTACACAGTTCTGTACACTTGCAATACCTGCTGCTGTACTAACCCTATTCTAAAAACCCTGACTGATCTTTGTCCCCAAGATCAGATTTTCCCTGCCTACAACCCCGTAGTCAGTAACCCTTTAGTTTGACAGACTAGTAAACTGGTCAGATTGGTTTACAAAAGAAATTACAACAAAAATTACAAAACAAAATATGAAACCCTAGTTAATAAATATCAAAAGGAGTTAAATAATTAACGGGTCATCCCCTTTTCACATATGCTTGGCCGACCCATTCATTATTTCCTTTTGCCCGATCCTTTTGCTTCTGGAAAAAAATATGGCGGCTTCAAAACTGAGAAACTAGGGTTTCTCTGGAATCCCCAAATCGATTCGTTGCTTGATGGAATTGGTTGATCTCCTTGTCTTTGATGATTACTCCATGGCTTCCTCTATTTTGCTTGATCGAATTTGGTACTTTCGGATGATCGAAACGATGGGTAAAAATGTGAGTTTTCTGAAATCGATTTTTAATTTTTGCTTGAGATTTTTGCTTGAGATTTTTGCTTGCGGTTTTGATTGAACTGTTTTTGGTCTCAATCCTTAATTGCCCATGATGTATTGGTGTGACTAAATAGGGTAAAACTAGAAAACCCTAAATCATTCTCTGATTTCGGCGTATGACTTGTCTGATTAATTGGATGATTTCCCCTTTTGCTTGCGTGATTTTTGCTTGTGAATTTGGTCTTCAATTTGGCCTTCGATGAAACTGCAGATTTAAATTTCCCCTTTTGAAACTGAATTTGTCCCTTGTTTAATTTCTTGCCAAAAAACTGTTGCGTGATTTCTGGACATTTTGCATTTGTAGAATCTGGAAATAAATCCTTGAATTGCTCTGAAATCCCTATATGCCTCGATTCTGATTTGAATTATTGCCTTAAAAAAATTGTCTTCGAAAGTGTTGTCTATCTCTTTGCTTGATTGATTTCCAAACATGTGAGAAAAGGAACTTGGACAAAAATGCTTTTCTGAAATTCTGGAATTATTAAACACTTGCCATTTAAACCGAACTGTGATTTAAAAAAATGTTTTGGCCAAAAATAAAAGGAAAGTATTGAATTGTGAAAACAATTTCTTGCCCATAATCACTGTTTGCCAAAAATGCTTGATTGCCGAAATGTTTCCTTGCCAAAACATATTCGTTTCAGGAAACTGTTTTGCTGGAAATAATTGATTCATTTTCCCAAACAAAACTGCCGAGAATGCTTGAATTTTTCTGGAAATAGAAATGCTTTGAATTCTCAAAACATTTAAGATTATCCCTTATGTGAAAATTCTGATTTTCTGGAAAGTTTTATTTGCTGTTTTCACCCATTGTTATGCTGAACCATGTTGAGATGCCTTTAGCTTGACCATATGACTTTACCATGAGTTAAGCCATGCTGTTTTAATTGTGATATTGCTTAGCCATGCATTTCTCATTAAAACTGTTGTGTTCATACTAGAACATGTACCCATTCTTGAGTACTTCTGTGTATCACCAGTTTGCATTAAAACTGAAACCATATATTTGAGTCATGTATACTTCACTTTGCTTGACATTGAACTAAGTACCACCTGGCATTTAGCTGTTGCCAACCCTGACTTGTACAACATGAATATGTATATTCACACCACTGTCTTGTATTTGCTCCAGTATAGCTGAACCTTTTTAATGTATTTGGACCCATCTGCATACTGAACTATGTTGAATCATGAACTGGACGTGTTGTTCCCATTTTTCACTTGAGCTTGGCTGCTTTGTCATGGCTCAACCACTTTGACCATGCTTGCTGTCTTGATCGTGAACTTAAGATTTGTACACTGAGTTGACACATCATTTATGCATGTGTATTTGCCTCTGTTTTGACTACTTGAATTGTGTAGCTGTACCAATGTCTCAGTCCATGTTGATTTGAAATTTTTGCACTTCCATGATATATGGTACATGCAGTCTTTGTGCTCGACCTATGTTGCATTGCGTTCACTTTTGCTCGGCCATGT
Source organism: Allium sativum (assembly GCA_030737875.1). Classification (NCBI taxonomy): domain Eukaryota; kingdom Viridiplantae; phylum Streptophyta; class Magnoliopsida; order Asparagales; family Amaryllidaceae; genus Allium; species Allium sativum. The sequence continues at coordinate 527,837,147 of CM060913.1, read as the reverse complement.
AACTGTGGTTCCATATACTTGTACACTTGCACAATGTACATTTGGCTTGACATGATTTTGATTCGACCATTTTTATTTGTGCACTGGGTCGAGATGGTCCACGTGGCTCCTCCTCAGTTGCATACACTATATTCTGATTGGCGAGGCAGTGCACATATGTATATTTATACATGTGTGTATATGCAGCCATCAGACAGATTTTCCTGTCCCTGCATTGTATATACATACTGTCTGCCTTGTGGTATTTACAGTGTATCACTGTGAATATCACAAGCTGTCTAGACACAAATTGATGGTTTATATAAATCAGATCAAGTCATGAAAAATGATGAGAAGCACACCAGAAAACTGAGGCAAATAAAATTTTAAAAATAAAATTTATATTCGCATTTATTCAGTCTAAATTCTATTGCAGTGTACTCTGTGTGTGTGTGTGTTTCATTGTGACAGGTAAGCAGATGATGACTGAACTAACAGTGAAGATGCTGTGAAGACAGAAGCTGGAAGACAGAAACAGAAACAATGAATGTATATAAAATCAAAGTGTCTGTATAGTTGAGTGTGGGTGTTGTAGTGATGTGTGAGGAGCTTTGTATAGAATGAAATTGATTGTACAGTAAAGAATATCAGTGAGATGTACAAATAGTGGAGTAAAAGAAATGTACTATTTGATATTGAAATAAAATATTATATTTAAATAAAATACTGTGAATATAAATATTATATTCCTGTCTTTGATGTATATATAGAACAGTACAGTAACAAACACATTTCAAATAATAAATATTTGGTTGTTATCATCAAACAAAAATCATATAATTGTGTATACAACACCGTTATATACAACAGGTGCTTCTCGCCATGTCTGCTTTGATCGTGACTTGTTCTCTACATACATGACTGCTGAAAATCAGAAAGTGTTGTAGGGAGATTCTCACACCACTAAAGTCGCAGGGATTGGCAATGTGGAAATTAAATTTACCTCTGGAAAGACTGTTATTCTGAAAGATGTTATGCATACTCCAGAGATAGGAAAGAATCTGGTTTCTGGCTTTCTCTTTAATAAGGCCGGCTTTACTCAAGTTATTGGGGCTGATTTGTATACCATAACTTATAAGGGAACTTTTGTGGGAAAGGGTTATGCTTTTGAGGGTATGTTTAAACTGAATGTTGAATCTAATAAAGTGACTACTTTTGCTTATACGTTGAAAGATTTTAATATTTGGTATTCTAGATTATGCCATGTTAATAAACGAATAATTCATAACATGAGCACCCTAGATATGATTCCTAAAATGACAGAATCTGAACTTGATAAATGTGAATTATGTACACAAGCAAAAATCACAAAGAAACCTCATACATCTATTGATAGAGTTTCTGAACCCTTAGACTTGATTTATTCTGACATATGTGAACTTGATGGTACTTTGACTAGACATGGACATCATTATTTTATCACTTTTATTGATGACTGTTCTGATTTCACATGTGTATACCTTATGAAAAATAAAAGTGAAGCATTTGACATGTTTAAAACATTCAAAACTGAAATTGAGAATCAAGCAAATAGGAAAATTAAGAGACTACATAGTGATAGAGGAACAGAATATGAATCTACTTCAATTCTAGATTTCTATAAATTACATGGTATAGTACATGAGAGAACTGCACCCTATTCTCCTGAAATGAACGGTAAAGCTGAAAGGAAAAATAGGACCTTTACCGAACTAGTAGTTGCCATGTTACTAAATTCTGGTGTAGCAAAACATTGGTGAGGGGAAATTTTATTGACTATATGCTATGTTCTGAATAGGGCGCCCAAATCTAAGAATAAAATTTCACCTTATGAAATTTTAAAGAATTATAAACCCAATGTCTCATACTTCAGAACTTGGGATTATTTAGCATATGTTCGCATTCCAGACCCTAAGAGAATAAAATTGGCAAGTTGAGCATATGAATGTGTATTTATAGGATGCTATTAATGCAAAGCATACAGATTCTATGCCATAAATGCACATAATATAATTGAATCAAATGATGCCGATTTTCATGAAACAAAATTTCCTTTTAAATTAAGGAATAGTTAGGGCACTTCAAGTATGCCTACTAGAACAGAACTTAATGAAAATTGTGAAGCTGAACCTAGAAGAAGCAAAAGAGCAAGAACCATAAAAGATTTTGGTTTAGATTTCTGTGCTTTTACTATTGAGGAGGATCCCATGAACCTCCTAGAGGCCTTATCTTCTTTAGATGCCGATTTTTGGCAAGAGGCTATAAATGATGAGATGAATACTTCAGTATCCGATAAGACTTGGCATTTGGTAGATTTACCCCCTGGTTGCAAATCTATAGGCTGTAAATGGGTACTTAAAAAGAAATTAAAACCTAAGGGTACTATTGATAAATATAAAGCACAACTAGTAGCTAAAGATTTTAAACAAAAAGAAAATATAGATTTCTTCGACACTTTTTCACATGTTACTAGAATCACATCCATTCTGCTATTAATCTCACTTGCCTCTATTCATAATTTATTAATACACCAAATGGATGTGAAAGCCGCATTTTTGAACGGTGAATTAGACGAAGAAATTTATATGGACCAGCCTGAAGGATTTGTAGTACATGGTCAAAAACATAAAGTATGCAAATTAGATAAATCGTTATATGGTTTAAAACAAGCACCTAAACAATGGCATGAAAAATTTGATAACTTAATCATTTCACATGGTTTCAAAGTTAATGAAAGTAACAAATGCGTTTATCGCAAATCTGAGAATGACATTTGCACTATTATACGCCTTTATGTAGATGACCTACTCATTTTTGGGTCAAACATTCATGCCATAAACTCAGTTAAATCCTTATTAAGTGCCAATTTTGATATGAAAGATCTAGGTAAGGCGAATGTAATCCTTAGTATTAAAATTACTAGGTCAAAAAAGGGACTTTCTTTAGAACAATCTCATTACATTGAGAAGATACTAAAGAAATACAATTACTTTGACTGTAAACCTGCAAGTACACCATATGATCACAGCGTAAAGTTATTTAAGAACACTGGTGAAGGTGTAAGATAGTTGTAATGACCCGTTGAATTTGCAACCTTGGATATCGGCATACAACACCATGTCGAGCATCCAAGCATCAAAAACACCAGATAGTCCATGAAAGAAATTAGAGGGTGAGGATAGATAAGATAGAAACTTAGAATAGAAGAAGAAGAACATACAACATCAGAGTAAATACGAATCTCACAGCGGAACGAATAAATATATTTCATAACATAACTTTGAAATAAAACAGTATCTGTATACAATACCATTATTTGAGTATAACACTTACTATACATCGGAAATAACAATAGCTATATAATCCTGAAGCCTCCAGCTCCCGCTCTTCAAGTATCTGTAACATCCCGACTACTTGACTGCCTGTACAAAATTGGGCACCCAAGTGTTTAGGGAAAACAAAACAAAATAAATTCTGGGTCAGTCATGTGACTGGTGTGAGTAAACTCAAATCATTTGTTTAACTTTTCAAAATCCTTTTGAAACAAAGGATAATCGTAAGACCGATCCACACATAAATACGGATGGTTTTTACCTTATGATAACCCAAAATATTTTTCTAAAATGATACTTGTCTGATATTATAGTAATGTCTAGATCAAGTAAATAGGAATCTAGCGGAATGCTTTCATCTCACGTTCTACATATATAATATACAATCAAAACTGCGGGATCTTATTGGGTAATGGATTTCCAACTCTGACAAGGTATGGAACCACTTTCGGATCAGTGTACACTTGAAGCGATACACTGGAGTTCAACAAGAACATCTTGCAATTTGGCCATACATGACCGGCCATTCATTTCGCTTGAATGTTCCGAATATATTATCACCTTACTGTTGGTATACCAACATAACCGTTCCCGGGAGATACAGAAGCGAAAGAAGTAACAAATATTAATATTCTCTAGATGGTGACAATATACCATACTTGGGTGCGACCCACTTAGCCATGCTGCCTGCCCGATTTCTGTCATTTCCCAGTTGATGAGGCTTGAGGTCATAACGTATCTTTTAACAGATCGCTCCTACATTTACTTTGAATGCCACATCGTCATACCTATCAAACCACAAATTGATTTCCCCAAAAATACCACGGGTATAAGCTAAGAGAAACGAATTCCTCCGCCACCAACGTAAATACATTTTAAACAATCAACTTAGGTGATCTGCCAAACATACTCTGTCAGACATTCGTCCATTCAAGTTATCCTGGGACTGGACAACCCGAAGGCACTATTTTGTAAATAGGACAACCCTTGCATAACTTCGTCTTCAATTTTCTTTATCATATTTGATTCGCAATGCTAATACCATACAGAGTGGTTTTCAGATAATATATCTGATCCCGGTCTCTCCGTATTGACAACGAAAATGGTAAAAATCTTCGATTGTCAGTGATTTAACTATAAAATGAAAACATGTGTGCAAACAACGATATTCTTTCCAGATGGAAATTCTATCGATCAATCATCAATCATATTTATTCATTTCCCCATTTCTCATTTCCATATATTCATCAAATCCTTATTTTATAATTTTAGAAATATACGTTAATAACTTTGGAAAACGTTTCCATTTCTGATTCACGCATCACTATCTTTTCACATATATCAGTCTCGAACTGTAAACTAGTAAGAGAACAACCCCCTACGTATTAACCCCGAAGGTCGAAACCAACATCAGATCAATACCCAGAAAGTCATTCAACTCAACTAATTTCTAGTCAGTTTCTAATTTTCAGTAATTCCATTTAAATTCCTACTTCAAATCCCAAATTCCTTTATAATATTTTATTTGCAAAATATTTACTTTAAATAAATATCATGTTACACCTGTGTGCGAAGCACGAGTCTAACCTTCCTAATGTAAAATTCTCTTTTTATAAACTCTATTCATTTTCCAAATATTTCCTTTTCAATATCCTATTTATTTCATATAAATATTTCCCTTTTCAATGTCCTATATATGAACTATTTATTTCATATAAATGTTTTACTTTTCAATATCCTATATATTTCATAAATATTTCCTTTTATATTTTTTTACAAATATTTCCTTTTCTATTCAATATCCGCTTTGAAATTCCTTTTTATAAAATCATTTGATTTTATATAAATGTATTTTATTTTCAACATACACATTGAAAATTCCCATTTTAATTCCAGTATTATATTTGGTATTTAAAATACCAAATAACAATGATTGATATCATTCAAACACACATAATTAACAACAGATTTTATATCACATCATATAGTAGAATATATGAAAAGCAGGAAAATAAATGTTGAGGAATCCAGTTGGATTCCTCCGACCTGTTTCCTTGCATCCATAGATGTTAAACAATATAATAACATCGATTTCATTTCGATATGAAATATTCTGATAAACAGAATCAACATTTGATTAGCAATTTATATATATATATATATATATATATATATATATATATATATATATCGTTATCAATAATTATAACCAATACATCAGCAATTCAACCAACCAATCAACACACAACAATCAATTATCATTTATCATTACTAGATTATATTTGTAAAAATATAAATTAATCAGAGTTAGTGAGATTTACTCACATTGGAAGTTCATCGTTAAATAACGATAAACCATCTTTTGATTCAGACGGACAATTTATTTTGCAATAAATCATAATGAGCCCCATTTCACTCCTAGACAGTTCCATTGTGTAGCAACCGTCCATACGATCCCAATGGATCCTGTTTTGTTGAATTCCGATAATGTATGGTTAAGATATTAATTATACAAGTTAGTACGCTTATTGAATTGAATTAAATTTGGTTATATCAAATGTCGGGCCTTATTTACCAAATCGGCCCAAAATGGATACCCACCCGCATTCGTGAATAGTGTCTTCTTCTTCAAAAATAAACCACGGATCCTGTAGCCTTCCAATAGTCATAACATTTCTTTGAATTGCTCTTAAATTCTTCAACAAGAATTCAACCAATTAACACTAACCCGTTCTCTTCACAAATCTCGTTCTTCTATCCCTTACGTGTAAATTTCGAACTCATCCTCTTCACGCAGACTTATACGCTGCTCTTCAACTTCCAATGGCCACAGCCGATCAGATTCTACTCCTCCTTTCTCTTCCTTTACTAAGCTAAACTCGAAACAAACTTCGCCATTACGTTCCTCTTCCCGTCCTCTTCGAATACACACCTTCCATATAACGCTCGAACTCGCCAAATGAAATCGGTCCTCAACCCTTATACACGCCTCCACAGGAAAACACTGAAATCCAATGAAATAGAATTTCACCAAATTTCACCAAACAGTGTCAAATCTCACGCTAAAACCAAATACAAACTCGATTTCAAGACTAGATGCTTCAAAACTTCGAGAATCCCAACCCTAGCTACTGCGTGAGGAAACACGATGACCCAGAACTGGATCAAACTCAAAAAAACTACCACCAGCGTGTAGCACTCGACACTAGGATTGCAAACATATATGTTTTGGGATTTAAGAGATTTTATTTCAATTAATTTCATTTTTGAAAGTCACGAAATGTTTTTTCCTGGAAGAAAGACACGGCGGCTACAGTTTTTGACCAAGAAAAAAATGATTTTAGGGTTTAGAGAAGTTGTTGGATATTTATATATGAGGAATATTATTTTTATGTTCCATTATTTAATTCATTTTTATCACTACGCTGTTTTTATTTATCAATAAAAATCCCTATGATCACATACAATATCCAAAAATCATGAAAATTGACATACAACTAGAGTTTGACATTACGGACCCAATGAAACTTGTTTCGTCGAATTCCGACTCCGTTTTCTCGCACAACGTATTTTTAACCGTCAAAATACTAACTGTTTTTCACACACTGACTCCAAAAATCACGAAGCTTGAAATCTAACAATAATTTGATATTTCGAATCCAACAAAATTAGCTTCGTCGAAAACGGAGGTCGTTTGCAAAACTAGCTATTTTTAAAGCTCTAAATAACCCATTTAAATATATAAATATATTTAAAAATAATTAAATTAAATATAAATAAATTTATATTATCGATATATTCACAATAGAATATCATATAGCCCAGAATAATCCTATATGAATTTCTAACTCGATATTTCAAATCCCGATTAAATCAATATTCGATTTATAATGAAATTCCTTTTATAAATCATTATAAATTATAAAGGAATTCCATAGCGACTATTTGAAAATTTGATTTGGACATAAATCAAAATCTACACGACGAAATCTTGATTTTTCTCTTCCATTAGAAACATATACTTCACCAGCTCCGAACGTTTCTTATTTCACGGAAATCCGATTTAAAACGGATTCTATGTATTCGTTTAAAGTTCGAATAGCCAAATTACGAACTACCGCGCCATTTCGAGCTCGATTATACTTACAATATTATTATACGTTCAACTTTCATTATTTAAATATATTTTTATTATAATTCAACTCTAAACTGAATTAAATATTATAAAAAATCTAATTCACACAATATTGTGAATTCTACTATTTCTGACTATTTCAGAATTAAATATATTATTCTATTATTTATGTTAATTAAATATTCAATATTATTTAATTAAATAACCATTTAAATCTTTAAATCATTATTTAAATAATTAAAATAAATTAATTATTATACTGATAAAAATACGGGACATTACAATAGTCTGATTATGTGAGCATCATTGGCAGTCTTCGGTATGCCACTGATTGTACTAGACCTGACATTGCCTATGTCGTGGGATTATTGTGCAGGTTTACCAGTAGACCTAGTATAAAGCACTGACATGCTATTGAAAGGGTCATGAGATCGTTAAACGAACCATGAACCATGGATTACATTATGAAAGGTTTCCAGCTGTACTTGAAGGATATTCCGATGCAGACTGGAATACTTTATCTGATGATTCTAAAGTGACCAGTGGCTATATATTTAGCATCGCTGGAGGAGTTGTTTCTTGGAAATCCAAGAAATAAACTATTTTGGCTCTGTATACTATGGAGTCTGAGATGACAGAACTAGCTACAGCTAGTGAAGAGGCAGAGTATTTGAGAAATCTGCTAGTTGAGATTCCCTTATGGGAAAAACCGATACCAGCTGTGTTGATACATTACGATAGTACCGCGGCTATTACAAAAGTTCAGAACCGTTATTATAATGGTAAGAGACGATAAATACGTTGTAAGCATAGCACTGTTAGAGAACTACTTTCCACAGGTACTGTTAGAGTGGATTACGTACGTAGAGATGAAAAATTGGCAGATCCTTTGACGAAAGGACTTTCAAGAGAGAAAGTCTTTAATTCTTCTAAAAGAATAGGACTATTGCCCTTAGATTGTTGAGTCACGCATAATGGTGACCCGACCTAAATGACTGGAGATCCCAAGAACAAGGTTCAATGAGTAAAAACAAGTTATGTAGTGATAAGATTTGAACATGCTATTTAATAAACCAAGAAGCATGTATTCCTGAAGTGATTAGAGGATGAGTTAATAGAAACTCTGAATGAGATCTATATTCTATTTGGAGTGGAGTACCTACCTTCAGGAGTGCTCTTGATAGACTCACCTTTGTGAATGTGGAAATGTGGCAGTTTCCTGTGGAGTTTTGGGCAAAACTTCTAGAGCGTTCCCTAAACTAGGATAGACATGCACGGCCATAAATGCACGGGCTTATTTGATTGCACTATGGAAAAGGTTGTATGTGGTTTGATGTTAGGAATAGAGTTCAAGACTACGTGCCACTCTAGTAAAAACTGAATCTTATCCACTATGCAAAGGTTCAAGTCGGATGACACCTTTGTTTATGCACAATCTTATGTTTTTAGAAACTACTCGAAAATATTTTTAAAAATTTAGATGGGGGATTGTTGGAAATGTTTTATAAACATTAAGTGAATTATTAAAAATGTTGAATAAATGTATGAATGACTCCTATATGGTAATAGTCCCACATCATGGGATTATATGGAAGAAGCAAATATTTATACTTGATTCTAAGAAGTCATGTTGGGGCCTTGAGGCTCCCAATACATGCATTGTTGTGAGGAGGGAGACTATGCATCATGACCACCACACACGTGCGTGCGACCGACCGACTCGACCCCGGTCCGGTTTGGGCTTGGGCCTTGGCTTTGTTGTGTAGACACTTATATATTTTTTTAGACTCAAAAAACATTGCTTTTTCGAACCTTTTTTTATATAGAAAATCGTTTTTTATGCAACGGTAATGTTTTGCAACGGTAAACTTTGTTCCGTAATTTCAGCAGATCCGACTTTTTGTCCCAAACCCTAATTCTCGTTCTATATAAATCTTCAGCTATAGACGAGAAAAATACCGAATTACATATTATCTTCTTACCTCTGCCGCTATTAAAACTTTCTTTCAGAAATTTTCGAGCAGTGATCTTGTTTTTTCGAAATTGCAAATCTGCACTGATTTGTTGTTCAAGCAAATCAGTTATTGTGTTTTAGAGGCTGTTTTATCCTTGAGGCGACGACGAAAATACGAACTGGTTTGCACCTCTGACCAGATCGCCGAATTGTCTTCGAGAAAGCGACCTAGTCCGCGACTCAGCCATTATTTCCCAATAAACACAAAAGAACCAATCTTAGGCAAAAAGCTCAAAAGAGCAGGAGTATATTAGGCCAAATCTTATAGTTTAAAACAAATGATCTTGAAAAGCCATCACCAACATATATTGTTAGAACTATCTGTGACATCCATCTTGGTTGTGTAAGCAATATTTAATCATTTCCGAATATAGATGTTAGAAGAAAAACAATGTTAAAATTTGGAAAGTTAAAATCAAACTCCACTAGAATCCAGAGACAACATACTGCCTATGGTAAATAAAAATAAAAGAATACTAATGTGTGTTTTAATCTCATTCTTCAGTCCCCTGTTTTCCGGTGAGTCCAACAACAGTGAGAATACTAATGTGCTAAATCAACCAACTGCAGAGAATATAAATGTTTGAATGTCCAATCAATTTTTTTTTCACGTGAAAGCAAGTACCTATATTAGTGCTCATGAGAATAAACTTTAACAACAATGGATAAATCTTTTGACAGAATGAAAATTGTTTCAGGTGACAAGATCTTCGAAAATATGACTACCATGAAAACTAATCTGTTTCGATTAGCGCTAAAAAGCACTAGATAAATTGAAAGAAATGATATACCTATATATAGGACCACCTTTTGATTTCGACAGCCCAGCATGCTTTTTCTAGGTTACTTGAACCCGAATGTCATCACGTAAAACGTTCAGTGGTTAAGTGCATTCATTAAGACACCATCATAAGAGAAAAAAACTAACATGGTCCAAAAAAGCTAACTTAAAAGGTGACTATATGATAATAATGGAATACATGATTAAAGTGAGAATTTTGGTAATGATTAAGAGGTGAAGAGTTTATGTTTAATACAGTTAACTCTCCCAACTCATACGAGCTCATACAAATGCAGTCTTATTAAAATTTGAATTCGGAGGATTTAATAGGGTAAAGTTGTACATGTTGTGTTTTGATGCAGATATAACAAGTATAAAAGTTTGAATTCCATTAACTATGTATATAGTGATAGCATGGTATGAAAGCTAAACTTATAATAATATTAATAAGTAATATATTTTATGGTCTCGCTTGGGTGTTGTAAATTAGATTCATATGGCCCACCCAATGCAAGCTTTTGGGAAGACACAATCGAAATTACAGAAAGTATTTAAGGGAAGACACAAGCTGTTAATTTGAAATTAAACCGATTAACAACTTTCTTCACACGGACGGTGTTTTCTATCTGTATTTTGATATCATGCTTCCCAACTTAAATTAACACATCACTATACCATTTTACACTTAAAAACACCTTTTTAATTCATTGTTGTGAGTTGAACTACACAAACAACAAAAACAAAAAGAATACTTAGTTAACAATCATTATTCTCACAATCACCCAAACTAGAACAAAAAAAATCCAGTTAATTAACGACCTTCATTCATATAATAAAATACGCCATCACTTAAATAACAGCCATCATTCCCAGTTAACGATCATGATTACATTATGCCATAACTTAATAAACCGTCGATCATACAAACTGACCAATAATTAATACAATTACTCATACTAGTATGAGCTGAGAACTTTCCAATTTCCGATTTGAGGATGCAATAAGAAATAGCTGTTCAGGGTTTGTAAGGGTCTACAACACACAACCTTTATTTGAAAGCTGCAGTAGTTGAGAAATAGCTGCTACTAGGGACTTTTGGTCACCATTAGATCTAAGAATTGCACACATATATCATTCAACAAAAGGGACCACTTTCAGATCTAAGAACTACTATCACTTAATGGTTGATTTGCTGACCAAGTAGTTACTATTGTAATTGTTTGAAAAAGTGTAAAGATGGTTTATTATTATATTTTCAATTTTATTAAATTACTATTTTGAAATAAGTGAATGCCACGCCTTGTTGAAGAAAAAGCTAGTGGTATTGTACTACTAAAGCAGTTGCAAAGCAGCAGCGATGAACCTCCATTCAAACTTAATTCAAATTGTTATGGTTATTGCATACGTAAAAGAACTAGAAGTATGGCTTCATGTAGTAGTACCCAAACAACAACAATTAAGTTGCCCAAAAGTGTATATATAATATACATATATCTATTATGTTATATGCAAACTAGTCATAAATGATGAATGATATTTTAATCCTGCAAGTACATCTAAATTCTTGAAAAAGAAAATCCAGTGTGATATATGTATGATATACACCTTTGTTTTTTGAAAATACTAATATATAGGGTTATGATCTTAAGCTTACATTGAAGCACGCAACACCCTACCCGTAATTACAGTAATAATCATCCAAAGAGGCGATCATTCCTTCCACGAACATAGTCTTCATTACGTGACTCGCTGGTACGGACGTCTTAGCTTGCTATCTAAACTTCATTAGCATAACTCTCCTCCTTAATACTCTTCTAATAGCAGGCATCGACGTAACACTCAAATGTGGAAAGCGACAACGATTCCACCCTCAGATTTTTATACCTTGCATTCCAATAGAAAATATAAATTCCACATCATTGTCTTCTTCCAAATTAATAGCGGATGAACTATCATCTCTAACTCATTTTGCCACTCCTACGGACATTTTTCTTATTGGACACAAAAGTTCAAGAACTAGGTGATATAAAACACTGAAATTTCATCTGTTGCTCATTGGTTTCTAGCTTTTACTGACAAAGGCTTGTTAATTTTATCTTATTTTCAGATTTCAACCATGCATTTCATCAAGAAGAAATGTGTACGAAACCAAATATTACAATTGATTCAGGCTCTTATTTTAATGATTTATCTCAAGGTAACAAAAATTATTTCCGAGCTATAGCCTTATGCAGTAAAAACCAAATGGTGAGAAGTCAGTAAGAAACTGTAATGACCCGGGTTTTTGTCAACTTTGGTTATCGCCATAAACTCAATGATGACTAACCAAACGTCGAAAAATACCAGTCATTAGTGAAAGAAATTAGAGGGTGAGAATAGATAAGATAAAAACTTAGAATAGAAGAAGAAGAACACAACATCAGAGTAACACGAACCTCACAGCGGAACGAATAAATATATTTCATAACATAACTTTGAAATACAAATCTGTACTTGAATATACATATCATTATCAAAGTACAGCACTTACAACACAGCGGAAATGTAACACCCCACCTCCGCCAGGGTGACTCTTGCAAGCACTCTGACTTTGGAGGGGCGTTTGAACCAGGTAAACATGCATAATGATATATCAAGGCAGAACAAGAACATATGTATATATGTAAATAGAGTAAATAACATAGATAAAACAGCGGAAGATTTCAAACCATTTCAAAACAAGTCTGATACAACATAATGTCAATTTTCCAAATACACAAGTTTAGATAAAAACAACATTACTGAAAAACTGAAATACATAAGTACTATCCCCAAAATAAGTGATAACCATAGCTAGCTTCATGTCGAAACCGTACATGAGCTGAAATCCCTCAAGCAAGCAATCCGAAATCCAAGCTAAGCTCCAACGTTCCCACCCTGAGAACCTGGGGGGGAAACGGAAGAAAAGAGGCGAAAGAAAACAGGTCAGTCAAAAAGACTGAGTAAGCCCTACTACAATCAATGTAAACTAATAAAGTTAACTGGCATGAGAAGCAGGGATGAACATAAGGATAACAACATACTAGCATGATGATTAACTAACAAGGTAGATAAAGGTGTCATCGCATAATCAGGATTAAGGTTTTGCACCACAGGTGTACTAGCAAACTAACATGACTTGAATAAACAAGTATTGATCCCTTGGCCCAAGCTTTGGCCCAATAACATGAAGTGACCCTAACACGAGGTCCAATAAACATGAAGTGACCCTAACACGAGGTCCAATAACATGAAGTGACCCTAACACGAGGTCCAATAACATGAAGTGACCCTAACACGAGGTCCAATAACATGAAGTGACCCTAACACGAGGTCCAACCAAACGGTCTAGTCGATCGGCTCCCTAAGCCTAACTCGTCACGTGTTGGTGTCCATACGGCCCAAACATAATTGTAGTCGAACTGTGCCGGGTCCACCCTTCGGGTGTATCAAGCCCTAGTGTGCCAACCCCTGGACACCATAAACATGAGTGCACAATCTCGATCTACTGGTACCCATGCTTGACTTCTCCAAATACGGACTACGTGCACGACCATAGTCCGTCCGGAACTACATCGGCGTACCACCCTGCCGTCGTTTATTGGTCACTTACCTCCAGCCCAGTAATCGTGCCCCCTCCCTAGCCTAGTCCCTAGGGCCTTAATGATACAAACTTGGGATTACTGCTGGAGTGGGCCCCCATTGCTAGGATTTTTCTAGTGGGTTAAGTACGGTTTAACCCTCTTGATAATCATGGATTAACTTGGTTAAGTGTAACGATGAGTTCACGACTTAACCCTGACTAATCTACCAAGCCCAAATTGGTTAAGTATTAAGTGGACCATGACTTAACCCTAATCACGAGGCATTAGTTAATTTAATGCGCCTTAACCTCTCACATTAGACCTTGTTGTGGTTACTAGTTAAGCCGGGCGGGTCCGGGTAGCTTTACACCACAACTTGGTCTAACCTCGGGTTCAAGGTACAACACGACCAACTTCTCACATTGGGTCCTATTGTTTGTAGCAACTAGTTAAGCCGGTCGGTTCCGGGTAGGTTTACGCTACAAACTCAACCCAACCTCGAGTTGGTCACACTTATCTTTTCTAAGTGTCATGTCCATCATGTTTCCAAAACATGTTACAAGTTTCCAAGCATTTGGGTAGACCTAACTTAATAGGTAAATTCCCAAAGGGTAGACCTAACTTAATAGGTAAATTCCCAAGCTTATGTTTTTATGTCTTTTAAGTTTACCCAACCCCAAACGCAATCCCATCGCTTACATATCGCAATAGCGCATAAAGGATAGAAAGAGGGAACTTGGCATAATCATGACATAAAGGTGTTGAAGCCACAAGTTCAACATGGTGGCATATGAAATGTACATATGTTCATATATTTGCATATTACATTTTTAGGCCTCAAAAGCATGCATAAAACCAAACTTAGCATATTGGTGATACATGGTGATAAATGACATGTAGAAATGGACATAAGTTCGCATTTAGCCTCACATGCAAGTTATCATAAGGGATATGATAACTTACATGTTGCCAAAATGCAACCTTTAGCATAAAGCTTGAAGCTTTATGTTCATATACTTAAGATAAGCTTGCACAACATGATAACATGAACAAAATGATCACCCCAAACTTGCATAACCTAACATGGCAAACTTGCATATAAACTTGCATATTATAACATGATAAACTTGCATATCATAACATGGCAAACTTGCATAACATGGCAAACTTGCATATAAACTTGCATATTATAACATGATAAACTTGCATAGCATAACATGGCATACTTGCATAACAAAACTTGCATATCATAACATCTCAAACTTGCATAACTTGACATAGTAAACTTGCATATCATGGCAAACTTGCATATCATACATTTAACTTTAGAGTTTAAGTATGAAAGTAGAATAGGGCTTACAATGCTTAAGAAGTCACAAAAATATGACAAAGCCCTTATGAAATCAATTAAACCCAAAATGCAAGCTCTAATAGAAAATCCCTTGTGCCAAAATGATCAAAACTCTTTCTTTATGATGCAAATATAGAAACTTGACTTGAATGCAAGCTAATGATGCTCATACAAGTTTGAAAACACTTGTATGCATGGAAAATCACTTAGAAATTTATTTAGGAATTGTATGAAGAGAGTGGAGGCCATGAGAGGATTGATTTTGCCATAGTTTAGTTGCAGGATTGATTAATGATGATTTAGGGTTAGGTTAGGGCCTTATTTATAGAGATTAGGACTAGTTTCAACCCTAGGATTAAACCCTAGTTCCAATCTCAGCCCTCAAAACCGAATCTGGCCCCCAAGCTCAACACAAACCCAAAATGGTGCACCAGGCAGAACTGCCCGGCTGGACCAAGTCGACAGCCAAGTCGACAGGGCTGTCGACTTGGGTCCAACCAAGTCGACTCCCAAGTCGACAGGGCTGTCGACTTGGGTGCCCTGGCGGGAATTTTCCCGCCTGGCCCAATCTGCCCTAATTTTCCAAATTCAAACTTGAATTTGAAATCTGTTTTTACTTTGAAATTTTCTGAAAAATTCGTTGGGCCTTAATCGGGTCATACGGACTCTGATTTTCGAAAACTCGGACTCTATTTCGCGTATTTTTCCGAGACGAACGCAATGGCATAACCCGTTTCCCTTGATTCAGATTTTTGAATTAAATTCTGCCTCGATTTACGTTATAACAGGTTATTGAAAATACGGGTTGTTACATTCTCCCCTCCTTAAAGGATTTCGTCCCCGAAATCTTCAAGTTAGGAAGAACGTATCCTACCATCCAATCATCCATCTACTCAAAACATCATCCACGAGCAATCATTGTCCTTACAAGATTCTAAATGTTGTATGGACATATGCAAAGGTGTGTGTATATGTACTTATCTAATGCAAATATCATCAATGCAAATTATGTTAGTGAAATGAATCCATATGTATGCAATTCCTAACATAATGTATAATATCTATATGTGTGCACATAACATACATCCATATGCGACATCCATGTGATAACACAAAAATTTCCATCCATGAATAAGCATAAACACTCATGCATATGCAATATGAGGAGTGTGTGAGCCGATCTAGTGCCTAATGTGTATAATGCATCCACGAGTAACCACTTGCAAACACTTGCAACCACTTGCAACCATCAAGCATAACAAGTTTCAAACAGATGTTTCATCCAAAGGGTTTCTACCTAAGGTTCTCATGACAAGATTAACACGATATACTAGATAATCCAGACAAACATGGATAACAAAAGATATGCTACAAAGAGATCGAGAAGATAAGCAAGATATACTCCTTTTTGGATTACAAGAAATCCCTTCCTAACCCATCCCATATTCTATAAAAGCCCAAAAGGTTTAGTCAACCTAACGGACCCCTCCAAACCCTGACATGTATTACTAGCCAATAAGTCATACCTCCTGACAGAAATAGGACCGAGAGGATATACGTAAAAAGATAACATGCGAGTAAGTTCCACAGGAAAACAAGGATCAAGGATATACTCTTAGAAAGAGATATGATGCGCGTATCTAGCCTTCAGTCTTCTAAGTCACGTTTCCTTGAGCTTAAATCCACTGTGCTTTGACCGTCTTTTACTTCATGATTCCTTAGCTTCCTAACTCTTATTTCCAAATATGAGTTGGAACCCATTTCATTGTCGCCTCTCGTCTTCCTCTTTCACTTACTCTTCCATCATTCTTGGCTTAAACATAACTATGACCTCATGGTTTCATGCAAGCTCTCCAAAATTCACTAGTGAATTCTGGATCTCGTTTACTTACCATAAAGTAGTCCACGCAGCAAAACTTTGGAAATATCAATCCACTTTGCCAATTGCTCTTACCAACGTGATTTTCTATAACTCATGCTTGATCGAAATGAACCATCCGCCTGCGAATGATAGGCCGTACTTAGATTCAGTCGTTTGCCCATGACTTCCCGTAGACTATCCCAAAACTGGCTAGTGAAGATTGAGTCATGGTTACTAACTATACTTGAGGGAACCTCGTGCAACCGCTTTATTTCTTGAAAGTAAACTGTCGCTAGCTATGATGCAGTCCTTTCGCTCTTTACCGGAGTGAAATGAGCGCTCTTCGTGAGTCTACCTACTATGACCCACATGCTCGTATTCTCTTTCCTTGACCTAGGTAGTCCATCCACGGAATCCTTCGTGACGCTTTACTACTTCCATTGCGGGGACCTCCAATGGATATAATAGCCCACCGGGCTTCTATGACTCGGCCTTTAACCAGTTGGCACAACATGCACCTTAGGACAAACTCGGTCACCTCCTCGAGTGATGTGCCTCTTCAAGAGCCTTCTTTCTCTCATCGCGTCTTAGCCATCCCTTGTCATCTATAGCGAGGTGACTTATCATCTCGCCTCGAGTCAACTTGTCCATGATCTCGACTAACTGCGGGTCTTCTTTCTGTGAAGTCCCTACTTGATCCAGAAGGGTAGGTCTAAACTCAAGGGACGCTAACTAACTAATTAAACTGAGAGAACTTCTTACTTCGGTTGCATTCCTTGGAGTCTTCCAATCCTGAACTGCAACTACCTTAGCGGGATCCACCGCTAAGCCTTGCTTAGAAACTATGTGCCCAAGAAATCTAACTCCTTTTTCTCCAAAATGACACTTGGAGAACTTGGCCTTCAACTGATGTGCTCTAAGCGTATCCATCACCTCCACGAGATGCCTTGCATGCTCTTCCTCATCCTTAGAGAAGATCAGAATATCATCTACGAAGACCACGACAAACTTGTTCAAGAACTCCCTGAACACCCTACTCATCAAGTCCACGAAGTAGGCGAGTGCATTAGTCAAACCGAATGGCATGACCAGCCATTCTAAGAATCCATCCGGAGTTCTGAATGCAGTCTTGTCTATACTATCCTCAGCTACTCTCAGCTGATGGAATCCAGTAGCAAGATCAAGAAAAAACAGATGTTCCTACAAGCTGATCAAACAAATCATCGATCCTTGGTAATGGTTGTCTATTCTCCTTGTTTAACTCACGATAATCAACACAAAGTCGAAGAGAACCATCTGCCTTGGTAGTAAATACTACAGGCGCTCCCCATTCAGATATACTTCATCTAATGAAGTTCTTCTCAAGCAACTCCTTGACTTGCTTTCTTAACTCTCATCTTGCGGGGCCACGTGCCTAACCGGCCACAAAACTATCTTGGCGTTATCAACCAGATAAATGCGGAAATCTATCTCTCGTTTAGGGGTAACCCCCTTCACTTCACCCAAGATATCAGGATATTCTCGGACCACCCTCACCGATTACAAACTATCGATAGACGAGTTGAGGGATTCAAGATAACACAACATGACGGGACTCATAGGGTTACTAGAAATTTTTAGGGTATTACCGAGGCGAGTCATGAGCCTCACAACCCTATGCTCAAAAATCAAGGATGGCTCCAAAACTGGACAACCCATCCATGCCCAAAAATCAACCCATACCCCATGAAACCGAGAATATAAGCATCACGCGAGAATTCAAATCCTCCTAGATAATAGACAAATGGGCGGAACCCCCAATTGGATTTGAAGCACACACGGGATCATTAACTAGACTAGTACTTAGGTGCAAACTTTCAACTAGATCAGACGAGATAAACTATGCGATGCACCACAATCAAACAAGGTACGAACTGAAAAATCAGAAATATATACAAGGCTTTCAACAGAAATACTACCTCGATCGGGAACCGGAGCGGCATTGAGAGCATGAACTTGCCATCCTAAAGGTCCAGCACGCTGAGTCTGACCCTGGCCTTGCCCTCGCTTCTTCGAGCAATCCCTAGTGAAGTGTCCCATTTCTCCACAGTTAAAGCAAGTGCCCTTCCTTTTCCTGCAATCCTTGTTTAGATGAGTCAAGCTTCCATAAGTAAAGCACTTCTTTTCCTTCTTATCTTTAGACTTCTCCTCCTTCTTGTCACTCCTATTCTCTTCATTGAGTAGGGCCATATTCACCAAACTCTCGAAAGCTGCCCCCAAGGGTATATGAGTCATGGCTAAACCATGTAATGGCTCGTTTAATCCTAAAGCAAAGTATAGGGCCTTCTTCTGAGCTGTGTTAACCAAGTCTAAACCGACCCAAGCCAGTTGATTAAACTTATCTATGTATTCCCTAATAGTCATGTCCCCTTGCTTCAGTGATAGGAACCTTAGTCCAAACTTTCCTCGAAAGTCATCCCAAGTCTCAATTGGCCTAGTAGCGGTGGTGACCACCCACCAACGTGCAGCTTCTTCCTTTAGCAACCACACTGCTAATAAAACCTTCCTACGGTCACCTATATCAAAGAAGGCAAAAAGATCTTCGGTTTCTTTCAACCAATTCCTTGCCTCTACATAAGTCTCGGTTCCAAAGAAATTCTTGCAACCCATCGCCTTAAAATCTTGGCAAATCTTTGCGAAGTCAGTTTGAGGATGCTGAGGGGAAGGAGGAAGAGGAACCTCAGCGACAGGAGGAGGAGGAACATTAACTACCGGAGGAGGAGGAGGAACATCTGCGGGGCCGGCTTCGGTCGCCCTAGCCTCCAAAAGTCTCCTATACCAAACAGGTACGTGTACTCCCTCCGGAATAGCAAAGTTATCGGCCATACTGAAAACGAAGAAAAAGACAGATTCACAATGGAGAGAAAAAAAACGAAGGAATTTTGCTAATGGCTTTTTGGGGAATAGCCTTTAAAATAAACTAGACTTTTCTTTGGAAAATACTTATACTTGGTTTTGAAAATAGTTTTCCAAAAGTTTTCTAAAAACCTTTTTATTCCTTCTCGTAAACCATATGCTCTGATACCAAATGTAACACCCCACCTCCGCCAGGGTGACTCTTGCAAGCACTCTGACTTTGGAGGGGCGTATGAACCAGGTAAACATGCATAATGATATATCAAGGCAGAACAAGAACACATGTATATATGTAAACAGAGTAAATAACATAGATAAAACAGCGGAAGATTTCAAACCATTTCAAAACAAGTCTGATACAACATAATGTCAATTTTCCAAATACACAAGTCTAGATAAAAACAACATTACTGAAAAACTGAAATACATAAGTACTATCCCCAAAATAAGTGATAACCATAGCTAGCTTCATGTCGAAATCGTACATGAGCTGAAATCCCTCAAGCAAGCAATCCGAAATCCAAGCTAAGCTCCAACGTTCCCACCCTGAGAACCAGGGGGGAAACGGAAGAAAAGAGGCGAAAGAAAACAGGTCAGTCAAAAAGACTGAGTAAGCCCTACTACAATCAATGTAAACTAATAAAGTTAACTGGCATGAGAAGCAGGGATGAACATAAGGATAACAACATACTAGCATGATGATTAACTAACAAGGTAGATAAATGTGTCATCGCATAATCAGGATTAAGGTTTTGCACCACAGGTGTACTAGCAAACTAACATGACTAGAATAAACAAGTATTGATCCCTTGGCCCAAGCTTTGGCCCAATAACATGAAGTGACCCTAACACGAGGTCCAATAAACATGAAGTGACCCTAACACGAGGTCCAATAACATGAAGTGACCCTAACACGAGGTCCAATAACATGAAGTGACCCTAACACGAGGTCCAATAACATGAAGTGACCCTAACACGAGGTCCAACCAAACGGTCTAGTCGATCGGCTCCCTAAGCCTAACTCGTCACGTGTTGGTGTCCATACGGCCCAAACATAATTGTAGTCGAACTGTGCCGGGTCCACCCTTCGGGTGTATCAAGCCCTAGGGTGCCAACCCCTGGACACCATAAACATGAGTGCACAGTCTCGATCTACTGGTACCCACGCTTGACTTCTCCAAATACGGACTACGTGCACGACCATAGTCCGTCCGGAACTACATCGGCGTACCACCCTGCCGTCGTTTATTGGTCGCTTACCTCCAGCCCAGTAATCGTGCCCCCTCCCTAGCCTAGTCCCTAGGGCCTTAATGATACAAACTTGGGATTACTGCTGGAGTGGGCCCCCATTGCTAGGATTTTTCTAGTGGGTTAAGTACGGTTTAACCCTCTTGATAATCATGGATTAACTTGGTTAAGTGTAACGATGAGTTCACGACTTAACCCTGACTAATCTACCAAGCCCAAATTGGTTAAGTATTAAGTGGACCATGACTTAACCCTAATCACGAGGCATTAGTTAATTTAATGCGCCTTAACCTCTCACATTAGACCTTGTTGTGGTTACTAGTTAAGCCGGGCGGGTCCGGGTAGCTTTACACCACAACTTGGTCTAACCTCGGGTTCAAGGTACAACACGACCAACTTCTCACATTGGGTCCTATTGTTTGTAGCAACTAGTTAAGCCGGTCGGTTCCGGGTAGGTTTACGCTACAAACTCAACCCAACCTCGAGTTGGTCACACTTATCTTTTCTAAGTGTCATGTCCATCATGTTTCCAAAACATGTTACAAGTTTCCAAGCATTTGGGTAGACCTAACTTAATAGGTAAATTCCCAAAGGGTAGACCTAACTTAATAGGTAAATTCCCAAGCTTATGTTTTTATGTCTTTTAAGTTTACCCAACCCCAAACGCAATCCCATCGCTTACATATCGCAATAGCGCATAAAGGATAGAAAGAGGGAACTTGGCATAATCATGACATAAAGGTGTTGAAGCCACAAGTTCAACATGGTGGCATATGAAATGTACATATGTTCATATACTTGCATATTACATTTTTAGGCCTCAAAAGCATGCATAAAACCAAACTTAGCATATTGGTGATACATGGTGATAAATGACATGTAGAAATGGCCATAAGTTCGCATTTAGCCTCACATGCAAGTTATCATAAGGGATATGATAACTTACATGTTGCCAAAATGCAACCTTTAGCATAAAGCTTGAAGCTTTATGTTCATATACTTAAGATAAGCTTGCACAACATGATAACATGAACAAAATGATCACCCCAAACTTGCATAACCTAACATGGCAAACTTGCATATAAACTTGCATATTATAACATGATAAACTTGCATATCATAACATGGCAAACTTGCATAACATGGCAAACTTGCATATAAACTTGCATATTATAACATGATAAACTTGCATAGCATAACATGGCATACTTGCATAACAAAACTTGCATATCATAACATCTCAAACTTGCATAACATGACATAGTAAACTTGCATATCATGGCAAACTTGCATATCATACATTTAACTTTAGAGTTTAAGTATGAAAGTAGAATAGGGCTTACAATGCTTAAGAAGTCACAAAAATATGACAAAGCCCTTATGAAATCAATTAAACCCAAAATGCAAGCCCTTACGTTATAACAGGTTATTGAAAATACGGGTTTTTACAGGAAATAACTATAGCTATATGATCCTGAAGCCTCCTGCTCCAAGCTCTTTAAGTGTATCTGTAAAATCCCGACTACATGACTGCCCATACAAATTTAGTCACCCAAGAGTTTAGGGAAAACAACAAAATAAACTCCGGGTCAGTCATGGGACTGATATGAGTAAAACAATTTAAAACAGTTCAAGCAGGTAAACGATATCTCATAAGACCACGCCGTATAACGGAACGAGTTTTTCCCTTATGAGAATCCAAATTATCTTTCTATTAAAAACCTTATGATATTATAATAATGTCTATCAACCACAATATAATAATCATCTAGCAGAAACGCTTTCATCTCACGTTCTACATATATAGTATACAATCAAAGCCGCAAGCACGTATTGGGTAATGGATTTCCAACTATGACAAGGTATGGAACCACCTTTCGCTAGTGTACCTCTAGAGAGGAATACACTGGGTTCAACAAGAACATCTTGCAAACCGGCCACACATGACCGACCACTCATTTCGCTTGAGTGTATCGAATGTATATCACCAACGGTTGGGATCAGCAACCGTTTCCCGAATGGGACAACATCAACAATAGATTTTTAGAAGTAAATGAAACTCTAGATCAGGTCATTATACACCCTACTTCGGTGCGACCGACTTAGCCATGTTGCCTGCCCGATTTCTGTCATTTACCGGATGTGAGGCTAGAAGCTACGCTTTATCATCACACCAGATTCACTTTTGAATGCCACATCGTCAAATCCATTAAATCACCGATTGACGTCCTCAACCATACATTATGTATTAGCTAAAAGAAGTTTCCTTCTCCGCTTCCACTCTTGGTATGGTTGGAGAAATCAATATACGTGATCGTCTGGAAATACTCTGTCAGACATCCGTCCATACAAGTCATCCAGGGACAGGATGAACCGAAGACACTATTCTGTAAACAGGATAGCTCTTGCATAACTCCATTTTCAATTTCCTTTGGCATATATGATTCGCAACGCTTATGCCAATACAGAGTGGTTCTTTGGATAATAATCCAACCAGTCTCTCCATATTAACAACGTTAAAATGGTCAAAACTTCGATAGTCTGTGATTTAACTATCGAAGAAAAACAGGTGTGCAAACAACGATATTATTTCCAGATGGAAATTATATCGATCAATCATCAATTAACATACATATATATTCACATTGCCTTATTTTCTATGTTTAGAAAATATATGTTATTAACACTGGAAAATATTTCCATTTCTTGTTTTCTATATTAGAAAACATTTCTGATTCTTGTTTGGAAAACATTTCCAAAACTCCTACGTTTGGATTAAGCAGATGTTTAGATAAAACATCGCTATGCCAACTCAACCATTTCCTTTAATTACTAAATTCACTTAACCATCCTTTACTGCTGAACCTTAACCATTCCTTAGTTACATACGAAGCCAATCAAGTTGGGGTAGAACTACCTCTCAGACCTTAATTGAACAACATTTCTAACTTTGAAATAGGCAAAGTTCACTTTATATTTCTTTAACTAACTTCCTTACTTAACCCTCCTTCGAATCATCTCTTATTCGATAATTCTTTCCTTCGAATAAGGTATATTCAATAACTCTATTCAATTTACTCTATTCGATTAACCCTTATCAATTAACTCTATTGGACTAACGCAATTGGATTAACTCTATTGGACTAACGCTATTGATTTAATCATTTCAATTAACTCCTTTCGAATAAATATATTCGATAACTCCTTTAACTCTATTCGATTAACTCAATTGATTCTATTCGAATAAACTATATTCGATTAACTCCTTTTACTTTCTATTCGAATAAACTATATTCAATTAACTCCTTTTACTTTCTATTCGAATAAACTATATTCGATTAACTCCTTTTACTTTCTATTCGAATAAACCATATTCGATTAACTCCTTTTAACTCGATTAAACTAACATCGATTAACTCCTTTTAACTCGATTAAACTAACATCGATTAACTCCTTTTAACTCGATTAAGCTATTTCGTTTATAAAGATTTACTTTTAGTAATGGTTCTTCACTTTACAAATGATTTCCTTCTTATAACAGTTTCCATGTTATAACGTTTATTCATTTTCTAAATATCTTCTATATATAAATATTCCAATTTATAAATATTTCTTATTTATAAATATTCCATTTATAAATATTTTATTTTCAAATATCACTTTGAAAATATTCCCTTATCAACATTTCGGTATGTTATGGTATTCAACATATCAAATCACGATGACTAATATCGTCCCAACACATAAAATCGAGCATAGATTATATGTCACATCATATATCACAATATATGAAAAACAGTAAAATAAATGTTGAGGAATCCAGTTGGATTCCTCCAACCTGTTTCCCTGCATCACAGATGTTAAACAATATAGATAACATCACTTTCAGTTCCATATGATATATTCTGTTGAACAGAATCAATATAGAAATTCAACTAACTGACTAGCAGTTCAATCAAACGGTCAACACACAGTCAATCAACCAACATCTAACAGTTCTAAAAATACAACATTAAATTATAAACTGTTCAGAATCAGTGAGATTTACTCACATTGGCAGTTCATCGTTAAAGAACGATAAACTGTTGTTTGATTTGAATCAAACAATTTATTTCACCATAAATTCAGACGAGCTCCAATCCAGTCCCAGTCAGTCTCATTGTGTTGCTCCCGTCCATACGATCCCAACGGATTTGATTTCGCTGAATTTCGTCCACGTATGACTAAGATATCATCATTACAAGTTAGGACATCTTCAAATTAAATTAAACTAAAAATATTTAAAAACCGGGCCTTTCCCTCATTACCCACCTTGGCCCATGAAGCCCAACCCTACTTAACAAAACCGGCCCCGTCAGATACTTCCTCCCCAAATTCTCAATCAGTTCGAAACCGAACTTCCAAACCCATTCCAACGTTGACCGCCTCCTTTTGACTCCCTATTGCCACCTCCACGGCCATCGAATCATACCACCACAACCACCAAAGTTCTCCACTTCTCGAGCCCTCCGATTCCACCCATCAGTCCCCAGCTCCAAGTCGAACTGCAATTTCCGTCGTCGACCTCCTCTACACAGGCAGCGACGGTTTCGATCACCGAAACCCACAAATTTCTGCTTGCGAGTGCCTCTTCACCTTACCAACTCAAATCCGACACTAGATTTCCACCTAGATGCTCCAATCGGCCGACTACATCAACCCTAGATTACGCTATCAAAAACCCAACGTAAAGAACAGGCGTCGAATACCTCAAAATGGGTAGGGACAGGAAGCTCAACTCACATGGATTTCGAATTCGTTTGTCATTGGATTTGTAGACATTTCTTCGAATTGTATTTGATTTTTGAAAAATGAGAATTCTTGCTGTGTTCGGTTTATACGCCTTATATAGGCAGTTTGGGGTTAGGTAAGCCTTGTGGCTGAGGAGAGAGGCCGCGTGGCCTGTGTTGGACCTTAGAAAAATAGGGGGAATATTTTAAATTTGATTTTCTATTTTATTTTATCGATTTTAGGCTCTTCTCTGGTCCTTAAAAATCCCTACGACTACGTACGATACCCAAAAATCACCAAACTGGACATGTAGCTAGAGTTTGACATTACGGTCCCAACGAAACTGGTTTCGTCGAATTCTGACTCTGTATACTCACACAGCGTATTTTTAACCGTCGAAATACTGACTGTTTCTCACTCTAAAAATCCGTACGGTCACATAGTGACTCTAAAAATCACGAAACTGGAAATCTAACAACTATTTGATATTGCGGATCGAACAAAACTGGTTTCGTCGAATTCTGACTTCGTTTGCAAAAGTGACTATTTTTAACGCTCTAAATAACCTATTTAAATATATAAATATATTTAAATATAATTAAATTTAATATTTAAAAATAAATATTATCGTCTATATTAACAGAGGAATACCGTACAGCTTCAGAATAATCCTGTATGGATTTCTAACTCGATATTTGCTTCTGGGTCAACCCGATATTCGATTTATATTGAATTTCCTTTTTAAAATATAAATAATTCCTTTATAAATTATAAAGGAATTCCAAAGCGACTTTTATAAAATTTGATTTGGACATATCTCAAAATCTATACGACAAAATCCTGATTTTTCTCTTCCACTAGAAAGATATACTCCACCAGCTCCACACGTTTCTTGTTTCACAGAAATCCGGCTTAAAACAAATCCTGTATATTCAGTTGAAGTTCGAATTGCCAATTTACGAACTGCAGCGCCATTTCAAGCTCGATTTTAATTATATTATAATTATACGTTTAAACTGTCGTTCAAATAATATATTCGTTATTCTAATTCAAATTCTAAACTGAATTAAATATCACAGATGATCCAGTTCACACCATATTGTCATTTCAGCCAATTCTGATTATTTCAGAATTAAATATATTATTTAATTTATTATTTTAATTAAATATTCACCATTATTTAATTCCACGACCATTAAATTCTCTAAACCACCATTTCAATAATTAAATTAATTAATTATAATACCTCTGCCAATGCGGGTCATTGCAATCTTTCCCACTTAAAATAATTTCGTCCTCGAAATTGCTAAAAGGTAGAGGATGACCCTATCGACTGGTTAGAACATATTTGTTCACTTCTTAACTTCAGTTTCAACTGAACCAATTTAATTTCAATTAAATTATTAATTAATTCTTATCAACGAAAATTTCCAAAAATCATGAAAATTTTCTAACGCTTTAACTCTTCGAAAAATTTCGCCAGCACCTCCTTTGTACTGGTCAATATCTCAAACTCCAACTCGCCTCTTTGGGCCATCTCCAAACCAAAAGAAAACCAAACAGCCAAGCGGCTTGCCAATTCGGCTCATAAATCTTATATCCAATAGAAATATAATCTGGTACCTTTTTGTCGGGCATATCATTATATCCTTTCCACCTGTTATCAATTCAGCGGATACAAGGGTCATCCCAATCAAATTTCAATATGTTTTTATCCACAAATCCAACCATTCGCTTATACCTAAGTCGAATTCAATTTCAAATCAAAGTTCCACCTTCAAATTTTAAATTCTTAACTCATCAATCCAACTTACTTGATACCATTCTAATCCAACTCATTTAACCATTAACTGGCTTTATTTTTAATTCCAATTTGCTTTCACAAATTTCTGTTAAATTTGTTTATAATTCAAACAGTCTTTCCCTGGGAGTTTTTAACAGTTTACTCTTTTCAAAAATCAAATTTTCCTTTTGAACATGTCACTGAGCCTTTAATTAATATTCTATTATTTAAATCACTTCTCTATTTCTTTATCAATATTTGTTAACCAAATATTTTCGATAACCATATTGGCCTTCTATGTTATTTGGAAAATATTTCCGAATATCGCCTTCCTTTATTTTCTAAACTTTAGAAAATATATGCTATTTATAATTGGAAAATAATCCAATTACTTATCTGTTCTCCGATCTCGTTTATTTCTATACTTAGGAAATATTCTTTATTATATTTCCAAGCTTACACTTATTTGGGTTAAAACGGATGTTGTGTAAAACATCGTTACGACAACCCAAATACTATATTCAACTAACTCTTATTCAACATTGATCTTTGAGCCTGAAATCCTATTATTTATTTGTTAATAATGAAATCAATCAAGTTGGGGTATAACTACCTCTCAGACCTTGACTGAATAACATCTATAACGTCAAAACAGATATGACTACTTACTCGAATAATCAATACCATACAACTACTTATTCACTTTTAAACTCGTATACGCTTCCCCTCTCTATTCTTACTAGATTTTATTCTTATACTTCCTTTTTGATTTTACTATTCTATTTCTAAGTTCGTTTCCTTATCGACTTCTATATATATATAGATCAATACGTTGATTTCTAACTATCAAATTACCTTAAAAATATTCTAACTCCTTAAATTCCCGGAAAAATTCGCCATAACCTCCTTTGTACCAGGAGCATCGGGATATTTCAAATAGCCTCCCATGGCCCTCACCAATCCAAAAGAAAAAGAAAAACCAAGTGGCTAGCCGATACGGCGCATAAAATCTCATATATGAATTAAATACATACCTTTTGTCGTGCATCTATTTATATACCTTTATACATTACCTATACCTATCTCATGTATATTTATACCTGCCCAATCTATTTTAACTATACCTGATCGTTTTAACTCAATTCGTTAATTACTTTGTTAATTTACTCTTTAGTCTATTTCACTTTTATATTTGAACATGACATGTTCAAATATATTTTAACTTGCTTATTAACTAATTTGAATCCAATTTCAAATTTAAGTTCTATATTCGATATCGAATATCCATTTACAATTCCAATTCTCCTTTCAAAGTTCAACTTCAAATTCAAAACTCGATTAACTAATTCCTCTTCGACTTAGTTAATTCTATTCAATTTCTATTCAAATTTTATATCACTTCTATTATTCAAATCTATATATCAAATTCTATTCAAATTCTATAGTTAAAATTCCCTTTGAATTCTATATTCAAATTCTATATATTCAAATCCTATATTTGAATTCCATTTGAATTCTATATTCAATTTCTATTATATTCAAATTCTATAGTTTAAATTCCATTTAAATTCTATATATTCAAATCTTATATTTTAATTCCATTTGAATTCTATATTCATATTCCATTTGAATTCTATATTCATATTCCATTTGAATTTCTATATTCAAATCCTCTTTGAATTTTCTATATTTAAATTCTATGTTTGAACTTCCTTTATTCAAATTCCTTTAAATAAGTCTCGATTTCAATTCCTTTTGAAATCGATATTTCTACCTTTGGAAGATAGATTTCCCTTTTAATTTCACACTTGTATTTTTAATTCTGAATTATCCAATGATAATTCTTTTCACTTCATTTATAAACTTCGTTTATAAAAGAACTATTTATAAACTTCGTTTATAAAGGAACTACTCGTTTTATTTCTTTTAAAACAAGTTAATATTTCAAATCTATTTAAAAATTCAAATTCTATTTTGAAGTTCAACACAGCTTGTCTTTCCCAAAACAAATTCAAAACAGTATCTCTGGTAGTAATTCGTCACTTACAACTTGAAAATGAATACTGATGATGCAGCTGTCATCATCAGAATCTATTTTCCATGGATCGAAGTGAGTTCAATACTATAAAACCATTTCCAAACATTTTCACCTAAAAATTTATTTCAAAATTTAATTCACACTGCTTGAAAAACAATTTAAAATTTCCCAGGATCTTAAATTTTCCTTATTTTTAATCCAAATCCATTTACAAACACTTATCACATTCTTCAAATTATTAACTCAATTTCTGGTTTAAAATTTCAGATTCAACTCATCTGATTTCACGTATTTCACTTATATGAATTCTGATTGGTTATTTACATAACCATTTAATTTATAATCTTACTCAATTATAATAACAACCAATATATCCAATATATATCAAAATATACTTGGGTAAAATTATTTTCATTTACCCTCTTTTCAAAACATACCGTGTCGACCCATCGTATTCGAGTGTTTAGTAACTCCTACCGATACAGTGGATCAAACTGATCGACCAGAACTCATAAACAACTCAATCAATAAATCACCACAATATAAAACAATTTTTATATCAAATACAAATACGTTCACTCGTATATATACACTCAAACTCAATCTAGGGCATTACTAACCCTATCTCTACCGAGTCACGCCACAGAGCCAAGGTAATTCACTTAACTTAAGCTCTGATACCAATTGTAATGACCCGGGTTTTTGTCGACTTTGGTTATCGCCATAAACTCAATGATGACTAACCAAACGTCGAAAAATACCAGTCATTAGTGAAAGAAATTAGAGGGTGAGAATAGATAAGATAGAAACTTAGAATAGAAGAAGAAGAACACAACATCAGAGTAACACGAACCTCACAGCGGAACGAATAAATATATTTCATAACATAACTTTGAAATACAAATCTGTACTTGAATATACATATCATTATCAAAGTACAGCACTTACAACACAGCGGAAATAACTATAGCTATATGATCCAGAAGCCTCCTGCTCCAAGCTCTTCAAGTGTATCTGTAAAATCCCGACTACTTGATTGCCCATACAAATTTAGGCACCCAAGAGTTTAGGGAAAACAACAAAATAAACTCCGGGTCAGTCATGGGACTGGTATGAGTAAAACAATTTAAAACAGTTCAAGCAGGTAAACGATATCTCATAAGACCACACCGTATAACGGAACGGGTTTTTCCGTTATGAGAATCCAAATTATCTTTATATCAAAAACCTTATGATATTATAATAATGTCCAAAACCACAATATAATAATCATCTAGCAGAAACGCTTTCATCTCACGTTCTACATATATAGTATACAATCAAAACCGCAAGCACGTATTGGGTAATGGATTTCCAACTATGACAAGGTATGGAACCACCTTTCGCTAGTGTACCTCTAGAGAGGAATACACTGGGTTCAACAAGAACATCTTGCAACCCGGCCACACATGACCGACCACTCATTTCACTTGAGTGTATTGAATGTATATCACCAACGGTTGGGATCAGCAACCGTTTCCCGAATGGGACAGCATCAACAATAGATTTTTAGAAGTAAATGAAACTCTAGATCAGGTGATTATACACCCTACTTTGGTGCGACCGACTTAGCCATGCTGCCTGCTCGATTTCTGTCATTTACCGGATGTGAGGCTAGAAGCTATGCTTTATCATCACACCAGATTCACTTTTGAATGCCACATCGTCAAATCCATCAAATCACCGATTGACGTCCTCAACCGGACATTATGTGTTAGCTAAAAGAAGTTTCCTTCTCCGCTTCCACTCTTGGTACGGTTGGAGAAATCAATATACGTGATCGTCTGGAAATACTATGTCAGACATCCGTCCATACAAGTCATCCAGGAACAGGATAAACCGAAGGCACTATTCTGTAAACAGGATAGCCCTTGCATAACTCCATCTTCAATTTCCTTTGGCATATATGATTCGCAACGCTTATGCCAATACAGAGTGGTTTTTGGATAATAATCCAACCGGTCTCTCCATATTAACAACGTTAAAATGGTCAAAACTTTGATAGTCTGTGATTTAACTATCGAAGAAAAACAGGTGTGCAAACAACGATATTATTTCCAAATGGAAATTCTATCAATCAATCATCAACCATATATATATATATCCCTATTTTCTATGTTTAGAAAATATACGTTATTAACACTGGAAAACATTTCCATTTCTTGTTTTCTATATAAGAAAACATTTCTGATTCTTGTTTGGAAAACATTTCCAAAACTCCTACGTTTGGATTAAGCAGATGTTTAGATAAAACATTGCTATGCCAACTCAACCATTTCCTTTAATTACTAAATTCACTTAACCATCCTTTACTGCTGAACCTTAACCATTCCTTAGTTAAATACGAAGCCAATCAAGTTGGGGTAGAACTACCTCTTAGACCTTAACTGAACAACATTTATAACTTTGAAATAGGCAAAGTTCACTTTATATTTCTTTAACTAACTTCCTTACTTAACCCTCCTTCGAATCATCTCTTATTCGATAATTCTTTCCTTCGAATAAGGTATATTCGATAACTCTATTCAATTTACTCTATTCGATTAACCCTTATCAATTAACTCTATTGGACTAACGCTATTGGATTAACTCTATTGGACTAACGCTATTGATTTACGCATTTCACTTAACTCCTTTCGAATAAATATATTCGATAACTCCTTTAACTCAATTCGAATAAACTATATTCGATTAACTCAATTGATTCTATTCGAATAAACAATATTCGATTAACTCCTTTTACTTTCTATTCGAATAAACTATATTCGATTAACTCCTTTTACTTTCTATTCGAATAAACTATATTCGATTAACTCCTTTTACTTTCTATTCGAATAAACCATATTTGATTAACTCCTTTTAACTCGATTAAACTAATATCGATTAACTCCTTTTAACTCGATTAAACTAACATCGATTAACACCTTTTAACACGATTAAACTAACATCGATTAACTCCTTTTAACTCGATTAAGCTATTTCATTTATAAAGATTTACTTTTACTAACGGTTCTTCACTTTACAAATGATTTCCTTCTTATAACAGTTTCCATTTTATAACGTTTACTCATTTTCTAAATATCTTCTATTTATAAATATTCCAATTTATAAATCTTTCTTATTTATAAATATTCCATTTATAAATATTTTATTTTCAAATATCACTTTGAAAATATTCCCTTATCAACATTTCGGTATGTTATGGTATTCAACATATCAAATCAAGATGACTAATATCGTCCCAACACATAAAATCGACAATAGATTATATATCACATCATATATCACAATATATGAAAAACAGTAAAATAAATGTTGAGGAATCCAGTTGGATTCCTCCAACCTGTTTCCCTGCATCACTGATGTTAAACAATATAGATAACATCACTTTCAGTTCCATATGATATATTCTGTTGAACAGAATCAATATAGAAATTCAACTAACTGACTAGCAGTTCAATCAAACGGTCAACACACAGTCAATCAACCAACATCTAACAGTTCTAAAAATACAACATTAAATTATAAACTGTTTAGAATTAGTGAGATATACTCACATTGGCAGTTCATCGTTAAAGAACGATAAACTATTGTTTGATTTGAATCAAACAATTTATTTCACCATAAATTCAGACGAGCTCCAATCCACTCCCAGTCAGTCTCATTGTGTTGCTCCCGTCCATACGATCCCAAGGGATTTGATTTCGCTGAATTTCGTCCACGTATGACCAAGATATCATCATTACAAGTTAGGACATCTTCAAATTAAATTAAACTAAAAATATTAAAAAACCGGGCCTTTCCCTCATTACCCACCTTGGCCCATGAAGCCCAACCCTACTTAACAAAACCGGCCCCGTCAGATACTTCCTCCCCAAATCCTCAATCAGTTCGAAACCGAACTTCCAAACCCATTCCAACGTTGACCGCCTCCTTTTGTCTCCCTCTTGCCACCTCCACGGCCATCGAATCATACCAACACAACCACCAAAGTTCTCCACTTCTCGAGCCCTACCGATTCCACCCATCAGTCCCCAGCTCCAAGTCGAACTGCAATTTCCGTCGTCGAACCCCTCTACACAGGCAGCGACGGTTTCGATCACCGAAACCCACAAATTTCCGCTTGCGAGTGCCTCTTCACCTTACCAACTCAAATCCGACACTAGATTTCCACCTAGATGCTCCAATCGGCCGACTACATCAACCCTAGATTACGCTATCAAAAACCCAACGTGAAGAACAGGCGTCGAATACCTCAAAATGGGTAGGGACAGGAAGCTCAACTCACATGGATTTCGAATTCGTTTGTTATTGGATTTACATACATTTCTTCGAATTGTATTTGATTTTTGAAAAATGAGAATTCTTGCTATGTTCGGTTTATATGCCTTATATAGGCTGTTTGGGGTTAGGTAAGCCTTGTGGCTGAGGAGAGAGGTCGCGTGGCAAGTGTTGGACCTTAGAAAAATAGGGGGAATATTTTAAATTTGATTTTCTATTTTATTTTATCGATTTTAGGCTCTTCTCTGGTCCTTAAAAATCCCTACGACCACGTAAGATACCCAAAAATCACCAACCTGGACATGTAGCTAGATTTTGACATTACAGTCCCAACGAAACTGGTTTCGTCGAATTCCGACTCCATATACTCACACAGCGTATTTTTAACCATCGAAATACTGACTGTTTCTCACTCTAAAAATCCGTACGGTCACACAGTGACTCTAAAAATCACGAAACTGGAAATCTAACAACTATTTGATATTGTGGATCCAACAAAACTGGTTTCGTCGAATTCTGACTTCGTTTGCAAAAGTGACTATTTTTAACGCTCTAAATAACCTATTTAAATATATAAATATATTTAAATATAATTAAATTTAATATTTAAAAATAAATATTATCGTCTATATTCACAGTGGAATACCGTACAGCTTCAGAATAATCCTGTATGGATTTCTAACTCAATATTTGCTTCTGGGTCAACCCGATATTCGATTTATATTGAATTTCCTTTTTAAAATATAAATAATTCCTTTATAAATTATAAAGGAATTCCACAGCGACTTTTCTAAACTTTGATTTGGACATATCTCAAAATCTATACGACAAAATCCCGATTTTTCTCTTCCACTAGAAAGATATACTCCACCAGCTCCACACGTTTCTTGTTTCACAGAAATCCGGCTTAAAACGAACCCTGTATATTCAGTTGAAGTTCGAATTGCCAATTTACGAACTGCAGCGCCATTTCAAGCTCGATTTTAATTATATTATAATTATACGTTCAAACTGTCGTTCAAATAATATATTCGTTATTCTAATTCAAATTCTAAACTGAATTAAATATCACAGATGATCCAGTTCACACCATATTGTCATTTCAGCCAATTCTGATTATTTCAAAATTAAATATATTATTTAATTTATTATTTTAATTAAATATTCACCATTATTTAATTCCTCGACCATTAAATTCTCTAAACCAGCATTTCAATAATTAAATTAATTAATTATAATACCTCTGCCAATGCGGTCATTACAGAAACGTTAAATATTGTCTTTAACATATATCTCAAAATCTCTTGAATTCCCACAATGTTATTTACTTTTTTTTTCCGTAAATATCTTGAATCGGTTTTTATTATTCAATGTCAGTAAGTTCCTGTATGAGCTCGTATGCTCTGAGTCCCAAACTTTGTGACCATTCAATTTTTATTTTTGTTTTTATATTGCTTCAAAGATCTAAGATATAAAAGGACTATTCATTATTTTATTGGTAAAAATAATAAGTTCTTTTAATTACATGTTACTAATATTAGATAAAAACTTCAAAGTTCTGTCAATATTCCCTATAATCCAACAACTAACTATAACAACCCGGAATTTTGGAACCAATTTAAAATTTTTATTTTAACTGTTTTAATGAATTTTTTATATTTAAAATGATTTATTTTAAATAATAACAACGAAAAATTTATTTAAGTCGAAGTTAGAACGAATATATTTATTTTAGTTATAAAAGGAGTTAGAAATAGCGCGGTAGTTTGAAAATTTGAATTTGAACTTTGACTGAATGTACATGATTCAAAATAAATCGGATTTCAGTAAAACCAAAAATATTTAAATCTGTTTAAAAATATCTTTCCAACGAATCTGGAAAATTGAAATTTCATAGCGGGAATAAAAAGTTATGGCCAGTTTAAAATTTAGAATAGTCGCTATAGAATATATATATATATATATATATATATTAATATTAAAAATAGCCGTTTTGCAATTGACCTCCGTTTTTGATGAAACCACTTTGGTTGGATCCGGAATGTCAAATATTTGCAAGATTCCAATTTTCATAATTTTTGGAATTAATATGTGCGTGTGACAAAAGAAAACGTGTTTTGTCAATTTCAGTCAAATTGGATCGACCAGAAAATGACCATTTTTCAAATGGTCTCCAAATTTGATGAAATTAGTTTTGTTAGGACCGTATCGTCAAACCATAACCAGAAATAGTTTTTCTGGAATTTTTGGAGTTAGTATATGGCCCCGGTAAATTAAAAAGTACGATCAAATTAAATAATTAAATGTTTTATATTTTAATTTAAATAAAAACATATCGTAATAGTCGAATTGGGTTATGAAACATGTTCCATTGTGTTCGAAATGAGGGTATTTGGCTAGGGGCGATAGTCGTTGGGTTTGATTTGGAGTTCATATCGGTTAACATGTATTTTTGAAAATAATAGGATTAAACATTAATTAAATATTATTATATATACAACCCCATCTCCCAAAACCCTAACCTATACTACAGCCGCTGCCAATACACTTTCAATGGCCAATACGCTCTGAACTTGATCCCATGAAATCACTCAATCCGTTCAACAACTTCCAAGGTTTTCAAAACAAAAATCGAGGAGCTCTTCAATCTCTAGCAGTTCAATGGAGGAGATGGAGATTAATATCGTCATTTGGGTGAAATCAGCATTTGAAGTAGCTGACTTTAGGCTCGTTTTACGAGGGCTGGATGGGTGCGAGTTGCACCTCGTCGGGCATGCCGATGGCTCTTGCTTAGACGGTGGCGAATTCTGATCGAAGGCAAGTCGTACGGTGTGGCAGCGATTTCTAAACCCTTGGTGGAAGCCGTGTTTGTGAATGGCCAGAGCGCGTTACAGAAAGAAGAACGATGGGAAGAAAGCTAATTAGGGGTAAACCATATTTATTTTAAATAATATATTAAGTATCTCGAATGAATCAAATGTATAAACAACCATAACTCATTCAAACAGTGATGAAATCAGACTATTTCAGAAGCGTTGGATTCGTAGCGATGAGATCTACATCATGGAACAGACCAGAGCTGAAACGCAGCGATCTAAAATTTTAAAGAATTGAAAACCCAATGTGAGATCTCTATTTTAAATAAAATTTATTATTAATTGTGATGTGAATTTCATATATGTGTTGTATCAAAATTGAGATTGATTGATTAATTGTAGTTGTGATGATTTGGTGAATTATATTCCTATAAAATAAAAATAACATTTTGATTAGATAATGCTATGCCAAAATAAAAATAACATTTTAATTAGATAATGTTATGCCAAAATAAAAATAACATTTTGATTAGATAAAGTTATGCCAAAATAAAAATAACATTTTGATTAGATAATGTTATGCCAAAAGAAAAATAATATTTTGTTAGATAATGTTATGTTAAAACTAAAATTACATTTTAGTTAAATAGATTTGTGTTAAAACTAAAATAACATTTTTGTTAAATAGATTTGTGTTAAAATTAAAATAACATTTTTCTTAAATAAGATTTGCGTTAAAACAATAATATCATTTTTGTTAAACAGATAAAATCATCATTTTTATTTGTTGAATTAGAAATTGTCAACATAAAATTATTATTTTTGTTTGTTATGTTGAATTAGAATTGTCAACATAAAATTATCATTTTTATTTGTTATGTTGAATTAGAATTGTCAACTCATAAAAGTATCATTTTTTTATTTGTTATGGCGAAACATTGAATGTATACAAATAAAATATTCTTTTATTTGTCATTAGAATACATAGAAAAATGTATGCAAATAAAATATTCTTTTATTTGTCATTAGAATACATAGAAAAATGTATGCAAATAAAATATTCTTTTATTTGTCATTAGAATACATAGAAAAATGTAGGCAAATAAAGTATTCGTTTATTTGTCATTAGAATACATAGAAAACATATTTTGAAAATAAATATGTCATTTATGTTAGAAAACATATTTTGAAAATAAATATGTCATTTATGTTAGAAAACAGATTTTGTAAATAAATATGTTATTTATGTTAGAAAACATATTTTGTAAATAAATATGTCATTTAGATAGGATATGTTTTTGTTTAATAAAAATAGCATTTAGTTAGAGTATATTTTTGTCAAATAGAAATGTCATTTAATTGAAAATGTCATTTAATCAGAAATGTCATTTAATTAGGAATGTCATTTTAAATAGAAATGTCATTTAATTAAAAATGTCATTTACTCAGAAATGTCATTTAATTAGGAATGTCATTTTAATTAGAAGTGTCATGTTTAAATAAAAATGTCATTTAATTAGAAATGTCATTTAATCAAGAATGTCATGTTTAAATAAAAATGTCATTTCAATTAGAAATGTCATGTTAAAATAGAAATGTCATTTAATTAGAAATGTCATGTTAAAATAAGAATGTCATTTTGTTAGGAAATGTTATGTTGAAATAAAAATGTCCTTTTGTTAGAAAATTGATCATAAGTTAAAAATATGATTTGTGCTAGATTAAGATATTATCATTATTATGTTAGCAATATTAGAAAATTGGTCATATGTTAAAAATATGATTTG
Organism: Allium sativum; assembly: GCA_030737875.1. Taxonomy (NCBI): domain Eukaryota; kingdom Viridiplantae; phylum Streptophyta; class Magnoliopsida; order Asparagales; family Amaryllidaceae; genus Allium; species Allium sativum. The sequence goes on along the minus strand of CM060913.1, from coordinate 527,798,396 downwards.
TACTAGATTGAAACATTATCATAATAATGTTAATATTAATATGGTTGTTGAAATTAAATTATAAATATTTATCTATAATTTAAAAAGAGAAAATTGGTTAAATAGAAAATAATTCAAACCGAATTATAATTGATTAAATTTATTAACCAATGATTTAGTTAAACAAATTGTTAATATCTGAAAATCCCATATGGGTATTGGGATGATATTTGTCATACACTAAACCCAATATTTAGTTGTATGTTAATCGATTGATTGACAGTTTGTAATGAGCATTATTTATTTATTTTAATGCTCATACAATTATAAATTTCACTCTGGATGTGAATGGATTGTTTATTGATTACTTATCATTATTGTTATAGACACGTGATGTATGAAATCCATATAACTGAAATTATATGGTAATTAATTGAGTCACATTCCGATTCAGAATCCTTTCAAAAAAAAAATTAAAAAATAAAGAATCTTTTAAAATAAAGAATATTTTAAATAATGAATATTTTAAAATAATATTCAATAGAGAATTAAAAAAATTATGATGTTTATGTCCCTTTTTGGATGGACACAAAAATATAAAAATATGAAGCCGAGTTAAGTAGCAAAAGCCATTTTAACCCAAACGGTTTTATTAATCGATTTTATTCATTTTATTATGAATATTGAAAAGAAGTGATTTCAAAATTTAATATTTTGAAAATATTAATATTATAATATGATAAAGATATAGAATATTCAATTTTGATTTAAAATTAAAAATGGAAATAAAATCGTTTTAAAACGAATTTATAAATATTTTATAAAATACGTTTTAAATGGAATCGATGATATATAATATATATATATATATATTTAATGGCCTGAATAGAACGCGTCGCGCAGTGACCGTTCGTAAATTTCGACTATTAACTTCAAATTAGCGTAACGGGAGATCCGACCGTCGGATTCTCCTAAAACCGGAATTTTGGGTTTGTATCAAAAAGAGCTTTCCAATGAATATAAGAGTTTTGAAATCTAACGGTTAGATTTGGAGTTATGTCCAAATCAATTTTAGAAAAGGTCGATGCAAGTGCAGTTCGGTGACCGTTATTGGAAACCGACTGGAAAAGCATAAATAAAATTATTAAAAATATGAAAAATTAAGTAAAATCATAATAAATGATTTGAAAAGATTTTAGATGAAAAATTATAAGTTTGAAAAGATAAGAATATATTTTTATCGAAATGATCTAGTTATTAACTAGAGTAAATCTTTAAATTAAGATTTAATGAAGCTTTCCAGTTGATTAATATTAAATTGAAATTAAATAAAATAAATTGGATTTTTGGGTTTGTCATGAATGGTGTCTTCAGTACCACTGTTCTTTAACCCAGTTAAGAAAAGAATAAGTCCTTTAATTAAGATTATTAGAGTTTCCAATTATATTTAGTAATTGGAATAAAATAAAATGTGAATTGGGTTTATCGTGAACTGTGTTTTAAACGACATTTGTTCTTTAACCCAATTAACAATGAAAATAAAATTTGGAATTTATAAATCTTTTACTAAGGCTTAAATGGAAATTTCCCAAAGTAAAGTTTTCCAATTTAATATATTAAATTGGAACTGAAGGGAATTCGATTTAATAATAATCTAGATGAGCTTCTATGAATGAAGACCGTTAGTATAAATGGAATTTAAAAGGCTTTGCCGTTATTCCATTTATATTTTTAGTCTGTTACGGAAACTTACATCGATTATATATATATTGATTTGATTTCTCTGGAAATTCCACATTTAATGGAAGATGATTTTGGGTTGTTTATCGTGAACTGTGTTTTAAATGACATTGACTCTTTAACCCAGTCAAAGACAAAATTAATTTTTTAAAGTTGAATAATCACAAAGTAATGATTTTTGATATTAAAACCAAATTGGAGTTTTAATGAATCTCTAAAAAGAAGATTAAAGAATAAATTTAAAAGAATTTATCTTTGATAAAATTAATGGGAACCTTTCCCTAATAATGTGAATATTTTATTAAAAGAATATTCTGAATTGGAATGAGGTGTATGATGTGTTGTTATAGCACTTAATTATTGATTATAAAATACACGAGTTATTCAGAAAGACCGGGTTTAACCCATTCTGAATAATTACTACGACGATTAAAAGTCGAAGATGAAGATGGCGGTTGAAGACCGGAGATCTTCACATCATTTGGATGATTACTGATGTCTTGATTGGGAGACATCCCAAGACAAGGAAATAAGTGGTGATTGTCCAGGCATACATGGATATCGATGGATATGCGAGAACCTCTCTCCTGTATTGGACATATGAGACGAGGAATATGGTGTCTCCGGTTTCGTTCAGACCCAGAACGGACTTGTAAATGGATGGTATATCTGATATGGTATTCCTTTATGCTATATTTGTTGATCTCTACTAAATATATATCTGTTTGGTGGCGGAAAACTTATTCTATTTCTTATCACCCTTCTCTGAGACGTACGAGCTTAGAGGTTATATATTGGCAGAAATCAATGGTATGGTATGGATTGACAATGTGGCATGCTAAGATGCAAATGATCAAGGCTTTTGTTGAAAAGCAGAGCCTTGTGGTTGATTATCAAAGCACAACTTTAATTAGCATAGCTTTGTGTAGCATTACTTCGCGAGCCTCACACCCCGGTATGAACCAGAAACAGGAGAAGGATCCAGGGAGAACATGGGTTTCTTTCTAGTTAGAAGTGGTGTCATGGTATGGAGCCCAGACATTTTACTTATGTGGATGATGGATTGCGAGGCGCCTCGGCATTAGAGTCCCTAGTGGCTCTATTTTACGCCCCATAGGGCGAGGAGACGTATTGTTCAGGAATTTATATATAATCCACCAACGTAAGTTGGGGACCGGCCCTATGGCTCCTAGGTGCAGTTACGGCTGTATCCTGAGACATGGTAGGCTAGATTGTCTCGAATTTGGTAAGGACTATCTCTTGCCTTGGTTCATGATGGAAATCCAACTTCCAATACGACACCATATGGTTTTGATTGTATAACTAGTATGGCGACATAGTATATGGTAGTTATGCCGTCTACGATTAATACATTATGATTGAAATGTTTTTGAAACATATATACACTAATAATAATATCAAATCCATTTTATCGCATCAAGCATTTTTTACCATTGTAAGGTAAAACTCTATCCTCCGGTTTGCGTTGCATTGTGTGATGGGACTTGAGTCTTATAATGGTTTCATTTTTCCAAAAAGCATTGCGTTGTTTAACAATTTATTTTATTTTATGCCCTGGCAATCCAATGGAGTAAACTCATTCCGCGTTAGTGGCGTGGTCCTGTGATTAGCCTTATTATTATTAGATAAGTTAATTAAGATTTCTCATACCAGTCCCACGACTGACCTGTAGTTTGTTTCACTTGCAAACTCGGGTGCCCATATTTCCACACGGGCAGTCGAGTAGCTTATTTTGCAGATATCTTGAGCAGGATTCTGGATCGAAGCTTAAAGCTGTGTCCAGAGCATTGATAGTCTTCCGCTGTGTTAGTTTATTCGTTTCCGCTATAGTGTATTACATTCATTGTAAATTAATCTTTCGCTGTATTATATTCGATATACTCTGATATTCTGTACTCTGATGTAACATTATAATGATGTTAATAAAAGTCTGTTGTTATTTTTTCTGATGTGTTGTATGCCCAAAGTTAGTGTATCCGGCGATTTCCCGCGAGGGGAATTTTCGGGTCATTACACTAACTATGTGGTTATTTTCAATAGCTTGAGGTATATAAATCTTTGCTCATATCGATTATTTGCAATTTCAGAACCATTAAATGTGTACAAGTTCTATAACAAACTTACCATTCATTCTCTTAAGTTGTGATAGGATATCAATATAAGTAGAAAAAAATATAACTATCAAATAAGAAAAGACATCACATGTAAGGCAAGATCCTGGCCAAATAACAATAGAAAATATGAAAATTTTCTTGTCAATTGATGTTTCATAACATGTAAATATATTGAAATCATCCAAGTAACACGATGATTAGTTAGAAATCTCAAAGTCACCATCATCCAAAATTTTCATTATTGCAGCATAGTTGTTTGTTATTGCAAGTTTTATCAGACCAGTAAATAAAAGCCGAAACGAAATCAAATATGAATAGATTACTTACATATTTTTACGGCGCAAGGAAGCACTTCTTCAGTTTTTTTACTTGTGTGTGCCACTTTTCATAATTTTGTTCGTGTAGGCTTACATTCCAGATTTTCCTTTTCCTACATGAATAAATATAAATATACTAAATAACCATAAAGTATTATCTAAAATAACCATAAAAGACTAGAAAAAACCAATGTTTCATGCAGCTTAGCATAAGATTTTCTTCCCAATGTATGATTTATAGTATTTTTTTCCCTTGTTGTTGTTATTGGTCTTGCATTGTTTTCTCTTCTTGTCTGTATACTCATTGTCGATGAACTTCTCCCATTGAACTTTATCGATTTCGTTGGGTCAGTTTTCAATCGCAAGATGCCTAGGTAAAAGAACCTTTTCTTTTGTTTTAATATATGTCTTCCTCAAATTTGATTTTTCCGATCTCAAATACTGTCGAATTTTTTTATCCAAAATAGGTCGAGCAACATTGGGATTTATGTTCAAGTCGAACTCTTTCTATGGAAAAGGTGAACGATTTTGATTATAATTCTATTCTTTATATATGGCAAAAAAATAGAAATAATAAAGAAAAATACCATTAGAGCTATCCATAAGTTGTCCTTGTAAAAAGAATCAACTTTCCTCCAATCGTCGTAGCTAACTGGAATATGCCTTCGGATCAGAGTGCCGCAACGAGAAGCCCACTTTGATGCGTCGTCGCCTTTTGCACCATCCATTTCAACAATTATGTAGTACTTTTTATTTACTGGCGAAGAAGGAACAATATCTTCTACACTTTCTCTACGTTGCGATGCATTACTGTTACTAGTCGACATACTGCAAGTAATTCAAGCATAAGCAAATAAAACTAATATATGAACTAGGTACAAGCTGCTAATGTAAGACCCAAAATAATGGAAAAGAAAAGGAAAACGTATATGCAACTATAAGAAAAGAAAGCATGCAACCATAAGAAAAAAGGCAACAAGCATTCAAGAATTCAACCTATCGAAAATCAGCAATAGTGCCATGCATACACATGTTGAACATAAGAAATCACACAACTATAAGAAAAGAGGCAACAAGCATTCAACAATTCGAATATTACAACTAAAACCATCAATGTCAAATATCCCAAATATTCAACACATAAAGAAAGACATGGACTCAAAATCAAGCTCATCTATTTGGTTTCAATACATTTTAACAATTCTCCTAAGTTTGGTTGTTCCTTTAAAACAGACTAAAATCTGCTGATGCCTCATAATCATCCACGTTATCAGTCAGACGTTTAGGTGAACGTCGTATAATGGACCAATCAGGATTTTGTATGCCTTTTACGTAGAAAACTTGACTTGCATCTGATGGTAGAATGACAGACTCATCGTACTCTCCGTTGCTGTTTTTAAGTTTGTTAAGATTCACCATCAACAAATTAGAGTCTATACAAATCTTACAACCATGTATTTTGTCAGCAACATTCACTCAATCGCAATAGAACACAAAATGTTGAAATTGATAATAATCAACTTCAATTATCTCCTTGATAATACCATACCAAGTAGTGTGATTATCTGTAGGATTTAAATCTTTTGCACTTGCTATAACTGTTGTAATTGCATCCATACAAACAACGCTATCTTGTGTAGAAAGAGTGCCATCGTAGTGCTGTGGAGAGATACATAACCATTAATTCTATATTTAAGGCGAGTCTTGGCTTCCCATGCTGGTCTACTAACATAACACCATAACGGTGAATTCATGCACTTTTCGTCCATTAACTGTCAAACCAATTTCAACAAGTTAAATAATGCCAATTTCTTTATTGAAGTATGAGTTTTGTGTTATCTAACAAACCTTCTTGTGCAACCAATCAATAAATTCAGTTTGTAATACTACTTCTGCCCATGTATGGTGGCTTTTTTTGCTCCTTTGAACATCCACTAATGATGATCGATAGTCGCTACAAATCAAAATGTTGCGGCTTAAGTAAATATTGAAATTACATCACATAATGTCATAACATGTCAAAATAAGACAAACCTATAATAATCATCTATGCCAGCGATGTCCATGGTAAAAAGTATCCATCGTCTAATTTGAATACGTTGTACGTCAGATAATTTGTTTATTTTACCCTCAAGGATGGAATGTTTATAAGTATCATCTCCGTTCTCATCTAAAAATGGTGCTTGTTTGCAACTATGATTACTAGTACGTGGATCTGGCATATATTCCATGGCGTATCTAACAGATTCTGAAACAAGATATGCTTCAGAAATTAATCCTCCACATAGCGCTTATTGCTCAGTATGTTCTTACACTCCTTCATAGCTCTAACAAAAAAAAAAATCAAAATTTAATGTTATCGGTGAAATAAACCATGTAATAATTACATGAAAGAAACGTTATACCTTTCAAATGGATACATCCATATATTGGTAACCGGTCCATATAACAATGCTTTATCAGCTAAATGCACCATTAAATGTATACTTATGTCAAAGAATTGAGAAGGAAAATAATGCACCAATATGCATAATGCCTCAGCAATCATGTCTTTAGCAGCTTGAACATGCTCTCAAATTAAAACCTTCGAACAAACAATACTAAAATACAAGCATACTTGTAATATTGCACGTCTTAAGTCACGATGCTTTTGGTAAGCATGTTGAATCATGATAGGTAGAAAGTATTGAATGATAACATGGTACTCATATGACTTTCTAGTATTCAAAGTGGGTGGCTTACTATTTACTAAGTTGCTTAACTTAGTCCCAAAGCAAGATGGAAGTTTGACATCCTTTAGCATTTCATAGCAACGAGTCTTGTAAAATTTATCAAACGCAAATTTGGAAGAATATTGCTTGTTCCTATCAAATAACAAATTAATAAAAAGCTATGATACATTCTTCTCAGTGTGCATTACATCAATAGTATGTCACACTTTATGATTACTCCAATACTCTAATGCAAAAAGAATTGATTTCTTATACCATGTCGGTCTTTCATTATCGCTCTTTTCATTCATAGAATATTCCTCGATGGGATCAACATCATCTACGATGTGCTTTTTTTGGGGGGGGGGGTAATTTACCTGGTATATATTTGATATGAGCAAGCTTTGTTAGAAGTGTTGATCTTGTCAATCGTGTCGGAGGTTCATTTATACCACCCATGCTTCAACGCCCTGTACGAATGACCATTCTTCAAAAATCTTCTATAATTCGTGTAAACAATCTTATTACCAATGCTCTCTGATTCTGTCTCCATAGCACAAACATGACATGCTTTATAACCATGTGTTACATAACCAGATAAATTCCCAAGGGCGGGTAGATCGTGAATTCCCCATAACAACATTGCTCTAAGAGTGAAATACTCCTTCGTATTCGTGTCAAATGCAAGCACTCCTTCTGTCCATAATTGCTTCAACTCATCCACAAGAGGTTCCAAATACACATCAATATCTTGACTTGGTGCTTTTGGTCCAAGAGTTAACAAACACAACATTTGAAACTCTGGCTTCATGCATAATGATGGGGGTAAGTTATAAGGAACTATATAAACAGGCCAACAACTATAACTTCTTGATTGGGTTGCACTAGGATTGAACCCGTCGGTGGCAATACCGAGCCAAGCATTTCATCCATTTCTACAAAACTCCGGTCACTTATTCTTCAATGATCTCCATTCAGCTGAGTCAATAGGATGACGCATGTGATTCCAACAAGGCTTTGCTTCACTATGCCATAACACTTTTTGAGCTATCCATGGTATAGTGTACAACCTTGTTAATCTAGGAGCTAATGGAAAATGTTTCAAAACTTTTTGAGGTTGTTTTGTAATTTTTACCACTTCTCCTTGCTTTTTAGTTTTAAATCTTGAAGTGTGACAACGAGGACATTCTGCTGCATTACTGTGCTCTTTCCAAAACAATATGCAATCATTTTTACATGCATGTATGCACTCTGTTTTCATTCCCAAATCTTTTAATAATTGCTTCATTGTTGGGTATTTCTCTGGTATTGTATTTTCCTTTGGAAGCCACTGTTTCAATCGTTTCAATAACTCGGTCATACTATTTCCTGACCAATTAAATTCTTTTTTCAAATTGTGAAGCTTTATCACAACACTTAATGTTGTTAGACCGTCTTCACAAGAAGGGTACAATTTTTCATTTGCTCTTCTTTTGTACTCCTAATACTTTTTCAATGGTTACCATCACTAATCCCTTCTATGTCGTACGCATCATCAAAGAGATCTCCAAGAGTGTCTCCTATATGGTTTTCCTCTCGAAATTGGTTAGAATTACAAGCCTCGTGATTGGCATGCCATGTAGGATTGAGCACCATGTCATTGTCGCTTCTCTCACCATTAAAAATCCATTCATCGTACGTTTGATCCATACCATAAATGATCAAGTGTTTCTCTACTAATTTAAAATGCAACTTTTTTGAATTTCTACACTTTATGCAAGGACAACTGCGTAGTTCGAAGTCGGGTGGTGAATTAGACTTTGCGAATTCAATGAAATTTCAAACTCCTTGTATGTAATCAATATTATTTCGATGTCGAATTCTAATCCACTCTTTCGACGTTGGATTCAACTTTAGCAAGAAACTTTATCAAACCGACTGTTAGGGAGGTTTGTCTACTATAAGAGGGCCAAAATCAAATTGTTTGTGCCAATAAATTTCGGCACAAATATCTCGCGTTTCTCTCCCAAACCATTCTCAAAATTATCGGTTTTCGAATTCCTGTTGTTTTCTTTCTCCTTTCAAGTTTTCAGATCTTACTTTCCAGATTTAAATCACTCATTGCTTATACAAATTTGTCTTCGCAACCACATATTCTTGGATCTACAAAATTCTGATTTCATAACTTGTTCTCTCTCACGCTTTCTTCTCTTACTGACCAAAATCGCGATTCAATCACGCTTCCTTCTCTTGCTGACCAAAATCGCGATTTAATCACGCTTCCTTCTCTTGCAAACCAAAATCGCGATTCAATCACGCTTCCCACTCTTCATCGAGTTATGGATCCCTGCAGTTGTACAATAATTCACCCGCTTTACTGCACAGTAACTCGGTGTCGGGAACAATGGTGTCGAACCGTCCAAAACTTAACTCGAAGGCACTACTGGTTGGATCAAGGGAGAAAGAGAGGCATTTGAGCTCGGTTTGGAAAGTTGCGAGCAGGAGGAAGATTGGCACCCTTTTGCTTTTCATTGCTTCTGCTGTCGGTTTCCTTTCCTGTTTCTTCGCAATTAATAGAGGTTTTTCTTTTCTGCTTTACTATTATTGTTATTACTATACTTGGCTGGATCAAGGTATACAAAGTCCACTTAAGCGCCTTTCATTTACAAACTCATTTTTTAGCAAGGATAGATGTTACTTTTGGAGTAGTAAATTAAATTGTCTTTTACTTACGAATGTAGTTTAACTGGCTTTTAAGGGAAAAAACATGTATCTTTTTGTGCAAATTAGTCATTTAGATGTTTTTAATGGAATAAAATGGCGGTTTAGCCATCTTTTGAGGAAATGGTAGTTTCATTGCCCTCCGACTACATGACATTAATGATTTTTATGCATTATGGCTATTTTAGAAAGCTTATAAAATTTGTGATTAGTTGATGAAAATGTATACTCAGTCCGACTATTCTATAAAAGTTTATCATAGTATAAAAAAGCTACAATAATGGGAGCAAGTTTCTGATTGAAATAAGGTGTGAGATATTAACAAAACAAAGTCTAGTTGTCATCCTTTCATTTTTACCGATCTTTAGTAGCATTTCTTATCAGTTATTTCCTTTCATATTTTACACTAATATTGGCCTTATCTGCTATAATCCTCTCTAATGTTACTACAATATGGGCTGGGTTTGTGGACATGGACTACTGCAAATATTTCAATGACTTAGCCTGTAAAGTGTTTTTTTACAGGAGTTTGATTATGTTGAAGTATGCGATACTATGTGTTAGATCTAGAGGATATTTTGGATCTAGAGAATATTTTGGATCTTGAGGATATTTTGGATCTAGAGAATATTTTGGATCTAGAGGATATTTTGGATCTGGAGAATATTCTGGATCTAGAGGAAATTTTGGGAATTTCCATATACTTCTCTATGCCTATATAAGCTACATCGAATACAAAAGGAGGTGGATCACAAATCAAGAGATTAGATCTAAGATTATTCTAATTAAGGTTTAGGCAATCCTAATCTTCTTCAATTCATTTCTCCACAAAATCAATTTTTTCTAGTAAATTTGATCATTGTAATCAATCTCTTGTACTCCTCTATTGATATTAATAAAGGTTTCTCTCTCAAAGTGGACGTACACTGACAAGACGTCGGTGGAACCACTATAAATCCCTGTGTGATTTAGTTTCTCGTTATTGCTCTATTATTTCCATTGTTTGGTGATTGTGATTGGCTTGGATAAGATTGAGATTGTTCGATTGGTTGTTTTTGCGCGATTACCATGATCTCGTTTTCCGCGGCGTTGGGGATTTTTGATTTAAGCGGTCTTGAATCAAAACTTTCTCCATAACATTTGGTATCAGAGCATTGGTGTTGGTAGATAGTTGTAGAAATGCCGAAATCAGGTTCAAATAATCCATCAACAGGTGGTCCAAGTGGTGCAGCTCCTTATGTACGTGGGTCGTATGCAGCTGCTGGTTCACAATTGGTTATCGACAAGTGGAATGGAGATAATGATTTCGAAAAGTGGCAATGGAAGATGCAAGCGGTTCTTAGGCGGAATCAGGTACATCAGGTGGTGTTTGATACACATTTATTGATTGAGGACATCTTAGACGTAGAGAGAGAAGAAATGGAAGAGTGGGCATTCACTACACTTCAACTTGCCATGGGGGAGAATGTTATTTCTGAAATTAGTGGTGAGACGACTGCTAAAGGTATTTGGAACAAGTTGGAGGAGTTGTATATGAAGAAGTCACTCGCAAATCGACTAATCTAGTTGTGGACTTTCTTTACCTACAAGATGAAGGAAGGAACTTCGCAAAAGGCGCACTTAAATGTGTTTGATGATTTGCTAATGAAGATGAAGGCGGTAGATCTGAAGATTGAGGAGGAGCAAAAGGCGATGATATTGCTATGTTCGTTGCCTGAACGCTATGCCGGGTTCTCAAATAGTTTGATCTATGGCTGGGATACATTGACTCTAAATGATGTCAAGACGGGTCTTCTTAGTGAGGAATTACGGGATCAGATGAAGGAGCCGAGTGATGGTAGTAGTGGTGCTGGTAATGGTCAAGGTTTATTTACGGAGAAAGAAAAGTTAGAGAAGAAGGGAAACCGGGGGCGTTCTAAGTCTAAGAAGCCCGGTGGAAGAGGAAAATTGAAGGAAAGAAATGGAAAGTGCTTTATATGTAAGAAACCTGGTCACTGGAAGAATGATTGTCCAGACAAGGGGAAGAAGGAAGTAGCATCTTCATCAGTTGCGGTGGAGAGAGATGTTGGTGAGGAAGACATAGATGTTTTGTCGGCTGTTGCATCAGATGTTTCGGGCAGCGATTGAGTGCTTGATTCGGGGGCTTCATATCACATGACGCCTAATAGGAATTGTTATTTTTTTTCTTATGTTGATCGAGAAGGAAATTCAATTTTTATGGGAAATGGTGCAGTTTGCAAGTCGAAAGGCATTGTATCCGTGCAAATTCGAATGTTTGACGGAGTGGTTCGTACTCTCACTGATGTGCGCTATGTTTCAGGACTACGGAAGTCACTTATCTCTTTGGGACAGTTGGATTCTCTAGGTTACAAGATCACCATTGAGAGTGATAGCTTGAGGGTTTCGAATGGTGCGCTTGTGGTTATGAAGGGTGCTAGAACTCATGGTATCTATTTGCTTCAAGGAGTGACCGTGGAAGGCGAAACTTGTGTCAGTGTTGATAGTTCCCGTCGCTTAGATGCAACACGGCTGTGGCATTTGAGATTGGGTCATGTCTCGGAGAAGAGTTTAGATGTTCTTCGTCGAAGGGAGATGATTGATGGTGAGAGTTTCAGCAAGTTAGAGTTTTGCGAGGAATGTGTCATAGGGAAGCAAACTAGAGTGTCATTCGGTGAAGGAAAACATGATTCAAGAGGGATTCTTGAGTATGTGCACACGGATGTTTGGGGACCATCACCTGTAGCTTCTTTGGGAGGAGCAAGATATTATATTTCTTTCATTGATGATTTTTCTCGAAAGGTTTGGGTGTATGTAATGAAGGCCAAGTCGGAGGCATTTGCAAGATTCAAAGAATGGAAGGCCCTTGTTGAGAATGAGAGTGGAAAGACTTTGAAGGTTCTTAGATCCGATAATGGCGGCGAGTATGTTTCCAGAGAATTTCTGAATTTTTGCAAGCATCATGGTATTCGGAGGCATTTTACTACACCGGGAGATCCGCAATCTAATGGAGTGGCAGAGAGAATGAACCGAACTCTATTAGAGAAAGCTCGATGCTTGAGATTGACATCGAGTTTGTCTAAGGGATTTTGGGCCAAAGCTTTGTCAACCGCAGTGCATATTATTAATCGAATTCCGTGCTCGGCTATTGGTAACAAAATTCCGGAGGAAGTGTGGAAGGGGAAGAGCATTGACTTGAGTTATCTTCGTGTATTTGGCAGTCCTGTTTATGTGCATGATCCGGGGAATGATAAGCTCTCACCTAGAGCTTTCAAAGGGATTTTGCTTGGTTATATGGATGGAGTCAAAGGCTATCGGATTTGGAAACCGAAAACGAAGAAGGTTTCAGTTTCTCGTCATGTTACTTTTGATGAGTCGGCTATGTTCAAGGATAATGAAGGCTCATCGAATGTTCCGGATTTGGTTCACGGTGAATCAAAGGAGAAGGAAGTTATTTCCACTTTCAGGCCTAGAGAGAGTAGAGTTATTGGAGGTGCTTGCGAGGTGAATGCGGTTGATGTTACATCACATAGTCCACAAGATTCCTCTAGTAGTGTCGGTGATGTGCACGAGCCTAGAGAAGATTCAGTTCAAGGTGGAGCTGAAGTAAGACCGGGTGATGGTATTGCTACTCGGGTTGGTCGTCGTGCTATAAGGCCACTCAAAAGATGTGGTGATTGGAACTATCTTAGCTTTTGTGAGAATTTGGACTGTGCTCTTCATGTAGTCCAAGATGAGCCGATGGACCTTGATGACGTCATGGGTTCGAGTGATAACTCGAAGTGGATTTCAGTCATGGAGGAACAGATGCAATCGTTGATGAAGAACCAGACTTGGGAGTTGGTTCCACTTCCTCAAGGAAACCGTGCTATTGGGTGCAAATGGATATATAAGGTGAAGGACGATGGAAGATAAAATGCTAGGCTAGTGGCTAAGGGGTTTGCACAGAAGAAAGGAAAGGAGTATGATGAGATCTTCGCACCGGTTGTGAGACATACTTCTATCCGGATATTACTTGCCATGGTTGCTATTCACGACTTGGAGTTGGAGAAACTAGATGTGAAAACCGCCTTTTGCATGGAGACTTGGATAAAGACATCTACATGGAGCAACCAGAAGGGTTTGTTGTAGAAGGTAAGTCAGAACTAGTTTGCAAGTTGAAGAAATCACTGTACGGTTTGAAGCAATCACCTAGGAAATGGTACAAGAGATTTGATCATTTCATGCTTGAAAGTGGCTTCCATCGAAGCATCAAGGATGCTTGCGTTTATTTCAAGAGGTTAGAAAATGATTGTTGGGTGTATTTACTCTTGTATGTGGATTATATGCTCATTGCTTCTAAGGACAAGGCAGAAATCAACAAGTTGAAAGAGAAATTATAGGCGAAGTTCGAGATGAAAGACCTTGGTGAAGCAAAGAAAATCTTGGGCATGGAGATTGTAAGGGACAAAAAGCGTTTTGAGTTGAGATTGACTCAAAAGGAGTACATTAAGAAAGTGCTTTGTCGGTTTAGCATGGAGGATGCAAAGGCGTCAAATACACCTTTACCTTTGCATATAAAGCTTTCGAGTAAGGGATCACCTATCGAGGAGAAAGACAAGGCTTACATGGCAAAGGTGCCATATGCTAGTGCGGTTGGAAGTTTGATGTATGCCATGGTGTGTACAAGACCCGGTATTGCAAATGCCGTCGGGGTGGTTAGTCGGTTCATGGCTAATCCGGGGAAATCGCATTGGGAAGCAGTGAAACTTATCTTGAGATACTTGAAAGGTACAGCATGTCATGGCCTTGTTTTTGGGGTAGTAAAGAAAAGAATTGCATGTTGGTTGGTTACTGTGACTCGGACTACGCTGGTGATAGGGATTGAAGAAAATCAACTTCTGGATATATCTTCACTCTTGGTGGTACATCCATAAGTTGGAGATCGAGATTGCAGACCGTAGCTGCTTTATCCACTACGGAGGCGGAGTTGATAACTGCGGTAGAGGCAGCAAAGGAAGCATTCTATTTGAAGCAACTGTTGTATGACTTGGGTTTTTAACATGACAGTGTTGATGTTCAATGTGATAGCCAAAGCGCTATTCACTTGGCTGAGAATTTGGCATTTAGCTCACGGACGAAGCATATTGAAGTGAGGGAGTCATTTCTAGTAGCCATGGACGAAGACAAGCAAGTATGCCCTCGGAAAGTGCACACAAAGGACAACGCAACAGACATGTTCACTAAGGCGTTACCGGTTGGGAAGTTCGAGCATTGCTCGAACTTAATTCGCTTGGAGAGATGCTAGGTGCCACGGGGTGGCACATTTGAGAGAGAAACTTGGATGTAGAAGAGTATCGGTGAGAGGTTGGTATTCTGTCTTCATGGTAAGTACTTGTTTTCACTCCCGAGTACATTGTCTTTTGGTAAGACTGGTTTAGGAGTTGGATGTTTCAACACTTCATTGACGGGTGGGGGCTATGCCTGAACTCGTTAGTGAAGTGCAATGGGCGGTGGCTATGCCGGAGTTCATTGGGGAAACATTCAAGCTTTCTTGATTGAAGATAGATGTAAATGCTTGGGTGCATTGGAGTTTGCGATGTAGACGGATATAGTATCCAGGTGGAGTGTTGAAGTATGCGATACTATGTGTTAGATCTAGAGGATATTTTGGATCTGGAGGATATTTTGGATATAGAGAATATTTTGGATCTAGAGGATATTTTGGATCTGGAGAATATTTTGGATCTAGAGGATATTTTGGAGGAAATTTTGGGAATTTCCATATACTTCTCTATGCCTATATAAGCTACATCGAATACAAAAAGAGGTGGATCACAAATCAAGAGATTAGATCTAAGATTATTCTAATTTGGGTTTAGGCAATCCTAATCTTCTTCAATTCTTTTCTCCACAAAATCATATTTTTCTAGTAAATTTGATCATTGTAATCAATCTCTTGTACTCTTCTAGTGATATTAATAAAGGTTTCTCTCTCAAAGTGGACGTACACTGACAAGACGTCGGTGGAACCACTATAAATCCCTATGTGATTTAGTTTCTCGTTATTGCTCTATTATTTCCATTGTTTGGTGATTGTGATTGGCTTGGATAAGATTGATATTGTTCGATTGGTTGTTTTTGCACTATTACCACGATCTCGTTTTCCGCGGCGTTGGGGATTTTTGATTTAAGCGGTCTTGAATAAAAAATTTCTCCACAACAGATTAAAGTTTGGTTAGACATTAGGAAAGAATTATATATCAAAGCGAATATGTGTAATAGAGCTGGGTTGTTTTGTTATTTCAGTCATATATTCTATTGTTTTGAATAAATAACAGAAAATTATATAATAAATACGCATTAGTAGTTTGAATGACATGATAATATATCACATTATATTGCATACCATCTATTCTTTTACGTAAAACCTTACAGACATTAAATGTCGTTTAAACATGTATAACATATAAGGAAATGAAATTGATTGATTAATTCAACAAATTATTTAAATATGCAATATGAGAAATAAGAACAGAAAGAAAACCATTTGATTCAATGAATTAATGGTTATGCAATATGAAGAAAAGAAAATGTATAAGTGGAAATTAATCAATTGATCCTAAGTATCAAGTGCAAATTAGCCGTTTAGATGTTTTTAATGGAATAAAATGGCGGTTTAGCCATCTTTTGAGGAAATAGTAGTTTCATTGTCCTCCGACTACATGACATTAATGATTTTTTTATGCATTATGGCTATTTTAGAAAGCTTATAAAATTTGTGATTAGTTGATGAAAATGTATACTCACTCCGACTATTCTATAAAAGTTTATCATAATATAAAAAAGCTACAATAATGGGAGGAAGTTTCTGATTGAAATAAGGTGTGAGAAATTAACAAAACAAAGTCTAGTTGTCATCCTTTCATTTTATACCGATCTTTAGCACCATTTCTTATCAGTTATTTCCTTTCATATTTTACACTAATATTGCCCTTGTCTGCTATAATCCTCTCTAATGTTACCACAAATATGGGCTAGGTTTATGGACATGGACTACTGCAAATATTTCAATGACTTAGTCTGTAAAGTGTTTTTTACAGGAGTTTGATTAAATTTTGGTTAGACATTAGGAAAGAATTATATATCAAAGCGAATATGTGTAATAGATCTAGGTTGTTTTGTCATTTCAGTCAATTATTTTAGGCAAATATTAACAGAAAATTATATAATAAATACGCATTAGTAGTTTGAATGACATGATAATTTATCACATTATATTGCATACCATCTATTCTTTTACGTAAAACCATACAGACATTAAATGCCGTTGAATTTGTACTGTTTAAACATGTGTAACATATAAGAAAATGAAATTGACTGATTGATTCAATAAATTATTTCAATATGCAATATGAGAAATAAGAACAGAAAGAAAACCATTTGATTCAATGAATTAATGGTTATGCAATATGAAGAAAAGAAAATGTATAAGTGGAAATTAATCAATTGATCCTAAGTATCATGGTTTAAGAATGATATTCATGGAGATATTATGGAAGGAAATGAATATTGCATAATCAAATAATGCAATTCCAGTCCTGTATTTTTTGGCTGATGAAATTAATTACAATCTAGATTAGTGTCTTAATTCCTAACTGATACGTTTTATGAATAAACGTTATAATTCTTCAGTGATACATTTTTCCACGGGTAAAAGAACCAAAAATGCAATTAATTGATAGTGTGTTTATAATAAATCTAAAAAAATGGCGATTTCAGACCTCACTCTTCCCCAAATCTTTTCCACCCAAACCGCTGCTTCTCTTCCATTCAATCAGCCACCTAATCCGCCACCGACTCCGATTCCACCCTCACCTGACCCTCCTCCTCTTCCTCCCTCCGCTCTCACCACCCCTAACCCCTTACCGCAGCAAAAGTGGTCTACACTATTTGCCTCGAAGCCAATGAACGCTGGATCCTTCCCAGCCACAGATCTGGTTCTGAAATTTGATGGCGAAAACCTCGTTCCAACGGAGGATATAGTGCAAGCGAGTGTTGAGCAATGGAACGGCTACTTGTTGGCTTCTTCCTCGACTCCCCTTTGTCATATTACGCCGTTGTTAACTACCTCAGGAAACACTGGAATACTCAAGGAACGGTGGAATTCAAATCAATTGGTAACGTTTTCTTTTTTCAGTTCTCTTCGTTGGCTGATAGAATCAGAGTCCTTGAAGCAGACCCTGTAATTATTCACAATAAACTCTTTATTGTCAAACCTTGGGACCCTAGACTGAGTAATGTAGCGAATAGTGTAAAATTAGTGCCAGTTTGGATCAAACTTTTCAATATCCCGCTTGTTACCTGGTCGAAGAGAGGTATAAGCTGGTTGGCAACAAGAGTTGGAAAATTCTTGTGTATGGATGCAAATACGGAAAGACTCGAGCGTCTTGAGTATGCAAAGTGCATGGTTTAAGTTAGCGCTGATTCAGTGCTGCCTGATTCCTTTCCTTTTCGTAATCTAGATGGTACGATTCAGATAGTCAAAGTGTGTTACCTCTGGAAGCCAGACCTGTGTATACATTGCAAAAATTTTGGTCATTTATCAGAGAACTGTCAAAGCCTGAAGTCGTCGGATAAATCAGACATGGGGCTTGGTCTCAATGCAGACAGGGGATCTAAAAATACCATCAGAAATGTAGCTCATAAGGATGAACGTAAAATCAGAGTGGTACAACAATCCCGATCCGATGTTCAAAACAAGGATTCTGGTTGGAACAAGGTGGTTAAGAAGAAAAGGCCAGTAAGATTTGTGGTACATAGTAAAGAGAAGGGGAAGCAGGTCCTTGTTGATGTGTCTCCTCCAGCGCAAGAAATCTCTGCTGTAGGAACCTCAAATCGATTCTCTAATCTGAATGTGAACGACATGCGAAATACTGGTAATGTAGATAACGATGAATTGGAGGACGGAGAGATTAGAAATGCTGAAATGAGTGACAAGTGCGATATTGGTACCTCTGTAGATAAAGAGAACAATGTTACTTTGAATGGTAACACGGCTGAGAGAATGAAAGAAAACATTCAGGAAGTGTGCAATCAGGAAGCTGCTAAAGAAATAAAAATACAAGAAAGACAAATTGTAACAGTAAATCACCTTCTATCCAAAGCCTTTGGTAGTCCGAGTGTTCCTGGAAAGCAAGTAACCAATGTGCAAGCCCATGCAAGAATTAATGATACTGCGACAGCATGTGAGGCTGATGTCACTCCTGTTGTGGATCAGCAAGTAAACAATACTGATAGTGGCCTTATGTCTAAAATGAAAATTGGTATGGAAGCTGTTGTTCAGAAGCAAAGCCATCAGATAACTCAAAACAAGGATAAGCAACAGCAGCAAGCCTGCTCTGCGGAGACAAGTCCGATTGAATCTGCCAGATTAGCTCACATACGTTCTATTAATGCTGATATAATTGTAATTTCTAATGCAATTCAAACAGAGCTAGCAAGCAAGGAAGAGAACACCCCAGATTATCAGGTAACAGTGAAGAAGCAAGAAAACTTCAAGCATTTCTGTTCTGGTTTAGTTTTTGATCAGATGCATACAGCTCAGTTAGATTCAGTGTCTGCTGTACTGCAACAAACTATTGCTAGTGGAAAAAAGAAAGCGTGAAATTCTCCTTCAGTCACAGACAAACCGGCCAACTATTATGCGCACATTTCTCCCCCTCCTGCATACAAGGAACGCCCACCTGATATCATTATTGAACAGGTGACTCCTAGCTCCAGAAGTAACGCAGGTCATAATCATGTCACTCGGAGCATAAAGAAGGAGATGCTGAGAAATCTCCAAGAGAATGGCTAGTGGTTTATTCTCATGGTAGATAGTTTAGGTGAAAACAATGTCAAGTTGAATGCAACTTATTATGTGATGTATCTTTGAAATTAGATAGTGAGTATTTTGTAGGCTCTCTTCCTTGTGTGGAAGTTTTTAGCTGATATGTCTATATGCATATCTCCTGATCTCCCTTGTACTTTTTTATTTTTTAATAAAACAGTGTTACGGATCACTATAAAAACCGGTCAGCCTTGCCAAAAAAAAAAAAGAACCAAAAATGTGATATTGCTAAACAGTAAACATGCAATTTTAGAGTAAGTGAATCTTTATGTGCAGACCATGGCAAAAGGAGAAACTTGTAAAGACGAACTGAAGGGTTAATAGCCAGCTTCAAAGGAGAAAGTTTTGTCATCTCTAGTCATGCCTCCTATTAAAGTGGATAAAAAGCAAGCAGAGAAGAAAGAAAAGAAGAAATATAAAGAAGAGCCACCGAGAAGTTCAGTTGTAGAACAAAGTAATGCATGGATCAGTAAAGAGAACAATGGAGAGTTCGGTGTTTCTAATGTCTTACAGGAAGCAAAGCTAATAAGGAGATCAAACAGCTAAAGCTTGACAATGATGAAATGAAATTTTTGGTCAAAAGAGAAGGATGAAATTATTATGAAATCAAGAAATGACTTTGCCAAGGTTAAACTGGATATGAAGTACAGGTGTTACAAGAAAAGATCAGAAAATGGTTTATCATAGTGACAAACTAATAACAAGTCTTAAGCAGAGTTTTTCTACTCCAGCCCATGTAAGTTGCAATCATTTAAATGAAGTCTTTGATCTTTGACTATGTTTGTGCATCTTAGTTATGCTTATGCTGTATTTTGTTGGAATTTGATACCAGTCAATACGTAGATGTTTCTTAGCATGCATCATTGGACATGGTACTAAAAATAATATAAACGAATAAGAGGATATTTTAGGTGTATAACCAGGGGCAAATACAGGATTATATCTGAGAAGGGTCGCAGATTAAATAGCAATTTTAAGAAGTACTGAAATTTACCAAGTATTTTATCAATAATGCACCAACTTGTTATCTCTTCGATAACATATTAAACGTCAACCAAACATACCTGAATATTTAGTATGAATTGTCCAACATTCTACACAAAACTTGAGTTCTCAAATGTACCACAAAGCTAGTTGACATGTGTGAAAGAAAAGAAGACACATCAACTTACATTAGATATGAAATCAAGATACAGGAAAATTGATCATTGAAAGACTTACCAGGTAAAATTCCAAGCAAACCAATAACTGCCGGTACATGCCCCAAACGAACAAGCGTGACGCCCAAAAAGGTCAAGAATCCATTCATATACCTATCCCAAATAACAAAATAAAATTTCTTTGAGCTTTTGCTTGTTATAACAATAAAAAGTTGCATAAAGAAAACATAAATAGAAAATAAACATGTAGATCAAGTTTCTCCAAACTCTGTAAGCTTTTGACTCATGAGATCTCCTCTCGCTTGAGTACGGGAGCCTTTGGCACTGGGTATCCACCTGTGGGCACTATTACGTTTTCCAACATGTAGATCAAGCTTCTCCTTTTTTTCCAATTTCGAAAACCAATATTAACAAATACCACACCACCACCTTGGTAACTTTAATGCTTGAAAAGATAACAATAAAGACAATAAACCGAATCTTTTGCTATGATATACTCCAACCAATTAGCACATTGTTCAAACCAATCTTTATTGAATCTTCTCAATTCATCCATCATGTCTGTTTGAGGAAAATCATGATGAAATGGTTGACAAGGACCTTTTTGTAAGTATGATCACCGAACACAATCTCTATCATTTGTATTATAATTCCATATAGAACATCGTAAACCTGGGTCCGAAGGAAGATTTTCATAATCGATCTCAACACGATATCTTTTTACCAAATTATTATATGTGTCTTCTGTCAAGGATGAAACAGACTCATTTATCGTGCGTTTTGTTCTAGTGACAAATTTGTCCATTGTGAATGATAGAATGAAATTGCAGTATTCTATGAAAATAAAAAAAACATATCACTATGTCAGAAAAGTCAATTGCCAAGGTTGAAGCTCCCAAAATAAAACTGCAGCAAACAATCAATGGCCGCACCCAAAATTGAAGCAACACTTATAAAATTTGACTTGGCTGCTGCTACCTTATTAGCATTTATTCAATAATTAAATTTCTTGGTAGTAGCAGGCTAGCAGCATCAACTTAAACTATTTTTTATATGAAAAGTTACAATTTGGGATATGGAAAATTCAAACAATTAGGTAGTAACAGCATTTAATCATAAAGATAATTATAATTTTTCAACTACAATTTTTTCAGTCATTGAAGCAACAATTATATTAAGAAAACAGTACAAATTGGGATATTAAATTTGAGATTGGAAGTTTCATACCTAATTGAGAGTAGGTTGAGTAGCAATTGCAATTAGAGCATCAATATTGGCATCAATCAGGGACAGAGATTTAGAGGGCATCTTCAATTTTGCGAAGCAGCAAAAGGTCGAGAAGAGCAATTGATTTGAAGATGTAAAAATCTAGGTTTTGCTCGTGGCTTCTGTCATTCTGGAACTTCTTAATTTACAGTAAGGTCCTGCAATTTTTACAAATTTGAGAAGGGTCCAATTTTCTTTTTTTAAGTCCTTGGTGCAAATTTTTAAAAATTGAGGGGGATCAGCTGACCCCC
Source organism: Allium sativum (assembly GCA_030737875.1). Classification (NCBI taxonomy): domain Eukaryota; kingdom Viridiplantae; phylum Streptophyta; class Magnoliopsida; order Asparagales; family Amaryllidaceae; genus Allium; species Allium sativum. The sequence goes on along the minus strand of CM060913.1, from coordinate 527,776,269 downwards.
CTTGGCAACAGGTGCATTCGCCCCTGTGTATAACTGAGGCTCTTACCTTATTGGTTGCAGTGTTGGCTAAAATTATTGACATTCTTGTAAGTGAAGCATACTTCACCAATGAAGATGTATAATTCTCATCGGATCATTATGTTTTTGGTAAAGGCTTCAGTTCATTTAAGTTCCCTGTTTAATAATAGTTTGCTGTAAATTATCTTAATTTTTTTTTATTAATTTAACAGGATAGAGATATGTTAAAAGAAAATTTCTCTTAAATCGCAGCTGGATCGGGTCATTGTCTTTAGATGGAACTCAATAAAGCGCCTATGAGTGGATATAACTTTACATCTGCTATTTTTTATATCTCGTTAGTCTAAAATTATTAGTGCAGCAACTTAAATAAAATTTTCTAATAAAAATAAAAATAGATGAAATATAATTGTGTATTTGGGCATGTTATTACTGATCTCCTTGTCATATGACAAATTTGATAGATACTCATCTTAGATACTTGAAATGGATTGCTACTTCATATCAGTGGTGGTTTATGACATTTTCGTTCAACAGGGTGGAAAACATACCATGATTCCTTCATTTACTACTAAGTGGATTTCCTCAATTACATAGAAAGTTTTATGTATTTACTTTTTTCAGTTGCTCTGCCTTTTGCTATTTTCTGGTACTGCGTTATACCTTTACCCAGATATCTATAAAGATAGTGCTTTCTTTATAGGTGACAATAAATTATTTACTAGGAAATTTTGATAAGAAATACGCAAACACTATGGGGGTTGTTGACCTTTATATTTTGTAATTATGGTTCTAAGTAGTGAGGTTAACAATTCAGAAAATGTAGGCTACTGCATTAGTCAACATGTATAACAGAGTTGAATTCCCTGTGACCATAAATATAAATGAACTGAGAAGCGGTTCATTCATTTTTCCAAGCTAGTGAAACCTGTGCTCTTAAGATGAATGTCCTAACTAAGTTTGATCGCATTGAACTGTCTTTATATGAAATAGTTTTCTTGGATGGAACACAGAGTAATTGTAATGACCCAGATCCTTATGGGTTAATTTTTAAATATTTAATATTTAATTTAAATATTGGTTTGGTAATATAAGTGAATATTTATATTAAGTTATTGATTAATAATCAATTTCGATTTAATATCGAATATATTAAATCATCGTAATGCGAAAATATAATTCAGTTCGAGATTTAAAACTGAATTAAATACAGTCCAGACTTCTGTTTGAATTCGAATAATAATATTAATTTATTATCGCAGAATTTAAATAGTTTGAATTTATTTTATATCGATTTAAATTTATATCTCTTCCAGATGATCGAATTGGACCTCGTGACCTATCCCAGTGTGTCCGGAGTGGTGGTTAAACCCTAGAATTGACAGTTGTTAGGTTCAGAAAGGTGTTCGGCATCATGGGTATTTAATTTAAAGGATACTGGTTTAAATATAAATAAAATAAAAATAAAAACTCCTTCAATTCATTTTCTTCCACAAGTTAAAACATACGGTGGCTTCCTTTATCTCCACAAAAAGATGGCCTTGTTGTTCAAAAGGATACCGCACCCCCTACCTACCTCTTCTATTATAAAACCACGCCATACCCCTTGCCTTTTTCCTCTCTGAGTCTTTATAAATGAAATCCCAAATGGCCGTCGTTCAAATCAAAAGAAATCAAAAAGGGGCTATCGAACTCTGTATCAATCGCGAGCTACAACTTGGGGGCATCGATGTGTACAGCGTGCTAGGGCAACGGACGATCTCGTCCTGACGGCGTCGAAGATGAATCTGAGGGAAGCAATGAACGTTAACCGGATTAGGAAGTCGCGAAGGGTAGAGGCCATCGAGTGGATCTGAAGGAGGATGGATGGGAAGCCAATGCGATGTGGGAGGTCGGCTCGAACATCGAACTGCCCTGGTCGACGTTGAAGTGGGTGGAGGTTGAATCGAAGGTCTGTGGTGATGATGAAGCTCGAACACTGTTATGGGGGTTGCGATGGTTTCCAAGTCGCAGGCAAGACAGGGAGGGGTTTCACTTCGCCGTAAGAAAAAGGTGATCGAATGGACGAGGGACGGGCTAACATGGTGGTAATGATATGGTTCTAAGGGCGAGTGTTCGAACTGTTATTGTAAGGTAAGGAATAATATAGTAATTTATTTAGTTTAATTATTTTTATTCGAGTAGTTAAAATAAATAAATGTTTAATCGTTAATTAAAATAAATAATCTTAGGAAAAGATTTCATTCGGGATTCGTTCAAGTGGAAGAAAAGCGAGACGATAGAGAATGTTAAATGAATATTCGACAAATGGAAAATCATCGGTGAGTAAATCTCACCTTTTATTTAGAAATTATTTTTATATAGTTAAAAATAATTGTTGTTGCTTGTTTGAATGCTGTTTGATTGTTTTAAATATATATAGTTATTTAGGTTGACTATTATATATATATTGGGTTGATGATTGGTTGGATTCCCGCAGTCTCATTAGCGGATGCCCGCGGTTTCATAGCGGATGATTACCCTATACGCCCCACGCTATGATTAGTGGATGACCTTCTATACCGCGATATTCTGCCTCGAAGCAGGATGGGTATTACTATGTTGACTAACGTCTGTGGATGCAGGAAAACAGGTTGGAGGAATCCAACTGGATTCCTCAAAAATATATATTATCTGTTTGTTGTTTGTTTGATTTTATATATATTCCTATATGATGTGTTAAAATCAAATGATTGAAAATTGGTTGATTTGATTGTTGAAATTATCCCTGGGCTTGAATATTGATTCATAAAAATATCGGAAAGGGTATTTGATATTTAAAAAGGAAATTCTATTTTTATAAACAGAATTTGAATTTTAAATAAAACTATAGAAAATATAAACTTGTTTGAAGGTATATAAAACAAACATGAATTTATAAACGTTGTTTATAAATGAAAATATGGGATTTGAATTGAATTTATAAACTTTGTTTATAAATGAAAATATGGGATTTGAATCGAATTTATAAAGTTGTTTATAAATGAAAATATGGGATTTGAATTGAATTTATAAACTTTGTTTATAAATGAAAATATGGGATTTGAATCGAATTTATAAAGTTGTTTATAAATGAAAATATGGGGTTTGAATTAAATTTATAAACGTTGTTTATAAATGGAAAGGTGGGATTTGAATTGAAGTTATAAACGTTGTTTATAAATAATGCCGAGAATTCAAATGGACTTTGAATATAAGGAATTGAAATAGAGATTTGAATATATAAATTCAAATATACTTTAAACTATAGATTTGAATATAGAAATTCAAATAGACTTTAAACTATAGATTTGAATATAGAATTTAAACTATAGATTTGAATATAGAAATTCAAAGGGACTTTAAACGATTTGAATATAGGATTTAAATGGAATTTAAACAATAGAATTTGAATAGATTTGAATATAGAATTCAAATGGAGTTTAACTATAGAATTTGAATATAGAATTCAAATGGAGTTTAACTATAGAATTTGAATATAGAATTCAAATGAAGTTTAAATATAGGGATGCAAATAGAATTCAAATGAAGTTTAAATAAAGAGAATTCAAATAGAATTGAATTGGAATTTGAATAAGAAGTCGATAAGGAAACGAGAGTATGGGTATAATTAGAATTTGTTAATATGCAGTTAAAATATATTTGAACATGTCATGTTCAAATATGAAGGTGAAATAGACTGAAAAGTTAAGTAACAGATTTAATTAACAAATTGAGTTAAAACGATTGGTATAGTTAAAATAGATTGGACAGGTATAGACATACAGGAGACATGTATGGAATAAAGTATAGAAGTGAAATAAATAGAATGCCCAACAAAAAGGTACGTATTTAATTCATGTATGAGATTTTATGCGCCGTATCGGCAAGCCGCTTGGCTTTTTCTTTTTCTTTTTGAGATAAGAAGGACCGGGAAAGCTATTTGAAATTTCCCGATGCTCCCGGTACAAAGGAGGTTATGGCGAATTTTTCCGGGAATTTAAGGAGATAGAATATTTTTAAGATAATTTGATAGTTAGAAATCAACATATCAAAATATATAGAAGTCGATAAGAAAACGAACTAAGAAATAGAATAGTATAATCAAAAAGGAAGTATAAGAATAAAATCTAGTAAAAATAGAAAGGGTAAGTGTATACATGTTTAAAAGTAAATCAGTAGTTGTATGGTATTGATTATTCGAGTAAGTAGTCTTGTCTGTTTTGACGTTAAATGTTATTCAGTCAAGGTCTGAGAGGTAATTATACCCCAACTTGGTTGATTTCATGATATACCGATAAGTAGCAAGATTCAGGCTCGAAGATCTATTTGGAATAAGAATTAGTTAAATACTGTATTTGGGTTGTCGTTACGATGCTTTACACAACATCTGTTTTAACCCAAATATGTGCAAAGCTTGGAAATAGAATAATGAATATTTCCTAGTATAGAAAATAAAGGAAGGCGATATATGGAAATGTTTTCCAAAGAACGTATAAGGCCAATATGGTTATTGAAAATATTTGGTTAACAAATATTGATAAGAAATAGAGAAGTGATTTAATTAATGGAATATTAATTAAAGGCTCAGTGATTGTTGGATGTTTGGTTGAACACTTGTTTTATTCGATAGTTAAATCATCGACTATCGAAACACTTGTTTTTATTCGATAGTTAAATCACAGACTATCGAAGTTTTGACCATCGTTGTCAATATGGAGAGACCGGTTGGATTATTATCCGAAGAACCACTCCATATCGGCAGTAGCATGCAAATCAGATTATATAAAGATAATCGAAGACGGAGTAGGGTACAAGGACTATTTCTATTAATAGAAATAGTACCTTCGGTTCATCCTGTTCCTGGGTGACTTGTATGGATGAATGTCTGATAGAGTATTTCCAGAATGGTCACGTACATTGATTTCTTCAACCGTACCAAGAGTGGAAGCGGAGAAGGAAACTTCTTTTAGCTAACACGTAATGTACTGTTGAGGACGTCAATCGGTGATTTGATGGATTTGACGATGTGACATTCGAAGTGAATCTGGTGTGATGATAAAGCGTAGCTTCTAGCCTCATCAACCGGTAAATGACAGAAATCGGGCAAGCAGCATGGCTATGTAGGTCGCACCTATTAGGGTGTATAATCACCTGATCTAGAGTTTCATTTACTTCTAAAAATCTATTGTCGATGCTGACCCATTCGGGAAACGGTTGCTGATCCCAATCGTTGGTGATATACATTCGATACACTCAAGCGAAATGAGTGGTCGGTCATGTGTGGCTGAGTTGCAAGATGTTCTTGTTGAACTCGGTGTATTCTCCTCTAGAGATATACCAGCGGAAGGTGGTTCCATACCTTGTCATAGTTGGAAATCCATTACCCAATACGTGCTTGCGGTTTTGATTGTATATATATGTGGAACGTGAGATGCAAACGTTCCACTAGATTGTTATTTACTTGATTTAGACATTATTATAATATCAAAAGAGTTTTGATATAAAGATAAATCAAGTGTTTGGCTTCTCATAAGGGAAAAACCCGTTCCGTGTTATACGGCGTGGTCTTATGAGATATCATTTAGTTTTCTGAAACTGTTTTAAACTATTTACTCATACCAGTCCCATGACTGACCCGGAGTTTACTTTGTTGTTTTCCCTAAACTCTTGGGTGCCTAAATTTGTACGGGCAGTCAAGTAGTCAGGAATTTACAGATATACTGGAAGAGCTTGGAGCAGGAGGCTTCAGGATCATATAGCTATAGTTATTTCTGCTGTGTTGTAAGTGATGTACTTTGATATTGATGTATATTCAAGTGCAGATGTATATTTCAAGTTATGTTATATATATTATATGTTATTCGTTCCGCTGTGAGATTCGTGTTACTCTGATGTTGTGTTCTTCTTCTTCTATTCTAAGTTTCTATCTTATCTATCCTCACCCTCTAACTTCTTTCTATTAATGGTTCGAATTTCCGTGATATTTGGGGTTGGACTTGTGTTTTTGGTCAGCTCAAATTCTACCGGATTTTCGGGTCATTACAGTTGGTATCAGAGCTTAGGTTGAGCGAATACCTAGGCTTGTTGGAATGTGCTCATTAGAGATAGGATCAGTAGTATCCTAGAATGAGTTGAGTGTATATATATACGAGAGAGCGTATTTGTTATTTGATATAAAAACCGTTTTATATTGTGTTGACTAGTCTGTTGAGTGGATTATAAATTTTGGTCGAATCATGGGACGCCACGATATCGATAGGAGTTTATAAACACTTGAACAGAAGATTGGACACGATATTGTTTTAAATAGTTGTGTTGATTGTTAGGATTATAATCAAATTAGATTATAAAAACTGAAATAGTTATATATATAACCAATGGTATTTGTATATGAAATCAAATATACAAATGTGATAAATTGAAATTGAATTCCAACCAGAATTCAGAATATAAAATCCTGGGAAGTTGGAAAAAGTGTATTAAAAGAATATAGCTTTATTTTGGAAGGATTTTTGAATAAAAATCATTTGAATGGATTTTGAAAGAAATATAGTACTGAACTCATTCAGTAGCTGGGAAATAATTCTGATGATGGTCGCAACATCATCAGTGTCCATTTTCGAGTTTCTAAGTGATGAATTGCTGCCTTAGAAAAGTTTTGATGGAAATTTGTTTGAAAGAAACAAGCTGTTTGAAAATTCAAATGTTTTGAATTTGAGATAGATATAAATATATGTATATATTTATATAACTTCAAAAGGAATTTTGAAATGGGAATTGGAATATAGATTTCAAATAGAAGTAAAATAAAGGAATTTGAATATATATATATATATATATATAATTCAAATAGAAGTGAAATAGAATTTGAATTCAAAGGAATTCAAATGGATTTGAATAAAGAAAGTCAAATAGAGATTTGAATATTAGAATTCAAATGGAATTTGGTTAAATAGAATTTCAAAGTGAATATAAAGTGGAGGTTGAATATTAGAATTTCAAAGAAAATATAAAGTTCGAAATAGAATTTTAGAATAAAAGGAGTTTAAATAGAATTTGAATTCAAAGTGAAATTTAATAGGATTTGAATTCAAAGGAGTTAAAATAGAATTTAAATTCAAAGGAATTTAAATAGAAATGGAATAAAGGATTTCAAATGGAATTTGAATAAGGGATTTGAAATGGGTTTTTGAATAAAGAAATTTCAAATAGGAATTGAAGATAAGAAATTCAATTAGAATTTGAAGATAAGGAATTGAAATAGAATTTGAATAGAAGAAAATTCAAATAGAAATTGAATAGAAGGAAATAATATAGAGTTTGAATAAAGAAATTCAAATGGAATTTGAATATTATAAATATATAGGATTTGAATATTAGAAGTGGAATAGATCGGGAATATTATGTGAAATGGATTGGATATATATTAAAAATATATCAGAATGGAGTTGAATTTATTATAAACAAAGTTAAAACGTTTATATTTATAAATATAATTAAAACGAGCTCGCCATAGCGCGGCAGTTCGAAAATTGGCGATTCGAACTTCAATTTAATATACAGAACTCAATTGAGGTCGGAATTCTTTGAAACAAGAATCGTCAGGACCGGTTGAACAATAGTTTTCGAATGAAAGAGAAAAATCTGGATTTCGTCGTATAGATTTTGAGTTATGTCAAAATCAAATTTTTAGAAAAGCAGCGCCAGAACCATTATAAAACCATAACGGTTTAATTAAATAAATAAAAGGAATTTTAGGAAATAAAATCCGAATTGGCATTAGAAAAATCCAGGCTGGAGATATAAAATAAATATGAACTCCAGTGAAGTAAGTGAAATGATTTTTAAGACAAAAATCATATTTTAAATAGTTAAATAGAATTAACTAAATTGGAAAATAATTAGTTAAAGAGAATTTGAATCGAAATTGGGTTTTTGATAAGTGAAAGAGATTGAGAATTTATATTCGAAATCGAATATATAACTCGAGTTGAAAATATAATTAGATTAGTTTATAATTAAGTTGACATATATTTGAACAAGTATGTTCAAATTAAAAGGGTGAAATATGCAAAACGGTTAATTAGCAACTAGTTAATGGAAATTTGAATGATTGAAATTAAATTTAACTTAAGTAAGTTAAATGGATCGAAATGGATAAATTGAGTAAAATCAATGTGAATGAAATATGAATTGGGAATGAATAAAGGAAAATTATTTGTAACACAAATACCAAGGAAGTTATGTGCAAACAAATAGAAGGAGAGATATTTGTAAAAACATTTACAAATAGAATTTAAAAGGGAAATATTTGTAAAACATTTACAAATAGATTCAATGGAAATATTTATTTATAGAAAATAAATAGAATGTTATAAATGAGATATTTATTTGTTAAATAAATAAAATTTAATCAAGGAATATTTAGAAGATGAATAAAAAATTGAAATCTGTTTTTAACAGATAAATAGAAACGATTAATTTATAAATAACAGTTTATAAATTAAATATTTATCATCCGATAAGTGGAATATATAAGTCTGAACTTATATAGAGAAGGGATATTGGTTTTTTAAACACCGATAGTTTTAAATAGAAAGGGTGCACAACACTTGTATAAGTGAAGTAACGTTATTAAAGAGAACATTTATAGAGTGAAGAACCGTTACAAAAAGTAAATCTTTATAAATGAATAAACGTTATCCAATATGAGTTATTCGAATAAGAAAAGTCGATTAGAGTTAGAAATAATCGATTAGAGTAAGAATTAACCAGTTAGAGTTGATCAGTTAGGATTAATCCGTAGAGTTAATTGAATATTAGTTATTCAATTAGAATTTATCGAATATTTGTTATTCAAATTTAGAGTTAACCAGATAGAGTTAATTGAACATAGTTAATCGAATTAGGATTAAATTGAATGTTAGTTATTCAATTAAAGTTAATCGAATATAGTTATTGAGATAGAGTTAGTCAACCATAGTTACTCAGGATAAGTTGCTATTTCGTACAACTGCTAACGTAATTCGCAGGGCTGCAGATAGCCTAGGGCGGTCGGATGTTTCCTGGGGGAATTAGGCGTAACCATTGTGATCACTGCGATCTAGAGTCAAGCGAATGAAGTTAAATCAAATATTAGTTTATTCGAATAGAATTAAAGGAGTTATCGATTATTAGTAAATCGAAGGAGTTATCGATTATTTGTTAATCGAAATGAGTTATTGATTATTTGTTAATCGAAATGAGTTATCGATTATAGTTTAATCGAAAAGAGTTATCGATTAGTTTAATCGAAGTGAGTTATAGAATATTGGTTATTCGAAGGAGTTATCGAATTTAGTTATTCGATGGAGTTAATCGAAAAGAGTTAAATCCAATAGAGTTAACAGATAGAGTAAATTGATAAGAGTAAATCGAATATAGTTTATTCGAAGAAAGTTTTTCGAATCTAGTTATTCGAAAGAGAGATTATCGAATATAGTTATTCGAAGGGAGGAGTTATCGAATAGGGATTTATTCGAAAGAGAGTTACGTAAGGAAGTATGAAATGTTGAGTATCAACATAAATAAGATTTTAAAAAGTTAATGGGTTTGTAGCACTTTTTCTACCATAGCAATTTCGAGGACGAAATTATTTTAAGTGGGGAAGATTGTAATGACCCGGATCCTTATGGGTTAATTTTTAAATATTTAATATTTAATTTAAATATTGGTTTGGTAATATAAGTGAATATTTATATTAAGTTATTGATAAATAATCAATTTCGATTTAATATCGAATATATTAAATCATCGTAATGCGAAAATATAATTCAGTTCGAGATTTAAAACTGAATTAAATACAGTCCAGACTTCTGTTTGAATTCGAATAATAATATTAATTTATTATCGCAGAATTTAAATAGTTTGAATTTATTTTATATCGATTTAAATTTATATCTCTTCCAGATGATCGAATTGGACCTCGTGACCTATCTCAGTGTGTCCGGAGTGGTGGTTAAACCCTAGAATTGACAGTTGTTAGGTTCAGAAAGGTGTTCGGCATCATGGGTATTTAATTTAAAGGATACTGGTTTAAATATAAATAAAATAAAAATAAAAACTCCTTCAATTCATTTTCTTCCACAAGTTAAAACATACGGTGGCTTCCTTTATCTCCACAAAAAGATGGCCTTGTTGTTCAAAAGGATACCGCACCCCCTACCTACCTCTTCTATTATAAAACCACGCCATACCCCTTGCCTTTTTCCTCTCTGAGTCTTTATAAATGAAATCCCAAATGGTCGTCGTTCAAATCAAAAGAAATCAAAAAGGGGCTATCGAACTCTGTATCAATCGCGAGCTACAACTTGGGGGCATCGATGTGTACAGCGTGCTAGGGCAACGGACGATCTCGTCCTGACGGCGTCGAAGATGAATCTGAGGGAAGCAATGAACGTTAACCGGATTAGGAAGTCGCGAAGGGTAGAGGCCATCGAGTGGATCTGAAGGAGGATGGATGGGAAGCCAATGCGATGTGGGAGGTCGGCTCGAACATCGAACTGCCCTGGTCGACGTTGAAGTGGGTGGAGGTTGAATCGAAGGTCTGTGGTGATGATGAAGCTCGAACACTGTTATGGGGGTTGCGATGGTTTCCAAGTCGCAGGCAAGACAGGGAGGGGTTTCACTTCACCGTAAGAAGAAGGTGATCGAACGGACGAGGGACGGGCTAACATGGTGGTAATGATATGGTTCTAAGGGCGAGTGTTCGAACTGTTATTGTAAGGTAAGGAATAATATAGTAATTTATTTAGTTTAATTATTTTTATTCGAGTAGTTAAAATAAATAAATGTTTAATCGTTAATTAAAATAAATAATCTTAGGAAAAGATTTCATTCGGGATTCGTTCAAGTGGAAGAAAAGCGAGACGATAGAGAATGTTAAATGAATATTCGACAAATGGAAAATCATCGGTGAGTAAATCTAACCTTTTATTTAGAAATTATTTTTATATAGTTAAAAATAATTGTTGTTGCTTGTTTGAATGCTGTTTGATTGTTTTAAATATATATAGTTATTTAGGTTGACTATTATACATATATTGGGTTGATGATTGGTTGGATTCCCGCAGTCTCATTAGCGGATGCCCGCGGTTTCATAGCGGATGATTACCCTATACGCCCCACGCTATGATTAGTGGATGACCTTCTATACCGCGATATTCTGCCTCGAAGCAGGATGGGTATTACTATGTTGACTAACGTCTGTGGATGCAGGAAAACAGGTTGGAGGAATCCAACTGGATTCCTCAAAAATATATATTATCTGTTTGTTGTTTGTTTGATTTTATATATATTCCTATATGATGTGTTAAAATCAAATGATTGAAAATTGGTTGATTTGATTGTTGAAATTATCCCTGGGCTTGAATATTGATTCATAAAAATATCGGAAAGGGTATTTGATATTTAAAAAGGAAATTCTATTTTTATAAATAGAATTTGAATTTTAAATAAAACTATAGAAAATATTAACTTGTTTGAAGGTATATAAAACAAATATGAATTTATAAACGTCGTTTATAAATGAAAATATGGGATTTGAATTGAATTTATAAACTTTGTTTATAAATGAAAATATGGGATTTGAATCGAATTTATAAAGTTGTTTATAAATGAAAATATGGGATTTGAATTGAATTTATAAACTTTGTTTATAAATGAAAATATGGGATTTGAATCGAATTTATAAAGTTGTTTATAAATGAAAATATGGGGTTTGAATTGAATTTATAAACGTTTTTTATAAATGGAAAGGTGGGATTTGAATTGAAGTTATAAACGTTGTTTATAAATAATGCCGAGAATTCAAATGGACTTTGAATATAAGGAATTGAAATAGAGATTTGAATATATAAATTCAAATATACTTTAAACTATAGATTTGAATATAGAAATTCAAATAGACTTTAAACTATAGATTTGAATATAGAATTTAAACTATAGATTTGAATATAGAAATTCAAAGGGACTTTAAACGATTTGAATATAGGATTTAAATGGAATTTAAACAATAGAATTTGAATAGATTTGAATATAGAATTCAAATGGAGTTTAACTATAGAATTTGAATATAGAATTCAAATGGAGTTTAACTATAGAATTTGAATATAGAATTCAAATGAAGTTTAAATATAGGGATGCAAATAGAATTCAAATGAAGTTTAAATAAAGAGAATTCAAATAGAATTGAATTGGAATTTGAATAAGAAGTCGATAAGGAAACGAGAGTATGGGTATAATTAGAATTTGTTAATATGCAGTTAAAATATATTTGAACATGTCATGTTCAAATATGAAGGTGAAATAGACTGAAAAGTTAAGTAACAGATTTAATTAACAAATTGAGTTAAAACGATTGGTATAGTTAAAATAGATTGGACAGGTATAAACATACAGGAGACAGGTATGGAATAAAGTATAGAAGTGAAATAAATAGAATGCCCGACAAAAAGGTACGTATTTAATTCATATATGAGATTTTATGCGCCGTATCGGCAAGCCGCTTGGCTTTTTCTTTTTCTTTTTGAGATAAGAAGGACCGGGAAAGCTATTTGAAATTTCCCGATGCTCCCGGTACAAAGGAGGTTATGGCGAATTTTTCCGGGAATTTAAGGAGATAGAATATTTTTAAGATAATTTGATAGTTAGAAATCAACATATCAAAATATATAGAAGTCGATAAGAAAACGAACTTAGAAATAGAATAGTATAATCAAAAAGGAAGTATAAGAATAAAATCTAGTAAAAATAGAAAGGGGAAGTGTATACGTGTTTAAAAGTAAATCAGTAGTTGTATGGTATTGATTATTCGAGTAAGTAGTCTTGTCTGTTTTGACGTTAAATGTTATTTAGTCAAGGTCTGAGAGGTAATTATACCCCAAGTTGGTTGATTTCATGATATACCGATAAGTAGCAAGATTCAGGCTCGAAGATCAATGTGGAATAAGAATTAGTTAAATACTGTATTTGGGTTGTCGTAACGATGCTTTACACAACATCTGTTTTAACCCAAATATGTGCAAAGCTTGGAAATAGAATAATGGATATTTCCTAGTATAGAAAATAAAGGAAGGCGATATATGGAAATGTTTTCCAAAGAACGTATAAGGCCAATATGGTTATTGAAAATATTTGGTTAACAAATATTGATAAGAAATAGAGAAGTGATTTAATTAATGGAATATTAATTAAAGGCTCAGTGGTTGTTGGATGTTTGGTTGAACACTTGTTTTATTCGATAGTTAAATCATCAACTATCGAAACACTTGTTTTTATTCGATAGTTAAATCACAGACTATCGAAGTTTTGACCATCGTTGTCAATATGGAGAGACCGGTTGGATTATTATCCGAAGAACCACTCCATATCGGCAGTAGCGTGCGAATCAGATTATATAAAGATAATCGAAGACGGAGTAGGGTACAAGGACTTTTTCTATTAATAGAAATAGTACCTTCGGTTCATCCTGTTCCTGGGTGACTTGTATGGATGAATGTCTGACAGAGTATTTCCAGAATGGTCACGTACATTGATTTCTTCAACCGTACCAAGAGTGGAAGCGGAGAAGGAAACTTCTTTTAGCTAACACGTAATGTACTGTTGAGGACGTCAATCGGTGATTTGATGGATTTGACGATGTGACATTCGAAGTGAATCTGGTGTGATGATAAAGCGTAGCTTCTAGCCTCATCAACCGGTAAATGACAGAAATCGGGCAAGCAGTATGGCTATGTAGGTCGCACCTATTAGGGTGTATAATCACCTGATCTAGAGTTTCATTTACTTCTAAAAATCTATTGTCGATGCTGACCCATTCGGGAAACGGTTGCTGATCCCAATCGTTGGTGATATACATTCGATACACTCAAGCGAAATGAGTGGTCGGTCATGTGTGGCTGAGTTGCAAGATGTTCTTGTTGAACTCGGTGTATTCTCCTCTAGAGATATACCAGCGGAAGGTGGTTCCATACCTTGTCATAGTTGGAAATCCATTACCCAATACGTGTTTGCGGTTTTGATTGTATATATATGTGGAACGTGAGATGCAAACGTTCCACTAGATTGTTATTTACTTGATTTAGACATTATTATAATATCAAAAGAGGTTTGATATAAAGATAAATCAAGTGTTTGGATTCTCATAAGGGAAAAACCCGTTCCGTGTTATACGGCGTGGTCTTATGAGATATCATTTAGTTTTCTGAAACTGTTTTAAACTATTTACTCATACCAGTCCCATGACTGACCCGGAGTTTACTTTGTTGTTTTCCCTAAACTCTTGGGTGCCTAAATTTGTACGGGCAGTCAAGTAGTCGGTAATTTACAGATATACTGGAAGAGCTTGGAGCAGGAGGCTTCATGATCATATAGCTATAGTTATTTCTGCTGTGTTGTAAGTGATGTACTTTGATATTGATGTATATTCAAGTGCAGATGTATATTTCAAGTTATGTTATATATATTATATGTTATTCGTTCCGCTGTGAGATTCGTGTAACTCTGATGTTGTGTTCTTCTTCTTCTTCTATTCTAAGTTTCTATCTTATCTATCCTCACCCTCTAACTTCTTTCTATTAATGGTTCGAATTTCCGTGATATTTGGGGTTGGACTTGTGTTTTTGGTCAGCTCAAATTCTACCGGATTTTCGGGTCATTACAGTAATTAATGTCTGGCTCTTATAATTTTATATTATAATTATAAGCGTAAGTCAATGTTTTTCTTTAGGTTGGTGACTTAGGCGTATCAAAAGAGAATGCAAGTATGTATGATTTAATGGATGTGTTTGACTAAGAATGGTTGGTGCTGTTGTGACGATTCCTACGGTAATGCAGTAGTTTCAACAGTGAATACCTTCTATATTGAATTTATTGTAGTAATTTGTTTTTCTGTTATTACAAGATCATTACTATTAGCGAGTCATCGGGACTCTGTGCTTCACTAAAGAAAGAAAATGCGGCAATCAAGAGGCTTGCTGTTAATCAGGTTTTACCACCATCTACATCAGACTGCAGATCTGTCGGGTACTTAACTAATAACGATTTATGTTCCTTTAGTTTGATGGTCCATTTGGTTTTCTAGTTTATTTGAATTTGGGTTTTCAATTTTTCTTATCAATATTGGTCGTAGGTAGTGAAGAATGAGGGATGAGGGAGATTATACAGTGGATTAAAGTCCAGCTCCCATTGGCACGGCTGCGTCTCAGGTGATTAATTTGTGATACATTTAGCTGTTTCTTAATAACTATATTAATATTTTGGTTTGAGTAGGGGTAATCAGGCCATGAAGTGTTTGTTGGTCTTGATGAAAATGTTGTGTTTTTTACTAAACTAGAATATGATAATTGTTTAGTAAAATAAATTTGGGTCAGGCTCAGTCGTGTTTTTCGTTTAGTAGTAAATTATAGGTCTTAATTTGACAAGGCAAAAAGGGGAGAAAACTTGTACTGGTAAAGAGAAGAGTTAAAATACACTGATCGGTTATCAAAAGGTTGGATAGGTCTTCATTTGTTTGTTATTAGTATTGAGAACAAATATAAACAAGCAAGGCATGTTTTTAATCTATAGAGAGTTATGATGTGGTTTTTGGAGGACCCGGAATGTCGAAAATATGAGAATTTTGTACTTTTAGGCATCATATTCTTTCCAATCATGTCTTAGTTTATGTTGCATCCTTTTTAATTATGTTATAGTATTTTTTTTTCAACAAAAGGAGTTTCATTAAAACACAAGCTATTACAGGCCTATTACAGAACGAAAACAAAAGAAGAAAACACAACTGGAGCCACAAGCTCCACAAAACAGCTACATCACAAAACAAAAAACAGAACAATTAGAAAACCAGACAAACATTACACAAAAGCCTTCCTATCACCAATCAAGAGCACCTCCATCAAGCAACATGCCACAGAAAAGCAAAGCACTCCAAGAATTACAAGAGAAACAAGACATAGAATCAAGCAGCAGGGCAACGCAGTACAAACAAGGACAGGCTCCCAAGCAAACATATACAAATCAGCAACCAATCTTCAAAAAGGAAACCCAAAGAGCATCGAAAATCCGAACCTCCAAAGTCTCGGGACAGATCGCACAAAGTATAGGACAAGCCGAAGAACAAAGAATGCCTCAACACCACGAAATACCAGCATAGTCATCCCTATGGCTGATGAAGCCGAGGCACAAGCAATAGTTCACCGAAAGGTGATGAACCCACTACTTAGAGAAGGATAGACAGCTTACCAGACATAGAAAGACGTGACACGGTGTAGATCATGGTAAAAGGCATCGGCACTCCAGGAGAATACCAGAGATTAGCAGCGAAATCTGTAGCAAGCCGATAAGATAAAGACCTTCGATTTGGGCCCAATATAAGCAGGAAGATGGAAGAGAGGTTGAGAAAGAGTGGAACCTGCAGCTCGATGCACAAAACCCACAACCAAAGCAAAGCAAAACCAACAAAGGAGAAGACGAAACAACCCCAACCAAAGCCTAAAGAGGCATCACAAGAGCTCGAAAGCCCTAACCCAAGAAAAAAAATCAGATCTGAGAAGAACGGCACCGAAGCCGCTATAAACAGATCTGAACGGGAAAACATAACTGTGTTGAGGAAAGAGCGGCTACAAAATAGGTGATAGTAGAAGGCCAAAAAAAAAAAAGGAAAAAAAAGAAAACAAAAAAAAAGGAAAACGAAAACAGAGAAAACCAATCTTTCTCTATTGGTTGTTCTAATGTCTATTTGGTGAATTTCAACCTATAGTAGCGCATGATCATGAATTCAAACTTGACAGTAAGATGCATGCTTAGAATAATTTTCCCAAAATATGGATATTATCCCACTATCTGCAGCACCAAAATTACCATCCAGTTAGTTGCATCATACTCTTTTGTTGCTTATATCCAATTCACTTCATGTTAATTTATTGGTATCGTGTATAATGCTTGCAGGTTATCGTGGCAGACCATAATTCTAGAGCTTTTAATGCAAATTACAAGAGGATGGAATAAAAAAGCTTTTATTTACATTTTGACGCAACTTTTTTTAAAGTGTTTTTGGGTTGTATCTAAAAATCTAGTTTGATGTAACTGGGATTTCGTTTTTAGTTATACACAACTGAGGGAGTAATCAGACTGTAAGCGTTTGCATATTTTTAGTTACATGGATTTCACTGTTCTAGTATCCAACTTTCTTGTATTTTTAGATGCATCTATACGTGTAATATTCTAAAGTTTGTTGTGTATTATGTTATTTATTTCATGTATATCTTGCAAGTGTTTTAATGTTAAAACAGCGTTTTTAAATGCATATTACCTATCTGTTGTATGGCAAAATGCCAAACTTTTGTTTAAATTTGTATTCTCCACACTGCCACTTGACGTTTTGAAAAAGGAAAAAAATCCATCTTTCGTGCCATCTTTTCCAATTATCGTAAATCATGTGTAGAAATTGGTGTGTGGTTGTAAATTAAACATGAAATTTATATTTAAGCCTTCTACCGTAACAGGTGTTTGATGCATTAACAAATATGAGCAAATTAAACATCTTTAAAAAAAAGTCCAATTCTTGATATTTAAATCTATGCAGTTGATATTTCTCTAGAACTAAACACAATGATTGGGTGATGTTGCAAGCACGGTACTCTAAAGCTAAGGTTAAAGAAAACCATTTTTATCTCAGGATTTTAGTTTTTGAAATTAACAATGCTACTTTTAGGTATTTATTTTGATAATGTAGTTGATTGATATATGATTTATTTATTACACTTATTATTGCATTATTTATCTTTTTTAATTGGTAATTCACAAATATAATGATGTGTTATAAGCTAACATTTGTTTGATTTCTATCTCCATTTTATAAAATCAGTAACGATTCAGAATATACTAGTATTATCGTACAACGGTGGGAAAACCGACCGTTAAGGGTTCAATATGAAATAAAAAATGTGTTAAAATATATTTCAAGTTAAGATTTTATTTAAAAAATTATAGAGTGCTGAAAATGGAAGTAATTAAGTAGAAATTCAATTAAACTGAATTTTACATGTAAACCAACTTGAAACTAAAAATATACTTTCAATGTATTAACTGGAATCAGTCACAAACACATACATACATTTTATTATATACCAAGTAGGATCAATGTAATCTTATTATTTAGTTATTTTACAACTCTAAACCATTAATGGATTGAAAAAAAAAAGAAAAAAAAACGAAATAAATAAAAGTTCAAAACATATCATGTCAGTGAATATTTAGTTGAAATAAAAAATGCAAGAGTAAGGTGTAATAAATCTGAAATTATTAAACTAATTTATGTAAATAAATCACTTAAAGTTATCATTGTTACATGAAAAAAATAAAACTGTTGAAATAAAAATACTGAAAATAAAACAAAATAATGGACTCCGTCGTTTAAAATATTTCTTTCAACAAAAAGCTTAATTCGACTGATATTTTATTTCTGTGAGTTTTAAATATAACTGACGCAGTACATATCAAATTTATAAAACATAATAGCTTCTGTTATGCCAAATTCACGTGTATGGACTATCAGTCCTATTTGGGTGAGGGTGGCTTTAAATATATAACTTCCATTTAAAAGGTAATATTGAATGATTTTGTATGGATTAAATATAGTTTTGATATGTAAAATTTTCAAATTGTGTGTCAGCATCTGAAAAGATGTTCCTAAAAAAACTGAACATACATGTGGTATTAAAATATGTTTTAGTTTCAAAGTTTCACAAGGTTCTAACGTATACAGCTTTGAATAAAGACAGCTTCATGGAAATATAACTTTCAAGTACATATATTATTTCTAATATATTTATAATTCACAACATTACACAAGACTAAAATTTTAGCATGAAAATGACGTCAAATTCATAGTAATAATGATGTGCTTTTATAATGAATTAGTTGACGACATACATTCATGTAAAACCTCTTACATTCATGTAAAACCTACTTGTGTCCATGAACTGACTTACTACTGTTGGTGTCATTAACTAAAAGAACATAATTTTAAACGTACCTGCACCCCGCCACTTACAACGGTTTACATTAAGGTCAACCATCAAGAAACTAATCAGGTCTCAAATCCGCTACGGGTCGGACTACTAGCCTCAACCCTCAAAGACCATTGCAAATATAAGACCACACAGAATATGTTCCCCATGTCTACAACATATCGTACTTATGCATTATGGGATTGCATTTCCTATAGATAAAGACATATATGGTTACAGTATCTGAAATGTAAGATTTCGATCAAGCTGAGCGTAAACAGCCTGAGTTTAGTTGACATCAAATGGTAAATGACAACCAAAACGAAAATTACCAAATGCACCAAGATCAAATTGTAGCACAAGAACTCAACGGCGGGTATTCCTTTTACTAGCGGGCTCCTTCCTAATTTTTGATCATGAATGTTCAGGTTCATATATTCAAGACTAATTATATGTGTCTGTATTGTTTTGTGGATTTACCAATATTACCTGACAATCCCATCTGACTGGAACGGAAAGACTAATAGTATCCTTTCCAGCACTCTAAGCCATCGCCAATATCTTTGACATCCCCATGTTCCGTAGAGAAAAATGACCTTGCAACTGTGGTATAACTGTGAAAATAACAAGAATTATGTTACTAAAACTAAATTATTTTTTGAAAAAAACTTCAAAAACAACAAGTTGAGCATCCACTCGAGTGCATTTTAAGTTATTACATGTAGGAGGGAAAAAATCGATCGGTGAACAATTAGAAGCTTCCAATTCTAAAAGCAACTCAGTTCATGCCTTTATAAAAAAAATCTAGCATCCACAACACCTATCTGCACCTTGTCTTTACACCATATGCTTCATCCAATGAAAGAAAGTCACAAATATTAGGAGCTGAATGTCCAAAAGTATGTAGCGCATGATGAGAACTTCCAGACGACAAATTCTTGTAGTCTGCATTCATGCGGCAAGAAACTCCATCACGTTTATCCGCAATAGCATCACACATTTCCAGTTGAAGACCCGTTAAATTCCCTTCATGCACCACTGCCTTATCTCTACTCCGCGTCACCAGGGTAAAACCATCGTTGTCCCCACATCAGGTGATAGCAGCACCCTGCGTTCACAACACATTCTGTTCACCTGGCCTGCATAATAACCGACCTATTCAAATCCTGCAATGCTGGTATTATTATATGACATGTTTGATAAAATTCAGGTAGTTAGGTAGATGATCGCAAAAGCTTCAGATTAACAGTTGAGCATTGCAATCAACTTATTTTGGTAAATGAAGCAACATAGAGTGCACTTGATCAACTTTGACATTATAATAATTATAAAGATTCGCCAAGCATGCAACAATAGATGGCTTTCAGGCATATCTCATTATCCCCAAAACAATCATCACACTTCGGCAAATAGGTAGTCCATCTTACTTCATCAACATGGGTCTAGTTGTATGAATAAACAATGACTTCATGTCAACTTTATATGCACAATTCATGTTACAATGAATATTAACTAATGCTTCATGGTTATAGCATTACAGTATTCAATCAGAAAGTATATTAATGTGCACCATTGAAGTTATGGCAACATCAAACTTTTGCACAAACAGCGAACTCAAGTAAAGTAGGAAATCATAGATATAATATTTGATATGCCGAGACTTAGCAACAGATATAATATTTGATATGCCAAGACTCAAGTAAACAAGTATTTGTGGCTCAGTAAGGTGGTTGAATTGAAAATAGGATGATATAATTAAAGTGGTAGATGTTAGATAAAAAGATGGATATTGACGTACACAAATTTTGGGTACTACTTTGTTCACTGTAGTGAAAAGAGATCACATACATTAAGTGTTCACAAATTCAAGCCACTAATCGTGATAGAAGAAAAATGTTTGTCAATTATAAGAGCCAACGAGAGACTTATCATGTATGGCAAGGAATATCAAACTATTTATTTATAAATACTGTTTATACTCATATAAATTGTCTTCACATACATGAGAGGTTGGTTTTTGTATGGGATATTTCTTCAATCTTTGAGTTTATACATATGAATATTGATTTATAGTTTAAGGTTGATTCAGAAAATTAAAGATAAATTTTATGAAATAATGTCTAAAATAGCAGAGAAAACATCAGAAGATGCATAGACATAGAAAAAGAAATCAAAACAAGATAGGCAGATTTGTGACATGCCATTAAAGTCAGAAAGTACCAACTAAAGTTTGAGGCACCAGTTGCCAATGATTTTTTTTGAAGATGTAGAACACTGTAACGTAGCAGCAACTGGAAGCATGAATATGGATTTTAAAAAAAACTATGTTGTGCCTGTAATAAATCGGAAAATTGTTAATGTTACATAATTGAATAATTTTTCACGTGCCAATAACATTTTTAGCCTTTTCTGGGTCTTTAATGCTATTTAATGTAATATGAGAGCTAATGTAGAATTGAAGGAATTTTATTTGAAAAAATAGAAACAATATAAGAAAAAAGGGAGGGGTGTGACCCAGTTCAATAATTACTACTTGGTGCAAAATCACTCATGTGAGTATTAAATCAACAATTACTATTGCTGTCCGTTCAAAATTCGAATAAAACTTGAAATATGCTTTATCAACCTTTATACATGTATATAATAAGTAAGGGCCACATTATAATTCAAAGCAGCATATTTATAGGGTCTCCACACAATACTGTGTAAAATGATGCAGTGCCACACATTATGGTTATTATATGCAAATCGGTGAAATCATTTAAGTAAACGAAGATATTAAAATCAACAACAAAATTGATTACTCACATTTCCATCGTGTAAATTGGTTATTTTTCTCGGTTTTTGAGTACAACTAAAAGATTTTAGTCAAATCAAAAGTTTACAGGTGGTCCTTTTTATATAACTGATAAAAATTATAACTATACTTTTAAGTGATTAGCATGAAATTATACTATAATTAAGATAAATTTGAACACCCAAAGGCCAAAGCAATAGCTATTCATTTTAAAAAACAATTAAATCATCAAGTCTATTTTCTTTCCATGCAAAAATAAAATTTTCACTTAACCATTTGTTAAACGGAGTTTCTATTGTGCAGTGGTTAATCATCAAGTCT
Source organism: Allium sativum (assembly GCA_030737875.1). Taxonomy (NCBI): domain Eukaryota; kingdom Viridiplantae; phylum Streptophyta; class Magnoliopsida; order Asparagales; family Amaryllidaceae; genus Allium; species Allium sativum. The sequence goes on along the minus strand of CM060913.1, from coordinate 527,754,066 downwards.
ATTTTCTTTTCGTGCAAAAATAAAATTTGATACATCAAAAATACAGACAAAAATCACTACTAGGCTAATTTATTCTGATGTGTCTTTAACACCCATAGTCCACAATTTTCATATGTACAGTTGAATTATGGTTCGATGTCCTTCTAAAATGACCAGATTAAATCATTTAGCCCTCAACTAATACTCTATATTGCGATGAACAATTTGCAAATCACTTTTTATTATTCATTTTTCAGTCTAATCTTCTCATTTATCGATACAATATAATTTCATATTGACAAAACAAAGAATGTTACTCTGAATAAAATTATTATGTGAACCCAAAAGCAGCTGGTAGTTACTCTAAATGATGTATATTTTATGTGTGTCCGTTTTTACCAGACAGTAATAAGGGAAAAAATTGAACATACTGGCACTAGCTGCTTTTACTCCCCATCAAAAGCAGTTAAAATTTAATCTTAATTCAATTGAGCAATGAGAACCATTTTCAAATTGAAAAGCAGACTAACTTTTAACCATATCTACAAGCTTTGAGAAATGCAGACAACAATCAAGAAGAAAAGGAATCAGATGATTGGAATAGATGAGGTATTTACATATTTTAGGAATTAAAAGAACAAAATTTGAGGAATCTTAGGATGAACACTGAGTCGATTGGTTCGTACATCAAAATTTAAGTAACAATAACAACAAATTCTTTTTCATCATTTCTAGCTAATAAAGGACAAAACAAATTCAAAAAAGCCAGCAACAAATAATTACCTGATGAATACTAGTGGAAAGAATGTAGACGTCAGTGGCAAGAATTCGATTTCCATAGCTTTCTTCTAAAAAAGTTGGTTTCGAATCCCATCTCATTCTGTAAGCAAAATTACTTTTGAGTATAACAAATAGAAAAGAGGTATTCAATAAGCAAATCAGTGCGCATGGTTCAGACTACACAATATTATTCATTTTAGTGTAGTAAGTAAAGGGTAGATAAATATACAGTCTAATTTTTTTTATGTTGCTGTTCACTATGATATTTGGAGCAATAATTTTGAGCAGCACTTACACACCCTGGATATAATTCCCATGCATCATCATCTAGCCTATGTGCTGTTCTTTACCATAATAGTAAACTTTGCTTTTAACAAGAACAATCATAAAGCTGAATCCCTTTTTTTTTTCCTCCTCGTCCTTTGATGTAATATCAACTATCTAATAAGATATTTTAAAAAATAAATCGCTATAAATTATAGTTTTCAAACTAAAAGCCAATTTTGATTTAGCCAGTAAAATCTCTAATTTGATGTCAATTCTTAAAAAACTCACTAAATTCTGAATTGTTATATCATTCCACAGCACACACATATTGCCTTAAAAAGCTGTCTAATCCTTAAAAAAGTTGTTAAATTAAAAACTATCTAAACTATCTAATAAGATATTTTAAAAAATAAATCGCTATAAATAGTTTTCAAACTAAAAGAAAATTTTGATTTAGCCAATATAATCTCTAATTTGATGTCAATTCTTAAAAAACTCACTAAATTCTGAATTGTTATATCAGTCCACAGCACATGCATATTTCCTTAAAAAACTGTCTAATCCTTAAAAAATTTGTTAACTTAAAAACTATCTAAACTATGAATTGTTTAAAGTCTATAATATTTTAAATTGCAATTCTCATCTGTCAATTCTGCAAATTCATCTAGTTTGATGTTTTCATTTAATTAATCATCCAATTTGATGCTTACAATTCTTGCAAAACTGTCTCATGCTGAATTATTGAAATACATCAAAATTATGTAACTCGGGATATTAAACAAAAAAATGTCCAAAATCCAAATTTTAAAACAATCAATTTTTCATATCCACAATAGCTTAAGTTTTTTGTGTCTAAACAGAGGGTAACAGGTAATCAAGCCACAAAGTTAGCATAAATGAACAACATATGATAAATTCAAGTCCAAGTGTTTGAGGACACCAAATAATTAAGCTAGTTATGTGACGGGCAATAAAAACAAAGAAAAAAACCTAGTAAAATAGAAAAGGAAAGGAAAAATTGGGATAACACAAATAGCTAGCATAAAGAAACTACTATGATGATATCATACATACTTGTTTGGAGAGCTAAATTTGTAGAAAAAAAGCCTAAAAAATGATCAGAGTGTCCACATTAATCAATCAAATGAAATACCCATAATTCACTTAATTAAACTAAGCATAACCTAAAACTCTATGCTAAACTCTGTAAATAATGAAAAAATAACAGTAAGATTATAAACTTTTATCTGAATGGTTGTATTCATTGTTATACTTAGATCTCACAGAGAAGATGCGTTCAAATACCAGAGAAAAAAAATCCAAGAGTGAAAAAAGAAAAAATAAGCATACCTATAGGATCCAAGCGAAATCCAATCCACGTTCGGTTTCAAATTGCTAAACTTCGATTCGAAATCGGCTTCATTGGAATCAAAATATGCGAGTTTGTGAATGAATCCATGGGAAAATCAGCATATCTGCAAAACGTAGATTCAAAATTTTACCATGACAAGCTAAGTTGAATTAAAAAGAAAACCAAAAAATCAAGCGGAAAAATCCCTGAATCTATGCAACGCTGATTTGAGAATTAGAAACTTTCAATCCGGAATATGAGAATTAGCAACAATTTGACATGGAAGCTGTAGGAAATAAAATGAAAAAAGGAAAATGTGGAAAGGATGGAGGAGAGTACGTTTTCTGGTTTAATTAAAAGGAGAAGAAATCGCGGAGGGGAAAATGGAAACAATCAGCCTCCCTAATGGTCGGTTTGAATAATCAATAGAATTTACATATTTGCACTTATTTTCATTATCTTAAATAACATTGTGAATTTTTAATTAATTTCTTGTTAAAGAGAATATAGCTTATAGAATATTTTTTCTTTGATATAAGATAATTTAACGGTCGGTTTTTCCACCGTTGTGCGGTAATACTAGTGTATATTCTTTTTAATTTTTTGTTCGACATTATCTGTTGCCTGAGACAATTCAATAAGAATGGAACAATGTCAGGTTACTGGATTTGGAGTGTAGGATTGATTAGAGATTGCTATTTAACCTAAGCTTGTGCAAAAAAGTTGTCAGCTTTTGTGTGTTTTTCTTTTTCCTTTTCTTTTAACATTGTGATTTTATCAAACCAACCGTTACTATATCAAAAAAATACTCCATCTTTCTCGCAATTATTTTCTTTCATGTTTTTAACAGTTCAAATTCTAGTGTTTATAATTTCTCTAAAATATTCATTATATTTCAAAAGGGATGATTATTTGAATGCAAACTTAAACACAAAAATAAAGAAAAAAAGTCTTGACCGTTGGATCCTTTTGTCTTTATATATAGTATTTGAAGCAGACCCGAACTTCCCGGTAAGGTAAGAGCGGATACTTTGAGAACAACACACACAAAAGAACGCAGACAGAAGAACATTTCATTGCTCATTAGAATACGGGAGTATAAAGAGTATGAATAAATATTACAGAGAAAATATCAGAGATTTAAATTACATTTAAATACATTGCAGCGGAAAATAATACAATACACAACTAGAAGTAATACACGGATACAAAGCTTTTCGAGTATCGTCCCAACTGTAAATCAGGATCCTGTGAATATAAATCTGCAAAACCAAAACAACTAGCTGCCCGTGTGGAAAATAGGGGCACCCAGAGTTTAGGTTAAAACAATAAACTCCAGGTCAGTCATGGGACTGGTGTGAGAACTAAAATAGTTATTAATCTTTATTTTTAAAGTTCGGTAAATAGGCGGGCCACGCCGTATAACACGGAACAGGTTTCCTCCCAAGAACACCAGTGCATAAAACAACAGCGCAATGCTAAATAAAGAAAATTGAAGCTATTATAAGACCCAGGTCCCATCACACAATGCAACGCAAGCCGGAGGATAGGGTTTTACCATATAATAGCCAAAGAATGCTTGATACGCTAAATTTCATGTTTTATTATTACTATAAGTGTATAGTGTTAAAACAATTTCAATCATAAATATCAATCATAGATGGCATGGGTACCATATATCATGTCGCCATACTATGCTCTACAATCAAAACCACAAAGTCACGTATTGGAAGTTGGATTTTCATCTGTGAACCGAGGCAAGGGATCGTCCTCTACCAAATTCGAGACTGTCTAGCCCGAGCCTCAGGCAAGTACTCAGTCAAGCATTTGGATCGTCAGGGCCGGTCCACCGATGTGGATTAAAATGCCTGAACACTGCGTTTCCCCGCCCTTTGGGGCGTAAATGAGCCAACGAATGACTCCATCGGATCCGGATCGTCCGATCAAACCGAGGCGCCTCGCAACAGCAACAACCACACAGGTGAAAATAATATAAATGTCAGCCAGTTTCAGCATTGACACCACCTCTAGCTAGAAAGAAACGCATGTCCTCCCTGAGGTCCTCTCCCGTTTCTGGTTCACAACCGGGGTGTGAGCCTCGCGAATCAACGTTACACAAAGCTATACCACACAGGCGGTGCTTTGATCTTCAACCACTAGACTTTGCTTTTCAACAAAAGCCTTGATCAATTGTCACTTAGGCATGCCACACAGGCAATTCACTCCATGCGATTGATATCCATCAATATATAACCCCTGAGCTCGTACGTCTCAGAGAAGGGCGTTAAGCAAGAGAATAAATTCTCCGCCGCCAAACAGATATATATGTAATAGAAATCAATCACGCAGACTAAAATCCAATGTCAGACACACAGTCCATTTACAAGTTCGTTCTGGGTCTGAACGAAACCGGAGGCACCTTGTACCTCGCATATCCATCGATCTCCAAGTACGTCTGGACAATCACCAACTGATTCCCTCCTCTTGGGTGTACAGCCCAATCAAGATCATCAGTAATCACCCAAATGATGTGAAGACCTCCGGTCTTCGACCACCGTCTTCATCTTCGACACCACGTCGAATCAGTTATTCAGAATGGGATAAACCCGGTCTTTCTGAATAACTCGCGTATATAATAAACAAGTGTTACACAAACACAACATACGCCTCATTCCAATTCAAAATATTCTTTTATTCAAATATTCTTATATTTTGGGAAAGGTTCCCATTAATTTTATCAAAGATAAATTCTTTAAGTTTATTCTTTAATCTCCTTTTGAACATTAATTCAAACTAGTCGGGATTAGCGAACCACACCGAAGTAATCATTTATTTTATTTTCCAATCCCAACCTATTCATCCCATGAAGTAAAACTAGTCATACTTCATATCTAACACCACGGTGTTATCGGTAAATTCAATTACCATTTCACGTTCAAATCTAATTAAAGATTTAACTATCGCCTGGAGCAAAACTGGTGATACTACATCCTCGATTATTTCAATCTAATTAAAGATTCATTAAACTCCACTTAGTTTTAATCTTCCAAAAATCAATATCCTGTCTTTAGCTGGGTTAACGAACCAATGTCATTTGAAACACGGTTCACAATAAACTAGGGCTGTTACGGTAACGGTAAATTTACCATTACCAGTCGATCGGTAATCATTTTTGATTAAAATTGGTATACCATTTAAAACGGTATGGTAACGGTAAATTTACCATTTTTAACGGTAAATTATCGGTAACGTTTCTTCAATACCAGCGGTAACGGTAATTTTACCAGTTAATTCAAAACATAAGTATGCTCATCTGATATGCTTAATTACAAGCACGTATAACCAAATAAATGATTGTATTTGGTTCAATCATCAAATGAAATAATTCCAAATACACTTATTTCCTTTTTCATTTATGTTTTTTATAAACTAACACTACATATAGTATAATAAAGACGCACTGTGTACAAAAAATATGTTAAGATGTAAACTTTAATGGGCAAACGGTAACTTACCATTACCAGTGTAACGGTTACCAGATTATCGGTATACCAGTCATCGGTATACCAGTCGATCGGTAACGGTAACGGTAAGCAATTCTAGCTTACCAGTAAAAACGGTATGGTAACGGTATTTGCCAAACGGTAACGGTAACCATTACCATAACAGCCCTACATAAACCCAAACTCACATGCCATTAATTATCGGGTTAAAGAACAAGTGTTATTTAGAACACCGTTCACAATAAACCCAAAAATCAATTCAAATTCAATTCCAATTAAATACCATTTAATTGGTACACTTTATTAAATCTAAATAAAAGATTTAATCTTTCTCTCCACTGGGTTTAAGAATAGTGTTAATGAAGACACCATTCACGACAAACCCAAATCACATTTGATAGTAAATACAAGGCTCTGAATAGAAAATATATCGGCTTATATTCAATATCAAATTCCATGACCAACATATATCGTATTGGAAATAACGATATAAATATATCTTTCAAATTTCCATACCAATATCTGTATAATCACGAAATCCAACATCGAAATATTCCCAAGACAATTTCGATTCAAATCCATTCCAATTCAATTATTGGAAATTCTGGTTACCTTTGAAACCATTTCAAATCCACTTTATTTGTTTTAAAAATTAATAGAACTATAATTCTAGTTCAAAACTAGTTCATTTCGATAAAAAACTATTTTTATCTATATCAAATACGGTGTTTTTCATCCCAATTCTTCCCAAATCATTTCTTATGATTTTACACTAATAATTAATATTTTTAATAATTTTACCAAGGCCCGTACAGTCGATTTCCATCAACGGCCATCGAACTGCACTTACAGCGACCTTTTCCAAATTTGATTTGGACATAATTCCAAATCCAACCATTAGATTTCTATTTTCTAATATTTGTTAGAAAGATCATTTCGATACGAACCCAACGGTTCCAGTTTTAGGAGAATCCGACGGTCGGATCTCCCGCAATGTCCATTTGAAGTCAATGGTCGAAATTCGCGAACTGCCACGGCGCGGCACGTTCTATTCAGGCCATTATATATATAATATATATATCATATATATTTCGTCGATTTCCTTTTAAAGCGTATTTTATAAATCGTTTTAAATTCGTTTTCAAAACGATTTCAACTTCCTTTTCAAATTCAAATCAAAATTGAATTTTCCCTTACGAATTCGTTTTAAATTCATTTCAAATTGATTTCAATTCAAATCGATTTTTAATTCAATTTCAGTTCGTTTTCAATTCAAATTGAATTTCAAATTAATTCAATTTCAATTCGAATTCATTTCTATTCAATTTCAATTCAAATTCAATTCTATTCAATTTCAATTCGAATTCAATTTTATTCAATTTCAATTCGAATTCATTTCTTTTCAAAATATCAGATTTTGAAATCACTTTCGATATTCATTGAAAAATGAATAAAATCGATATAAATATCATTCACGTCAAAATGTCGTCAATCTAATCAACACGGCTTTTATTCAACACATGAATATATTTTCAATTCAACAAATGAATTTTCTTTACTATTCAAGAAATGAATTTTCTTTACTATTCAACAAATGAATTTTCTTTATATTTTCCAAATTGGAATGAGGCCCAATCAATTACCATAGATTTTATTTCTATGGATTTTCCATACAACGCATGTATATATCAACAATGACAAATAATCAACCATCATCCAAAGTGCATTCTACACTGTATAAGCATCAAATATAAATATTTAACGCTTATAACAGTCTATCAATCAATCGATCGACATACAACTAATTATTGGGATTGGTGTATGTCATATATCACCCCAATACCGTGTGGGGTTTCAAACCATCAAACACAGATTTTATTCGTGCAGTTGGGCAATATGTAAAATTTATCGTCCCAATCGATATCAGTCAAATGTGCGTATATAAACAAATCGTCGGATTTGTTTATATTTATTTCATTTTAAATACACATTAAAAATTTTATTTTCAACTATAAAATATTTTTAACTATATAAATATTTTATTTCATTTCACATCACATCACACAATCAACCACACATCAAAATCAAACAAACAAGCATACAAGCCGTCCATGGTCTGTGGACGACGGGTGTCGGGTGCTACTAAACACCGTCTGCATCCTAGTATATATTTCAACTAGAAATTAAAATAAAAGTGAGGAGTTCTCACCGACTAGCTAAACCAAACGCCGCGACTCTTCATATGTAGGAAATCTTCATCGTGCTCGCCTTTTGTCACTTTCATTGTCCGTAGCCACTACAAATATAAAAATCACATTTTTATATTCTCTATTATATAGAAATCATATTTTTATAACTACGCTATATGAATAAAATTTCTATTTTTATACCGCTACTATATAGATAAAAATCCTATTTTTATAACGGTGCTCATATAATAAAGATTATATTTTTATGTCGCCACTCATATAAAAATCACATCTTTGCTCCCTCTACATAATAAAGATCGAATTTTTAATATTTCTATAATATAAAAATCATATTTTTTTATCTTTCTATCATATAAAAATCATATTTTTATTGTCTCTACTATGTAAAAATTATATTTTTACTTTGCTACATACATGGAAAAATTATATTTTTCTTCGCTACTTCATACGATTAAAAATCCCACCTTTTCGCGATTAAAAATCAAATCTTTTTAATGATAAAAATCTAATCTTTCCTATGTTAAAAATCATAGCTTTCATCAATAAAAATCAAAGCTATCTATGTTAAAGATATTATCTTTTCTTCATTAAAAATATGTTTTTTCTTCGTTTTAAATATTTTGAAAACCAAAATTAAAATCAAAACCTCTTTTTTTATATAAAAGAAAACAGAATTTACTTATGCTAAATCTTAATTAAAAACTGAAAATAAAATTAAATAAGTAAATAAAAACTTACCTTTCTAAGTGGAGGGGGGTTTCCTAGTCGGAATTGGAGGGGCGGCAGGCATCTAACGGCGGCGGTTAGTGGCACGAGGTGGAGGGTGCGGCGTCGGTTCGGGGGGGGGGGGTTGCGTGCGAGGCTTGACATCGAGGGGGGGGGGGTTGCGGTCTGGAACAGAAGAGGAGAGGACACTACAAGAAAAAATGCTATTTCCGACGGCTGAAAATTGTCGGCGGCCGTCGGAAGCCGTCGGAAATAGCCGTCGCTTTTAGAGGCGTCGAAAATCTGATTTTCCAACAGTTTTCAATACAGCCCGTAGTTTTTGTTTCCGACGGTTTTTAGCGGTTTGTAATGGTTTCCGATGACTTTCGTCGACTGTCGGAAAACCTGCAAATTTTTTTTTTTTTGAAATTTCAGCTGCTATTTAGCTTTCCAACTGTACTTCTCCACTAAAACCACTATCTAATCAATCAATAGATAACCCAACATATCAGCTCTCAACCAATTAACAAAAACACAAAAACTTCACCATAAACTTAAACCATTAACTACATAATACATAAATTTGTGCACACCACGTAATCCATCAATATATATACCAATAATAAATACACTACCCCAAAAATCTGCTTGATTTCCAAATTCTAATTCATATCTTGTACAAATTATATAGAAGTGGACAATTTGAATCCTAACTCATATTTGTAGCAACTGTGCAAGGGTACATGATTTTAGTTTTAAATTAAAAATTATATTAAAAAAAATCGTTTACCACTTGATTTCCAAATCCACACCGCCTGTTTCGCGTTGCTTTCGCATACACGCATCCAAAATAAGAATTTAAGCACACTTTAAAATCAGAATTAACATACCTTAAAAATATATTTAACACAAAGAATAGAAAAACATACCTCAAAATTAGAATTTAAGCAACTCTTTCCTGTAGGCCCGTCTAAAATAGTTAAAGGAACTGTATCATCGTCGTCATCTATAATATATATGCATTAATACTAACAAAAAAGGAAAAGGAATCAAGATTCCAACAAAAACACCAAGATATAGGTAAGGGAGTTTATCTTCGATGACTACAGAAAGGGGGTGACTGCACTGTAATCGAATAGAGGTTCAAATTCGTCCAATTGTCTCCCTGCAATCATTGTCAACAGTTCATTAGTTGACTACATGAAGAAGTTAGCGAAAACAAAATCGGACAAGCTCATATCATTAAATTTGGTAGAACATGATTTAATTGCTCGTTTATTTTAAGCAAAAGATGGAGTAAAGTAGTTAATATGTCATGATGATATTATCACCAGCATCACGGACAATATGTGCCCAAGTTTGGAGGTTGCTGGGTCGGGTCTGCAAAGAGTGACATTATTAATCAAATATTTTTGATATTTACAAATAATTTTGTGCACTTACCTTCGCCTCATCAGTGTTCCAATACTTGACGCTTCCCACACGGTTGTTCCAACACTGAAAATAGTTAGCTTTGTATGTTACTTCACAAGTTTATTCATACATGTAACATTCATAGATATAATGCATCGATTTCATGCATATTATCCTATTTTGATGTGTTCTCTTAAATCTGCATCGTTGATTCATAAATAACTTAAATCACAAAAAGGGTTTTTGCTTTGTTAGATGTACTCAAACAATTTTTGTAAGATTTTCCACTTTTGCAACAAATACAAGAATAACAAGTACATAACAGTGCACATATACACAAATAACCACAATTACACAATGGTCAAAACCAAGTTAAGGGGGACATATGCACAAATAACCAAACATTGCACATAAAATTTTCAATTTCATTATATCACATGAAATACGCACATAATAGGATGATATAACCCACTAAAATGCTATTTAAACCAATTGCAATCAATAGATAACCCTAATTTTCTAATTTAAGCACATATAGATTTAGGTAAAAATTGGATTTTTATGCAAAAAAGAGATTATACCTCAAATTGATTGCTCTAGAGATCTGAATGAAAGCCAAGGAGGTTCTTACGCGAAGAAATCGGGATTTGGAGGCAAAAAAATCGGATTTGGGGTGGTAGGGTTTTAAGAACCATAGCTGGAAAAAATGGATGAGCAAAAGAAATGAGGAAGAAAGAGTTCGGCAGACAGCTTATCACGAAAATTTCCAACGGCTTCCGACGGTCGGCGACGGCCCGTCTGAAGTCGTCGCAAATAGCCTGTTTTCTTGTAGTGGGAGGATCGAGAGGCGGAGGGGAGCGCCGAGGGAGGCGCGTCGCCTTGGGGAAGGAGCGGCAGGCGATGGCGGCTAGGGCAGAGGGGTTCGATCGCGGGTTAAGGTTCTTTTTTTCCTGGTATATCGATTGAATGAAGAAAAGGGGGGGGGGGGTAGGGGAGAAGGGTTATATAATAATTTATTATTTATTTTAATTTCAAAAAGTAACTTTTATTTTCGAACTCGAAATCGAGCCCACCGAATGTCGTCCATAGCTAACTACCCCTATTTCGAACACAATGGGATATGTATAGCAGGCTGATTCGGCTGTTTCGATCAGTTTTCGTCAAAATCCAAATATAACTCCATATATTAAATTTGAACGCACATTTCAATCGGGGCCACATAAGGACTTTAAAAATTCCCGAAAAATATTTTCTTGCTTCGTATTGATGATACAGTCCTAACAAAATTAGTTTCGTCGAATTCTGAGACCGTTTGAAAAAAGGCCATTTTCCAGTCGATTAAAATCAACTGAAATTGGTCAAACGCGTTTTCCTTTGCCATGCTCACATATTGATTCGAAAAATTATGATATTTGAAAACTAGCAATAATTTGACATCGTGGATCCAACAAAAGTGGTTTCGTCGAAAACTGAGGTCGTTTGCAAAATTTCCATTTTTAAGGGCCAGAATTCCATAGCGACTATTCTGAATTTTGACCTGGGCATAACTTTTTTCCCAGCTATGAAATTTCAATTTTTCGGATTCGTTGGAAGGATATTCCCAATTAGATTCAAATATTTTTGGTTTCACAAAAAATTCGGTCTATTTTGCCCCCGGTATGTTCAATTGAAATTTGAAATCGAATTTTCGAACTACCGCGCCCTTTTCATTTCCTTTTATATATATAAATAAATATTTATATTCTAACGACGATGTATATAAATATATACGTTCGAATTCTATTCAAAATAAATTTCTCGTCGTTACTATTTAAAATAATTCATTTTAAATCTTCAAAGTCTGCTAAAATTGCCAAAATAAAAATTTTAAATTGGCTTAGATTTCCGGGTTATTACAATCTCCCAGACTTAAAACTTTTCGCCCCCGAAAAGGAACGAAACCGAAAGTTGTTTCACCAATCAACTCAACTTTCAGTATTTTTCTTACGGCTTAAGTTCTTCAACTTTTCAGTTTCTAAGAACTTTTCAAATTTTTCAAAAATTTGGCTAACACCCTAAATTTTCGAAAAATTTCGCCATAACCTCCCCTGCACCGGGGACTTCGGGGTATTTCATATAGCCTCCCATGGCCTTCTTCAATCCAAAAGAAAAAGAAAAAGCCAAGCGGTTAGCCAATCGGCTCATAAAATCATCATCACCCAAACAAAACAGTAAATTATGGTAAACATGTACCTATTTGTCGGGCAAACAATTTTATTCTTCTGCTCTAGCCTCCTTGCTATGACCTGTTCAATGTAAGTACATGTATATGCATGCAAATGCGACTAATTTTCAATACAGTCCACTATTAGGTTCAATTTGGCTAAAGGTTGAAATTTTAATTAGTCAAACTATAATCAAACAACACAACCATCAATCAATTAGTTGATTATCTTTTCAAATTCATAATTTTGATATATAGTCCAAAAATCAGATTTTTGATGCCAAATCACAACAATTTATTCTAACTATATTTTGGTTCTCACACCAGTCAATTGGAAATATATAGAAATCTCAATTTTGCCACTCGAAAATAAATACTGGTGATGGTATACTTCATCATCAAGACCATGCCCGGGCGACTAGAGTGTGATTCTATATCTACCCAATATATTAAAACTTCGAATACACGTTTGCAAGGCATATATGCAAAATCTTTATATATTGGATTGTCCAAATTAATTTAAAATAAATATTCAAATACATATACAACGATTTAAATTTCAAAACAAAATTTGTTTTCATTTTAAAAATATACTCGTCACACTCGTTCTAGGACACTACTGATCCCATCTCTAACGAGTCATTCCCATTGGATATTACTAATCCAATTTCTGATGAATTCTTTCATTTGGTTCTAATATGCCTTGTTCTCCGAGCTCTGTAAACCAAAGCTCTGATACCAACTGTAAGCAGACCCAAACTTCCCCGGTAAGGAAAGAGTGGATACTTTGAGAACAACACACACAAAAGAACGCAGACAGAAAAACATTTCATTGCATATTGCAACAATTCAACAGAATACAGGAATATACAGAGTATGAATAAATATTACACATAAAATATCAGAGATTTAAATTACATTTAAATACATTGCAGTGGAAAATAATACAATACACAACTAGAAGTAATACATGGATACAGAGCTTTCCGAGTATCGTCCCAAGTGTAAATCAGGATCCTGTGAATATAAATCTGCAAAACCAAAATTACTAGCTGCCCATGTGGAAAATGGGGGCACCCAGAGTTTAGGTTAAAACAATAAACTCCAGGTCAGTCATGGGACTGGTGTGAGAACTAAAATAGTTATTAATCTTTATTTTTAAAGTTCGGTAAATCAAAGGACCACATCGTATAACACGGAACGGGTTTCCTCCCAAGAACACTAGTGCATAAAACAACAGCGCAATGCTAAATAAAGAAAAATGAAGCTATTATAAGACCCAGGTCCCATCACACAATGCAACACAAGCCGGAGGATAGGGTTTTACCTTATAATAGCCAAAGAATGCTTGATACGCTAAATTTCATGTTTTATTATTACTATAAGTGTATAGTGTTAAAACAATTTCAATCATAAACGGCATGGGTACCATATATCATGTCGCCATACTAGACTCTACAATCAAAACCGCAAAGTCACGTATTGGAAGTTGGATTTACATCTGTGAACCGAGGTAAGGGATCGTCCTCTACCGAATTCGAGACTGCCTAGCCTGAGCCTCGGGCAAGTACTCAGTCAAGCCTTTGGATCGTCAGGGTCGGTCCCCCGATGTGGATTAAAATGCCTGAACACTGCGTTTCCCCGCCCTTTGGGGCGTAAATGAGCCAACGAATGACTCCATCGGACCCGGATTGTCCGTTCAAACCGAGGCGCCTCGCAACAACAAAAACCACACTGGTGAAAATAATATAAATGTCAGCCAATTTCAGCACTGACACCACCTCTAGCTAGAAAGAAAGGCATGTCCTCCCTGAGGTCCTCTCCCGTTTCTGGTTCACAACCGGGGTGTGAGGCTCGCGAATCAACGTTACACAAAGCTATGCCACATAGGCGGTGCTTTGATCATCAACCACTAGACTTTGCTTTTCAACAGAAGCCTTAATCAATTACCACTTAGGCATGCCACACAGGCAATTCACTCCATGCGATTGATATCCATCAATATATAACCCCTGAGCTCGTATGTCTCAGAGAAGGGCGTTAAGCAAGAGAATAAATTCTCCGCCGCCAAACATATATATATGTAATAGAAATCAATTACACAGACTAAAATCCAATGTCAGACACACAGTCCATTTACAAGTTCGTTCTAGGTCTGAACGAAACCGGAGGCACCTTGTACCTCGCATATCCATCGATCTCCAAGTACGTCTAGACGATCACCAACTGATTCCCTCCTCTTGGGTGTACAGCCCAATCAAGAGCATCAGTAATCACCCAAACGATGTGAAGACCTCCGGTCTTCGACCACCGTCTTCATCTTCGACACCACGTCGAATCAGTTATTCAGAATGGGATAAACCCGGTCTTTCTGAATAACTCGCGTATATAATAAACAAGTGTTACACAAACACAACATACGCCTCATTCCAATTTAGAATATTCTTTTATTCAAATATTCTTATATTTTGGGAAAGGTTCCCATTAATTTTATCAAAGATAAATTCTTTAAATTTATTCTTTAATCTCCTTTTGAATATCAATTCAAACTAGTCGGGATTAGCGAACCACACCGAAGTAATCATTTATTTCCCAATACCAACCTATTCATCCCATGAAGTAAAACTGGTCATACTTCATAACTAACACCACGATGTTATTGGTAAATTCAATTACCATTTCACGTTCAAATCTAATTAAAGATTTAACTATCGCCTGGAGCAAAACTGGTGATACTCCATCCTCGATTATTTCAATCTAATTAAAGATTCATTAAAACTCCACTTAGTTTTAATCTTCGAGAAATCAATATCCTATCTTTAGCTGGGTTAAAGAACCAATGTCATTTAAAACACGGTTCACTATAAACCCAAACTCACATGCCATTAATTATCGGGTTAAAGAACAAGTGTTATTTAGAACACCGTTCACAATAAACCCAAAAATCAATTCAAATTCAATTCCAATTAAATACCATTTAATTGGTACACTTTATTAAATCTAAATAAAAGATTTAATCTTTCTCTCCACTGGGTCTAAGAATAGTGTTAATGAAGACACCATTCACGATAAACCCAAATCACATTTGATATTAAATACAAGGCTCTGAATAGAAAATATATCGGCTTATATTCAATATTAAATTCCACTACCAACAAATATCGTATTGGAAATAACGATATAAATATATCTTTCAAATTTCCATACCAATATCTGTATAACCATGAAATCCAACATCGAAATATTCCCAAGACAATTTCGATTCAAATCCATTCCAGTTCAATTATTGGAAATTCTAGTTACCTTGGAAACCATTTCAAATCCACTTTATTTGTTTTAAAAATAAATAGAACTATGATTCTAGTTCAAAACTAGTTCATTTCGATAAAAATCTATTTTTATCTTTATCAAATATGGAGTTTTTCATCCCTATTCTTCCCAAATCATTTCTTATGATTTTACACTAATTAATAATATTTTTAATAATTATACCAAGGCCCGTACAGTCGATTTCCATCAACGGCCATCGAACTGTACTTACAGCGACCTTTTCCAAATTTGATTTGAACATAATTCCAAGTCCAACCATTAGATTTCTATTTTCTAATATTCGTTAGAAAGCTCTTTTCGATACGAACCCAACGGTTCCGGTTTTAGGAGAATCCGACGGTCGGATCTCCCGCAATTTCCATTCGAAGTCAATGGTCGAAATTCGCGAACTGCCGCGGCGCGGCGCTTTCTATTCAGGCCATTATATATATAATATATATATTATATATATTTCGTCGATTTCCTTTTAAAACGTATTTTATAAATCGTTTTAAATTCGTTTTCAAAACGATTTCAACTTCCTTTTCAAATTCAAATCAAAATTGAATTTTCCCCTTACGAATTCATTTTAAATTCATTTCAAATTGTTTTCAGTTCAAATCGATTTTTAATTCAATTTCAATTCATTTTTAATTCAATTTGAATTTCAAATTAATTCAATTTCAATTCGAATTCATTTCTATTCAATTTCAATTCGAATTCAATTCTATTCAATTTCAATTCGAACTCAATTCTATTCAATTTCAAATCGAATTCATTTCTATTCAATTTCAATTCGAATTCATTTCTTTTCAAAATATCAGATTTTGAATTCACTTTCGATATTCATTGAAAAATGAATAAAATCGATATAAATATCGTTCACGTCAAAATGGCGTCAATCTAATCAACACGGCTTTTATTCAACACATGAATATATTTTCAATTCAACAAATGAATTTTCTTTACTATTCAACAAATGAATTTTCTTTACTATTCAACAAATGAATTTTCTTTATATTTTCCAAATTGGAATGAGGCCCAATCAATTACCATAGATTTTATTTCTATGGATTTTCCATACAACGCATGTATATATCAACAATGGCAAATAATCAACCATCATCCAAAGTGCATTCTACACTGTATAAGCATAAAATATAAATATTTAACGCTTCTAACAGTCTATCAATCAATCAATCAATCGACATACAACTAATTATTGGGATTGGTGTATGTCATATATCACCCCAATACCCGTGTGGGGTTTCAAACCATCAAACACAGTTTTTATTCGTGCAGTTGGGTAATGTATACAATCTATCGTCCCAATCAATATCAATCAAATGTGTGTATATAAACAAATCATCCGATTTGTTTATATTTGTTTCATTTTAAATACACGTTAAAAATTCTATTTTCAACTATAAAATATTTTTAACTATATAAATATTTTATTTCATTTCACATCACACAATCAACTACACATCAAAATCAAACAAACAAGCATACAAGCCGTTCATGGTCTGTGGACGACGGGTGTCGGGTGCTACTAAACACCGTCTGCATCCTAGTATATATTTCAACTAGAAATTAAAATAAAAGTGAGGAGTTCTCACCGACTAGCTAAACCAAACGCTGCGACTCTTCATATGTAGGAAATCTTCATCGTGCTTGTCTTTTGTCACTTTCATTGTCTGTAGTCACTACATATATAAAAATCACATTTTTATATTCTCTATTATATAGAAATCATATTTTTATAACTACGCTATATGAATAAAATTTCTATTTTTATACCGCTACTATATAGATAAAAATCCTATTTTTATAACGGTGCTCATATAATATAGATTATATTTTTATATCGTCACTCATATAAAAATCACATCTTTGCTCCCTCTACATAATAAAGATCGAATTTTTAATATTTCTATAATATAAAAATCTTATTTTTTTGGTCTTCCTATCATATAAAAATCATATTTTTATTGTCTCTACTATGTAAAAATTATATTTTTATTTTGCTACATACATGGAAAAATTATATTTTTCTTCGCTACTTCATACGTTTAAAAATCCCACCTTTTCAAGATTAAAAATCGAATCTTTTTAATGATAAAAATCTAATCTTTCCTATGTTAAAAATCTTAGCTTTCATCAATAAAAATCAAAGCTTTCTATATTAAAGATATTATCTTTTCAACATTAAAAATATGATTTTTCTTCGTTTTAAATATTTTGAAAACCAAAATTAAAATCAAAACCCCTTTTTTTTTATATAAAAGAAATCAGATTTTACTTATGCTAAATCTTAATTAAAAACTGAAAATAAAATTAAATAAGTAAATAAAAACTTACCTTTCTAAGTGGAGGAGGAGGGGGGTTCCTGGTCGGAATTGAGACTGGAAGGGCGGCAGGCATCTAACGGCGGCGGTTAGTGGCACGAGGTGGAGGGTGCAGCGTTGGTTCCAGGGGGGTTGCGTGCGGGGCTTGAAGTCGAGGGGGGGTTTGTGGTCTGGAACAGAAGAGGAGAGGAGGATCGAGAGGCGGAGGGGAGCGCCGGGGGAGGCGCGTCGCCTTGGGGAAGGAGCAGCAGACGATGGCGGCTAGGGCAGAGGGGTTCGATCGCGGGTTTAGGTTTTTTTTCTCTGGTATATCGATTGAATGAAGAAAAGGGGGGTAGGGGAGAAGGGTTATATAATAATTTATTATTTATTTTAATTTCAAAAAGTAACTTTTATTTTCGAACTCGAAATCGAACCCACCGACTGTCGTCCATAGCTAATTACCCCCATTCCGAACACAATGGGATATGTATCGCAGGCTGATTCGGCTGTTTCGATCAATTTTCGTCAAAATCCAAATATAACTCTGTATATTGAATTTGAACGCATATTTCAATTTACCGGGGCCACATACGGACTTTAAAAATTCCCGAAAAATATTTTTCTAGCTTCGTATTGACCATACGGTCCTAACAAAACTAGTTTCGTCGAATTCTGACACCGTTTGAAAAATGGCCATTTTCCAGTCGATTAAAATCAACTAAAACTGGTCAAACGCGTTTTCCTTTGCCACGCTCACATATTGATTCGAAAAATTATGAAATTTGAAACCTAGCAATAATTTGACATCGCGGATCCAACAAAAGTGGTTTCGTCGAAAATCGAGGTCGTTTGCAAAATTTCCATTTTTAAGGGCCAGAATTCCATAGCGACTATTCTGAATTTTCAACTGGGCATAACTTTTTATCCCCGCTATGAAATTTCAATTTTTTGGATTCGTTGGAAAGATATTCCCAATTAGATTCAAATATTTTTGGTTTCACAAAAAATCCGGTCTATTTTGCACCCGGTATGTTCAATTGAAATTTGAAACCGAATTTTCGAACTACCGCGCCCTTTTCAATTCCTTTTATATATACAAATATTTATATTCTAACGACGATGTATATAAATATATACGTTCGAATTCTATTCAAAATAAATTTCTTGTCGTTATTATTTAAAATAATTCATTTTAAATCTTCAAAATCCGCTAAAATTGCCAAAATAAAAATTTTAAATTGGCTCAGATTTCCGGGTTATTACAGTATTGGAATTCATGGGGTGGTACAGTGGTGTGATTCAACTGTGTCACCAATTGTGTCTAAGTTTTGTGTCTAAACAGACTTTTCTTATTTCAAATCCACTTTAGATTTACCGTTAATGTCATATTTCTACTAAAGCATCATTTAATAAATCTAAATATATTATTAAGAAAATACAACTAATTTTGAAAATATAATAAATTGTTAAATCAATCATGTTTTTGTCGATTAATTTATAAATACAATATTTTTTTAAATCGACTTTCGATTTACTCTTTTTTTGTTGATACATTTTGAGCTAATATTTGTTTGATTTGTCCTTTTATGTTCAAAATTCAATAATGGTTTAGAACTTCTAGAAGCTTTTGTTTTGTAGTATATGAATCATTCGTGATGATAGCAGTTCCTAATTATCAAACATGCTTACATGTTTGAACCTTAGTGTAATTTGAATTACACTTTTCTAAATATTTTCATTTTTTTTAAAATACTGTTAATTTTTCATCATGTTCATAAGTAAGAGAGAAAAATTGTTAAAGAATTTTTGACATTATACAATTTAACGGTCGATTTTTTCCACCGTTTTGCGGTAATACTAGTTTGTCCCTTACAGGACATGAAAATACAACTTGGAAGAGTTAGGTAAAAAAAATTACTAACACTAAATGCTACAGAAATCCAAGTGAATTCAGCGTTGCTACAAAGAATTTTCAATTTTTGCAACAACGTCAAATTCCTTCTTAATCAATATTTTATTGGTCTATAAGAACATTTTTTTGTGTAAATCAAGAAATTCAGGGGTTCACTATCATTTTCCATTTTACACCAGAATGTGTCGTTATGGCTAAATTTTTAATCTTTTTTCCTTATGCCTAAATTTTTCCCTAGTTTTGTCTTTCACACTATTTTCTTGTATATAACCAAAATCCAGTGAAACAATTGTTTTTTTTTACTTTAGGTAGACTGCATGCTTTAATTTAATCTTACTTCAAAGTAAGGTCGTTTCTATAATTTGTATAGCGCACAAACTTTCTACGTAACAAAATCGGGTACAGCGAAATTTCGATACACTATGATAATGACTCGAGCTTTTGAGATAAACCTTAAGAAGGCAACCACCTCAGCGAGGTTTTATGGCTCCGCCAATGGCAAATACGGTAATGAAATATATGCAACCACTAAAAGTGTTTACCTAAAATAAAGATAAAAAACACCGGCAGATTAAATATAAAATTATGTTCGTGTGTAGTTATGACTGCATGTAGAGAGTTAGTATTAATGACCATATAACAAATAAAAAGTGAACAAATTGAAATAGCATCGAAATTTACATACCAGATTTAATAAAATGCAAATAATAAATTTGTTGTTATCTTGGATGATCTGATAAAGGCATACCATGTTTGTACTTCACGTTAAGTCTGCAGTTTCTATAATGACCATATAACAAATAAAAAGTGAACAAATTGAAATAGCACCAAAGTTTACATACCAGATTTAATAAAATGCAAATAATAAATTTGTTGTTATCTTGGATGATCTAATAAAGGCATACCATGTTTGTACTTCACGTTAGGTCTGTAATTTCTATAATGACCTATAACAAATAAAAAGTGAACAAATTGAAATATCATCAAAACTTACATACCAGATTTAATAAAATGCAAATAATAAATTTGTTGTTATCTTGGATGATCTAATAAAGTGATGTGCACGTAAAAATGCATATTTATATTCACATGTTTATTCTTGTTTAGTGTTAATAAATGTCATATATGGGTATTTTATCATGTTTAAACAATAATCGAATTGATTTCAAAACATCATGCATTTATTGTGGGAAATTTTATGAATTATTTAAAATATGAAATAAGTTTATGATGCCTCCTATTTGTGAATAGTCCCACATCATGGGATTATAAGAAAGATGTAAGTATTTATACTTGTTTCTAAGAAGTCATGTTGGGGCCTTGGGCTCCCAATGCATGCTTTGTTGTGAGGAAGGAGACCATGCATCATGACCACCACACACGCGCGCGTGACCCACCGACTCGACTCGGCCCGGCCCGGTTCGGTTCGGTTCGGGATTGGGCTTGGGCCTTGGGCCTTGGCTATATGGTGTAGACACTTATATTTTTGGTCCAGAAAACACTACATTTTTTTTTGAACCAGTTTTTTAAATACAAAAAAAAAATATTTCTGAGCCGAATTTTATATGAAGCGGTAAACTTTTGACCAAGTATTTCGCAGATCCTATTTTCCTCCTCTGACCAGTATTTTCGTTCAGCCCTAATCTCGTCTATATATTATCTTCAGTTGTAGACGAGACTGGTACACAGAAAAAAAACTGTTTCCTCTTCCTTCGCCATTAAAAAATAAAAAAAATATTCTTTCAGAAATTTTCGAGTAGTTAAATTCGAAAGTGCAAATCTGCACTGATTTGTTTATGCAAAGAAAATCGATTATTCATTTTAGAGAGGCTGTTTTATCCTAGAGGCGGCGGCGGAAGTATGAACTGGTTTTGCACCACCGACCAGATCGCCGAATCGTCTTCAAGAAAGCGACAAAGTACGTGACTCAGCCATTGTTTCCCAACAATTTGAAGACGATTAGAAACAATGGCTTCGACAACAACCATAGATGATGCCGCTCCTTCCTCTGCATTTCAGATCCCATTGGTGACTGCTGCCCCGTTTCGTTTCGAAGGTCTCCACTTCAAACGATGGCGTCAGAAAATGAAATTCTACCTGACGATGAGGAAGGTGGCTACTGCTCTGACCACCGACAAACCGCAGCTGCCAGACAAGCCTGATGGAGCTGATGAAGCGCAGATGACATCCTAGACTGAACAATCAAAGCAGTTGTAGACCTGGACTGAACAGGATTATCTGTGCAAGAATTTTATTCTGAACGGATTGAGCGATGATCTGTATGATTACTATAACTCAGAGGACAAGACAGCAAAGCAGATCTGGGAAGCACTGCAGAAGAAATACGATACAGAGGAGGCAGGGGCAAAGAAATATGTTGTAAGCCACTATCTCAAGTACCAGATGACAGACGATAGGTCAATAGAGATGCAGTCTCATGAGCTGCAGAAAATAGCTCATGAGATCATCTCCGAAGGTATGGTTTTGGATTAACAGTTTCAAATTGTTGTTATTATTGACAAACTGCCCCAGGTTGGAAAGACTTTAAAAATTTCTTACGGCATAAGATTAAGTAATTTTCCTTAGAGAGTTTGATCACTTGCCTTCGCATTGAGAAGGCGGCACGCAAACAGGACCAGAAAGAGGAAGTGTTGTTTGTTTCAAAAAACAACACTAAAAAGACCAAACCCGTAGTTCTGAAACCAAACCAGAAGTCTTTTAAGAATCAGAACAGACGCAGCAAACAAAATGGGAATCCGCAAGGAAACCCAAAAGGACAGCAAAAATCAGCCCAAAAGAATGACTCTGAACAGTTGTTTTTATGTTATAACTGTGGAAAACCAGGTCATATGGCACGAAAGTGTCGGAACAAGCCTAGCTCTGTACCACAGGCTAACTTGACTGAGGAGGAGCCTCTTATGGCTATGATTACTGAGATTCACCTTGTTGGTGAATCAGAGGGTTGGTGGGTAGACACTGGTGCTTCTCGCCATGTCTGATATGATCGTGCTATGTTTTCCACATACACGGCTGCTGATGATCAGAAAGTGTTGCTGGGAGATTCTCACACCACTAAAGTTACAGGGATTGGAAACGTGGAGATCAAGTTTACCTCCAGAAAGACTGTGATCCTCAAAGATGTTTTGCATACTCCAGAGATGAGGAAGAATCTGGTGTCTGGCTACCTCCTTAATAAGGCAGGGTTTACTCAATTTATTGGGGCTGATTTGTATACCATAGTGTATAAGGGAAACTTTATAGGAAAAGGTTATGCTTGTGAGGGAATGTTCAAATTAAATGTTGAATCTAATAAAGTGAATAATTATGCTTATATGTTGTGTGATTTTAATAGGGTGCGTTTTTTAGAGGTCCCTATTAAGTTTCAAAATATAAAAAAAACCCGGTCATAAACTTATTGTAAATTTAGTCCCTATTTTTCGAAAATTCATAAAAAAAATATAAAAAAATATAAAAAAATCACGATAATTCGTATTTAAATTAAACATGCACTCGCCTAAAAATTCAGATCATAATAAAATCAAAACATGCATCAAAATCAAAAAAATACAGAAAACAACGAAAAATGCAGTAATTTGCATCAAATCATGCACATATTTGGAATACTTGCATTCATCCGTGCAAGTATTTCTCTGTTATATTTTTACATGCAATACTTGCATACATGTGTGCAAGTATTTAAAATAGTTGCATACATGTATGCAAGTTTCTGCACACATTTTATTTTCACATTTAAATACTTGCATACATGTGTGCAAGTATTTCAAATAGTTGCACACATGTATGCAAGTTTCTACATACATTTTCAACTAAAACAGCTTCAAAAATACTTGCATACATGTATGCAACTATTGGCAAAAGTTGCATATATGTATGCAACTATTTGCAAGTTTTAAATTCACACCACATCCCTGTAATGTTTTCTCTGTAAACCCGCCGCCTATTTTAGCTGCCGCCTGCCACTTTCCATACCTCCGCATCTTTCGTTTTCTGTCCAAATTTTCAGGCGCTATCACTTAAAAAAAAAGAAATTCTAAAATCTATAAATATTCTCGGAAGTCCACAGAAATTAAAAAAAAAAAGTTGCATAAATGTATGCAACTTTTACGAATAGTTGCATACATTTATGCAACTATTCGAATACACATGCATATATTTATGCACGCCTGTTTGACAAATTGCATACATGTATGCAGTTTTTCTATATAACTGCATACATGTGTGCATATATGTCAAAATATATGCAAACGTGAATAAGTTGCATGTAGGTATGCAATTTTTAAATAAATGCATCAGCAGATGCATGTTTTAACAATATGTGCATACGTGTATGCATTTATACTGCAGTTTTGACGCAGATTTGAAATAAATGCATACATGTGTGCAACTAATCGATTTATATGCATGTTTTGATGCAATTTACTGCATTTCGTTGATTTTCTGCATTTCATGATTTTGACGTTGTTTTTAATGTTTTTTTGATCTGATTTTTTTCACGATTAATTGTTTTAATTAAATACGAATTTACATGGTTTTTTAATATTTTTTTTGTATTTTTTTGATGAATTTTCAAAAAATAGGGACTAAATTTACAATAAGTTTATGACCGGGGGTGAGCCTAATTAAGTTTCGTTTTAGGGATGTGTGCCTAATATTCACATTTTAATATTTGGCACTATAGATTATGTCATGTTAATAAACGGATAATTCATAACATGAGCACTCTAGATATGATACCTAAGATAGTAAAATCTGAATCTGATAAATGTGAATTCTGTACACAAGCAAAAATCACAAAGAAACCTCATAAATCTGTTGATAGAGAATCTGAACCCTTAGACTTGATTCATTCTGACATATGTGAACTTGATGGCACATTGACTAGACATGGACATCGTTATTTTATCACTTTTATCGATGATTGTTCTGATTTCACATATGTTTATCTTATGAAAAATAAAAGTGATGCTTTTGACATGTTTAAAACATTCAAAATTGAGATTGAAAATCAAACAAATAGGAAAATCAAGAGATTTCGTAGTGATAGAGGAACAAAATATGAATCTAATTCAATTCTGGACTTCTATAAATTACATGGTATTGTACATGAGAGAACTGCACCCTATTCACCTGAAATGAACAGTAAAGCTGAAAGAAAAAATAGGACTTTTACCGAATTAGTAGTTGCCATCCTACTAAATTCTGGTGCAGCAAAACATTTGTGGGGGGATATTTTATTGACTGTATGTTATGTTCTAAATAGAATCCCTAAATCTAAGAATAAAATTTTACCTTATGAAATTTTAAAGAATCGTAAACCCAATGTCTCATACTTTAGAACTTGGGGTTGTCTAGCATATGCTCGCATTCCAGACCCTAAGAGAATAAAATTGGCAAGTAGAGCATATGAATGTGTATTTGTAGGCTATGCTATTAATAGCAAAGCATATTGATTTTATGATATAAATGCACATAACATAATTGAATCAAATGATGCCGATTTTTATGAAACTAAATTTCCTTTTAAATTAAGGAATAGTGGGGGCACATTCAGTACGCCTATTAGAACAGAACTTAATAAAAGTTCTGAAGCTGAACCTAGAAGAAGTAAAAGAGCAAGAACCGTAAAAGATTTTGGTTCGGATTTTAGCGCTTTTACTATAGAGGAGGATCCCTTAAACCTCCAAGAGGCCTTATCTTCATTAGATGCCGATTTCTGGCGAGAGGCTATAAATGATGAGATGGATTCTCTTGAATCCAATAAGACTTGGCATTTGGCAGATTTACCCCCTGTTGTAAATCTATAGGTTGTAAATGGGTACTTAAAAAGAAACTAAAACCTGATGGTACTATAGATAAATACAAAGCACGACTAGTAGCTAAAGGTTTTAGACAAAAAGAAAATATAGATTTCTTCGATACTTTTTCACCTGTAACTAGAATAACATCCATTCGAGTATTAATCTCACTTGCTTCCATTCATAATTTACTAATACACCAAATGGATGTTAAAATCGCTTTTTTGAACGGTGAATTAGACGAAGAAATTTACATGGACCAGCCTGAAGGATTTGTAATTCATGGTCAAGAACATAAAGTATGCAAATTAGATAAATCATTATATGGTTTAAAACAAGCACCTAAACAATGGCATGAAAAATTTGATAACTTAATCATTTCAAATAATTTTAAAGTTAATGAAAGTGACAAATGCATTTATTACAAATTTGAGAATGACATTTGCACTATTATATGCCTTTATGTAGATGACCTACTCATCTTTGGGTCAAACATTCATGCCATAAATTCAGTCAAATCCTTATTAAGTGCCAATTTTGACATGAAAGATCTAGGTGAGGCGAGTGTAATCCTTGGTATTAAAATTGCTAGGTCAGAAAAGGGAATTTCTTTGGATCAGTCTCATTACATTGAGAAGATACTAAAGAAATATAATTACTTTGACTGTAAACTTGCATGTACACCATACGATCCAAGTGTAAAGTTATTTAAGAACACTGGTGAAGGTGTAAGACAGTCTGATTATGCGAGCATCATTGGCAGCCTTCGGTATGCCACTGATTGTACTAGACCCGACATTGCCTATGTCGTGGGATTATTGTGCAGGTTTACCAGTAGACCTAGTATAGAGCATTGGCATGCTATTGAAAGGGTCATGAGATACCTTAAATGAACCATGTACCTTGGATTACATTATGAGAGGTTTCCAGCTGTACTTGAAGGATATTCTGATGCAGACTGGAATATCTTATCTGATGATTTTAAAGCGACCAGTGGCTATATATTTAGCATCGCTGGAGGAGCTGTTTCTTGGAAATCCAAGAAATAGACTATTTTGCCTCAGTCTACTAAGGAGTCTGAGATGATAGCACTAGCCACAGCTAGTGAAGAGGCAGAGTATTTGAGAAACCTGCTAGCTGAGATTCCCTTATGGGAAAACCCGATACCGGCTGTGTTGATACAGTGCGATAGTACCGCGGCTATTGAAAAAGTTCAGAACCGTTATTATAATGGTAAGAGACGACAAATACGTCGTACGCACAGCACGGTTAGAGAACTGCTTTCCACAGGTACCGTTAGAGTGGATTACGTACGTAGTGAAGAAAATTTGGCTGATCCTTTGATGAAAGGACTGTTAAAAGAGAAAGTCCACAATTCTTCTAAAAGAATGGGACTATTTCCCTTAGATTGTTGAGTCACGCACAATGGTAACCCGACCTAAATGACTGGAGATCCCAAGAAATAGGTTCAATGGGTAAAAACAAGTTGTGTAGTGATAGAAGTTGAACATGCTATATTAAAAACTAAGAAGCATGTATTCCTGAAGTGATAGAGGATGAGTTAATAGAAACTCTTAATGAGATCTATACTCTATTTGGAGTGGAGTACCTACCTTCAGGAGTACTCTTGATAGACTCACCTATGTGAATGTGGAAATGTGGCCGTTTCCTATGGAGTTTTGGGAAAAACTTCTAGAGCATTCATTAAACTGGGATAGACGTGCATGGCCATAAAAGCACGGGCTTATTTGATTGCACTATAGAAAAGATTGTGTGTGGTTTGATGTCAGGAATAGAGTTCAAGACTACGTGTCACTCTAGTAAAAAACTGTATCTTATTCACTACGCAAAGGTTGAAGTCGGATGACACCTTTGTTTACGCACAGTCTTACGTTTTTAGAAACTGCTCGATAATATTTTAAAAAATTCAAGTGGGGGATTGTTGGAAATTTTATGAATTATTTAAAATATGAAATAAGTTTATGATGCCTCCTATTTGTGAATAGTCCCACATCATGGGATTATAAGAAAGAGGCAAGTATTTATACTTGTTTCTAAGAAGTCATGTTTGGGCCTTGGGCTCCCAATGCATGCTTTGTTGTGAGGAGGGAGACCATGCATCATGACCAACACACACGCGCGTGCGACCGACCGACCGACTCGACTCGACCCGGCCCGGCCCAGCTCGACTCGGTTCGGTTCGGGATTGGGCTTGGGCCTTGGGCCTTGGCTATGTGGTGTAGACACTTATATTTTTGGTCCAGAAAACACTGCATTTTTTTTTGAACCAGTTTTTTAAATACAAAAAAATATATTTCTGAGCCGACTTTTATATGAAGCGGTAAACTTTTGACCAAGTATTTCGCAGATCCTATTTTCCTCCTCTGACCAGTATTTTCGTTCAGCCCTAATCTCGTCTATATATTATCTTCAGTTGTAGACGAGATTGGTACAGAGAAAAAAAGAAGAAAAAAAACTGTTTCCTCTTCTTCCGCCATTAAAAAAAAATCTTTCAGAAATTTTCGAGCAGTTAAATTCGAAAGTGCAAATCTGAACTGATTTGTTTGTGCAAAGCAAATCGGTTATTCATTTTAGAGAGGCTGTTTTATCCTAGAGGTGGCGGCGGAAGTATGAACTGGTTTTAGCACCACCGACCAGATCGCCGAATCGTCTTCAAGAAAGCGACAAAGTACGTGACTCAGTCATTGTTTCCCAACATTTGTCATCATATGGGGGGAAATTGTCATTTTTGTGCTTGTATTATTTTGAGAGTGTTTACTTGGACATTTTTCATATTTTTGCATGAATTGGATTCATGTAGAAAAGGACTTCATAAAGACATATATGCATACAAAAGAAAAAAAAGGGAAATCAATCAATGGAAAGGGAATCAATTCAAAAGGAGGAAATCAATGCCTTGCCCAAAAAAGAAAGAAAGGGAAATCAATCAATGGAGAGGGAATCAATTCAAATAGAGAATTAATGGAGTACCCCACTCATTCTCCCTCCTTCTTTAGTGGAGACAATAAAAGGGCTTCATGAATCATTATTGCTGAGGACAAAATGAAGTTAATAGAGGGGGCATTCTGGGTAGCACGCCAAAAGTCAATTTAGGGTTTCGCTCATGTATAAATAACCCATGTATGTTAGTGTAAAAGGGATCTTGGATTTTTAGTTTAAAGAGAGGCTGATAACAAAACCTCTATTTTTCTGCCATGGCTTCTTAGCCATTTCTTTTTTGTAATCTGTCGCTTTAATGCAACATTAATTTGTTGTTTTTCATTTTCATGTTATTTTTTCTTTTGCAAGTAGAGTAGATCTTTATCTTTATTTGCTCTTTATTTTGTTCTCTTTTATAATGAAATATCTTTATGTTATCATTGAATCCATTATGAATAGCTAAACCCCTTCAGTTAAGGGGTAGTGAAGCTCTCATGATTCATAATAACTAGTATAACCGCACAACAGTGGGATAACCGACCGTTAAAGTGTTTAATAAAAAATATAAAAGATAAAATTATTTAGTAAAATTTATTCTATGTCAAATTTAGTAAAAAAATGTAGCATAAGATCGTTTAAACACGAAGATATATGTATAAAGACGAAAATATATATCACTAAATTAGATGCACAAGATCGTTTAAATGCTTTCAAACTGAAACAAATAAACAAACATTATGTTAAAACACATATCATTTCAATATAATATTCTAATGAAATTACGAACTTTTTTTTAACAATGACATTACATGATACATAGCTATTAGACGATTGTGATACAACGCCACAATAGTCAATAGACCCTAACACATGGCACAGCCAAACACTAAAGTCCATATTTGATAGTTCATATTAATACAAGATGATGTATGTTAAGCTCATAACGTTACTGTCATTGTATACTACATCAGCAACCAATCCATATAGCAGGTACAACCAATCCCATGAATACATATAGCAACAGCAACAAGCAAGGCATCAACCGTAAATAACGAGTAACCTGGAGAACCAACGAATAGAGGATGCATAATACCAGCATATTTAAATACCAACAGATGGTTGGATATGAACACTTTAGGTTCTGAATGTAATAACTGAGTTATATTTTCAAAAATAATTATTGTTGATGTTCAAAACATATTAAAGCTGCTGGGGCTTCCTAGAGGGTTACTGCATATGTTACTAGTATTACCGTACAATGGTGGGGAAAACCGACCGTACAAATGTTTAATTTATAGAAAATATATGTGTTGTAATTATTCGTGTTTAAGAATACATAATGAACTTTTGTTTGCGTTATTAAAACAAAACTAACTGGTAAATGTTGTAAATATTTTATGTGAATGCGTTTAAATAGACGCATGCAAATACATTTTCATAAGTATAAAGAATAAGTAGCGATTTAATAAATATTCAGATAGTGGTTTATAAGTATAATTGTTTGAAGACTTTTAAGTTAAAGTAAACAAAATAATTTGACCAAAATTACTTGTGAAATTTGTTTGAAACTCATAAGTAACAAATTGTTATTTTTCAAATAGTTAGTATTTTTCATCATCAGACCAACTAAACCCTAAACACCAACTGAACTAAGTAAACATGCATCTCTATTTTAAAGTAATTTATCTTGAATGTGCCTATTTCGTTGTTTAATAAAACACAATTTGTTCACTATTTTTTTAATATTCATTAAATTTCCATAATTTCAAACCCTTTACAAACTATTCAATGCAAACCTTCATTGATTGAAATCATTAGAAAATGCTAGCTTTCATCGATATTTGCTCAACACAACATAGGTACTTTAACTGTTTCACCATTCTGTTTGTCCTTATCTTAAACTGCATGTTCCTGTTACAATGAAAATATGTTCATCAAACTCAAAATTATAAACTTCCTAATTGTAATTTTTTTTTACTAAAATGTAATACACTTGTATTAGCAAGTAAACTGGCAACTGAATTTATCACACAACAAAAAGACATGCTTAAGTTCAAAGCGAACTGATGAGAAAAGACAACATATTGAAACAAATGTTCTGCTTCCATGACATTCAGCTCTGCTTAGCCTTGGATGCTACTGCTGCTTCCACCATTAACTCATTGAAATTCTCAGTCTTGCAAAGTATTATTTCAATCTTTGCCTTCTGGACTGGCCGGCCCGGTGACTCATCTCTCCACTACAAGAATTGAACAGTATTGCAATGGACACTTCCAACGGCCTCCAACGGCTGTTGACCAACGACTTCCAACGAAAGCCAAAATACGTATATGTATTCCGTATGTAAAATATACGCCGTTGGAAACTGTTTGCGGCCGTTGGTTTAAAGCCGTTGGAAGCCGTTGCCCCCCGTTACACGGACTGGAGCACAAATCAGCCGACGCTGCTGCTTCTTCTTCATTTCAGCAAAGCCACGGGTTTTACCCCAAATTCTCCAATATTCCCCCCTTCCATTTCTGAAATCGCCAATTCCGCTCCATCTTCCGCCTAGGGTCTCTCCTACTCTATCAAAGCACTCTCTCATCCTCTCTAATCTCCTATTCTCTCCGATTTTTAGGTATGTATTTATCCTAATTTTTGTTTAATACCTTATGTTTAGTGTAATTGAAGCATAATTAGACTATGTTTGTGTGTGTAGTGCTGTTAATTAGTTGTTAATGTGGGGTTTAATCATTTTAGTTGCTAATTTAGGGTTTTTAGTAATAAATTACTTAGTTGTTATTATGATCTAGGGTTTGAATTAGTTGAAGTGGTTGTTGTTATTGAGATTGTGTTTATAGATTTTATTGATTATGTTTGTAATCTAGGGTTTGATTAGTTAAAGTTGACTATGTATATATGCATATATATATAATGTTATGTATATATACACGTATATATAGTTGACACTCTATGCATTTGTTTATTTGGTTAAGGCCCAATTCATCGAAAACAATATTTTATTTGTCGAAAACGTGTCGTAGAAATACATATATTTAAGTTTGTGTTTTTTGGGCTAAGGCGCACAACGGCGCTAAGGCGCACAAAGGTGTACAAAAAACACTTCAATCACAAAAAAAAGCAAATCATATAGTATGTTACATTCATAAAGCCTTAGAGAGTTTTTTTGGCCCCGTCTGATAAGTATTGCATATAATCGTGATATGATGTTCGTTTTATTAATGGAATGGACATTTATATTCATTGTATACAATATTTATTGGATTTGTCCTTTGTATTGGACAAGTTACGAATACAATAACGAAATTAAATCTCGTAAAATATTTCATTTTAAACGGTTCTCAAAATTTCAAAAGCACTTCCTTTATGTTCCCTGTGTACAGGCAATTATGTACTATTTAGGGAACTAAAGGGAAGTGCTGCCGAAATTTTGTTGAATCGTTTAAATTGAAAAGGTTTACGCGATTTAATTACGTTATTGTATTTGTAATGGGAGGTAGGATAACCCACCATTAAATGATCAATTGACATAACATGCATTAATCACTAAAATTGTTTTAACACATTGTCAATGCAAATTTTATCATCATAATTAATATGTAAAAGAAATGTTTTCATTAAAATACAATCTTAGCGTTTGAGCAATTGGACACAAAAATTATAAATCTAATTTTATATAATTCTTTCTAATTTTATATGTACTTAGAAAAAATGGACGATTATTTTAACGATCGAAGCTGGATGTACAAACGAAGAGAAACCGATGGCACAATAAACAAACATTTTATTAATGGTGTCAGCGTGTTTATTGATTTCGCTTTAAGTAACAATGGAAACGACGTCGAAATCCGTTATCCATGTAGTAGATGCAAGTTATTGAAGCATTTGATACCACAAATGGTCAGAGTTCATTTGCGTCAGTACGGTTTTGTGCCGAACTATTTAGTTTGGGATCGTCATGGAGAACCGTTAGCATCTACTTCTATACAAGTTAAGGAGGTAGCGAATAATGAAATTGCCACGACGAATCTCTTAGAACAAATGGTTGAAGATGCTACACGTTCTATGTTCCCGGTTCAACAATTTAATGAAAACGTTAGTAATGATGACGATGGTAATGATGAAGAAGAACCAAATATTGAAGCCAAAAAATTATATGACTTATTAGATGCCGCAAAAAACCCTTTGGGAAGGCTGTGAAAGCGGAACTCAATTATCAGTAACTGCTGAATACATTGCGATGAAATCTAAATACAACCTCACAGAAACTGGATTTACAGCTGTTGCACAAGCTGCGAAGCGGCATATGCCTCCCAATAATTTAATGTGCGAAAACCATTATGAAGTAAAAAAAAAATGATGTCGGCCTTTGGTTTACCGTATCAAAAAATAGATACATGTCTAAAGGGTTGCATGCTATTTTGGAAGGAAGATATCAAGCTTAAGAATTGTAGAATATGTAATCAAGAAAGATACAAACCAAGAAAGAAAAAGGGAAAGGAAGTCCCGTATAAACGTATGCATTATTTACCGATTATTCCTAGACTTCAAAGGTTATATGCATCTTCTGTAACCGCGCAACATATGAGATGGCACAAGGTGAGAAAACAGAAAGAAGGTACGTTAACACACCCATCTGATGGAGAAGCATGGAAGCATTTTGATCAAAAGTATCCCAATTTTGCATCTGAGAGTCGCAATGTTAGACTAGGTTTATGTACGGATGGGTTTTCACCATTTTCTCAATTTGGTTCTAAATATTCATTCTGGCCAGTAATTGTAACACCTTATAATTTACCTGCGTGGATGTGTATGAAAACTCCTTATATGTTTCTTACAATTGTCGTACCTGGTCCTGATGATCTGACACAAGGAATCGATGTTTATTTACAACCGTTGATTGAAGAATTAAAAAAATGTGGTATGAAGGGGTAGAAACATATGATATTTCCCAAAAGAAAAACTTTCGTATGCATGCTTCTCTATTGTGGACAATTAGCGATTTTCCTGCTTATGCGATGCTTTCAGGTTGGAGTACGCTTAGTCGTCTAGCTTGTCCGTACTGTATGGAAGAAACAAGAGCATTTTCTTTACCTATTGGAAAGAAAATTTCATGGTTTGACTGTCATAGATGTTTTCTTCATATTAATCATCCTTTTAGAAGGGATAAGAAATTTTTTACAGCTAATAGACTTGAAACTTTACGACCACCTAAAGTATGGACATGTGAGGAAATTTATGAACTTGTACAAGATTTTCCCAAGATTCATGAAATCGGAGTACAGACAGAAATTCAAGGTAAATCATCAATTCATAATTGGTGGGAACAAAGCATATTTTGGGAGTTGCCTTATTGGAAAGATCTTCTGATTCGTCATAATATTGACGTGATGCATAATGAGAAAAACGTGTTTGATAACGTAATCAATACAATTTTGAATGTCAAAGGGAAGACGAAAGATGATTTGAAATCCAGACGTGATATTGAAGTAATATGTAATCGTCCGGAGCTTCATATAAAGCCAAATAACACCAGAAAACGAAAGCGTGCTATGAACTGGATACTAATCAAATAAAAATATTTTTAAAATGGATGGAAGGGTTAAGATTCCCGGATGGTATATCTTCCAATCTTCGTAGATGTGTTGACCATAAAAACAGTAAACTTAGCGGGATGAAAAGCCACGACTGTCATGTTATGATGGAAAATTTATTGCCTGTCGCTTTCAAAAAACTATTGCCCGTGAAAGTTTGGACTGTTGTAACAGAGCTTAGTTTGTTCTATAAAGAGCTTTGTTCATCTACATTAAAAATTGACCATCTACGTAAACTAGAGGAAGAAATCCCCATATTACTCTACAAATTGGAAAAAATATTTCCTCCAGGGTTTTTCAATGTTATGGAGCATTTACCTATTCATCTTCCATCAGAAGCACGCCTTCGAGGGCCTGTGCAATACAGATGGATGTATCCATTTGAAAGGTATATTAATATTCAGTTAATTAAATTTTGGTTAAGTGTATGAAAAAATAATTTACAATAATTCTAAACAGGTATTTAAATCATCTAAAGAAAAAAGTGAGGCAGAAAGCTAGAGTTGAAGGTTCTATTTGCAAATCATACATTGAAGAAGAAGCTTCATTTTTTTTTCTCTCATTATTTTAGTGATCATGTGAACATCTCATTTGCAAGTACTGCACGTAATGATGAAGACATTCATCAAGATGACTGCCAAGCGACTTTATCTATTTTTTTAAAACATGGTTGGCCTTCTGGTAGATGTGTGGAGGAATGGCTGAACGATAAAGATTACAATGCAGCACACACATATATTCTTCTCAATTGCACCGAAGTTGCACCGTTCGTTAGGTACTCTACTTATGCATCTATGTATACATGTATTGTATCTTTAATCATATATGTAACGTATGTCCTATGATTGCAGCATTTATGAATCACAGTATCCAAACGGCGATATCAGCAAAGAATTCGCTAGTTGGTTTACTAATTATGTTTTTGATCCAACAAATTGTATTGTGGATGAAGGATTGAAACATTTGGCATTGGGACCTAAAAGAAATGTGAAGACATATCCAATATTCTTTGTCAATGGATATAAATTTAACACTAAAGAATATGGTGCTGAAAAATTAACTGACAATAGCGGTGTATTTGTTAAAGGTAGTGATGATCCAAACGACCATATACACGATTTTTATGGCGTGCTAAACCAGATTCTGCAATTGACATATTTCACAAGACCCGCGGAAGAAGTATTTTTGTTTAAATGCAACTGGTTCAGCAATGTTCCAGGTTCTGGAATCAACATGCACCCAAAATATAATCTTATAGAAATAAGACATACGTCCCATTATTATAAGTACGACCCTTTCGTACTTGCCAAACAGGCTCTTCAAGTATATTATGCTCCTTATCCTTCTATGAGAAGAGACAAAATAGATTGGTGGGTTGTTTTCAAAACAAAAGCAAGGTTTACATTTGACGGGCGTAATATTCCCGATGACCAAGCTTATCAAGCAGACGTCGAGGAAAATGCAGAAATAGTAATAACCGACGATCAAACAGATTTTGGACCTCTAAACGATGAATCGAATGCATTAATTGATATATTTGAGACTACAGATGAACCATATATGGAGGAGGAAATAGAGTCGGAATCTAAAAGTGATGAGGACGACTAAATAATACTCCTCATTTCATAATGTAATTTTATGTTATGACATTTCTATTATCAAGTAACCATATATTTATTTTTATGACATTTCTATGAATCAAACTCATATGTTAACTAGACATATCTATGAATCAAACTTATATTTAACACTTCTATGAATCAAACTCGATCATATGTTAACTAGACAAATCTATGAATCAAACTTATATTTAACACTTCTATGAAACAAACTTGTACTCATGTTATGACATTTCTATTATCAAGTACTCATGTTATCTAATACCATGTTTTTGCATATAGTTCGTTCATGTTATATTATGTTACGTCATGTTATGTCATGTTATGTTATGTTATGTTATATTATGTTTTGTTATGTTTTTGTTTGTAATAGGTATGGCGTCAGGTGGCGAAGAGGGTGGTCCATCGTCGGAGTTATCTCGTCCTGTGGTCTGGCTTAAGCCAAAAGCATCAAAAGGGTAAAAACTAAGTTTTTAGTATAAATTTAATTTAAGTACAATAAATTATTTAAATTGTTGTTTTAGCAACCATGTATTTTTTTTCCCGTTTAACACAGGGGGTTTGAGTTGGAGCCGTCCAATACCGTTTTGAGGATATCAAAACGTGCTTATCAGGCCTGCATGACTGCATGTTGGCCCACTTGGAGCTCGATACCCGACTTAGTTAAGGAGACCATATGGCAGGATTTTTTGGTACGTATGTATGATATAACATTTCTTATATTAAGTACATGCTCCTATTTGATAACTTTATATGTATGCTATTTATAAAAAAAACGCAGGGTGCGGTGGATCTCCAAGAGACGGATTTGGATCTCGTTAAGCGCCACTGGAACAGTAAAGTGGCAGCAAATTACAGACAAACAATGAACACTTTAAAATCAAGTGGGAAAAGGCAGTCTTGGGTGAGCGAGTCAGTGTGGAATGATCTACTTATTGGAATAGTAATGAGGACTTTCTGGTAAATTTTACTGCATATTTTTAATTTAAATTATTCTATTCAATTAGTATGTGACTTAGACTAAGACATTTTTTCAAATTTAAATGTATAGGCCTCGTTTGAGAGAAATGCAGCTAATAGGAGCAAGAATCCGGTTACGCATCGAGGTGGTTCCAAGTCATTTCAGCATCATCGTGAGGATCTGGTATATTTTGTAATTGCACAGTTTAAAATTTTAATTCATAACTAATTAAAATTAAAACTTGATTTAAGTTTAAGTTTTAATTTACATGTGTGCATGCTTATTTCAGGAGAGAGCGCGAATGGCTCCTATGTCGTACTGGGATGTTTTCGAGCATACACATGCATTGAGTCAGACTGACGACACAAGCTCAGTTTCGTACACTTGGGACCATGATGATAAGGTGCGTGAGAGATATGTAAGTATAAAATAGTTAAATAGACTTATAATTTAATTAAAATAGTGTTATCTAAATTTAATTTAATTTTGTTTAACAGGAGAAATTTCAGGAGCAAAGAGCGTAGGTACTGGAAGCTACAGGGAGGATTGAGCTGACCAAGGAAGATGAGGACAAGATATTTGATGCTGTCATGAATCCTGGTACCCGAAACAGACGATATGGTTATGGAAATCTAGAGGTAATACTAAAATTTATAATAAAAACTCAAATGTATTCGAACTACTATTATGAAATACTGAAAATCTGAAATTATAAACAGACTACAGCATCTTAGCGGATGTATCAGAAGGCTCAGGAAAAGGAAGAAATCGCACAGTTGAAAGCACAGATTGCAGAGCTTCATGAACGTGATCGTCGCCGTGAAGGGCAGATGGAGTTGCTTAACCAGCGATTGGCGGAGTACATTGCCCAACACGGTACGACACCTTCATCTTCAGGGGGAGAGAGTTGATCAGGTTAGCTTGTTTTGATGTGTTTTGAGAGTTGGTGAGGCTTGCTACATGCATGGTAGTTGTATATATTTTGTTATGATGGTTTGGACATGATGTTATGATGGTTTGGTGATGGTACGGTTTGGACATGGTGTTGGTTATGTTGTTTGGAGATGGTTATGTTATTTTGGACATGGTGATGGTTTGGTGTTGTTTTGGCGAAATTTGGTGGTAATGTTATGTAAATATTGGTTAATTTATGTGTTTTGTGTTTGTTTTTTATTTCGTATTGTGTTTGGGTGTATATATGGTTGAGATTGTGAGTTATATGCTCGAAATGGAGCAGTTCAGAATGTTTTATATTTGTTGTGTGGCTTGTAGTGGTAAATCTAAAATCTACTAAAAAAACACCCAGATTTCCAACGGCGACCAACGACCTGCGACGGCTTACAGGTCATTGCATACAAACGGCTTCCAACGGCCTATTTGCTTAAAACATCATACACGTGTCATTATTTATCAGTTGGAAGCCGTTGAAAATTAAGCGTCGTTTTCGTTGGAAGTCGTTGGAAGCCGTTGATCCGTATACCAACGGATTGACCAACGGCTTCCAACGGATTTTCCAACGGCCGCCAACGGCCCCTAGCCGTTGGAAACCCCTGTTCCTCTTGTAGTGCTCATATCCACAGTGGAAGTAGTGATTTTTTTCAACAGCAAGTCCATTGTTCTTAAGAATCTCCGCAATGGTCACAATAGTTGCAACAGCCATTCAAAGAGTAGAAAGCTCTACTTCATTATGCTGCTGCATATATCTCTTGGCAAGATTAACGTAATAAAGAGTGGCTTCTTGGCACTAGAAACATGAATACGGTTGTTTTTATGAGATTCAGATATGCTAAGGTTGTCAACTGCTTCAGTAACTTCCCCCATTTCCAATCGAAACCTAGCTCTAGTTTATGTGATTTGAGTGATAATAATTGAACAAAGGTCCTAATTGTATTATACATACACATGTGCAAGGCCTTCAAGTTCTCAAGCTTGTCTGTCAAGCCTCTGAAACGCCACATTCTTTCCTTTTTTTCTAAATAAAAAAAAAAAAAAAATGAAATTTACGAGCACACGATAGCCATTTTCAGTGGGATGATAGCTGTCCCAAAATACATACTTGGAAACATCATCACATATTGAAGAGGTAAAACTGTTGCACAAAACAGAAACATCATCACATACGTATTCTGAAACGCAACATTCCAGTCTTCTTTTATTTAAAAGATAGAATCATGTACGTAGTGATTTGTAAGACTTTAATTAAACATATTTACAAGTTTAGGAGAACTATGCTTGTGACCCAAAATAATCCTCTAGATGACATATATTTCTTGTAGCTGTAATATTTGGCAGTAATTCCAGTTAATTTCAAGTATGACTATGCACTTGTATATCTCTACAAGATTTTCTAAACTTGAATGCAACTATTCTCATTCCCATATCTATGGAAACACATATAAAAAATATGCAATAAAATTTATCACACCGACCATGCCCTAAAACATAAAACATAAAAGATAGTACCAACTAAGCTACCAGGTGCAGGTTTGACCTTCACTCGGCTTGCCTGTGCCAGCACCTCCTTCATATCCACAATTGGCTTTGCAAACGTAACCAAATTGCTTGGTTGCACCACTTTACCATCTACCATCTTTATCTTCGTATATATCCCACCGTTTCCTCACAAGCATTTACATGTCCTCTCTATCCATGTTCTCCTCCTTCTCAGTATACCTCCAAAGTTTTGAACCCACTGCATAGTAATAGATAGCTTTAACCTTCTCCAGCTCCACCTTCTCCGGATGCCTCCATAGCATCACCAACGCCAAATTGTACACCAAAGGGAGAGGCCTCTATATCTCCTTAAAATAC
This sequence comes from Allium sativum, assembly GCA_030737875.1. NCBI lineage: Eukaryota > Viridiplantae > Streptophyta > Magnoliopsida > Asparagales > Amaryllidaceae > Allium > Allium sativum. The sequence goes on along the minus strand of CM060913.1, from coordinate 527,714,363 downwards.
ATATTCAGAAAGTTTCGCTCAAGTAGTAATGCAATATAAATTCTTATAAAAATCAATATAAATCAAATTATTGTAACTGTTCGTTAAATTATAAAACCATCAACAAACTGAGAAACTAAAATAAACTGGAAGCAGATCAATAAGTTGCAAACCTTAAACCCTCATCTCATTTCTGTAAGAAAATCGCAGTAAAAAAGAAGTGGTTTAAAATCATGCCATTATACAATGGTTTCTTCTTTAACCTTATCCTTCTCTGACGCCATATGCTTATGATTTGGTTTAAAGAGAAGTGATGCACTAAAATTGAGGAGAAGCTGATATTTGATCTAAAAGAACCGAGGGGCCTGTGTTTTTCAATGAAAGAAATTCAGTTTTGATAATACAAAGAATAACAAAGGGTTATACTGATTCTGAAAGTTAAATTTTCCATTGCAAATAAGTTTGGCATATTGATGTCTATCTATCTATTTGAATTATTAGTTTTTGGACCAAAAAAGGATTTATATCACGGAAACAAAATCAATTGCCTTACAAAAGCATTCCAAAATTGAATACAATTAATTATTACCCTCAAAATAATGTAACAATTAAACATAATCATTAACATTTACTTAACCAGAAGGAAATATTTGCAAAGTGTTGAAACCACAAAATATGCTGCGAGAATAAACATGTAAAAAATTCTGAATTTAGTTTATAACTACACATGCCATAAGTACTCAAATATGAAGTGTTAATTTAGCAGTTATATAGAGTGAAACTACAACATAATCAAGAATAAAACCTAGAAAGGTATATAAATGAATTTTGCTGATTCATTCACACAAAAAGCATTCTACTCCTGCCAATTTTTCACCTTGGCATCTCATCATTTCGCAAAGTTCACCCCATATGCGTATATTATATAAATGGGCAATTGATCAGATTCCTAGCTAATTAGCATATTCAACTATCATTTTGCAACAAGGATAGCAATATCAAAAGAACATATGAGCATAAACTTGAGTATGTGAGTGCAGAATCTTTTTGTTCAATAAATAACATATATTAATACTTCTATATGCATTAACGTAAAAGAAATGTCCATAGTAATCTTCTAGCTCTATAATTTTCGAATATCTTATTAATTGAATGATTGCTACTTGGGTTTTATCATTTTCTTATAATACATGCAAATATGCACTAGCTAAAATAATCATCCTGAAATTGTTGTCCTATCAAAATTTCACATTGGCAATTCATTTTGTAATTGCAAGCATTATTTTTCCACAAGATTTGCCAATATGTACATGAATCACTGTTTCAATTATCATTTTATACTTTGAGCTTACCATTTTGCTGCAGGGATAACTAATTAAATAGAGAACCAACAGCAAAAAAAAAAAAAAAAAAAAAAAAAAAAAAAAAAAAAAAAAAAAAAACAAAACCTTTTTGTTCATAATTAAATTAGGAAAAACTTCAAATGTAAAACATAATAAAGAGGGCTATGAATCAACACCATGATACTTGATATTCGAAATTATACATACCTGAATGTAATTATAAGTGACAGATAACTCATCGAGGCAATTTCCAGAGAAGTAAACTGTATTTATAAATAGAGAACAAGAAAAAAACCATTTTTTGTGCATAAATAAATTGGGAATAACTTCAAATCTGAAACATAATAAAGAGGGCGATGAATCAGCAGCATGATACTTGATATTTGAAATTGTACATACCTTTATAGGTATAATTCATCGAGACAATTCCCAGAGAAGAAATTTGTTTTGTGAAGAAGAAGATGTCGGCTATGGGTCCGTCTATTTCCACCCCAGTAATTGCTCTTCACACCCCGGTTAATAATTCAAAATTTCAGTACCAATTATGCCCTTTAATAATCTTTTAGATAGCTTGTTTAATGAACATAAAGAGAGTGTGGGTAGCAAACAGATCAACACAGTAGCGGACTAAACGAAATAGAGCCTAACAGCAAGCAAACACAAATTAAAATACACTGGACCAAATGCATATTTATAATTATAGGCAACTGCACATTCACTTTTGTTTGTGCAACATTACATTGATTCACTTTTTTTTATGCAATAGGACATTCATTCACTTTTGCTTGTGCTTTGAGACCATAGCTTCAGATTTCTGCTCAATGTATGTGAATATTTTCCATCAAATGTTATAACAACATGATCTTTCCCATCAACTCCTTGAATACGGAGAGAATTTCCACGCAATATGACTATATGAGACAGACTACATTCACTTTTGAACACACAGAGAATTTCAATCTTAAAATACACTATGTTTATATTTATATATATATATCCTATGTTTTTTGTGCATGTAAAATAAAGAGGAAAAGGGTTGCATTTAGCTTCATATAACACGCAGCAGCAGGAAAAGAAATTTGGATCTTACCACGGCGTTCCTTGGATCTGATTTCTCCTTCCTTTCGGTTACCTCTTCCCATCTTTTTTTTTCTTGAAATTTTGGAAACTAACATAAGTGAGCATACGCATATTGATGAGAAAGAGAGGGGTAACTCTGGTATAAACGGGGTGGGAAGAGTAAAAAATGAGATATGATTTTTTTTTTTTAAAATTATCAGGGTGGGAAGAGCGAATATTGGGGTGTAAATAGATGGACCCGTCGGCTATTCACTGTTTGCCTGCTGGAGCCAATTTTTAGGTTTATCACATCGAGAAATTTGTGAACAGATCCAAGGAAAGGAGGATGAAAAGATATTTGATAATGCGCACTTGAGATGGAACTGGAATCGAATAAAGCGACGATTGAATTAAAAACGACGAAATGAGAAAAGAGAAAAACACGGGAAAAGAGCACAGACAAATTGATTCCGCGATAGAGATAATTGGGGGAGAAGGAAAAACGCGGAAAGGAATTTCATAGATTTGAGAAAGATGGAAATGACGAGGAAATAGTGATTGAGCGAAAATTATGCCGAAATTTGCCGATACAATTTGTTTTTGGTTCTTACAGCAGAGAAACCTACCTAATGGTCGGTTTGACTAAAATCAAAATTTGAATTGATATGAAATGGAAAAAAAATTAATGAAATTTTGATTGAAGTCTCTTTTTAAATATATTAATAGTTTAGACCTCACTGAAACACATATCACACATTTGGACACCTTTGACATGTAAGAAAAAAGATGTAATTATTACTCATTTAATTTTCTTCTTACCAACCAGTAATACCAAATTTGAAATTCTCAATTACTGTACTGATTCAACACATGCAATTGGTCTTGTTTTAACATTAATTTGCCACCCAGTAATCGTAAATTCATGGCAAATGGTCATACAGCTTATTAATTTAATAAAGCAATTAGAATCTGGACGTTTTACCGAGGATATCGCTCTATCTGTGACAGCGACAATGTCAATGATATATAAATGCACTACTTTTTCTTTTCAATAGTTGTCTTTCAACTTTATTCGTTTATTCATGGTCAAACCGAGTCCGATTTTGTTCACACTTTTTTTTAAGTGTGAACAAAACACTCGGACCCTATTGGAGGAATTTAGGGGGGGGTCCATATGTGACCCACCAAATTCCTCCAATAGGAGGAAAGTGTTTTGTTCACACTTAAAAAAAAGTGGAAATAAAATCGTATTCGGTCAAACCACCCCTTATATACAACACTGCTCCCACTATAAAATATTCTCCTTTCAATTCAATATCAACATCTAAATAAATAATACGAAATACAAAGGAAAAATATAAACAAGGAAGAGAACCTGGCAGAGTTAGTAGCCAAAGGCATTTGTGGATCATACTACAAACTCTTTGATACAGACAAACCACTGCTTTCCTGACTCTACAGCCTACATTCCACGCTGTCATTCGAGGGTCTGAAGTTTGTAGGAACAGAAGAGATCGCATTGAAGCTTTCTCAGCTGCTACTCGATCAATGCAGGCACACAATCTCCACCGTTGATTGCCAAGCATCCACCGTGAATGGTGGCATTCTTGTGTCCTTTAGTGCCTTAGTGGTAACCTTCAACTCCCAGGCAAAGAGCATCACCTCATATTCAGTCAGACAATTATATACAAGATCTTGTCACAAATTTTCTGTTCCTCACTGGAATAAAATCAAGATTTAAATCTAGCAACTCACAACCAACATCATTTGACCCAAGATAAGCAACATTAGGATAATAAACAAAATAAGACCTTACATATAAAAATTACTTAGGAATAACTGTTGAATAAAGACACAACACATCTAGATCCGAAAACAGAGGATCAACATTAGAAATATCGAAAGAATACTCAAACATCCTCTTGTTTACGATAAGATGAACTGAAGCATCACTGTAACCACTGTAATTCAGTGCATTCAAAATCGATAATTATTCTAAGTTCATGCACACTCTAACAGTATGTTTTCGGCTTATAAAGCGAGTCATAAATCTTTGCGGAAAAATGATCTACAATGCTTGCATTGACGTAAGAGTCTTAAAATGAAACAATATATAGACATATGATGTTCAATTTTATTAGGATTTAAATATTTTACTAGGTTGAAATAATAAAATTAGTGAACAAGATGAAGTGAGAAAAAAAATGGACCTGTGGTGTTTCTTTTTATAAGGATCTTATAACACAATGGTTATAACAATAATACACGTGAATGAGAGGAAATGAAAAAATAAAGGAATGGCTGATGGCTTAACTCAAAAGATTTCAGGGAATTTGAAACATAACAGAAGGCTCTTATTTTCCAAATTTCACATTTTACCAGTGCTATATGTTCTTCTAGTCAAGTCCTCATATTCATTAATAGCACATCCATATTTGTCCAGTGACTGAAATTTGCACCAATTCTTACCAATTCTATGTTCTGTTGAGCTATGCGCACAAATTCAAAAATAACAGGATGTTTAAAATTGGTAACAACATAGAATACTAGAAAATCTGTAAAATAACTAAACCATAATCGATTCAATGCCTCAGTAAGTTAAGCATTGAAGAAGAATGTCAGATTCTACACAAAATAAACATTTGCAAAACTAATCCGTAACATCAGTGGATAAAACATAATTATATGATCAATTTAGTATTAAAAATTTTATGTTGTGTACTCATGTGTTGAATAACAAAATCATTCGTCATATTAACAACAAAATAAAACTGAATAAATATTTCTTCATTGCAAAACAGTGAGTAATTAGGTAAACAAAAAAATTGCCAAACATATACAGTTATGTTACCAATTATACAGTTATGTTACCAGACATATAAAAGATAGTGCTAATTCCATCTTATAGCTAATATAAAAAGTAGTTATCTTATATTTACCCAGGCTGTAAGAAGTTAATTTCAAATTGAAGCAAAAGAATGGCAGAAGGCGTTAAAAAGTAACATCCTCTTAGCTTAAAGATGAGTTATTTTTCTGTGTATGCGCACACTATAGCATATTAACCAAGCTTACCAACTTGCTTGGTGCACTGCATACTTAGTTTATCGAATAACCTATGCTAACATTACAACTACGACACAACAAAAGAATTATTAGAAGATATATTACCTTGGAGTAAAATAAGTTGCACTCAATTATGAAAAAGAACATTAAGATTATAAACTTCCATCTGATGGTTGTACTTTGTTGTTATACTTAGATCTGACAGAGAAGATGCATTGAAAATTCAGAAGAAAAAAATCCAAGAGTGAAAAAATAAAAAATAAGAATACCTAGAGGATTGAAAATTCAAAAATAGAAGCAGGCAAAATCTAAGCGAAAGTCTTCAATTGCTCAACTTTGGTTCAAAATTGACTTGCAGTTTCTCAACTATGGTTAAAAATTGGCTTTTTTGGAGTCAAAATATGGAAATTGTGAGCATCCTGTAAAAATCAAGCAGGCTGAAATAAAAGAAAATTATATTCACTTACCATTTGCATATTCTGTTGCTCGGCCGTATTTGTTTCACCGTGTTTCCTTCATCTGCTATCACCACTTTCTTCTTAAACTCATTCTGAAATCACTTTTTCAATTCTTGCCGCTGTTATTATCTGTTATCATTGACAAACATGGGAAAGTTTTTCAATTGCTCAACTTCGGTTTAGAATCAGCTTTCAGTTTCTCAACTTTGGTTCAAAAGTTTTTCAATTGCTCAACTTTGGTTTGAAATCGTTTTCTGTTTCTCAACTTTAGTTCAAAACTGGCTTTTTTGGAGTCAAAATGTGTGAGAAAAGAGGAGGAATCCGTGAGGAAATCGGCCTTTTTGGTGTTCTCGCCAATACGTAAACTGTTCGATCAAATGGAAACGGTGAGAAAAGAGGAGGAATTTGCGCTTTGATTTGGCCAATACTGAATTGTAAATGTAAATTAAGTTAAGACTATGAATATGCCATTAACGTATAGATATGGTATCTTAAATTTGATTTGAATGAAGCACTAACTCGTGCCTCAACACCATCACCCTATACACGTCTATGAATGGATCTCATCTTCTATTGTGAACTCAAAAACATACCATCCTACGCAAAAAAAAAGTTTTCAGTACTTCCATCCAGAAAGCTCCCTTCAATTCAGTTAACTTTGCATGTCAGAAACTGCCTACTCTGAAGATGGAAACTTTGGCATAAAATTGCACTCTATTTACAAAATCTTACTAATGAGAAAACACTTCATTTGCACTATGTAAGGCAACAACAAAATGCTATTAGAACTTTTGTTGGTTTAGTTTATGGGTGTTTCTGAATATATTTCTAGAAATAAGTAGTAACTTGATCTAAGAGCCTCAAATTGTGGACTTTGTAAAACCTAAATATTTGACTAAGTCGGTAAAACATCATACTTGTTTTATCTATAAAACAACGGTGCTCATGAAAGCAGACCACTTAAAAGTTATTATTAGTAAAACAAAACACATATAACATTGTCCATAGAGTAAAGTTAAGAACATACTTAGAAGATCATTACTTTGACGATTCACACAAAAAATTGAAAAGGAAAAGAACATAACAAGAACTAACATATACAATCATTTAAGATGACAATAGATACAAATAAAGAAAAAGGTAAGGGCCACAGTAAAAATGTTGATGTGTTACACCTTGTGTTGGGAAACAAATGGCCGAGTCACATACTCTGTCGCTTTCTTGAAGACGATTCGGCGATCTGGCCGGTGGTGCAAAACCAGTTCGTACTTTCGCTGCCGCCTCTAGGATAAAACAGCCTCTCCGAAATTAATAACTGATTTGCTTTGCACAAACAAACCAGTGCAGATTTGCACTTTCTGATTTTTAACTGCTCGAAAATTTCTTAAGAATATTTTTAATGGTGGAGGAAGAGAAAAGCAGAATTTTTTCTATATGGATCTCATCTGATCTGATGATAATATATAGACGAGGATTAGGTTATTCGAAAATACTGGTCAGTGGAGGAAAATAAGATCTGCGAAATACTTGGTCAAAATTTTTACCGCTTCGTATTAAAGTCGGTTCAGAAATATCCGAATTTTAAAAAAACAAGTTCGAAAAATGCAGTGTTTTCTAGACCAAAAATATAAGTGTCTACACCACATAGCCAAGGCCCAAAGCCCAAGCCCAAGCCCGAACCGAACCGAGCCGGGCCGGGTCGGTCGGTCGCGCGTGCGTGTGTGGTGGTCATGATGCATGGGCTCCCTCCTCACAACAAAGCATGTATTGGGAGCCCCAACGCCCCATCAAAGCTTCTTAGAAACAAGTATAAATACTTGCTTCTTTCATCTAATCCCATGATGTGGGACTATTCACATTAAGGAGCCACTCATACACTTATTCAAATATTTTAATAATTCACACAAAAATTTCCAATAATCCCCCACTTGAATTTTTAAAATATTATCGAGCAGTTTCTAAAAAACATAAGACTGTGCATAAACAAAGGTGTCATCCGACTTGAACCTTTGCATAGTGAGTAAGATTCAGTTTTTACTAGAGTGACACGTAGTCTTGAACTCTATTCCTGACATCAAACCACACACAATCTTTTCTATAGTGCAATCAAATAAGCCCGTGCGTTTATGGCCATGCACGTCTATCCCAGTTTAGTGAACGCTCTAGAAGTTTTGCCCAAAACTCCATAGGAAACAGCCTCATTTGCACATTCACATAGGTGAGTCTATCAAGAGTACTCCTGAAGGTAGGTACTCCACTCCAAATAGAGTATAGATCTCATTAAGAGTTTCTATTAACTCATCCTCTATCACTTCAGGAATACATGCTTCTTAGTTTGTTAAATAGCATGTTCAACTTCTATCACTACACAACTTGTTTTTACCCATTGAACCAATTTCTTGGGATCTTCGGTCATTTAGGTCGGGTTACCATTGTGTGTGACTCAACAATCTAAGGGCAATAGTCCCATTCTTTTGGAAGAATTATGGACTTTCTGTAACACCCCGTAGTTCTGTAACACTAAGATTTACAAATCAAGGCAGAATTAAAAATTAATATCAAAATCAAGGGAAACGGGCTACGCCATTGCGTTCGTCTCGGAATTCTACATGAAAACGAGTCCGAGTTTGCATAAATCGGAGTCCGTATGAGGAAGATATGGCCTCCGGAAGATTCAGCGAAGTTCAGATTTCAAAACTGGTCGAGTTCGAAATTCAAAAACAGACCCAGATGGACAGGGCGGGAATTTTACCGCCCAAGGCACCCAGGTCGACTGGGTAGTCGACCAAGTGCATCCAGGTCGACTGGGTAGTCGACCTGGGTCACCCAAGTCGACTGGGTAGTCGACCTGGGGGTCGACCCCCCCTGCTTTTTCCTGTTTTCTGCACCTGATTCGTTCTTCTGTATCTGGACGCCATTCTGACCAGATTTGTCCGCCTAACACTATATAAATAGCCCTAGACTCCTCTATTCACAATTCTTCTCTACCCTTATGCTGCAAAGATTCTTAGTGAACATGGCTTCCTTTCCTCCTCTTAATTAAATAATAAATAAAATAATATATAAAATAAATCAAGACGAGGAGATGCTGCTCAAAGACTTTCAAGAAGAAGAGATTCAAGCTAGAATTCAAGTGAAGATTCAAACGACTGCAACGCCATCTTTCTATTCTAATCTAAATCTCTGTAAGTCAGTTATTTCTAGATTTGAATGTTTTCTTTGTTCGCGACATGAAATTAAAGGAATAAAAGAATATGCCAAATCTCTCTCTTTATTCGAATCAGTGCCTATACTCTTGAACCTAATTAAGAACTGTTATGATTCGAGGACAAATAAGACCGTGACTATGAAACTATGGACCTTAAAACCATATGCCTATGACTATGAACATTTGCCTATGACTATGAACATCTGCCTATGACTATGAACAATGCCTATGACTATGGACATTGCCTATAAACATTACCTATGACTGTGACTGTGACTATGCCTTTGATTCGGAAATATAAACTATTTCCTATGACATAACAAGGACATCTGTTATTAAACACTTGTGATTCATGACTAGGAAAATGTTGCTTAAGTTTTGTGACTATGAAATTGGGTCTAAACCCGATCATCTATTCTGTCTATTCTTGGTTATCTTTGGTTTTAGACCTTGGAAATTTACATATTAAGTTAGGTCTACCCATGTTCTTGAACCTACATCTCTATTCTGTCTATTCTTGGTTTTCTTTGGTTTTAGACCTTGGGAATTTACCTATTAAGTTAGGTCTACCCATGTTCTTGAACCGACATCGTTATTCAACCCTTTTATGCCAGTTAGTATATCTATCTCTTGCATAACATCTTTGGTTCATTCCCTATTTTCTACGAACCTAGCTTTGTTTAAAATCTAGACCGAATCACGATTATACGAATGGTGGGAATGCGGCTTGGGCAAAATATGAAATTTACTAAAAACGTAGTTTAACTTGGAAATTGGCATAAATTGGGAACATGTACTATGGCATGTTCATAGAAATGCAAATTGGATAAATTTGACATGAATTATAAGGTGTGTAATTTGAATCTAATATTGACGTGAAAATCTAGCATTTACATGAATAGTGAACTAGAGTAATAAGTCTAGAATTAGAATGTTGAATCAGAATTGGATTAGCTAATTTGGCACGGTAAGTATATTGGCATAAATGTGAAATTGGCCATAATTAGGAGTAATTGGCAGGTTTAGCAAAATCATGGTTAGTGACACTTAATTTGGTATAGTCCACATACCAAAAAGCATAAATATGATATAGAAGGGGAAATGGGTCATAAGAATGAATGTAGAAAATTTACACTAAAAGAGTAATTAGGAAATAAGTAAATTAGAAATAATTTACTTATAGAATTTGGCCTGAATGAGGAAATATAAATTTAGACAAATTAAAGGTTTATTAACGACATCTCCTTTAATGACACACCAGAAAGTTCTAGAGTGACAGAGAGGATAGTGTCTAGGCTTGGGTTTTGAAAATACAAGTTTCCTGCTCTCCCTGTCTATCCCTAACTGATCCGACAGACATGATGGTCACTTTCAAAACCTGATTTGAAAACTAATCAAAACCCTTTGAACTAGAAAACACGAATAGGCCTAACCCGAGGTTAGACTGAGTTGCGATGTAAATCTGCCCGGAACCAACCGACATATCCAGTAATCGCAACAATATCTATCTAATGTGAGTGGTAGTGGCTTTAATCTATTTAATTAAAGCTAGAACAAGAATGGTAGGGTTAAGTTCACTAAGACACTTAGCCAATTCAACATGATAACCAGACTGGTGGGTGGGGTTAGGGCCATACAGTTAAGCTAGAATGGGAAGGTTAAGTCCATAGGAACACTTAACCAATTTAACACAGTTAAGCTAGGATGGGAGGGCTAAGTCCATAGGGGCACTTAACCAAATTCACATGGTAACAAGACAAGATTTGTAGGGGTTAAGTAACTAAGGAAACACTTAGCCAAATTTACATGTCAACTAGACTAGAAGGTGGGGTTAAGTAAAGTTAATACACTTAGCCAGATTTACAGTTAACTAGACTAGAGGTTGGGGTTAAGTAAAGTTTAATACACTTAGCCAATTTGATATGTTAGCTGGGCTAGACCGTATGGTTAAGTAAGCTTGAACACTTAACCATCAGATTGTGATAGAGGAATAGGGTTAAGTCTAAAACATGAAGGGATAATACTTAACCATTAATAATAACATGACAGATAAAACAGACGGGCAAGGAACACTTAACCGATACAGGATGAATAGGTAGGGTTAAGTAATAAGAAATACTTAACCAATATAACTTGGTTTGTGGTAGGGTTAAGTCATCATGAATTACTGATAACACTTAACCAGTTTAACAGGATGAATGAAGAGGGTTAAGTTGGCTTGAATTGACCAATGACACTTAACCAATCCAAATTGACGGGAAAGGGAACTAAGTAGTAAACCTTAGAAAACAACGATTCTGGAAACTAAGTGGTAAATCTTAGTTAGTAAAACTAAGTAGTAATTCTTAGTATAACACGGGAAGGAGCGAATGTCCGTTTGAGTAGAAAGAAGGCTCCAACGAATTGGGTTACGAAGCCCGAGGCTTCGAGGGGACGTGAGGGTACTCTTGGTATCCCTCTGTGAGGCTGCAGATGATCCTGGGCCCACAGAGGTTAAGGTATGCGTAGAAGAACCAGGGGTATGCCTTGGTTGCAATATATGGCAACCTAAAGACTAGGATGGACCGACGTGATTCCGCGAGAAAACGGTAGCCTTATGATAGCAACTCGTCGTCTACCATCCATCTTGAGTCAATCGAGATACGTGAAGCGGAAAGGCGGTGAACTCTAAAAGACCATATACTTACTATCTAGTTATGGGTGAGGATGGCCATAGGATAGTGGGGCACTGGGGCCGGCGTATAGTTCTCATTTTTCAAGGTGTGCCTTTCATTAGTTGAGGGAGGGGTCAAGTGGGACCATAGCCACTGGAACAAAAACAGACCTTAGTATCTGCACCGGCAGATATCTGAAAGCTCCCGACCGAGTTCTGTTTTCCTTGATTTGCCCTGACACAGGACTCGGACCGCACATTACAGGACATGTGCATCTAGACAAGCGATAAACGATTCGCGATACATGCGTGGGGAAGTATAGGAACATATACCACTCTAGGTAGTGTATCCTAGACTTGGGGGAATCGTTCGTCGGGTAGCGTAATTCCTAGTTGAACTAGGTGGCATAAATCCTGAATCCGAGAAGCGTTCAGCAGACAGCGTAAACTCTAGTTGAATCTAGAAGGCACTTGGTAGAAAACCCTAGATTAAATCTAGGTAACAAATAAATAAATGGATGCCTGAAGGCGATGGAAAATACAGGGATTGGGGTCAAGTTATCGTTACTAGTTGGGATACTAGTTAGGTGGTGCAGAGATATAGACACCAGTATAACAAGGAAATAGCGAAGCTGTAAAAGTATTAGAGCATATCCAGTTTATCTTATCTTAGCACATCTTGTGATTATCTTGTCTAATCTTGCTGACCCTATCACCATGGTGTTATCTTGTATTCAGTTAATTCATGTCGTTTGTTTTTCCATGTTCACATGCTAGAAGTTACTGAACTTACTCAGGCTTTATGTCTGACTCTGTTTTTCTTTCGTCTTGTTTTCTTTCGTTCCCCCCCAGGTAGTAGAGGAGGGAATAGTATAGCTCAAGTTAAGTTGGACTGTCACTCTTTCCCAGCTTGATGATTTGTTGAAGTTTTGCTTGGATTCTCTTTTCAGATGCTATGGCTGGTTCTTGCTACATTGGGGAATATAAATGCATTTTTATTCTTCTTTATTTTGTAAGACAGATGATACTCTGATATTGTAAAGAAATCATTGTACAAACTATTTTATCAATAAAGCAAAGTTTTATTTTCCGCTGCTTAATTTTTGTCTGTCTTGTAATTTATCTGCATCTTTTACCCAAAAATACTCCACAGAACTTAGTGCATTCCCTTTGTGAGTGACACTAACGGATGTGGGGTGTTATACGTGGTATCAGAGCTTAAGGTTACCAGATCAGATAAAGGATTTGAAAAATTATTTTCAAAACAGTTTTAAAAGAAGCATTTTTAAAAGAAAAGATTTGTTTTAAAGACATATTCCCCAAAGCCATACGCACTATCTTCTCTTCCTCTGTTTAAATTCTTGTCTCCTTCTTTCTTGAGTCTCTGGGGCTCCTGGCTTCCTGGGAGGTAACCTCATCAAAGGGCAAAGTATTGCCTGGCTTCCATCCATAGTCGTAGTTGTTTCATCTACGGGCCGTTTTCTTTCGAAGCTTATAGGGTTTTCCAGACGATGGAGGTAGTTTTCGAGAGATTTGTCAACATGACTACACACGGAAGGGGATGAGGAGTTTGGCTAAGGAGCATAACCCTAGGATAAGGAATTCATGGATGTAGACTTAGCTCACGAAGGAGGAAGAAATTATAAAAGCTAAGACAAGAGGAAGTATCTTTCTAGGGTATGATAGGGCATATACTTAAGGACAAGGGCAAGAACGAGGACGAGATTTTCAGAAGGGCAAGTACATACTTTCACCACCAAGCACACCTAGGAGAAAGGTAATAAAGTCCGGTTGGAAAAGTTTAGTTTTTCTGTTCGTACTATTTCCTTTGGTTTTAGCGCTTCGCATTTGTTCATACCCACTTCCATAGTTGAGTCTCTGCACCATAGTACTTTTATAGAAGAAAGATCCCACTAGAGTCTCAAATCCAATTGGTGGTCCGACCAGTTTATTTTGGTTAGTAGGGATTTGAGGATAGCTATCGAGTTTGTTTATATCATCTCACGTAGATCGTCTAAATTCGGAGGAGATATTCCTTGGGTGCTTGTCTGATATTGGTTTAGGCCTTTGGGGCTTGTACTTGAGGAATGTCGAGTTCGGTTTGGATGGTTTGCGGGAGAGATGAATAGTTGTGGCAGGCACTCCAAAGAGCACGTAGTAACCTTTCGACTCTTATAGTTATGGCATGGCGGATAAGAGGGAAACCCCTAATCATCTTAGTACGTATACCTGGTACCGTGATTGACATATGTTTGTTTTGGAAATGGAGATCCGGAACTTCACAATCGTAAAGTTAAATTAGTTAAGATATAGTGGAGTAAAGCTCAAGAAGGCAAGATACTAGCATCATACCCTTTTCCTTGAGGGTGCATCCTTGATTTCTTTGTTTTAGGAGCTTTACGCATAATTGTTTCTCTCTTTCCAAAGTGTATCACCTAGGTCGTATCTTCGATCCTTAGAAGCCAATGGATGTAAACATGTATTTGAAACATGTTATGGTTGATGGTTGCAAGTGGTTGCTAATGGTTGCTTGTGAATGCATATGCATACGTATTAGGCACTAGATCAAGTTCGGACGCTTGCATATTGCATTTACAAATATGTATTTGTTTGTAAGTTGAACTTGATATGTTATCATATGGATGTTGCATATGGATGAATGGCTGTGCACGCATGTAGTATTTACATAACTAAGGATGCTTGCATACATGATTGGACGCATGGCACTGACCTGATTCGCATTAAGGAGGTCAACTGAATCAGTAGACCGCCTGATTTTACAGTAGCTAAAGACATATACACACACTATGCATATGAACATGAAAGAATTAGAAATCTTTTAAGGACAATGGATGCCTGTGAGTGAATGGTTGAGTAGATGGGTGATTGGATGGTAGGACACATTCTTCCTAACTTGAAGATTTCGGGGACGAAATCCTTTTAGGTGGGGGAGAATGTAACACCCCGTAGTTCTGTAACACTAAGATTTACAAATCAAGGCAGAATTAAAAGTTAAAATCAAAATCAAGGGAAATGGGCTGCGCCATTGCGTTCGTCTCGGAATTTTGCATGAAAACGAGTCCGAGTTTGCATAAATCGGAGTCCATATGAGGAAGATATGGCCTCCGGAAGATTCAGCGAAGTTCAGATTTCAAAACTGGTCGAGTTCGAAATTCAAAAACAGACCCAGATGGGCAGGGCGGGAATTTTCCCGCCCAAGGCACCCAGGTCGACTGGGTAGTCGACCTGGGTCACCCTGGTCGACTGGGTAGTCGACCTGGGGGTCGATCCCCCTGCTTTTTCCTGTTTTTTGCACCTGATTCGTTCTTCTGTATCTGGACGCCATTCTGACCAGATTCGTCCGCCTAACACTATATAAACAGCCCTAGATTCCTTCTCTATTCACAATTCTTCTCTACCATTATGCTGCAAAGATTCTTAGTGAACATGGCTTCCTTTCCTCCTCTTAATTAAATAATATATAAAATAATATATAAAATAAATCAAGACGAGGAGATGATGCTCAAAGACTTTCAAGAAGAAAAGATTCAAGCTAGAATTCAAGTGAAGATTCGAACGACTGCAACGCCATTTTTCTATTCTAATCTAAATCTCTGTAAGTCAGTTATTTCTAGATTTGAATGTTTTCTTTGTTCGTGACATGAAATTAAAGGAATAAAAGAATATGCCAAATCTCTCTCTCTCTCTCTCTATTCGAATCAGTGCCTATACTCTTGAACCTAATTAAGAACTGTTATGATTCGAGGACAAATAAGACCGTGACTATGAAACTATGGACCTTAAAACCATATGCCTATGACTATGAACATTTGCCTATGACTATGAACATCTGCCTATGACTATGAACATTGCCTATGACTATGGACATTGCCTATAAACATTACCTATGACTGTGACTGTGACTATGCCTTTGATTTGGAAATATAAACTATTGCCTATGACATAACAAGGACATCTGTGATTAAACACTTGTGATTCATGACTAGGAAAATGTTGCTTAAGTTTTGTGACTATGAAATTGGGTCTAAACCCGATCATCTATTCTGTTTATTCTTGGTTATCTTTGGTTTTAGACCTTGGGAATTTACCTATTAAGTTAGGTCTACCCATGTTCTTGAACCTACGTCTCTGTTCTGTCTATTCTTGGTTTTCTTTGGTTTTAGACCTTGGGAATTTACCTATTAAGTTAGGTCTACCCATGTTCTTGAACCGACATCATTATTCAACCCTTTTATGCCAGTTAGTATGTCTATCTCTTGCATAACATCTTTGGTTCATTCCCTATTTTCTACGAACCTAGCTTTATTTAAAATCTAGACTGAATCACGATTATACGAATGGTGGGAATACGGTTTGGGCAAAATATGAAATTTACTAAAAACGTAGTTTAACTTGGAAATTGGCATAAATTGGGAACATGTATTATGGCATGTTCACAGAAATGCAAATTGGATAAATTTGACATGAATTATAAGGTGTTTAATTTGAATCTAATATTGACGTGAAAATCTAGCATTTACATGAATAGTGAACTAGAGTAATAAGTCTAGAATTAGAATGTTGAATCAGAATTGGATTAGCTAATTTGGCACGGTAAGTATATTGGCATAAATGTGAAATTGGCCATAATTAGGAGTAATTGGCAGGTTTAGCAAAATCATGGTTAGTGACACTTAATTTGGTATAGTCCACATACCAAAAAGCATAAATATGAAATAGAAGGGGAAATGGGTCATAAGAATGAATGTAGAAAATTTACACTAAAAGAGTAATTAGGAAATAAGTAAATTAGAAATAATTTACTTACAGAATTTGGCCTGAATGAGGAAATATAAATTTAGACAAATTAAAGGTTTATTAACGACATCTCTTTTAATGACACACCAGAAAGTTCTAGGGTGACAGAGACGATAGTGTCTAGGCTTGGGTTTGGAAAATACAAGTTTCCTGCTCTCCCTGGCTATCCCTAACTGATCCGACGGACAGGATGGTCACTTTCAAAACCTGATTTGAAAACTAATCAAAACCCTTTGAACTAGAAAACACGAATAGGCCTAACCCGAGGTTAGACTGAGTTGCGATGTAAATCTGCCCGGAACCAACCGGCACATCCAGTAATCGCAACAATATCTGTCTAATGTGAGTGGTAGTGGCTTTAATCTATTTAATTAAAGCTAGAACAAGAATGGTAGGGTTAAGTTCACTAAGACACTTAGCCAATTCAACATGATTACCAGACTGGTGGGTGGGGTTAGGGCCATACAGTTAAGCTAGAATGGGAAGGTTAAGTCCATAGGAACACTTAACCAATTTAACATAGTTAAGCTAGGATGGGAGGGCTAAGTCCATAGGGGCACTTAACCAACTTCACATGGTAACAAGACAAGATTTGTAGGGGTTAAGTAACTAAGGAAACACTTAACCAAATTTACATGTTAACTAGACTAGAAGGTGGGGTTAAGTAAAATTAATACACTTCGCCAGATTTACATGTTAACTAGACTAGAGGTTGGGGTTTAGTAAAGTTTAATACACTTAGCCAATTTGATATGTTAGCTGGGCTAGACCATAGGGTTAAGTAAGCTTGAACACTTAACCATCAGATTGTGATTGAGGAATAGGGTTAAGTCTAAAACATGAAGGGATAATACTTAACCATTAATAATAACATGACAGATAAAATAGACGGGCAAGGAACACTTAACCGATACAGGATGAATAGGTAGGGTTAAGTGATAAGAAATACTTAACCAATATAACTTGGTTTGTGGTAGGGTTAAGTCATCATGAATTACTGATAACACTTAACCAGTTTAACAGGATGAATGAAGAGGGTTAAGTTGGCTTGAATTGACCAATGACACTTAACCAATCCAAATTGACGGGAAAGGGAACTAAGTAGTAAACCTTAGAAAACAACGATTCTGGAAACTAAGTGGTAAATCTTAGTCAGTAAAACTAAGTAGTAATTCTTAGTATAACACGGGAAGGAGCGAATGTCCGTCTTAGTAGAAAGAAGGCTCCAACGAATTGGGTTACGAAGCCCGAGGCTTCGAGGGGACGTGAGGGTACTCTTGGTATCCCTCTGTGAGGCTGCAGATCATCCGCCTGGGCCCACAGAGGTTAAGGTCTGCGTAGAAGAACCAGGGGTATGCCTTGGTTGCAATATATGGCAACCTAAAGACTAGGATGGACCGACGTGATTCGGCGAGAAAACGGTAGCCTTGTGATAGCAACTCGTCGTCTACCATCCATCTAGAGTCAATCGAGATACGTGAAGCGGAAAGACGGAGAACTCCAAAAGATCATATACTTGCTATCTAGTTATGGGTGAGGATGGCCATAGGATAGTGGGGCACCGGGGCCGGTGTATAGTTCTCATTTTTCAAGGTGTGCCTTTCATTTGTTGAGGGAGGGGTCAAGTGGGACCATAGCCACTGGAACAAAAACAGACCTTAGTATCTGCACCGACAGATATCTAAAAGCTCCCAACCGAGTTCTGTATTCCTTGATTTTCCCTGACACAGGACTCGGACCGCACATTACAGGACGTGCATCTAGACAAGCGATAAACGATTCGCGATACATGCGTGGGGAAGTATAGGAACATATACCACTCTAGGTAGTGTATCCTAGACTTGGGGGCATCGTTCGTCGGGTAGCGTAATTCCTAGTTGAACTAGGTGGCATAAATCCTGAATCCGAGAAGCGTTCAGCAGACAGCGTAAACTCTAGTTGAATCTAGAAGGCACTTGGTAGAAAACCCTAGATTAAATCTAGGTAACAAATAAATAAATGGATGCCTGAAGGCGATGGAAAATACAGGGATTGGGGTCAAGTTATCGTTACTAGTTGGGATACTAGTTAGGTGGTGCAGAGATATAGAAACCAGTATAACAAGGAAATAGCGAAGCTGTAAAAGTATTAGAGCATATCCAGTTTATCTTATCTTAGCACATCTTGTGATTATCTTGTCTAATCTTGCTGACCCTATCACCATGGTGTTATCTTGTATTCAGTTAATACATGTCGTTTGTTTTTCCATGTTCACATGTTAGAAGTTACTGAACTTACTCAGGCTTTATGTCTGACTCTGTTTTTCTTTCGTTCCCCCCAGGTAGTAGAGGAGGGAATAGTATAGCTCAAGTTAAGTTGGACTGTCACTCTTTCCCAGCTTGATGATTTGTCGAAGTTTTGCTTGGATTCTCTTTTCAGATGCTATGGCTGGTTCTTGCTACATTGGGGAATATAAATGCATTTTTATGCTTCTTTATTTTGTAAGACAGATGATACTCTGATATTGTAAAGAAATCATTGTACAAACTATTTTATCAATAAAGCAAAGTTTTATTTTCCGCTGCTTAATTTTTGTCTGTCTTGTAATTTATCTGCATCTTTTACCCAAAAATACTCCACAGAACTTAGTGCATTCCCTTTGTGAGTGACACTAACGGATGTGGGGTGTTATACGTGGTATCAGAGCTGAAGGTTACCAGATCAGATAAAGGATTTGAAAAATTATTTTCAAAACAGTTTTAAAAGAAGCATTTTTAAAAGAAAAGATTTGTTTTAAAGACATATTCCCCAAAGCCATACGCACTATCTTCTCTTCCTCTATTTAAATTCTTGTCTCCTTCTTTCTTGAGTCTCTGGGGCTCCTGGCTTCCTGGGAGGGAACCTCATCGAAGGGCAAAGTATTGCCTGGCTTCCATCCATAGTCATAGTTGTTTCATCTACGGGCCGTTTTCTTTCGAAGCTTATAGGGTTTTCCAGACGATGGAGGCAGTTTTCGAGAGATTTGTCAACATGACTACACACGGAAGGGGATGAGGAGTTTGGCTAAGGAGCATAACCCTAGGATAAGGAATTCATGGATGTAGACTTAGCTCACGAAGGAGGAAGAAATTATAAAAGCTAAGACAAGAGGAAGTATCTTTCTAGGGTATGATAGGGCATATACTTAAGGACAAGGGCAAGAACGAGGACGAGATTTTCAGAAGGGCAAGTACATACTTTCACCACCAAGCACACCTAGGAGAAAGGTAATAAAGTCCGGTTGGAAAAGTTTAGTTTTTCTGTTCGTACTATTTCCTTTGGTTTTAGCGCTTCGCATTTGTTCATACCCACTTCCATAGTTGAGTCTCTGCACCATAGTACTTTTATAGAAGAAAGATCCCACTAGAGTCTCAAATCCAATTGGTGGTCCGACCAGTTTATTTTGGTTAGTAGGGATTTGAGGATAGCTATCGAGTTTGTTTATATCATCTCACGTAGATCGTCTAAATTCGGAGGAGATATTCCTTGGGTGCTTGTCTGATATTGGTTTAGGCCTTTGGGGCTTGTACTTGAGGAATGTCGAGTTCGGTTTGGATGGTTTGCGGGAGAGATGAATAGTTGTGGCAGGCACTCCAAAGAGCACGTAGTAACCTTTCGACTCTTATAGTTATGGCATGGCGGATAAGAGGGAAACCCCTAATCATCTTAGTACGTATACCTGGTACCGTGATTGACATATGTTTATTTTGGAAATGGAGATCCGGAACTTCACAATCGTAAAGTTCAATTAGTTAAGATATAGTGGAGTAAAGCTCAAGAAGGCAAGATACTAGCATCATACCCTTTTCCTTGAGGGTGCATCCTTGATTTCTTTGTTTTAGGAGCTTTACGCATAATTGTTTCTCTCTTTCCAAAGTATATCACCTAGGTCGTATCATCGATCTTTAGAAGCCAATGGATGTAAACATGTATTTGAAACATGTTATGGTTGATGGTTGCAAGTGGTTGCTAATGGTTGCTTGTGAATGCATATGCATACGTATTAGGCACTAGATCAAGTTCGGACGCTTGCATATTGCATTTACAAATATGTATTTGTTTGTAAGTTGAACTTGATATGTTATCATATGGATGTTGCATATGGATGAATGGATGTGCAAGCATGTAGTATTTACATAACTAAGGATGCTTGCATACATGATTGGACGCATGGCACTGACATGATTCGCATTAAGGAGGTCAACTGAATCAGTAGACCGCCTGATTTTACAGTAGATAAAGACATATACACACACTATGCATATGAACATGAAAGAATTAGAAATCTTTTAAGGACAATGGATGCCTGTGAGTGAATGGTTGAGTAGATGGGTGATTGGATGGTAGGACACATTCTTCCTAACTTGAAGATTTCGGGGACGAAATCCTTTTAGGTGGGGGAGAATGTAACACCCCGTAGTTCTGTAACACTAAGATTTACAAATCAAGGTAGAATTAAAAGTTAAATTCAAAATCAAGGGAAACGGGCTGCGCCATTGCGTTCATCTCGGAATTCTGCATGAAAACGAGTCCGAGTTTGCATAAATCGGAGTCCATATGAGGAAGATATGGCCTTCGGAAGATTCAGCGAAGTTCAGATTTCAAAACTGGTCGAGTTCGAAATTCAAAAACAGACCCAGATGGGCAGGGCGGGAATTTTCCCGCCCAAGGCACCCAGGTCGACTGGGTAGTCGACCTGGGTCACCCTGGTCGACTGGGTAGTCGACCTGGGGGTCGACCCCCCTGCTTTTTCCTGTTTTTTGCACCTGATTCGTTCTTCTGTATCTGGACGCCATTCTGACCAGATTCGTCCGCCTAACACTATATAAACAGCCCTAGATTCCTTCTCTATTCACAATTCTTCTCTACCATTATGCTGCAAAGATTCTTAGTGAACATGGCTTCCTTTCCTCCTCTTAATTAAATAATAAATAAAATAATATATAAAATAAATCAAGACGAGGAGATGCTGCTCAAAGACTTTCAAGAAGAAAAGATTCAAGCTAGAATTCAAGTGAAGATTCGAACGACTGCAACGCCATCTTTCTATTCTAATCTAAATCTCTGTAAGTCAGTTATTTCTAGATTTGAATGTTTTCTTTGTTCGTGACATGAAATTAAAGGAATAAAAGAATATGCCAAATCTCTCTCTCTCTATTCGAATCAGTGCCTATACTCTTGAACCTAATTAAGAACTGTTATGATTCGAGGACAAATAAGACCGTGACTATGAAACTATGGACCTTAAAACCATATGCCTATGACTATGAACATTTGCCTATGACTATGAACATCTGCCTATGACTATGAACATTGCCTATGACTATGGACATTGCCTATAAACATTACCTATGACTGTGACTGTGACTATGCCTTTGATTTGGAAATATAAACTATTGCCTATGACATAACAAGGACATCTATGATTAAACACTTGTGATTCATGACTAGGAAAATGTTGCTTAAGTTTTGTGACTATGAAATTGGGTCTAAACCCGATCATCTATTCTGTCTATTCTTGGTTATCTTTGGTTTTAGACCTTGGGAATTTACCTATTAAGTTAGGTCTACCCATGTTCTTGAACCTACGTCTCTGTTCTGTCTATTCTTGGTTTTCTTTGGTTTTAGACCTTGGGAATTTACCTATTAAGTTAGGTCTATCCATGTTCTTGAACCGACATCGTTATTCAACCCTTTTATGCCAGTTAGTATGTCTATCTCTTGCATATCATCTTTGGTTCATTCCCTATTTTCTACGAACCTAGCTTTGTTTAAAATCTAGACTGAATCACGATTATACGAACGGTGGGAATGCGGTTTGGGCAAAATATGAAATTTACTAAAAACGTAGTTTAACTTGGAAATTGGCATAAATTGGGAACATGTATTATGGCATGTTCATAGAAATGCAAATTGGATAAATTTGACATGAATTATAAGGTGTGTAATTTGAATCTAATATTGACGTGAAAATCTAGCATTTACATGAATAGTGAACTAGAGTAATAAGTCTAGAATTAGAATGTTGAATCAGAATTGGATTAGCTAATTTGGCACGGTAAGTATATTGGCATAAATGTGAAATTGGCCATAATTAGGAGTAATTGGCAGGTTTAGCAAAATCATGGTTAGTGACACTTAATTTTGTATAGTCCACATACCAAAAAGCATAAATATGAAATAGAAGGGGAAATGGGTCATAAGAATGAATGTAGAAAATTTACACTAAAAGAGTAATTAGGAAATAAGTAAATTAGAAATAATTTACTTATAGAATTTGGCCTGAATGAAGAAATATAAATTTAGACAAATTAAAGGTTTATTAACGACATCTCTTTTAATGACACACCAGAAAGTTCTAGGGTGACAGAGAGGATAGTGTATAGGCTTGGGTTTGGAAAATACAAGTTTCCTGCTCTCCCTGGCTATCCCTAACTGATCCGACGGACAGGATGGTCACTTTCAAAACCTGATTTGAAAACTAATCAAAACCCTTTGAACTAGAAAACACGAATAGGCCTAACCCGAGGTTAGACTGAGTTGCGATGTAAATCTGCCCGGAACCAATCGGCACATCCAGTAATCGCAACAATATCTGTCTAATGTGAGTGGTAGTGGCTTTAATCTATTTAATTAAAGCTAGAACAAGAATGGTAGGGTTAAGTTCACTAAGACACTTAACCAATTCAACATGATTACCAGACTGGTGGGTGGGGTTAGGGCCATACAGTTAAGCTAGAATGGGAAGGTTAAGTCCATAGGAACACTTAACCAATTTAACATAGTTAAGCTAGGATGGGAGGGCTAAGTCCATAGGGGCACTTAACCAACTTCACATGGTAACAAGACAAGATTTGTAGGGGTTAAGTAACTAAGGAAACACTTAGCCAAATTTACACTTCGCCAGATTTACATGTTAACTAGACTAGAGGTTGGGGTTAAGTAAAGTTTAATACACTTAGTCAATTTGATATGTTAGCTGGGCTAGACCGTAGGGTTAAGTAAGCTTGAACACTTAACCATCAGATTGTGACTGAGGAATAGGGTTAAGTCTAAAACATGAAGGGATAATACTTAACCATTAATAATAACATGACAGATAAAACAGACGGGCAAGGAACACTTAACCGATACAGGATGAATAGGTAGGGTTAAGTGATAAGAAATATTTAACCAATATAACTTGGTTTGTGGTAGGGTTAAGTCATCATGAATTACTGATAACACTTAACCAGTTTAACAGGATGAATGAAGAGGGTTAAGTTGGCTTGAATTGACCAATGACACTTAACCAATCCAAATTGACGGGAAAGGGAACTAAGTAGTAAACCTTAGAAAACAACGATTCTGGAAACTAAGTGGTAAATCTTAGTTAGTAAAACTAAGTAGTAATTCTTAGTATAACACGGGAAGGAGCGAATGTCCGTTTGAGTAGAAAGAAGGCTCCAACGAATTGGGTTACGAAGCCCGAGGCTTCGAGGGGACGTGAGGGTACTCTTGGTATCCCTCTGTGAGGCTGCAGATCATCCGCCTGGGCCCACAGAGGTTAAGGTCTGCGTAGAAGAACCAGGGGTATGCCTTGGTTGCAATATATGGCAACCTAAAGACTAGGATGGACCGACGTGATTCGGCGAGAAAACGGTAGCCTTGTGATAGCAACTCGTCATCTACCATCCATCTAGAGTCAATCGAGATACGTGAAGCGGAAAGACGGAGAACTCCAAAAGATCATATACTTGCTATCTAGCTATGGGTGAGGATGGCCATAGGATAGTGGGGCACCGGGGCCGGCGTATAGTTCTCATTTTTCAAGGTGTGCCTTTCATTAGTTGAGGAAGGGGTCAAGTGGGACCATAGCCACTGGAACAAAAACAGACCTTAGTATCTGCACCGATAGATATCTAAAAGCTCCCGACCGAGTTCTGTATTCCTTGATTTGCCCTAACACAGGACTCAGACCGCACATTACAGGACGTGCATCTAGACAAGCGATAAACGATTTGCGATACATGCGTGGGGAAGTATAGGAACATATACCACTCTAGGTAGTGTATCCTAGACTTAGGGGCATCATTCGTCGGGTAGCGTAATTCCTAGTTGAACTAGGTGGCATAAATCCTGAATCCGAGAAGCATTCAGCAAACAGCGTAAACTCTAGTTGAATCTAGAAGGCACTTGGTAGAAAACCCTAGATTAAATCTAGGTAACAAATAAATAAATGGATGCCTGAAGGCGATGGAAAATATAGGGATTGGGGTCACGTTATTGTTTCTAGTTGGGATACTAGTTAGGTGGTGCAGAGATATAGAAACCAGTATAACAAGGAATTAGCGATGCGGTAAAAATATTAGAGCATATCCAGTTTATCTTATCTTAGCACATCTTGTGATTATCCTGTCTAATCTTGCTGACCCTATCACCATGGTGTTATCTTGTACTCAGTTAATTCATGTCGTTTGTTTTTCCATGTTCACATGCTAGAAGTTACTGAACTTACTCAGGCTTTATGTCTGACTCTGTTTTTCTTTCGTCTTCTTTTCTTCCGTCCCCCCCCCCCCCAGGTAGTCGAGGAGGGAATAGTATAGCTCAGGTTAAGTTGGACTATCACTCTTTCCCAGCTTGAAGATTTGTTGAAGTTTTGCTTAGATTCTCTTTTCAGATGCTATGGCTGGTTCTTGCTACATTGGGGAATATAGATGCATTTTTATGCTTTTTTATTTTGTAAGACAGATGATACTCTGATATTGTAAAGAAATCATTGTACAAACTATTTTATCAATAAAGCAAAGTTTTATTTTCCACTGCTTAATTTCTGTCTGTCTTGTAATTTATCTGCATCTTTTACCCAAAAATACTCCACAGAACTTAGTGCATTCCCTTTGTGAGTGACACTAACGGATGTGGGGTGTTACACTTTCTCTCTTGACAGTCTTTTCGTCAAAGAATCTGCCAAATTTTCTTCACTACGTACGTAATCTACTCTAACGGTACCTGTAGAAAGTAGCTCTCTAACTGTGCTATGCTTACGACGTATTTGTCGTCTCTTACCGTTATAATAACGGTTCTGAACTTTTGCAATAGCCGCGGTACTATCGCAATGTATCAACACAGTCGGTATCGGTTTTTCCCATAAGGGAATCTCAGCTAGCAGATTTCTCAAATACTCTGCTTCTTCACTAGCTGTAGCTAGCGCTATCATCTCAGATTCCATAGTGGACTGAGCCAAAATAGTCTGTTTCTTGGATTTCCAAGAAACAGCTCCTCCAGCGATGCTAAATATATAGCCACTGGTCGCTTTAGAATCATCAGATAAAGTATTCCAGTCTGCATCTGAGTATCCTTCAAGTACAGCTGGAAACTTTTCATAATGTAATCCAAGGTTCATAGTTCGTTTAAGGTGTCTCATGACCCTTTCAATAGCATGCCAGTGCTCTATACTAGGTCTACTGGTTAACCTGCACAATAATCCCACGACATAGGCAATGTCGGGTCTAGTACAATCAGTGGCATACCGAAGACTGCCAATGATGCTCGCATAATCAGACTGTCTTACACCTTCACCAGTGTTCTTAAATAACTTTACACTTGGATCGTATGGTGTACATGCAAGTTTACAGTCAAAGTAATTATATTTCTTTATTATCTTCTCAATGTAATGAGACTGATCCAAAGAAATTCCCTTTTCTGACTTAGTAATTTTAATACTAAGGATTACACTCGCCTCACCTAGATCTTTCATATCAAAATTGGCACTTAATAAGGATTTGACTGAATTTATGGCATGAATGTTTGACCCAAAGATGAGTAGGTCATCTACATAAAGGCATATAATAGTGTAAATGTCATTCTCATATTTGTAATAAATGCATTTGTCACTTTCATTAACTTTAAAACCATTTGAAATGATTAAGTTATCAAATTTTTCATGCCATTGCTTAGGTGCTTGTTTTAAACCATATAATGATTTATCCAATTTGCATGCTTTATGTTCTTGACCATGTACTACAAATCCTTCAGGCTGGTCCATATAAATTTCTTCGTCTAATTCACCGTTCAAAAAAGCAGTTTTAATATCCATTTGGTGTATTAGTAAATTATGAATGGAAGCAAGTGAGATTAATACCCGAATGGATGTTATTCTAGTTACAGGTGAAAAAGTATCGAAGAAGTCTATATTTTCTTTTTGTCTAAAACCTTTAGCTACTAGTCTTGCTTTGTATTTATCTATAGTACCATCAGGTTTTAGTTTCTTTTTAAGTACCCATTTACAGCCTATAGATTTACAACCAGGGGGTAAATCTGTCAAATGCCAAGTCTTATTGGATTCAAGAAAATCCATCTCATCATTTATAGCCTCTCACCAGAAATCGGCATCTATTGAAGATAAGGCCTCTTGGAGGTTTAAGGGATCCTCCTCTATAGTAAAAGCGCTAAAATCCGAACCAAAATCTTTTACGGTTCTTGCTCTTTTACTTCTTCTAGGTTCAACTTCAGAACTTTTATCAAGTTCTGTTCTAATAGGCGTACTTAATGTGCCCCCACTATTCCTTAATTTAAAAGGAAATTTAGTTTCATAAAAATCGGCATCATTTGATTCAATTATATTATGTGCATTTAGATCATAAAATCTGTATGCTTTGCTATTAATAGCATAGCCTATAAATGCACATTCATATGCTATACTTGCCAATTTTATTCTCTTAGGGTCTGGAATGCGAACATATGCTAAACAACCCCAAGTTCTAAAGTACGAGACATTGGGTTTATGATTCTTTAAAATTTCATAAGGTGAAATTTTGTTCTTAGATTTGGGGATTCTATTCAGAACATAGCATACAGTTAATAAAATATCCCCCCACCAATGTTTTGCTGCACCAAAATTTAGTAGGATGGCCACTACTAATTTGGTAAAAGTCCTATTTTTTCTTTCAGCTTTACCGTTCATTTCAGGTGAATAGGCTGCAGTTCTCTCATGTACAATACCGTGTAATTTATAGAAGTCCAGAATTGAATTAGATTCATATTTTGTTCCTCTATCACTACGAAGTCTCTTAATTTTTCTATTTACTTGATTCTCAATTTCAGTTTTGAATGTTTTAAACATTTCAAAAGCATCACTTTTATTTTTCATAAGATATACATATGTGAAATCAGAACAATCATCGATAAAAGTGATAAAATAGCGATGTCCATGTCTAGTCAAAGTACCATCAAGTTCACATATATCAGAATGAATCAAGTCTAAGGGTTCAGTTTCTCTATCAACAGACTTGTGAGGTTTCTTTGTGATTTTTGCTTGTGTACAGAATTCACATTTATCAGATTCAGATTCTGCTATCTTAGGTATCATATCTAGAGTGCTCATGTTATGAATTATTCGCTTATTAACATGACATAATCTAGAATGCCAAATATTAAAATCACACAACATATAAGAAGAATTATTCACTTTATTAGATTCAACATTTAATTTGAACATTCCCTCACTAGCATAACCCTTTCCTACAAAGTTTCCCTTATACACAATGGTATACAAGTCAGCCCCAATAAATTGAGTAAACCCTGCCTTATTAAGGAGATAGCCAGAAACCAGATTCTTCCTCATCTCTGGAGTATGCAAAACATCTTTGAGGATCACAGTCTTTCTAAAGGTAAACCTGATCTCCACGTTTCCAACCCCTGCAACTTTAGTGATGTGAGAATCTCCCAACAACACTTTCTGATCTTCAGCAGCCGTGTATGTGGAGAACATAGCACGATCATAGCAGACATGGCGAGAAGCACCAGTGTCTACCCACCAACCCTCTGATCCACCAACAAGGTGAATCTCAGTAATCATAGCCATAAGAGGCTCCTCTTTAGTCAAGTTAGCCTGTGGTACAGAGCTAGGCTTGTTCCGACACTTTCGTGCCATATGACATGGTTTTCCACAGTTGTAACATAGAAACAACTGTCCAGAGTCATTCTTTTGGGCTGATTTTTGCTGTCCTTTTGGGTTTCCTTGCGGATTCCCATTCTGTTTGTTGCATCTGTTATGATTCTTGAAAGACTTCTGATTTGGTTTCAGAACTGCGGGTTTGGTCTTTTTAGTGTTGTTGTTTGAAACAAACAACACTTCCTCTTTCTGGTCCTGTTTGCGTGCTGCATCCTCAATGCGAAGGCGAGTGATCAAACTCTTTAAGGAAAATTCCTTAATCTTATGTCGTAAGAAATTCTTAAAGTCTTTCCAACTTGGGGGCAGTTTGTCAATAATAACAGCAATTTGAAACTGTTCATCTAAAACCATACCTTCGGAGATGATCTCATGAGCTATTTTCTGCAGCTCACGAGACTGCATCTCTACTGACCTATCGTCTGTCATCTGGTACTTCAGATAGCGGCTCACAGCATACTTCTTTTCCCCTGCCTCCTCTGTATCGTATTTCTTCTGCAGTGCTTCCCAGATCTGCTTCGCTGTCTTGTCCTCTGAGTTGTAGTAATCATACAGATCATCGCTCAATCCATTCAGAATAAAATTCTTGCACAGATAGTCCTGTTCAATCCAGTTCTGCTGCTGTTTTGATTGTTCAGTCCAGAATGTCATCTGCGCTTCATCAGTTCCATCAGGTTTATCTGGCAACTGCGGTTTGTCGGTGGTTAGAGCAGCAGCTACCTTCCTCATCGTCAAGTAGAACTCCATCTTCTGACGCCATCGTTTAAAGTGTAGCCCTTCGAAACGGAATGGGGCAGCAGTCACCAATGACTGGAATGCAGAGGGAGGGGCAACATCATCTATAGTTGTTGTCGAAGCCATTGTTTCTAATCGTCTTCAATTTGTTGGGAAACAAATGGTTGAGTCACGTACTCTGTCGCTTTCTTGAAGACGATTCGGCGATCTGGCCGGTGGTGCAAAACCAGTTCGTACTTTCGCCGCCGCCTCTAGGATAAAACAGCCTCTCCGAAATTAATAACTGATTTGCTTTGCACAAACAAACCAGTGCAGATTTGCACTTTCTGATTTTTAACTGCTCGAAAATTTCTTAAGAATATTTTTAATGGCGGAGGAAGAGAAAAGCAGAATTTTTTCTCTATGGATCTCGTCTGATCTGATGATAATATATAGACAAGTATTAGGTTATTCGAAAATACTGGTCAGTGGAGGAAAATAGGATCTGCGAAATACTTGGTCAATATTTTTACCGCTTCATATTAAAGTCGGTTCAGAAATATCCGGATTTAAAAAAAACAGGTTCAAAAAATGCAGTGTTTTCTGGACCAAAAATATAAGTGTCTACACCACATAGCCATGGCCCAAAGCCCAAGCCCAAGCCCGAAGCGAACCGAGCCGAGCCGGGCCGGACCGGGTCGGTCGGTCGCGCGCGCGTGTGTGGTGGTCATGATGCATGGGCTCCCTCCTCACAACAAAGCATGTATTGGGAGCCCCAAGGTCCCATCAAAGCTTCTTAGAAACAAGTATAAATACTTGCTTCTTTCATCTAATCCCATGATGTGGGACTATTCACATTAAGGTGCCACTCATACACTTATTCAAATATTTTAATAATTCACACATAAATTTCCAACACCTTGCTACCAATACCATGCTCTGAAGATGCTAGAAGCAGATGAAAATGTTCCTAAAAATGGTCCAAATAGTGCATTACCAATGCACAAGTGATTATGAACCTGGACATCTATACAGTAAGTGGCTTTGAAGCAAGCTGGAACTAGACAACGCTGCAGTAAGTGCATTGGAAACTGGACACTAAGAAATGCTGACTATAGAATATAAGCACCAGAAGAAATGGCCCATAACGAAAAGCATCAAAGAAATATATTTAATACACAAGGCAACGCAAGGAGATGGTCCAAAAGTGCTAAAAACTGAAAGATTCACATGAGCACAAAGCTGGGCTTGTGATATATATATATATATATTCAATAAGACAACTTGCTGAAACGAAAGAATATATATAGTGTAGATTATACTTGGACAAGCGGAAGA
This sequence comes from Allium sativum, assembly GCA_030737875.1. Classification (NCBI taxonomy): domain Eukaryota; kingdom Viridiplantae; phylum Streptophyta; class Magnoliopsida; order Asparagales; family Amaryllidaceae; genus Allium; species Allium sativum. Next base: position 527,683,780 of record CM060913.1, on the reverse strand, counting down.
CTAATGACATTCATAATTTTAGTATAGAATTTTACAGTAATGCATAATGGAAACATACTTCAGTGTATTGTGGTAATTTTACTTGACAACATTAACGTCATAAATTTTGTGACTGAATAAACTAACTACCAAAGTACATCAACCAAAAACTATATTATAAAAATAAACACTTTAAATAAATATAAACGTACAATTAATTTGGTCCTTTGTACCAAGAAAGCATTGGTAAACGATCAACAAAATTTTACATTTTAATCCAGGACTTTTCAAAGTCCAATATGATCTAATGCTTTTTGCATAATATTATATTTAGCCTCCAACATAGACTTTGAATCTTGAAATGTCAGTTTCCAAGGTTTGTGGACACTAGTACAAATTTACAAATTTTGAATATCTTCAGTAAACTGTGTTTATATTGATATGATTAGTTTAAACAAAAGATAATAATTTGTACCACATTGTGATACCATAAATGTAAATACAATGATTTGATCATTTCTTCTTGACGCATACCATTGTAAGCCCATACACTAAAGCATAATAGTACACTAAACCCAGGTAAACATTTCAACGAATAATTTGCACCCATGAAATAACATACCACTATATTTAATTTTCATAACGTAACAATCCGGATCTCATAAATTCAGATCTTAACAAAAATATGACCCAATATTTAATTTCCATGTTCAAATAAATAGAATTCAATTCATGTGATGATTTCAAGCATAAACACTTAAACACCACTACACGAACTCATTTAAACAAGAAACTTAATATAGGGTTTATTTTTGAATTACCTTTACCGAGCCAAATGCATGAATCTGAGTCTGGAAACAAGAATAATCGCTCTAGGCGAAAGGATACTAATGCAAAATCTAAATCTACCTAAGAGTTGATGTTACTACATATGCTAAAAGGAGATAAAGTAAAAAGAAATTGCACTGAAATGAGTAGAATAGCTACATATTTCTCAACAGGTTGATATGAAATTGAATACAACAGAACACAAACCTGAAATTGTGACGTAGAACTCCGTGCAAATCTGAAATTATGAAGAAGATGGTAACGCAGAATGAAAATCTCTATTGAAATTACGAAGTAGATCACTGGTTGAATCTGTAATTACGAAGTGATCACTGTTGAAATTACGCGTAGAGAAATATCGCATTGAGAAAGAGTAGGAATTTGAGAAATTTGAGGAAAAGGAAAACGCGGAGGAATTTTCGTAAGTAGAAAGAATCGAGAAAAAAGGAAACGGTGGATAAAATATTATTGTTGAGCGAAAATTAGGCCTAAATTTATTGGCATTGACAAATTGATTTTGGCACTTACAGTAGACAAACTCCCTAACGGTCGGTTTGATTAACATAAGAATTTCATATTTCTAACTCTTTTATTTGAGCTTAATTCTAAAATTAGATATAGATAAAGTAAAGATTTTATATGGTGAAAATTGATAGCACATGTTGGTTGATTATTCCCAAATGTGTTATACTCATATCATTAATAGAATCATAATTTTATCACAATCTAATTCATTTTAGAAAAAGTAGTGACATTAAAAGTGAAACCATCGTTGATGTTCTATGTAGTTAGTGAATATTAACATATAGAGCATACTCATAATATTTCATTTTTATTAGAACTATTATTTTCTATGTGATAATTAGGGCTTTAAGTTTGTAATGAAAATTGATGATTTATGTAGCTTGAATTTTTAACATATAAATCATGCTTCTATAAATACAACACTTAATGTGCTAGTTATTAAAGAGAGTTAGAGTCATTTTTTTATGTTAATTAGATTGATGTTGATAGTGGATCTACTCCAAAATTGTCTCTTAGTCTCATATTTGTATTCATTTTAACATTGTTAGTTTACTTTTAATTTATAGTCAACAATTTCACAGTTTGGTTTAATTTGATTGAATAGAATTTAAAATTATTCTTTCCCTGAGGATCGACTCGTATTCGCTAACGTACTAACAATTGTACGCTATGCGCTTGCAGTTTATTTCAATATTCGCGACGATTTTCTAATTCATAGAATATTCATCGTCGAACAAGTTTTTGATGCCGTTGCCGAGAAAAGAATTTAATTTTAGTTTTATTATTCGAGTTAATTTTTTATTTGTTGTTTTTCTAAAAAAAAAATTGTGTGTTGCTCATAGTTTTTCTGTTTTGTTTTGATCTTTTGTTGTTTCATTTTGTATGTACTTGTTTTTGTGTTCATTCAAAAAAAAGTTAAAAAAAAAACAAGAATTTGTGTGTTTTGTTCCATTTTGTATTTGTGTTTTGTTTTACTTTTGTTTGTGTGTTCGTTTCTTTTCGTTTTTGTGTTTTATTTTGTATGTATGTGTATTGATAGATTTCATATTGTGTTAGTTCTTCTATTTCCTCTCTTAAAAAAAAGGTTGCCTTTTTTTTCATTTCTTTCTTGTTTTCACTTCAATTTCCTTATATTTCTTTCCCTTTGTCTTTCTCTCATTTATTTCTTTCCTTCCCTTTCTCTAATTTATTTCTTTCCCTCTCTAAAATTCTTATAAATAAAAATAAATAAATAATCCCAAAAATTACTGCTTTTTTTTTCTTTTCCTTCCCATTAGTCTTCTCTGCCTTAAATCCTCCTTCCACCAATTTCAGGCCACCTGTTCTTCATACTACTTCACTTCTCAATTCACTGGTCATTGTTTCTACACACTGCAAACGGTCCAACACCTTCACCATCGACAACCATCCTCTGCACACATCACAGATCCTCCATCCTTTTAAAAAAAACATCATCTTCATCATATACAACCTCAGACATACATCATCCTTCCTCCACCACGACCATCACTCCTCTTTCACAAACACTTCTCTTTCACAACCTTCCACAAAACTTCTCCACCTTCAAAACATTCTCAAACAATATACTTCATAAAACAACACCCCTCCATTTCATCTCACGTTCAACAAAAGATCATCACACCTTCATCACTGAGTCACTAATCCTCTTCACAAACCATTGGTCAAAAGCCACATACACCGCAACCCATATAATCCGCTACCATCAAAGGGGCTTGATCATTTGTGCTTTCCAAGTGATACGTGCGTCTGTGGTTAAAGGTTCCCTGATTTGTCCATTTAGTTGGATTACTTGTGATTTCTTTATCTAACAATAAAAAAGGCCTTTTCTTTGAACGGTCAACTCCAAATTTAGTAGCCTTGGTTTGTTTTGTTTTGTGAGTAGTGGTCCAACTTGTTGAGTCTAGATTTGTGTTTTGATTGTTCTTTTTTTACTGTTTTGCTCCATTTTCTTTGTGACAAAAAAAAAAGTGAGAAACTTTGTCAATCTTGTCTTATGCATAAATCTTTTTTAGGTTGCAGAAATCAGGAAATTGCTTTCTAGAGATTGCGCGCTTATCTGCTTTGCTTGCTTAAAAAAATTGCTGCTAAAAAAAGACTGCTAATAATTCTGCACGCTTTAGTACGTGTTTTCATTCCTTGTTTTCATTTCATTGCATTGTTGTTTGCTTGCATTTACATTCACCAAAAAAAATCCAAAAATAAAATAAAAATTCATTCATAGTTGCATTATAATTCACGTTTAATTTCTGTTTTGCACTCATCTTATTTTGTTTTCATTTTTAGGACATTATTATATAATCACAAGTTGGTTTCTTTTAAACGAATTTTTTCTCGGTGTCTAGACTACGGCAGAGTAATAACCGTTTATAAATATTACAGTAATTCATAAATATTACATCGGTTGTTCCTCTGAAGGTACTTAAACCTTCGGTTGCATTGCAAGGGTGATTCCTAATGCACCGATAACTCCTGTCCGTTAACTGGCTGAGAAATCTTCTATTGAAATTAATCTAACCGTCATTATATAATTTTAGAAAATTTATAAATAAGTAGTTTGCATCCATATAGTTGCATTAGGTTCATGCATATATAAAAAAAAACAAAAACAAAAGTTTCCTGAAAATGTCTCAATTCCCTTATTCCCACGGATTTTACGATAGTTATGAAAATCAGTATAATCCATATAATTTTACACCAAATTCATATGAAAATTTTAATAACTATATTGTACAAGCAATTTGGACTGTACACCACCAACTTTTCAAAATATACAAAATAGTCCTGATTTTGCACCACAAAATTTTCAAAATAACGATCAACTCTCAAGTCTTGAAATAAATGTTCAAGCTCTACTTGAAGAAAGTCAAAGATTTAACGAATCAAGTCAAACATTAATTGAATTAATGACCAACAATTCAAGTCGAAGTTTTCAAAATAATCGAAATTTGAATTCGCTTCTAAATTCAAATGATTTTAATTACAACCCTTGCCAATTAAATTTAGAACTCCAAAATGATTTTCAAATTCAAAATGGAAATGTGAATGAATTTTCAAATGGTTTTGGCAATGGGAATAATATCAATGATGGTACGATTAACGATTCTTGTTCTTAGCAAATTCAAATTGAAAATTCTCATGTAAATAATTATAAATTTGATTTTGCTGAGCAAGTGAATGAAATTCACGACAATCACACGAATTTGTTGCTTCAAGACTATTTGAATTTTCGTGAAAAACAAAATAATCATAACCGAATGTGTGATGGTTCAAATGATAATCCACCTTTGCCCACGATTGATGGTTTTCAACTAACAACTTTTGAAATTAAGGAAAATCTTAATGAAGTTGTTGAAAGCTCTGTAATAGATCTGAATTTGAATTTTGACATCAATCTTCAATTTGATCTTCCTCTCTTAGATTTTGAAAATTTAGCAACTTTAGATTATCAACCTGACAAAAATGATGAAGTTGTTAACAATTGTTTAGGTGAGGACGACTTTGATGAGCGAAAACTTCTTGAACTGATTGACGATAATGTTGTTGGGTCAGAAACTGAAAATAAAAAATTTGAAAACTTTGAAATTCTTGAGGTTGAAAACACCGAAACTACTGAATGTGATCTTAAGCCCAATAACGATTTTTCTAAAATTACTGAAACTCCTTGCGACTTGATCGTTTCAACTGAACCTCATTATGATCACTTGTTTTTCAATGATAAATTTATGCAGTATATGAACTCTTTCTGGAATAACACTGTTTTTGAGAATTCACGATTTTGAAATTTACTGAAAATTCATTTGTTTAGTTTTGACTTTAGGTCTACGAATGAACCTTTAGTTAACAAAATTTCAAATATTAAAGCAAAACCAAACAATATTTCTCAAAACAAGTGTGGAGGTGAGAATGATGCATACATCTCTCAATTTATGCATCATCTGAATAAATCAAACTTTGTTTTTGAATCTTTTACTGAACCCCGACCCACTGACCTCTCTTTAGTTGCTACAGAAATTCAGCTTAATTTTAGGATCAATTGTAAGCTCAAAATTTTAAAGTTAGCAACTCAAACTTTTGAAAAAACAAAATTTGTTTTTCCAAATCTGAAACGTGATTTAAATTGTTTTATGATTTGGTTTTCTGTGCTTAAGCTGTGTCTCTCATACTTGAAGAGACAAGTGAATCGGTCTTTAGAAGACCGTTTCATTTGCTTCTTGTCAATATATTTTCTGATATTTTGTAAATATTTTTTTCCCTTTTTTGTAAATATAGGGAATATTTTCAAAATTTTCTTTTCTTTTTCTCCTTTCACTTGACTGTGGGGACACAGTCGAAATCAAGTGTGGGGGGAGTCTCATTTTCATTCCGTTTTGCATAGTTTAAGTTACATTTTTTCCCTTTTCTCTTTTTGCATTTTTTCCCTTTTTCTTTCAAAAAAAAAGTAAAAGTTTTTCCCTTATATTTACTTTTAAATAAGACATGATGGAGTTAGTATATAATTTTGGTCATTCGATTTAAATATTTGGAAATTTACTTCTCTTATCGGATAACGAAAGGAAAGTTTGAATTATGAGCAAATTTGGTGTAACTGGTATATTGGGAAATTCGTAGGTGATGAGTATGAAATATTTTCTGAATTGTAATACAATTAAATGAATGCTTGATTTTGACTACTTGCGATAACATTTTAGATCTTTTAAGTGAAGTTGTGCTAAGATATTCTCACTTAACTCTCTCTCTCTCTTATGTAAAAAAAAGAACTACATATATATAATAATCCACGGGTATCCAAAATTGCTGGTACATCTGGCGTTGGTGTTCAAACCTGCCAAGCTCTTTCCGACACCTTGTTGACAAAGTCGGCGTCGGTATATCTTGGTCTCATTTTATGAGTTGGACACCTAAGGATTACCGACATCTTGTTGACAAAGTCAGCGTTGGTCTGCACAATCCGCCAAGCTCTGTCCCAAACTCTCACGGGTGGTATACCTTGGTCTTTTCGGTTAGGTATTTGTAAATAGTAATAATGTAAATATTTTGTAATAAAGAGAGAGTAAGCACTTGAAATCCAAGCACACTCTTCACTTATTCGACCTAACTTGTTAACAAAAATAAAGTTGAGATGCTGCTTTACGATTGTTGATACCGATTATATAATTCATTTCATATTTGCACTATGTTTCTACCAAAACAACTGGCTTAGCTGGAGGAGTTTGTGATGATAATATGACTTTTATTTGAAGTTTTGATTAGTAATGGACTTAAATTTCATAGTGACGACCCAAATTTGTGTTAACTCATTCGTGTAATATTTAAAAGTAAATTATCATTTGTAAATATTTCTTTAAAAACTTGCATTCATATTGTAAATATTTTCGAATCTTGCATATTGTAAATATTTTTTGCATTTAACTTTTGGATTTTGTGGGTAGTATCCGCTGAAAATCCTCACGAGACAATACTCGTCCTACTGGGGACACCCAAAGGTTTAACGGCTTGTTGCATAGGCTCAATGCAATCGTGCTCCCTATGAAAATGTGTTTAGCTTAGTTTTTACTTTATTCGAGGATGAATAAAAAGATAAGTGTGGGGGTATTTGATGTGCACGTAAAAATGCACAATTATATTGACATATTTATTCTTGTTTAGTGCTAATAAATGTTATATATGGGTATTTTATCATGTTTAAACAATAATTGAATTGATTTCAAAACATCATGCATTTATCATCATATAGGGCGAAAATTGTCATTTTTGTGCTTGTAATATTTTGAGAATGTTTACTTGGACATTTTTCATATTTTTGTAGGAATTGGATGCATGTAGAAAAGGACTTCATAAAGACATATATGCATACAAAAGAAAAAAGGGAAATCAATGGAAAGGGAATCAATTCAAAAGGAGGAAATCAATGCCTTGCCCAAAAAAATGAAAGGGAAATCAATCAATGGAGAGGGAATCAATTCAAATAGAGAATTAATGGAGGACCCCACTCATTCTCCCTCCTTCTTTAATAGAGACAATAAAAGGGCTTCATGAATCATTATTGCTGAGGACAAAATGAAGTTAATAGAGGGGGCATTCTGGGTAGCACGCCAAAAGTCAATTTAGGGTTTCGCTCATGTATAAATAACCCATGTATGTTAATGTAAAAGGGATCTTGGATTTTTAGTTTAAAGAGAGGCAGAAAACAAAACCTCTATTTTTCTGCCATGGCTTCTTAGCCAATTTTTTTTTGTAATCTGTCGCTTTAATGCAATATTAATTTGTTGTCTTTCATTTTCATGTTATTTTCTCTTTTGCAAGTAGAATAGATTTTTATCTTTATTTGCTCTTTATTTTGTTCTCTTTTATAATGAAATATCTTTATGTTATCATTGAATCCATTATGAGCAGCTAAACCCCTTCAGTTTAGGGGTAGTGAAGCTCTCATGATTCATAATAATTAACATAAGAATTTCATATTTCTAACTCTCTTATTTGAGCTTAATCTAAAATTAGATATAGATAAAGTAAAGATTTTATATGGTGAAAACTGATAGCACTTGTTGGTTGATTATTCCCAAATGTGTTATACTCATATCATTAATAGAATCATACTTTATCACAATCTAATTCATTTTAGAAAAAGTAGTGAAATTAAAAGTGAAACCATCCTTGATGTTCTATGTAGTTAGTGAATATTAATATATAAAACATACTCATAATATTTCATTTTTATTAGAACTATTATTTTCTATGTGATAATTAGGGCTTTAAGTTTGTAATGAAAATTGATGATTTGTGTAGCTTGAATTTTCTAGCATATAAATCATGCTTCTATGAATACAACACTTAATGTGCTAGTTATTAAAGAGAGTTAGAGTTATTTTTTATGTTAATTAGATTGATGTTGATAGTGGATCTACTCCTAAATTGTCTCTTAGTCTCATATTTGTATTCATTTTAACATTGTTAATTTTCTTTTAATTCATAGACAATAATTTCACAGTTTGGTTTAATTTGATTGAATAGAATTTAAAATTATTCTTTCCCTGAGGATCGACTCGTATTTGCAAAGGTACTAACAATTGTACGCCGTGCGCTTGCGGTTTATTTCAATATTCGCGACGATTTTCTAATTCATAGAATATTCGTCGTCGAACATAAAGGCATACCATGTTTGTATTTCACGTTAAGCCTGCATTTTCCATTAACGTTGCCAGAAATAAAGTTACAAGCACACTATAAACATACCAGGAAATTTCTATTTCTTAAGAGAAACCAGCATGGTAACGCATAATAGATTCAAAACACAATTATTTAACTAATTAATCATCAAAAATTGGTTATATATAATTTGTTTGTTGAAGCTTACAAAACTGTTATTTCTATAATACGCAAACCATTCAACAATTGGAAAAGGTAATTGAAAGCTAGACCATGATGAATTATACATTCTAAGATAACATTAGATTACCATATATAATATTATATTTCCTTATATCAGTGTAAACTTTGGTGCCATTGGCAGTATTGAACAAAAAATTATTTTGCTGCAAAATAGGAAATTCAAGTAAAATCTATTTCTTGACTTAAAAGAAAATCTTAACCATTTGAATGTTAATATACTTATAGATGAAAACTGAAGTTACTTACAAAAACATATCAAATAAGCAATTAATTAGGAAAATGCAACATAAAATGCAACCAATATGCTCATTCAAATAGACAACAATCTAATAAAAAAAATTACATGCAACAAATATATAATTTATTAGGAGTACTATTAATTTCCCTTAGTGAATATCAAGCAGATCAAACTTGAAACCAACAAAAATTCATGCATGTAACATTTTTAGCATCTCATGATCAGATTCGTGCTTTTTTAGGTTACTATTTTCCATATAGCCAATCATATGAAATAGAGCGACAGTGATCTTATTGTGATAAGGGTGCTCTGACTTCTAAGCTAATTAGACAAAACACAGGTAGACGATAATTTTATTCTTTGAAATGGCAAGAGAGATCCATGGTAGGATGAATAAACGAGTGAAAATCAAATTTATCTATAACTGAACCAATGTACACATGAGAAAAGAATAACTCACTTCTTGTAGGTGAATGGATACCTGCAAATCACCCTAACTTGCCAGTATATATTTTATTGGCCTTTTGCACGGTATTAATCAGTAAACAAAGCATTTGTATTTATTTATCCTTTAACTTTGTATCTATGATTGAATCGATGTACACATGAGGCAAGAATAATTAGATACAATTTAATTTAATTTGTTTATAATGGTTCTGTACAGGTAGGTACATGCCACTCAAATGTACACTGTACAGGGACATATTGTATTGCATTTCTTATCATTGCACTCATATGTGTTGATCATTTTAGACTTTTAGTAATGGGCCATTTGTATAATGCTTTCTCTTCTTTCCATCAATATGAAGTACTAGGCCACACTCTTACTAAATAGTTCTGGTAGGCCTGCAAAATACCAAGTTGCACAACAAATGATACCTTTAATTAAAAGGCCGAATAACCATACGAGGCAAATGAGAAACTGAGAATCCTTTTAATATGTACCTCCTTAGTTTCTAATTTCTGGGACATGGCATTGACCTAATCTTTTAGTTTATTGAATTTCTCAAATCTCTCTAAGTCTCTAACCAAGTCGCTTTTGTGAACGCTTTCACTACAACAGATTTATCTTTTAATAGCACGTGAAAAATTCTATAATAGGTTATCATAGCATTAGTGACGACGCTATATATCAACATGTAATAATAGCCCTGTTATATCTTATAGATCAAATCTAAACGCTATAATATTATACATTTTATAGCGCACATTCAACAGCATGAAATGTTTTACATAGCATTCAGACGTTGCAATTATATTTGCTTACTAAAATATCAGCTTATGTTTTAATAGCGTTATCAATAATTTCATATCACATATTCATTACTATTAAAAATGTTTTCCATTTTGTTTTTAAAAAAAATCCACTATTATTAAATTCCCCATTAATATATAGCGTTTAGACCGTACTGTGTTACATAGTCGCTTCTTTTCATGGCATTATCACTGTTTTCATAGCTCATATTCAGTGATATGAAAAGTTTTCCACACAATTTACATTTATATAGCATTTCACATTTTGATTTCATAAGTGGAGTTTTCCGCTATGAATATTCGTAGCATATATAGCGTTTTCAATGTTTTGTAGCACACATTCATTGATATGAAAAGATTTTTCACACTATTTAATCTTTTACATAGCACTTCACCTTTTTTTTCATAAGTGCAACATTCCACTATTAATATTTTTACTATATAGCAAATATTTTAGTTATAATCTTTATATAGCAAATCTCTTATTTAATTTGTGCACAACTCAAACAATTAAGCATTAAATTCACAAGACAAAACTGTCTATAGCAAAAAATTAATACCAAAAGCATATTTGATTTCAATTACATAGTCATATTTACTTAATCCACTAATAAATATAGAAATAAGTCAACATACATGTTGTTCAAACATCATTTCAAAACAAGATTACATGAAAAATCACCTAGTCTTCAACTTGTAAGCTCGTCCAACTTCTAAAACCTGCAATTCACAAGCACAAGTTAGTCTTATAACAAAGAAAAATGCAAAAAACAGAATTAAGCTCATCCATCTGTCTCCAAAACTCACAAAACCTACAGGTTACCAACAAGCCATCACACTTATCACAACCACTTCAGTATAACACTCAAATTCATATAATACATCAACAACTCGCTGACCTGCAACCATGTATGATATAAGAACACGAATATGTTTCAAGAAACTAAAAACATCCATCAAACATCTATCAAACTACTGTAATGCCATTAATATTTCATAAAAATAGAAGTCTAATGTATACGTTAATTCTAACATGTACATTAAATTCCAAGTTTGATAATATAAACAATGCAAATCTGCAGTTATGCAACAAGAAAATGCTTTAAACATATGACATAACATACAAACATATACTTTGTTCCATTTGGATGCAGGACCTTTGAAAGTTCCCATTGCAGTAATCTTATACCCTCCCCTGGTACTTTTATCCAATTTCAACTTTCATCTTTGTATCAAAGATGGCAAACATACTTTCCAACCTATAGTTTGAATTATATGTTCTTAAGACATGGCAATATGAGGTGGACTTTTATTAAATACATAGTTTATCACACTTCAGGAATCAATTCATTTTGTTTTGTTGTACCTTGGAGGGAGGAATTCTGTTTTTGGTTCTACCCAAATCCTTTTATGCATCCTCTCTTTGACCTTAATCAAAACCAAAAGATCTTCAAGTAGATTTTCTGTACTAGAAAGAATATTCAGTTGAAGGCTATATATTTGTTAGTGGTATAAGTTAATTGAAATTATAATGTTTTCATATCTCTAATGCATCTAATTTCTCATCAAGACTAGACATAGTAGTATCATGACCTTTTAAATGTCAAACCAATGAAAACATATGTTTTCAACCTATAATACTCCTCAACGAGAATAATAATTACAAGTAATGTTTGCTCTCGGCACTAAAATCAAATATAGAAGTTTGGCTTACCTCTTTGTGAGCTAGCTGATATTTAGCTTACTTTTTTGTCATTGTTCCATCTGTGGCATCAGTATACAACTGAATTACAATACAAGGATACTGGTAATCTAGTTATGTGATTGTCTTTAGAATTGTTGTCGAGCGAAATTAGTATCAGAGATATAGCACGTCATGGACCTGTTTTTAGTACTCAGTGGGTCTTATGTATGACCCATATTACGAATACTTAATTTAGACACTAACAGCGATCCCAAATGGTAAAAGAAAGAGTAAATATCTCTCATAAAGTGAAGTCTCGATTTCTTAAGTAATAGGCCAAGTGAAAATAAACAACAGGACCAATGCATTTTTAACACTGCATGCATTTAAAGCTCCAACATAAAATTATTTGGATCTAATATGGAAATGCAAAGAAGACGATTGAAAAACATTGCAAAAGTTAAAACAAATGTCAATTCTTGATGTAAATTAGTCACTTAGGACTTGTCAAAATTGAAACCTAGAAAGCATACTGACTTTTCTGTCATTAAACTTGTTAATTGACTGTTAAAAGCATACCTTATAGGATAATGGAAACAAATATTAAAGTTTAAATAAAATAAAGTGTAGTATCTTGGACTAACAGAAATTAAAGCATGTCTACTTGTGTAGATATATGAAAAAAATAAATTCAAGCATTCATTCAAATTTATAACATACTAATAAGAAAATACATTAGTAGTTTTTCCTCAAGACTACGTACTTAATTTTATTAAAAAACAAACAAACATTGTATTGGATGATGAACCAAGACATGGTACAAGCTCAGGAGATAATAACATTTTAAATACTGTGATGAAAAAAAAAATAGTTTTAAATAAACAAATTAATGTGAACATAACATACTTGTTAGCTATTCCAAGTGTAAGTAATGAGGAAAAAAGAGGCATTTCAACCTTTTATATTTAAGCAGGCCTGAGAAATATAATGGGTTGATGAGTTAAACAGAAAAATATAGTTGGAAATTTTTTTACGCACCACCTGTTTGCAAAGTACATCATTCAATTAGTTTCTTCCTTTTTCTATTGTGTTGCATGCAAGTATTATGCACAAAGTGAGCATTATATATTGAATAACACATATTATTAGCAATATAATACAGTTGAAATCCGAGGTTGGTTAAAAGTAGTGCTTTGAATATTAAGATAGATCAGTCAATACTTTATTTTTTACAAATCTAATTTTTTACAGAACTTTATATCATGCAACCATATTTTACCAATATTCCCACTGACTTGAAAGTCGAAACAGATGCTATATCCAACTAATAACTAGGATAAAGATTTATTATATGCATAAAATAATATAAAAATATAATAATGCCTTACAGATCTAACATGATTTCAGAACAGTATCTAACAAATGCATGGACAAAATATATGATACGACAAAGGTGCACCAGAATCAACATATTACATATAGAATAATAATAAAAGATATAACTATAATTTATATCATCCATTTTTGTGTGAATATTCATGCATACTATGTAGGGCCTAGAAAGTGATGATGAGAAGTCCAAGACCTCCAAGTAAGGCACAAAGAAGACTGTTTATGACCATATCAATAGAAGATTTTGCAGCTCAATTTCGGTTACATGGGTCAGTGAAAGTAGGTGAAAATGCAAATTGGATTCGTGTATACTGTGCTTTACTCATCTCACTATCTAAACAAACAAAATTTGGATGTTAAATTTATTCTGATCAGACTCACTTTATTATTTATGATGTGTATAAATTTACTTTTTCCAGCAGCTTTTCTTTCCTTTATGATGTTCTCATGATTCAGTTCTTTTACTTAATTCATCATTCTGAAATCTTTTATTATTATTCTCAGTAACAACCACAGAGATAATCATATAATATAATGAAATATGTTAGTTAAATGCGTTTACACTAATTGTTACTTGTAAAAGCTTGTAACTATAGGATGTCACTCCTAACTGAAGAAATTCAATCCAAATAATAACACCAGTTTCTCTAATAAAGTGATATGACGTTCGTAAATTGTGATGCCAACAGAAATAATAATAATCGCCACCCATACTTAAAAGACATTAATAAGAACCAAAATGCCTAATGAAGAAAATATAATGAGAAACTAATCACAATGATGGAAGCCTGAAATGAAAGCAGCTTCTCAGTTGGGAAATGGAACTTCCATAGCAGTAGAAAATGCATTGTATTGTCATATGTACCCAACAAATTCCTCCAGGCAAACTTCTTCCTCTTTCCCTCGATTTCGGTTTAAATAGGCTATACTCCTATTTATCTAACAAATTTGGTTGCCACACGGGTCTTTCTCTTTTTCTTTCCATTTTAGATGTCACATATCCTTATCACTTTTCTTTCAACTTTCGATGTCTTATAGGCCTGCCACCATTGCTTTTACTTTTAGGTGACACACAGTCTTACTCATTCAATTTTAGTTTTGGATGACACATGGACATTACTTCCTTGTTTCAATTTTGGATGCCACAAAGGCCTTTTTCCTTTTTCCTAAATTTCTATCTAGCCATTTCTATTATGATTTTCATGCAGCTATTTATTAAGCTAATGTTTCAACCAAGTGCTTTTTAATTATTAATATTTATTATCATATAGTTATCAATGTAACAGATTATAGCCTCAGTCATCATGAGCCATATCACAACATATAGTCCCCGAAGATTACTAGTTCTGAATTATGCATTCTTTAGGCGTTACACTACTCTCTGCATTCAATAGTCTTAGTCTCTTTTTACGAAGTTGGTTATAATTTATTTTTAGGGATTTGCGAAATTAATTCTTTGGTTTTTTTCGAAAATCCCATCGTATACTCATATTTCCACATAATAGCCGACCCTTGATTTTTGGTTATGCATGTGTAATACCATTGGTTGACAAGAGTGTAGTTTAGTTAACTCTGAAACCCATGGAAAATGTCTCAAACATTCATTTTGTAATTTGTTTATATGCTTAAATGATTAAGTATTTAAAATAAGATTAAGGGGAAAAAGTTTAACTTTTTTTTTCTAATTTGAATTTTAAGTGTGAATCGCAGTTTGGAGAAATCCATATTTTGATGTTATGTTGTATGCTAAAATGCTAAGTCTATATAGATTATTAAACAACTTTTAAGCATGTAGAAACATTGATTCTTCTGTACATTACATGATAATAATTTCTATTTTCAAATTGAATTTGATGTTCGTGGTTATACACATGCAATCATGATCTAAACAAACAAATTTGACTGAAATGTAACCTTAAAAACAAGGAAATTTATATGGGTAACCCCACTCGTCTAAACCATCGTAAACTTTTGCAGATAGAGAAAGAAACCAATGGCACCGCTCTCATTGGTGACTGCGGAAGTATGCGACCCAAACATCTACTTAATCACGAATGGGGAGCTCCGAGCCCTGCACCCCATCTTTCAAATATGTGGTCGACGTCAAGTCTTCTTAGGACCAATCGTAACTCTCAAAGTATTTGAGGACAATGTTCTCATCCGCGAGTTCCTAGAGGAAAAGGGCTATGGAAGGGTGTTTGTGGTGGACGGAGGGGGAAACATGAAATGCGCGATACTTAGATGCAACACAGTGCAGCATGCCCAAAACAACGGCTGGGCCGGCATCATCGTCAATGGTTGTATCAAGGATGTGGATGAGATCAACGGGTGCGACATCGGGGGTCAGGGCTCTGGCGTATTCACCCCTTGTTTTATGAGCAGACCATTTGGAGCCGAACCCTAAAGGTGTAAAAACCCATCTAGAAACAACTTATTTACAACTACTTAAAAAGTAGTTTTGAATTATAGCTTTTAAGTGGTTTTAAGTGAAAATTAAACGTAAAAGGGTTTGGATAAATAAATTGAATTGTAACAAAAATTTAATTATAGAAGTCATAATAAGTCTTCACGGTTTATTTATCAACTTCTAAACAACATATTTCCCCTTTTTGCAACTGATGGCCAACATATGAACAATCATAAGCAACTTATAAGTTGTTTAACTAACTTGCAAGTGGTTGCTACGCACGTGACACGTCTTACGTCAAATGAGTTAACTTCTAACAGTTCGCTGGTGAAAAGCACAAACTGCCTTTACGTCTAACTTTATCGTTGCGAAAAACATACCTGACAATATACTGATTTATGCATAGAGAGGATTTGTATCGAAGTCCATCCAATTCTCAAACTGCCGAAAATAAAATAATTCATAAATTCAGTTGAAGATTGCATGCCTAATGATGCAGGAAAGAAAGGCCTTACCAACAACATAAATGTTCACAAAGATGTAAGTTAAACAAATAGTACATAAACGTTACTTAAAAGTATGATACATAATGAAGCAAACATATTTAACCATTCCTATTATTTCATAGTAAATTACTTGGATATGGATATTAAAAGGTAAAAGTACACTTACAGCCTTAAAGAATAGCAACTGGTATGTTTTTTAGCTCCTGGTACTAGAAATGGCCGATCACAAACTCTCTCCAACCTGCGCTACGTACCACATGATAATATCACGAATTCAATGTTTTAGCATCCAAAATAAATACATGAAATCAGCGTGTAGTTATACAGAAGAAAGCAACTTATATGTGATGTAAACGTTCAAAACTATCCTCAAATCCTAGACCCGAAAGTCCAATAATTTGTAAACACTTCGCTGTTAAAATGCCTCCAGAAGGAAGTGATACCTATACATAGGTGATTGAGAGGTTGATATTTGGCATAGTTGATATTCTAGAAGCCCAATGTTTTACTAACATAGCTGATATTTTTATTTTCATATAAATGTATCAAAAACAATAGCAAATATCCAATATATATGTTTGTGAAGCTTAGAAGTTCCTAAAAGTATGAACTGTTATACCATTAGTAAACCAACCAAAATAAGAGAACCCGTGTGAAGTTTGAAAAAAATAAATACTATGGTCACCCCTCAGGTGCTACAAAGTAAGGATTGCCGGTAGTAAGGACTGCACAATCATTATTACAACGACACCCAAACAAATACTTCAGGCCCATAGTTTCTTTTCAAAGCCTCAGGTGTTACGAAATAAGGACTGTTGATAGTACCAGTGAATTTCTCATCTACATTATTACAAAGGGACATTATAAAACATACATAATTGCTCAAAAAGACCTGATGATCGAAAACAAGTAGAATATGTACAATAAGTAAAATATGCACCGTGTGTGAAGAACACCGACAACCCAATCACATCACCCCTTATTATATGTATAGCACGTAACACATCACCCCGCACCGCCTTAAAAGGTCCACCTATCCCAAGCAACAACACCGCTAAAGTTTTGAGCTGCATAATTAAAGAACCACTCACAATCAGAAAAATCATGAGACGATATGAATATTACCTATACACATTCAACCAGTCATTCCACCCCTTCCATGCGTATCTGAAAGTAACAAAATACCCCAGAGCACTTAAAATACTCCAACTATCACTTGCAAAGGTAATGTTAAAGTATATGATCTCCACACCTGATAAACACTCACAACCAAAATTATGATTCTACTCACACTCAGCCCCCTCAGCTTATTTGACCCAGTGACCAAATTACATAGCAATCCTCTATCTATAGTCACTGACTCACCTATCTCCTCCAAACTGTCTTGATCTTCGTCCTCCAGCATGATGCACATCCCTGAATATTTCCCCTTAATCCAAACATCAAGGCTAATCTAACCAAAAAAGACATAAAACATTAAAATAACTCAAGAACAAACAAAAGTCAATTGGCATGACATGGTTTATAACTTAGCTCGAGTTTAAAACTCGATAACTCAATTAAAAAATAAGTTAATTAACTCTAGTGAAAACAAAGCCTTAATTTTCCATCATTTCTGTTCGCCAAACTTAGTTAATGTGACAATAAGTTGCTTGCCAGAACGTAAGGCATAAGACACTGAGGAAATTTAAGAAACGCAAACCCCAATCGAAAACAAAATGGAACAGATCCATCAAAATAGCAAATAAATCACGAAAATCAATTTAGATATTTTGATTTTGATCGCAAAATTATAAATAAAAATATTAGTGCTCCGTTAATCTACTAGAAACGGATTTCCATCCATCGAAAATTTCAACCTTTGAACTAAAATTACAACGACGGAAAGATGAAAAGCAACAACAGGGTAGGAAATGCTCAAGATTTACCATTGACAGAGTAAGAGATGGATGACTTGGATGTTGGATTGAATTAGAGATGGCCTATTTTCAATGAATCGAATTATTTAAGGATTTAGGGATAGGTTTTAATGTACTGGAGGGATTCTTTTTATTTTCGTGGCCTTATTTTATTTCGTCCCGCCTTTGTTTTTCGCTCTCGCTTTTTCTACAAGGAATGGAAACATAGCGGAATATACCTATGGATAGCATAATTTATTTGTTATTTTCTTTTCTTTTTTTATATAGCACAATTTATACATTATTTTCTTTTCTTTAATTATTTTATTATAGCACATTAATTTAAGGCTGTGGTACAATCCTATGTATTTCATATTTTCTTGTAATGTTTCCATTCTAGTTCCATACCATATGACCATTATTTTTTTAGCAACAAAAAAACATGATTTAATTATTCTTTGCGTAAAAATGAAATAAACTTGGCCCACATGAACTTTAGTATATGTCAGTTCACATATATAATATCCACTTGACAGATAAGAAATAAAAATTACAACATAAACTTTCGATTTCAACCAAACAAAATTTCGTGTGATATTTTATAGATCGAATGATATCTAGATACATTTCGTGTTTTAAATAAAATTATGCGTTGATGGTCCAATCATGGCTGGACATAAGCACATGGACAGAGAATAATCCATAATATAAAGTAAATGCACATGTATAATTAAAATGCATAAAAAAACAAGCATGGTCTCAGCAGAGTGTATTACGTGTAGAAGAGCAGCACATATGTAAAGCATAAACCAATTTAGGGAGAATAAAAAGAAAACAACAGTTTCAAGCAGTGGGAAAAGAGCACAACAAGGATAAAAAACAACACAAAGTATATAAATGCATACACCAGCAATCTACATAAAGGAGGGGACACGCAAATAGCAAACTAAAATTGGCAGTGATCGATTAAGAAAGGATAAGTCGAACAATTAACTATGGCCAAACTACTAACCTTAAGGTAGTTACATATAAGATGAGTGCTATAATGTCAATTAGTCTTGCATAACTTTTTTGGATCTTCAATGGATAAAAGTTCCTGAAATTAAGAGCATCATCCAGAACTTAATTCAACGGAGTAAAAATTAGGATGCAGTTTTTTCCTAGTGAAGTTTGCCAATAACAGCCATGTAGAGTGAATATGTGACATCTTTCCATGACAAATTCATGTAAGCAAATGCAAAATCATGATACGAAAGTCAATAAATCGTGGAAAACTTTATTTAATTTCTTTCAATAATATTTAGACATTCAATATTATGGATATTTATTTCCATTAGTGTATATTAGTACGTTAATAATTTACGAGTATTTAGCTTGTATTCATTTATTTGTATCAATATCCACTGCTAAATATTCCTATTTTTATCAGTAAACTTCCCCATAACCATCCTTTGACTTGATTTCTATAAATAAAAAAGGTATTATATTTTCTAAGAAGAAGAACAATAAATATCTATGAAGAATTCGTGGCCACTTTAGGGGAAAAATGTAGAACAAACTACAGACATACAACATAGATGATTGTAATGTTACAATCACGATGGGGAAAGTTTTAAATATATGGATTAATTACCATTTTAAAGTAAAGATGATTATGCCATATATATACCTATTTATCATATATACTCTAATTGCAAATTATGTTTTGAAATGGATAAAATATTAGAGATGCAATTCAAAATAAAGTAAGTAATGTGCATACATAAAATTATTTACCTTTTAAAGGTTAAATGAACAACATGAAATCAAATCTATGTTGGAGAGTAATTTACAACAGAATCCAAATTATTTGAATTAATCAATTTAATATCATTTGAAGTGTTATTAAATCCAATCGCTGCTTAGTATCGAGAAAGCCTATCAAGGTCGAAATGAAACCAAAAAAAAAAAAACCGAGATGATAAAGGGAGGAAAATTTACCTGAACAAGGAGAAGGCAGTGTTAGGCGAAGGATGTGAGCGGTAATCACATCAAAAGTGGAAGGAAATAACGAAAAGGAGAAGGCACTGGTAACCCTAGATTGGAAGATAGCATGAAACAGGAGAAGCGTAACGAGTGAGATAAAAGTGAAATAAAAGGGAAATTACTGTCCTGTCCACTCTTCTTTAGTTCGTTGCAAAATTATGTGGTTATAACACGGAAATAACCATGATAACCCGTTCTAATGTCTAAAACCATTATAACTTTATCATGCTAATAACCGTGTGATAATTTCAAGCGGAAATACTGTTACAAAATGACCAATTTGGTGTAGTGCATTATATGAACTAAAACAAGCTCCAAAACAATGGCACGCAAAATTTGATAGTGTCATGATGAAAAATGGTTTTCAATGTGATAAATGTGTTTATTATAAACAAGTTGGACAACCATACGTGATGGTTTGTTTATATGTAGGCGATATGTTAATCTTTGGTCCTAACACTAAAGTTATAGAGACCATAAAGAAGATGCTAATCAACAATTTTGATATGAAAGATTTAGGTATTGCAGACGTTATTTTGGGAATTAAGATAATAAGAAGACTTAATGGAATCGAATTATCTCAGTCACACTATATAGAAAAAGTGATTGAAAGATTTCAAGAATTTGAAATTAAAGGAGTACAAACACCTTTTAATCCATTAGAAGTACTATATAAAAACACTAAAGAGAATGTAATGCAACTGGAATATTCTCGTGTAAGAGGATGTCTAATGTATCTTATGAATTGCACAAGACCAGATATAACTTATGAAGTAAGTCGATTAAGCGGGTTTACAAGCATTCCAAGAGAAGAATTTTGGAAAGCACCAATGATAGTGCTTGGATATTTGAAAAAAATACCACAAAATATTCCTTACATTATGGGAAGTATCTTGTCGTTATAGAAGGTATATAGTGATGCAAATTGGATTGTTGATTCATAGGAATCAAAATCAACAAACGGTTATGTATTTACCCTAGCAGGGGCAGTAGTATCATGGAAATCTACTAAACGAACATGAATAGCTCGATGCACTATGGAATCAGAGTTCATTGCTTTAGATAAAGCAGGCGAAGAAGCAGAATGACTTCGTCACTTTTTAGAAGATCCTTTTTGACCTAAACCTATGTCGGCCATATCATACACTATGATAACCAATCAACGCTAAGCAGAGCACAAAACTTTGTGTATGATGGAAAGTCATGACATATTCGTAAATGCCATAACGCACTTCGGTAGTTACTCTCAAACGGAACTATTTCCATAGATTATGTGAGAACAAATGATAACCTAGAGGATCCATTTACTAAAGGTTTATCAAGAGAGAAAATCAACTGCGCATCGAGGGGAATGGGTTTAAAAGCCTAGACCAACAAGAGTTGTCATATACGGAAATCTATCCTAGCGACTGGAGATCCCACGTTCTATGTTCAATAGGTAAACCAGTTATGAATAACTCAAGACGTAATGCATTTTTGGGCACAATCCTACTTCATTCCTATGGTGCACAATATAAATGCATGCCCACAGAAGTATTACAACGTTAAAACTATATTTTTTAATGATGACCATATCTTGAAAATAACAAGTGGGCTATATGTAGGATACTCTTAATGGTTGTGATCCGCTATGTTAGTGTGAGCTAGGTCGACTCTATGAGAATTTTAAAGGCTTAAATTCTCTATAACACTCGCAGAACTAAGAAGTGTTCAGGACCAAAATGAACACAACCAAGAGATTGGATGAGTATGGAATCAATGCTTCGTAAAGCTTATTATTTGGATATACAATAATGGCTGACGGTTCAAGATGAAATAATCCATCGATTAGCCAAGTAGATCCAATAAGTTTTAACTAGGGAAAGTTCAAAGTGACATATCTACTTATCCACTATAAAGCATTATTCCATATGTACTGTGATATTTCGCTTTATATGGCGGAAAAGAATATTATCATTGATGTGGGGGAATTTTTGGAATTCGTAAGTATTGAATGAAATATACTTTGTCCGTTGTCCCACATAATTTAAGCGAACAGATGCGACAGTTCAGTTAAAGGGCGTGACTATTAGCAGCATAATTTTTGGCGAAAAGACACTTCGCGAAAAGGCACTTCGCGAAAAGATATTTCGCGAAAAGACACTTCCTTTCACCAACAATCATATTTCCCAACAGTCATATCTTAGCGGAAAGACACTTCCTTTCACCAAACGGTCATATCTCAGCGAAAAGACACTTCGTTTCATCAAAAGAGATGTGTCTGTACGAAGAGGTACAAGCACAACCATTCGAAAGAGGTGCAATTGTACGAAGAGGTACGGGTGCGACTGTTCAGAAGAGATGCGACTGTATGAAGAGGTACGGGTGCGACCGTTTGAAGGGATGCGGATAAACTATAAATAAGGAGGAAATATGATCACTTTACTTACTTATTCCAATCCGATCTTCCTTCTCTCGTCTCTAATACTCTTATATATAATCACAGAGTGACATATTCATTACAATCTCGTGCAGAATATGTCTGTTGTATCTTGGGAGAATTTTGAAATAAAATTCTTAAGAAAATTGTTACGACAAGCATTAGACATCATCCGGTTAGATTTCTAGTTTATTTGTATATTTATTTACATTATTCTATAACCCCTCCTTTCTCTAGGTTTTGCTATTTCTTAAAATAGTATAACGTTGTTGTTGTAAATTGATTACAACATGCTTATTGCTATTATTAGCTAATATTGAATTCTAAGTAGTGGAAATTCGACTAATAAACTTGTGCGATGAGTTTATAATTGATTATTCTCTTTTTTAGTATATAGAATTATAACAAAGCATACGCAAAATTTGGCACTGAGGCTTTAAAGAAAGCTTTGTTCACTTCGTAAATTAATTATTTTTGAACTTAAACATTTAAAGAGTCAAAAGAATTCATGGTTAAAGAAAAAAAGAAAGTAAAAAACTCTTTCATCTTCTCAACTATTTATTTATAGGTTGGTTCCTTCTCCTTTTTAAGTCCTAGGAATTCCATTTAGGGTTATTATATTGATAAATCACAATCCATTATATTTTGTTATACTTTTGTTATTCAATTACACTGGGGATTACTTAGCATTTCATGGTTGGATCATCTCAACAATTAATGATTGAGTATGAGAATTGATTGCCTTTTTGTGCCAGCTTATAATGGTAAAAAAAATCGGAAATATTCAATAGTGAAAAATGGAATATCTTGCTTATGCTTGAATCCGAGGAAAAGCAGTTTTGATTGGTCATTTGCAAAATTCAAGCTTAATGAGCGAGGATAAAAGATGACACTCTATTGATTTTTAATCCGAGTGGGTCCAATGCGGAGGATGAGGTTATTTTTGCTATTCAGTTCCTTTTTCGCACTTTGAATCCCATTTAAAGTTGATTTTTTATTATTTGATTCATGGATTCCAGTTAGAAACTTAATTCAAATCATGATTTGTAATACGCACGATACTTATTCGAGTTCGCATGTTTCCAGTTATAATTAAGTAACAAGTTGAGAACAATAAGTTGTTGTTAGAGATTAGAAACCCAAGTATTGAAGTCTACCTAACAAGTGTACAAATTGTTGTATATAAATGATTTGAATGAAAATAACCGGTGTTGCACCTCTGGCTCTTTCAAGAGAGGAGGAAGTATCTTCCACGTCTCCCAAATATTTTGAACGAAGGAGCCCATTAATTTTTGTGTAAAGGTTTTGCGTGAATTGAAAAGTATAGTGTGTGTTTTGTTTATATTTTTAAATTTTCGGTTTTTTACGTACAAAAGTACCACGTGAAAAACGATCATTTTATAAAATTTAGTTAATACACAAAACAAAAAATAATTTTTTATTATTTTCTACATTTTAACAGAGTACAAATGACGGAAGAACGATGGTATTCATTCATCCACCGTCACTTCGTCCCCTTCGCCTTTGATCATTCCCCTCGTTTTTGATCCGTCAACTCTGTTATCCTTCAAATCTTCGCACATTTTGAAATTAACGTTGAAAACTCAAAATTCAAAACACAAAATAAACATAACACCATCTTATTTTCCAAATTTTCTTTTAACAGTATATAAGATGTAATTTTTGCTTGACTTAGTGGATAAAGTTTTGATGATTTTTGTAACGACCTACATTCTACGCATCGGAAGATCATAGAATATTTATTTCTTTTTCTTAGTAAGTTGTATGGTCGTGTACTTTTGGGAAACGACTAGTAGGGTCATTTCCCATGTTCATGATTTTTGTCGATTTTTAAATGACCGTTTTGCCCCTAGTTGAACTTGTTTTGACCATAACTTTTGACTGGAAAAGAATTTTGACCTGAAACCACTTCCATTGGATCCGGATGATGGATTAGAATTCCGTAGAGTGGTCATATTAGCCAAACGGACTCACCGTTTGGGAGATATGGCTGAAACAAGTTTCAGATGGTGAAAAACAGCTTAATTGGGCTTAACCGGGTGATTAACAGCTAGGCCCAAAGGGGGATTTCGGGATTAGGAGTTTAAAAGGGCTGTTAGGGTTTGGAGAATACCTTTTTCTCATTTTTCAGTCGTCACTATTCATTCCTCTTAACCTAGCCATGGCCTCCACCCTCTAAATCTCTTCAAAACACCTCTTAATCACTTTCTAATTGAAGATTAGGCTTAGCAAACATCAAATCAAGGAGTATTAGCACGAGAACCGAGGTAGAGCTGCTGTGTAAGATTGGGAACAGCGCCAAATCAGAGAATATTTCAGTTTTGGGGTTTTAGTGGTGGCAAAGGTGAGTGATTAGCTTGCTTTTACACTAATTACGGTTAATTATGGGTAATTAGTGAAGATTAGCAAATTTATACATTAATAAATTCTGGAAAAATTCCTAAAATTCTATAATGATGTTTTATGGCTCTGATAAAAATTTGGGCTAATTTGGATAAGTTTTGCTAATTGTATGCATAATCACGGTTAAGAAGGATTAAGGGGAAAACATGGGTTTCTGGGTATGTTTGATCTAAAGTATTTCATGTAAATGATGTTTTAATGTTTGTGATTGATTCTATATGTTGTTACTACTGTTTGGAATGTTTTGTAATGTCATAGGAAGTTTAGAATGGTTGAAAACGCCGTCGTTCGGCGAAAATAGCTTGCTGGAAAAAGTTGCAGATTTTCAGAACCGGTTAGGAAGAACACCCGATCCGAACCGGATAGGAGGAGGAGATCCGATCCGAACCGGATAGGAGGAGGAGATCCGATCCGAACCGGATAGGAGGAGTAGATCCGATCCGAACCGAATAGAAGGAGGAGATCCGAACCGAACCGGAAAGGAGGAGACACCCGAACCGAACCAGATAGGAGGAGACACCCGAACCGAACCGGATAGGAGGAGGAGATCCGATCCGAACCAAATAGAAGGAGGAGATCCGAACCGAAC
Organism: Allium sativum; assembly: GCA_030737875.1. NCBI lineage: Eukaryota > Viridiplantae > Streptophyta > Magnoliopsida > Asparagales > Amaryllidaceae > Allium > Allium sativum. The sequence goes on along the minus strand of CM060913.1, from coordinate 527,658,202 downwards.
TGGATAGGAGGAGACACCCGAACCGAACCGGATAGGAGGAGACACCCGAACCGAACCGGATAGGAGGAGGAGATCCGACCCGAACCGGATAGAGGAGGAGACCCGAACCGAACCGGATAGGAGGAGGATGCCCGAACCGAACCGAATAGGAGGAAGAGACCCGAACCGAACCGAAGAAGACCATAACCCGAGATGCAAAGGTAGTCCAAATGGGAAGTTTGTACCAAGGATTCAGATGGGAATCAACGAGTTAACTTCATGATTGGGCTTTGCTGCGGGACGTGTGCTAAGGGGCTGTCGATGTCTGTAACTTTGGATCACTATGTATAGGGGGTACGTGAACGGATTCAGGGCCACAGTGGTCTAGGTACGACTAAAAGAGCTATAGACCAATGAAGTGGGGTCATTTGTAAAGGTTTAGTCATGACTCCATGGGGTAAGCTTGGTGGTAGCAGTAGTTGTACAAGCCGAACTCCGTCACTACTTCGATGGGTCTAGTGGTTGAAAGCGGTATACATTGTATGCTTTATGCACTGAGTGAGAGATGTGAGGATGGTTGCCATGATTGAATTATTTGCTATCCCTATGACATGCACACCCCCACCCCCGTATTTCTTTACACCATATGTTGATGGCACCTTAGAGTATTGTACAGTATGTAGTGCTAACTCTTTGGTTGCAGGTCCAGGTTCAGGTATGGTTTAGTATACCTGTTATTGTTCTGTTTAGCTGCTTATCGCTCATACCAGACTTTTTGTCTGACCCAGAGTTTTATGTCTCTTCTTATTACTCTGGGTGCTCACACGAGCAGACTAGAGACAGGTTAGCTGGTGATGCACGGGTAGATGATCCGGAGACGAGCAGGAGGCTTCCACGTAATATATATATATATATAGTATTCTCCCTGTGTTGTCGAAGATCACTGCTTGGGCATTGGTGGTGCATCTTCCACTTTAGCTTTCTTTTGTTTAGAGACAGTAGATTTTGAAAAGTTGTAATAAGCTGTATTTGGATTTCCGCTGCTCTGATGTTGACATTTATTATTAGTTATCAGCTTATGCACTGTCTCACCTGTTTTATGTCAAGTATGTTATTATTATATTTTATTCCATGCGCTGTGAGACATTCTACAGGTTCCTTGATTAGTTCATTTTCTTCTTTCTTTTCTTATGACGACCGTTCCGTGCCAGTTGGACATGTGTACAGCGCACACTTGGAGGAAGTGTCGGTTGGTGCGGGGCGGGCCGTCACACTTGGTATCAGAGCTCTAGGTTGCGTAGTTAACCTAGGGAAGTTATCAGGGAGAGATAATATACGTATACGAGAGAGCGTATTTGTGGTTATTTTGGTTTTCAAAAGCTATATATATACTATTAGTAGTATAAGAATGAAGTTGTACTGCACTAGCACCACTATGGAATCGTTAATCGTTTCCTTTTTCAGATTGACGATGAGCCGAGATACTAGAGGTGCTGGTAGGGGAGCCAATAATGGGAATGCTGTTGACATGAGGACGATGTTTACTGACCTCATGAGAGAGATGCTTAGAGATGTACGGAGGGCAGCTCCCAATGGTGGAAATGGCGGTGGTCCAATAGTGCAGGCGCCAAGAGTCGACTTCGCCAAGCTGAATAAGGATTATACTAGCCTTGGTGGGAAGCCGTTCCACGGAACGGAGTCGGCCACAGATGTTCAGGATTGGTTGGATAGTTGCGAACGTATCTTCGAGGATTTGGGTATCGAGGATGCGATGAAGAGAAAGCTAGCGTCCCGTCAGCTGCAAGGGCGGGCAATGAATTGGTGGAATGCTATAAAGGCAGCTACTCCCGAAGATCAGATTACTTGGGAGCAGTTTAAAGCTCGCTTTAGCGAGAAGTTCATTCCAGCTGCTCAGAAGTCAGTGCTGTTTAAGAAATTCTTGGAGCTCAAGCAGAATGGCAGAGCTGTCTCGGAGTACATTGCTGAATTCGACACTTTGTCAAAGTATGGGTTATCTCTTATTAATACTGCCGAGAAGAAGAATGAGAAATTCATAACTGGGTTAGATCAGTACTTAGGGGAAAGGCTTATTAACCACATCGATGAGACGTTTGAGTCGATTGTGGGGAAAGCATTAAGATCAGAGAGTCTCTACCCTAAGCCGAAGACTGAGGTTGCATCCGCAGATGAGCCAAAGCCACAAGCAAGTGGTGGAGGCAAGGGTGGTTCCCAGAATAAAAGAAAGCAGAGTCAGACTAAGGATGGCCAGAAGAAAAAGAATAAACAAGATGTTGAGTGCTTCAGCTGTGGTAAGAAGGGCCATTATGCTAGTAATTGCCGGGCCAAGCCAGCGGATAGGAAGTGCTTCAACTGTGGCCAAATGGGACATCACAAGGACAAGTGTCCGCAACCCCCTAAAGAAAAGCAAATGGTGAAAGCATACGCAATTAATGCTATTCCTTCTTCGTCGAATGCCCCAACTGCGGCGGAGAAGGGAAAGAATGTCGTCATTCAAGGTATGCTTTCTGTTTATGATGTTCCTGTTAGAGTTTTGTTTGATACCGGAGCTTCCAGTTCTTTCATATCTAGTGACCTGGTAGATAGGTTGGGATTGGAGCCCGAGATTGTCGATAGACCTTTAGTAGTGACGAACCCGATTGGTGGTTCTACTAGCCTTAGCATGATTTGTCGTAATGTGGTCTTATCGAGTCATGGATGCATGTTTGTTTGTGATTGCTTTGTTTTGGGCTTTACTGGGTTTGGCATTATTTTGGGAGTAGATTGGCTCCAAAGATACGGGGTGGTGGTAGACTGTGAGGGCTTTTTGGTGACAGCTAGAGCGGATGATGGGCGGAGGATAGTGTTTGGTGGTCTACCCAGTGAGGGGGTATTGGCTAGTTTTCTAAACTCCCTCGACATTCCGCATAGTGAGTTGTCAGGTTTGCCCGTGGTTGGCCAGTATCCGGATGTTTTCGAAGAAGTGACCGGACTTCCACCACACCGAGAGATTGAGTTCCGTATTGATTTGGTAAAAGATGCCAGACCTATAGTGATGCCACTTCGTCGTATGGCACCAAGGGAGCAGCGAGAGCTCGAGGTGCAAGTCAGCGATCTTTTGAAGAAGGGATTTATCAGAAGGAGTGTCTCTGAATGGGGAGCACCAGTTGTGTTTGCTACCAAGGCGGATGGTTCCCTTCGTTTGTGTGTAGACTACCGCGAGTTGAACAAGGTGACGAGGAAGAATAAGTATCCTCTTCCGCGGATAGATGATTTGTTCGATCAGTTGAGTGGCGCGAGAGTGTTCTCCCAGTTGGATCTCGCGATAGGTTTTCATCAGCTTAGAGTGGAAGCTGAGAGTATAGCTAAAACGGCATTTCGAACGCCGTCTGGATTTTATGAATGGTTGGTTATGCCATTTGGGCTGACTAATGCCCCGGCATATTTTGTGGATCTTATGAATAGGGTATTCAGAGATCAGTTGAATAAGTCTGTTCTTGTGTTCGTGGATGATATTTTGGTTTACTCAAGGAACGAGGAAGAACACAAGGAACATTTGAGGACAGTGATGGAGGTGTTGAGGAAACACCAATTGAAAGCAAAGTTTTCTAAGTGTCACTTCTGGAGGAAGGAAGTGAGATTCTTGGGCCATGTTGTTTCAGAAAATGGTACCGCCGTGGATCCTGCTAAGGTGGCTACGGTGCAAGATTGGTCTACGCCCAAGAATGCAACAGACGTAAGAAGTTTCTTGGGATTAGCGGGATATTATCGTAAGTTTATCCAAGGCTTCTCCAAGATAGCAGCACCGTTGACTCAGTTGACAAAGAAGAATCAAGCTTTTGTTTGGAACGAAAGGTGCGAGGATGCATTCAAGAGTCTAAAAGAAAAGTTGACAAGTGCACTAGTGTTAGTCATTCCCAAGGGGAGTGAAGAGATGACGGTATATACAGATGCTTGTGGTACCGGACTAGGTGCTGTGTTGATGCAGGGTGGTAGGGTTGTAGCTTATGCAAGCAGGCAACTGAAACCGCATGAGAAGAGGTATCCTATCCATGATTTGGAATTGGCAGCGATCGTATTCGCATTGAAGATGTGGAGACATTATCTCTTGGGAGAAAGATTTGAGCTGTTTACTGATCATAAGTCGCTGAAGTATCTTTTCTCTCAAAAGGATTTGAATCTTCGTCAGCAGAGGTGGTTAGAGTTCTTAGCTTCATATGATTTCGACATCGCATATACACCGGGAAAGGGCAATGCCGTAGCCGATGCGTTGAGTCGAAGACATGCCAGTTTAGGGGCTATGTTCCTTGAATGGAAGCAACTGGAGTATATCGCGGGGTTTGATTTCAGACCAAAGTGCGAATTGGACCCAGAAATGTTAGCAAGTTTGACGATCAGACCCACTTTAATTGAGCGGATCGGCTCTAGTCAGAGGGATGATCCTAACCTATTGGAAATCATCTCCAAGTTAGAGATGGGTATCGATGAGGAGATGAGCAAGTATGGGCTTGATCAAGATGGATGGCTTAGAAAGAATGGAAAGCTCGTTGTACCCAATGTCAATGGATTGAGAGATGAAGTGCTTAGAGAATGTCATCACTCAAAACTGACTATACACCCCGGTGGTAATAAGATGTATCGAGACATGAGACAGACTTACTACTGGGAAGGGATGAAAAGAGACGTTGGGGAGTTTATATCCAAATGCGTAAATTGCCAGCTAGTTAAAGCCGAGCAAAAGAAGCCTAGTGGGTTGTTACAGCCATTAGAAATTCCTGAATGGAAATGGGAGCAAGTTTCGATGGATTTCATTGATGGTTTACCAAGGACTAGATCGGGACATGATAGCATTTGGGTGATTGTGGACCGATTAACCAAAAGTGCAAGATTTATACCAGTCAGATCGACCAGAACGGCAGCTAAGTTAGCAGAATTGTATATGAAGTGGGTAGTGAGATTCCATGGAGTACCTAAAAGCATTGTGAGTGACCGAGACCCGTTGTTCACTAGTGGGTTTTGGAAGAGCTTACAAGAAGCTCTAGGGTCAGAGTTACATCTCAGTACCGCATATCATCCTCAGACCGACGGTCAGACGGAGAGGGTGAATCGTATTTTGGAAGATCTCTTGAGAGCATGTATATTGGATTTTGGTGGATCATGGGATGACCATTTGCATCTAGTAGAGTTTGCATATAATAATAGCTACCAATCCAGTATCGGTATGGCTCCGTTTGAAGCTTTGTACGGAAGACCATGCAACTCACCATCATGTTGGATAGAGACTGGCGAGAAGTTTATGCTTGGACCAGATGTGGTGAGGGAAACTTCAGATAAAATCAAGACCATTCAACAACGAATGAAGGCTGCCCAAGATAGGCAGAAGAGTTATGCCGATAAGAGGAGAAGAGACTTAAAATTCTCCGTTGGCGACTTGGTGTTTGTCAAGATTTCTCCGTTGAAGAGCGTAATACGATTTGGTAGGAGAGGAAAGTTGGCACCAAGATTCGTTGGCCCATTCCCTGTTCTTGAACTAGTCGGGAATTTGGCATATAGAATTGACTTACCAGACAAGATGGCGGGAGTTCACAACGTATTTCATGTTTCCCAGTTAAGGAAGTTTGTGCACGACCCTAATGTGGCTATTTCACCTGATCAGTTGGACGATATCGAGGTTGAACCTGAGGCGGTTGGGAACCGTAGGCCTATGCGTATCGTTGGGAACGATACGAAGCAACTTCGAAGGAAGGCGGTGAAATTAGTCAAAGTCCAGTGGGGTGAGGATGAGAAAGACTGTACTTGGGAAACAGAGGAGGACATAAGGAAGAAGTATCCAGAACTCTTTGCCTGGTAAGATTTAATTAGCGATTTAGTTTTCCGCATGCTAGGTTATGTTTGTTTTGCTTGTTTTGCATGTTTGGTTGCTGTGAATGATTGTTAAGTATGCGGGATTCATTGTTTGTTTCTTTGTTAAGGAATTTCGGGGGCGAAATTTCTTAAGGGGGGGAGAATGTAACGACCTACATTCTACGCATCGGAAGATCATAGAATATTTATTTCTTTTTCTTAGTAAGTTGTATGGTCGTGTACTTTTGGGAAACGACTAGTAGGGTCATTTCCCATGTTCATGATTTTTGTCGATTTTTAAATGACCGTTTTGCCCCTAGTTGAACTTGTTTTGACCATAACTTTTGACTGGAAAAGAATTTTGACCTGAAACCACTTCCATTGGATCCGGATGATGGATTAGAATTCCGTAGAGTGGTCATATTAGCCAAACGGACTCACCGTTTGGGAGATATGGCTGAAACAAGTTTCAGATGGTGAAAAACAGCTTAATTGGGCTTAACCGGGTGATTAACAGCTAGGCCCAAAGGGGGATTTCGGGATTAGGAGTTTAAAAGGGCTGTTAGGGTTTGGAGAATACCTTTTTCTCATTTTTCAGTCGTCACTATTCATTCCTCTTAACCTAGCCATGGCCTCCACCCTCTAAATCTCTTCAAAACACCTCTTAATCACTTTCTAATTGAAGATTAGGCTTAGCAAACATCAAATCAAGGAGTATTAGCACGAGAACCGAGGTAGAGCTGCTGTGTAAGATTGGGAACAGCGCCAAATCAGAGAATATTTCAGTTTTGGGGTTTTAGTGGTGGCAAAGGTGAGTGATTAGCTTGCTTTTACACTAATTACGGTTAATTATGGGTAATTAGTGAAGATTAGCGAATTTATACATTAATAAATTCTGGAAAAATTCCTAAAATTCTATAATGATGTTTTATGGCTCTGATAAAAATTTGGGCTAATTTGGATAAGTTTTGCTAATTGTATGCATAATCACGGTTAAGAAGGATTAAGGGGAAAACATGGGTTTCTGGGTATGTTTGATCTAAAGTATTTCATGTAAACGATGTTTTAATGTTTGTGATTGATTCTATATGTTGTTACTACTGTTTGGAATGTTTTGTAATGTCATAGGAAGTTTAGAATGGTTGAAAACGCCGTCGTTCGGCGAAAATAGCTTGCTGGAAAAAGTTGCAGATTTTCAGAACCGGTTAGGAAGAACACCCGATCCGAACCGGATAGGAGGAGGAGATCCGATCCGAACCGGATAGGAGGAGGAGATCCGATCCGAACCGGATAGGAGGAGTAGATCCGATCCGAACCGAATAGAAGGAGGAGATCCGAACCGAACCGGAAAGGAGGAGACACCCGAACCGAACCAGATAGGAGGAGACACCCGAACCGAACCGGATAGGAGGAGGAGATCCGATCCGAACCAAATAGAAGGAGGAGATCCGAACCGAACTGGATAGGAGGAGACACCCGAACCGAACCGGATAGGAGGAGACACCCGAACCGAACCGGATAGGAGGAGGAGATCCGACCCGAACCGGATAGAGGTGGAGACCCGAACCGAACCGGATAGGAGGAGGATGCCCGAACCGAACCGAATAGGAGGAAGAGACCCGAACCGAACCGAAGAAGACCATAACCCGAGATGCAAAGGTAGTCCAAATGGAAAGTTTGTACCAAGGATTCAGATGGGAATCAACGAGTTAACTTCATGATTGGGCTTTGCTGCGGGACGTGTGCTAAGGGGCTGTCGATGTATGTAACTTTGGATCACTATGTATAGGGGGTACGTGAACGGATTCAGGGCCACAGTGGTCTAGGTACGACTAAAAGAGCTATAGACCAATGAAGTGGGGTCATTTGTAAAGGTTTAGTCATGACTCCATGGGGTAAGCTTGGTGGTAGCAGTAGTTGTACAAGCCGAACTCCGTCACTACTTCGATGGGTCTAGTGGTTGAAAGCGGTATACATCGTATGCTTTATGCACTGAGTGAGAGATGTGAGGATGGTTGCCATGATTGAATTATTTGCTATCCCTATGACATGCACACCCCCACCCCCGTATTTCTTTACACCATATGTTGATGGCACCTTAGAGTATTGTACAGTATGTAGTGCTAACTCTTTGGTTGCAGGTCCAGGTTCAGGTATGGTTTAGTATACCTGTTATTGTTCTGTTTAGCTGCTTATCGCTCATACCAGACTTTTTGTCTGACCCAGAGTTTTATGTCTCTTCTTATTACTCTGGGTGCTCACACGAGCAGACTAGAGACAGGTTAGCTGGTGATGCACGGGTAGATGATCCGGAGACGAGCAGGAGGCTTCCACGTAATATATATATATATAGTATTCTCCCTGTGTTGTCGAAGATCACTGCTTGGGCATTGGTGGTGCATCTTCCACTTTAGCTTTCTTTTGTTTAGAGACAGTAGATTTTGAAAAGTTGTAATAAGCTGTATTTGGATTTCCGCTGCTCTGATGTTGACATTTATTATTAGTTATCAGCTTATGCACTGTCTCACCTGTTTTATGTCAAGTATGTTATTATTATATTTTATTCCATGCGCTGTGAGACATTCTACAGGTTCCTTGATTAGTTCATTTTCTTCTTTCTTTTCTTATGACGACCGTTCCGTGCTAGTTGGACATGTGTACAGCGCACAATTGGAGGAAGTGTCGGTTGGTGCGGGGCGGGCCGTCACAATTTTTCTCCTAATTGTACTTGTAGAAAATAATAATATGTTATATGCATGAGTTTTCATCGGAAGGTGGAGAAGATGCCGGGAAACGTTTCATCTTCACTATCCTCTATACTTAAAATTCTTCCTCCTTGCTGCAAGTTTCCTCTTTGATATACCATCTTCATTGCCTCTAACCCGGTGAAACAGTGTTTCGTTTGTGTTAGTTATTTGTGTTAGGTGTAGTGACATACGCAGAAATCTCGTTCAGTGGGGGCGAAAAATAGAAAAAAAAATTTCTATACGAGGTTAACAAATCCAAGTGCATTGTTATCTCATTTTTGGTGTATAGTAGTTATGTGACGACCCCAAACCCCCGTTCCACCGTGGTAAGGGTAATCTTTGGAATATAACACAGAAACAAATAACAGCAGAACATAAATATATCCATACACCATATAATGTACAACAGAATACACTGGATAAACATAATCATCAGAGTTTCACAGTATACAGGATCATACTTAGTACAAAATACAGTTCAGCTTTACATAAAATGTCTACAGCGGAATCAAAACATAATATGTACAGCAGGAGCTGAACAGCATAAAAAGAAAGAAATGGTAGAATCCATCTTCAGCTCCATAGCTGTCCAGAAAGAGCCCGCTAAAACCTGAATATAAGGCTGCCTGTGTAGAAAATAGGGCACCCGAGTTTGCAAGTGAAACAAAGTACGAGTCAGTCATGGGACTGGTATGAGAAACCTACTTAACTTATTTTACAATAAGGCTAATCACAGGACCACGCCGCTAACGCGGAACATGTTTACTCCATTGGATTGTTGGTGCTCAAAACAAGTAAATAATTTAAACATCGCAATGCTTTTATAAAAATGAAGCCATTATGAGACTCAGTTCCCATCATACATTGCAACACAAACTGGAGGATAGAGTTTTACCCTATAATGGCCAAAATATGCTAGATACATATAAAACAAAAGCATTTGGTATTATTATTAGTGTTTATATATTTCAAAAACAATTTCAATCATAAGTATCAATTATAGATGGCATGGGTACCATATATCATGTCGCCATATATAGGTATACAATCAAAACTACACAATGACGTATTTGGAAATTGGATTTCCGTCATGAACCAAGGCAAGGGGTCGTCCTTATCGCTTCGAGACGCTCTAGCCCGTGTCTCAGGAACAGCCGCAACCAAGGTTTTAAATCTCGGATTTTGGCCAATATCTCAGAAAAATATGTCGGCTATCTCGGGCGATATTTGAAACACTTATAACTAAACTAGCTGCCAAATCTCGGATTTTGGCTAATATCTCGGATTTTTTATCTGGCGATCTCGGGGAGATTTAAAAGCCTTGCCGCAACTGCACCTTGGATCATCAGGGCCGGTCCACACAAAGTGGATTAAAATGCCTAAACACTGCGTTTCTTCATCCTATACGGAGTCAACTGGTCATATACTGACCAAACCATCGGCCCTATAGCGGCCGATATAACCGAGGCGCCTCGCTATCCATCATCCACATAAGTAAAATGCCCGAGCATGTAAAACCCAAAACACCACTCCTAGCTAGAAGGAAACACATGTCCTCCCTGATGTCCTCTCCTGTTTCTAGCTCATACCGGGGTGTGAGGCCCGCGAATCAACGTTAAACACAAAGCTAGCTATTTAAAGCGCTGCTTTGATTATCAACCACAAAACTCTGCTTTTCAAGAAAAGCCTTGATCACAACATCTCTGCGTGCCACATTGTCAATCTACAACGTCAGACATACACATCCATTTACAAGTCCGTTCTGGGTCTAAACGAAACCGGAGGTACCTTATTCCTCTCTCGTATGTCCAATACAGGAGAGAGGCCATCGCATATCCGAACGATCAACAAGTACGTCCAGACGACCGCCACTGTAACCCTTTCAGGGCAGCAACTCCCGTCAAAGGCATCAGTAGCCATCCATTCGATGTGAAGATCCTCGGTCTTGCACCGTCTTCATATCTTCGACTTCTAACCGTTGATCAATTATTTAAAATGAGAATTAACTCGGCCTTTTCAAATAATTCACGTATGTTTAGAATTTCAAATAAATTCATTTCAATGGTTAAATTACCTGACATCCATAATTCAGTTCATTAATGTAGTTTTCACGTCAAACACATTCAACCATCAAATATCCTCTAAACCGAGTAAATTCAGTTTATTTCCATTCCATATCGTTTATAATATTTTATAACGATTTATTGCTATTTTTATTTATTTAAATATAGCCAATTTATTCAAACAACGCTTCAGACCATAACGTAGCCATGGCGCTGTTTTTCTTCAGGTTTGATTTACCCATATCTGAAAATCTAGCCATTGGATCTTTACAAATTTTATACCATTAGAAAGATCTTTTCAAAGCGGACCCAACGGTTCTAGTTTTGGGAAAATCCGACGGTCGTATCTCCCGGTACAATCGTTTGAAGTTACGATTTCAAAATACGAACTATAGCGTCGTTATTCGATTTAGTTTAATTATATTTATATATATTAATATAGTCTATTCTGGCGCTGTTTTCATTCAGATTTGAATTTAACTTTTCACAAAATCTAATCGTTGGATCTTTACAGATTTGGTGTCATTGGAAAGATATTTCCAAAGCGGACCCAACAGTTTCGGTTTCAGGAAAATCCGATGGTCGGATCTCCCGCAATAATCGTTTAAAATCACGGTTTCAAAATACGAACTTCAGCTTCGTTATTCGTTTTATTTTAATTATATATATATATATATATGTGTGTGTGTGTGTGTGTGTGTGTGTGTGTGTGTGTGATCCGTTCTTTAATTTCCAAACCATTTTTGTTTCATATATTTAATAAAAATAATATTTTTACCCAACAAATATTTATTTCAACACATGTCTATTTTTAACACTTCATATATATAATAAAAATGTGATTTTTTTTATTGTCAAAACAATTTATTTCAAACATGAATATTTTTAGCGATTCATATGTATTATAAAAATGTGATTTTTATTGTTAAAACAATTTATTTCAAGTATGAATATTTTGTATACTTCATATACATGATAAAAATGTGATTTTTATCTTTCAAACAATTTATTCGTAATATAAATATTTTCCCAACACATGAATATATTTCAATACATGAATATAAATCAAACACATGAATATTTCAGAAAATTTCGGCAGCATAACGACAGGGGGTTAAAAACCGGCACCGTCCCGAGTACGGCTCCTCGCACTACCTTACGCCCCGCAGCGTTCCCTAAGGGGCTTATCCTTATAATCTAAATATTTCGATCATTTTCATATCACAATGAATATTTCTACAAACAATTCCAATTTTGTTTCAACCACAATAAATCATTATCAACCATTCGCATTTATCAACCAAATTTCACGTCAACCAAAATCCAAACAATCACAACCAATATATATCGTCCATGGTCTGTAGACGAGGGGAGTATATATATATGTAGATATATGTATATAAATATATTTCTATTGCATTTCAATATCATTTCAATTCCATTCAATGCACATATGATTTTTACAACGTATATATAACTTATACATCGCACATACAACTTATACAATGCTTATACAGGAGGTGTACAACGCTTATATAACTTATATATCGATCGTATAGTTTATACATTGCCATTCCATATCGTTTATAATTTAGAAATCTCACTTTGGGTTCCACTCCCCCAAAAATTGTAGGAAGCTCTAAAAATTCTCCGCTATCTTCTAGAATGTAGAATACGTCCATACGGTCCCGGTGTCTCTTGTTTCACTGAATTTCGACAACACAACAAAACGATAGGATTTTTATAAGTTAATCATATTTCGTGATGGTTTTTGAATGTTGAAAACAGTTTATTTTATAATGGTCGTTACCTTCAGCGCCGGGTTCGAAACTAGGGATGGATTTTGCGCTCGATCCGTTCAGCTAGGAGAGGATCGGATTCCACCACGACGTAGTGCTCGGAGAGGCGCGCTTGGGGGTGCTGACAGTGTCGAACTCGAAGGTCAAGGGGAGAAGGAATCGGCCAGCGAACGACGTAACTTCAGGAGGTTGATTCGAGAGGAATACTCGATGATAAATTACCCAACCAGTATAGATTTAAAGCTCTGTTGATGCTCTACAAAAATCCCAACTGGGTGGAGTGATTTTAATGCATGGATGAGGAGAAATTGAAGAGAGAAGGGCTGTGTTGTTTCCGTCGTCGGTTGAAGAGCATCGGGGAGAGAGAAAATGTGATGGAGGAAAATGATTGGCCTACGGTTTTTATTTTAATTTTTAATTTAACTATTTCCAAAAATACCCTTTTCTCATACGAACTCCAATTCAAACCCAACGACTATCGCCCTTAGCAAAATACCCCCATTCTGGACACAATGGAATATTTTTCGTAGGCCTATTCAACTATTTCAATCATTTATTCTTCAAATTAAAATATAAAACATTCAATATTTGATTTGAACGTACATTTCAATTTGCCGGGGCCATATACTGACACCAAAAATTCCAAAAAAAATAAATCTACCTATGTTTGGACGATAGGGTCCCAAAAAAATAATTTCATCGAATTTGGAGACCGTTTGAAAAATGGTCATTTTCCGGTCGATCCAATTTGACTGAAATCAACCAAACACATTTTCCTTTGCCACGCTCAAATATTAACTCCAAAAATTATGGAATTTGAAATCTAGCAATAATTTGACATTCCAGATCCAACAAAAGTGGTTTCGTCGAAAACGGAGGTCGTTTGCAAAATGTCTATTTTCAAGGGCTATATAAACTCCATAGCGACCTTTCTGAATATTCATTTGGCCATAACTTTTGATTCCCGCTATGAAATTTCAATTTTTCATATTCGTTAGAATGATATTCATAAACATATTTAAATCTTTTTGGTTTCACTAAAATCTGTTTTATTTCGCATCTGGTACAGTCAGTCAAAGTTCGAATTCAAATTTTCAAACTGCCGCGCCATTTCAGGCCTTGTTTTATAATTAAAATAAATATATTTATTTTCCAACATCGATTCAAATAGACTTTTGGTCGTTATTATTTAAAATAATTTATTTTAAATATTCAAAATCCACTAAAATAGCCAAATTAAAATTTTTAAATTGGTTCTGATTTTCCGGGTTGTTACAATATATGTATATTGCTATCCTACATAAACATAGTGAATAACGACTTGTTTTTTTAACTTTGAAAAAAAAAATCTTTATAAGTTTCATACACTAAAAAAATCAATAACCAAGTATTATAAATTTAATCAAATAAGCATTTATTATCTTGCTGTGCAATCTAAAAATTACTACAGTTATAATATTTTCTGTATTTTCATTACAAAAAGTAAGGAATAGACACACCAACTGGATTTAGACAATGTTTTCTAAATTTATTTGTGCTAGTTATACTTAATCACTCAGATTTTAACAAACTGAAATAGTAGTGGAGATTACGACCAAAAATTGGATTAATTTTTGAAGTTGTGTATGATAGGTCTTTAGTTTCTATATTGAAATATATTTGAGTCTAGACAGCGGTAATCACAGCAGTTGCAAATTCATTGTAGTTCCATGGTTCCTCTTTTGATTTTAGTAGGTCAAACTCAAATTATTATAAAATGGAAAATGATGCTGCCATTTGTTCTGATAGACAAGCTGAAACACATCAGAATTCTCCCCAATTTTTTATTTTTTTAGAAAATTGGTACTTCATTATACATACATACATATATATGTATGTATATATATATATATTTAATTTTAAACCTCCAGTTGTACAATTCCCAACGACGTTTGCCCTAAGAATTTTATTTGTAGGAAAATTACCAGAGCTACTTTTGGCACCTTCAGCAATCAGCAGTATGGAGGTCTGACCATTCCATGTTAGTAGAACTCATTGCCTGCAACTGGATAAAACCATCTCGAGGAACCCAAGTTTGTTTCATGTTTTGCTGGCTCAGGCGAGATTTCCGTCGGGACATGACAACCTGAAAACCATCTGCATCTAGCGCTGGAGGGGAAGGAACTATTGTTTCAAAAACTATAGCCTGTGCTTCGGTTGCTTCAAGCATCAATTTATAGGTCATTGCCGTCAATTTCAGTTTTCTAGGAATTAGGGCTTTTTGGCCAAGTGCAATTTGTTCTACATCGAGCCCGGAATTGATGTCAGGAGGCTTGGGCGGATTAGTAGAAGGAAGAGGAGGAGTCGGAGGTGCCAGAAACGAGGTCTGAAAGATTGGGAGTGGACCGAATTGGTTTGGCAGGAAATTTTTTTAGTCACCATGTCTTTTCGCAGGTCGACAAACTACAACTATTTTTTTCAGTGGGTCTGGGAGACCCCACTCGGCCTAAACTGTGTCCGACCTTGGTTAGGAGTTAATGTGTTATGGCATTGTGAGAGTTATTTTTGAATTGATTTTATTTATGTAATACTTTTTCACGAACAGCTCGGTACATGCCTTATTGGGATTATAAATGATACGGCCTACATGCGAAATTGCAAATAATATGCTTTGTTCACACTGTGTGTTAAAGCAAAGTGCGAATATGGTCAA
The DNA here is from genome assembly GCA_030737875.1 of Allium sativum. NCBI lineage: Eukaryota > Viridiplantae > Streptophyta > Magnoliopsida > Asparagales > Amaryllidaceae > Allium > Allium sativum. Next base: position 527,643,081 of record CM060913.1, on the reverse strand, counting down.
GCATGGTAACTGTTTTCAATTTACTTATTATCATTTTGTCAATGTGCTTATTTTTGCATAGCTACTAATTCTACCATCATCATTAATATTAAGATTATATATGTTGATATGTTTATTTTGTCAACACTTATTTTGCATACAGCTAGAAAACTATACCACATTCTAATTTGCAAGGGCGAAGCTAGCCCCGAGCGAGCCTTGGCTACAGCCCAGTGTCGGAAAAACTCTGAGATGGTAGGTAGAATCAACAGGTTGAAGAAACCTCTTTAGATCCTCCATGATTTTTCCTAGCATCTACTTTGAGGAAGAAAGGACAGTATGAAACGGCCTGAAATCCCCCTTACGGAAAATCACGGATTGAGTTGAGGACAAGACAAATCAGAACTCAAACAGAAGAACATTTCATTGCTTATTACAACTATTCATCAGAATACAAGAATATACAGATTATTAACAAATAATATACATTATAAAATACCAGAGATTACAATACATTACGTAGCAGCGGAAAATAATACAATACACAACTAGAAGTAATACACGGATACAGAGCTTTCCGAGTATCATTCCAGCTGTAAATCAGGATCCTATGAATATAAATCTGCAAAACCAAAACTACTAGCTTCCCGTGTCAAAATAAGGGCACCTAGAGTTTAGGCTAAAACAATAAACTCTAGGTCAGTCATGGGACTGGAGTGAGAACTAAAACAGTTGTTAATCTTCATTTTAAAGTTAGGTAAATCAAGGGACCACGCCGTATAACATGGAACGGGTTTCCTCCCAAGAATACCTGTGCATAGAACAACAACGCAATGCTAAATAAAGAACAATGAAGCTATTATAAGACCCAGGTCCCATCACACAATGCAACACAAGCCGGAGGATAGGGTTTTTACCTTATTATAGCCAAAGAATGCTTGACACGCTAAATTTCATCTTTTATTATTACTATAAGTGTATAGTGTCAAAATAATTTCAATCATAAGTATCAATCATAGACGGCATAAGTGCCCCCATACCACTATGTCTCCATATATAGGTATACAATCAAAACCGAAAAGTCACGTATCGGAAGTTGGATTTCCATCTGTGAACCGAGGCAAAAGATAGTCCTCTACCGATTCGAGACTCTCTAGCCCGAGCCTTAGGAGCAGAACGCATCGTCCCTTAGGAGCCACAGGGTCGGTCCACCGATGTGGATTAAAATGCCTGAACACTGCGTTTCCCCGCCCTTTGGGGCGTAAATGAGTCCAATGACTCCATCGGCTCCACATAATCACCGATATATCTGAGGCGCCTCGCAACAACAACAACCACACAGGTGAAAATAATATAAATGTCAGGGCTGATAGGTCACTGACACCACCCTAGCTAGAAGGAAACGCATGTCCACCCTGGATCCTTCTCCCGTTTCTGGTTCACGCCGGGATATGAGGCTCACGAATCAACGCTACACAAAGCTATGCCACACAGGCCGTGCATTAATCATCAACCACAAGACTCTGTTTTTCAACAAAAGCCTTGATCATTTGCCACTTAGGCATGCCACACAGGCAATTCACTCCATGCAATTGATATCCACCAATATATAACACCTGAGCTCGTACGTCTCAGAGAAGGGCGTGAAGCAAGAAAATAAATTCTCCATCGCCAAACAGATATATATTTAATAGAAATCAACCAGACAGAATAAAATCCAATGTCAGACACACAGTCCATTTACAAGTTCGTTCTGGGTCTGAACGAAACCGGAGGCACCTTGTACCTCGCCTATCCATCGATCTCCAAGTACGTCTGGACGATCACTAACTGATTCCCTCCTCTTGGGTGTACAACCCAATCAAGATCATCAGTAATCACCCAAACGATGTGAGGACCTCCGGTCTTCGACCACCGTCTTCATCCTCGACACCATGTCGAATCAGTTATTCAGAATGGGATAAACCTGGTCTTTCTAAATAACTCGCGTATATAATAAACAAGTGTTACACAAACCCAACATACGCCTCATTCCAATTCAGAATATTCTTTTATTAAAATATTCTTATGCTTTCGGGAAAGGCTCGCATTAATTTTATCAAAGATAAATTCTTTAAATTCATTCTTTAATCTTCTTTTGAATATCAATTCAAACTAGTCGGGATTAGCGAACCACACCGGAGTAATCATTTATTTTATTTCCCAATCCCAACCTATTCATCCCATGAAGTAAAACTGTTCATTCTTCATATCTAACACCACAGTGTTATCGGTAAATTCAATTACTATTTCACGTTCAAATCTAATTAAATATTTAACTATCGTCTGGAGCAAAACTGGTGACACTCCATTCTCGATCATTTCAATCTAATTAAAGATTCATTAAAAGTCCACTTAGATTTAATCTTCCCAAAAAATCAAAATTAATGATTGTTTAACTTGGGAAATCATATCCTGTCTTTAACTGAGTTAAAGAACCAACGTCACTTAAAACACGGTTCACTATAAACCCAAAATTACATTCTAATTCAATTCCATTTAAACATCATTTAATTGGCATGCTTCATTAAATCTAAATAAAAAGATTTAATCTTATTCTCAACTGGGTTTAAGAATAGTGTTAATGAAGACATCGTTCACGACAAACCCAAATCCCATTCGATATTAAATACAAGGCTTTGAATAGAAAATATATCGGCTTATATTCAATATCAAATTCTGCGACCAACAAATATTGTATTGGAAATAATGATATAAACATATCTTTCAAATTTCCATAACAATATCTGTATAATCACGAAATCCAACATCGAAATATTCCAAAGACAGTTTCAATTCAAATCCATTCCAATTCAATTATTGGAAATTCAGGTTACTTATAAAACCATTTCAAATCCAATTTATTTATTTTTAAAAATAAATGGATTTTTATTCTAGTTCAAAACTAGTTCATTTTGATAAAAATCTATTTTTATCTTTTCAAATATGGAATTTTTCATCCCAATTCTTCACAAATCATTTCTTATGATTTTACACAAATTATTACTATATTTAATAATTTTATCAAGGCCCGTACAGTCGATTTCCACAAACGGCCATCGAACTGCACTTACAACGACCTTTTCCAAATTTTATTTTGACATAATTGCAAATCCAACCGTTAGATTTCAAATCTCTAATATTATTTAGAAAGCTCTTTTCGATACGAACCCAACGGTTCTGGTTTTAGGAGAATCCGACGGTGGGATCTCCCGTAATATCCATCCGAAGTCAATGGTCGAAATTCGCGAACTGCCGCGGCGCGTTCTATTCAGGCCATTATATATATAATATATATTTCTTCGATTTCCTTTCAAAACGTTTTTTATAAATCGTTTTAAATTTGTTTTCGAAAAGATTTCAACTTCATATTCAATTCCGAATCAAAATTGGATATTTCACAACATCGATATACAAATGATAATATTTTCAAAACGTTATATTTTGAAATCACTTTCTTTTCTTTATTCATTATAAAAATTAATAATATCAATATAAATATCGTTCACGTCAAAATGGCGTCAATCTAGTCAACACGGCTTTTATTCAACATATGAATGTTTATTCTATTCAACACATGAATATTTATTCTTTTCAACACATGAATATTTATTTCCATTCAAGAATATTTATTTCCATTCAACACAAGAATTTATTTCTATTCAACGCATGAATTTATTTCTATTCAACACATGAATTTATTATTCAACACATGAATTTATTTTCTATTCAACACATGAATATATTTTCTATTCGACACATGAATATATTTCTATTCAACACATGAATTTATTTTCTATTCAACACATGAATATAATTTCTATTCAACACATGAATTTATTATTATTATATTCCATATTTTCCAAATTGGAATGAGGCCTAATCAATTGCCATATAATGTTAATTATATGGATTTTCTACAACACATGTATATAATAGCAACGATAAATCACCAACCATCATCCAGAGTGCACCACACAACTGCATAAGCATTAAATATAAATAATCAATGCTTACACAGTTTGTCAACCCATCGATTAACATACAACCAAACAATCGGGATTAGTGTACGTCAAATATCATCCCAATACCCGTGTGGGGTTTCAAATCAACAAACACAGATTTTTATTTGTGCAGTTGGGCGATGTGTAAAATTTATCATCCCAATCAATATCAGTCAAATGGGTGTACATAAACAAATCGTTCGATTTGTAAATGAATATTTATTTTACTTCAATACATGAATATATATGTTATTTCAATACATGAATTTTATTTCTATTCAACACATGAATTTTATTCTATTCAACACATGAATTTTATTCTACTCCACCTCACAATCAATTTTCACACAAACAAATCAATCCAAACGCAATCAAACAAACAAGTCATCCATGGTCTGTGGACGACGGGTGTCGGGTGCTGCTAAGCACCGTCTGCATCATAGTATATATTTCAACCAGAAAATAAATTAAAAGTGAGGAATTCTCACTGACTAGCTAAACGAATTCACCGCGACTCTTCATATGTAGGAAATCTTCACCTTGCTTCTAACGAGATCTGTTTCACGCAGTCTTATGTTAAAAAATCACATTTTTATATCGCTACTCCATATGTAAAAATCATATTTTTATAACAATGTTTATATAATAAAAAAAATCATATTTTCATAACACTCTCCTATATAAAAGCCAAATCTTTTTCGCTACTTCATATATATAAAAATCAAATTTTTATCGCTACTTCATATATATAAAAATCGAATTTTTATTGCTACAACATATATATGAAAATCATATTTTTATATTTCTAACTTCATGATAAAGACTGTATTTTTATTTCAAACCTACATAAGAAAAATTGAATCTTTACTTCTTTAACTTCATAAGAAAAATTGAATCTTTACTTCTTTAACTTCATAAGAAAAATCGACTCTTTACTTCTTTAACTTCATAAGAAAAATCGACTCTTTACTTCTTTAACTTCACAAGAAAAATCGACTCTTTACTTCTTTAACTTCATAAGAAAAATCGACTCTTTACTTCTTTAACTTCATAAGAAAAATCGACTCTTTACTGATTTAACTTCATAAGAAAAATTAATTCTTGAAAACAATGTAATTTAAAATAATTAAAAGGGAAAAACACTTACTGATGGAAGGGGATTTTGCCTTCTCGCTCGCAGAAGGTGGAGCAGCTGACCGGTGCGTCAAGGGGGGCTGTGGGTCCGGAAGTGGAGGGCGGTGGTTGATTTCGGATGCGGCGCATTGGGATTCACGATGGCTTCATTGCAGTCTCGCGGTGTTCGTCGGAGAAGCGATCGAAGGAGGAGGTGGAGGGAGGGGAGCGGCGGTCTTGGGCGGTGGGTTCGGTGGCCAGCGTCCGGCGGCTCGAAGGGAGGCGGATCGTAGTTTTCCGCGTCGTTCCCTTTTTTTTTCTAATTTTGATTTTGAACTGTTAGGTCAAAAGGAGGAGAAAGGGGTTTGTTTATATATATTCAATTTATTATTATTATATTCAATAGTGTTGACTTTTCATTCGACCTCCAAACGAGACCCAACGATTATCGTCCCTAGCTCATTACCCCTACTCCGAACGCAATGGGATATGTTTCGTAAGCCAATTCGACTGTTTCGATAGATTTTTGTTTAAATTAAAATATAAAGTAATATATATTCAATTTGAACGTACATTTTAATTTACCGGGGTCACATACTAACTCTAAAAATCCTAAAAAAAATATTTCTAGCTTCGTATTGACGATACAGTCCTAACAAAACTAATTTCAACAAATTCTGAGACCATTTGAAAAATGGCCATTTTCCAGTCGATTAAAATCAACTAAAACTGGTCAAACGCGTTTTACTTCGCCACGCTCACATATTGACTTCAAAAATTATGAATTTTGAAACCTAGCAATAACTTGACATCACGGATCCAACAAAAGTGGTTTCGTCGAAAACCGAGGTTGTTTGCAGAATTCCTATTTTTAAGGGCCAGAATTCCACATCGACTATTCTGAATTTTCAACTGAGCATAACCTTTTATTCCCGCTATGAAATTTCAATTTTTCGGATTCGCTAGAAAGATATTTTCAAATAGATTCTAATATTTTTGGTTTCACCAAAATACGGTTTATTTTGAATCTAGTACATTCATTTGAACTTTGAAATCGAATTCTCGAACTACGACGCCATTTCAGGCTCGTTATATAATTAAAATAAATTTATTCGTTTTAACTTCATCGAAAATATATTTTCCGTCATTATTATTTAAAATAATTTATTTTAAATATTCAAAATTCGCTTAAATTGCCAAAATAAAATTTTTAAATTGGCTCGGATATCCGGGTTATTACAATCTCCCCCACTTAAAACTTTTCGTCCCCGAAAAGGAACGAAGCCGAAAGTTGTTAAACAAATTAACTCAGCTTCCATTGTTTTATTTTTGGCTTAAGTTCAACTTTTCAGTTTCTAAGAACTTCTCAAATTTTTCAAAAATTTGGCTAACACCCTAAATTTTCGAAAAATTTCGCCATAATCTCCCCTGCACCGGGAGCTTCGGGATATTTCAAATAGCCTCCCATGGCCCTCACCAATCCAAAAAGAAAAAGAAACAGCCAAGCGGCTAGCCAATCGGCTCATAAAATCATTAAAAACCCAAGAAATACAATAAACATGTACCTATTTGTCGGGAAAACAATTTTATTCGTCTTCTCTAGCCTCCTTGCTATGACCTGTTCAATGTAAGTACATGTATATGCATGCAAATGCGACAAATTTCCAATACAATTCACTATTTGGTTCAATTTGGCTAAAGGTTCAACATTTAATTAATCGAACAATAATCAAACAACACTATCAGCAATCAATTAGTTGATTAACTTTTCAATCACATAACTTTGATATATAATCAGAAAAATCACATTTTTGATGCCAAATCATAACAATAAGCCCTATCTAGTTTTGTTTCTCACACCAGTCAATTGGAAATATATAGAAATCTCACTTTCGAAACTCGAAAATAAATACTGGCGATGGCGCCCCATCACCAGAATTATCCCCGAGCAACTAGAGTGTGATTCTATAACTATCAAGTACATTAAAACTTCGAATACACGTTTGCAAGGCGTACATGCAAAATCTTTATATATTGGATTGTCCAAATTAATTTAATACAAATATTCAAATATGTATAAAACGATTAAATTTTAGAAACACAAAATCGTTTTTATTTTTATTAAAAATATACTCTTCACACTCGTTCTAGGATACTACTGATCCCATCTCTAACGAGTCATTCCCATTGGATATTACTAATTCAATCTCTGATGAATTCTTTCGTATGGTTCTAATGTGTCTTGTTCTCGAGCTCTGTAAACCAAAGCTCTAATACCACGATGAAACGACCCGAAATCCCCCTTAGGGGAAATCACGGATTGAGTTGAGGACAAGACAAATCAGAACTCAAACAGAAGAACATTTCATTACCTATTACAACAATTCATCAGAATACAAGAATATACAGAGTATTAACAAATAATATACATTATAAAATATCAGAGATTACAATACATTACATAGCAGCGGAAAATAATACAATACACAACTAGAAGTAATACACAGATATAGAGCTTTCCGAGTATCGTTTCAGCCGTAAATCAGGATCCTGTGAATATAAATCAGTAAAACCAAAACTACTAGCTGCCCGTGTCAAAATAAGGGCACCCAGAGTTTAGGTTAAAACACAATAAACTCCAGGTCAGTCACGGGACTGGAGTGAGAACTAAAACAGTTATTAATCTTTATTTTAAAGTTAGTAAATCAAGAGACCACGCCGTATAACACGGAACGGGTTTCCTTCCAAGAATACCAGTGCATAGAATAACAACGCAATGCTAAATAAAGAAAAATGAAGCTATTATAAGACCCAAGTCCCATCACACAATGCAACACAAGCCGGAGGATAGGGTTTTTACCTTATAATAGCCAAAGAATGCTTGATACGATAAATTTCATCTTTTATTATTACTATAAGTTTATCGTGTCAAAACAATTTCAATCATAAGTATCAATCATAGACGGCATAAGTGCCCCATACCACTATGTCACCATATATAGGTATACAATCAAAACCGCAAAGTCACGTATCGAATGTTGGATTTCCATCTATGAACCGAGGCAAAAGATAGTCCTCTACCGATTCGAGACTCTCTAGCCCGAGCCTCAGGAACAGAACGATTCGTCCCTTAGGAGCCACAGGGCCGGTCAACCAATGTGGATAAAAATGCCTGATCACTATGTTTCCCCGCCCTTTGGGGCGTAAATGAGTCCAATGGCTCCATCGGCTCCACATAGTCACCGATATATCTAAGGTGCCTCGCAACAGCAACAACCGCACAGGTGAAAATAATATAAATGTCAGGGCTGGTAGGTCACTGACACCACCCTAGCTAGAAGGAAACACATGCCCTCCCTGGATCCTTCTCCCGTTTCTGGTTCACACCGGGATGTGAGGCTCGCGAATCAACGCTACACAAAGCTATGCCACACAGGCCGTGCTTTGATCATCAACCACAAGACTTTGCTTTTCAACAAAAGCCTTGATCATTTGCCACTTAGGCATGCCACACAGGCAATTCAATCCATGCGATAGATATCCACCAATATATAACTCCTGAGCTCGTACGTCTCAGAGAAAGGCGTTAAGCAAGAGAATAAATTCTCTACCGCCAAACAGATATATATTTAATAGAAATCAATCACACAGAATAAAATCCAATGTCAGACACACAGTCCATTTACAAGTTCGTTCTGGGTCTGAACGAAACCGGAGACACCTTGTACCTCGCCTATCCATCGATCTCCAAGTAAGTCTGGACGATCACCAACTGATTCCCTCCTCTTGGGTGTACAGCCCAATCAAGATCATCAGTAATCATCCAAACGATGTGAAGACCTCCGGTCTTCGACCACCGTCTTCATCCTCGACACCACGTCGAATTAGTTATTCATAATGGGATAAACCCGGTCTTTCTGAATAACTCGCGTATATAATAAACAAGTGTTACACAAATACAACATACGCCTCATTCCAATTCAGAATATTCTTTTATTCAAATATTCTTATACTTTGGGGAAAGGTTCCCATTAATTTTACCAAAGATAAATTCTTTAAATTTATTCTTTAATCTTCTTTTGAATATCAATTCAAACTAATCGGGATTAGTGAACCACACCGGAGTAATCATTTATTTTATTTCCCAATCCCAACCTATTCATCCCATGAAGTAAAATTGGTCATTCTTCATATCTAACACCACCGTGTTATCGGTAAATTCAATTATAAGTTCACGTTCAAACCTAATTAAAGATTTAACTATCGTCTATAGCAAACTGGTGACAATCCATTCTCGGTCATTTCAATCTAATTAAAGATTCAATAAAACTCCACTTAGTTTTAATCTTCCCAGAAAATCAATATTAATGATTGTTTAACTTGGGAAATCATATCCTGTCTTTAACTGAGTTAAAGAACCAACGTCACTTAAAACACAGTTCACTATAAACCCAAAATCACATTCTAATTCAATTCCAATTAAACATCATTTAATTGGCACACTTCATTAAGTCTAAATAAAAAGATTTAATCTTATTCTCAACTGAGTTTAAGAACAGTGTTAATGAAGACATCATTCACGACGAACCCAAATCCCATTCAATATTAAATACAAGGATCTGAATAGAAAATATATCGGCTTATATTCAATATCAAATTCTACAACCAAAAAATATCGTATTGGACATAATGATATAAACATATCTTTCAAATTTCCATAACAATATCTGTATAATCACGAAATCCAACTTCGAAATATTCCAAAGACAATTTCGATTCAAATCCATTCCAATTCAATTATTGGAAATTCTGGTTACTTTTAAAACCATTTCAAATCCAATTTATTTATTTTTAAAAATAAATGGATTTTAATTCTAGTTCAAAACTAGTTCATTTTGATAAAAATCTATTTTTATCTTTTCAAATATGGAATTTTTCATCCCAATTATTCACAAATCATTTCTTACGGTTTTACACAAAATATTACTATTTTTAATAATTTTATCAAGGCCCGTACAGTCGATTTCCACAAACGGCTATCGAACTGCATTTACAGCGACCTTTTCCAAATTTGATTTGGACATAATTCCAAATCCAACTGTTAGATTTCAAATCTCTAATATTGTTAGAAAGCTCTTTTCGATCCAAACCCAACGGTTACGGTTTTAGGAGAATCCAACGATCGGATCTCCCGTAATATCCATCCGAAGTCAATGGTCGAAATTCGCGAACTGCCGCAGCGCGGCGCGCTCTATTCAGGCCATTATATATATATATATAATATATAGTATATATTTCGTCGATTTCCTTTCAAAACGTATTTTATAAATCGTTTTAAATTTGTTTTCGAAACAATTTCAACTTCATATTCAATTTTTAATCAAAATTGAATATTCCACATCATCGATATACAAATGATAATATTTTCAAAACGTTATATTTTGAAATCACTTTCTTTTCTATATTCATTATAAAAATGAATAAAATCGATATAAATATCATTCATGTCAAAATGGCGTCAATCTAGTCAACACGGCTTTTATTCAACACATGAATGTTTATTCTATTCAATACATGAATATTTATTCTATTCAACACATGAATATTTATTTCTATTCAACACATGAATTTATTTTTATTCAACACATGAATTTATTTCTATTCAACACATGAATTTATTTCTAATGAATTTATTTTCTATTAAACACATGAATATATTTTCTATTCAACACATGAATATATTTCTATTCAACACATGAATTTATTATCTATTTAACACATGAATATAATTTCTATTCAACACATGAATTTATTATTATATTCCTTATTTTCCAAATTGGAATGAGGCCCAATCGATTACCGTATAATATTAATTTTATGGATTTTCTACAACACATGTATATAATAGCAACGATAAATCACCAACCATCATCCAAAGTGCACCACACAATTGCATAAGCATTAAATATAAATAATCAACGCTTACACAGTCTGTCAACCCATCGAATGACATACAACCAAACAATTGGGATTACTGTACGTCAAATATCATCCCGATACCCATGTGGGGTTTCAAATCAACAAATACAGAATTTTATTTGTGCAGTTGGGCGATGTGTAAAATTTATCGTCCCAATCAATATCAGTCAAATGGGTGTACATAAACAAATCGTTCGATTTGTAAATGAATATTTATTTTACTTCAACACATGAATATATTTTTTATTTCAACACATGAATTTTATTTCTATTCAACACATGAATTTTATTCTATTCAACACATGAATTTTATTCTGTTCCACCTCACAATCAATTTTCACACAAACAAATCAATCCAAACGCAATTAAACAAAAAAGGCATCCATGGTCTGTGGACGACGGGTGTCGGGTGCTGCTTAGCACCGTCTGCATCCTAGTATATATTTCAACCAGAAAATAAATTAAAAGTGAGGAGTTCTCACGGACTAGCTAAACGAATTCACCGTGACTCTTCATACGTACGAAATCTTCACCTTGCTTCTAACGAGATCTGTTTCATGCAGTCTTATGTTAAAAATCACATTTTTATATCGCTACTCCAAATGTAAAAATCATATTTTTATAACGATGTTTATAAAATAAAAAAAATCATATTTTCATAACGCTCTTCTATATAAAAACCAAATCTTTTTCGCTACTTCATATATATAAAAATTGAATTTTTATTGCTACTTCATATATATATAAATCGAATTTTTATCGCTACTTCATATATATAAAAATCGAATTTTTATCGCTACAACATATATATTAAAATCATATTTTTATATTTCGAACTTCATGATAAAGATCGTATTTTTATTTCAAACCTACATAAGAAAAATTGAATCATTACTTCTTTAACTTCATAAGAAAAATCGAATCTTTGCTTCTTTAACTTCATAAGAAAAAGCGACTCTTTACTTCTTTAACTTCATAAGAAAAATCGAATCTTTACTTCTTTAACTTCATAAGAAAAATAGACTCTTTACTTCTTTAACTTCATAAGAAAAATCAATGTTTGAAAACAATGTAATTTAAAATAATTAAAAGGGAAAAACACTCACTGATGGAAGGGGGTTTTGCCTGCTAGCTCGCAGAAGGTGGAGCAGCTGACTGGCGCATCAGGGGGGGGGGGGCTGTGGGTCCGGAAGTGGAGGGCGGTGGTTGATTTGGGGTGTGAAGCATTGGGATTCCCGATGGCTTCATCGCAGTCTTGCGGTCTTCGTCGGAGAAGCGATCGAAGGAGGAGGTGGAGGGAGGGGAGCGACGGTCTTGGGCGGTGGGTGCGGTGGCCAGCATCCGGCGGCGCGAAGGGAGGTGGATCGCGGTTTTCCTAGTCGTTCTCTTTTTTTTTTTTTTCTAATTTCTATTTTGAACTGTTAGGTCAAAAGGAGGAGAAAGGGGTTTATTTATATATATTTAATTTATTATTATTATATTCAATAGTGTTGACTTTTCATTCGACCTCCAAACGAGACCCAACGACTGTCGTCCCTAGCTCATTTCCCCCACTCCGAACGCAATGGGATATGTTTCGCAAGCCAATTCGACTGTTTCGTTAGGTTTTTGTTTAAATTAAAGTATAAAGCAATATATATTCAATTTGAACGTACATTTTAATTTACCGTGGTCACATACTAACTCTAAAAATCCTAAAAAAAATTATTTTTAGCTTCGTATTGATGATACGGTCCTAACAAAACTAATTTCATCAAATTCTGAGACCATTTGAAAAATGGTCATTTTCCAGTCGATTAAAATCAACTAAAACGGGTCAAATGCGTTTTACTTCGCCACGCTCACATATTGACTTCAAAAATTATGAATTTTGAAAGCTAGAAATAACTTGACATCACAGATCCAACAAAAGTGGTTTCGTTGAAAATCGAGGTCGTTTGCAAAATTCGTATTTTTAAGGGCCAGAATTCCACAATGACTATTCTGAATTTTCAATTGAGCACAACTTTTTATTCCGGCTATGAAATTTCAATTTTTTGGATTCGCTGGAAAGATATTTTCAAATAGATTCTAATATTTTTGGTGTCGCCAAAATCCAGTTTATTTTGAATCCTGTACATTCATTTGAACTTTAAAATCGAATTTTCGAACTACCGCGCCATTCAGGCTCGTTATAATTAAAATAAATTTATTCGTTTTAACTTTGTCGAAAATATATTTTCCGTCGTTATTATTTAAAATAATTCATTTTAAATATTCAAAATTTGCTAAAATTGCCAAAATAAATTTTTTAAATTGGCTCGGATTTACGGGTTATTACACAGTATAGAGCATGGGATTCACGCGCTTTAATGCTTTCCTTGTTTTTTTGTAGACGTTTGGGTAGTTTTTTCCTGGACTGGGTTAATTAGGTGAGAAGGCCTTATTATTAAGATTGTGTATGATTCGTTTCGTGTGTATCTTATTTTTGCCTTCTCTCCAAAAACTTGGTACCCTTTTTTCATGTTGTATTTAAGTACCAATTTATTTCTAAAAATGAAAAAAAAGAAGAATTTGTTTTCCAATTTTCAATCACATGTCTCTTTCCATTTATCATTTTGCTTCCCAACTTAGAATCACTTCTTTCTTCACTGTAAAATTTGTTTGAGTAAATTAGGAAAACTTTGTTTGACTAAACTAGGCAACCTGTAAATGTTGTCATATTGAATTTAAATAGACATCATTATTCGGTAATGCTACTTACTCAATGTAAAATTACAAAATGCATTGCTATAAGCCAAACTGTAAATCAACCCACCCATTTGCCAATTCCTGGGTCAACCCTTGCTAATTTGCTAGAAGTAAAGAAGAAACATTACATTTCGCACAATAGATATGATTATCAACACTCCTTGATGCATCCCAATCTCCGTTATTTCAAAGGATATGGATCATCTAGTATGTAAATAAAGTTATATAGAGACTAAGATATCAGCATATGATTAAAACAAAATGCTATTACATAAGAAGTATATTGCATTATAAAATAAAGAAAAAATCATTCTTAGCAAATACCACTTATTTCATATCATAAATATCATATTCTCAAAATATCAACACCAGCATACATCAATCCCTCCCAGAACGAACCAAAAAAAAACATATTAGTAGAACAAAATAAAGATACATGAAAATTATAAAGCAATCCAACTAGACCCCGAATCACACAATCCAAGCAAAGACTACCCATTGTTATGTCCTCCTAATGTAGGAAAAAATGAATGGATCAGACATAAAGTTTGGTGAACAAGAAATAAACTAAAAAGAAAAGGTCGCGTGCGATCAGTCTTAGATCTACTTTAAGTATAACAACCATCCTTTTTGACCATTTCGAGTCGGTAATTAAACCAATTCAAATAGTTTGAAACAACATATTTTTAATTGTTTTGGATTTAAAGTAAATCATCATGAACACAGGATAAACATCATATCTCACAGCGGAATAAATATTTTACAATAATACAAAATCTTTAATTTATAAATGATATTAGAGTACAAAAATAAATATAGACAAAACAGAAGACTAAATACCGAATCTCACTAATAATGAATAAATGACTGAAATAGAATAGATATAATATACAAAGATAAATGAATAAACTCCAATGAATCTCAAGTTCCAACAGATAATCTTTAAAATTGAAATACTCAGACTGACCCAAGCATATTGCAAAGACAAAACACTCGAGTCAGGACTAACATTTATGTTGGTGAATTAACTCAAGTGAAATTTTTAATGAAATGCAAATAACTTAAAGGATGCTTGAGATTCCATGCTTTAAGAATCCATGAAACTAATACATATAATATAATACGCTATTATAATAGTGTCTACTCAGTAAAGTAAAGTACTAAAATAGCATAAGTGAGATTACCTTATTACTCTTGCAATGTTTATAATACCGTAGTCTATAATGATACCGCAAAGTCCTTCGTAAACTAGTGGTTATCAAAGGGCACTCCTAGTATGACACAAATCAAAATCGTAGAGACTCGATCAAGATAAATATGACAAGACATGCGAGGGAATACCCAGGTTAGGATGCTACCACTTGCACTCCTGAACTAGTGGTAACGCATAGCCGCAACTATCGCCCGCCTCGGAATGCACTCCCAATTAATGAGTGCACCCAAATCAATCACAAAGTAATAGAAATGGTATCGAAGTAGTACTTCTAATCGAAAGTGCAACCTCACTTAGTCATGGTATAGCTTATATTTTAGTCATTTTAATTATGATCTGAAGATTAAGGCTATCCATCATCGTTCTCTTTCTTCAACCCAGTAATCGTATGCCAAACCATTCTACTTCGTTCAGGATTCTCCACCGTACGCATAGTAGGTAAAGTAGTGTCGGTATTGACAGAGAGTATGACCATACCAACTCCAGTTTCTTTAACAACCAAACATTATATTTTTCACACCGTGATCATTTTGAAATCATATTTCGATACCAAAAATCAATTAAATTCAAGTATTGATTTAATCTCATTTAATCAAACCATTCAGTATTAGTTTAGGTTTAGATTTTAGCTTAT
Organism: Allium sativum; assembly: GCA_030737875.1. Classification (NCBI taxonomy): domain Eukaryota; kingdom Viridiplantae; phylum Streptophyta; class Magnoliopsida; order Asparagales; family Amaryllidaceae; genus Allium; species Allium sativum. The sequence continues at coordinate 527,627,390 of CM060913.1, read as the reverse complement.
ATTAAACCATTTCTTATTAAGATGAATTCAAGTTTACAATATTTATTTTTCAAATATCAATATTATTTGAAATCTTCATTTTTAAATCACCTCAAGTTTATCAAATGTTTAGCTAATTTAACACGAATGAAACAAACTTTCGTATTTTGCTATGTACCACCGCTATGCCTACTAAAACATAGCTTAAATATTAAATTTTGTAATTTATTTAAAATTTTTATGCTAATTGCGATATATCAATCGTCGTTACCCTAAATTGGTCGCATAAACCGATTTAAACGGAGCGAGTGGACTACATGTTTTCGTTATATAACTATTTAGATTACTAGCTATTAAGTAATATATTCTAATTTTAAGAATCATTATTTTATTTATCAATTTTACATTTGTTCTAATCAATAAATTCTAAATGTAACATATCAAGTAGGTTCTTATTTCAAAACAAACATACATGTTTTAAGTTTATATTTAGAAATCAAATTCATACTTTCAACATAAATGACAATTTCAAGTTTCTAACTTTACTTCTAGTTATAAACATTATTTAAAATGTTAAATTTCAACTAACTTCATATATTTAAAATGTTGAATTTATCAAGTCATTATATTCTCCCCTGCTTGAAGCTTTTCGTCATCGAAAAGGAAATGTCTTATAAAATTGTACCTATATATAACTAAACAAAATGTTTGTACTTATCAAACTTTTGCTCAGTTCTTAAACTTATTAGAATGAAAGTAAGTTATCGGATTTTAAAACTAATTTCTTTTCTAACACCCGGATTATAGAAAATATCGGCAGAGTCTCCTTTGCACGGCTCCATAAGAAAAAATTACAATATGTAATATAACATTATACATCTCATCTCCGTAATGAGACACCTCAAACCCGGGGAAACTCTACACACACATATATATATATATATATATATATATATATATGTATACACACACACACACACACATATATATATATATATATATATATATATATATAGAAGTACAGTATGTAATCCGAGATATGTATCTTTTATTAGCATTATAAGCAAATTAGTTTTTTATAGCATTTTAGCGCAAAAGCGACTCCAAAGTGAAGCATACGCCATTGCCACCTACTAAAACACTCAATAAACAATGAGAAACAAGCATATACAAAGTAAGAATAAATCTACATAACATTAACATAACACAAGTAGCACGCATGTCAATAATATGTATATTATTCTAAATGTTTCACAAAATTAATACTAACATTCAAATATATGTTTCCATTTTATTAACATTCAATGTAATTGGATATTCAAGTTATTTAGATTTTAGTTTACTAAATTGATTTTTTCCTCTTGCTCACTACTGATGCTAACATCACCATCCCCTAGTAGCAGCAGCTGAGCAGCTACTCTATTTATTTAGTATTATTATCAATCAATTTTCTTCTTTTATTTATGCCATAATAGAGGCAAGCTAGGACGGAGCTACCAATAAGAGACCCCTGGGCTATAGCCCAGGTTGGATTTATAAACATTATGCATAGTGACAGCCTCGTATAGAAATCTTGGCTCCCTTTTGGCATTCATTCTCCTAGTAAAACAATAAGTGTATTATATATTCTTGGAGTAGATTTATCATTGGGCTTATATTCAAATCTTCTAAGTCTCTAATTATATTTCATAAAAATAAAGAAAGTATAGTGATAAGTTAGGAAAATCCAAAGAACAATAAGAAATCAGTGGTGATCCATTATCATTTTTTTTTGGTAGGAGAGGTACATTTGTTTGTGTGGAATCATTTACAGTTGTATCAATAATCAACGAATGTATTATTATTATCATCATTTTTCATGATTTATACATTCAGTGTAATTTTTTTGTATGTACAATCCTAGCCCGGGACGATTTAAAATCCTAGCTCCGTCCCTGGAGGCAAGTATGATTTGAATACTGTACTTATATGAAGTACTAAACTTTAAATTGCTTGATCACTTAAAGTAATTAAGTGGTATTGTATGATAACTTAACTTGGCAGTGACAACCACTTAGCACTACCAAGTGTTGCATGTAATGAAAATATAAAACAACAAAAAACAATTAAGGGCAAGTGTAAATAAGCAAGAAGTAAAGAAAATAATATCAGATGCATCTTTGTTTCGCACTCTTGAGTGTAGAATGCCAAAGATCATAGCAATTTCTTGCTGATTTCCACTAGCAAATTTTTTTTTTTTTTTGCAAGGCAGGGTTTGTAGAATATCCATTACCTCACAGCGTTAGACGTTAGAATAAGTCGAGGAAATAAGCTTTTCCACAAGGAGTTATTCCTTTTGCAAGTTGAAATTATGCAATTTATATGCCCCAATATGGATTCAATTATTTGTATTTTCTCTATTTTTAGAGGGGGATGCAATAGTTAGATAAAAAAAATCAAATATAAGAGTATGAGTACTGTATCTCAAGTTATTGATGATTTAATTGGAATTTATTTTAGGGAATTGCAAATCTTTAATGCTTTTGAATTTCATTTATTTTACCAAAATGATCAAATCAAAGTATTTTTAGAAACCTTGTATTAATATATAACAGTAGAGAGTCAATAAATGTTGTGAAATCAGTAAAAAAAAAAAAAATAGAAGTTGAATGGCGGCTATTTTAAGTATGCCTTTGTTGATTTAGTTCTAGTAAATAGAATTAGTTTTTTCATTATTACTAAGGACTTAGTGCAATACACTTTATCTCGAGGTAAATTAACCATTACCAATCAAAGGTTTACTAATCAGTAGTGTATTCCCGTGCTATGAATATTTTACCATGGTATTTGGTAAGGTGCTTTCCATTTTTTTATTAGTAAAATCAGTATGGTAATTTAATTTTATATTAGTAACGATAACCATTACATAACAACACCATAATACACCGATCAACCTATTTTCACTATGCAAGTTTCAATGGAGTTACTATTTTCAAATTATCAACTTACAAGTCCTACTTGTGTAAGTTTTCTTTAATATAACATTCATAAATTTACAATCATATAATTCGTAATTTATTTTAAAAGGCCTATTTGTTAAGGGTTCTGATTTTTCTTAAGAAATTTTTATACCATAAGGCTTTTCAAAATACTTCGTTCAATTTATACAACTAAGTGTTAAGACTTAAGAATATATTCACACAAATTTTATTTTTAATCTTCTTACGTTATTTTATTTAGTTAGACTCAAGTTAAGTTTAGAATATAAGCTAGAAGTTGAATTAACGAAAGGACCTACCAACGGGAATCAACAAAGGATGGAGACTCGAATAAATTAAAGAATATTTATGATTTCGAAAACTATCAATCCGATATTTTCTAAGACAGATTTAGAACAAGACTCGAGATCTAAAGGGAAAAATTCTAATCAAATAGAACTTACAAAGGAGCAGATTCTAAGGAGAAGAAACTCTTGAAAAGGCTAAATTTCAATATATATATATATATATATATATATATATATAATCCTTTTACAACTATTTAAAATTATTTTTACTTTTCAAAAATATGCTCTTTTGAGAATGATTCTGAGATTGAATAAACTCATTCTAGGGTATTTCTAACCTATCTCTAATAAGTGTTTATAGACATCATAAGGTAAGTTTATATAAAACCAAAGCTCGGATACCACATGTAACGAGTGAACTTTTCAACCGTGTTGAGTCGATAATTAAACTAACTCTTTCGAAACAATAGACTATTAATTGCTATAAGATTAAAATAAATCATCATAGAATCATAGACATAGAATAAGCAACATGTTTCGCAGCGGAATAAATATTTTAAAATAATACAAAATCTTTAATTTATACATGACATCAGAGTACATAAATAAATACAGATACAGAAGAAGACTAAATATTGAATCTCATTAATACATGAATAAATAAATGACATATAATAGATAGAATATACAAAGATAGATGCTAAACTACAGTGAATCTCAAACTCTAACAGTTGATCTTTAACGATGCAATGCTCAAGCTGACTTGAACATAATACAAAAACAAGACACTCGAGTCAGGACTAACATTCTTGTGTAAGTGAATTAACTCAAGTGAAATTTTCAATGAAATGCAAATAACTTAAAAGACGCTTGGGATTCTAGCCTTTAAGGATCCGTGAAACTAATAAATATAGTTTAATATGCTATTACAATAGTGTATATTCAATAAAGTAAGTATTAAAATAGTGTAAGCGGGACTACCAATTACCCTTGCACCGTTTATAATATCGTAGTTTATATAGATACCATAAAGTCCACCATAAAATAGTGGCTATTAGAGGGAACTCCATAGTTTATACAGATGCCTTGGAGTGATATATCTGTATAGTATTTTACAACAAACTTCGCTACCATTTTATTTGTAAAACAGGTTCTTCGTTAATGACATATAAAGAACATTTTTTTAGCTTTGCCTCCTTAAAAATACCTTAGCAGGATAGCAAAGAAAAAGAGTGCAACAACTGGTAAATAATATAACACATGTCACCCATATACTAAACAAAGAATATAAAAGTCGAAAGAAAAATTACTCCACCCACTTGTCAAATACAATCAGAATAATCCCAAAAACAAAAGAAAAAGGTGAAAACCCTCACTGCAACTCTTCATCCCACATCATAAATTTTTGCGCCTCATTTCTTCATAGATACCCTTTCTTCCTTGCCATATAAAGATACATCCTTCCAAAACACCAATGTTATCACCTCTTATTAAATAATCTTTGCCCTTTGGAGTTTTTCATTTTCTGATTCCTCTCAGACTATAATGACTCGCCTTTTCGATCTCTAGAAAGTTGAATCTGAGACATTTTTAGTATTCACATGCTGTATATTCAAGTGTCTCAAAAAGAAAGAAAAGAAAACAGATTCTTAGATGAAGAAGAAAGGAAAGACAGAACAAAATCTCATAAGAAAATGATTAATCTGCAATACAAACATGATCTTTACTTAATAAGAATGATTATATAAATATACAAATCAGAGTAACAACTCTACAAATTAGCTTGGACAATTATTACAGTCTGCCATTATAATTACTGATAAATACAACATAATCAATGCAAAAAATAATAAAATTACATGAGTTTGATAGGACATCTAGCCAACCCCTGCATCCCCAAATCTTCCAATATTAATTTATACACAATATCAGAATGCATAAATAAATATAGATACAGTGGAAGACGAAATACCAAATCTCACTAATACATGTATAAATGACTGAAATGGAATAGATAGAATATATAAAGGTTGATGAATAAAATCCAGTGAATTTCGGATTTTTAGATTTGGATTTCTCTCATATTACGATCCAAAGAGATCATCGAATTCTCTTAGCTTTCCTTATATTATGATCTGAAGTGATCATAATTTCTTATTACTATCTGAAGACATCATTTCTCTCATATTACAATCTAGAGAGATCATCGGATTCTCTTAGTTTTCTGTTATATTATGATCTGAAGTGATCATAATTTTTTATTACTATCCGAAGACATCATGGGACTTCATTAGAATTCTAGATTTCTGATTATTTAATATGATCTGGAGCCATTGTGGCCTTATATTAATACGAGAGTGATCGTGGTTTTCAATAAATATGGTCCAGTGCGACCATGGATTTCAAGTTTTCTATTATTATGATCTTGCGCGATCGTGGATTTCGGTCCTCGAATATTAGATTTCTGTTCAGCCTCTATTTAGATTTCTAATATTGAAACACTTCTTCCACAGAAAAACATATTTCGGGGGGCAAGTGTTGACCTGCCTTTTTACAAGGTAGTCACGTATTGGTTTTCAGGCTATCAAAGTGCTCAAAACTTGGGTATGAGCTTGGACATGCCCAGACATACTTGATTGAAGTATTGAAGCTCTCAAAGATATGGATATTGGAGGCTTGTATATCGGTTCGACATGCCTGGCACTACACCATAATGGCCATTTGGTAACTCTTATTTTTTTCAACTGCCAACACTTATATGTGTTGTAGACTAGTGACACCAATATGTGTTGCGGTAGTAAAAATATGTCACCAAAAATGTGCCAACACTTATTTGTGTTGGCATGCCTAGTCAACCCTTATATTTTGAGGGTAAAGTGGTAAGCTCTCACCCATAACCTAATCGGTACCTCAATCCTTTCTCCCCAATGCTTATTCCTATGAAGGCCGCACATAATCAAATTAAAAAAAAGGACTTCGATGAATTGATACCAGTGATTATCTAATCGATATCAATATCATATACTAAGGATTTTAGATTTCTCAAATCGGTGTTAGCCTCTCAAATCCTCTTTCCACCTGTTTCTCAATCATGACTTCGAATTGGGGCTTCTAGGAATCGGCAGCTTCTAGGAATCGGCGGCTTCTAGGAATTATGATAAGAGGTAAAGAAATCGATTTCACTTTGTTGTGTTTGGACTATAGATATGAATTTTTGTTGTAGATAGTTTGCGGTCATTTGAAAGATTTACACGTCTATTTTGCTGTATTCGATAAGGAATCATGAAATTATTTTTTGTGAGAGAAATAATTTGGATCTGAGATTATTCATTGTTCTAGACTCTTCTATGTTTACATTTTTTCACTAATTGTGTAGCTGGTGTACATTTTTCTCACTAGTTGTATAGTTGGAATGTAATGGAGGATATAACCCGGCTAAATAAGAGAGAGATTTTTGTTTCTTCATTTTTTTGGTATGGAAAGCTTAATTTTGCTTTAATAGGACAACAATGAGCACTGACATCCATGTTATAATACAATTAATTATACACCAATTTCAAGTGGTCAAGTTTATGTTAAGAATACAAGAGCCGGATAAAGTCAGCATTAATAATTTTGGGGGTAAAACCATCCGGCCCGGGGCTTTAGGAATTTCTACCAAAAATACAGCCTCTTTAACTTTTGAAATGGAAACTGCTACAGCTAAGTATCTCTGCCTTCTGCATTAATAATTTTCCTAGGGTAAACTGTAGGGAAACTGCCCTTGGTCTGACCATTAAACATATCTTGTTCCTGTGTTTCCTCATCGCCATATTAGCATAAATTTTTCAGAATTTGTGTCGCTATATTGAATCCTTGCAATCTTACTTTGCTATTTATTAAATTATGCTGAGAGTTCAAATTGTCCCTGAGTTGAATATGTAAGTAGTTTATTGTACAAGTTTGCGTTCTCGTGGTTTGCATACAAATGGAGGAAAACTCTATTGTGGTAATCTTATAATTGTTGAATTGGGTTGCTTTTGAGTTTATTTTTATTCCAGGATTTCCACTTTGCTTTTATTGTAGGAGTATGGTTTATAAATTTACTAATTTTAGTATCCCATGTCAAAGCTTCAAATCCTTCCTTTATGCAGTCTGAATAACCTTGCAAGTGATACCACAAGTTGGTGCATATTTAAACCCCTTTTGTTGTTTTTCTGGGTTGTTAACTTCAACTCCATTTAATGAAATTTAAATGAACAATTAAAAAAAATCAAGCTCATACTATTCAAATCAAAGCTAAAAATAAACTGAAGTAATGGTTTGAATCCTAGTTAATAATAAAATTGACTGGAATAGTTTAAATAGTAGTAAGTTATATCCTAAATTGTAAAATACACAAATGTAGCAAGCAGTGTAAACAGAGAATGTTGTTTATGAAATCAAAAATGTGTACTTCGAAACCAAAATGGAAATGCACAGACTTTTTTTTCTCTATTTATTTATATACACTAAATGAAAACAGTTGTATACACCAAATTCTTAGCATTACACATGCATATTTTGCATGCTTTTACATTTAATAGTAGAAAAGAAAATGACTGCAATTCAATGGATTATTATGGTTTAACAGGTGAAATTCTTAATTAATCCATACCCCTAATTCATTGGTAATTTTTCATCATCAATTATAGAAAAGGTGTCACTATACAAATAAAAAGAAAAAACTTAAGGCATAAATAAAAAGAATGGTCACTTAAGCATGACCAAGTGCAGGTCCAACTGGACGTGCTTTTATTCTTGTTATGTATAATGCTGTTACTATTAGAAAGCATTTTGAAACTTATTTGATCATATCTACGATTCAGCAACTTGAAACCTTGTGAATTTGTTTGATAAAGTTCCTGACCATTTTTAAACCTTCCTCACTTATGACACTTTCAGGGTGTAACTGAACTCCCTGCAAGGCAAGAGCAAATATTTCACAAACAAATAAAATTAATACATAACAAATGAATGGGTTGTTAGTGTGATACAGAGCATGCGGTTTAAGAGAAGACTACAAAATGGTACAGAAAATATGCAGAAGTAAAGGGTATAATTGTTTCATTAGCATAAACAACCCCAACTTCAAATTATAAAACGATTTCTATTTCCACCTTTAAATCCATTATTGTTATTGTTATTACTTTTAAGTGACTTCGTTATTTGATTTTAGATTCCTTCTTTGACCGATCTCAACTTTTTTGGGAATAATGGATGAGTCTATGCTTGTGCATACCCTCTCGGAAGAACTTATAGAAAAATACTCATGGTAACTTCATAATCTAAGATCTCTGTTTAATGATCAGGCACATAGGTTATATAAGTTGAATTCTGAGAACCAATGCAAGAACAATGATATATTTTATGGAAAAACTACATAATAATCAAAGTACTCATAAACTTCCTTTCAAAATTGATCTGTTGGCAATTAATTTTTTTGCAAACTATAATTTCAACATTGAAAATAAGCAATAAACCTATGATTTTTTTTTGAGTGTATAAAGAAGAGAAAATGATCTAAAAGCATATATGATCATTTTTCATGGAACCGGGGATGGTTTGCTGGTTTACAAAACTTTCATGGCACTTGTTGGTGGTTGTACTGTTGGAAACTTTGACCTTCGTAATAGACGTGAAATAAAAGGAAAAAACTCTCATTAAATTTCTCTGTATATTTTGATTATCAATATTTATTATATTATAGATTCAGTCACATTACGATGAGTTAATGTTTTAATATGATTAGTGTTTTAATATTCATGTGCTACTAATACTTGAATTATGCATATTAGGAAAAGGCATATTAAGAATTTTAATCTGTAACCACAACGTGCTAACACTAATTTGTGATTCAACACATAGAAGTGTTACCTCTTTGTTGAATGCAGGTTCAGTAAGAATACTAGCTGCACTTTGTGGTGTTGTGGGATTGAAGACAACATTTGGTTGAATTGACATGGAAGGGTAATAAGTCACACATTATAAGATGGACAAACTCTAGAACAAAATATTAGCAGTTACTTATGGCAGTTATATGATTCTGCATGAGGGCAAAATTTATATATGGCAAATCATTATTTACATTAATAAAAGATATTCTAAAATTGAAACTATACTTAACTATGCCATTAATCTTTTCCCTTGAAGTCGATCACTTCGAGTTATCGTGTGGACCTACTGTTCTGTTGAGTTTTTTCATAACCTTAAACATGGACCACTAGTTTTTATAAGGATGTTTATCTGATTGTCATTTAAGTCGGCATTTCTATTTCTTATACTTATGGGTATATGCTCGAAATGCGGGAGTCGTGCTTGTTTTACAATTGTGCATATTTTTATCTGACTGTATTATATTTGATGTTATTCTCTAGTCAAAGCAATTAACGCCTTAACATATGTAGATCACTATGTGGATGCGGTATAGTTGAAGTAATATCTCCACTTGCTGCTACTGTCGAAGATGCTATGCAGGTGTAAGAATAAATCTTCTTCATATTAAATTATTATTGTTTACTGACTCTATGACCCACTATTTTAAAACAAATGTTAGATGTTCTTATGTTTTGAAGGACAATAATTTTATTTTCCAATAATATAGGAGATTTCTGGATGTTGATATTATCTTTCTTCATCCATTATGCAAAACTCACCCAGTTCCTGTTAAATCATCATTTAGCTCCTGTCTATCACTTTTAATCAACACGTTTTCATAGTCGATGAATTTGCTAGCTGATGGTTCAAATTATGGTACTTATTACCCATATTTATTATTATTGTTATTACATATTTTGTTGCTAATTATTATTATGATTACTAGTATCACTACTGTAAGTAGGGAACGGTTGTAGCTATTCTGTAAAAAGAAAAGGAAAACAAAGAGCTTCCCTTTAGCAGTCCATATTTACCCAAAATATAATGCCTTAATTTCCATTGCACTACTCACCACTTTCCATGAATAATACTAGTCTGTTCACGGTTAAAAGTACGATGCAGGAGAAGGTTAATGTTTGTTCAGCTGAATCTCGTACGGCAACTCCATTTAGCGTCTACAAGAGAATAGAATCGAGCTTACAAAGAGATTTGGAATTATTAAGTGTTCAGAATGATATGGCACCGCCTATCAGATCGACAACACCAACAAGATTGCCATCCTTGCCAACATTCAATGTTAGAGAAGTACAATCTCGAAGGTTGCTATGTCGTTGCAACATTGAACCAATATTCAAAACATGTTATTTGAATAAAAATGTTGGACGTCGATACTTTATTTGTGCAAACACTGGAACTCTTAGAAACTGTGGATTCATCTATTGGATTGACGAACCATTATGTGATCGTGGTGTGGAATTTGCGTTGGAAGTTCTTGAAGAAAACAAAAGGCTTAAAATGGAGCTTAAATTACAAGATTTCATCGAGTTCAATAGACAAAAGATGTGTCAAAATTAAGAAGGTATGATTTTGAACTTATAACATTTACCATTATTTGAAACTTAAATTATGCTATTTAATTAAATGCACACTGGAAGCAGTGAAATGGAGAAAAAGATAAAGTTTGGTGGTACATGCTATGAAATTTTTTGGATGTAAGGTTCGTTATATGGCTGGAGTTTCGCATTTGGTACTTGTAGACTTCAAATATGAAAAACATCTTGCATTATGTTAATTATGTATTGTTTTTACTATGGAATTGGATATTGTATATGTGTTGAATTTAGTATCTTTATATATTATTATTTTTTGTTAGTTTGTACTTTGTTGTTGTCACGAATATTGATTTTTTTCTTATAGATTTCGTTACACGTTGTTATGTCGAGATAATATCATAGCTGAATGCATATTATATAGAGCTTATGCCATCTTATATGCAAATATAAGTGTTAGTAATGAATATGTTTGCAACTCTTATAAGTGTTACCATATCTTATGGTTCCAACATTTATAAGTGTTAGCAATGAATATGTTTGTAACTCTTATAAGTGTTACCATATCTTATAGTTCCAACATTTATAAGTGTTAGCAATGGATTTCCTATAACACTTATAAGTGTTGCCATATCTTATAGTTCCAACATTTATAAGTGTTAGCAATGAATTTCCTGTAACACTTATAAGTGTTAGCAATGAATATGTTTGTAACACTTATAAGTGTTAGCAGTTACTTTGTTCGTAACACTTATAAGTGTTACAGGAAATTCCTCACAGGCCATTGGTGACACATAAAAGTGTTACGGAAATTATTTGTAACACCTATACTTGTTGGCAATCCACTGTTTTGGTGTAGTGTGGCTTGACTAAGTTGGCTCGACCCTCCACTTGATCACCTCATCTCGATTCAATATAATTCAACTTGAACAAGCCCGGATTGGCTAATCTGACTCGGTGTGCCACGTTTTCATCATCGCGCTATCATTTGGTTTTCGGATCGGCTAATGCGGTTCGATTATGTTGATTTGGACTATGTTGAGTCGGGTACTGAGCACATTCTGGTGACCCATTCAACTGCGTGAACGTGATCCATTCCCTATGCCATAAACTCAAGATCGAAAACCACGTGTCTTGGTTGAGCCAGATCCATGCATTCTTATAAATATCTGATTTTTGGACTTATAACAGTATCAAACTTTTCTTCTTTAGCATCTGTGTAAGGACGTTGTTGCCACTAAAATATTTCCTTTTTCTCCACTTTCTTTCATGCAAATTTAACTGTGCTGTAATCATACAGTATAATAAAAGACAAATTACGCTAAGTGGGCGTAGGTCTAATTGTCGAACTACTATAAAACCTCTTGTGACCCTTTACTTTCTGCATTTTGTGATTGAATGTTAATGTGATCAATGATATTTCCTTGATTTGAGTGTTGAATTCAGAAGAACCAAATTCCATGTCAATAATAGGTATTTATCATTTCAACCTATGTTCTTAATTCATTATAAAAGATTAATTCTAGATTTATTTGATGTTCGTACATATGAAAGTTTGAGATTATTCAACGCAAACAACGGACATACATAAATAAGGTGATTAACAGGGTGAAACACACAATTAAACATCGATATATCAAATATATCGATCTAATGCATCCATCAAAATCCATCCATCCAAACAGTTCAATATCACAACCATTTACTAGTTATCAAGTATCGGGGTAAACTAGCAATTACATTTCAAATTTAAACTAACTGTAAAATTTAAATTAGCAGTTAAAGTAAATTTATACTATTGATGCTAATCAACATAAATATGCATTTTAAAGTACCAAACATAATCCTACCATAACATGATTTTAATTTAGGGTGCATTTGGCATAGGTCCCTATTAAGTTTTAAAATTAGGCTCACATCCGTTCATAAACTTATTGCAAATTTAGTCCCAATTTTTCGAAATTTCAATAAAAAAATATAAAAAAATCACGTAAATTCTTATTTAATGAAAACACGTAAACATAAAAATATTCAGGCGAAAAAACCATCATTAACCACGTCAAGAAAAAAACAACAACAACAGAACAACGAAACTACAGTGCATATATTTGAATTTTCTTTCATACATCTATGCAAGTATTCCAGTTATGCATCTGTGTTTATTTTATTGCATACATCTGTGTAAGTATTGCATAATTCGTGCATACAAGTGTGCAATAATTCGCAGCCTTGCAAATCAATCCATATTTATTTGCATTCAGGTGTGCAAATAAAACAGAAAAGTAGCATACATGTGTGCAATAATCTGCAGGCAAAATTTCAGTCAAGTTCTCTTCATGCAATACTTGCATACACGTGTGCAAATATTTCAAAATTGTTGCACATATGCATGCAAATTTCTGTCTAGATTTTCAAAAGAAACAACATATGCAATAATTGCATACATATATGCAACTATTGGTAATAGTTGCATACATGTATGCAACTTTTTTCTTTTTAAATTTGTGTGGACTTCCGAGAACATTTCCAGATTTTAAATTTTTTTTTTACCTGACAATGCTTTTTTATTTGGCATAAAAACGTAAAAGGCAGAAGATTCAAAAAGAGGGACTGGGCTTGCATTGAAAACATGAGAAGGACGTGAACCTGATTAAGTTTCAAAACAAGGGACAGAGCATTATTTCCACTTTAATTTAACTAAAAATCAAATATATTAGTTTTACTTGAGTGATTTTAATCACTCATCTTTGATTTTGAACCCATTGAAAATTCAACAAAAACCCAAAATTTGGCAATCTTAGGGTTTGTCCAAACTAGTTACGAAATATCCGGAATTATGATACGACCTACAAATAGTTCAATGTCATCAACTCACCTTTTTCCCCGCTTTCAAAATTTTGAAACCGCCTGTAACATTCCAACACCATGGCCAATACTTTGTTCCTTCCTATCTCATCCACGATCAACTGTTTCGCCCAGGTCCTTCACCAGAACATTCACCTTGACGAAAGCTACCCTTCCGACATCACCATCATCAGCTCGACCCCCTATTGGAAATTCGATCTCACCAACTCTCGGCTACAGGCAATAGTCGCATTTCATGGTAGATCACCGGACCTATCCTAGCCACCTTCATTCGACGCGTGCGGCCACCAGAAGACCCTCAGTAGCGTCGACTTCCCCTCTGGCCTTACCTATACCAATCGGGACTATGCCCCAGGCCACGCTGTAGGAATTTCAAACCCGCAGTATCACATCGCACCAAAAACAATACCCACCAGTTGATGCTCACAAGCGTATGATTTCAAGGATCTGGATTTGTAAGGTTTCGTTGAGTAATTGGTTTAATTTTACTAATTGAAAATTAAAGAAGGCCGGCGGCTTAAATTTTGTTACATGGGATGTTGATTTAGTTTAAAGTTGAGCGGCTATTTATAGCGAAGATATTCGCTTCACGCGTGATGATGACACGCGCTTCGGAGGTGGAACGTTATACCACAAACATTGTGTAATATGTGCAATAAGATTTCATTCAACTAACAATAACTTAATTCTAAACTGAGAACAGAATAGGAAATGAAATACGTGCTTGTAATTGTTCCTATTTGTGTAAAGGAATATGGTGGGCGAAACAGTTATGGAAATGAAAGTAAACTGCTAAGTTTGAACATTTCACGGGAAGAGTTAATGGAGTTAACGCACATTTGTTTTATTCCTGCGTGGCAAGAATGAGTCCATCTAATCTCTTTGTAAAGTTAAATATGGACCACTCTTTGTCTTTTATTTGCTTACCAAGGAACTTAATTATGTAGATAGTATGTCGGCACGGGTCTGGAAATTATATGACATAATCATAATATAATGAGTTGAAAATAAACATAAATATATTCTCAACGTAAGTCTATTCGACAGAATGCACATATTAAATAACTGTTGGAATGAATTGCATCAGACATATTTGCATTCTCTATTACGCTGAATTCCATAATGCATTGACAAAATCTTTGTTTGCGCCAGATTGTAAGTATTAAAATTTATAATAAAGCCACAATGGATCAATTTAAATATACAGGGGTTCGATGCATAACTTGCATTTGATGATTTGATCACAGCATGCATCATAAATACAGTATAATAATATATCAAATCATTACAATGAAGAATTATAAAGCTTTTAAATTTAATCCACTTAGGAGGGAATTATTAGTCAAATACCAAAAAGATCAAATGCCAATTCTCAGCGTGAAGTAGCAGCATAATCGGCCATCCAAAAAGCAGTTTTCTTCCCAGTTTTCAAATTGTTTCTGTCACCTTCAGTTCCTCTACGTTCACATCAAATGACTCCACACCATCCATCTTGTCGAGCATGCTATTAACAGCACCAACACAGAGTTTGCAAGACTTGTCAACCTTGACCACAGCTGTCTCGACCATCCTGAACCTGAGGAGAGCTAGGAAAATGCAAGATTTGTTTGTGAAAATCATAGGTTTATAGAAAAAAATAGTGGTTTATCTACATATCTTCACAAGTGGGGATGTAAGCAAAATATATTATAAGTGGTTATGGTCCAAATTTAAATATGGTGGGGGCACATATACATATGGGAAAACACAATTATGTACGTATTAATTGCAAGATACGCTTAGTATAAAGTATTATTTGTGCTTTAAGTAGAAATAAATTTGATAAAAGAATATTTAAGAACATAAAAGAGATAGGCCTGACCCTACTCTTTGAATATAGATGTATGTTTCATTAAATTCAAGGTTGTCCATTAATGCACTACATGTTATGATTTTTGTGCGCAGCGGAAGCTTGACAAATTGCCAAGAAAAATTGGATCTTTATCACCCAATCACTTGAAGATGAATTTGATTGAAAAAAACAACAACACAAATAATATCGGAAATATGAGCACACGATATTCCACCCAACCACCCTCTTTATTGATTCACTAATAAAAATTGCTTACAAATGTTCTCAACTATCGTTACAAACAATTACAACTTAAACCAATAACCTTATTGAGAAATAGGTAGAGAATATCTAATGGCAAAAAATTTGAGGAGAAAGACAATGAAGAATAATGGCAAATTTTCCACACCTAATGAAGAGATTAGCTAGCCCTTTTCATAGTGAGAATTGCTTCATGCCCAAGAAAAACTTGGCTTCATGCCCAAGAAAACTTGGCTCCCAAAATATCTTCATATATGTTATAAAACTATTTGGTTAAGCACCAAATATCCTTGCAATAAATGTCCACAAATATAGCAACCAATATCTCTCTATAAAATCTAGCACCAAATCTCTTCATAAAATCTAGCACCAAATCTCTTCATCAAATCTAGCACTACATCTCTCCATAAAATCTAACAACAAATCTCTCCACAAAGTATGTAAGATTATTTGTTGCCCAAAATTGTGATTTGCGTATCACCAATTTCAACACCCCACCTTGATACCAAATCACAACATCTCCTCCACTCAAACAATAGCCCCTTAGCTCTCACTTTCAACATTTCTTTCTCAATTAACACCGTTACAAACCTCCACCATCGCCCGCTAATGATGCACCTCCCTTATCCGTGCACCACGCCACTAGTGATCTTCAAAAGCATTTGTAATACCACAAAGACCTCCATCTCGTCTTTGTGGTTTTCACAACTCGACATCTGTCTTCCGCATGACATGATCTCTTCATCTCCGGGATCCCTCGAGCATCATCAAAATCTAGACCCTTGTCGATACCATGATCCTCCACCTTTGGACCATCAGCGGTGACCATATTAACCTCTCCACCTTGTTGTGGACTAGGTTCTTCATTCCAAATTCTCAAAATCTCCTACTCCACAATAGCCATCCATGAAAGCAACATCATCTCCGACATCTACAATCTTCAATCCAAAATCACTCCAAACTACGTGATGAACTGAGCTCCGATACCAAACTGTTATGATTTTTGTGCGCAGCGAAAGATTGAGAAAATGCCAAGAAAAATTGGATCTTTATCACCCAATCACTTAAAGATGAATTTGATTGAAAAAAAAAACACAAATAATATCGGAAATATGAGCACACGATATTCCACCCAACCACCCTCTTTATTGATTCACTAATAAAAATTGTTTACAAACGATCTCAACTATCGTTACAAACAATTACAACTTGAACCAATAATCTTATTGATAAATAGGGAGAGAATATCTAATGACTAAAAATTTGAGAAGAAAGACAATGAAGAATAATGGCAAATTTTCCACACCTAATGAAGAGATTAGCTAGCCCTTTTTATAGTGAGAATTGCTTCATGCCCAAGAAAAACTTGGCTTCATGCCCAAGAAAACTTGGCTCCCAAAATATCTTCATATATGTTATAAAACTATTTGGTTAAGCACCAAATATCCTTGCAATAAATGTCCAAAAATATAGCAACCAATATCTCTCTATAAAATCTAGCACCAAATTTCTTCATAAAATCTAGCACCAAATCTCTTCATCAAATCTAGCACCAAATCTCTCTAAAAAATCTAACAACAAATCTCTCCAAAAATATGTAAGATTATTTATTGCCTAAAATTGTGATTTGCGTATCACCAATTTCAACACTACATATGGTACTAAGAGCATCTCCAACAGAGCTCACTTCAGCTCTTGAATTCTGAATATTACATTAAAATGGTACCCAACAGTTATCCCTACCCTGAATATTCAGGGATTCTGAATTGGTCCCGCATGCCGATTTAATCGGCGCGCGCGTATGCTCTGCTAAATAAATTACCATCCCACTTTTACGTTGTTTTTTTGATTACATTCTATGTTAAAACTGTGGCTTCATAAATCTTCATGTATTATTAATGATAAAGTTCAGCTATACTAATCTGACAAGCGCCATGTGTCCATATTATTAATGCTAAAAGTTGTGTTGTAGCAATAAAATAAGCTAAAAGTTGTGTTGTACCAATAAAACAAGCCTTTCACGAGCTGATTTAATCGGCTCGTGAGCTCATGAGCCGATTTTATCGGCTTGCCATGATAAAATCATGGCAAGCCGATAAAATCGGCTCGCGACTGTTGAGAGATATCACTAATATCTCCTTGAATGTTACGGATCGTAATGTTATGACCCGTAACGTTGTTGGAGATGCTCTAAGAGCATCTCCAACAGAGCTCACTTCAGCTCTTGAGAATTCTGAATATTACATTAAAATGGTACCCAACGGTTATCCCTACCCTGGATATTCAGGAACCAATTAAGACTCTGACTCTGAATAGGTCCCGCGCGGCGCGCGCGTATGCTCTGCTAAATAAATTACCGTCCCACTTTTATGTTGTTTTGTTTAATCACATTCTATGTTAAAACAGCAGCTTCACAAATCTCCATGTATTATTAACGCTAAAGTTCTGCTATACCAATCTGACAAGTGCCATGTGTCCATATTATTAATGCTGAAAGTTGTACTGTAGCAATAAAATAAGCTAAAAGTTGTGCTGTACCAATAAAACAAGCCTTTCACGAGCCGATTTTATCGGCTCACCATGATAAAATCATGGCGTATCGGCTCGCGACTGTTGGGAGATATCACTGATATCTCCCTGAATGTTACGGGTCGTAATGTTACGACCCGTAACTTTTTGGAGATGTTCTAACAGTAGTGTCCTATATCTGGTGTTAATAAAAAAAATAACCAACATCACTCTATTAATTTAAACACCATCATATTTTAATTTTATGGATGGACTTAAGTGTTAAAGAGACTTAATAGTTCTAAAAGAAATAATCTCAGATCATTTAGAGAAGAAATAAACATATTGCATTAGTCTTAAAATTAAATGTTGAAACTGTTAAACAATGTGAAAAAAACTAAAAAGAATGTCATTAGTGGAGAACAATTTGCTTACTACTTTTTTTGGAAAATAACAATAATTACCATATCATCTCAAAAAATAATTCCAACGAAATCACTATTCTAAGATTATAGCATGCACTGACAACTTTTGACAATCAACATTAAAAAGAGAATAATCATAAATTAGTCCTTTTCTCCTTTCTCATTGCTATGAAACTGTTAATTTCATGATATAATAAAAGGAGGTATTCTTATACGAAAGATCACTAAAATATAACTGTAATTTTTGGACAAATTAAATAGTTTGTTATGTAAATAAATCTTTGATGCAGTATATAAGATCTTAAATTTGTTTCAGATGAGGTATTCAAAATACGGATACTTCTGTAATAAGAGAAGATATTCAAAATACTAATCTTTAGGAGAATTCGAGCAGATTAAATTCAAAAGCAATAAACATGATAGTACTACAAAAGATTTGAAATGATCTGGAACGAAAATGATTTGAGACTTCATTTACATACTAAATAATCAAGTGATAACAATTAGTCATAAAAAAGAGAAATCTGACCTACATCACATATTTGGCAAGAAAGAAAGGGGCTGCGGTTCCTCTTCAAACATTAAAATTGTATTTATCATTCAGATCTGGAAGAAGAATTATTCCTTTTTCTCAATAAAAAGAGTCGTGCTCGATAAATAAACGGGGGAGAAATTGAGAAATAATCGATAGAAAGCATTGTGCATAAGAGCATTCCCAGCAGTGGGAATGCTCATGAAAATGGGGACGATCCCCACTAATTTCGTCGAACTAGCGCTCCAGTAGTATGAGTTCGAGCGCGAGTTCGAGGCAAAAGTGGGGATCGTCCCCACTCAAGTTTTGAAGTGTCGATAGATAAACGGTGAAGTGAATCCCGTTTTAGGCATAAATTAAGGAATTTAGGGTTTTTGAGAGCCGCCATTTTTTTTCTGAAGCTAGAATTTGGGTTAAAGACTCGGGTAGGCTCACGCACTGTATACATTAAAAAAAAAACCAATTCGTAAACGGTGAACAGAATACCGTTTAGGGCTAAACGGTTTTCTGTTCACCGTTTATCACATGAAAATTAAATAAAAAAAAGAAATGCCAATCGCCACTTAACT
Source organism: Allium sativum (assembly GCA_030737875.1). Classification (NCBI taxonomy): domain Eukaryota; kingdom Viridiplantae; phylum Streptophyta; class Magnoliopsida; order Asparagales; family Amaryllidaceae; genus Allium; species Allium sativum. Next base: position 527,607,710 of record CM060913.1, on the reverse strand, counting down.
GCTGGAACGCCCGAGCGTTTCCACGCTTATTTGCCTCCCAACACACACTCGTATCAACGTGTTGCTGGCCATGCTCTAAGAAAGTAATCGTGGGAGTAGTTTGTTTTACAGAGTTAAGTTTTGACGTCTGTTTGATGAGGTGGCTGATTTCTAATCATCCGATGTTTTTTGTCAGAATAAATCTCAACCACCCTTTGTCTCTTGGTTTGTTTACCTAAGGGATTTTATTATATAGATTATATTCACTTATAATCTCATATAACATTTCGCACTCACAACCACATAAAAGCTCTGTTAGTTATGAAATTTAAAATCATACAATAATTTAATATTTTGGACACGATGGAAATGGTTTCATTGAATTTCGAGAACGTTTGGAAATAGACAATAAAAATTTCAAATCGATACGCGAATATGTCATGCGCGATCGTACAACTCCGGTTGACATGAAATTTGAAATCTTACAATTTCAGATACGATAAAACTGAATTCCGAGATAGTTTGCAAAATGCCTAATTTAACATGTTAATTAATATCTAATATTTTCACTTTTTTATTTATCCACTTTTTTTTAATTCAATTTCAAAGTACATTAACTTCAATCAAGTCCAAATGGAGTTTAAAATAACTTTAGAAATCAATTTTACTTATTTTGACTTTCAATTTTGATTATTTACTAAATTCAATTTGAATTTCAGTTATAAATTAATTAAATCAATTTAATTCAAATACTTCAATATTAAATTTCCGACTTTAAATATTTATCAATACAAACCAAATCATAGTTTCATTTATAACCAATACAAGTTATTATTATTATAATTGATTGAAATCCATTACTTAAATAATTTAATTAGATTTGCATCATATAATTTATACAATTAAATCACTAAAATATATTTCTAACCATAACAAAAATCATATTAAATTCAAAATTTTAAATGATAGAAAATATGGGTCATTACATTTGGTGTATGCCGTAAATCAGTTTTTTTTTCCTCTTCATCTTCTTCTGATGTTTCTTTAGTTGAAATGTCATTTAGCTTTGAAATTCTAAGCAAAACAATGCAGAGACCTGAACTATTCGGATGTGCACTTGCTCATATTGGCATTATGGACAAGCTTTGCTTCGACAAATTCACTATTGGGCATGCCTGGGCATCTGAAAATGGATCTTCAGACAACGAAGAGGACTTTCATTGGCTTATCTGGTAAGTTGTGATGGAATATACTTTCAAGGGTAACTCTTTCTACTAGGTGGCATTTACTGGAGATCGTGAATGGATGTAGATTATTCACCACTTTATAATGTTAGAAGACCATGGTAAAAATATGAAGGCCATTATAGTCAGTATCCAACAATGATGTTGCTAACAGCGGATCACGATGACAGGGTTGTGCGATTGCATTCTTTAAAACCACTAGCTGTAAGTTTTTCATAATGTTTAATTTTAGGTCTCTTAAATGTATATTCTCAACATGAGTCTATTCGACATAATGCACATATTAAATAACTGTTGGAATGAATTGCATCATACATATTATTTGCTTTCTCTATTACGCTGAATTCCATAATGCATTGACCAAATCTTTGTTTGTGCCAGATCGTAAGTATTAAAATTTATAATAAAGCCACAGTGGATCAATTTAAATATACAGGGGTTCGATGCATAACTTGCATTTGACGATTTGATCACAGCATGCATCATAAATACAGTATAATAATATATCAAATCATTACAATGAAGAATTGTAATGCTTTTAAATCTAATCCACTTGGGAGGGAATTATTAGTCAAATACCAAAAAGATCAAATGGCAGTTCTCAGCTTGAAGTAGCAGCATAATCGGCCATCAAAAAAGCAGTTTTCTTCCCAGTTTTCAAACTGTTTGCAAAACAGCATCTAGCTTCACATTACCCTTCACAGTCACCTTCAGTTCCTCTACGTTCACATCAAATGACTCCACACCATCCATCTTGTCGAGCACGCTATTAACAACACCAACACAGAGTTTGCAAGACTTGTCAACCTTGAGCACAGCTGTCTCAGCCATCCTAAACCTGAGGAGAGCTAGGAAAATGTAAGATTTGTTTGTGAAAATCATAGGTTTGTAGAAAAAAAATACTGGTTTATCTGCATATCTTCACAGGTGGGAATGTAAGCAGAATATATTATAAGTGGTTATGGTCCAAATTTAAATACGGTGGGGGCACATTTACATATGGGAAAACACAATTATGTACGTATTAATTGCTAGATACGCTAAATATAAAGTATTGTTTGTGCTTTAAGTAGAAATAAATTTGATAAAAGAATATTTAAGAACATAACAGAAATAGGCCCGACCCTCCTCTTTGAATATAGATGTATGTTTCATTAAATTCAAGGTTGTCCAATAATGCACTACATATAGTACTAAGAGCATATCTAACAGAGCTCACTTCAGCTCTTGAATTCTGAATATTACATTAAAATGGTACCCAACGGTTTATCCCTACCCTGAATATTCAGGGAAAAATTTAGGGACCAATCTGACAAGTGCCATGTGTCTATATTATTAATGCTAAAAGTTGTGCTGTAGCAACAAAATAAGTAAAAATTGTGTTGTACCAATAAAACAAGCCTTTCACGAGCCGATTTAATCGACTCGTGAGCTCACGAGCCGATTCTATCGACCCGCGACTGTTGGGAGATATCACTGATATCTCCCTGAATGTTACAGGTCGTAATATTACGACCCGTAACCTTGTTGGAGATGCTCTAACAGTAGTGTCCTACATCTGGTGTTAATAAAAAAATAACCAACATCACTCTATTGATTTAAACACCATCGTATTTTAATTTTATGGATGGACTTAAGTGTTAAAGAGACTTAATAGTTCTAAAAGAAATAATCCCAGATCATTTATAGAAGAAATAAACATATTACATTAGTCTTAAAATTAAATGTTGAAATTGTTAAACAATGGAAAAAACTAAAAATAATGTCATTAATGGAGAACAATTTGCTTACTACTTTTTTTTGAAAATAACAATTATTACCATATCAACTCAAAAAATAATTCCAACGAAATCACTATTCTAAGATTATAGCATGCACTGACAACTTTTAACAATCAACATTAAAAAAGAATAATCATATGATAAATTAGTCCTTTTCTCCTTTCTCATTGCTATGAAAATGTTAATTTCATGATACAATAAAAGGAGGTATTCTTACACGAAAGATTACTAAAATATAACTACAATTTTTGGACAAATTAAATAGTTTGTTATGTAAATAAATCTTTGATGCAAATCATATTATATAAGATCTTAAATTTGTTTCAGATGAGGTATTCAAAATACTGATACTTCTGTAATAGGAGAAGATATTCAAAATACTAATCTTTAGGAGAATTCGAGCAAATTAAATTCAAAAGCAATAAACATGATAGTACTACAAAAGATTTGAAATGATCCGCAACGAAAATGATTTGAGACTTCATTTACATCCTAAATAATCAAGTGATAACAATTAGTCATAAAAAAGGGAAATCTGACCTACATCACATATTTGGCAAGAAAGAAAGGGGTTGCAGATCCTCTTCAAGCATTAAAAATGTATTTATCATTCAAATCTGGAAGAAGAATTATTCCTTTTTCTCAATAAAAAGAGCCGTGCTCGATAAATAAACGGGGGAGAAACCGAGAAATAACCGACAAAAAGCATCGTGCGTAAGAGCATTCCCAGCAGTGGGAATGCTCATGAAAATGGGACAATCCCCACTAATTTTGTCAAACTCGCGCTCCAGCAGTATGAGTTCGAGCGCAAGTTCGAGACAAAAGTGGGGATCGTCCCCACTCAAGTTTTGAAGTGTCGATAGATAAATGGCGAAGTGAATCCCGTTTAAGGCATAAATTAAGAAATTTAGGGTTTTTGAGAGCCGCCATTTTTTTTTTCTGAAGCAAGAATTTGGGTTAAAGACTCGGGTAGGATCACGCACTGCATACATTAATTAAAAAAAAAAAAACCAATTCGTAAACAGTGAACAGAATACTGTTTAGGGCTAAACGGTTTTCTGTTCACCATTTATCACATGAAAATTAAATAAAAAAAAGAAATGTCAATCGCCACTTAATTGCTGGAACGTCCAAGCGTTTCCACGCTTATTTGCCTCCCAACACACACTCGTATCAACGTGCTGCTGGCCATGCTCTAAGAAAGTAATCATGGGAGTAGTTTGTTTAACAGAGTTAAGTTTTGACGTCTGTTTGATGAGGTGGCTGATTTCTAGTCATTCGATGTTTTCTGTCAGAGTAAATCTCAACCACCCTTTGTCTCTTGGTTTGTCTACCTAAGAGATTTTATTATATAGATTATATTCACTTGTATTCTCATATAACATTTCGCACTCACAACCACATAAAAGTTCTGTTAGTTACGAAATTTAAAATCATACAATAATTTAATATTTTGGACACGATGAAAATGGTTTCATTGAATTTCGAGAACGTTTGAAGATAGACAATAAAAATTTCAAATCGATACGTGTATATGTCATGCACGATCGCTCAACTCCGGTTGACACGAAATTTGAAATCTACAATTCTAGATCCGATAAAACTGAATTTCAAGATAGTTTGCAAAATGCCTAATTTAACATGTTAATTAATATCTAATATTTCCAATTTTTTATTTATCCACTTTTTTTTTAATTCAATTTCAAAGTTCCTTAACTTCAATCAAGTCCAAATAGAGTTTAAAATAACTTTAGAAAACAATTTTACTTATTTTAACTTTCAATTTTGATTATTTACCAAATTCAATTTGAATTTCAGTTATAAATTAATTAAATCAATTAAATCAATTTAATTCAAATACTTCAATATTAAATTTCCGAATTTAAATATTTATCAATACAAACCAAATCATAGTTTCATTTATAACCAATACAAGTTATTATTATTATAATCGATTGAAATCCATTACTTAATTAATTTAATTAGATTTGCATCATATAATTTATACAATTAAATCACTAAAATTTATTTCTAACCATAACAAAAATCAAAAATCATATTAAATTCAAAATTTTAAATGATAGAAAATACGGGTCATTACATTTACTATATGCGTAAATCAGGTTTTTTTTTTTTTTTTTTTTCCTCTTCATCTTCTTCTGATGTTTCTTTAGTTGAAATGTCATTTAGCTTTGAAATTCTAAGCAAAACAATGCTGAGACCTGAACTATTCGGACGTGCACTTGCTCGCATTGGCATTATGGACATGCTTTGCTTCGACAAATTCACTATTGGGGCATGCGTGGGCATCTGAAAATGGATCTTCAGACAACAAAGAGGACCTTCATTGGCTTATCTGGTAAGTTGTGATGGAATATACTTTCAAGGGTAACTCTTTCTACTAGGTGGCATTTACTGGAGATCGTGAATGGATGTAGATTATTCACCATTTTATAATGTTAGAAGACCATGGTAAAAATATGAAGGCCGTTATAGTCAGTATCCAGCAATGATGTTGCTAACAGCGGATCACGATGACAGGGTTGTGCGATTGCATTCTTTAAAACCACTAGCTGTAAGTTTTTCTTCTTTTCTTTAATTTTCAAAGAAAACAGATATATTTTCAGAAAAATATGACAGTTTATTTACTTTGTATTTTGTATGAATTGCAGACAATGCAATCTGTTTTATGTGAAAGTGTAGAAAAAAGCCCACAGACCAACCCGACCATTGCTCTTATTTTTTGCAAGTCTGGGCATGGTGGAGGTCATTCGACCCAGAAACAGGTTAAATTGCATTTCCCCCTTATTTAAGAAACAATTCAAGATGATTAGAAAAAAATATGATGGATATAGAACAGTAGAATAATTCTTAATTATACTGCAGATCGATGAATCAAGCGACAAGTATGACTTCATGGCCAAAATGCTTGATGCCCACTGGATCGAAGTAGAATGACTAATAAAAGAACGCTTTTACCATGTAAATTGAAATCTGCTAAACAAAAAACAAATTTTATTTATGCCTGCCAAAGGTACACAATGACAAAACGTTAAGTGTTTTATTCAACGATGTCACATACTCAGATGTGTATAATATATGTTCTATGCCGTCCATGTACCATAATTTTCAAGCACCGGCACCCTTTCCAGCTGCCAAATGTTAGTAGGAATGCCATAAGAACCATGATACAACTGTCGTGCAGTAATCTCGCAAGCTTTATCTGATGGATGGTACCAGTCCCAAAACAAATATTCATCGCGATTCAAACAGACTGTAGCATTTGTTATGCACATGCCACCTCCATTGAATTTTCCAGAACCGCAGCAAGCACTTATCATTTCCTTGTACGCTTAACAACAAAAGGTCAAAAGAAAAGAAAGAATTGTCTAGTGTTAGATGTGGTTTGTATCAGTTAAAGTCTCATGGATAATCATTTGAATACTTACGGAATTCTTCAGGATTATTAACAGTATAATCCACCAAAGAATAAACATTTCCATAAGAAAATCTCATATGAGGCAACACTTCTTGTAGAAGGTGTAGCTTCTTTAGGAAAGCTTTGTTGAAAATCCTTGCAATAAGATTTAAATCCTCAACGCATTCACCTGAAGGATTAGCATTTCTCATCACAGGAATGCATCCTACCTTTGAAATCCCATAAAATCCAAACCTTTTTGCCCCAAGTAAGTATAGATCCTGCCAAATAAATTTATTTTTGCACTTAGCTCAAAGAAAATGAATAAATAAACAATAACAGCAGCAGCAGCAGCAGCAATAATAAGATGGAAAATCTCATGTGATAACAACAATAATAAGCTCTAGGATTTCATTTGCCATTTATGTGTAACTAACCACTAAATCATGGCCTAATTTGTCAATCATCATTGATGTAAAAGCTTGATATTCTTTTTGGTTACTCGGCCCCGAACTGATGTAATATTCAAACAAGTCGTTGCTTCCAGAAGAAAATAGGAAGAGAGCATGAGACAGATGATTGTTTGCCTTTATGGCTCCCATATTTCTCACAATGGTTTTCTGTACTCTCCTAAAACTCCTGATCTGCTGTGTTAAGGTTATAGATGTTCCCTGAAGTTGTTTGAAAAAAAAAAATGTTTCATAAATTAAAACAGTGGATATGGCATTAATTAATTGTATTTTTCACCAACAGTTGTGTCAAAGATGCCAGAACCACCAGAGGCAAAGTTTACACCATTCAACATCTCCGTCTCATTTTTGATAGTATAATAGGCAGGTGGACTTTGCTTATATCCTACAAACTTGGCTGAAATATACAAAGTTTACTAGTAGTTTTAATATTAGAAGTTTCACAAGAATAAATAGTAGTGCAGAGAAAGAATTTATCACACCTATCCAATCAAAGGTATTATAGCCATTGCTAAATCTTCCTGTTGATGCATTTGCTGGAAAATCAATTCCATTGGGAGGGAAATTGGCCTTGAAATTGATTGAAGTGTTAACATAATTATTGTTGCCAACATCTGCTAAAGAATCGCCAAATATGAATATAGCAGGTATGACATTCCTGTCCGTGTTGGCAACACTACATCTGAAAAGTAAAATAAAGAAGTTTATAACATGAAAAATGTTGGATGCCATGATACTGTCTCCTCATTGTATATCAGCTTTGGGCATTTATAAGCATAGGACTTATAAATTTACTGCATTGTATGCTTCTTTGAATGATTAAGCAGCTGAACTCTGTAAGAACATCAAGCAGTGAAAATGCTAATAAAAGGAAAAGGAAACCAGTTCTTGATAACAACAATGAAATTCCTAATTAGTTGATAGCCCAGAGTTGGTACAGTGAACCTAAAATATTAATACATCCAAGGGGCATTTGTAAGAATTAACAAAAATAAATTCGGAATCCAATTGATTCATCAAATAATAATTATAATAAATGCAGCATAAGCATTACTTAGTGAATTACATAGAATTATAGCTAATTTATGCATGTGCTCTTGAATAATTGACATAGAACGTAATGGATTCTGTTTTGAGTCAGAAATGGTACATATTGTGATCGATTACTCCTGCTTTTTGCTCAACATGCATGTATATTAACCAAATTGGCTTATGTGATAGAGTCCTATCAAATCCAACGTGACCATTATTTTCATATTGAAGTCAAGGTAATCGTTTCCGAACTTTTTGATTCACAATTCAAAGCTTTATCTTACTACAGTGATAACTATACAAATATTGCACGTGTGTACAAATTCACCAGTGTGACTTATAACATATGAAAGCAAATCTCCTGTATCTAAATTACTCCATCTCCATGTACCCAACCAATCAGGTTCTCTGATTTTTATACTTTTGCAATTAAATCAAAAAGAGAAAGATGGTTTAATTGCAAAAAAGTGAAAACCAGAAGGTCCTGATTGGTTGGATATAGGAAATAGAAGATTTTGGGCGTACCAATTCTTCTGTGCCTAAATTCGGTGTGCCATGTGTCACCAACCAATCATAGCCCCTGATTTCCGCTTTTTGCAGTTAAACCCTTTGATTGTCCGGAGACTAAAATGCAAAAAAACCGAAATAGGGAGATTTTTTTTTTTTGAAAAACAAAAAATGTGTGATCTTCTAAGATGAAGAGAGCACACACGAAATAATGAGATTTGATTGGAGGGGACATGAGGCATAGAGGAATTGAGCACAGAAGAATTGGTCTCGGATTTTGGGTACAGTCGATTTGATTTGATAACATATAAGCATCATTTGTTTGAATTTATACTGGAGAAGGACGCACAATCATCAAATGTTTTTTCCTATATATTTCAAACAATACAGTCAGAATTAAGCTATAAAAAGTTAGCATGACGAGCATAATGATTATCTCTTATTTTGGTAATAAATTAGAACTGTGCTAGGAGGCCAGAAAACAAGAGAAGGATAGCTAAACTGCTTATATCTTCAAAACACAGCCGGATCACATTGTGAAGAAACAACCATATAAACATACTTTTTTTTTTGAAAAGGACCATATAAACATACTTCAACCAAATGCGGTTCATCTAAAAACTCCACTTGGCCAGAGTGAGGCCCGTGTAATAACCTCACCGACCGAACAAAGTTTGTATAATAACCTAGTGTGGGTCTGGTGAGATTTGTAAAATAATCCCATCTAAACCAAGTGGTTCGCCCAAAAACAATGTCAACTTAGAACATTATTGCAGAAAGTGAAAGCATTTTTGAAGTGAACTGGCAGGCGAAACTGGAGACGAAAGGGAAAAAATGGACGTGATAATTATTTCTAAGTGTTAACTTAACAGGAGGTGAAAAGAGGAAAACATCAACATTGTAACAATTATGCCCAATTTAGGCATGATAATCAAAACGCAAGCTATAATCATTTTATAATCTACATAGAAACGGTGACGAGGAAGGATCTGTAAGGGTGTGGGTAAGGGATCCGATGCTTAATTATCAGATTTAAATTAAAAGAAGAATCCGATGGAAGATGTTAGGTTTTGCTAGAAAACCTTTTTTGAAATACCTGGACGAAAAACAAAAACAATGATTTGATCTTCTAAATGCATAACTAGAAGCGTGTGTACTGGAAGCGTGTGCAGCAGGGATGAGCAATATTCGGCTCAAACCGAATTAACCGACCAAACCGTTTCATTTCGGTCGGTTCGGTTCGGTTTTAGAACTAAATTGGTTTGAATTCGGTTTGCAAAATAAAAAAAAATTGGTTATCGGTTTAACTGAATTAACCGAACTTTTAATTTATTATCTAATTTTACAATATCGTAGTTCTTTATTTAACTAGTTTTAGCTATGTAATACAAATATATTTGTTGCAAATAGATCAAATCTTATCATACACATAAATTTTACTATCTAAAATTTCTCCAAACATGAATTTATATTTTACCTTGAGTGAATTCATCATTTGAAAAATAATACATCCTTCAAGTTCGGTTAAATCGGTTACCGACCAAATTAACCGAAATTTAATTCGGTTCGATTTGGAAAATTTTCGGTTTCTATTCGGTTTGAGTTTTTTAAGCTCCAAACAAACCGAACGCTCACCCCTAGTGTGTACTGTGCTAGAGGACCTTTTTTGCGCTGGAGTTGGATACAGAATTAATTAACTGAATATATACGAGTCGGGTTACTATAACTACTAAATTTCGGGACGTAGGATTGAAATTTAGCAGAGTTCAGTTGCAAAAAAATTTGGTCTAAATTTTGGGATTTATAATTTCTTGTAAATGCATTTAGGATTGGCAATTTCATGTAGAAAATGATCTACACCATGGACACACACAAACAATCTGACCAAACTGAAACTGAACCGTCCGTTTTATTATTTTTCTATTTTATTGTCACCAGCACTACTATCCGTTCACTGAATCAGTGTCTCATAAAATAGTGTCTATTGCAATAATTGGAATCCTCTCCCTTTTATTTTCTCCATTTTGGATTAGAAAGTGCAATCCTTTTGCCGTGGATTCATTTACCCTCTATATGAGATTCCAACTTGATTTATTATAAAGTTTTTAATCGGACTTCAAATCGGATGTGGATTTTTAGGCTTGTTTCAAAGTTCGATCTTAGGTACTCATTTACTAACTTGAATTTCCCTGTTTTTTATTTTGAAACTTTTAAGTTTCTTACATATATTGTTTTAAGTTGCCCCAAATCAACTTCTATTCGAATATGAATTTGCTTTTATTCCATTTTTTATTACAATTTTACGTTTTGTACAGATAATTTTCCTTCGGCTACATGATCTGGCCGCATCGTCGCTGCGCCTAACTCATCTAATTATCGTTCAGTTGAATTCGCCTTCGGCGGAGAATGACTTGATTTGGATTACAATTTTACGTTTTGTACAGATAATTTTCCTATTGGGCTACCTGTTATTCTTGTTGGGGTAACACCTGTTACAAGAAGTACACCTAAGTCTACCATTTTGTTCTAGTTGGGATCATCTTGTTCTAGTTATACTAGTATTGGTGCAGAGAAAAGTACTTGAGAAGCGCAATATATTCCGTCATGTTTATCATGTTTATCCTGCTCAGTCTGTTATACCTATCTTATGATACTGTTATCTCTCTCATCCAGTTTATATGCCTGTCACGATGCTTTCACTTATTTATATGCTAAAAGTAACTGGACTCGCCGGACTTTATGTCTGACTCGTTTTGTTTCCTCTTCTCTCTCTTCCGTTTCCCCCAGGTTCTCAGGGTGGGAATCTCAGGCTTGATTTGGATTCTCACTTTCATTCTGCTTGGAGCTGCTTAGATGTACCACTTTGATTTCCTATCTTCTCTGATATGGCTATGTTTATAGGGAACTATGCTTCTTTTATTACAGTACTCTGATGATTTTAGTACAACATAGAAGTTTTAAGTTAATGTAATGGGTATTCTGTATTTTAGACTTATGATGTAACCATGTTTTGGACCACGATGTTTTCTGTTTAATAAAGTTTTAAATTCCGCCGTTATTATATATCTGTCTTGTAATGTTTCTATTTTCTGTTTACCTACAACGCTTCACAAAACTTAATGCATTCTAATGAAGAGTGACATTAACGAACATGGGGTGTCACAAGGATGCTAGCCCATTTATAGATTAGCTAGGATAATACTAAACCATTAGATTTTAGGTTTACAAATCAGACCGTACACCTCAAGTTGAGTCAATGTATGACCGTACACCTCAAGTTGAGTCAATGTATGAATATAGTGAAGAAAGTAGTCAAGATATAGAAGCAAGAACCCTACTTGCATGCTAGTCGGTCGACCCACCTTAACCCGTGTCGGCCTGCCTTAGACATGGGTTGATCCCAGGGTTGACCCAATCTGGCTGGGTTGCCTTATGACCATTGCTTTTTGTGCTGTTTATTTTATTATATACATACATATTATATTCTGTATATATTTTCGTTCAATCTTCTTAAGCTCATAATTTCTTCATACTTAATCCGGTTTACGCAAACCAACGATTTAACTGAAACAAAATTTTATAACGGACATAACGGTAAAGTCTGTTTTACATAATTCTAAATTTTTAATTAATATTCATTTTATTATCTTCTTAATATAATTACTGTGTATTAAAATATGGGGTGTTGCATAATCCCCTCCTTAAAGGATTTCGTCCTCGAAATCTCCAAGTTAAGAAGAATGTTATTAATTAAGACCTACACCCATCTACTCATCCATCGGCCACAGACTTCTATTGTCCTTAAAATTTATAATGCTTTGTATGAACATATGCAAAGGTGTTGTGTGTATATGTCCTTACACTAATGCGAAAATTAGACGGTCGACTGATTCAGTTGACCTCCTTAATGCGATACATATCTGTGCCATGTATCCAATATGTATATAAAAGAATCCTAATATTACATATAAGTTCTATATGTGTGCAAGACAATTCAACAAAATGCAATATCCATGTGATGATCCAACCATTTTCATCCTTTGAAAATTTATAATGCACACACACATCCATATGTAGTATGTGAGTGCTTGAGCCGATCTAGTGCCTAATATGTATGTATGCATCCATTGACATCCACTAGAAAATACTTGTATCCACTCGCTATCATCAAACATAACAAGTCTCAAACACATGTTTTCAAACATAGGCTTCTCCTTAAGGATAGATGATTCAAATGATATGGATAAACAAATTAAAACTCAAGCTTAGGAAGAAATTAAGAACGTACTCTCAAAGAGAAAACGGTTAGAAATGAGAATCTGGATTCCCATGTCGCATCATCTCGATCTTCTCCTTATTGCACCTTTACTAGCTCGATCTCTTTGTTGCGTAGCCTCTTAACTTCTGATTCAAGAATATGGGTAGGAAATTTTCAAACCGATGCCTCCTTCTCTACTTCAACATCCTTAAGCATACTTGGCTCTACTAGCTCTACTGAATCATGTAGGCATTTCCTTAAGTGGGAAACATGGAACACGTTGTGAACTCCCACTAACCTCTCTAATAGTCTAACTCTGTAGGCCATTTGGCATATCCTTTCAGCTATGGGAAATGACCCTACAAAACTTGGTGCTAATTTCCCTACCATGCCAAATCGAACTACGTTCCTTAAAGGTGATACTTTGATAAAGACCATATCTCCTACCTCGAATTCCAAATCAGTCCTCCTCTTATCGACATATGAATTCTTCCTATCTTCAGTTTCTTTCATCCTTTTTCGAATAATGTCTATCTTCTTAGACGTCTCTCTAACCATCTCTAGCCCAAGTAGAAGTCTATTCTCAGACTCCCACCAACATGTCGGCGATCAGCAAGGTCATCCATAAAGTAACTCAAAAGTTGTTATACCTATGCTCGACTGATGACTATTATTATATGCGAACTAAACCAATGGAAGATGCCCCTCCCAAGTCCCTACGAAGTCGAGGATACACAGTTTTAATAAATCCTAAAGAACCTTATTGACCCTCTCAGTTTGTCCATCATTCTGAGGGTTATAAGTTGTGCTAAGTTTTAACTGTGTGCCTAGGGCCTCTTGCAAGTTCCTCCAAAATTCACTTGTAAAGATGGGGTCGCAGTCACTTACTATACCAAAAGGTACCCCATGAAGTCAGATGATCTCTCTAAGGTAGACCAATGCTAGCCAAGCTGTCATCCACGTGCTCTTGATTGGGATAAAGTGAGTGCTCTTAGAAAGCCTGTTTACCATCACCCATATACTCATGTTTCCCTTACTTGATGTGGGAAGTCCATCAATAAAGTCGATAGAGACACTCTCCCATTTCGATTGTGGTATATCCAAAGGCTGAAGTAAACCGCCATGTTTCCTTTGTTTAGCCTTTACTTGTTGATAAGTCAAACATTGGGCCACGAACTCAGCCATATCTTTCTTCATGTCAGTCCAATGAAAAACTCGCTTCATGTCTCGATACATCCTGTCACATCCCGGATGGATAGTCATCCGAGAGTGATGAGCCTCCTCAATAACTAATATCAGCAGATCTTTATCTTTGGGAACATACAATCTCCCAACTCGTCTTAGCCACCCTTTCTCGCCCATAGAATATCTAATTATATGACTAGAGGTCTCTCATTTACCTAGTCCATCCATGATGTCCACTAACTACTGATCCTCTAGCTGTGTGGATCCAATGCTCTCTAAAAGAGTAGTTCACATTTCTATTGATGCCAACAAACCGAGCGTAAAATCCGTGGATGGCCTAAAATCAAAGGTTGAGATAAACTCCAAGATCTGCCTTTCTACGAATAGAGAACTCAAGGTCATCCTCTGCTTACTCAATGCATCCGCAGCCACATTACCATATCCTAGGGTATAAGCTATCTCAAAATCATAGGATGTACGGAACTCCATCCATCGTTGTTACCTTAGGTTGAGATCCTTCTACGAGAATAAATATTTGAGCGACTTATGACCCGTATAGAGCTGAAATCGCCCTCCAAGTAGATAGTGTGGCCAAGACATAAGTGCAAACACTATTGCATCCAACTCCAAATCCTGGGTAATGTAGTTCTTCTCATGAACTCTCAATTTCCTACTTCCATTATAGACCACCCTACCTTCTTGCTTAACAAAACACCTAATCCCATGCCACAAGCATCCTTGTAAACTTTAAACACCTTGCTACCATCGGGAAGAGTCAGAACTGGGGCTAATGTCAGATCCCTCTTTAATCTCTAGAATGCATCCTCGTAATCAATACTCCAAGCAAAAGCCAAGTTCTTCATTGTCAAACGGGTGAGCGGAGATGATATCTGTGCAAAGTCCTTAATGAACTATCTATAATAATCTGCCAATCCAAGGAAACTCCTTACCTCTATCGCTTTCATAGGGGCTTTCCAATTTTTAACTACAACAACTTTAGTAGGGTCCACAACTATTGCATCCTTGGAGACTACATGCCTTAGGAACCTTACTTTCTTTCTCCGAAAATGACACTTAGAAGATTTAGCCTTAAGCCAATGCGATCTAAGAGTACTGAGAACCTTCTCTAAGTGTCTAGCATGCTCTTCCTTGCTCCTCGAGAAAACCAGAATATCGTCCACGAAAACCATTACGAACTTGTTCAGATGCTCCCTGAACACCCGACTCATTAAATCCACGAAGTGTGCGGGTGCATTAGTTAACCCAAAAGGCATGACCAACCACTCAAAGAACCCGTTCGGAGTTCTGAAAGTCGTCTTGTTGATACTATCATCCTCTTCCCTTAGCTGATGAAATCCCATGGCTAGATTCAACTATGAGAAAACCGAAGCGCCTACTAGTTGGTCAAACAAGTCATCAACCCTCGAAAGTGGGTGTCTATTATTTTTGGTGAGTTTATTCAAATCTCTATAGTCCATGCATAGACAGAGAGAGCTGTCTGCCTTGTTTACAAAGACGACTAGACCTTCCCACTCAGAAATGCTCCGTCTAATGAATCCTTTCTTAAATAACTCACCTACTTTTTTTACTGAGCTCCCTCTTTTCCCTAAAAGCCATGTAACGCATCAGTAGAGCGACTGTTTTCGCATTCTCCACCAAGTAAATCTGGAAATCTATTTCTTACCTTAGACGTTATCCTCTGATCTCATCGAACCCGTTCGGAAATCAACTAACTATGGGTACTGATCAAAGATCGTCAATGGAAGCATTAAGAAAATCTAGGAAACTAAGCATAACTTACCCCTGTTGGTCACAAGAAATTTCAAGAGTTCTACCTTGGCACATTAGAAGTCTAACACCTCTTCTCTCACAATCAAGAATGACACCATACATGACTAACCAATCCATTCCTAGAATAAGTCTGTAACCCATAAAGCCAAGAATATATGCGTCGCATTCAAATTTGATGCCCATAATAGAAATTCTCAAACCCCTACATATCATAGATAAATGATCCATTCCTCTTATATTCTTTGAGACTACAACAAGGCCAGAAACCATATTAGTGTCTAGGTGTAGATTATCTACCACATAATTGGATATGAATGAATGAGATGCACCGATATCAAAGAGAGTTCTAATAGGATAGTCAAAAAGAGAAATCAAACCTTCCACGGTGACTCTCCTACAACGATCCGGTCCAACAACCTCTAGAGCATGCACTTTCCCTCCAGATGATCCATCCTTTTGTCCCTTTTTGTTAAGGCATTGTCGTGTACAATGTCCAACTTGACCATAAGTGAAATAAGCATTTTTCTTCTTCTTAAAATCTCTCACAAAGTTCCCTAAATTTCCATAGCTAAGACACTTAACCTATGACTTAATTTGTGCCTTGTCGGTCTTTTCTCACTTCTTAGCTATGCACTTCTCGGGCCACCACTCCTTTTTCTCAGCCATGGGTTTTTCCTCCTTAGCTTAACCTCTTTCTTCTCCTCTTTTCCATCTTCATGCACTAAAGCTTTGTCTACAAGTCTCTCGAAAGTTCCTCCCATCGGTACATGCGTCAGTGCTAAGTCTTGGAGTGGTTGACTCAAACACTTTGCAAATTTAAAGCTTTCTTATGAGGAGTGTTTACCAATTCCAATCCGAATCTTGATAGTCGATTAATGTTGTTAACATATTCCTTTATTGTCATGCTTCCTTGCTTCAAATTTAAGAATCTTCTCATTTTCATTCCCTCCTCCACTTGAGATAAGAATCTCATTTCAAATCTAGTCTTAAATTCATCCCAAGTGGCCACCATTTGTCCAGCCTTAATCACCTCCTACCAATACGATACTTAATCTAACAGTTGCCAAGCAGCCAACTGAATGTTCCTCCTATCATCGAGCTTCAACAAGTTAAATACATTCTCCGTCTCCTTAAGCCAATTGCACGCTTCCACAAAGCTCGTAGTACCATGAAACAGTTTGCCTCTTGTTGCACAGAAATACTTATAAAGCTTAGAGAAGTTGACTACAGGATTGGGTGAAGCTACTGCGGCTGTAGCTAGGGAAGGGACATTTTCTTGCACTTCGGTAGGTATCGTAGCTTTTACGTATATACGAACAATGTCCGAATGAGAATGCCCTCGTGGAAATTAGGATCCCCAGACATGATGAAAAAGGACAAAACAAGGATTTAGAAAAAGAATGAAGGAATATTATTAAATGACTTAGGGGATTTATTTTTCAAAAATTGGTTTTTATTCGAAAATATTTACTTTGAAAATGTTTTTTCAAAAACTTTTCCTCTAATCTTGTAACCTTCGGCTCTGATACCAAATGTGACACCCTATGTCCCTCATTGTCACCCTTATGAGGATGCATTATGTGACGGTCCGCCCCGCACCAACCGACATTTACTCCAAATGTGCGATGTACACATGTCCAGTTAGCGCGGAACGGGTCGTCAGAAGGAAAGGGAAGAAGGAAATGAACTAACAAAGAACCTGTAGAATGTCTCACAGCGCACAAAATAAAATATAATAATAACATACTTGACATAAAACAGGTGAGACAGTGCATAAGCTGAAAACCAGAACTAAACATCATAGCAGCGGAAATCCAAAATACAGCTTATTACAACTTTCAAACTGTCTCAAAGAAAAAGCAAGATAAAGGAGGTACACTACTAATGCCCAAGTAGCGACCACCAACGACACACGGAGAATGTGTATATATATATATCATACGTGGAAGCCTCCGGCCCGCCTCCGAATCAGCTACTCGCGCATCACCAGCTAACCTGTCTCTAGTCTGCTCGTTTGAGCACCCAGAGTAATAAGAGGAGACATAAAACTCTGGGTCAGACATAAAGCCTGGTATGAGCGATAAGCATCTAAAGTGAACAATAACAGGTAGACTAAAACATACCTGAACTTGGACCTGCAACCAAAGAGTTAGCACTACATAATGTACAACATTCTAAGGTACCATATCAAACGGTGTAAAGATACGGAGGTGGGGGTGGTGTGCATGTCATAATGATGGCAAACAATCAAGCATAACATCCATCCTCACATCTCTCACTCAGTGCGTAAAGCATACAATATTCACCACTTCGATCATCCAACATACCTTGCTACGATCACTCTACCCCACGAAGTCATAAATGGCTTCACTGCACTGATAACGTATCCACTAATCCCTCGCTACGTCCACTTGCCCCATGGAGTTATTCACCCCATCTGCGCTGGCTCATAGCCTTACCAATCCTTACTATGTCCACTTTGCCCCATGGAGTTGTTCACCCCATCTGCGCTGGCTCATAGTCTTACTACGCATCACCTTGCCCCTCAGGTCATAATGACCCTACTGCACTGATAACGTAGTCTGGCTACCATCACCTTGCCCCTCAGGTCATAATAATCCTACTGCACTGCTAAGTAGCCATCATTCATTTTTAGTGGTGAATTGAAGTTATGAACGTTGACAACTCCTTAGCACACGTCCCGCAGCAAAGTCCAACCATGAAGTGAACTCATTGGTTCTCAACTGGATCTTGAGCTCTAACTTCCCATATTAGACTACCTTTGCATCTCGGGTTATTGATCAATACTGGGTCGGGTCGGATCATAACGCTTCTTCTTCACTGGATCGGGTCGAGTCGCCATCACCCCTAGCGGATCGGGTCGGGGTCTCCAGCTTGCCACGGTTCGGATCGTCATCGCGGTCCTCTTTCTCTTTGCTTCAGATCGTGCTCCTCCCCTTGGTTCGGATCGGAATACCCCATACCGGTCGGATCGCGCTCCTCCAGCTCGTGGCTCCCCCTGGTTCGGATCGGCGTCTCGTAGTGCATCGGATCGTGGATGTTGCTTTCTTCTAGTCGGATCGTGATACGAAGCACGAGTGGATTGGATCGGGTAGCAGTTCACGGTTAAGGTTCGTGGACCTTGCGCAGATGGTTCGGGTCGGAGGAGATAACTCGACTCGTGGTGATGTCCCACGATCCCATAGGGCGATCCGATCGACCCTCAATCCCCTATCCGATCCGAATCCCTGCACCTTATCCAGCGAGTTGTTTACGCCCCTCGACGGCGTTTTCGACCATTCCAACTATTCTAATCAGTCACAAAGCATACCATACAGTCATAGGAACATATATTGTCAACCACAAACATCAAAACAACAATATGATAGGTTAAAATGGATCAAACATAGCCAAAACCCCTTATTTTCTCTTAAGCATGTTTAGGTGAAACTTATGATAAGATTAGCAAAACTTAACCAAATTAACCCAAATTCATATCAGAGGTCTAAAACATCATTCCGAATTTTATAAACATTTTTCCAGAATTTTATCATGTTTAAATTCGCTAATTAACACTAATTACCCCTAATTAGCCATAATTAGTACAAAACTATGCAAATCACTTACCTTAGTCACAAATAAACTAAGATCTGAAATAAATCTCTGATTTGATGTGAATCCCAACGCTAAATAGTAGCTCCTATGTTTCTTTGGTGTAGATCTCCCTTGATTAGAGGTTGCTAAGACAAATCCTTGACCAAAAGGTGATTTAGAGGTTGGAGGCCATTTTTAGGGTTCCTTGGTGATAAGTGGAGGCTAGAAAACTGAAATGGAATGATCCTCTATCTCATTTCAGCCTCCCCATAGCCCTAATCCCGAAATGGGTTATGGGCCTACTCACTAATCACCCGATTTGGCCCGGTTAAGCAGTTTTTCACCCCCCAAACCTTATTTCAGCCATATCTCCCAAACTGTAAGTCTGTTTGGCTATTATGACCACTCTACGGAAAGGTAAGCCATCAAACGAATCCAATGGAAGTGGTTTCAGGTCAAATTTCCTTTCCAATCAAAAGTTATGGCCAAAACAGTACCAACTAGGGGCAAAGTGGTCATTTAAAAATCGACAAAAATCATGAACATGGTAAATGATTCTAATGGATGTTTCCCAAAGTTACATGACCATACGACTTCATACGGGAAAGAAATAAATATTCTACGATCCCCCGATGCGTAGAATGCGGTTCATTACACTCTCCCCCCCTTAAGAAATTTCGCCCCCGAAATTCCCTAATAAAAACACACACAAAGGTTCCCACATGCCTATCAATCATAAAACAACCATCAAACATGCAATCAAACAAAACAAGTCTACCCTAGCATGCGGAAAACTAAACTGTAAAACAAATCTTACCAGGCAAAGAGTTCTGGATATGCCTTCCTAATGCCCTCCTCTGTCTCCCAAGTACAATCATTCTCGTTCTCGCCCCACTGAACCTTGACTAGCTTCACCGCCTTCCTTTGAAGTTGCTTCGTATCGTGCCCCACAATACGAATCGGCTTGCGGTTCCCAACCGCCTTGGGTTCTACTTCGAAGTCCTCTAACTGATCAGGTGAAATAGTCATATCTGAGTCGTGAACGAACTTCCTTAATTGGGAAACATGAAATACATCGTGAACTCCCACCATTTTCTCTGGTAAGTCAACTCTATATGCCAAATTCCCGACTAGTTCAAGAACAGGGAATGGGCCAATAAATCTTGGTGCTAATTTGCCTTTCCTGCCAAATTGTATCACGCTTTTCAACGGAGAAATCTTGACAAACACCAAGTCACCAACGGAGAATTTTAAGTCTCTTCTCCTCTTATCAGCATAGCTCTTCTGCCTATCTTGAGCAGCTTTCATTCGCTGTTGAATGACCTTAATCTTATCTGAAATTTCCCTCACCACATCTGGTCCAAGCACAAACTTCTCGCCAGTCTCTATCCAACATGATGGTGAGTTGCACGGTCTTCCGTACAAAGCTTCATATGGAGCCATACCGATACTGGATTGGTAGCTATTATTATATGCAAACTCTACTAGATGCAAATGGTCATCCCATGATCCACCAAAATCCAATATACAAGCTCTCAAGAGATCTTCCAATATACGATTCACCCTCTCCGTCTGACCGTCAGTCTGAGGATGATATGCGGTACTGAGATGTAATCCTGACCCTAGAGCCTCTTGTAAGCTCTTCCAAAACCCACTAGTGAACAACGGGTCTCGGTCACTCACAATGCTTTTAGGTACTCCGTGAAATCTCACTACCCACTTCATATACAATTCTGCCAACTTGGCTGCCGTTCTGGTCGATTTGACTGGTATAAATCTTGCACTTTTAGTCAATCGATCCACAATTACCCAAATGCTATCATATCCCGATCTAGTCCTTCGTAGGCCATCGATGAAATCCATTGAGACTTGCTCCCATTTCCATTCGGGAATTTCTAATGGTTGCAACAAACCACTAGGCTTCTTTTGCTCGGCTTTAACTAGCTGGCAATTCATGCATTTGGATATAAACTTCCCAACGTCTCTTTTCATCCCTTCCCAGTAGTAGGTTCGCTTCATGTCTCGATACATTTTATTACCACCGGGGTGTATAGTCAGTTTTGAGTGATGACATTCTCTAAGCACTTCATCTCTCAAACCATTCACGTTGGGCACAACTAGTCTTCCATTCTTCCGAAGCCATCCATCTCGATCAAGCCCATACACATTCATCTCCTCACCGTCGATGTTCATCTCTAACTTGGAGATGATTTCCAATAGATTAGGATCGTCCCTCTGGCTGGAACCAATCCGCTCTATCAAAGTGGGTCTGATCGCCAAACTAGATAGCATGACTGGATCCAACTCGCACTTTGGTCTGAAATCAAACCCCGCGATATACTCCAGTTGCTTCCATTCAAGAAACATTGCCCCTAAGCTGGCATGTCTCCTACTCAAGGCATCGGCTACTGCATTACCTTTCCCAGGTGTATATGCGATATCAAAATCATACGAAGCCAAGAACTCTAACCATCTCTGCTGACGGAGATTCAGATCTTTCTGGGAGAAGAGATACTTTAACGATTTATGATCAGTAAACAACTCGAATCTTTCTCCCAAGAGATAATGTCTCCACATCTTCAGCGCAAATACAATCGCTGCCAATTCCAAATCATGGGTAGGATACTTCTTCTCATGCGGCTTTAGCTGTCGACTAGCATAAGCTACAACCCTACCTCCTTGCATCAACACTGTACCTAGTCCGGTACCACAAGCATCCGTGTATACCGTTAGGAATGACTAACACTGGCGCACGCGTCAACTTCTCCTTTAGACTCTTGAAGGCATCCTCACACACTCCGTCCCAGACGAAGGACTGATTCTTCTTAGTCAATTGAGTCAACGGTGCTGCTATCTTGGAGAAGTCGTGGATAAACTTACGATAATATCCAGCTAATCTCAAGAAACTTCTTACATCTGTTGCATTCTTGTGTGTAGGCCAATCCTGTACCGTAGCCACCTTTGCAGGGTCCACGACAATACCACTCTCTGAAACAACATGACCCAAGAATCTTACTTCCTTCTCCAAAAATGACACTTAGAGAATTTCTCTTTCAATTGGTGTTTCCTCAACACTTCCATCACTATCCTCAAGTGTCCCTTGTGTTCCTCCTTTGTCCTTGAATAAACAAGGATATCATCCACGAACACAAGAACAAACTTATTCAACTGATCCCTGAATACTCGATTCATAAGATCTACAAAGTAGGCTGGTGCATTGGTCAACCCAAATGGCATGACCAACCACTCATAAAATCCAGACGGCGTCCTAAATGTCGTTTTCGGAACACTCTCATCCGCTACTCGTAGCTGATGAAATCCTGTCGCGAGGTCCAACTGGGAGAACACTCTTGCTCCTTCCAGTTGATCAAACAAATCATCTATCCGTGGTAGAGGATACTTATTCTTCCTCGTCACCTTATTCAACTCGCGATAGTCCACACACAAACGAAGGGAACCATCTACCTTACTGGCAAACACAACTGGTGCTCCCCACTCGGAGACACTCCTTCTAATAAATCCCTTTTTCAAAAGATTGCTGACTTGCACCCCGAGCTCTCGCTGCTCCCTTGGTGCCATACGACGAAGTGGCATCACTATAGGTCTGGCATCTTTCACTAAATCAATACGGAACTCAATCTCTCGGTGTGGTGGAAGCCCGATCACCTCCTCGAAGACGTCCGGATACTGGCCAACCACGGGCACATCTGACAACTCATCCTGCGGGATGTCGAGGGAATTTACAAAACTAGCCATAACTCCATCACTAGGTAGACTACCAAACACTACCCTCCGCCCATCATCCGCCCTCACTGTCACCAAAAAGCCCTCACAGTCTACCACCACCCCGTATCTTTGGAGCCAATCGACTCCCAATATAATGCCATACCCAGTAAAGCCCAAAACAAAGCAATCACATACAAACATACATCCATGACTCGATAAGACCAAATTCCTGCAAATCATACTAAGGCTAGTCGAACCACCAATCGGGTTGGTCACAACCAATGGTCTATCGACTATCTCGGGTTCCAGTCCCAACCTATCTACCAGGTCACTAGATATGAAGGAACGGGAAGCCCCAGTATCAAACAAAACTCGAACTGGTATATCATAAATAGAAAGCATACCTTGAATAACAATATTCTTTCCTTTCTCTGCCGCAGTTGGGGCATTCGACGAAGAAGGAACAACCTCAATAACATACGCTTTCAAAATCTGCTTCTCCTTAAGAGGTTGCAGACACTTATCCTTATGATGTCCCACTTGACCACAGTTGTAGCACTTCCTTTCCGCTGGCTTGGCCCGACATTCTTTAGCATAATGGCCCTTCTTACCACAGCTGAAGCACTCAACATCCTTCTTGCTCTTTTTCTGGCCACCTTTTGATTGGTCCTACTTCCTCTTATTCTGAGAGCTATTCTTGCCTCCACCGCCTGCTTGCGGCTTTGGTCCGTCTGCAGATGCAGCCTCAGTCTTTGACTTAGGGTAAAGACTCTCTGATCTCAAAGCTTTCCCCACGATCGATTCAAAAGTCTCATCGATGTGATTGATAAGCCTTTCCCCCAAGTATCCATCCAAGACAGTAATGAACTTCTCATTCTTTTTCTCAGGAGTATCGATAAGAGACAGTCCATACTTCGACAAAGTGTCGAACTCAGCAATATAATCAGAAACTGCCCTTCCGTTCTGCTTGAGTTCCAAGAACTTCTTAAACAACACTGACTTCTGGGCAGCTGGAATAAACTTCTCGCTAAAGTGAGCCTTGAACTGATCTCAGGTAACCTGATCTTCTGGAGTAGCTGTTCTAATGGCATTCCACAAATTCACCGTTCGCCCTTGCAGCTGACGAGACGCTAGCCTTCTCTTCATCGCATCCTCAAGACCCAAGTCATCGAAGATACGGTCACAGCTATCCATCCAGTCTTGAACATCTGTGGCCGACTCCGTTCCGTGGAACGGCTTTCCACCAAGATTAGTGTAATCCTTGCACAACTTGGCGAAATCGACTCTAGGCGCCTGCACTACTGGGCCAACACCAACTCCGGGATTGGGAACTGCCCCTTGTACTTCTCTAAGCATGTCTCTCATGAGGTTAGTAAATATCGCCCTCATGTCAGCGGCATTCCCTTGGTTGGTCCCTCTACCAGCACCCCTCGTGTCTCGGCTCATCGTTAATCTGAAAAAGGGAAACGATTAACGACCCCATAGTGGTGCTAGTGCAGTGCGACTTCATTCTTATACTACTAATAGTATATATATATAGCTTTTGAAAACCAAAGTAATCACAAATACGCGCTCTCATATACGTACTATCTCCCCCTGGTGTCTTTCCCTAGGTTAACTACGCAACCTAGAGCTCTGATACCAAGTGTGACGGCCCGCTCCGCACCAACCGACATTTACTCCAAATGTGCGCTGTACACATGTCCAGTTAGCGCGGAATGGGTCGTCAGAAGGAAAGGGAAGAAGGAAATGAACTAACAAAGAACCTGTAGAATGTCTCACAGCGCAAAAAATAAAATATAATAATAACATACTTGACATAAAACAGGTGAGACAGTGCATAAGCTGAAAACCAGAACTAAACATCATAGCAGCGGAAATCGAAAATACAGCTTATTACAACTTTCAAACTGTCTCAAAGAAAAAGCAAGATAAAGGAGGTACACTACTAATGCCCAAGTAGCGACCACCAACGACACAGGGAGAATGTGTATATATATATCATACGTGGAAGCCTCCTGCCCGCCTCCGAATCAGCTACTCGCGCATCACCAGCTAACCTGTCTCTAGTCTGCTTGTGTGAGCACCCAGAGTAATAAGAGGAGACATAAAACTCTGGGTCAGACATAAAGCCTGGTATGAGCGATAAGCATCTAAAGTGAACAATAACAGGTAGACTAAAACATACCTGAACTTGGACCTGCAACCAAAGAGTTAGCACTACATACTGTACAACATTCTAAGGTACTATATCAAACGGTGTAAAGATACGAAGGTGGGGGAGGTGTGCATGTCATAATGATGGCAAACAATCAAGTATAACATCCATCCTTACATCTCTCACTCAGTGCGTAAAGCATACGATATTCACCACATCGATCACCCAACATACCTTGCTACGATCACTCTGCCCCATGAAGTCATAAATGGCTTCACTGCACTGATAACGTAGCCACTAATCCCTCGCTTGCCCCATGGAGTTATTCACCCCATCTGCTCTGGCTCATAGCCTTACCAATCCTTACTATGTCCACTTTGCCCCATGGAGTTGTTCACCCCGTCTGCGCTGGCTCATAGTCTTACTACGCATCACCTTGCCCCTCAGGTCATAATGACCCTACTGCACTGATAACGTAGTCTTGCTACCATCACCTTGCCCCTCAGGTCATAATGATCCTACTGCACTGATAAGTAGCCATCATTCATTTTTAGTGGTGAATCGAAGTTATGAACGTTGACAACTCCTTAGCACACGTCCCGCAGCAAAGTCCAACCATGAAGTGAACTCATTGGTTCTCAACTGGATCATGAGCTCTAACTTCCCATATTGGACTACCTTTGCATCTCGGGTTATTGATCAATATTGGGTCGGGTCGGATCATAACGCTTCTTCTTCACTGGATCGGGTCGGGTCGCCATCACCCCTAGCGGATCGGGTCGGGGTCTCCAGCTTGCCACGGTTCGGATCGTCATCGCGGTCCTCTTTCTCTTTGCTTCAGATCATGCTCCTCCCCTTGGTTCAGATCGGAATACCCCATACGGTTCGGATCGCGCTCCTCCAGCTCGTGGCTCCCCCTGGTTCGGATCGGCGTCTCGTAGTGCATCGGATCGTGGATGCTGCTTTCTTCTAGTCGGATCGTGATACGAAGCACGAGTGGATCAGATCGGGTAGCAGTTCACGGTTAAGGTTTGTGGACCTTCCGCAGATGGTTCGGGTCGGAGGAGATGACTCGACTCGTGGTGATGTCCCACGATCCCATAGGGCGATCCGATCGACCCTCAATCCCCTATCCGATCCGAATCCCTACACCTTGTCCAGCGAGTTGTTTACGCCTCTCGACGGCGTTTTAGACCATTCCAACTATTCTAATCAGTCACAAAGCATACCATACAGTCATAGGAACATATATTGTCAACCACAAACATCAAAACAACAATATGATAGGTTAAAATGGATCAAACATAGCCAAAACCCTTTATTTTCCCTTAAGCATGTTTAGGTGAAACTTATGATAAGATTAGCAAAACTTAACCAAATTAACCCAAATTCATATCAGAGGTCTAAAACATCATTCCTAATTTTATAAACATTTTTCCAGAATTTTATCATGTTTAAATTCGCTAATTAACACTAATTACCCCTAATTAGCCATAATTAGTGCAAAACTGTGCAAATCACTCACCTTAGTCACAAACAAACTAAGATCTGAAATAAATCTCTGATTTGATGTGAATCCCAATGCTAAACAGTAGCTCCTATGTTGCTTTGGTGTAGATCTCCCTTGATTAGAGGTTGCTAAGCCAAATCCTTGACCAAAAGGTGATTTGGAGGTGATTTAGAGGTTGGAGGCCATTTTTAGGGTTCCTTGGTGATAAGTGGAGGCTAGAAAACTGAAATGGAATGATCCTCTATCTCATTTCAGCCTCCCCATAACCCCAATCCCGAAATGGGTTATGGGCCTACTCACTAATCACCCGATTTGGCCCGGTTAAGCAGTTTTTCACCCTCCAAACCTTATTTCCGTCATATCTCCCAAACGGTAAGTCCGTTTGGCTATTATGACCACTCTACAGAAAGGTAAGCCATCAAACGAATTCAATGGAAGTGGTTTCAGGTCAAAATTCCTTTCTAATCGAAAGTTATGGCCAAAACAGTACCAACTAGGGGCAAAATGGTCATTTAAAAATCGATAAAAATCATGAACATGAGAAATGACTCTATTGGATGTTTCCCAAAGTTAAATGACCATACGACTTTATACGGGAAAGAAATAAATATTCTACGATCCCCCGATGCGTAGAATGCTGGTCATTACACATTAAGTTTCGTGAAGCGCACTGATAATACAAAGACTAATTAAACAAGATAGAATGTAAAATGCAGTGAAAAATTTCAATTTTTTATTTCAAATAAAATATGGTATTACAATTTTCCAAATAAACCATCAATGCTAAAACCGTAAGTATTTGTCTCACAAATCATCATCATAGTATAAAACCATAAATAAACTCCCCTATATGTCATAACAATAAACACAAATAAATAAACCAAAGAAATAAAAAGCAATCCAAGACCACGCAGAATAGTATCACGGTCACAACTACTGTCAACCACCACTCTTAGAACCTGAGGGGGGAAAGGAAGAGAGAGAAGGGAAAATAAAATAGGACAAACATAAAGTCTGGCGAGTTCCAGTGATTTTCAACAATAGGATAAGATAGAGAGTATCAAGACAGGTAAATAACGTAGGACATGAAAACATAGTAAGTAGACAAGTACGAAGTAAATTAGATAAATTGATAACAAGATAACAAGGTAAGATAAAGATCATGTACGCTTCTCATTCATATCCCTTGAACAAGTTTATTCACCAATTGCTAGAATATTATGATTAGGTATTACCCTAATTACTACCCATGCGATCGGCTCCTTACTACGCAAATATCATGTGTCAGCTACGACAGTAGGGAGTATTAGTCCCTAACCCGTCAACTTATAAGACACAGACTTATTCGCTGGTGTTACAGCGCCTTAGTTTCCACCATTAGACAAATGTACACTTATGACTACGTCGGAACGCGTCCGTACCCACCTTCACCTTTGATCCTCTTACAGTCCAAATTAGTAAAGCGCTCCCTGGCCTCTACCCAGTGCGTGACCCCTCTCTATAATACCAACAGGGATACTAACCGATACACGTTCCACACAGCAAGATTGAGACAAGCTGTCCCTAGTCTTGTGCCCCCAAACTAGGATTTTAAGAGTCCCAAAACCGGATACAACAATAAGATGTGAGACTATTCCTCGAAATTTTTTTCCTCGAAAAACACGCATAACCCAAAATATCATATCCCGACAAGTAAAATATCATTGCATAATTTACTTTCTACGTTTTCGCCTATAGTCATTTTCCCTCTTTTCTTCAGGAAAATTTCACTGAGTCCCAAATTATATTCCTGCTCATCTTTTCTTCATTTTTCCTCCATTATTAACCCCTCTCCTCTCCATATTATCGATGAACTCCCTTACCGAACTTCTCCCTCCAATGGAGGGAGAAAAAGGCAATTTAAATTTCCACTCAATTTATTCAATCACTTGAAACCGATAACTTATTCCATAAACCTTTTAGCAACAACAGATCCAAAACTTATTTCATCATATCAAGGTTCTTTAAAATAGGTTGAAATCCCTAAATCGAACCTTTCGATACAGTGGATCTGGAACCAACGACAGTACTGTCCGCTCTCTTCGAGATCAAGACACCAGAGAATTCAAGTGTTTCGATGAATTCAGTTTTCAACTGTAACATCTCTTGCTGATTATCCGTTTTCTCATAACTGATCTTCCATTCGAACAGTTCTGAAATTGTCATTGATTCAGTTCGCTTAGGGTATGGTAAAGAATCTATCTACCGATTTTAAATTATAAGTTTCAAATCATAAGTTTGTTGAATAGCCTATCGAGTTTCAAATAACGATCTTTTAGGGATGTTGTTCCTAACATCATAATCGGCTTCATTTGTCATCTTACAAACAGACTTTTCAATGCTTGAATCTATGCCTGAGAAGTTTGAAGTTGTAAATGAATCTTGAGTAATTTCTGCCCTAATTTTCTAGGAATGCCATAGTGGAAAGTTTTATAGGATTCATTTTGATTTGCTCTAATATTTTCACTTGTTCAATCCTGGTATATCATGTTTTAGGAGTCGAAATATTCTAAAATGCACAACATAAATTTTTCGTCTATGGGGATTTGCCTTAGCTCTTGAAAGATAATTAATATATCAATGACCTAAAAACATGGTACAGTTTCTTATAGTGTGCTTATTACGGCTGTTCTATGTTTGGGAAGGCTGAGAGTGCTAGGAATGTTTACATGGAAATTGATCTAAAGAGGAGTGACCCCAATTTGTTATACTTTTAATGCACTTGTTTATGGATACAACAATACTAACTACTTGTGTAACGACCTGAATTTCTAGTCAGTTTATTTTAAATATTTAATATCGTTTTAAATATTATGTTGATAATATAAATGAAATTTTATATTAAGTTATCGATTTAATAATCAATTTCGATTTAATATCAAATATATTAAATTATCGTAATACGGAAAATAATTCAATTAGAGATTTAAAACTGGATTGAAAACAGTTCAGATAATCAATACAAACTTTAGTTTGAATAATAATAATAATAATTTATTATTGAAGAATTTATTTGTTTTGAATTTAAATTATATTATAATATGGTTATTTTATAATATATGTTCGCATTAAATTTTGTAGTCTATTCCTTTGAATCCAGAATAGTGTAATTACATTGAAACGTCAGTCGGTAGGTTAAAATAGCGGTTTGTGATGTCGAGTTATGAACCCCGATATATTTTTAGTGGATGGGTTTGAAATCAAATCGATATCCATCTAGAAAGAATAAAAATCTCTTTATGTCGAATCGCATTAAATTCGAAATCAAATCGATTTAAAAATTGTTATGTACTTAACCAACATACATTTAATACTATGTACTTCATGTTCCCCTCCTTCTATAAATCGCGACACTCTAATTCTCTTTCCAGTGTTCTTCTGAGAGAAAAAATGCCGATCTCTTCAAAGTAAAAATGGTCAGTCCTTAACTAAACTTCATTTTCCCTCTTTATCCTTAAATGCAACTACCTCTTCTTATTTCCTTTTTCATTTACCTTACAAGTCATCTATTTCTTTCTCGATAAAAATAAAAACCGCCGCTTTCAATTTATCCAAAATCATATTAAGTCATTCGAATAGGATGCGTTACTCTCTGGTGTGGTGCGAAGGCTTGAGCAACCTAGGGTTGGCCAGTCGTGAGTGTATTGGCGGATTGATTTTCCCCAAATCGATAACTAAGACATGGGGTTGAGCGAGATGTGATAAGGATTTCGATCGAAGCCTGTAGCAGCAGAGAAGATCGCGATTGTTGCTAGGGCATCGAGTTTAGGTTCATCGATTCGAAATGGGACTCGCGCGCTATTGGAAGCGACCGATGGTGGTAGTTTAAATTGCAGTTTGGAGTGGGATGAAGATGATTGTTGAACGGTGATGAATGAGCAATGGTGGAGTCAGAGTTGTTGGGTGTGATACTGGTTTAAAGAAGTTTGATGTTGCGATTTGTGAGGGTTTAAATACTGATAGAGTTGAAATGGACTAGGTGGGTATGCTGGAGTTCTGGTATGCGTGAAATTGGGGTCTGCGAGTGTATGTTGGTGACAGTGGATGAAAAGCAAAGAGGATTGGCATTTGGTTTCAACTGTGCAATCATTTTCAGAGTGGGAAGCTCCTTGTTCAAGGAAGATGGAGAAGAAATAGATTCGTAATTAGGAATTAATCCATTTTTAATTATTAAGGAATGATATTTTAAATTGTGTCAAATTATAACGTATATTACTTCTCCGTACATTAACAGAATCGAACAAAAAGGAATGCGTTAGGTTCGTGTTTGCAAACACTTCGCAATGGAATTCGACTTGGAATTTAATTCATTGGAATCAGAATGGATCAAGAAAAATAAAACAAGTGAGTAAATCTCACACAATTTATTTATTTTGAATTATTTTTAGTTGTTAAAAATAATTTATGGTTGTTTGGTTGAACTGAAATATTATTCTGGCTATAAAATATATATTAGTTATTTAGGATTGATGTTTATGGCTATTATATATATATTGGTTATTGGTTGGATTCCCGCAGTACCATTAGCGGATGCACGCAGTATCATTAGCAGATGACCCTATACGCCCCACGCTATGATAGTGGATGACCTTCTATACCGCGATATCCTGCCTCGAAGCAGGATGGGTATTATTTATGTTGGCTAACGTCTGTGGATGCAGGAAAACAGGTTGGAGGGATCCAACTGGATTCCTCAAAAATATTATTGTTTGTTTGTTTTCATATATATTGTCATATATGATGTGTTTGAAAATCTATGAATAATAATTGGGTGTTTTTGATTGGTTGAATATCATTGGGCTTAAAATGTTGATTTATAAAAATATCGTAAAAGAAGATATTTTGAGATTAGAAAGGGAAATATATTTTTCTAAGAATAGAATTCGAATTTCGAATGGACTAAAAATATTAAATTGTTTTGGATAAATAAAACAAGTATCGAAATTTCTAAATGATGTTTATAAATTAAAAATTAGGGAACTTGAAGTAAATTTATAAACGGTGTTTATAAATAAAATGGAATGATCTTCATTGGAAAATACGGAAACTGAAGTGAATTTATAAACGATGTTTATAAATGAAGTATCATTTGGATAATTTGGAAAATATAAATTCAAAGGTGAATTTAAAAAGGGAATTGAAATTAGTTTCAAAAAGAAATGACAAATCTATTCTGATATTCAGAATGCAAAGTGAATTAAAATAAATCCGTATGGACTTATGATTTAAATTCGATTTGATCGAATTTATTTAAATAAAATATTTTTAAAAGAAATATTAGGATTTTATTTAATAGAAGTTTAATTGTTAAATATGGAATTAAATTCCGTGTTATATATATAAGTTAGTAAATAGAATCTGTTCCAAAGTAAGATTTTGGGTTTTCAAACAGAATTTGAAATGAAATTTGTTTTATTTAATAAAACAAGGAATTTGAATTTATAAACGATATTTATAAATCTAGTGAAATAAATTATCATTAGGTAATTTAGAGGTTTAAATTCAAGTATGAATTTGAAAAGTAGAATTTGAAATGGAATCAAAATGGAAACTTGTTTTTATAAAACAAGAAAGTTAAATTTTTAAACAACGTTTATAAATTAAGGAAAATAGGTTATCATTTTATAACTTAGAAATTTAAATTCAAATATGAATTTAACCATGTGTTGGAAATCATTTCAGAAAGGGAACGACGGGTTTTATTTCGATATTCGGAATATAAACTGAATTAAGTCAAATCCAAGGGATTTAAATTGGAATAATCGAATTTTATAAATAATTTATTTATAAAAGGAATTGGAATTTAATATAGCAAATTGAGTTATAAACAAATTTATAACCAAATAATGAAAAATCGACGATTTGAGATAATCGGAAATATTAAGTTGGATTTGGGAAACTGGTTTAATCTATATTTAAAAATATATTAGATTGGAGTTGAAATTCATTTGTCAACAAAGTTTAAAGTTTATATTTAGTTATAATTAAAATGAACTTGCCTCAGCGTGGCAATGGTTAATTAGCGTTCCAAACTTTAGTTGAGTATATAGAACTCAATTTAAGTCATAATTCTTTGAAATAAGAATCGTTAGAACCGATTAGATAATAGTTTTCTAACGGAAGAGAAAGATCTGAATATCGTCGAATAGGTTTTGAGTTATGTCAAAATCAAATTTTTAGAAAAACAGCTCCATAACCATTATAAAACCATAATGGTTTATTTAAATTTATAAAATGATTTTGAGCAAATAGAATCCGAATCTTCATTAGAAATATCCAGATTTGAGTTATAAAATATATTTGAACTCAAATGGAGTAATGATAAATGATTTTTGAAAATGAAAATCAGATTTTGTTAATTATTGAATAGAATTAACTAATTTGAAGAATAATTAGTTATTGGAGTTTTGAATTGAAATTGAGCTTTGGATAAGTAGATTGGGTTTGTAAATTTATATTTGAAATCGAATATGCAACTTGAATCGAAAATGGAATTCAATTTGTTTATAAGAAAGTTGATATAATATTTGAACATGTTATGTTCAAACAAAGAAGTGAAATAGGAAAAATAGCTAATTAGAAAATAAATTAGCGAATTTGGTTAGGACGAATGGACTGAGTGAAACCAAATGGGAATATTTGGATGTGTTAAGAAGGTATGGAAATGAAGTGTATGAAGTTTATAATTTGTGTGCCCGACAAAAAGGTACACGTTTTGTAATGGCGCGTTTTGTTAGCTGTCGAATAATTAATTTATTTAATTATTTATATATCGATTTGGCGATATCGATAACTTAAAGTACAACGTTCGAACGTATAATTATAATTTAATTAAGATAGAGCTTGAAATGGCGCTGCAGTTCGTTATTTGGCGATTCTAACTTCAACTGAATGTACAGAGTTCGTTTTAAATCGGATTTCTGTGAAACAAGAAACGTGTGGAGCTGATGGAGTATATCTTTCTAGTGGAAGAGAAAAATTCGGGATTTCATCGTGTAGATTTTGATTTACGTCCAAATCAAATTCAGAAATAGTCGCTATGGAATCGTTTATCGACCATATCGGTTTATTCGATATAACTAAAGATCGGGATTGAATTTAGACAAGGTTCTTTTGAGACGTAGTGATAATTTAATTTTTAGAATTTTATGGTAATTTTTAATTAATTTAATAAGCAACTTTTTATTTAAAGTATTTCGCACCCAGAAATCAACATTTTGAAGTTTCAAAATATGAGTCCATCTACCGGCATTATTATAATTTTAGGACCGAGGCACATTGCTCGATACGACCGTATACTTATTTCTGTCTATAGCAGTCGGACATGAAGGTAATCTTACGTATCACGGTACTAAAACTTGAAAACAAAGCATATGATATACCAATACTCCACGTTGAAAACGAAGTATATGATATACCAATACTCCACGTTGAAAACAAAGTACATGATATACCGATGCTCCACGTTAACATTTACAATACTTACCCGTTAAGTCCTCTCTCGCCTATAAATAAAAACACAGACGGCACTTCATTCCCTTGAGGTCCAGCACCACCGAAAGCTTTTTAATGGTTTGTAAGTATATAAAAAAAAAAAATATAGGAAGTATTGCCTATACGTCAGCACGCAAGGGAGGGATGGTGAGGTTTATTGGCGGTTCCATGAAGTAGTGGGATATAGGAAGTGAGAAGCGGTTGGAGTGGTCTGGTGAAAGGAAGGATAAAGAGTGAATGCGAATGCGGATCTTTGTACTGGGTAGCGTGAGCAAGTAAAAGTGGAGGGAGAGCGGCTCATGAAAGAAAGAAGGTGGTCTGTGCATTTCATTGAGGTAGAAGGGAAAAAGTGCAAACTTTTGCACAGGAGGTGAATGATGCTCAACGTGGAAAGGGGCAACAGTTCATGTTGTGAACGTTATTTTCGGAAATGAGGTCAAAATAAGAGTAGCGATGTTAGTGGCTATGGGTTTGCGGTGCACAGTTGGTGCGGTGGCCACTGTGGAAGAATAAAGGCCGGTTGCGTCAAAGAGGGCGGGGCCAGTGAGCTTCAGGCGGTTGACTTTGGGGTAGATGCTGGAGCGCGATGCTTATACAAAGAAGAAGACAGCAGGATTCTTGCTGCCTAGAACAAGAAGCGTCGGCGGTGACAATACAAACGGTGAGGATAGTTTTCGACGACCTGGTGGAGCCCTGGAAGTACTGAGGGTCATCAACGTTGCCAAGTAGTATTTATAGATGGGGATTTATGTAGTACGGGCACGTTTTATTTCATAGTTCGAAATAACTGGGAGGTGGAAGAACAGTCGGTCATGGATGTGTTTGAGAAGGAGGCCACGACAGTTTTTGTTTTGGAAGAAGGATTAAAAAGGCGGGTCGGGTTTAAGCAAAGGGATATGGGCCAAAGGAAATAAAAGGGAATGGGCCAGTTTTGAGAAGTAAGCCCATTTAATTTAATCAAGTTTTATTTTAAATTGGTTCAAACTTTAAAATCGAATATCTTGGTCATACAAGATCAGATTGACGAACCGTAAGTTGCGTTGGGATCGTATGGACGGGAGCAACACAATGAGACTGACTAGGAGTGAATCCGAGCTCGTTACAATTTATGGAGAAATAAATTGTCCGACCGAGTCGAATAACGCAAACCGTTATTTGACGGTTAACGTGCAACGGTGAGTAAAACTCACCAACTCTATACAGTTCTATTTTTACAACGTGTTCTTAGAACTGTTAATTATCTGTTGTTTGACTGTGTGTTGACTGTTGATTGAACTGCTAGCCAGTTAGTAGAAATTATATATATATATTTATATATATAAACCACCAAATAGTTATATGTTGATTCTGTTTATCAGAATATTATACTGGTGTTGTCTAACATCTGTGGATGTAGGGAAACAGGTTGGAGGAATCCGACTGGATTCCTCAACATTTATTTTACCGTTTTTCATATATTGTGATATATGATGTGTTATGAAATCTGTTATAGATTTCATATGTTTGAATGATACCGATCATTGTTATACGACACGTTAAACACCGTAGGTGATACTAGAATGTAAAAAGGGAATTTTCAATGTTTATATTGAAAATAAATCTTATTTATAAATCGATAGGATTTTATAAAATGAAAACATTTATTTATTTAGGAAATAAATAAAGGAACATTTATTTAGATTATAACTAAATGGAATAAAGGAATATTTATTTAGGGAATAAATAAAGGAACACTTGTTGGGAAAATAAATAGAATTATACAAGGATAGATTTAAACACGTGCTTCGCACACGGTATAACACGATATAGATTTAAATGAGATATTAAATAGGAAATCTGTTTTAAACAGATAAATTGAAGTAGATAAATTTATAAATAATGTTTTATAAATTAAATAAATTATTTATCGTTGATAAATGGAATATATATAAGTCTGGACTTATATAGAGAAGTAGAAACGTTATTAAAAGGACATTTATAAAGTGATGAACCGTTACTAAAAGTAAATCTTTATAAATGGATAAACGTTGTAAAAAGGAAATCTTTATCAATGGATAAACGTTGTAAAAAGGAAATCTTTTGAAATGAATAAACACATTAGAGTGATTCGAATTACTTATTCGAATAGAGTTACACAAAGTAATTTGTTAGGTTAACCAAAGCAAGTTAGTCGAGTTAATCAAAGTAATTGGTTAAGTTAACCAAAGTAAATTAGTTAAGATAAACTAAGCGGTTAAACTAAGTGACTTAGTTAAGTTAAACTAATTTGTAAATCAAAGCGAATTAGTTGCGTCAAACTAAGTGAATTAGTCAAGTTAAACTAATTAGTTAATCGAAGTAAATTAGTTGGGTTAATCAAAGTGAATTTGTAACGACCCGTGTTTTTGGCACTAAAATATATAATTTAATTTATTTAATTCAATTATTATATTTGGAATATCGATGTGATTTAATATTTAAATCGTCGTTTTAAACAAAGCTGAACTATATATTATATATAATATAAATAGAGCTTGGAAATAGCGCTGCAGTTCGTAAATTCGAGTTTGAACTTCAACTGAGAATACGGGATTCG
Source organism: Allium sativum (assembly GCA_030737875.1). Classification (NCBI taxonomy): domain Eukaryota; kingdom Viridiplantae; phylum Streptophyta; class Magnoliopsida; order Asparagales; family Amaryllidaceae; genus Allium; species Allium sativum. Next base: position 527,570,949 of record CM060913.1, on the reverse strand, counting down.
ATATAAGTCGGATTTCTGTGAAACAAGACATGTTGGAACCTTATTGACGATAATTTTCATATGGAAGAGAAAAATCCATATTCTGTGTTATAGATAGTAAGTTATGGCCAAATCAAATTTTGAAATAGTCGCTATGGAAATTCGTTATTAAATTATAGGACTTTAAAATGGTCATTTTGCAAACGAACTCTGTTTTCGATGAAATCGGTTTCATTGGAACCGTATCGTCAAATTATGGTAAAAAAATCAAACCGCGTGGCAAACCGATGTCGTATGTGACTACGGTAGCCATAAACGCCCGTTCAATTTCTATAACGCGTAATTAAATAAATAAAGGGACATTCGAATGTAACTAGAGCAGACGATCGAATTAGGCCGCGAAACCAGTTCCGTTGAGTTCGTAGCGTCAATTATAGTCAGGGTAGATATATAGTTTGTTATTTTTAGAGATCGTGAAATTTGGTGTCCAGAAGGGCAGTGCGGTGCGCGTTAAAAATGGCCTACCGGGGCAACAGTCTCAGAATGCGACGAAACTAGTGCCGTTGGGTTCGTATCAACAAATTATCATAGGATTTCAAAGTTTCAAGTTGATTTGATTTATCTGGTGACCGTGGAAAAATAAAACGTGTGTTTATTTCTGGTTTTATAAAGGAATTTTTTCATACGACCACGGATTTCGACGAAACTTGTCCCATTGGATCCGGAATATCTTTTTACACTAAGATTAGCTTTTTTTATCAGTAAACAGAAATTGTTGTGGATGTTTTTATCAATTACTTTGCGGCGAAGTTTCATTAAAAATAAATTTAATATTAAAACAAATTTCCCCCATACTATATATACACGTAGACCATAATATAGCTTGCACACACCTAGGACTATACAGTGTAATAACCTACCATGACATAAACGAGATGCGCAGGCCTACTCTGTATGATATTTCCTTTCATAGAGAAACTACGGTGACATGAAAACTCATAGGGATAGCCTAATGCTCCAACAAACCAAAAACACTCTCTGTAGCCTGTTTCTTTTCCGAAGGTACACCTCTCCGTCTCGTAACTTCACCTTCCCCATCAGTCGCTGCAGAAATTTCACCATCACAATATCAACACCTGAAATGAAAACATGCTGAACGCATTGGCCATCAAATGAAAACTCATGCGCCAGCTACCTGTTCCCTAAAACCCACCGTCTGCATGGCTATGGACATGATAGCCTACATCTTCTTTTCTGTATGCCGCTGAGACTTGCACATGCACGTACGAGCTATCTTGTATTGATATGAATGGAAAATACTCAGCTACACTGCTTCATCCTCTTAGTCTATTGTGTCTGCTATTTTTTTCCTTGTCTTGTATTTTCATCATCGCTTCTGTCCATCACACAGACCTACACTAAGAAGCTATAGCATGCTAGAAACCGTGAGAGCCAAGGGATGTCATCCTATAAATAGCGAGTGCAGTCATGGTGTTTTCTTCAATACAAATGCCAGAGTTTTAATGGCTTTAAAGAAATAAAAATCGAAATAGTATTTAAAATAAAATAGTCGCAAACTACAGTAAAGAAAGAGAGATATAAGCGTGAGTCAGTGCAAAGCAGGTAGTAGGTGCGATGGTCAAAGAGAGTAGAGATCATGCTGGTAGCGTCTTGTGTCCGTGATGGCGGTAAAAGGACAGCAGCAAGTTTCGAAACAGAGAAGGGGGGTTTCGGAAGAAAGAGCCGGAGCGGTGGTGCTCGCTGGTCGGAGCTGAGTTGATTTCGTAGCGGTGATGGCGGTGTGAAAATGGTGGCACAAGTGGGAGTTTGGGACGAAAAGGCACAGCATGGGTTCAAGGGTTTCAGTCTTTTTGCATGGTGATTTCAAGTTACTATGACAATGAGGAAAATGTAATGGAGCAAGCTTATACAATGGAAGACGGAGGTGCTGACTTTCGAAGGGTGGAAAGAAGGACAGTCGAACTGGTTTCATTGCATGGGAAAGTGATGAAACAGGGTGCGGGTTATAATATGCAGGTAGAGGAGAGACGCACAGTAGCTGTTATATGCCTAGCCTCATTTTAATTAAAGTAAGCAAGATTTAGTTAATTATAATTATATATAAAGTTCACGTGACCTTATATATATAATGAAATGCGCCTGTCCCGATTCATTTGTGCCCAATATTGTTTTTACACTGTGTCAAATCTGTTCTCATGCACCCGATCAAGTTTAAGTGGCTAATCACCTTCTTATATGCCTAATTCCTTACTAATTTAGCTTAATCAAGGATTGGTTTAAGTTAGTTCAAACTTAGGTTAGTAATGATATGTATATTATAAGTTACTCGCAGTATACAGTAGCCAGTTATATATATACACATGTACCTAACTCTTCCGCAATGCCTAATTAATATTTACAGTCCCTAACCCCTTTTATACTTATGTCTAAATAAGGTTTTTCGCCTAATATATATATAATATAGTACGTGGCCAGAAACAATGTGATGGGAGCAGGTAATTATCATGTTGTGTAAAAAGGGCCTAAACCTTTTCTTTATTATCTAATCATGGTTAGGCGCCTAATCTCGTTTTAATTAAGTAAGTTAGATTTAGTTAATAAAATATATCTATTCAGTTATTAATAAGATACGGGCCAAGGGTGTTTCAAATGTGCCTAAATCTGCTTACCAATGCCTAACCATGTTGATATGATATGCGATGAATAACAGTACGTGGTAGAGAAGACTTCTTTTGAGCCTAATGAAGTTTAACATTTAACGTAATTTTAGGACGTGCCAAATCCAGTCATAAACTAAACTAGGTATTGATTAGATTAAATAAATAATTAAGTTTTCATAATATAAATAGGCGGGTACTGTATTTAATGTATATCTATGTCATACCGCAACAGAATTGGATGGGCAAGTGACGTCGGAACTGTATCATCGAACGCTATACGGTGAAGCTAGTTTGGACGTAATTGAAAGCAACTGAAATGAACTGTTTCAACGATGAACGAAGCAAGGTGAGTTAAACTCACTCAGTTTCCCTATTTATATTTTATATAAATTGGGTTTTTATTTTGTGTGCTCTGCTTGCCAATGGTTGACTGTTTTGCTAGTTATTTATTTATCTGTTGATTTAACTGATGGAATTAAACCATGTTTAATTTCAGTGAAATACCAAATCGTTATGTTAACGATTGGATCCAACGGAGGTAACTCACCCTGTTGGTCACGTTTATTTATAAGCGTGCTTAATTGTTTGAATTGTTCTGTTATTTGGTTGGTGTTAAATGGTTAATATATATTATCAGTGAAATGTGATTGATTAAATTGTTGATTATTGACTGAATATTCAACATATGTTTGGTTTAAACCAATGAGCGGTGTTGGTTAAGTGTTCGGCAGAGTATGGCCTATAAAATCAATCGAGTTATAAATATTTATTCACCGTCAGGTGAATCGATAGAGTTGAGGTTATAAAATTTATTTTATAACCAGAGTCAGATTTCGAATTATATCATTTTGAATAAAAGTTATTTAAGGGAAATAAACAAATATTTTATTTATTTAAGACTTTGATTTATTTTTAAGTTATTTTATAAAGTAAATTCTGACGTTAATCAGATTTGCAGGTATGAGAATAAGAATACATCGAGTGGTTAAACTCCGGTAATTGTTTTGTAAAGAAACAATTAATGGAATCAATCAAACTAATTATATTTGTAATTAATTTAGAGTGAGAACTAGTTTGAATAAGTTAACGAGATAATCAAGTTTTGAGTTGACTAAATCGACCGCTTTAACTGGAATCGATTATTAGATTAGTTTGTTTCGAAATTCCGAAATGAAATAGTTGAAGAATATTGTTTTAACTTTAAACAAGATCTTTATAAAAGATTTTCTATTTATTTTAGTAAATAAAGATAGTAACTACTGAAGTAGTTAATGAGTGAAGAAAATTATTATTTTAATAAGAATTTAGAAGATTACTTTTGAAAAGTAATCAAAGAGAAATGTAATCCAATTGGATGGTGAAAGGAATTTATGGGCGGGTTTTATATTTAAAGCTCAAATTTTTATAACGATGTTATAAAGAGGATTTCAAGCGAAGATGATAACTTAAATTTAAGTATTTCTTAATTATTTGAATTAAGGTAAAGGGTTTATATAAACCAGGGTCGTGTAAATGAGGTTTAACGTGTTAAGGCGTTAATTTTATACTAACGTTACTTGAAAACAAGATCAAGTAAAAGGGAGAATTTGAAATGAGATTTCAAAATGGGAAAATGGTCGAATAGTTTTGAAAGGAGATTAGTAAAAGTGGATTTGGGTAACGAAGTGGGTTGTATAACCAAAGCCGAATTTAAATAAATCTGTTTTAACAGAGTTAGAAGTTTTAATTAAACAGAAGTGAATTAGTTTATTTTAATTAAAAGGCCAAGTGATGTTGAATACTGAACCAATGAACTCATTGGAGTGTCATGATTGAAACACTGTATATTTTGATAGTTAAAACACCGACTATCAAATCTGACCAATACGATTGTTGGTATGGAAAGACCGGGATCGAATTTATATTCGAAAACCATTCCGATCAACAAATACGTAAAGATCTCAGAAGATGATCGAGATGGAGCATTGAAGACCGTGGATTTTCATAAACGGAAGAACCACTAATATTCTCTTCCTGGCAAGTAGAGATAAGCTGTGATTCTGTCGTGGTTGGTGTCTACGGGTTGCAAGGACTTCTCGCTACTGATCCATGGGGTAATTCCTATATGGATGCAGTAGGATAGTGCCTTCGGTTCATCCTGTTCCTGGATGACGTATATGGACGAATGTCTGACAGAGTATTTCCGAAGGATCACGTACGTTGATTTCTTCAAACGTGCTATAGTTGTTGGCGGGGAATCGCCGTTCTCTTAGCTTACTGCTAGAGTATTTTTGGGGTCGTCAATTAGTGATATCTGACGGATCTGACGATGTGGCATTCAAAGTGAATGATGACCAGGTGTTCGAAGGTAAATCTAAACCTCAAGCCTCATCAACCGGGAAATGACAAAAATCGGGCAGGCAGCATGGCTATGTGGGTCGCTCCCATTAGGGTGTATGATCACCTATCTAGAGAAATTCCTATTTGTTCTTAAATCTATGTTTCGATGCTGTCCCTTTTCGGGAGACGGTTGCTGATCCCAACCGTCGGTGATATACATTCGATACTCTCAAGCGAAATGAGGGGTCGGTCATGTGAGGGCCGAGTTGCAAGACGTTCTTGTTGAACCCAGTGTATTCGTCTCTAGAGATACACTATCGGCAGGTGGTCCCATACCTTGTCAAGTTGGAATCCAATCTCCAATAAGCGCCCGCGGTTTTTGATTGTATACTATATATGTGGAGCGTGAGATGCAAGCGTTCCACTAGATTGATATTTATTTGTATTTAGACATTATTATAATATCAGACAAGATATTGGTTTTAAAACTGTTTTGGGTTATCGTAAGGTAAAAACCGTCCGTATTTATGTGTGGATTTGGTCTTACGATTATCCTTTTCTTTCGAAAAGATTTTAAACTTTAAAATCAAGTTGGATGCTCACCCTAATTACTGTGCGAGTTTATCTCACTCTGGTTCACCAGACTGACCCGGTGTTTTGTTAATGCTCGGGTTAGCCCGGAGTGTACAGGTTCAAGTTATCGACTGCTGTGAAGAGACGAGCTGGAAGAGTCCAGACGTATGATATTCCGTTGTGTTGTATATGAGGACAGATTATTATCACTGTCCAGTGATGTTGATGTACTCTGATATTGTAAGTATTTTAAAAGCTTTCAGTAAAGATTTATTTTGTATTATATTTTGTTCCGCTGCGATGTGAGACTCTGTGTGGTGTCTCTTCTTCTTCTTCTATTCTAATATTTCTTTCTTTCTTATCTCACCCTCTAATTTCTTTCTAATAACTATCCAGTGTTTCGGTGCTTAGAGGATCGACATGAGTTACAGTAAAGGTATTTATGTCGATTTTCGGGGCCGAAATCCCTGGGTCGTTACAGTGGTATCAGAGCTATTGGTTAAGTAATTACCTTGGCTCTGTGGCGTGACTCAGTAGAGATGGGGTTAGCAATACCCTAGATTGAGTTGAGTGTATATATATATACGAGTGAACGTATTCGTAGATTTTATAAAAATTGTTTTATATTGTGGTGATTTATTGGTTGAGTTGTTTATGAGTTCTGGTCGATCAGTTTGATCCACTGTATCGATAAGGGTTTATAAACACTCGAATACGATAGGTCGTCACAATATGTTTTAAAAAAGGGTAAGTGAAATAATTTACCCAAATTATATTTGATAAAGGAAATATATATATTTGAAGTATTATAGTATATTGGATGTGTTGGTTGATTATAATTGAAATGGTTATATAAATAACCAATTAGAATTCGTATAATATAAAAGCAGATTTATTAAATCTGAAATTAAAATCAGAATTGGAATTAAAATTCCTAACAATGAGAAAGTGTTTACAAAAGAACTTGGATTGAATATATGAGAACTTTAAAATCCTGGGAGATTTGAAATTGTTTACGAGTATCATGTTTAGTATTTTGAAATAGATTTCAAATTGAAAGTGTTTAAAATTGGAGTTTTGAAATGATATAGTATTGAACTCACTTCGATTGCTGGAAAATAGATTCCGATGATGATCCGGACATCATCGGTGTTCATTTTCGAGTTTGCAAGTGACGGATTACTACCAATTTTTTTTTGTTTTTGAATTGTTTTGAGAAACAGGTTGTTTTGATATTCCAAATGAATAATTTGATTTTTGAAAGAGCTGAACTGTTTAAAAAACTCCCAGGGAAAGTGTTTGAACAAGAACAAGATTAAATAGAAATTGTGAAAGCGAATATGAATTGAATTGAAACCAATTAACTGGAAATTGAATCGGGAGATAATGTATCGAGTAGAATCAGATTTTGAAATTTGGAGACAGGAATTTGAAATGGTGTTGGACTGGTAAGTTAAGAGTTGGAATTGATAATGGATTGAGATGGAGTTAAGAATGGGATTTGGCTTGGACGCGTGAAGGATTTGATTTTGAGGATAAAGTTGAAATTTTGTTTGGGAATGCAGTTGTATACACTGACAAGGTAGCAGACGGGAAGGATATAATGTTATGCCCAACAAAAAGGTACACGTTTATTTTTATATGGGTTTGGAGATTTATGAGCCTATTTGGCAAGCCGCTTGGCTGTTTCATTTTCTTTTGGATTGGAGAAGGCCTAGAAAGGCGGGTTGGAGTTGTACCAATTGAGCCGTACAGAGGAGGTGCTGGCGAAATTTTTCGGAAATTTAAGGTGTTAGAAAATTTTCAACATTTTTGAAAATATTTATTTACGATATTGAATTGAGTTTCAATTTATAGTAAAATTGGATTTGAAAATAAATGGGTTATAACGTTCTTTCTTACCTTAGCAATTTCGAGGACGAAATTATTCTAAGGGGGGAAGAATGTAACGACCCGTGTTTTTGGCACTAAAATATATAATTTAATTTAGTTAATTCAATTATTATATTTGGAATATCGATGTGATTTAATATTTAAATCGTCGTTTTAAACAAAGCTGAACTATATATTATATATAATATAAATAGAGCTTGGAAATAGCGCTGCAGTTCGTAAATTCGAGTTTGAACTTCAACTGAGAATACGGGATTCGATATAAGTCGGATTTCTGTGAAACAAGACATGTTGGAACCGTATTGACGATAATTTTCATATGGAAGAGAAAAATCCATATTCCGTGTTATAGATAGTAAGTTATGGCCAAATCAAATTTTGAAATAGTCGCTATGGAAATTCGTTATTAAATTATAGGACTTTAAAATGGCCATTTTGCAAACGAACTCTGTTTTCGATGAAATCGGTTTCATTGGAACCGTATCGTCAAATTATGGTAAAAAAATCAAACCGTGTGGCAAACCGATGTCGTATGTGACCACGGTAGCCATAAACGCCCGTTCAATTTCTATAACGCGTAATTAAATAAATAAAGGGACATTCGAGTGTAACTAGAGCAGACGATCGAATTAGGCCGCGAAACCAGTTCCGTTGAGTTCGTAGCGTCGATTATAGTCAGGGTAGATATATAGTTTGTTATTTTTAGAGATCGGGAAATTTGGTGTCCAGAAGAGCAGTGCGGTGCGCGTTAAAAATGGCCTACCGGGGCAACAGTCTCAGAATGCGACGAAACTAGTGCCGTTGGGTTCGTATCAACAAATTATCATAGGATTTCAAAGTTTCAAGTTGATTTGATTTATCTGGTGACCGTGGAAAAATAAAACGTGTGTTTATTTCTGGTTTTATAAAGGAATTTTTTCATACGACCACAGATTTCGACGAAACTTGTCCCATTGGATCCGGAATATCTTTTTACACTAAGATTAGCTTTTTTATCAGTAAACAGAAATTGTTGTGGATGTTTTTATCAATTACTTTGCGGCGAAGTTTCATTAAAAATAAATTTAATATTAAAACAAATTTCCCCCATACTATATATACACGTAGACCATAATATAGCTTGCACACACCTAGGACTATACAATGTAATAACCTACCATGACATAAACGAGATGCGCAGGCCTACTCTGTATGATATTTCCTTTCATAGAGAAACTACGGTGACATGAAAACTCATAGGGATAGCCTAATGCTCCAACAAACCAAAAACACTCTCTGTAGCCTGTTTCTTTTCCGAAGGTACACCTCTCCGTCTCGTAACTTCACCTTCCCCATCAGTCGCTGCAGAAATTTCACCATCACAATATTAACACCTGAAATGAAAACACGCTGAACGCATTGGCCATCAAATGAAAACTCATGCGCCAGCTACCTGTTCCCTAAAACCCACCGTCTGCATGGCTACGGACATGATAGCCTACATCTTCTTTTCTGTATGCCGCTGAGACTTGCACATGCACGTACGAGCTATCTTGTATTGATATGAATGGAAAATACTCAGCTACACTTCTTCATCCTCTTAGTCTATTGTGTCTGCTATTTTTTTCCTTGTCTTGTATTTTCATCATCGCTTCTGTCCATCACACAGACCTACACTAAGAAGCTATAGCATGCTAGAAACCGTGAGAGCCAAGGGATGTCGTCCTATAAATAGCGAGTGCAGTCATGGTGTTTTCTTCAATACAAATGCCAGAGTTTTAATGGCTTTAAAGAAATAAAAATCGAAATAGTATTTAAAATAAAATAGTCGCAAACTCCAGTAAAGAAAGAGAGATATAAGCGTGAGTCAGTGCGAAGCAGGTAGTAGGTGCGATGGTCAAAGAGAGTAGAGATCATGCTGGTAGCGTCTTGTGTCCGTGATGGCGGTAAAAGGACAGCAGCAAGTTTCGAAACAGGGAAGGGGGGTTTCGGAAGAAAGAGCCGGAGCGGTGGTGCTCGCTGGTCGGAGCTGAGTTGATTTCGTAGCGGTGATGGCGGTGTGAAAATGGTGGCACAAGTGGGAGTTTGGGACGAAAAGGCACAGCATGGGTTCAAGGGTTTCAGTCTTTTTGCATGGTGATTTCAAGTTACTATGACAATGAGGAAAATGTAATGGAGCAAGCTTATACAATGGAAGACGGAGGTGCTGACTTTCGAAGGGTGGAAGGAAGGACAGTCGAACTGGTTTCATTGCATGGGAAAGTGATGAAACAGGGTGCGGGTTATAATATGCAGGTAGAGGAGAGACGCACAGTAGCTGTTATATGCCTAGCCTCATTTTAATTAAAGTAAGCAAGATTTAGTTAATTATAATTATATATAAAGTTCACGTGACCTTATATATATAATGAAATGCGCCTGTCCCGATTCATTTGTGCCCAATATTGTTTTTACACTGTGTCAAATCTGTTCTCATGCACCCGATCAAGTTTAAGTGGCTAATCACCTTCTTATATGCCTAATTCCTTACTAATTTAGCTTAATCAAGGATTGGTTTAAGTTAGTTCAAACTTAGGTTAGTAATGATATGTATATTATAAGTTACTCGCAGTATACAGTAGCCAGTTATATATATACATGTACCTAACTCTTCCGCAATGCCTAATTAATATTTACAGTCCCTAACCCCTTTTATACTTATGTCTAAATAAGGTTTTTCGCCTAATATATATATAATATAGTACGTGGCCAGAAACAATGTGATGGGAGCAGGTAATTATCATGTTGTGTAAAAAGGGCCTAAACCTTTTCTTTATTATCTAATCATGGTTAGGCGCCTAATCTCGTTTTAATTAAGTAAGTTAGATTTAGTTAATAAAATATATCTATTCAGTTATTAATAAGATACGGGCCAAGGGTGTTTCAAATGTGCCTAAATCTGCTTACCAATGCCTAACCATGTTGATATGATATGCGATGAATAACAGTACGTGGTAGAGAAGACTTCTTTTGAGCCTAATGAAGTTTAACATTTAACGTAATTTTAGGACGTGCCAAATCCAGTCATAAACTAAACTAGGTATTGATTAGATTAAATAAATAATTAAGTTTTCATAATATAAATAGGCGGGTACCGTATTTAATGTATATCTATGTCATACCGCAACAGAATTGGATGGGCAAGTGACGTCGGAACCGTATCATCGAACGCTATACGGTGAAGCTAGTTTTGACGTAATTGAAAGCAACTGAAATGAACTGTTTCAACGATGAACGAAGCAAGGTGAGTTAAACTCACTCAGTTTCCCTATTTATATTTTATATAAATTGGGTTTTTATTTTGTGTGCTCTGCTTGCCAATGGTTGACTGTTTTGCTAGTTATTTATTTATCTGTTGATTTAACTGATGGAATTAAACCATGTTTAATTTCAGTAAAATACCAAATCGTTATGTTAACGATTGGATCCAACGGAGGTAACTCACCCTGTTGGTCACGTTTATTTATAAGCGTGCTTAATTGTTTGAATTGTTCTGTTATTTGGTTGGTGTTAAATGGTTGATATATATTATCAGTTAAATGTGATTGATTAAATTGTTGATTATTGACTGAATATTCAACATATGTTTGGTTTAAACCAATGAGCGGTGTTGGTTAATTGTTCGGCAGAGTATGGCCTATAAAATCAATCGAGTTATAAATATTTATTCACCGTCAGGTGAATCGATAGAGTTGAGGTTATAAAATTTATTTTATAACCAGAGTCAGATTTTGAATTATATCATTTTGAATAAAAGTTATTTAAGGGAAATAAACAAATATTTTATTTATTTAAGACTTTGATTTATTTTTAAGTTATTTTATAAAGTAAATTCTGACGTTAATCAGATTTGCAGGTATGAGAATAAGAATACATCGAGTGGTTAAACTCCGGTAATTGTTTTGTAAAGAAACAATTAATGGAATCAATCAAACTAATTATATTTGTAATTAATTTAGAGTGAGAACTAGTTTGAATAGGTTAACGAGATAATCAAGTTTTGAGTTGACTAAATCGACCGCTTTAACTGGAATCGATTATTAGATTAGTTTGTTTCGAAATTCCGAAATGAAATAGTTGAAGAATATTGTTTTAACTTTAAACAAGATCTTTATAAAAGATTTTCTATTTATTTTAGTAAATAAAGATAGTAACTACTGAAGTAGTTAATGAGTGAAGAAAATTATTATTTTAATAAGAATTTAGAAGATTACTTTTGAAAAGTAATCAAAGAGAAATGTAATCCAATTGGATGGTGAAAGGAATTTATGGGCGAGTTGTATATTTAAAGCTCAAATTTTTATAACGATGTTATAAAGAGGATTTCAAGCGAAGATGATAACTTAAATTTAAGTATTTCTTAATTATTTGAATTAAGGTAAAGGGTTTATATAAACCAGGGTCGTGTAAATGAGGTTTAACGTGTTAAGGCGTTAATTTTATACTAACGTTACTTGAAAACAAGATCAAGTAAAAGGGAGAATTTGAAATGAGATTTCAAAATGGGAAAATGGTCGAATAGTTTTGAAAGGAGATTAGTAAAAGTGGATTTGGGTAACGAAGTGGGTTGTATAACCAAAGCCGAATTTAAATAAATCTGTTTTAACAGAGTTAGAAGTTTTAATTAAACAGAAGTGAATTAGTTTATTTTAATTAAAAGGCCAAGTGATGTTGAATACTGAACCAATGAACTCATTGGAGTGTCATGATTGAAACACTGTATATTTTGATAGTTAAAACACCGACTATCAAATCTGACCAATACGATTGTTGGTATGGAAAGACCGGGATCGAATTTATATTCGAAAACCATTCCGATCAACAAATACGTAAAGATCTCAGAAGATGATCGAGATGGAGCATTGAAGACCGTGGATTTTCATAAACGGAAGAACCACTAATATTCTCTTCCTGGCAAGTAGAGATAAGCTGTGATTCTGTCGTGGTTGGAGTCTACGGGTTGCAAGGACTTCTCGCTACTGATCCATGGGGTAATTCCTATATGGATGCAGTAGGATAGTGCCTTCGGTTCATCCTGTTCCTGGATGACGTATATGGACGAATGTCTGACAGAGTATTTCCGAAGGATCACGTACGTTGATTTCTTCAAACGTGCTATAGTTGTTGGCGGGGAATCGCCGTTCTCTTAGCTTACTGCTAGAGTATTTTTGGGGTCGTCAATTAGTGATATCTGACGGATCTGACGATGTGGCATTCAAAGTGAATGATGACCAGGTGTTCGAAGGTAAATCTAAACCTCAAGCCTCATCAACCGGGAAATGACAAAAATCGGGCAGGCAACATGGCTATGTGGGTCGCTCCCATTAGGGTGTATGATCACCTATCTAGAGAAATTCCTATTTGTTCTTAAATCTATGTTTCGATGCTGTCCCTTTTCGGGAGACGGTTGCTGATCCCAACCGTCGGTGATATACATTCGATACTCTCAAGCGAAATGAGGGGTCGGTCATGTGAGGGCCGAGTTGCAAGACGTTCTTGTTGAACCCAGTGTATTCGTCCCTAGAGATACACTATCGGTAGGTGGTCCCATACCTTGTCAAGTTGGAATCCAATCTCCAATAAGCGCCCGCGGTTTTTGATTGTATACTATATATGTGGAGCGTGAGATGCAAGCGTTCCACTAGATTGATATTTATTTGTATTTAGACATTATTATAATATCAGACAAGATATTGGTTTTAAAACTGTTTTGGGTTATCGTAAGGTAAAAACCGTCCGTATTTATGTGTGGATTTGGTCTTACGATTATCCTTTTCTTTCGAAAAGATTTTAAACTTTAAAATCAAGTTGGATGCTCACCCTAATTACTGTACGAGTTTATCTCACTCTGGTTCACCAGACTGACCCGGTGTTTTGTTAATGCTCGGGTTAGCCCGGAGTGTACAGGTTCAAGTTATCGACTGCTGTGAAGAGACGAGCTGGAAGAGTCCAGACGTATGATATTCCGCTGTGTTGTATATGAGGACAGATTATTATCACTGTCCAGTGATGTTGATGTACTCTGATATTGTAAGTATTTTAAAAGCTTTCAGTAAAGATTTATTTTGTATTATATTTTGTTCCGCTGCGATGTGAGACTCTGTGTGGTGTCTCTTCTTCTTCTTCTATTCTAATATTTCTTTCTTTCTTATCTCACCCTCTAATTTCTTTCTAATAACTATCCAGTGTTTCGGTGCTTGGAGGATCGACATGAGTTACAGTAAAGGTATTTATGTCGATTTTCGGGGCCGAAATCCCTGGGTCGTTACAGAATTAGCTGAGTTAAACTAAGTAAATCGGTTAGAGTTAATCAAAGTGAATTAACTAAGTTAAACTAAGTGGATTAGTTCAATTAATCGAGACAAGTAAATCAAGTTAGGTTAAACCATTTGAGTTAACCAGTTAGGTTAAACCATTTGAGTTAACCAGTTAAAATTTACCAGTTAAAGATAAACAGTTAGAGTTGACCAGTTAAAGTTGACCAGTTAAAGTTGACCAGTTAGAGTTGATCAGTTAGAGTTACTCAGTTAGAGTTGACCAGTTAGAGTTATCCAAGTGGAGTTAATCGAGTAGAGTTGCCGAATATCACTTATTCGAAGTAGAGTTATCGAATATAGTGTATTCGAGGGAAAAGTAATCGAATATAGTTTATTCGAGTGGAGAAATCAAATGTTATTCATTTAAGAAGAGTTACCGAATATTATTTATTCAAAGAGTAGTTATCGAATATTGGTTATTCGAAGTTAGTTAATCCAAAGGAGTTATTCGAAGTTAGTTAATCCAAAGGAGTTATTCGAAGTTAGTTAATCCAAAGGAGTTATTCGAAGTTAGTTAATCCAAAGGAGTTATTCGAAGTTAGCTAATCCAAAGGAGTTATGCGAAGTTAGTTAATCCAAAGGAGTTAGTCGAAGAGTTAATCGAATATAGTTATTCGAAAGAAGGTGTTAACCGAATATAGTTATTCGAGTAAAGTTAAAAGAGTTAATCGAATTTAGTTATTCGAAATGAGTTATTCGAATTAGATATTGAATAGAGTTAAACACATTAGAGTGATTCGAATTACTCGTTCAAATAGAGTTAAACACGTAAGAGTTAAATGAATATTAGTTATTCAATTAGAGTTAAATCGAATTTAGTTATTCGAAAGGAGTTAATCAATTTGAGTTAAGTTAATCGATTTGAATTAAGTTGAATCGAAATGGAGTAAATCGATTAGAATTAAGTTAATCGAGTTAGAGTAAATCGAATATTGGTTATTCGAAGGTAAGTTATTCGAATTAGTTATTCGAAGGAGTTAATCAAATGAGTTGATCCAAAGGAGTTAGTCGAATATTAGTTATTCGAATAGAGTTAAAGGAGTTATCGATTTTAGTTTGATCGAAAGGAGTTATCGATTAGTAAATCGAAAGGAGATTTTCGAATATAGCATATTCGAAAGAAAGAGATCGAATATTGTTTATTCGAAAGAGAGAGATTTCGAATATGAGTTATTCGAAGAGAGATAATCGAATATAGGTTATTCGAAGAAGAGTTAATCAAATAGAGATTACTCGAAAGAGAGTTATACGTCGAATTCGATTATAGCGAATTCGGGAAAGTACTATTTACTTTCCAGGGTTTAAATCAAGATTTAGTTATTGATTTAGAAATTAGGTGTCTGTTAAATTATTTGAGTTAGGAGACAAAGTTATAATTTAGGTTAGACATTTCAGAAGTAGGAATTATAACGTTATAGTTATAATCAAACGTTTTCATATAATAAGTAGATTCGTAACCTGAATCCGAGAATTTGCGTAAACAGATGATTGGAAAAAGTGAGTGACGAGCTTCATCTATTTCACAGTAAAGGACCTTGTTCAATTAAGGTCTGAGAGGTAATTATACCCCAACTTGATTGACTTCAAAATTGACAAAGTAATAGTTGTGGTTCGATAGAAAAGGTTGATTTGAAATATAGTTAAGTAATAAGCGATTAATGGATTAAGCGTAACGATGTTTTATACAACGTTCATTGGAAATCCGTAAATGAGTTTTGGAAACGTTTTCCAAATATAGTCAGATATGTTTTCTAAACATAGAAAATGAAATGTTTTCATGATAAGAATTTAAGAAATAGAGTTAAGCAAATTCAGAAACTAACTGGAGAGGGTAAGTTGAACGGTTTTCTAAGTGACGATCTGATGTTGGTTTCGACCTTCCGGATTGATACTTAGAGAATTGTTCTCATACTAGTTACAGTTAGGGACTGATAGTTGCGAAATAATAGTGATGTGAAAATAAGCTATGGAAATGTTTTCCAATGATTAATAACATATATTTTCTAAATATATGAAATAAGGAAATATGAACATGTGATGATTGATCGATCGAATTTCCATTTGGAAATAAGATCGTTGTTTGTACACCGACATGTTTTCATTTGATAGTTGAATCACAGACTATCAAAGTTTTTACCATTTTAACGTTGTTAATATGGAGAGACTGGTTGGATTATTATCCAAAGAACCACTCTGTATTGGCATAAGCGTTGCGAGCAATATCTGCCAAAGATAAATTGAAGACGGAGTAAAGTGCAAGGGCTGTTGTATAAGTCTTAGATAACAGTGACTAAGATGGATATACTGAATAGTGCCTTCGGTTTGTCCAGTCCTAGGACAACGTATATGGAAGAAGGTCTGACAGAGTATATCCAATGGATCGCGTAAGTTGATCTGTTCAAACGTATTCACGTTTGGTGGCGGAGGAATTCGTTTCTCTTAGCTATATACCCGTGTTATTTTTGTATAAGTCAATTTGTGATTTGGCGGGTATGACGATGTGGCATTCAAAGTGAATAGTGATCAGATGTTCTGAAGATAGACGTAGCTTCTAGCCTCACACCGGGAAGTAACAAAAGTTGGGCTAGGCAGCATGGCTAGTTGGGTCATTCCCAAGCAGGGTGTATTGTCACCGATCTAGGGAATATTCATATTTATACTTCTTTTTGATTCTGTATCTTCGGATGACGGTTTGATGGCCTACAACCGTGGTGGCAATATATTCGCGACACTCAAGCTAAATGAGTGAGCGGTCATGTGTGGCCGGGTTGCAAGACGTTCTTGTTGAACCCTGAGTGTATCACCTCTAGAGTACACTATTCAGAAGGTGCTCCCATACCTTGTCTGTTGGAATCCATTCTCCGATAAGAGGCCTGCGGTTTATGATTTTATACTATGTATGTAGAACGTGAGATGCAAGCGTTTCTGCTAGATTGATACCTATTTGTACTTAGACATTATTATAATATCACAATGATATTGCTTGTCAAAGTTGTTCAGATACTCATAAGGGAAAAACCCGTTCCGTATTCACGGCGTGGTCTTATGAGATATCCTATACCTGTTTTAAACTATTTTACTCATACCAGTCCCATGACTGACCCGGAGTTTACTTTGTTGTTTTCCCTAAACTCTTGGGTGCCTAAATTTGTACGGGCAGTCAAGTAGTCGCGATTTACAGATATGCTTGGAGAGCTTGGAGCAGGAGGCTGCAAGATTCTATAGCTATAGTTATTTCCGCTGTGTTGTAAGTGTTGTACTATGATAAGTGCTATTGTATATATATAACTGTTTACTTCAAAGTTATGTTATATATTATTTGTTATTCGTTCCGCTGTGAGATTCGTGTTACTCTGATGATTCTGATGTTCTTCTTCTTCTTCTTCTATTCTATTAGTTCTATCTTTTCTTTCTCACCTTCTAAATTCTTTCACTAACGATGCGGAATTTTCGACTCTCGAGGAGTCGGAAATTTCCAGCCGTTACAGTTGGTATCAGAGCTTAAGTTAAGTGATTACCTTGGCTCTGTGGCGTAACTCAGAAGAGATGGGATTAGAAATATCCTAGATTGAGTTGAGTGTATATATATGAGTGCGTATATGTTATTCAATATAAAATGGTTTTATATTATGGAGAGTCATTGGTTGAGTGGCTTATGAATTCTGGTCGATCAGTTGATCCACTGTATCGATAAGGGTTACTAAACACTCGAATACGATGAACCGTCATGGTATGTTTTGAAAGAGGGTAAATGAAATAATTTTTCCCAAAATATATTTGTTTATAGAAGAAATATATATCTTGAAATTATTATAGTATATTGATTGTGTTGGTTGTTATTATAATCAAATAAGATTATAAAAGGGTGAAATGGTTATAAATGACCAATCGGAATTCATATGAATGTAATATATGAAATAGTTTGAATTAAATATGAATTTAAATCAGAATTTGGAATTTAAAATAAGGAAATTTTAAGTTCCTGGGAAATTTTGAAAATGTTTTTCAAATTGAAAATGGTATAGTATTGAACTCACTTCGATAGCTGGGAAATAGATTCTGATGATGAATCTAGACATCATCAGTGTTCATTTTCGAGTTCTAAGTGACGGATTACTACCAAAGGTTTTGTTTTTGAATTGTTTTGAGAAAACAAGTTGTTTAGAAATTCAAAAGTTTTGAATTGGTGTTAGGATTTGAAATTGATTTGAAATAAATCCCAGGAATTTAAATCTTGAAATTTAAAATTTAACTTGTTAAGTTGAATGAATCAAGATGGTAAAAACAAATAGTAAATTAAAATTTAACTTGAACCAAGTTAAATAAATCGGGATTCGGGTAGTGTAACACCCCGCCTCCGCTAGGGACACTCGCAAAGGAATGCACTAGCTTTAGAGGGGCATTATTGGAAAACATGCACAGAAATATCACAAGACAGAACATACAAAATGGCGGAAGTAAAATTGAACTTTCATTAACATGAATACATAAGGTCTAAAGCCTTTTACAACAGAGTACTTCAAAACCTGTCTTGCAATAGTAAAGAAGCATAAGGACTTTTTCATAAATTATTCCCCAAATAAAAACAGTAGAGTAGCCATAGCCAGGAAAAGTCCAAGCAATCCATGATGACCTTCAAGCAGAAGAAGTCCGAACTAAACAACAGTATTTCCTCCCTGTAACCTGGGGGGGGGGGGGGAACGGAAGAAAAGAGGTGAAACAAAACGGGTCAGTCAAAAAGACTGAGTAAGCCCTATCTACTATTAGTATAAAAACTAGTAAAGTTAACTGTCATGAGAAACTGAGATGAACATAAGCATGATAACAAGATAGATAAGCTAAATCAGAATAACAGGATGAGCTACTGAACTCAGGTAAACTAAGGTGTCATGATAAATTACGATATCAAGATAAAACAAGGTATAACATCGTCAGGTTTCTATCAGGTATAATATCCCCAAGATATCTATCACGTGTGACGTCCCATGGTGTCTATCCTGTATGCCCGCTCTGCACCTACCGTACTAGTATCCCTACCATATCATGTGTTAACCATGAATGACCCTTACTCAAAAGTCGTGTAATGGTCCATGTCAACCTAGTATATTGCATATATAGGTTACTCTACTCGTATATTTTATTCCATGTAAATGTTCAGTCCCTTGCCGTAGACCATACGAGCTTTCCCATGTAAACGTTTTATCCTTGAAGTTGTTTTGGACTACAACCCTTGATCTAGTTGTGTTTCCTTACCATGAACTATCGCGCGTCCACTTAGGATTTATGCCACCTAGGACCGCTAGGGATTATGCTACCTAATGAACGTTTCCGTGTCTCGGTTTGGGTTTTGGCCACCTAGGACCACTAGGGATTACGCCACCCGTCAACCGCGCCCTTGATCCCACGTATGTATCGTGAATCGTTTTCCATGTCTAGATGCACATGTTCCCCAATGTGCCATCCGAGTTCCATGCCAGGGCAAATCAAGAAATACGGAACTCGGTCGGGAGCTTTAAATCGTCTGCCGATGCAGATATCAAGGTCTGTTTTTGTACCCGTGGCTATGGTCCCACGTGACCCCTCCCTCAACTACTGAAAGGCAATCCAAGAAAAATCATGTATAAGAACCACTCCACGGCCCCACTATAGCCCACTTTCCTATGGGCCAACCTCACCCATGACTCGATAGCAAGCACATGGTCTGTTGGGGGTTCTCTGCCTTTCCGTACGTACACGATTGACTAAAGATGGTAGGTAGTCGGCGATGTGCTATCCAGGGCAAAAACCAAGAATCGTCGACTCCACGCTAATCCATCCCAGTCTTTAGGTCGCTCGCATAGCAACCAAGGCATACTCTTGGTCCTTCTAACGCAGACCTTAACCTCTCATGGGCCTAGTATAATTACTTGGCAGCCCACAGAGGGATCCCAAGAATATCCTCACATCCCCCGAAGCTTCCACTTCGGCACCCAGTGCGCTGGAGCTTTTATCCAAGTCAGATAGCTTGCTCCTCCTCGTATACTAAGCGATGACCTACCGTATCAGGTTACTCATCGCTTTGAGAATTAGTCCTATGTCCTTAGCTAAGAATTATTACTTAGTTACCCTTCAACTAAGGTTTACCACTTAGCCTTATTCCCGTTATCCTTGATTAACCACAATTTTCTACCTAGTTCCTCTAACTAGGGTTTGTCTATTGGGTTACGTGTTATCGTCCAAGTCCATGACTTAACCTGCCCACGAATCACGTCAAGATTGGCTAAGTATTTAAGTTCAAGACGTAGCCCTACAAGTTGGTTAAGTGTACCCAGAGGCTCATGACTTAACCCTATCGAGTCAAATTGGTCAAGTGCTAGCTTACCTTAATCCTATCGGATTATCTTGCTAGATCGATTAAGCATAGACTATCTTAATTCCATCAAATTATCGAGTCGGATTGGTTAAGTATAGGTTAGCTTAACCCCATCCTCTAATCGTACTACAATGGTTAAGTACATTCTAAGAAGGTCTTGTGACTTAACCTTATCAGGTCCGCGTATTAGATTGGTTAAGTGTGGGTTACTTAACCCAATCAAATCATCATGTATATTTGGTTAAGTATAAGTTGCTTAACCCCATTAAATTACCACGTTAAGTTGGTTGAGTATTGGTTACTTAACCTCATTGAATTACCAAGTTTAAATTGGTTAAGTGTTTAACTTAACCCCATCGAATTACCGTGTTTAGATTAGTTAAGTGTGGATTACTTAACCCCATCTAATTACCCAGTCGGATTAGTTAAGTGTAAATTACTTAACCTCATCCCCTAATCATCTTGCATGGTTAAGCGTCATTAAGAAATCAAACCCGATCCCACTTAACCTTACCAAGTTATCGTGTTGGATTGATTAAGTGTTGATTAACTTAACCCCGTCCACTAGTCGTATAAAAAATGGTTAAGTGTCATTAGGCGAATCAAGTTACTTAACCTACCCAACCTTGTCATGTTTTGTTAAGTATCATTAGCCTATTCGAATTACTTAACCCACTTGTCCATGTCATATTTGGTTAAGAGTCATTAATCAAATTGTCTTAACCCTATTATGTGGCATTAATTACTTAATGCACCTTCACCTCTCACATTAGACTTTGTTGTGGTTACTCGTTAAGCCGGTCGGTTCCGGGTAGTTTTACACCACAACTTGGTCTAACCTCGGGTTCGAGCACACATGACCAACTTCTCACATTGGGTCCTATTGTTTGCAACTACTAGTTAGGCCGGTCGGTTCCAGGTAGTTTTACGTTGCAAACTCAACCCAACCTCGAGTTGGCCAGTTTCATGTTTAGTTTAGTGTCATGTTCATAGTCAAGTTTTCAAGCAATTGGGTAGACCTAACTTAATAGGTAAATTCCCAATGGGTAGACCTAACTTAATAGGTAAATTCCCAAGCTTATGTTTTTATGCATACTTACATGTCAACTTCCATGTTATATTTCAAGTCATGTTTTCAAGTATAAACACATGTCATATTTAACGTTACATGTTGTCATGTTTATACCCATTTACCCAAATCATGTTCATGTCATTATGTTTTCCTCATAATGTGACCCCAACGCTTTTAAACTCGCATATATGTTCGCAACAACGTAATGGACCAAAAGAAGAGACTTGACAAAGGCATGACAAAAATGGATATTAAGCCACAAGTTAATCATGGTGGCAAAAGGGGCACAAATGTGTTCATTAGCTTGCATGTTACATTCTTAAGCCTCAAAACATGCATAAACCCAAACTTGGCACATAAGCGAATCATGGTGACAAAAGACATGGAATGACGACTAGAAACTCGCATATATCATCATATAAGGGTTATGACTTCATATGCAAGTTGACATAATGATTATGAAGATTCTCATGTTGCATAACGCAACATTTCAACATAAAGGTTGTAGCTTTTAGCTCATAAGATCAAGATAATGACTTCATAAACTTGCATGACATAGTAGCATATATCATTCTCAATGATCAAACCCAAACATGAACATTTAACTTCATAGTTAATATCTAAGAGTAGGGAAGGGCTTACATTGCTATGAAGGCACAAATCGATTAGATTAAAGATTGTGATGAAGCCTATGCATGCCATCACCCAAAACCCAAAGATGAACACTCCAAATCAATAAAAACCCCATCTTTATGAACAAAGATCAAAGCTTTAGCCTTGAAATCAACTTGAGAGGCTCTCATACTAACATAGAAACTCTCTAACACTCTCATGATCATGAAACCTCTCATAGGAATTTACTTAGGAATTTTAGAATGAGGGTGGAGGCCATGAGAGTGAAAATTTTGCCATAGTTTAGTTGCAAGAATGAATAATGAGGGTTTAGGGTAGGCTTAGGGGTTTATTTATAGAAGATTAGGCTAGTTAGGACCCTTGATTAACCCTAGGACCAACCTGAACCGTCAGATTTCAAACCAGGCCCAAAAACCTAGCCAAGATAGAGAATTGGTGCACCAGGCAAGAATGCTCGTCTGAGCCAAGTCGACAGCCAAGTCGACAGGGCTGTCGACTTTGTCAGACCAAGTCGACTCCCAAGTCGACAGGGCTGTCGACTTGGGTACTGTGGCGGGAATTTTCCCGCCTGGCCCAAGTGGCCCAATTTCCCAAGTTCCAGTTTGAATTTGAAATCTGTTTTTACTTAGAAATTTTTTGAAAACTTCGTTGGGCCTTAATCGGGTCATACGGACTCCGATTTTCGAAAACTCGGACTCTATTTCGCGTATTTTTCCGAGACGAACGCAATGGAATAGCCCGTTTAACTTGATTCAGAATTTAAAATTAAATTCTGCCTTGATTCTCGTCTTAACATGTTATCGAAATACGGGTTGTTACATTCTCCCCACCTTTTAGGATTTCGTCCCCGAAATCTCCAAGTTAGGAAGAACATATCCTACCATCTTCATTCATCTACTCAAAACATCATCCACAAGCAACCATTGTCCTTAGATGATTTCTAATGCTGTATGAATATATGCAAAACGTGTGTGTACATGTTCCTTAGCTAATGCTAATGATCAGGCCTGAATAATCTTTTTAATGCAAAATATGTATAGTGCCATGAATCCAACATGTATGCAAATAGTCCTAGTCATATAGATACTATATGCGTGCACAATCATTCATTCATATGCAACAACCGCATGATAATACATTCGATTTCATCCATAAACAAGTATAAATACTCGTGCATATGCAATATGAAATGTGACCGAGTCGAGCTAGTATCTAATGTGTATTCGCGCATCCACGAGCAACCACTTGCAACCATATCAATCATAACATGTTTCAAATACATGTTTACATCCATAGGGTTCTACCTAGAATTCCCTGAAACAGGGCCGAGAAGATAAACAAGACAAACTCCTTACGGGGTTTGTAACAGAAAGTAGGACCGAGAGGATGTCCATAAAAGATAACCTACAAGTAAGCTCTACAGAAACAGGGATCAAGGATATACTCCCAAAAAGAGATATCATGCGCGTATCTAGTCTTTGACCATCAAAGTCGTATTTCCTCGGGCTTACTTCCATTGTGCCTTGGCCGTCCTTTAACTTCGCGATTTCGTAGCTTCTTATTTTCTGTTTCCATAACATGAGCTGGAACTCATTTCTTCGTCGCCTCTCGTTCCCCTTGCCCACTTGGCGCAAACATGACTGCGTACTCATGATCTTATGCAAGCTTTCCCAAAATTCACTAGTGAATCTCGGACCTCGTACCACAAGGTATTCCACGTAGAAGAACTTTCTCTTGAAAGTAAACGGATGTCAACCAAGCGCACTTACTAGGGTGGTCTTTATGACCCATGCATAAGTGAAATAAACCATCCATCTTATCGGCGAACACCACTCGATCGGGCTTCAAATTTCCAATAAAGGTATCAAGGGATTCTAGGTAACTAATCATGACCGAACCCAAAAGGTTCCATGAGATTTCGAGGGTATTACCAAGGCTAGTCAAGAGTCTAACTACCCTCCTATCAAAACCGAGAGTGGCACCCCTTACTGGATAACCACTTCATCCCTAGAATCCATCCATAACCGAGGCATATCATTCTCAAATCCAAAGCAAGTCATGAATAAATGGACCGATTCTCCACAGGACTCGAGGCAAAAATGGGATTCTCTATTACGCTAGTACTTAAGGTGCAGAGACTCTACTATCAAAGCAGACTCAAATGATACGATGATCAAACCAAAGTCTTAACGGGATGATAGAGAAGAAAAGCTAAACCTTTAACAAGATCGTTACCCTCCTTCCGAGGTACTCTAGAAATGAGAGCATACTACTGCCCTCCCGATGATCTTGTCCTTGTCCCATGATACTTAACTATCCGTCCCGTTTTACCATGCCAAGGGTACTCTCTCGTCATGGGTTTCATTGTTCATCTTTCTCCCTCCTTTGAGGATTAAGTCAGGCCAACAAGTTGTTCATCCTTAAACTCGTATCCTTTATTCTTCTTTCTAACGATCCTTTCTTATAACGCGGCCACTGGTCTCTCGAGAACCACCTCCATCGCATGGAAAGCACTTTCGTAGATAGAAAAGACTAGTTGCAGTTAAAACCACTGTGACTACAGATGGAGGAAAGAAAGGAGAAGAGATTCAATTAAGGAAACAAGGATAGTGCTAATGGCCTTTGGGGAATAGCCTTTTTCTTTTAAAAGAAAATTTTCTTGAAAAAATGCTTCTTTGTAAACGATTTTCAAATAGTTTTCAGAAGGTCTTTAAAAACTTTTGCCCAGTCTGGTAACCTTCTGCTCTGATACCAAATGTAACACCCCGCCTCCGCTAGGGTCACTCGCAAAGGAATGCACTAGCTTTAGAGGGGCATTATTGGTAAACATGCATAGAAATATCACAAGACAGAACATACAAAATGGCGGAAGTAAAATTGAACTTTCATAAACATGAATACATAAGGTCTAAAGCCTTTTACATCAGAGTACTTCAAAACCTGTCTTGCAATAGTAAAGAAGCATAAGGACTTTTTCATAAATTATTCCCCAAATAAAAACAGTAGAGTAGCCATAGCGCGTCAGGTTTCTATCAGGTATAATATCCCCAAGATATCTATCACGTGTGACGTCCCATGGTGTCTATCCTGTATGCCCGCTCTGCACCTACCGTACTAGTATCCCTACCATATCATGTGTTAACCATGAATGACCCTTACTCAAAAGTCGTGTAATGGTCCATGTCAACCTAGTATATTGCATATATAGGTTACTCTACTCGTATATTTTATTCCATGTAAATGTTCAGTCCCTTGCCGTAGACCATACGGGCTTTCCCATGTAAACGTTTTATCCTTGAAGTTGTTTTGGACTGCAACCCTTGATCTAGTTGTGTTTCCTTACCATGAACTATTGCGCGTCCACTTAGGATTTATGCCACCTAGGACCGCTTGGAATTATGCTACCTAATGAACGTTTCCGTGTCTCGGTTTGGGTTTTGGCCACCTGGGACCACTAGGGATTACGCCACCCTTCAACCGCGCCCTTGATCCCACGTATGTATCGTGAATCGTTTTCCATGTCTAGATGCACATGTTCCCCAATGTGCCATCCGAGTTCCGTGCCAGGGCAAATCAAGAAATACGGAACTCGGTCGGGAGCTTTAAATCGTCTGCCGATGCAGATATCAAGGTCTGTTTTTGTACCCGTGGCTATGGTCCCACGTGACCCCTCCCTCAACTACTGAAAGGCAATCCAAGAAAAATCATGTATAAGAACCACTCCACGGCCCCACTATAGCCCACTTCCCTACGGGCCAACCTCACCCATGACTCGATAGCAAGCACATGGTCTGTTGGGGGTTCTCTGCCTTTCCGTACGTACACGATTGACTAAAGATGGTAGGTAGTCGGCGATGTGCTATCCAGGGCAAAAACCAAGAATCGTCGACTCCACGCTAATCCATCCCAGTCTTTAGGTCGCTCGCATAGCAACCAAGGCATACTCTTGGTCCTTCTAACGCAGACCTTAACCTCTCATGGGCCTAGTATAATTACTTGGCAGCCCACAGAGGGATCCCAAGAATATCCTCACGTCCCCCGAAGCTTCCACTTCGGCACTCAGTGCGCTGGAGCTTTTATCCAAGTCAGATAGCTTGCTCCTCCTCGTATACTAAGCGATGACCTACCGTATCAGGTTACTCATCGCTTTGAGAATTAGTCCTATGTCCTTAGCTAAGAATTATTACTTAGTTACCCTTCAACTAAGGTTTACCACTTAGCCTTATTCCCGTTATCCTTGATTAACCACGATTTTCTACCTAGTTCCTCTAACTAGGGTTTGTCTATTGGGTTACGTGTTATCGTCCAAGTCCATGACTTAACCTGCCCACGAATCACGTCAAGATTGGCTAAGTATTTAAGTTCAAGACGTAGCCCTACAAGTTGGTTAAGTGTACCCAGAGGCTCATGACTTAACCCTATCGAGTCAAATTGGTCAAGTGCTAGCTTACCTTAATCCTATCGGATTATCTTGCTAGATCGATTAAGCATAGACTATCTTAATTCCATCAAATTATCGAGTCGGATTGGTTAAGTATAGGTTAGCTTAACCCCATCCTCTAATCGTACTACAATGGTTAAGTACATTCTAAGAAGGTCTTGTGACTTAACCTTATCAGGTCCGCGTATTAGATTGGTTAAGTGTGGGTTACTTAACCCCATCAAATCATCATGTATATTTGGTTAAGTATAAGTTGCTTAACCCCATTAAATTACCACGTTAAGTTGGTTGAGTATTGGTTACTTAACCTCATTGAATTACCAAGTTTAAATTGGTTAAGTGTTTAACTTAACCCCATCGAATTACCGTGTTTAGATTAGTTAAGTGTGGATTACTTAACACCATCTAATTACCCAGTCGGATTAGTTAAGTGTAAATTACTTAACCTCATCCCCTAATCATCTTGCATGGTTAAGCGTCATTAAGAAATCAAACCCGATCCCACTTAACCTTACCAAGTTATCGTGTTGGATTGATTAAGTGTTGATTAACTTAACCCCGTCCACTAGTCGTATAAAAAATGGTTAAGTGTCATTAGGCGAATCAAGTTACTTAACCTACCCAACCTTGTCATGTTTTGTTAAGTATCATTAGCCTAATCAAATTACTTAACCCACTTGTCCATGTCATATTTGGTTAAGAGTCATTAATCAAATTGTCTTAACCCTATTATGTGGCATTAATTACTTAATGCACCTTCACCTCTCACATTAGACTTTGTTGTGGTTACTAGTTAAGCCGGTCGGTTCCGGGTAGTTTTACACCACAACTTGGTCTAACCTCGGGTTCGAGCACACATGACCAACTTCTCACATTGGGTCCTATTGTTTGCAACTACTAGTTAGGCCGGTCGGTTCCGGGTAGTTTTACGTTGCAAACTCAACCCAACCTCGAGTTGGCCACTTTCATGTTTAGTTTAGTGTCATGTTCATAGTCAAGTTTTCAAGCAATTGGGTAGACCTAACTTAATAGGTAAATTCCCAATGGGTAGACCTAACTTAATAGGTAAATTCCCAAGCTTATGTTTTTATGCATACTTACATGTCAACTTCCATGTTATATTTCAAGTCATGTTTTCAAGTATAAACACATGTCATATTTAACGTTACATGTTGTCATGTTTATACCCATTTACCCAAATCATGTTCATGTCATTATGTTTTCCTCATAATGTGACCCCAACGCTTTTAAACTCGCATATATGTTCGCAACAACGTAATGGACCAAAAGAAGAGACTTGACAAAGGCATGAAAAAAATGGATATTAAGCCACAAGTTAATCATGGTGGCAAAAGGGGCACAAATGTGTTCATTAGCTTGCATGTTACATTCTTAAGCCTCAAAACATGCATAAACCCAAACTTGGCACATAAGCGAATCATGGTGACAAAAGACATGGAATGATGACTAGAAACTCGCATATATCATCATATAAGGGTTATGACTTCATATGCAAGTTGACATAATGATTATGAAGATTCTCATGTTGCATAACGCAACATTTCAACATAAAGGTTGTAGCTTTTAGCTCATAAGATCAAGATAATGACTTCATAAACTTGCATGACATAGTAGCATATATCATTCTCAATGATCAAACCCAAACATGAACATTTAACTTCATAGTTAATATCTAAGAGTAGGGAAGGGCTTACATTTCTATGAAGGCACGAATCCATTAGATTAAAGATTGTGATGAAGCCTATGCATGCCATCACCCAAAACCCAAAGATGAACACTCCAAATCAATAAAAACCCCATCTTTATGAACAAAGATCAAAGCTTTAGCCTTGAAATCAACTTGAGAGGCTCTCATACTAACATAGAAACTCTCTAACACTCTCATGATCATGAAACCTCTCATAGGAATTTACTTAGGAATTTTAGAATGAGGGTGGAGGCCATGAGAGTGAAAATTTTGCCATAGTTTAGTTGCAAGAATGAATAATGAGGGTTGAGGGTAGGCTTAGGGGTTTATTTATAGAAGATTAGGCTAGTTAGGACCCTTAGATTAACCCTAGGACCAACCTGAACCGTCAGATTTCAAACCAGGCCCAAAAACCTAGCCAAGATAGAGAATAGGTGCACCAGGCAAGAATGCTCGTCTGAGCCAAGTCGACAGGGCTGTCGACTTGGTCAGACCGAGTCGACTCCCAAGTCGACAGGGCTGTCGACTTGGGTACTGTGGCGGGAATTTTCCCGCCTGGCCCGACTGGCCCAATTTCCCAAGTTCCAGTTTGAATTTGAAATCTGTTTTTACTTAGAAATTTTCTGAAAACTTCGTTGGGCCTTAATCGGGTCATACGGACTCCGATTTTCGAAAACTCGGACTCTATTTCGCGTATTTTTCCGAGACGAACGCAATGGCATAGCCCGTTTAACTTGATTCAGAATTTAAAATTAAATTCTGCCTTGATTCTCGTCTTAACATGTTATCGAAATACGGGTTGTTACAGGTAGAGAATCATCTGGATTGGAATTAAGTTGATGGGTTAAGAGTTTGAAATCTGATATTGGAGTTTGAATAGAATTTGACTTGGATAGCACCAAGTGTTTGAGTTGAAGGTTGGATTGAGATGACATTGGTATATGTTGGGTTGATAACAGGTGAAAGTGATAAGAGTTGATATGCCCGACAAAAAGGTACAAGTTTATTTTTGAGATAAGCATGAGATTTATGAGCCGAATTGGCAAGCCGCTTGGCTGTTTGATTTTCTTTTGGATTGGAGATGGCCTAGAGAGGCGAGTTGTGGTTTTACCGATAGGGCTGTACCAAGGAGGTTATGGCAAAATATTCCGAAAATTTAAAGTGTTAGAAAATTTTCAGAATTTTTGAAAATTTTAATTAGTCGGAAGAATAAATATTTCAGTCGGTATTAAGTGGTTCGGTTGAAATCAGAAATAAGGGGTAAACCAATCTTAGGAGTTCCAATATATAGGGTCAACCTCTAACTTAGCAATTTCGAGGACGAAATTATTTTAAGGGGGGAAGTCTGTAATGGCGCGTTTTGTTAGCTATCGAATAATTAATTTATTTAATTATTTATATATCGATTTGGCGATATCGATAACTTAAAGTACAACGTTCGAACGTATAATTATAATTTAATTAAGACAGAGCTTGAAATGGCGCTGCAGTTCGTTATTTGGCGATTCTAACTTCAACTGAATGTACAGAGTTCGTTTTAAATCGGATTTCTGTGAAACAAGAAAGTGTGGAGCTGATGGAGTATATCTTTCTAGTGGAAGAGAAAAATTCGGGATTTCATCGTGTAGATTTTGATTTACGTCCAAATCAAATTCAGAAATAGTCGCTATGGAATCGTTTATCGACCATATCGGTTTATTCGATATAACTAAAGATCGGGATTGAATTTAGACAAGGTTCTTTTGAGACGTAGTGATAATTTAATTTTTAGAATTTTATGGTAATTTTTAATTAATTTAATAAGCAACTTTTTATTTAAAGTATTTCGCACCCAGAAATCAACATTTTGAAGTTTCAAAATATGAGTCCATCTACCGGTATTATTATATTTTTAGGACCGATGCACATTGCTCGATACGACCGTATACTTATTTCTATCTGTAGCAGTCGGACATGAAGGTAATCTTACGTATCACGGTACTAAAACTTGAAAACAAAGCATATGATATACCAATACTCCACGTTGAAAACGAAGTATATGATATACCAATACTCCACGTTGAAAACAAAGTACATGATATACCGATGCTCCACGTTAACATTTACAATACTTACCCGTTAAGTCCTCTCTCGCCTATAAATAAAAACACAAATGGCACTTCATTCCCTTGAGGTCCAGCACCACCGAAAGCTTTTTAATGGTTTTTAAGTATATAAAAAAATATATATATAGGAAGTATTGCCTATACGTCAGCACGCAAGGGAGGGATGGTGAGGTTTATTGGCGGTTCCATGAAGTAGTGGGATATAGGAAGTGAGAAGCGGTTGGAGTGGTCTGGTGAAAGGAAGGATAAAGAGTGAATGCGAATGCGGATCTTTGTACTGGGTAGCATGAGCAAGTAAAAGTGGAGGGAGAGCGGCTCATGAAAGAAAGAAGGTGGTCTGTGCATTTCATTGAGGTAGAAGGGAAAAAGTGCAAACTTTTGCACAGGAGGTGAATGATGCTCAACGTGGAAAGGGGGCAACAGTTCATGTCGTGAACGTTATTTTCGGAAATGAGGTCAAAATAAGAGTAGCGATGTTAGTGGCTATGGGTTTGCGGTGCACAGTTGGTGCGGTGGCCACTGTGGAAGAATGAAGGCCGGTTGCGTCGAAGAGGGCGGGGCCAGTGAGCTTCAGGCGGTTGACTTTGGGGTAGATGCTGGAGCGCGATGCTTATACAAAGAAGAAGACAGCAGGATTCTTGCTGCCTAGAACAAGAAGCGTCGGCGATGACAATACAAACGGTGAGGACAGTTTTCGACGACCTGGTGGAGCCCTGGAAGTACTGAGGGTCATCAACATTGCCAAGTAGTATTTATAGATGGGGATTTATGTAGTACGGGCACGTTTTATTTCATAGTTCGAAATAACTGGGAGGTGGAAGAACAGTCGGTCATGGATGTGTTTGAGAAGGAGGCCACGGCAGTTTTTGTTTTGGAAGAAGGATTAAAAAGGCGGGTCGGGTTTAAGCAAAGGGATATGGGCCAAAGGAAATAAAAGGGAATGGGCCAGTTTTGAGAAGTAAGCCCATTTAATTTAATCAAGTTTTATTTTAAATTGGTTCAAATTTTAAAATCGAATATCTTGGTCATACAAGATCAGATTGACGAACCGTAAGTTGCGTTGGGATCGTATGGACGGGAGCAACACAATGAGACTGACTAGGAGTGAATCCGAGCTCGTTACAATTTATGGAGATATAAATTGTCCGACCGAGTCAAATAACGCAAACCGTTATTTGATGGTTAACGCGCAACGGTGAGTAAAACTCACCAACTCTATACAGTCCTATTTTTACAACTTGTTCTTAGAACTGTTAATTATCTGTTGTTTGACTGTGTGTTGACTGTTGATTGAACTGCTATTCAGTTAGTAGAGATTATATATATATATATTTACGTATATATTTATATATATAAACCACCAAATAGTTATATGTTGATTCTGTTTATCAGAATATTATACTGGTGTTGTCTAACATCTGTGGATGCAGGGAAACAGGTTGGAGGAATCCGACTGGATTCCTCAACATTTATTTTACCGTTTTTCACATATTGTGATATATGATGTGTTATGAAATCTGTTATTGATTTCATATGTTTGAATGATACCGATCATTGTTATACGACACGTTAAACACCGTAGGTGATACTAGAATGTAAAAAGGGAATTTTCAATGTTTATATTGAAAATAAATCTTATTTATAAATCGATAGGATTTTATAAAATGAAAACATTTATTTATTTAGGAAATAAATAAACGAACATTTATTTAGATTATAAATAAATGGAATAAAGGAATATTTATTTAGGGAATAAATAAAGGAACACTTGTTGGGAAAATAAATAGAATTATACAAGGATAGGTTTAAACACGTGCTTCACACACGGTATAACACGATATAGATTTAAATGAGATATTAAATAGGAAATCTGTTTTAAACAGATAAATTGAAGTAGATAAATTTATAAATAATGTTTTATAAATTAAATAAATTATTTATCGTTGATAAATGGAATATATATAAGTCTGGACTTATATAGAGAAGTAGAAACGTTATTAAAAGGACATTTATAAAGTGAAGAACCGTTACTAAAAGTAAATCTTTATAAATGGATAAACGTTGTAAAAAGGAAATCTTTATCAATGGATAAACGTTGTAAAAAGGAAATCTTTTGAAATGAATAAACACATTAGAGTGATTCGAATTGCTTATTCGAATAGAGTTACACAAAGTAATTTGTTAGGTTAACCAAAGCAAGTTAGTCGAGTTAATCAAAGTAATTGGTTAAGTTAACCAAAGTAAATTAGTTAAGATAAACTAAGCGGTTAAACTAAGTGACTTAGTTAAGTTAAACTAATTTGTAAATCAAAGTGAATTAGTTGCGTCAAACTAAGTGAATTAGTCAAGTTAAACTAATTAGTTAATCGAAGTAAATTAGTTGGGTTAATCAAAGTGAATTAGCTGAGTTAAACTAAGTAAATCAGTTAGAGTTAATCAAAGTGAATTAACTAAGTTAAACTAAGTGGATTAGTTCAGTTAATCGAGACAAGTAAATCAAGTTAGGTTAAACCATTTGAGTTAACCAGTTAGGTTAAACCATTTGAGTTAACCAGTTAAAGATAAACAGTTAGAGTTGACCAGTTAAAGTTGACCAGTTAAAGTTGACCAGTTAGAGTTGATCAGTTAGAGTTACTCAGTTAGAGTTGACCAGTTAGAGTTATCCAAGTGGAGTTAATCGAGTAGAGTTGCCGAATATCACTTATTCGAAGTAGAGTTATCGAATATAGTGTATTCGAGGGAAGAGTAATCGAATATAATTTATTCGAGTGGAGAAATCAAATGTTATTCATTTAAGAAGAGTTACCGAATATTATTTATTCAAAGAGTAGTTATCGAATATTGGTTATTCGAAGTTAGTTAATCCAAAGGAGTTATTCGAAGTTAGTTAATCCAAAGGAGTTATTCGAAGTTAGTTAATCCAAAGGAGTTATTCGAAGTTAGTTAATCCAAAGGAGTTATTCGAAGTTAGCTAATCCAAAGGAGTTATGCGAAGTTAGTTAATCCAAAGGAGTTAGTCGAAGAGTTAATCGAATATAGTTATTCGAAAGAAGGTGTTAATCGAATATAGTTATTCGAGTAAAGTTAAAAGAGTTAATCGAATTTAGTTATTCGAAATGAGTTATTTGAATTAGATATTTGAATAGAGTTAAACACATTAGAGTGATTCGAATTACTCATTCAAATAGAGTTAAACACGTAAGAGTTAATTGAATATTAGTTATTCAATTAGAGTTAAATCGAATTTAGTTATTCGAAAGGAGTTAATCAATTTGAGTTAAGTTAATCGATTTGAATTAAGTTGAATCGAAATGGAGTAAATCGATTAGAATTAAGTTAATCGAGTTAGAGTAAATCGAATATTGGTTATTCGAAGGTAAGTTATTCGAATTAGTTATTCGAAGGAGTTAATCAAATGAGTTGATCCAAAGGAGTTAGTCGAATATTAGTTATTCGAATAGAGTTAAAGGAGTTATCGATTTTAGTTTGATCGAAAGGAGTTATCGATTAGTAAATCGAAAGGAGATTTTCGAATATAGCATATTCGAAAGAAAGAGATCGAATATTGTTTATTCGAAAGAGAGAGATTTCGAATATGAGTTATTCGAAGAGAGATAATCGAAAATAGGTTATTCGAAGAAGAGTTAATCAAATAGAGATTACTCGAAAGAGAGTTATACGTCGAATTCGATTATAGCGAATTCGGGAAAGTACTATTTACTTTCCAGGGTTTAAATCAAGATTTAGTTATTGATTTAGAAATTAGGTGTCTGTTAAATTATTTGAGTTAGGAGACAAAGTTATAATTTAGGTTAGACATTTCAGAAGTAGGAATTATAACGTTATAGTTATAATCAAACGTTTTCATATAAGAAGTAGATTCGTAACCTGAATCCGAGAATTTGCGTAAACAGATGATTGGAAAAAGTGAGTGACGAGCTTCATCTATTTCACAGTAAAGGACATTGTTCAATTAAGGTCTGAGAGGTAATTATACCCCAACTTGATTGACTTCAGAATTGACAAAGTAATAGTTGTGGTTCGATAGAAAAGGTTGATTTGAAATATAGTTAAGTAATAAGCGATTAATGGATTAAGCGTAACGATGTTTTATACAACGTTCATTGGAAATCCGTAAATGAGTTTTGGAAACGTTTTCCAAATATAGTCAGATATGTTTTCTAAACATAGAAAATGAAATGTTTTCATGATAAGAATTTAAGAAATAGAGTTAAGCAAATTCAGAAACTAACTGGAGAGGGTAAGTTGAACGGTTTTCTAAGTGACGATCTGATGTTGGTTTCGACCTTCCGGATTGATACTTAGAGAATTGTTCTCATACTAGTTACAGTTAGGGACTGATAGTTGCGAAATAATAGTGATGTGAAAATAAGCTATGGAAATGTTTTCCAATGATTAATAACATATATTTTCTAAATATATGAAATAAGGAAATATGAACATGTGATGATTGATCGATCGAATTTCCATTTGGAAATAAGATCGTTGTTTGTACACCGACATGTTTTCATTTGATAGTTGAATCACAGACTATCAAAGTTTTTACCATTTTAACGTTGTTAATATGGAGAGACCGGTTGGATTATTATCCAAAGAACCACTCTGTATTGGCATAAGCGTTGCGTGCAATATCTACCAAAGATAAATTGAAGACGGAGTAAAGTGCAAGGGTTGTTGTATAAGTCTTAGATAACAGTGACTAAGATGGATATCCTGAATAGTGCCTTCGGTTTGTCCAGTCCTAGGACAACGTATATGGAAGAAGGTCTGACAGAGTATATCCAATGGATCGCGTAAGTTGATCTGTTCAAACGTATTCACGTTTGGTGGCGGAGGAATTCGTTTCTCTTAGCTATATACCCGTGTTATTTTTGTATAAGTCAATTTGTGATTTGGCGGGTATGACGATGTGGCATTCAAAGTGAATGGTGATCAGATGTTCTTAAGATAGACGTAGCTTCTAGCCTCACACCGGGAAGTAACAAAAGTTGGGCTAGGCAGCATGGCTAGTTGGGTCATTCCCAAGCAGGGTGTATTGTCACCGATCTAGGGAATATTCATATTTATACTTCTTTTTGATTCTGTATCTTCGGATGACGGTTTGATGGCCTACAACCGTGGTGGCAATATATTCGCGACACTCAAGCTAAATGAGTGAGCGGTCATGTGTGGCCGGGTTGCAAGACGTTCTTGTTGAACCCTGAGTGTATCACCTCTAGAGTACACTATTCAGAAGGTGCTCCCATACCTTGTCTGTTGGAATCCATTCTCCGATAAGAGGCCTGCGGTTTATGATTTTATACTATGTATGTAGAACGTGAGATGCAAGCGTTTCTGCTAGATTGATACCTATTTGTACTTAGACATTATTATAATATCACAATGATATTGCTTGTCAAAGTTGTTCAGATACTCATAAGGGAAAAACCCGTTCCGTATTCACGGCGTGGTCTTATGAGATATCCTATACCTGTTTTAAACTATTTTACTCATACCAGTCCCATGACTGACCCGGAGTTTACTTTGTTGTTTTCCCTAAACTCTTGGGTGCCTAAATTTGTACGGGCAGTCAAGTAGTCGCGATTTACAGATATGCTTGGAGAGCTTGGAGCAGGAGGCTGCAAGATTCTATAGCTATAGTTATTTCCGCTGTGTTGTAAGTGTTGTACTATGATAAGTGCTATTGTATATATATAAATGTTTACTTCAAAGTTATGTTATATATTATATGTTATTCGTTCCGCTGTGAGATTCGTGTTACTCTGATGATTCTAATGTTCTTCTTCTTCTTCTATTCTATTAGTTCTATCTTTTCTTTCTCACCTTCTAAATTCTTTCACTAACGTCGCGGAATTTTCGACTCTCGAGGAGTCGGAAATTTCCAGCCGTTACACGTTTAAATTCCATATGAGTTTTTATGCGCCGAATCGGCAAGCCACTTGGGTTTTTGATTTTCTTTTTGAATGGAAAGGGCCTAGAGAGGTGAGTTGAGGTTTGAACTATCGACCGGTACAAAGGAGGTTATGGCAAAAATTTCCAGAAATTTAAGGAGTTAGAATATTTTTAAGATAATTGGATAATTAGCAATCTATATATCAATATATATAGAATCCAGTAAGGAAATGAACTTAAAAATAGATTATTATAAACAAAAAGGAAATTGAAAATCTAGAATAGTAAGAGAAATATATATATATATATATATACACACATTTTTACAAATGAATAAGTGGTTTTTATGGTGTTGGTGATTTGAGATAAGCGGTCTTGTCTGTTTTTGAGTTAAAGATGTTATTCAGTCAAGGTCTGAGACGTAATTATACCCCATCTCGATTGATTTCATTATTAGCTGATAAATAGCAAGATTCAGTCTCGAAAGGAAATGTTTAAAGAAATTTAGTTGAATGCAGTATCTTGGGTTGTTGTAACGATGTTTTACACAACATTCATTTAACCCAAGTAAGTGGAAATTTGGAAATATAATAATAAATATTTCCTGAGTATAGAAATAAATGAATGGTCATGGAAGAGATAAATTATTGGAATGTTTTCCAATTATAAATAGAATATATTTTCTAAGTATAAAAATAAAAGAAGGCGATATATGGAAGTGCTTTCCAAATAGCATAAGAGGTCAAGATGATTATCAAAAATATCATGTTAACGAATATGGATAAGGAAATGGAGAAGTATTTTAATTAATGAAATATCAATTAAATAACCCAGTGATTTGTTTCATGCTTTGAATGAGTGTTTGTTCTCTTCGATAGTTAAATAACCGACTATCGAAGTGTTTGCCAATATCGTTGTCAATATGGAAAGATGGTTGGATTATTATCCGAGAACCACTCATTATTGGCAGTAGCGTTGCGAATCAGATTATATGAAGATAATCGAAGACGGAGTAAAGTGCAAGGGCTTTTTCCATTAATGGAAATTGCGCCTTCGGTTTCGTTCAATCCTAGAACGAATGTATATGGACGAATGTCTGACAGAGTATTTCCAATGATCGCATATGTTGTTTTGTATAAATATATATATGGTGGCGGAGAATTTATTCTCTTAGCATAATATCCAGAATATATTTGTGCAAATAAATTAGTGATTAACGGATCTGACAATGTGGCATTCAAAGTGATTTTGCTATCAAGGAATGATAAGTAATCGTAGCCTTAGGCCTCAACAACCGGGAAATGACAAAAATCGGGCAGGCAGCATGGGTATTGGTCGCTTCCATTAGGGTGTATAATCACTCATCTAGAGATATTCATTTCATTCTTTAATCTATTAAATGCTGTTCCATTCGGGAAATGGTTGCTGATCCCAACCGTTGGTGATATATATTCGATACACTCAAGCTAAGTGAGTGGTCGGTCATGTGTGGGCCAGGCTGCAAGATATTCTTGGTGAACCTAGTGTATTTCACTCTAGAGATACACTATCGGAAGGTGGTTCTATACCTTGTCATGTTGGAAATCCAATCTCCGATAAGCGCCCTGCGGTTTTTGGTTTTATATTATATATATGGAGCGTGAGATGCAAGCGTTCCGCTAGATTGTTATTTATTTGATTTAGACACTATTATAATATCACTGGATTTTTGTATCAAAGTGTTTTGGGTTATAGTAAGGTAAAAACCGTCCATGTTTATGTGTGTGCTGGTCTTACCATTATCCTTTCTTTCGAAAGGATTTTGAGAGTTAAATAAATGGTTGGAGTTTACTCACGCCAGTCCCATGACTGACCCAGAGTTTATTTTTTTTCCTAAACTCTTAGGTGCCCAAATTTGTACGGGCAGTCAAGTAGTCGGGATTTTACAGATTCACTTGGAAGAGCTGGAAGCAGGAGGCTTCACCAGTTAGCTATAGACTATCATATATTCCGCTGTGTACCATGTTTGTATGTTGAAACAGGTGTTTATAACTGTTCCAGAAATAGTTGTTGTGCTCTGATGATGATATGTGTATAAAGTTACCGAATTGTATTTCAAAGTTTATGTTACCTAATATATTTTATTCGTTCCGCTATGAGTTTGTGATCTTCGTTTTCTTCTATTCTAATATTTCTTTCTCTCTATTTCTCGTCCTTTAACTTCTTTCTAATAATGATTCGTATTTTTGTGATATTTGGGTTGGACGTGTGGTGTTATTAGTCAACTTAGATCGTACGGATTTGCGGTTCGTTACAGTTGGTATCAGAGCTTAGGTTGAGCGAATACCTAGGATTTGGTGGAATTGTGCTCATTAGAGAAAGGGTCAATAGTACCCTAGAATGAGTTGAGTGTATATATATGAGAGAGCGCATTTGTTAATTGATATAAAATTTGTTTTATGTTGTGTTGGCTAGTTTGTTGAGTGGTTTATGAATTCTGATCGAATCGTGGGACGCCACGACGTCGATAAGAGTTTGTAAATAATTGAACAAAAGATTAGACACAATATTGATTTAAAGTGGGTAAAATAATTTTACCCCAGATTTATATTTTTGCTATAAATAGAATAATTTTCTGAAATTATTATAATATATGGATTTGTTGGTTGTTATTATTATAATCAAATTTGATTATAAAAAATTTGAATGGTTATATATAACAAAAATATAATTTGTATATGAATGATATATACAAATGAGATGAATTAAAGTTTAATTCAAACCTGAATTTGGAATTTAAATCTTGGGTGTTTGGAAAAATATTTCGAAGTATATTAGAATAATATAGCTTTGTTTTTAAAGGATTTTGAGGAGAAACCATTTCAGATGGATTTTGAAAGTAATAAAGCACTGAACTCACTTTAGTGGCTGGAAAATAATTTTGATGATGACTGCAGCATCATCAGCGTTCATTTTCGAGTTCTAAGTGATGGATTGCTACCTTAGAAAAGTTTTTGATGGAAATTTGTTTAAAAGAAAACAAGTTTGGTTAGAAAATTCAAATGTTCTGAATTTGAAAAGATTTTAAATATATGTATATATTTATGTTATTTCAATAGGATTTGAAATAAAAACCCGGGTATTTGAGTTCTAGAGTCAAAATTTAACTTAAGAAAGTTAAATAAATCGATGTAAACAAATAGATCAGAATCAATTTGGCTGGAATATGAATTGATTGTAAATCATTCAGATTAATTGAATGTGAGCATATATGGTGTGCAATGTAAATGGCAACCAAAAGTTTTAGTAGAATTAAAATTGTTGAAATATAAAATGAAGAGTTTCAACATAAGTCAATTTTGAAAGAGTTAATGGGCTTGTAGCATTTTTCCTGTCTTAGTAATTTCGGGGACGAAATTCTTTTAAGAGGGGAAGAATGTAACGACCCGGATTTCTAGTCAGTTTATTTCAAATATTTAATATCATTTTAAATATTATGTTGATAATATAAATGAAATTTTATATTAAGTTGTCGATTTAATATCGAATATATTAAATTATCGTAATATGGAAAATAATTCAATTAGAGATTTAAAACTGGATTGAAAACTGTTCAGATAATCAATACAAACTTCTGTTTGAATTAGAGTAATAATTTATTATTGAAGAATTTATTTTTTGAATTTAAATTATATTATAATATGGTTATTTTATAATATATGTTCGCAATAAATTTTGTAGTCTATCCCGTTGAATCCAGAATAGTGTAATTACGTTGAAACGTCAGTCGATAGGTTAAAATAGTGGTTCGTGATGTCGAGTTATGAACCCGGATATATTTTTAGTGGATGGGTTCGAAATCAAATTGATATCCATCTAAAAAGAATAAAAATCTCTTTATGTCGAATCATATTAAATTCGAAATCAAATCGATTTAAAAATTGTTATGTACTTAACCAACATACATTTAATACTGTGTACTTCATGTACCCCTCCTTCTTCTATAAATCGCGACACTCTCGTTCTTCCAGTGTTCTTCTGAGAGAAAAAATGCCGAGCTCTTCAAAGTAAAAATGGTCAGTCCTTAACTAAACTTCATTTTCCCTCTTTATCCTTAAACGCAACTACCTCTTCTTATTTCCTTTTTCATTTACCTTACAGGTCATCCATTTCTTTCCAAATAAAAATAAAAACCGCCGCTTTCAATTTATCCAAAATCATATTAAGTCATTCATATAGGATGCGTTACTCTCTGGTGTAGTGCGAAGGCTTGAGCAACCTAGGGTTGGCCAGTCGCGAGTGTAATGGCGGATCGATTTTCCCCAAATCGATAACTAAGACTTGGGGTTGAGCGAGATGTGCAAAGGATTTCGATCGAAGCCTGTAGCAGTAGAGAAGGTCGCGATTATTGCTAGGGCATCGAGTTCAGGCTCATTGATTCGAAGTGGGACTCACGCGCTTTTGGAAGCGACTGATGGTTGTAGTTTAAGTTGCAGTCTGGAGTGGGATGAAGATGATAGTCGAACGATGATGACTGAGCAATGGTGGAGTCAGAGTTGTTGGGTGCGATACTAGTTTAAAGAAGGTTGATGTCGTGATTTGTGAGGGTTCAAATACTGATGGAGTTGAACTGGATTAGGTGGGTATGCTGGAGTTCTAGTATGCGTGAAATTGGGGGCTGCGAGTATATGTTGGTGAAAATGGATGAAAAGGAAAGAGGATGAGCATTTAGTTTCAACCGTGCAATCATTTACAGAGAGGGAAGCTCCTTATTCAAGGAAGATGGGGAAGAAATAGATTAGTAATTAGGTATTAATCCATTTTTAATTAACAAGGAATGATATTTTAAATTGTGTCAAATTATGATGTATATTACTTCTCCGTACATTAACATAATCAATCAGAAAGGAATGCGTTAGGTTCGTGTTTGCAAACACTTCGCAGTGAAATTCAATTTGGAATTTAATTCATTGGAATCAGAATGGATCAAGAAAAATAAAACAAGTGAGTAAATCTCACTCAATTTATTTATTTTGAATTATTTTTAGTCGTTAAAAATAATTGATGGTTGTTTGGTTGAACTGAAATATTATTCAGGCTATAAAATATATATTAGTTATTTAGGACTGATGTTTTTGGCTATTATATATATATTGGTGATTGGTTGGATTCCCGCAGTACCATTAGCGGATGCCCGCAGTATCATTAGCGGATGACCCTATACGCCCCTCTGTATGATAGTGGATGACCTTCTATACCGCGATATCCTGCCTCGAAGCAGGATGGGTATTATTTATGTTGGCTAACGTCTATTGATGCAGGAAACAAGTTAGAGGGATCCAATTGGATTCCTCAAAAATATTATTGTTTGTTTGTTTTCATATATATTGTCATATATGATGTGTTTGAAAACCTATGATTAATAATTGGGTGTTTTTATTGATTGAATATCATTGGGCCTAAAATGTTGATTTATAGAAATATCATAAAAAAAGTTATTTTGAGATTAAAAAGGGAAATCTATTTTTCTTAGAATAGAATTCCAATTTCGAATGGACAAAAAAATTAACTTGTTTTGGATAAATAAATCAAGTATTGAAATTTATAAATGATGTTTATAGATTAAAAATTAGGGAACTTGAAGTAAATTTATAAACGTGTTTATAAATAAAATGGAATGATCTTCATTGGAAAATCTGGAAACTGAAGTGAATTTATAAACGATGTTTATAAATGAAGTATCATTTGGATAATTTGGAAAATATAAATTCAAAGGTGAATCTAAAAAGGGAATTGAAATTAGTTTAAAAAAGAAATGATAAATCTATTATGATATTCAGAATGCAAAGTGAATTAAAATAAATCCGTATGGGCTTATGATTGAAATTCGATTTGATCAAATTTATTTAAATAAAATATTTTCAGAAGAAATATTTGGATTTTATTTAATAGAAGTTTAATTTTTAAATATGGAAATAAATTCCGTGTTATATATATAAGTTAGTAAATAGAATCTATTCCACAATAAGATTTTGGGTTTTCAAACAGAATTTGAAATGAAACTTGTTTTATTTTATAAAACAAGGAAGTTGAATTTATAAACGATATTTATAAATCTAGTGAAATAAATTATCATTAGATAATTTAGAGGTTTAAATTCAAGTATGAATTTGAAAAGTAGAATTTGAAATGGAACCGAAATGGAAACTTGTTTTTATAAAACAAGAAAGTTAAATTTTTAAACAACGCTTATAAATTAAGGAAAATAAGTTATCATTTGATAACTTAGAAATTTAAATTCAAATATGAATTTAACCATGAATTGGAAATCATTTCAGAAAGGGAACGACGTGTTTTATTTCAATATTCGGAATATAAACCGAATTAAGTCAAATCCAAGGGATTTAAATTGGAATAATCGAATTTTATAAATAATTTATTTATAAAAGGAATTGGAATTTAATATAGCAAATTGAGTTATAAACAAATTTATAACCAAATAATGAAAAATCGACAATTTGAGATAATCGGAAATATTAAGTAGGATTTGGGAAACTGGTTTAATCTATATTTAAAAGTATATTAGATTGGAGTTGAAATTAATTTGTCAACAAAGTTTAAAGTTTATATTTAGTTATAATTAAAACGAACTCGCCGCAGCGTGGCAGTTCGTAAATTGGCGTTCCAAACTTCAGTTGAGTATATAGAACTCAATTTAAGTCAGAATTCTTTGAAACAAGAATCGTTAGAACTGATTAGATAATAATTTTCTAATGGAAGAGAAAGATCTGAATATCGTCGAATTGGTTTTGAGTTATGTCAAAATCAAATTTTAAAAAAAACAACGCCATAACCATTATAAAACCATAATGGTTTATTTAAATTTATAAAAGGATTTTGAGCAAATAGAATCCGAATCTTCATTAGAAATATCCAGATTTGAGTTATAAAATATATTTGAACTCAAATGGA
The DNA here is from genome assembly GCA_030737875.1 of Allium sativum. Taxonomy (NCBI): domain Eukaryota; kingdom Viridiplantae; phylum Streptophyta; class Magnoliopsida; order Asparagales; family Amaryllidaceae; genus Allium; species Allium sativum. Next base: position 527,527,994 of record CM060913.1, on the reverse strand, counting down.
GTAATGATAAATGATTTTTGAAAATGAAAATCAGATTTTGTTAATTATTGAATAGAATTAACTAATTTGAAGAATAATTAGTTAATTGGAATTTTGAATTGAAATTGAGCTTTGGATAAGTAAATTGGGTTTGTAAATTTATATTCGGAATCGAATATGCAACTTGAATCGAAAATGGAATTCAGTTTGTTTATAAGCTAGTTGATATTATATTCAAACATGTTATGTTCAAACAAAGAAGTAAAACAGGCAAAATAGCTAATTTGAAAATAAATTAGCGAATTGGGTTTAGACGAATGGATTGAGTGAAACCAAATGGGAATATTTGGATGTGTTAAGCAGGTATGGAAATGAAGTGTATGAAGTTTATAATTTGTGTGCCTGACAAAAAGGCTCACGTTTAAATTCCATATGATTTTTTATGCGCCGAATCGGCAAGCCACTTGGTTTTTTTGTTTTCTTTTCGAATGGAAAGGGCCTAGAGAGGCGAGTTGAGGTTTGAACTATCAACCGGTACAAAGGAGGGTATGGCGAAATTTTCTGGAAATTTAAGGAGTTAGAATATTTTTAAGATAACTGGATAATTAGAAATATATATATCAATATATATATAATCTGGTAAGGAAATGAACTTAAAAATACAATATTATAAACAAAAAAAATTGGAAATCTGGAATAGAAAGAGAAATATATATATATATATATATATACATTTTTAAAAATGAATAAGTGGTTTTTATGGTGTTGGTGATTTGAGATAAGTGGTCTTGTCTGTTTTGAAGTTAAAGATGTTATTCAGTCAAGGTCTGAGAGGTAATTATACCCTAACTCGATTGATTTCTTTATTAGCTGATAAATAGCAAGATTCAGTCTCGAAGAGAAATGTTTAAAGAAATTTAGTTGAATGCAGTATCTTGGGTTGTTGTAACGATGTTTTACACAACATTCGTTTTAACCCAAGTAATTGGAAATTTGGAAATATAATAATAAATATTTCCTGAGTATAGAAATAAATGAATGGTCATGGAAGAGATAAGTAATTGGAATGTTTTCCAATTATAAATAGAATATATTTTCTAAATATAGAAAATAAAAGAAGGCGATATATGGAAATTTTTTCCAAAAAGCATAAGCGGTCGAGATGATTATCAAAAATATCATGTTAATGAATATGGATAAGGAAATGGAGAAGTATTTTAATTAATGAAATATCAATTAAATGACCCAGTGATTTGTTTGATGATTTGAATGAATGTTTGTTTTCTTCGATAGTTAAATAACCGACCATCGAAGTGTTTGCCAATATCGTTATCAATATGGAGAGACCGGTTGGATACCCGAGAAACGCTACGTATTGGCAGTAGCGTTGCAAATCAGATTATATGAAGATAATCGAAGACGGAGTAAAGTGCAAGGGCTTTTTCCATTAATGGAAATTGCGCCTTCGGTTTCGTTCCATCCCAGAACGAATGTATATGGACGAATGTCTGACAGAGTATTTCCAATGATCGTATATGTTGGTTTGTATAAATATATATGATGGGGGAGAATTTATTCTCTTAGCATAATATCCAGAATATATTTGTGCAAATAAATTATGATTAACGGATCTGACAATGTGGCATTCAAAGTGATTGTGCTATCAAGGAATGATAAGTAATCGTAGCCTCTGGCCTCAACAACCGGGAAATGACAAAAATCGGGCAGACATCATGGCTATGTGGGTCGCTCCTATTAGGGTGTATAATCACCTATCTAGAGATATTCATTTCATTCTTTAATCTATTCAATGCTGCCCTATTCGGGAAATGGTTGCTGATCCCAACTGTTGGTGATATACATTCGATACACTCAAGCTAAATGAGTGTTCGGTCATGTGTGGGCCGGATTGCATGATGTTCTTGTTGAACCCAGTGTATTCCCTTCTAGAGATACACTGTCGGAAGGTGGTTCCATACCTTGTCATGTTGAAATCCATTCTCCAATAAGCACCTGCGGTTTTTGGTTTTATATTATATATGGAGCGTGAGATGCAAGCGTTCCGCTAAATTGTTATTTATTTGATTTAGACACTATTATAATATCACTGGATTTTCGTATCAAAGTGTTTTGGGTTATAGTAAGGTAAAAACCATCCATGTTTATGTGTGGGTTTGTCTTACTATTATCCTTTCTTTCGAAAGGATTTTGAAAGATAAACAAATGGTTGGAGTTTACTTACACCAGTCCCATGACTGACCAAGAGTTTATTTTGTTTGTTTTCCCTAAACTCTTGGGTGCCCAAATTTGTACAGGCAGTCAAGTAGCCGGGATTTTACAGAATCACATGGAAGAGATGGAAGCAGGAGGCTGCACCAGTTAGCTATATACTATCATATATTCCGTTGTGTACGATGTTTGTATTTGGAAACAGGTGTATATAAGTGTTTCAGAAATAGCTGTTGTGCTCTGATGACGGTATGTATATAAAGTTACCGAATTGCATTTCAAAGTTTATGTTACCTAATATATTTTATCCGTTCCGCTGTGAATTTTTGATCTTCGTTTTCTTCTATTCTAATATTTCTTTCTTTCTATTTCTCATCCTCTAACTTCTTTCTAATAATGATTCGTATTTCTGTGATATTTGGGTTGGACGTGTGGTGTTATTAGTCAACTCAGATAGTACGGATTTGCAGTTCGTTAAAACTTGAATGAAGTTTTGATTATTTTTGATGAGTTGCATGAGAGGGGTTGATTCCAAACAATTTATTTTTATAATTCGTTGATATAATAGGTTTGTTTCTGCGGATTGATGGCGGAAGCATTAAAAGTTGAGAATCAAATGATGACAAAGGATTAGCTCCTGATATTTTCACGATCACAATAATGGTTCATTGGTACTGTAAGGTAAGTATATTAAATAGAGCTTATGAAAGTTTGATGAAAGTGTATGACAAATTCATACTTCATGATGTTATTGCATGGGATACTTTTATACATGTTAATTGTAAGGCTTTTGATGTGGTAAATACCATGAATACAGTGCGTTTAGTTCCCACTTCAGTAACATACAATACTATAGTAAATGGAATACACAATAATGTCCTTGATAGAGCCTATGTAGCCAGGGCACGTGCCTAGGTGCAAAAAGACGCAAGGCGCAACTAGGTTCTTTTTTTTTTTTTTTTTTTTTTTTTTTTTTTTGAGTTCAAGGAGCACCTGTTAGTAAAGCGGGAAAAAGTGCAAAAAAAAGCCCAAAAGCATAAAAAAGCCCAAAGCGCAAAAAGTATGCCTTTTTTATTTTAAGTATTTTGTTGTTCTAAATTTAGGTTGAATGGTTTTTGACTACTTATTTTAGTTTTTGACATGAACTTATGAAGTTTTATCATTAAAATTGCAAACGTGGCTATTATTTATTGTCAAAACTATATATTAAGTTGTAATTGTAAGTGCAGTTTTTACAGTGACAACAGGAAAAAAACGCAACTAAGGCGCACAAAAAGGAGTAAGATGTAAAAAAGCCCAAGACGCAAGCCTTGGGCTTTTTTGCGCCTTTGCGGCTTGACTACCAAGGATAGAGCTATCATAATTAGAGGAAAGCTGCTCAAGATTGTCTTTTATTCTGATCCTTTTGTAGTTAATCCCATGTTGATCGACTTTTGTAGGAACAATATGCCTCATAGAGCATGAGGTTGGAGAGAAGGCTAAGGGATGTATCATTTATGTTAAATGATGTTAGTTTAAACATAATAAATTGGGCTTGAGAGAAACAAGAGAGAAGATTGGACTCAGTAACAAAATGTGATAGATCTACACTTCTAGAACTTCTCATTCATGTTACATATGATTTTCTATTTAGAAATAAACTTCAGTTTCCATGCCTTTAATAATTTTTAAAAGACAAATTGTGATGGTGCAACCTTCCAGTTACTGTGAAAATTCCTACTTTGTGGTACTGCTAGAGGAATCTAGAAACATAGTATGGAGGTCGCAATGTAAGCGATATTTCTACTTCAAATAGGTACAAAAATGATTACATTGTGTAGTCACTATAGCAGATAAATGATTTATGTGATTATATATATTTATTTATAGGAATAATATTTAAAATATTTGGATATGGTTGGAAAGCTTCCAGATTTGCAGTAGTTCACTTAGATCAAGACTTTTTATATGCTGAATCTCACTAGTTTGACCCATGAGGATGGAAGGTCAGCATCTCAATCTATAATATAAATAGCTTTATGTGTTATCAACTCGTACTTTAATATAATTCATTTGAAGTTTCAATCCAAATATATGTTGTATATGCATATATTGCTTTAGATGTGAAACAAATACTTAATGGTGAAGTTGGAAGTAATAATACTACAATGAATGTCAATGGAGTTGAGACTGGTTTGTTGAAAAATTATTTAAACTTAATATGGTATTTTCACTTGTTTCTTACTAGAGTGGTTTGGTGTGCCAACTTTTGATTTTTGTTTTGTTTTGTAGGTCACGGGATTATCGGCATAACTGGTTATTGATCTTACAAAGAAGAGGGGCATTCAAAATTTTATGCTGCTAACAATTAACTTTATTTATAGTTTTATCTATTTTATAATTGTTTGATGCGTGGTTAATCTGATTATGTAGTTGAATTATTCAGTGATTGTTTGTCTACCGTGATGCGCACATTATATGAAAGAAATAGTTTTGTCCCTCTTGATGGTTCCTTTGATATCTGATTCTGACAAACAAATGTTTTGGCAGAAGAATGATTTATTACTGAAAGGCTAAAATAATATTCTTGTATCTCACATGTCAAAAAAGAAGTATTGTTTTGAATACAACTAATGAGGTTGTTATATTCAATCTAATTGCTAATAATAGTCCGACTATTATATATTTGATCTTTACCTATAATCAAGATGTTTAGAATAAATTCAAATTGTGCCTATTTTCAAAATAAAAAAAATGTTTAGAATAAATTCAAATTGTATATCGTAATTTATAATTCATCAAAAATATGTGCGTGTGTGCAGTGCCCTGTTGGATAAACTTGTTTTTAGATTTTTTTTAATTTGCTATTTCTTCAAATTGTTACTATGTAATGATCATTTTATTTTTTAACTGTAGGCAAACATAAATTATCGATTTCTATTTCTTCAGCGGCAAAACCCACAATCCTACAGAAGCCGAAACTGATGTTATTGCACTCGAAGTCAACAAGATCGAGGTTTGTTTCTTTCATCATTGCCTAAAACAAATATGTAAGTTTTACTTGTTTCTTGGTTTGATTCGTTTAGCGTGTCAACCTTTGTTGTGTGTTTGTGTATCTTTCCTTTTTTTTAATTAATCAATTTATTTATTTATAGGTCATGGGCTCGTCGACGAAACAAGTGTTACCTTAAAGTGAAGAGGTACATTTTGATTTTCAATTTGAGATTCCATAAAATACTTGATAAATTATTATTATTTTAACTATAACTTTAGGCAATCATTAACTTAGACATATATCGCATGTTTATTATGTTAGATGTGAAACATATATATAAAGAAATAAATAAAAATTGTTATTATTATATTGATGCTAAGGGAATCCGAATATGTAAATAGTGTTATATATATATATATATATATAAAGTAGATCAACAATTGTTGAGTTGTGTAGTATTTCATAGTATGGTGTGTATTCTACTATATTTGAAAAAAGAAATAAAAAGGAACCAATTTTCAACCCATGCATGCAAGCATACTAAGATGTGTAGGTACAAATCCAAGTTCATGTATTTGTTAATCACGTTGTGAAAACGCAGTTCAAAATCATGAAGTATGAACGAATGATGGCACGTAGCTTTGTTTAGTTCGCGCTCCAGTTTAGGCCGTAGCCTCATATAGCTCGCAACTTCATTTGGGTCGTTCGGCCTTCATGCGATGCTTTTTAGCTCACCCGCCTCTTTAGATCATTGCAACGTTAGCCTCGAGGTATTTGGATCGTCGGTAGCAAATCAGGACGCTCCCATGGCTCGAGGTGGCTCACGACCCAATGCAAGATAGTATATGGCCCAAAGCAAGGTCATTCAAAATGGTGTTCGCCCCAGGACCGTTCATGCATATCTAATACAAGTCCAAACATGAAGAGTGGACCAAAACGCTTCCTTTTTGGATTGCCAACAAGATTCAGATCATTCCAAACTCAAGGTTTGGGTCATTGTGGTACCATTGGCCCACAAGATTTTCTTAGATCGTTCTACAGCTGGCAAGGAATATTTGGATCGTGGAGCCTTTGTTAGCTCACAACCATTTTTAGCTCGTGAGGAAGTCTTTAGACCACTATATACATGTTGATTCTCCATTTTTGGCACGCAAGCCTTAGCTTGAGACAAAAGCTTCAGACCGTTCATATATGCATGAAGATCAGAACACATGAAAAATGGCATAAGCAAACTTTAGATCGCCATGCTTGCTCAGGTCATCATGACCATTTTCTTTTTGACTCTCGTCTGCATGCCTTTAGATCGTATCATGCCTTCATAGGTCGTAGGTAATAATTGTACACGTTTGGACCGTCCACCATAATTAAGATTATTCGCCACATCATCTCCTTTATATCGCTGGCAACAATTATGGACATCAGAGTACGTTCAGGTCATTATGAACCGTGTGATGCTAGTGTGGAGTTGGTTCTTATAGTAGTACGCTTATAGCAAAGTGTTCCAGCGTAATTTGGTCGTTGCAGTTTTTGGTCCGTACACTTAAGGGCATGTGGCGGCATTTTGTAATGTAAGAAACAACTTTATGAAAGAGGACCACTTGCATAAATGTATTCAGATGCACATACAAGTGAGGACATGGCACAACAACATGCAATACTATGAATGGAGCAGGATATTTGCATTAGCTTAGGCCATTCCCGCTAATTATTGCCAGCTGTATACTTGTGAGGCTTTGAGCCGCGAAACGCTCTAGTTAAGTCGCTATTATTTTAGACCGCTTAGCACTTTAGTCCGTGAATTCCAATTTAACCCGCAGATGCTTCTCTAGGCCGCAAGACCTAAGCTCATTCCAGCTATACTCATATATTTGCGACATTGCCAATCTCCCTAAGCTCCACTATAAATACCCCTCATAATTCACATTGAGGGAAGAAGGGGGGGAGGGTGTAGATTGATTCCTACAAGGAGGTGCCGCCAAATTCAAAGCTCACCTACAACTTCTCTAATGGCTTCTATGGATTCAACAACTCTTCTCCAACTTCATGTAGATCAAATCCATTCCAATGATCATTAAAGCTCTCTCTAATTGAATCTAAGCACCTTCAATCTCATTCAAACTACAAGATAAATCACTCCAACATCATTCAAGTAATTTCATATCTTCTCCAATCTACTCTAAATCCGGATTTAACGCAAAACTCCTATCAAATCATGGAAAAGGATCAAAGCACTTAAGTGATTGAAGATCCATACTTCTACCACCACTAAGCTAGAGAACCTATCAATTCCTTGCAAATTCAAGAGAAGTTAGATCATAAAGAGAGTTAAAAGAGATAAATGAAAGTAATGAGGGAAAATCCATATTTTGTAACCTCAAATATCATAATGAGAATTGACTACCAGTGGACGTAGACTCATATTGAATCGAACCACTATAAAAATTCACTTGTCTTCATTTTATGCATTTTATTTTGTGACTACGCGATTCCATATTTAAAACTTACCGAATTGGTGAAGTGTACATTTGCACCTTTGGTGTTGATTCCAAATCCAGTTTCAACATTTGACACCAACCGTGGGGCTGCGTTCGCATCTCCTATCTCCTATCACACTCTTATAAAGTTGCACACCTTGCAATTAAAGTTCTAAACCGCATTTTTCTCCGAAATTATGGCCAAATCTAAGAAGACAACTACCAATGCCACTGAAGAAAATAACAATGTTATCAATAATGAAGCTACTCCACTCACTAACCATTTCGAAGTTGGAGAAAATTCGATGTCCGACGCTGGAGTAACTAAAGCAGAATTGGATGCCATTGTCGCTAACTTGGGCCAACGAATGGAAATTTCCAATAAAGCCTTCATCGATGCTAATAAAACTCTTGTGGATGCTAATCAAGCTTTGATGGATAAAGTGAGTGCTCTCCTAAACGCTCAAGAAAATCCCGCTCCTCCTCCAAAAATTTATGTCAACCTCGAAGAGAATGCAAACTCATCAGCCTTCGATCCTCACAATGATAACTTGGAAGGATTTGTTGACAAAGACGATGCTAATGCCGAAGACCCAAAGCTGAAAGCTATAAACCATTCAAATCAAAATAACCGACGGGTTGCATGTTCGGTCAAGGGGGAACCTTCCCATAGTGGATGTAAAAGACCTAGATCATCTAAACACAATCGCTCGCCATGATGAGCATCCAGAAAAGAGATTGAAGTCCGTTCTCCGGAACAACACAACTCGAAGGAATATGTCGTGGATGTGGTAAAGCAAATCATGAAAGATAACATGCCTTGCAAGGATAGTGAAAGGGAATGGGACTTCTCCATTGGCAAAAATCTAATCACAAAGAAGATCTGCAAGGTTGAATTCCCTAAAAAGTTCACTCATCCCACTTTGCCTCCGTATAACGGAAATTTTGATCCGAATCACTTCCTACAGAAATACGAGTGGGACATGAATGCAGCCAAGGAAACGGATGAGATCAAATGCTTGTGCTTCCCTCTCTATCTAGAAGGTGTCACATCGTTATGGTTTATGAGGCTTCCGCCGAAATCCATCGACCGATTTGATGATTTGACTTTGAAATTCAAAGGGCAGTTCATGTTGCAAGCTATGAAAGCTAAGGATGCTATCTCCCTTACGTCCATGAAGCAAAATCCAGGAGAATTTGTTAAAGCCTTTCTCAAAAGGTTGAATGATGCTGTATCTGAAGTAGGGAATCCCGAATCTCGTATGATCTTAATGTCTCTAATCGGCGCTATAGACAAGAAGAGCAAATTTGGTAAATGGATTAAAATGAAAGAGTCAAGCACACTTGAGAAATTCTATAAAAAAGCCGAGGAGTACACGAAAGTTGAAACTGGTCCAGTACCCCTTCAAATTATTGATGCTAACCCGCTTCTCGAAGCTCCCAAAAATACTGCTACTCAGTTCAATCAGAAAAATACCGGAGGTCAGAAAAGAGGAGGCGATGGAAAAGAAAAATTGAGACGGCAAGAAGCTACGCTTTTCCAATCCATCCGAGCTAACACCCTTGAATGACACTCCATAAAACATCTTTGCTGCAACCAAAGACACCTAAGCTATCCAATACCCAAGCCTTAGAAAATCAATGACCATCAAGAAAATTCTAGAAAGTTCTGCCGATTCCATAATCAACCAGGCCTCAACATCAACAAGTGTAGGCATCTGAGGTCACTGATTGAAGAGCTGATTAGGAAGAATCGTCTGCAACAATATGTGAAAAATCCACAGTCCTCAAACACTGTCCCGAATCCCCCACGGCCAGGGGGCAACAAACAATGAAGCTTTTGTTCAGACCATGCCAAGGCTGATCATCAACTGATAACTGCTGATTGCGCTCCAATTTCAATGGCTCAGAATAAGCGATCAACATCGTCAATGCTTTACTTTGTGCTCTACTTCTTGCTTTATTTCATGCTTTGTTTCATGTTCTACTTTCTGTTATATTCGAAACTTCTTGAAAACTGTCTGTAATAACCTGCAAATGATGTACTGAACTTTAGCTCTATAATTAAGAGCATATCTGTCTGAATTAATTTCTAGCTTGCAAACCTCATGTTAAATCAAAACTTGATTAAAAATGATTCCATGTTGCAGGCTATCTATCGAGCGCTTGTTCCTTCAAAATCAGACAAAGCATAGCGACCCCAACTGAAACACCCCACCTCCGTTAGGGTCACTCTCAAAGGGAATGCCCTAATTTTGGTGGAGGTTTATAAGTATAAGTCACAGATACACAAGACAGATATAAATACACATATTTTTTAACAGCGGAAAACAACAGCAACTTTTATTTCATCAAAATACGTGTTACACAAACCATGCCATAATTGTCTTACAATACTTCCAAAAACATTACAATTTCATAACTTAAAGAAGCATAAAAACAAAAGTAAACTGCATAAATCCCCATAAGTGCTATCCAAAGCCATAGTCCAAAACGAAAGAGATCCAAGCAATACATTCTCTCTCTCTTCAAGCTGGATGTGAAAACTGGTCAAGCTGCGGTATTCTCTCCCTGTGGACCTGGGGGGGGGGGGGGGTGGAACGAAAGAAAAGAAGACGAAAGAAAAGTAGAGTTAGACATAAAGCTTGAGTAAGTCTAGGACTATTCAGTCTATGAATAAAGAATAGGACATGATAAGTATAAACTGGAAATGGGAAAGCACTATAAAACTAAGTTAAGTTGTCTAGAGTCGAATATACTATCGTACCCCATATTAATCTCTGTACCCATATAAACTAGTTCCCAACAGGCACCCCATAATCAGGGTGAAGTGATCCATTTCTAATGATCGGCTCCTACTCACATAGTTACATGTGTCTTACGGCCCCCGATGTTGTAGTTACCTATGCTGGTCCCACCATGAGGTGTATCAAGTCCCATGGTGGCGGCCCGACACAATTCTAGAATGCACAGGTATACTACTGGTGCCTAGTGCCTAATTTTTCTGAACCGGAGTGTGTGCACGCCCGCACCCCGTTAGAACCTACACTGCTGCACTACCGCCGTCGATTTGACCTCTTACAGTCAGCCCAGTAATCGTGCCCCACCCTTCCTAGTTCAGGGTATCCTGATACACCTTGTAGGGTTACTGCTGAAAAGGGTCCCCCGCTACTAGGTTTTCTATTTCTAGCCAACATGCTAAGTTGGTTAAGTGTTTTGTAAACCTAACCCCCAATCAGTCTGTATAGTTTAGCATGTTCAATTTGATTAAGTATTAATTCAATTTACTTAATCCAATCAATCCTGACCCAGCCTTAATTGTCTTATTAAAGCCTCGACCTCCCACATTAGACAGGTATTGTTGTGACTGCCTGTTGCCGGTTGGTTCCGGGCAGTCTTACGTCACAACTCAGTCTAACTTCGGGTCTTTATTGGGCTCAATGTTTAACCACCCACATTGGATAGGTACTGTTGTGACTACTGGAAAGCCGAGCGGTTCCGGGCAGGTTTTACATCACAACTCAATCCAACCTCGGGTTAAACACATCTTATTTTCTAAGTTTACATATTTTGTCTCTTTTCTTTTTATATGTAAATATTTTCAGCCCATTATTCAAATTCATCTTTATTGGGTAAAATTAATTTATACCCCTTAAATGTTTTCAAGGTCATTGGCATGCGTCAGACATGCCAACACATATGTTTTATATTTTTAACCCAACGTCATTACCCCCGTTTTATACGTTCGCTATATTATAACATATGTTGGATTTAACCTTTAAACCCAACTTAGCCACAAGAAACAGGGGAGGCTTAGAACATGGTGTTTATATATTCTAAGTAACATCAAAAGGGAAGTGTGAACGCATGAACTTGCAACATAACGATCTAATTAACATAAATTAGGCACTTGTGAACTTGCATTGTAATAGCATATAATCATGACATAAAACATACCTAAACATGAATCATGGTTTTTAATCTATTCATGTAAACTTGCAATTGAAATGTAAATCTAACTTAATTATGTGTTGCATATATTATCATGTGATTTTGATAACAGCATAGGCCTAAAACATATTTTGTTTGGGAATATAGTTAAACATAAACTAGCCATGTCCATAAAGTCAACACAAGTTCACAAAGATGATTACTTTTGTCACTAATACAAAAGTATGGTTTTACACTTGAATCATGATGCCAATTCCAACATAAATTCATATGAATCATAATATCCAAATGGATCCAACTATGCTAAAAATGATCATAAAAATATACATCATGTTGGCATAATAGTGAATCACATACTTGCATGCATCTCAACTTTGTTGTAATAAACTACCACAAACATATAGTCGTTAACTTTCAACATGAATCATATACTTGCAAATATCCAATAGGTGTTATAATAAACTACAACAAACATATAGTCGTTAACTTTCAACATGAATCATATACTTGCAAATATCCAATAGGTGTTATAATTAAACTACCACAAACATATAGTCGTTAACTTTCAACATGAATCTTAGCAACATACAATTATGAATTATCATCACCACAAATTAAGTACAATTCCATTTCTCAATTTACGCAAATCAAAACTCAATTATTCATTCACATCGGAATAGCACTCTACTAACAACGTATGAGGAATCTTCAATTCCGGAATCTGAATTCTGAATTTGGAGAAGCTATCCTTTGTTGTAGACATTGTTTTGATTTAGTTGTCGTTTCTTTAAGCTTTTGAATTGTCTCCTAATCGTCTTTTAATTTTTGACGGCTACTCCTAGTCTTTCTTCAGCAGCATGACGGTCTCATTCTCATTTTTATTTGTATGAATTAGGTGGAGTCTTAGGTCCTTTTTATAGAGCTTGTGAATTGATTCGAGCCGTCGATGGAGCTTAGATTAATATTAGCCGTTCGTTTGAAAGAGAGACCAATCAGGAGCTGACACCTAGCCCTAGTGACAAGACAAGGCTCAGAAATTCGGCCAAGCACAGACCAGGCCAGCCAGGAGGGGCTGGGTTCGACCTGGCTCAGGGGCCAGGTTGACTACCCAGTCGACTACATAGTCGACCTGGGTGCCCCAGGTCGACTACCCAGTGGACCTGGGTGCCTTGGGCGGGAAAATTCCCGACCAGCCCAATCTGGGTCTGATTTTTTGAAATTTGAATTTGTTTCTGAGTTGTTTCCGTCTGTTTGAATTTTAAACTGAATTCTGAAACTTCCGGAGGCCATATCTCCCTCATACGGAGTCCGTTTTACGCAAACTCGGACTCTATCTCAAGCAGAATTCCGAGGCGAACGCAATGGCGTATCCCGTTTTCCTTAATTCTTTGATTTTAAATTAATTATACTTTAATTTGTGAATTTCACTGTTATAGAATACACGGGGTGTTACATTCTCCCCCACTTAAAAGGATTTCGTCCCCGAAATCTTCAAGTTTAGGAAGAATGTAAATCCTAATGTCCAAATATCCATCTACTCATCCATCAAACACGAGCATCCATTGTCCTTAAAAGACTTCTAATGCTTCATGATCATATGCGAAGTGTGTGTACATGTACTTATCTAATGCAAAATCAGTCGGTCTACTGATTCAGTTGACCTCCTTGATGCAAATTATGTAAGTGTCATGAATCCATTATGTATGCAAATTTGCTTATTCATGATTCTACATGAGTGCACAATCATTCATATAAATGCAACATCCATATGACAACATATTAAACTTCAACCATATATGAATATAAATACATATATGCATATGCAATATGAAGTGACTGAGCCGATCTAAAACCTAGATTGTGTGTGTATATGCAACCACGAGCAACCACTAGCAATCACTTGCAACCACTTGCAACCATCATCCATAACATGTTTCAATTACATGTTTTCATCCAAAGGGTTTCTACCTAAAAGATAAGGTCGAGGAGATATACCTAAAAAGATAGATAAAAGCGCAACTTAAGGAAAAAGATAGATCAAAGATGTACCCTAAAAAAAAAGGGTAGGCTGCGCGTATTCTAGCCTCAGTTTCCCAAGTTGCGTCTTCCTCGGCGTCGCTCCACTGAGCTTTGACGAGCTTGACTTCGCGGTTGCGTAGCTTTTTCACTTCAGTTCCTAAGATGCGTGTTGGAACTCTTCTCACCGTTGCTTCGCGTTCCACTTCATCTTCTTCAAGGATGTTTGGCTCTACCACTTCAGCAGATTCATGTAGACATTTCCGGAGGTGCGAAACGTGAAAGACGTTGTGAACTCCAGCTAGTTTTTCTGGTAGCTCTAATCTATAGGCCATCTTCCCAACCTTCTCGATGATAGGAAATGGTCCTACAAACCTCAGTGCTAGCTTTCCAGTGGATCTAAAACGAACAACGTTCCTTAGAGGAGATACCTTAAAAAAACTCTGTCCCCAACCTCAAATTCAAGGTCGGTCCTCCTCTTGTCGGCGTAGGATTTCTGTCTATCTTTGGCCGTCTTCATCCTTCTTCGTATCAAGTCTACTTTCTCCGAAGTCTCTCGGATCATATCTGGTCCAAGTATGAGTTTGTCAGTAGACTCCCACCAACAAGTGGGCGATCGGCACGGTCTTCCATATAAAGCTTCGAAGGGTGCCATTCCGATGGTGGCTTGGTAGCTGTTGTTGTAGGCAAATTCCACCAAAGGAAGATGGTCTTCCCACGTCCCTCCGAAGTCAAGGACGCACAGTCTTGAAAGGTCCTCCAAAACTCTGTTCACTCTTTCTGTCTGGCCGTCGGTTTGGGGGTGATAGGCTGTACTCAAGCATAACTGTGTGCCTACCGCTTCTTGCAGACTCCACCAAAACTCACTTGTGAAGATAGGGTCTCGGTCGCTAACAATGCTGGAGGGTATTCCATGGAGTCGAACAATTTCCTTGAGATAAAAAGATGCTAGGGATGAGGCAGTTCTTTTACTCTTGATAGGTAAAAAGTGGGCGCTTTTAGTAAGCCTATCCACTATTACCCAAATGCTAGTGTTGCCTCTTCTAGACCTAGGCAGCCCATCAATGAAGTCCATTGAGATGCTATCCCACTTCCACTGCGGGACCTCTAGAGGATGGAGCAGACCGCCAGGTTTCTTCTGTTCCGCCTTAACCTGTTGGCAAATCATACACTTAGAAACGAAATCTACCACGTCTTTCTTCATGCCGCTCCAAAAGAAAGTTCTCTTTATGTCCTTGTACATTTTATCTCCGCCTGGATGTATCGTCATCTTGGAGTGATGTGCTTCCTCGAGAACTGTCTTTACTAAATCCCTTGTCTGTGGGATGCATAGTCTTTCGTCTTGCCTTAGCCAACCCTTATCGTCGATGGAGTATCTGTTGAGGTGACTTGAAGTCTCACCCCTAATTAGCCTATCAATCGTCTCCACAAGCTGAGGGTCTTCGCGTTGTGCTGTCCCTATTGAGTCCACTAAAGTTGGGCGTACTTCGAGAGATGCTAGCAAGCCCGGTACAAAATCGGAGGAGGGCCTAAAGTCAAAGCAGGCTATAAACTCTAGGCTTTGTCTTTCAACAAACAGCGGGCTTATGGTCAGTTTCTTTCGGCTCAATGCGTCTATCACTACGTTGCCTTTGCCCGGTGTATAGGAGATCTCGAAATCGTACGAGGCAAGAAACTCCATCCACCTTTGTTGCCTCAAGTTAAGATCTTTCTACGAGAAAAGATATTTCAACGATTTATGGTCAGTGTAAAGTTCGAACTTCTCACCTAGGAGATAGTGTCGCCAAGACTTAAGCGCAAAGACGATGGCGGCCAACTCGAGATCATGGGTTGGGTAGTTCTTTTCGTGCACTTTCAACTGTCTCCCACCATAAGCTACTACCCTTCCTTCTTGCATTAAGACAACACCTAGTCCTGTCCCACATGCATCTATATAAACTGTGAACATCTTGCTTCCATCTGGCAACGTCAGAACTAGGGCTGTTGTAAGAGCCCTTTTTAGACGTTGGAAAGCAAACTCGCAATCCAAATCCCAATTGAACACTAGATTCTTCTTTGTCAGCCTTGTGAGTGGAGCTGAGATTTTCTCAAAATCCCTTATGAATTTTCGGTAGAAACCTGCTAGTCCTAGAATACATCGGACCTCGGTTGCATTCCTTGGTGTCTTCCAATCTTGTACCGCTACTACTTTAGCAGGGTCCACAGCTAACCCTTCTTTGGATACCATGTGCCCAAGGACCCTTACTTCCTCTCTCCAAAAGTGGCATTTGGAGAACTTGGCTTTTAACTGATGGACTCGCAGAGTTTCCATGATTGCCCTTAAGTGCTGAGCATGTTCTTCTTCACTCTTTGAGAAGATCAAGATATCGTCTACGAAGACCACTACGAACTTGTTGAGGAATTCTCTAAACACCCTACTCATCAGGTCCACGAAGTAAGCGGGTGCGTTTGTCAAACCGAAAGGCATGACAAACCATTCAAAGAAGCCATCTGGGGTTATGAATGCTGTCTTATCGATACTATCTTCAGCCACCCTTAGCTGATGAAATCCAGTTGCCAAATCGAGTTGGGAGAAAACAGACACTCCTACAAGCTGGTCAAACAGATCGTCAATTCTGGGGAGAGGGTGCCTATTCTTTTTCGTTAGCTTGTTGAGCTCCCTATAGTCAACACATGGACGGAGTGAACCATCCGCCTTTGTGGCGAACACCACTGGAGCGCCCCATTCTGAAATGCTCCTTCTAATGAACCCCTTCTCTAGAAGCTCTTTAATCTGTTTACTGAGCTCTTTCCTTTCCCGTGGAGCCATGTGTCTAATGGGCAACGCAACGGGCTTTGCATTATCTACAAGTATATGCGAAAGTCTATCTCCCGCTTCGGAGGTAAGCCCTTCACCTTTTCGAAGACATCCGGATAATCACGGACTACTTTAACCGATTGCAAACTCTCAACAGAAGCATCTAGCGATTCAAGGTAACTAAGCATAACTGCATACGAGGGATTACAAGTAATTTCCAGAGTGTTACCGAGTTGGGTCAGAAGCCTAACCACCCTTTTTTCACAATCAAGGATGGCACCATTACTGGATAGCCAATCCATGCCCTAGATCAAACCATATCCCGAGAAGCCCAAAACGAAGGCACTACATCTAAATTCTACGCTTAGAATAGAAATTTTCAATCCCACACAGATCATAGACAAATGAGCTGGGCCCCCGATTGGATTTGAAACAATTAAGGGGTCCTCTACCATACTAGTTTCTAGGTGCATAGATTCTACTAAAGCAGATGAAATAAAGGAGTATGATGCGCCAGAATCAAATAAATTGAGAACTGGGTGATCATAAAGATAAACTACACTTTCTATGGAAGTATTTATACCTCGCTGTTGCAGAGGTGGCGCTTCTAGCACATGAACCTGTGCCCCTGAGGTGGGTCCAGCCCTCTGCCCCTGCCCTCGCTTCTTTGGGCAATCCTTAGCCATGTGGCCTGTATCACCGCAAGAAAAGCACCAACCATTCAACTTGGCCTTCTTCTTCCGGCAGTCCTTCACTAAGTGCCCCACTTTGCCACAGAAATTACATTTCCTCTTCTCTTGGGACTTGTTGTCTTTTCCGCCCTTCTTAAAGTCTGTCTTCTTAGGCTGTAAACCCTCTTTCTTCCCTTGAGAGCTTTCTGCCTTTGTCTCCTTCTTGCCCTTATCCTCTTCGTTCAGAAATGCCATCTGCACCAACCTTTCATACGTAGCTCCCGTGGGTATATGGGTCATGGCCAAACTGTGTAGTGGCTCATTCAATCATTTGACAAGATCCTTCTTGTGCGGAGTCTTGACTAGGTCCAGTCCGAACCTAGCCAGCTGATCGAACTGATTAACGTACTCTTTGACTGTCATATTCCCTTGCTTAAGAAATAAGAATTTTTCCAACTGAAGACTCCTTTCAGCTTCTGAGAGAAATTTAGCCTCAAACCTTGCCCTAAAATCCTCCCATGTTTCCACTGGTCTTTCTGCATTAGTAACTTCCCACCAGTAGGAAGCCTCACCTTTAAGTAGCCATACTGCCAGTTGTACCTTCTGCCTATCTTCTACTTCAAAGATGACGAATAAGTCCTCGGTTTCTTTCAGCCAATTCCTGGCTGCCACGAAGGACTCGGTTCCATGAAAGTCCTTCCCCCCATAGCTTTGAAATCTTTACATATCTTAGCAAAAGTATTACCATGCGGAGGAGGTGGAGGAAGAGGTGTTGCTGCAGCTGGATGATTTCCTACAGCTGGGGGAGGAGGAACAGTGGGACCTGGCTGATTGGCCCTTGCTTCTAAAAATCATCTGAACCAACCAGGTATTGGTACACCCTCTGGCAAGTTAAGTTCTTCGGACATGCTGAAACAAAAAGGATAGATTCAAAACGAAGGATAAAAGATAGTACCTATGGCTTTGGGGGACTATGCCTTTTTAAAATAAAATAACATTTTATATTCAAAAATGCTTCTTTAAATTTTCTTTTGAAAATAAATTTTCAAAACTTTTATCTTATCTGGCAAACCTATGCTCTGATACCAAGTGAAACACCCCACCTCCGTTAGGGTCACTATCAAAGGGAATGCCCTAATTTTGGTGGAGGTTTATAAGTATAAGTCACAGATACACAAGACATATATAAATACACATATTTTTGAATAGCGGAAAACAACAACAACTTTTATTTCATCAAAATACGTGTTACACAAACCATGCCATAATTGTCTTACAATACTTCCAAAAACATTACAATTTCATAACTATCTTGATTTCATAACTTAAAGAAGCATAAAAACATAAGTAAACTGCATAAGTCCCCATAAGTGCTATCCAAAGCCATAGTCCAAAACGAAAGAGATCCAAGCAATACATTCTCTCACTCTTCAAGCTGGATGTGAAAACTGGTCAAGCTGCGGTATTCCCTCCCTGTGGACCGGGGGGGGGGAACGAAAGAAAAGTAGAGTCAGACATAAAGCCTGAGTAAGTCTAGGACTATTCAGTCTATGAATAAAGAATTGGGCATGATAAGTATAAACCGGAAATGGGAAAGCACTATAAAACTAAGTTAAGTTGTCTAGAGTCGAATATACTATCATACCCCATATTAATCTCTGTACCCATATAAACTAGTTCCCAGCAGGCACCCCATAATCAGGGTGAAGTGATCCATTTCAAATGATCGGCTCCTACTCACATAGTTACATGTGTCTTACGGCCCCCGATGTTGTAGTTACCTATGCTGGTCCCACCATGGGGTGTATCAAGTCCCATGGTGGCGGCCCGACACAATTCTAGAATGCACAGGTATACTACTAGTGCCCAGTGCCTAATTTTTCTGCGTCGGAGTGTGTGCACGCCCGCACCCCGTTAGAACCTACACTGCTGCACCACCGCCGTCGATTTGACCTCTTACAGTCAGCCCAGTAATCGTGCCCCACCCTGCCTAGTTCAGGGTATCCTGGTACACCTTGTAGGGTTACTGCTGAAAAGGGTCCCCCGCTACTAGGTTTTCTATTTCTAGCAAACATGCTGAGTTGGTTAAGTGTTTTGTAAACCTATCCCCCAATCAGTCTGTATAGTTTAGCATGTTAAATTTGATAATATTAATTCAATTTACTTAATCATATCAATCCTGACCCAACCTTAATTGTCTTATTAAAGCCTCGACCTCCCACATTAGACAGGTATTGTTGTGACTGCATGTTGCCGGTTGGTTCTGGGCAGTCTTACGTCACAACTCAGTCTAACCTCGGGTCTTTATTGGGCTCAATGTTTAACCACCCACATTGGATAGGTATTGTTGTTACTACTGGACAGCCGGGCGGTTCCGGGCAGGTTTACATCACAACTCAATCCAACCTCGGGTTAAACACATCGTATTTTCTAAGTTTACATATTTTGTCTCTTTTCTTTTTATATGTAAATATTTTCAGCCCATTATTCAAATTCATCTTTATTGGGTAAAATAAATTTATACCCCTTAAATGTTTTCAAGGTCATGGGCATGCGTCAGACATGCCAACACATATGTTTTATATTTTTAACCCAACGTCATTACCCCCGTTTTATACGTTCGCTATATTATAACATAAGTTGGATTTAACCTTTAAACCCAACTTAGCCACATGATAAAGGGGAGGCTTAGAACATGGTGTTTATATATTCTAAGTAACATCAAAAGGGGAGTATGAACGCATGAACTTGCAACATAACGATCTAATTAACATAAATTAGACACTTGTGAACTTGCATTGTAATAGCATATAATCATGACATAAAACATACCTAAACATGAATCATGGTTTTTAATCTATTCATGTAAACTTGCAATTTGAAATGTAAATCTAACTTAATTATGTGTCGCATATATTATCATATGATTTTGATAACAGCATAGGCCTAAAACATATTTTGTTTGGGCATAAAGTTAAACATAAACCAGCCATGTTCATAAAGTCAACACAAGTTCACAAAGATGCTTACTTTTGTCACTAATACAAAAGTATGGTTTTACACTTGAATCATGATGCCAATTCCAACATTAATTCATATGAATCATAATATCCAAATGGATCCAACTACTCTAAAAATGATCATAAAAATATACATCATGTTGGCATAATAGTGAATCACATACTTGCATGCATCTCAACTTTGTTGTAATAAACTACCACAAACATATAGTCGTTAACTTTCAACATGAATCATATACTTGCAAATATCCAATAGGTGTTATAATAAACTACCACAAACATATAGTCGTTAACTTTCAACATGAATCATATACTTGCAAATATCCAATAGGTGTTATAATTAAACTACCACAAACATATAGTCGTTAACTTCCAACATGAATCATAGCAACATACAATTATGAATTATCATCACCACAAATTAAATACAATTCCATTTCTCATTTTACACAAATCAAAACTCAATTATTCATTCACATCAGAATAGCACTCTACTTACAACGTATGACGAATCTTCAATTCAGGAATCTGAATTCTGAATTTGGAGATGCTATCCTTTGTTGAAGGCGTTTTTTTGATTTAGTTGTCGTTGCTTTAAGCTTTTGAATTGTCTCCTAATCGTCTTTCAATTTTTGACGGCTACTCCTAGTCTTTCTTCAGCAGCATGACGGTCTCATTCTCATTTTTATTTGTATGAATTAGGTGGAGTCTTTGGTCCTTTTTATAGAGTTTGTGAATTGATTCGAGCCGTCGATGGAGCTTAGATTAATATTAGCCGTTCGTTTGAAAGAGAGACCAATCAGGAGTTGACACCTAGCCCTACTGACAGGACGAGGCTCAGAAATTCGGCCAAGCACAGACCAGGCCAGCTAGGAGGGGCTGGGTTCGACCTGGCTCAGGGGCCAAGTCGACTACCCAGTCAACCCCCAAGTCAACCACATAGTCTACCTGGGTGCCCCAGGTCGACTAGCCAATCGACCTGGGTGGCCCAGGTCGACTACCCAGTCGACCTGGGTGCCTTGGGCGGGAAAATTCCCGCCCAGCCCAATCTGGGTCCGATTTTTTGAAATTTGAATTTGTTTCTGAGTTGTTTCCGTCTGTTTGAATTTTAAACTGAATTCTGAAACTTCCGGAGGCCATATCTCCCTCATACGGAGTCTGTTTTATGTAAACTCGGACTCTATCTCAAGCAGAATTCTGAGACGAGCGCAATGGCGTATCCCGTTTTCTTTAATTTGAAATTAATTATACTTTAATTATTGAATTTCACTGTTATAGAATACACAGAGTGTTACACCAACAACACTAACTCAAGTACCAAATGTTGTAAATATCAGCATGCACAAATGCAAGAATAGAAAAGTATCTCCTTGAGAAGTGAATGGAAAAGTTGCAAAGATTCAAATAGTGAACAAGCACCGCAACAAATAAACGAGAATATTGTAACTTTCGTCAAAGGGACGTTCCTTTAAGTGAAAGTTTCAAAGCTTCGATCTCCAATTCGAAATAGCCCGCCAAGTCAAGTGGCCAACAAGTTAATCGGACCCAACCCAGAGCTGGAAGGACCAGCACCAAGTCGGAAGGACAGATAAACCTGATGTTGGAAGTACCAACTTCAGACCGGAAGGACCAGCAAACATGCTGGAAGGACTAGCACCAAGTCGGAAGGACCGACAAACCTGATGTTGGAAGTACCAATATCAGGCCGGAAGGACCGACAAACACGTTGGAAGGACCAACACCAAGTCAGAAGGACCGACAAAACGGATGTTGGAAGTACCAACATCAGGCCGGAAGGACCGGTAAACATGTTGGAAGGACTAACAAAAACCAAAGACCTCTACGGGGGCACCAAATTGATCGTCAGAATCTGGAAGTACCTTATGCGATAATGACAAACATTGGGGTTCTAACCCAAGACCTCTCTGGGGGCAACCAATTGATCATCATAATCAGGAAGTACCTAATGCAATAACGACAAACATTGGGGTTCTAACCAAAGACCTCTCCGGGGGCACCTAATTGATCCTCAGAATCAGGAAGTACCTGATACGATAACGACAAACATTAGGTTTCTAACCAAAAACCTCTCCGCGGGCACCCAATTTATCGTCAAAATCAGGAAGTACCTGATGCGATAACGACAAACATCGGGGTTCTAACCAAAGACCACTCCGAGGGTACCCAATTGATCGTTAGTATCAGGAAGCACCAGACCCAATCACGACAAACATTGGGGTTAGAATCGAAGTACTTACTCGGGGCACTCCTTTTAAATTTACCAACGCTTGGATTAATTAGTGTAATTGAGTAGAAAAAGCTTCCAAATGACTAAATCAATCAAGCTGGATTGAAAACGGAGTCTGGACGTTAACCATTTGATTTGCGTAGTGTCTGAAATTATCAAACACGACAGGTGCTTAATTTTAGCCCAAACATGAGTGTGAAATCCAAAAAACTTCCCGTAGAGAAGATTGATAATGACTTCCTAAAACAGGGGCACAGATATCCAAGCCTTCTCTGAAAGGAAGTCAAAAAATCTCTTAGATGCGTATTTCCCAAATGTGAAGTATAATACATTTCCGTGAAAGTCAATTAGAATAACAGCACTTGAAATCCATAGTCAAGTTATGACGACTAGTAGATCTTAAGTATCAACACGAATCCAAGTTATAGTTTCGCGTTTTTGCAGACCATATTCAATAGATTTTTAAATCATTGAATAAAACGAGTCTGCAAAAACACTTCATTCAACGAAAATTCGTTATATCTAAATGTTTAACCGACTAATCTGTTGTTGATTTGGGCAGTCAATAACAAAATATTGGCTCGAAAATATGCAATTTTTTTGTTGCTATAAAACAGGTTGTAACAGTGAAAATAGCCTGAGTGAAAACTGAGGCAGTCAAACCCCAGCGCAACATTGTCAAACAACATACTCTGAAATTAAAAATTGAAGCATCTACAAATAACAGATGCATTTCATGTCAGATCAAACAAGCCAAAAGATGTCAACAATAGCATTTATTTCGAAGCCCGCATTTTCCGCAAGTAGAAAATACAAACTTCGAGGTGAAAATATTAACCCCGTTGTGAAAACGCAGTTCAAAATCATCAAGTATGAACGAATGATGGCACGCAGCTTTGTTTAGTTCGCGCTCCAGTTAGCCCATAGCCTCATATAGCCCGCAACTTCAGTTGGGTCGTTCGGCCTTCAAGAAATGCTTTTTAGCTCACCTGCCTCTTTAGGTCATTGAGACATTAGCCTCGAGGTATTTGGATCGTCAGTAGCAAAGCAGGACGCTCCCATGGCCCGAGGCGGCTCACGGCCCAAAGCAAGACAGTATATGGCCCAAAGCAAGGTCAATCAACATGGTGTTCGCCCCAGGACCGTTCATGCATATCTAATACAAGTCCAAACATAAAGAGTGGACCAGAACGCTTCCTTTTTGGATTGCCAACAAGCTTTAGATCATTCCAAACTAAAGTTTGGGTCGTTGTGCTACCATTGGCCCACGAGATTTCCATAGATCGTTCCACAACTGGCAAGGAATTATTTGGACTATGGAGCCTTTGTTAGCTCGCCACCATTTTTAGCTCATGAGGAATTATTTGGAATGTCCACCATAATTAAGATCGTTCACTACATCATCTCCTTTAGGTCGCTAGCAACAATTATGGAAAGCAGAGTACGTTCAGGTCGTTATAGATCGTGGTGTGATATGCTAGTATGGAGTTAGTTCTTATATTAGTACGCTTACAGCAAAGCGTTCCAACGTAATTTGGTCGTTGCAATTTTTGGTCTGTGCACTTAAGGGCACGTGGCGGTATTTTGTAACGTAAAAAAACTTTATGAAAGAGGAACACTTGCATAAATGTATTCAGATGCACATGCAAGTGAGGACGTGGCACAACAACATGCAATACTTTGAATGGAGTAGGTCACTTGCATTAGCTGTAAACTTTTAAGGCTTTGAGCCGTGAAACGCTCTGCTTAAGTCTCTATTATTTTAGATCGCTTAGCACTTAAGTCCGTGAATTCCAATTTAACCCGCAGATGCTTCTCTAGGCCGCAAGTCCTAAGCTCGTTCCAGCTATACTCATATTTTGCGACATTGCCACTCTCCCTAAGCTCCACTATAAATACCCCTCATAATTCACAAAGGGGGGGGGGGGGGAGGGAGGATTGATTCGTATAAAGAGGTGCCGCCAAATTCAAAGCTCACCTACAACTTCTCTAATGGCTTCTATAGATTCAACAACTCTTCTCCAACTTCATGTATATCAAATCCATTCCAATGATCATTAAAGCTCTCTCTAATTGAATCTAAGCACCTTTAATCTCATTCAAGCTACAAGATAAATCACTCCAACATCATTCAAGCAATTTCATATCTTCTCCAATCTGCTCTAAATCTAGATCTAACGCAAAACTCCTATCAAATCATGGAAAAGGGTCAAAGCGCTTAAGTGATTGAAGATCCATACTTCTACCACCACTAAGCTAGAGATCCTATCAATTCCTTGCCAAATTCAAGAGAAGTTAGATCATAAAGAGAGTTAAAAGAGAGAAATGAATGTAATGAGGAAAAATCCATATTTTTTAAGCTCAAATATCATAATGAGAATTGATTAGAAGTGGACGTAGACTCATATCGAATCGAACCACTATAAAATTCCCTTGTCTTCATTTTATGCATTTTATTTTGTGATTACGCGGTTCCATATTTTAATCTTACTGAATTAGTGAAGTGCACATTTTCACCTTTGGTGTTGATTCCAAATCCGGTTTCAACAATATTCAATATGATTGGATGCATGGAAACGTTGGTTATATAAGGAACGCTAGTGAGCGACATACCCGCATTATTCTTGGATTGTTGACTTAATAATTTGATTGACTAATATAGAATTTCAATATAAATTCTTTGAAAGGCAACGTCGTTGATTACTTAAATATTACAAAGACGACTGGGAGTCTTTCATGAATAATCTGGAAATCGTGAGAAGAACGGTCTCAACCCCTTTGACAGAAGGATGAATGCATTAAAAAAATAATTATTTATCTTCTCCTGCTATACCACCAAGAGGACCTGCACAAGAATGTATTCCTCTTCCCATTCAAATAATTATACTAGGAAATCATAGGATACATCCCAAATTAGCTATTTTCGGAGTAACATACGTTAATACATAATTATTATTGTAGTTGGAAGAAGATTCAGCGGCGGAAGAGGACATGATTCTTTAGTTGTGAAGACAGTCAAAATTCGGTTAGGACATTGGAAAGGATACCATGGACATGTGAAAGATGTCACTGGTGTATCTGTGCGTGTGGAATTATATTCACAAATGGAAGTTGTTACTAGCTGGTTTCTCTCTTTCTATCCTGTATTCGAATTATTTGAATCTAGTTCTTGGACTAGGAAATACGAAAGGAGGCAATTAAACTAAGGTTGAGTTTATGGTGAGTGTCAGTGTTGGTTGAGTTATGGTCCTTATGGATCCTCATCAACCCTAATCCATATTTCATTGAAAGCATGAGTTGATTTCTGAAGCAGGAAATTGATTCCATTATTTAAACTTGGAAATTTATTTGAATTATTTATCTGTATCAGTTTATTTTAACCAGTTCAGTGATTAGGATTGTCTTTGATATGGTTAGAGAACATCTTATTTTCTTTGATCAATTTTCAGAGTACCTGTGCTTGTTTAAATTATTTTGTTTAATAATTTCTCTAGCGTATTGCCATTTTATTTTGTAGTTAGAAAGACAGATCTCTAATTTGGCTGTGGAATTACTTGGAAAATATTAGTCCTTGAGCCTCAACCATATATGTAGTATTTTTCATGCAAACTAAACTGTTATATATACGGTATGATATGATGAGTAGTTTGATGTATCACTTTCATATTTTAATTCTATGTAGTTGTTCATGTTACTATTCATTTTACGACATCGACTATTAGGGAATCTTTTAATTTATAACTATATTTAAATATTTACATAGTTTAAGAGTTCATGTTACTGTTGGGGCAAAACAGAGGATGATGGAAATTGTGTTGAGCATCATAGAAGGTCCAACAATTTCATAAGGTATACAAAGATTTGTTTCATCTTCTTGCTTATTTGGTGAACTTCATATATACTGTAACGATACCAGTAACTAGTTTACTCAATTTTTATGATCCATGTTATTTTTACTTTTGTTCCACTATCCTGTATGGATAAGTTTATTTGAGAAGATAAGTTTCTGTTTTTTAAGAAAATTCTGATGCATGATTTGGTTTCCATTTTTCGTTATTGAATATATATATATATATATATATATATAAGTTGACTTTTGTTTACCCCATGCATTCTTTAGGACTAAAGTAAAGCCTCCAATGTATTGTATTACTACCAAGCCGTTAATTAATGGTGCGTAAATAAACTAGCTATAAAAAGAACATATAATAATTATCTTTGAAGGATTTAACTGTCATTTTTGAATATTGTAGCTCACTTCATACATAATTATTTTTGAAGAATTTCACACATTCATAATTTTTAAAGGCTCTGTCATTGTATGATTAAAGTGAGGGCTGAACCATTTGATACTCAGTCCATTTGGAATTGATATATAATAAATTATACTTATATGGAAATTATCATAACTTGTATGTAATTCTAACGGTTGATTGTTATACTAGTGTACTGGTAATTAGCATTTCCGAAGTAAAGAACAACTGCATCAAAAAACTGTCAGTAATTAAGCCATGAACAAGACTTTAACTATTATGTATTATAATATTTCGTTCATACTAGTTGGGTGGACTTGTTTGTAAACAGTTGTTGTATGTGGATTCGCTTGTTTTATCGAAATATTATCATTGAAATAATTATTGATATTATACTTAACTATGTAGTTAATGTGTTTTTACTATTATTTGAATGTGGTCATTATTGATGTTGGTTTGAAAATGATAATTACGTGACTGATTATTAGTTTTAATATGGGTATTACATATAAGAAATTGTTGGAAATGATACAAGCCATACCCATTAACAGTAAATAGCGGCAATCAAATGTGTTGAATATCAATTAATAAGTTTTAGTAGCGTAGAAAAAACGCTACAAAAAAAAAATGAAGGATGTAAGTACCACTTTGGTTGTATTTTTAAGATGCTGCAACAAAGCCTTTTGTAGGGTTTCAAAAACGCAACAATATCTTAATTCTTGTAGCGTTTACTGTAACACAACTAAAGCTTTCAGACTTTTAGTTGCATGTTGTGTCATAGCGTTTACTAAAACGCTACTAAAAGATTTAGTAGCATTTTTTTCAACGCTACAGAAGGCCTTTTCTGGTGTAATGCACTTTTCCTCCAATCTTGTAACCTTAGGCTCTAATACCAAATGTGACACCCTATGTCCTTCAGTGTCACCCATATGAGGATGCATTAAGTTTCGTGAAGCGCACTAATAATACAAAGACTAATTAAACAAGATAAAAATGTAAAATGCACAGAAAAATTTCAACTTTTTATTTCAAATAAAATATTACAATTTTCCAAATAAACCATCAGTGTCAAAACCATAAGTATCTATCTCAAAAATCATCATCATAGTATAAAACCTTAAATAAACTCCCCCATATGTCATAACAATAAACACAGATAAAAAACCGAAGAAATAAATGGAAATGAAAGTAATCCAAGTCCAAGCAAAATAGAAACACGGTCACAGCTACTGTCCACCTCCACTCTGAGAACCTTACGGGGAAAGGAAGAGAGAGAAGGGAAAATAAAACAAGACAGACATAAAGTCTAGCGAGTTCCAATGATTTTCGACAATAGGATAAGATAGAGAGTACCAATACAGGTAGATAACACAAAACATGAAAATATAGTAAATAGACAAGTACGATGTAAAAGAGACAACATGATAACAAGGTAAGATAAAGATCATGTACGCTTCCCATTCATATCCCTTGAACAAGTTTCGGCACCAATTACCAGAATATCCTGATTAGGTGTTAACCTAGATAATACCCATGTGATCGGCTTCTTACTACGCAAATATCATGTGCCAGCTACGATAGTAGGGAGTATCAGTCCCTAACCCATCAACTTATAAGACACAGACATATTCGCTGGTGTTACAGGGTCTTAGTTTCCCCCATTGGACCCATGAACACTCATGACTACGCTAGAGCACGCCCGTACCCACCTTCCACCTTTGATCCTCTTGCAGTCCAAATCAGTAAATGTACCCTGGCCCCTTCCCTGTGCGAGGCCCCTCTCTATAATACCAACAGGGATACTAACTGATACAGGTTCCACACAACAAGATTGAGAGAAGCCACCCCCTGGTGCCCCCAAACTAGGATTTTAAGAGTCCCAAAACTGGATACAACAACAAGATATGTGACCTCTTAGCTTATTAATTTACAATAATAACTAAGCAGGTTCAAGTTCATTAATAAGCATGGTTGTGGATGACATTTCTTCTAAATGTTATTTTGTATACAACCCCTTCCCTAAAACAAGCATCTGCTCCGATGTATATGTGTGTGTGTATTAAGTTACCTATTTTACTGAATTACATCTTATCCTCACAACATGTTCTACTTAATATTAAATTAAGTTTAACCTATTCAGATTAACATGTTTTGCATATTATCCCAGTTATATAGTCATTGGATTCTGTAACAACCCACATTTTACGTATCAAAGGATCGTAAAATATTTTTATTTTATTTCCTGAAGGTTAGATCATTCTCATATTTTAATATGTTGCTTATGAGGATGTGATACATGTCCATAATTTTTATTAATGTTGTTTGTGACCAGTTTGCCCTTGTCAGTCTTGTATAGGGCATAAATTTTAACTAGGATCGAATCAGGTGTTAGGACCTGTTCCATTGGAAAGGAAATGACGATTCCCTTTTCGTGAAGTGGTCACGTTAAAGATTTACTCAATGGTTTGGGAGCAATCATTGTTTTAAGGTTTAACAGTTGGTTGTTCATGTTCGGTAAGCCATAATGAGATGATTTGGAAATGCCCATTAGTAGGCTGGTGGAAGACTATAAATAGGGGGTAAGAGTCATGGAGAATAGTTTACTATCTCCATTCTCTCATTTGGAAGAGCTAGAGTTCCTCCATTTCTCCATTTTCTTCACATTTCCACCATTAAAGCTTAGAGAATCGAAGATCTATAACATTTGATGCTAGATTTACGCAAATCGAAGAGAGAGATCATTAAATCGAAGAGTTTAGAGTAAATTTTTCGCGGTTCGGATCTTGATCTAAGAGTTTTTGGGTTGTTTGGAGAATTGGTGAGTGATATGCATCTCTCACGCGGATTCAATCAAGTATATGAGTTCTATGATCTTTATTTCATCATTTTCAAGTGTTTTCTCATAGATCTACATCATGGTAGGTCTATTTTCATATGAATCGCCATAGGATCTAATTTAGCAACATAAAACCAGTAATTTATATGCTATTTCATATGTATATGTAAGTTAGATCCATAATTATGTTCGTATGTTAATTTATCATGATTTTGGCGAAATTTGTACAATTTTGGTGAAAATTGTCATACTCATGTTGTTAGTGATTTCATAACATGTTTATGCTTGCAATTGATGAATTGGATGAGTAGATTTCATCGATACAGTTGTTTGGCGAAATTTTGGTCGAAATTTGAATCGAATTGAGGTTGTACAATAAACGGGTCGGTCAGACAAGTCTTGGTCGGTCGAAGTTCTTGTCTTGGGGTGCAAGTCAGGCGGGTTAGTCGGTCGAGCAGAGGGGGTTGGGTCGACCATGATTTCAGAAGACGGTGGTCAGTCTTCTTCTGGTTGGTCGGTCATACATTCTGAGACTGGTCGTTTGGGCATGTCCCAGTAGAAGGTGGTTGGGTCGGTCAGAGGGGACCGGGTCGGTCAGAAGAGTTCGGGTCGGTCAGAAGGGACCGGTCTGTCAACATGCATGGGTTGGTTTGAGTCGGTCGGTGATTGCAGGATCCGGTCGGTCGCACCAAGAAGACATAGGGTCATTTCTGAAAAATTATTTTTTTCGAGTAAGACCCAGATTTGAACGAAAAGTACTTTTAATTATTATTTTTTAGGCAGAAGTGCCCGAACCCGTGCCGCAGCGCAGTTCGCCCTAAACGTTGTGGTTTATTTCATAGTAAATGGAGGTAATGCTATGAATTTTGTTGAACCCTATGTCGATATTATTAGTTTCAGTGATGTTGTGACTTCGAGGAGAATTCAAGTGTGAACATTCGAAGTATTGAATGTGTTCGTTGATCGGTGTAGAACAACAGATGAGGTGGCAACTAAAAAGGTCGTGAGTTGGTGGATAATGGTTGCTCAAGAAGGTTGCTTGAGCTATGAAATGTCCTCAAGTTGGATGACTAGAGATGCGAAGGCCGAGAAGTTATCATTGTCGTAATTTCTAGCAGGCTCAAAGCAAGGGTACAATAGGGGCACCTAAAAGACCGGAAGGTTGCTGGTCGAGTACCTTGGGTATCGTTGAAAGTCCTAGTTGTAAAGGTTGGACAAGCGTACGTATCCTTGAAAGGCGTATGGAGTTTATGCTAGAACCAAGGTTACCATTATCCCTTGACATATGGCAAGATTGGCCGTTATACAATTAACGATAGATTCAAAGCAAGATTGGCGGTGATAGCCAGAGTCTGTCATGTTGATTAGTTACCTTGTTTGTACCATCTCATGTAAATTGTCCAATGTCGAAGGAGATGTTTCTTGGGTGCTTGTCTGATATTGGTTTAGGCCTCTGGGGCTTGTGCTTGAGGGATGTTGAATTCGATTAGGATGGTTTACGTGAGATACATATAATTTGGATGCTATGAGTGCTAGTGATGTTTGCTTCTGATTTACGTGAATGAATGGTTGAAGTGTTTGATGTAAAGGCTATCACTATTCGATGCGAGGAAGACGGTGTTGAGTTCTTCTCTGTTGTTGTGGGTAGATTAGTATGTTTATCTGTCCCTTCTCATATACTTTATTGTTAATGTTAGATAGCTGTTTCATCGCTCACTAAGACTGTTACCTGACTCAAGGTTTTATGTTTCCCTCTTACTACCTTTGGCTGTTTATCCAGTTGTGGATGGGCAGACTATGTGGCAGGTGACAGATGATAACATAGTGAAGACGATGTTGCAGTTCCGATGTTGTTGTATGCCTATGATGATTGTCCAGAACTGCCTGACACACCTTCCAGTGCATTATTCTTCTTGTTTAGTGTATGGGTTGTTGGCGGTCGTCAAAAATTCCATGTTTCAATATGCCTAATTCTCTTTTTTATTGTCATCATAAGTTATTCCAATTTAACCCAATTTTATGCAATTCTAACGTGAATAACTAAAAAATTTAATGTCCTAGGCATAGCGCAAAATAAATGGAAAAAGAGAAAATATAAATTCAACTCTAAAATACATAAACTAAATAAATGGGCATAAGACTGTAAACAAAACTAAGAAAGAAAAAGGGATAAAGGGGATATACATGTAACAGTAAAAAACTAAAAACTAAATAGATAACCCACAGTAAAACAATAACATATAAACTGTATAATTTCAAATTCAGAATATTTACCGTTAGAATACTTTTTAATTATAAAATCTAAAAATAACTAGTACTCATAGTTGTTTGGTTTAAATTCCACAAAAATCCTTTTAGTTGTTGTTGTTGTTGTTGTAGAAAAGCTAGAATTATCTCTTTAATCTACATTTAGGCAGCACCTCAGCATCTTCTTATTTCTATTTGGAAGCAGCTTGGAGGAAGAAGAATGAAGAACGTTTGTGTGTTTGGAAAATAATGAGGCTGCTAGCCTATATATAAATTAGCTAAGATAATTCTAAACCATTAGATTTTAGGTTTACAAATCAGACTGTACACCTCAAGCCAAGTCAACGTATGAATATAGTCAAAAAGTAGTCCAGATACAGAAGCAGGAACCTTGCCTGCATGTAGGTGGGTCGACCCACCTTAACCCGCATCGACCCTAGGGTTGACCTGCCTTAGACATGGGTCGACCCGGTCTTCCTGGGTCGCCATGTGACCATTGCTTTCCGTGCTTTTCATTTTATTATATATATTTATATAATATTCTGTTTATTTTTTCGTTCAATCTTCTTCAGCTCGTAGCTTCTTTATACTTAATCCGATTTACACAAACCATGGGTCTATGTGGACCAAAATTTCATAATGGACACAACGGTATAGTCTGTTTTACCAAATTTTGAATATTTAATCAATATTCATTTTATTATCTTCCTAATATAATTACTGTGTATTAAAATATGGGGTGTTACATTAATTAAGTATAAGATAGTGACTGTTGTACACAGTATTGCACACATGCCAGTACGAAGATAGCAACACAAATGAACTGGAAGATATTCTCGCAAGATAGCCTGAAATTATTTCATGAAGCAATTCTACCATATACATGCATTCATGTATGCATGTGTATCTACATGCGCATATAAGAAGCGTTAAACAACACCCTAAAATGGAGCAACCCTTTAGCCCCTATTTCCACCATTCGTTTATAATAAAATAAGTTACTGGGGGTGATAAAGATATAATTAGTGGAAGGAGAGAGAAACCGGGATGGGTGGTGGAAATCGGGGGAGATAAAAGGGTGCTCACTGTTTGGGTGTGCTCTAGATCATATATATATATATATATATATATATATATATATATATATATATATGAGAAGCAATCAAGAGCACTCCTTTAGCCCCCTAATTTCCACTACACAATCCCCTTTCTTTCTCCTTCTACTAACTCTCTCTCCCTCCACTAACTTAATAAATAATAAGGTAGTAGCTATTATAAAGGTGCAAAAGGGGTGCTAACAAAATGGGGTGCCATATAATCTTCCTCTCTCTCTCTACACACACACACACACACACACACACACACACACACATATATATATATATATATATATATATATATATATACACGAAAATTGATACGCTTTATTAAAACCTAATAAATACCTTGTTTACATGTCTCATTAAAACCCCGCAGCCCCCTAACCTGGATGAGTAACTTACGAGGAAAAAGAGTATATATAAATTTGATGTACAAAATGAACAATAGATAAACTAAAATACATGAAGTACATAAATAAATGAAGATTTAAAGAAAAACACATCTCGTCAATAGGCCTGATAAAGCCCAAGACCAACAAAAGCACTAAACTCCTTCTTCCTCAATGCTAGGGCTGTATATCAGACATGACAGTCCGTTGTCCAGCTCCTTCTGAAGCTACATGGTGTTCGGTCCGTGTCCGTCTGATTCTCTTATAGGACAGGGCTTGGACATATTAGGGTCCAGTCCAATCCAAAATGCTCGATGTTTTTCTATTGCCCGAGCGTTTTCCGTCCGTTGTCTGGCTCGTACGAACAATGTTCGAACTTAATGCGTGTTCGGTCCGTGTTCGTCCGAATCTTTTATAGGACAGAGTTTGGACACCCTTCGTCCGGTCCGACCCATTTACACCCCTACTCAATGCGTAGCTAACTGGTATCATTTAAAATTATTCCCCATCGCTCGAGAATTTGGAAGTTGTGGACCCTACGATGCGTCTTGCTGCCATTATTATGAACTAAATAAATAATCTCCTTTTCAATTTGCTTTAGCTTAATTAATGTATAAACTCCTAGGAAGCACGGGTGCGGCTTCAGGGTGACGTACTGCGTATCGGGTGCGGCTGGGGTGCAGCGGTGCGGCAAGAGGTGCGTACGGGGTGTGCCATGTGGCATGTCCCCGTATTTGGAGTGGGGGGTGCGGATTTGGGGTGCGCCGGTGGCATAAAAGGTAAATTTCAGATTGAAATCTTAGATGGTTGTTGAAATTATGGGAGATGAAACATCAATCTGAGATGACTGCTGAAATTGTGGGAGACGAAGCATCAATCTAAGAACAATTAATATGACAAACAACTCTAGAAAATTCAAAGAAGTCAACATGATTTATTATAAAATTGCATTCAAAGAATCACTTCACTATCTACAAGTTCAGAGATAAAAATGAAAGGAAAAGTACATGCAGCAAAGTGGAGCAACAGAGAAGTAAAGTCAAAAAACACTACAACAGCATGGCCCAACCTTTAATGAAACTCTTAATTTTTATATTAGATTTTATCATATATTTATAATATTTTTGCATATGTCGTATCCTCCCACACCCAAATCCTCATATTTTCATATTTGCCGAATCTTCATATCCCCGTACTACGCACCCGCATCCCCGCACCCGTATCCTTACTTCTTAGACAAACTCGTTTCCCACGAAATACACGATAGTTCTTGCCAAATGTAGTAAATTGCTATTGTAAAAGCTCCCACTACAAGAAAAATACCGCATTGCAACTAGCTATTTGCAACAGGCGACAAAAGACAGTTGCAGTAAATGATATTTAGCAACAGACCTATTATAGCAGTTGCAATAGATAAGATTTTGCAATAGGCCTTTTATTTCTGTTGCGAAAACCATATTTTTAGAAACTGCGCTTCCTTTCCTATTGCAAAAACATACTTTTAGCAACCATGCTTCCATACCTGTTGCAACAAACATATTATTTGCAACTGCGCTTTCAAGCCAGTTGCGAATAAGTACCTTTAGCAATTGTTTTCGCCAGTTGCAATAACTGTTTTTTTTTTACCATAGGTAAAGCTAGTTGCGAAAAACGTACTAAAAATAAGTTTAAGCTTTTAATAATTAATTTTAAATAGTTACTGTTAAATGATTAACTACTAGTAATTATATAATAATTAATATTAATATTTAATAATTATTGATTAATAATAAAATTTAAGTATTGTAAAGTGATATTTATAACTGATAATTAAATAATAAAAATAATTAATAATTAACAAATAATAATAAATAGCATTTAAAAAATAAAAAAAATAATTATTAAATAATTATAAATTAATAATAAAAAACTAATGGATAATAGTAAATAATTAATTTGAAATATGGATATGTTTAAATACTAAATAAGTAATAAATAATTAATAAATCCATAATAAATAAATAAACGTCAATTGTTTAACATTACTATTAAGGAGCAATTAATAATTAGTAATAATATTATGTATGAATTAATTTATAATTTGTGCTTGAAAGAGGTATTTTTGTGAATTAATTAATTATTTATTTGTTATTAGCAACTATTGATATTGTCGTTTTTAATATTTTTTTAAAGTTTTTCATATTTATATTAAATTTATGCTTAAATTGAAAAATATAAAATATTTATTTGTTAATTCATTCTTCTACAGTGTACTATTCTTCCCTAAGAAATATTATTCTTTCAATGCATTATTCTCTTCTAATGGATATATATAGATCTGAAACATGTTCATGTCTCCAAAATAGATGAAGGCGGACCAATTAAAGTATTTTCTATTTAATACAAAATTATTAGTGATATCTACTATTTAATATAAAAAAAAACATTCATATTCTAAGAAAGTATTACAAAATATCTTAACTTTAAAAAATATTAACATTTCTTTGTTAGTTGTTACTTTTATTCTGTAACTAATTTCTTTAGTGCGCACAAAGTTTTTGACTTTAATTAAGTAGCAAAAACATTAGTTTCAATCCCGCCATTTTGATAATTTTGGCTGCAACCCCAATTTTTTTTGGCTCCAATCCGAACAAATTCCCTCTTAAGCCTCAACATTTCGTTCCAGATCATAGGAGTCCACAAATTTATCAATCCCGCTTCCATTTTTCGTTTCCCGCTTCATAATTGAAATCCCACCACTTAGTATCTCTAAAACGAAAACCCTAACTCTAGAAAGCCCCAAAATCAAATACCCGCTTCCAGTTTTCACCTGATCTCTAAAAATGAAAACCATAATCTCTAGAATCCCAATCTCTTATCTCGCTTCCAGTTCTCACCTGATTTATTATCACACTCTATATCTATTAAAAACAGCGAAGGCTAAGTTTTAATTTATTAATTCGGGTTTTACTTAAATGGCGAATATTAGCTATTTTTTCCAAAAAAGTTCATATGGGGCTCGGATTGGGTCAGTTTGTATCTCAATTGATTACTTCTACTGGATTCACTTCCTCTGAACTCGCGGGAAAAATGTCAACCTGAGCAGAGCACCTCTTCTCGAGCCCACCGTTGGAGAATTTGCCGAGGTAGATGATGAAGGTAATAAAAGCATGCGTCTTGGTGCTTGGAAGCCATAGGAGTTGCGGCAAAAGACATGCTTCTTCTTATCACCTGCTGCTATTGCTGTGGTGCCTGCTGGAGTGGAGAAGAAGATCCCCATGTTCGTTCTTACTTTACCAATTTCTGGTGTAAGCACCCTCACAGATGCTCTACAATGTTATACACACGTGTATTCTTTGTGATTTTCCTCTTTTTTGGGCAGGTAAACTTATCTGCATTAAAGTCCTTTTTCATTATTATTGAAGTTTCTTGGGATTATCACATTATATGAACACTTAATGGATATAAATTGCAAGCCCTTTATGGAGAAAACATGTTCAATATTTAGAAGTGCTGTATTTTGCAAGTTACAGAATGTGGCATCTTGGAGGTCAAGTGCTCCAAAAGATTGGGTGTTTTAGAAAAAACTTTCATACTTATAAATATAATAATGCCCTACTTCAGGTGTTTTACTATTACTAGAATAACTAACTCTAAGAATTCTTCAATTCTGCTTTTTGGAGTTGTATTTTCATCTGTAATGTTCTAAAAGCTGGAACAATATTGTTGATCGGTTTAAATTTATGCTGTTATGTTTGTTATGTAGAAGAAATAAGTGTCTTGGCATAATTCCTTTTTATTATGCTTTGTATAGCAGTGGGTGTTGGCCCATTGTCTAATTAGAATTGTTACTGCTAAGTTATAAATATCAGATAACATATGTGAACATCTCGGTCTGTTTCATAATACAAGTTTACATACATAAAAGAATTTTGCTCCTGCTTCCCTAATCAAATCTGCAACTAGATCAATGAGTTAAGTAGATACAGAGCTTCTTGCTGATGAATCTCGATATGGCTGTTTCTCTGATGTGTCAAGTAGGTTTATTCAATATATGTGTCATCTTGTTTTTTATTACTAAGATCAAACTTATAATCGGTTCATCATGTTAAATGTGACAAATCACCATTTAGACATCTTTGACATTAACATTGACATTTTTGAAATAAATGTGGTAAGTTTTATATCGTTTTAGGTTGGATTAAAAGAAATTGAAAAAAGGACTAACATACATTATGGACGTTCTATGTTGCATTGTTTTTGACAGGAATTTGCATCTCAACTTGTTTATTGTGCCAAGAAACTCGAAATTGATCCAGCAAAAATTAATGTGAATGGGGGTGCTATTGCTCTTGGACATCCCTTGGGGGCAACAGGTTAGGGGTTTATTCTGTAGTAGCATATGATATATAATTACAAATGCTAGGAATATATAATTACAAATGCTGGGAATTTATAACTCAGAACGTATAAAAAGAATGTGTTGTGAGAGAAGAAATTGTAACCCGCATGTTGCAGGAGAGGATACATATCTAAAAATTATTGTAGAAAGAAACTGCATTAATTCATTTCAAATGAATGACGCTACTTATGCTTCACATGTTGCAGGGATAAAATGTCAAGAGATTACTCAGAGTTCGCTGTAATGACATACATATTCCTGGATTGGCGTGTACATGTTCATGATCGACAACAAACTTGGAGCATGAACTGCATATTTATTCTAGTGAATTGATGATATTTATTCTCTTGTTATAGTATATGTATGATAGAGTAGAAATATGATTAGAAAATATTCTATTTGAAAAAAATGTGTTGTGTGAAAGAAGAAATTGTTATACATGAGTGGTGTATGAAAATTGTAGAAATTTTTGTTGTAATTTTTTGTACTATTAAAACTTTGTTAAAATAAAAATTTTATTTGTTTATTTTATTTTGTGATATACACTATTACTAAAACGAATACATTTAATATGTAACATCTATAAGCTGTAATATTTTTTTTTTTTTTACATATTTATGGATCTATTGCAACAGGCATATACTGTTGCAAAATGATCTGTTGCAACAGCAAAAGCCTATTGCAAAAAAATATACCGCAACTTCTTATTGCAACAGGCAGAAAATGTTGCGGACTTTTAGCAACATTGGCTATACCAACAGACGTAGGCCTATTGCAATAGGTCTACTGCAAGAGATATCGCCTGTTGCGAAAAGTGTTTTTTGTTGTAGTGTCCACAAGCTAGGTCTTTGATTTGATCATGATTATCGAATGTACTGGATAACTACATTGCTTCATCTTCTAAAGTAGGCAGTAGATTGGGATGTTGTTGAAGTTTAAACTTTAGGGAACACCAAATGCAGGCTTAATAATCACAGTGGAAAAATTGGTGATGAACAGACTTTATCTGCGTATCACATAATGGGCATAAGATGTTTGAAACAAAGTCGTAGCGATGTATCCGATCCTTGGTGTTTAACTTACCCAATACAGCTAAGTTGGAAATAAAACACATAAACTTACTATTTTTATCATGCCAAATAATTGAATAAATGGGGCTGACCGACTGAGCACACCACGTTGACAAACTGCTTCCCACGCTTTATGAAATATAAACTAACCTCCTTCACACCATTCATAGCTGTCATGCACATGAAATGATGAAATAGATACATTACCTAATTGATTTGCAATTTCTCTTAGAGACATTACTTAACTGATTTGCAATTTCTCCGGTTGCAGGGCGGGGGGAAGGATTGAGATGAACATTTAAGATAATTTAGCTGACCGTTTGCAAGCTGCTACCAATGATAGAGAATATGCTACTCCCTAGTAGGTCAACTAGATATTTGCAGTATATCCATGGATCGAACCACAGGGATGTATCATTTCCATTTGCTATTATTCGGTTGAAATATTGCTTGGAGTGTGGACGTAGCTGGAGAATTGATTTCCAAGAGGATGAAGAATTGTTGTCTATTGGCGTAGCCCCGAAATGTTTATTATTACAATAACGAGCTCTCAAGTCTCAACCATTTTCACCACAAGATATTTTTGGTTAAATAATTCCAAAGAAGCTAAATACAAGCTACATTTTTAAGATTGGAAAAAAGTTTTAGACCAATATCTCCTTCTGATTTTGGTGTACATAGCTTTGCCTATGCAACTTTATGTGAGGTGCCTCCCCAAAAGAATACTTCACACAAGGTTTGTAATTTATCTAAAGTAAACTCCGAAATTTGATGAATAAATATCCAATACAAAACAATTGGGGAGATCACTGTATTATTAATAAGTTCTGCCCTCATGTGAAACTTAGCATTTTGGTTTCCCATCCTTGTAATTTGCTCTACACTCGCTAAATCAGAAAATTGCAGTCATAACAGTGTAAGTAGTTAGGAAGAAAGAGGGGGCACCCAGATATTTTATAGGCAAGTCACCCTATTCGAATCCAAGTATCTGCAATATATCATGTGAATGTGTAGAAGAAGAATTGAAAAACACCTTGGTCTTAGATGAATTTACGTTCAGTACTGCATATATACTAAGTTTTTGGAATATTAGATTCAATGTTGTAGCATTATATAGTTGTTTTTCTAAAATTATCAGATCATCTGCATATAAGAGGTGGGAAATAATCGGCTGAA
Organism: Allium sativum; assembly: GCA_030737875.1. Classification (NCBI taxonomy): domain Eukaryota; kingdom Viridiplantae; phylum Streptophyta; class Magnoliopsida; order Asparagales; family Amaryllidaceae; genus Allium; species Allium sativum. The sequence continues at coordinate 527,488,183 of CM060913.1, read as the reverse complement.
AAGTGGAGGAGGGATGAAATAGGTTTAAATGGGTTGCTTCGTCCATCAAATAAGTAAAATATTGCATAGCTATAGCAAGTAAACATGGGAAAGTGGATCACCTTGATGAAGTCCTCTTGTAGATGAAATGAATCCTTTGGGAATTCCTTGAAATAGGATTAGAAAACATGGATGTAGTTAAGCATTCATAAATAACACTAATGAAGTGCACTGGGTAGTTCATCCATGACATAATATGACAAATGAATTCCCCGTTAACCATACCGTAGGCCTTCTGTGAATCAACCTTTACAAAAAAATTATATGAACCCTTTTTCTTGTAATACCGAAGAAGTTCATGGGCCAACAATATATTTTTGCCAACATATCTTGCTTTTATAAAAGCATACTGGTTATCAGAGATGAGATGTGGCAAGAAAACCCTTAATCTATTGCATAAACCTTGGAATTTTTTTACAATATGTATTGCAACATGATATTAGTCTATAATGAGCAATACTTGAAGGCCTGTTGAATTAATGTGATAAAAGTGTGGTTTAATGATTTAGGGAGCTTTCTTGAAGTAATCATATCAGAAATAGCAGATAAAAGATCGTGCTTAAAAACTTCTTAATGTAGTTTAAAGAAGACCTAGTCTAGAATGTCGTGAATAGAGAAAAATGCATCCTTGATTTCAGGCAGAGATATTGGTTGAAGTATGTAACTTTGTCCTTGAGAGTTTATAGTGGAGATAGGATAAAAGGATGGGAATGAGTTACACGCTGGCCTATTGTATAATGCAGTGAAATAGTTAATTGCTTCCTATTGAATATCAGAAGGCCGAAATAAAAGTATCCCATCTAGTTGAATTAAAGCTCGAACATGATTGAATTATTTTTTGGTAGTGTCCCCTTGCTGTAACCATGTAACATTTGCCTACTGTCTTAATCCACTGAATTTTATTTTTTGAAAATAATGCACTTGTTGTTTGACCCGCAAGTAATCATCATAAAGACATAGATTTTCATGTTCTTGATCCACTGCAAGTTCAAGGGAGTTTAATTGTTGTTCTGCCTAGAGAAGGGAAGAATCCTATTTACTTCTGTTTTTGTTCCAAATTTTGAGCTCTCGTTTGCATGACTGTAGTTTTTTTAAAAGTTGATAACTAGGAAAACCCCATATTGTTGATTGCAAGGCCTTTTGTACACTGTCCCAATGTTCATCCTGTTTATGCCAATCATTTTTATATCTAAAAGGATAACCATTGGTTAGTTGTGTAGGAATTAAATCTAGTAATGTTGGGTTGTGATCACTGGATAGTTGATTGAGTGACAGTGCAGTCATGTTTAGAAACTAAATGAGACCAGAATTGTTGACTAAGATTTTATCGACATGAGTAGCAACTCCCCTTCTACGGCAAATGAAATTAAATCCAAACCGCTTGAACTCAACCAAACCACTTTGAATCATAAACTTTTGGAATTCTCACAACTGGGGACAAGGAACTGGTAAGCCCCCCATTTTGTCACGTGGAAATAATGCATAATTAAAATTACCCATTAAAACCCACGTGATAGAAATGGTAGTAGATTCATGTAACAAATTTTGCGATAACATTAGATTTTCTTGAAAACAGTTGCTTGCATATATTATTGAAAAATTCACAGAAAAACCCCTTTATTGGTAGCACTAACTGTCAAATACTGAAATGATAAGTGAACATTAACATCCTATGTATTTAAGCCCAAGAATAGAAGAACACAGCCGTTGTACTGATGAGAGTTGTTAGTCACATGTTTCCAAACCCTGGGGTCATAGATGTGAAAATAGCTAATTTGCCTTCAGTTAATTTAGTCTCAACTAAGCCAACAATAGTTGGTATAGATTGTTGCAAGAGTTCGAGTACATCTTTTATACAAGTAGATGTATTCATACCTTTGACGTTAAATATCATAAGCATCGTTTATTTTAGGAGGAGCTCTTTAAAGCTCTTTTAGCGGGAGAAGAAGTGACAACATTTTTTTTACCTTTCATATAGTTTAAATTAGCCTCAACAAGATTAGATGCATCAATAATGTCTTCTTTAACATGTTCTTCGGTGAGAGCGTCTGCTAAGTAATGCATTTCGTCATGTGTAATATCAGTTGACAAGTTTATGTTCAGAAAGCTGAGGTCATCTCTACCTTCAGAAGTTGCTGTAATTGTGTCTTTTGTAGACGCTTAGGGGTCAAATGCAGTTTCTTTGTGCGTCGAAGTGGATGCTGCATCCGATTGTTCAGCAATTGGCTTTGGAATCCACGATGGATCTTTTTTATATCTTGCAAACAGTTACTATGCCCAAATAGCTTGCACTGTCAACATTTTAATGGAATGTACTAATATTCAACTATAATTTCAATTCTCTTTCCATTAGGCAATAAAATAGGTATTTTGGTTTTGAGCTCTGTTTCAGTATCTATTAAAAGTTGTACTCTTGCATACTTTGTGAATTTTCTCTCCGCTATGTTTTCATCAAAGAGTAGCAGCTTATAAATAAAACTTGCAATCATTTGCAATGCCTCTTTAGACCATATTTCCATAGGAAGGTCATTGTTAGCCTGCTTTGTGACCAGGCTACCCAAAGCAAAGGACTTAAATATGAACATGAATTAATCAGCAATCGCTTGGTCGAAGTGGTGGGATAGCATCACTCTTCGGCATTGATAGCATCATCAGAAAACACAGGGCAATTTGGTCAAAATCGCAACATCAGCATAAACTGGCCCAAAACTCCTATCAAACTATCTCGTTTGGATCTAAACAAATAAAATATTTGTAGCACTTTGAATTAGCTTCAAGTAGAGCTTTTGCTTGGCCCAATCGGCCTTACGGTTTAAAAGTTACGCACGTTTCCGTAAACGCACGCTGAACCGGCTCGTAAAGACTAGCTCGTGGAGACCAGCTCGTGGTGATCGACTCGCTCTCCTCGGCTCGTGAGACCGGCTCGGCTCGCCTTCATCACAACCCGCACGTGATACACCCATGGTCCATGACCTGACTCGTGGAGCCCCTCATGACCACGACCCGGTTCGTGGTGCACACCATGGTCACGAACCGCCTGGACCGAACCTGCTTTTACACATGAATGTTGACCTATTCTTGAGGCTATGACCGCTCCTACTTTCCCGGGATCGGGTGCCATGTGTCCTACCACGACCTGATCACCATATGGGCTTTCCTACAGCTATAAATACATCTCTAGATGGCATTTTCAAGGGACTTTTGGCTCCTCCTTGTCCATGGCTGCCATGGCCAACACTTCTCCATGAATAACCACCATCTTCCTCAATAAAAATCAATGAATTTAGAGAGAATTATTCATTAGATTCAAGTGGTTGGGAGACAATATTTATTGTAATTGTAATATACGATTGAAATGAGAACATATAAATTGGATGTAGGCTCGTTAACGTCGAACCACTGTAAAAATCTTGTTGTCTTGCTTTTTCTCTATTTTTCAGTTATTTCTTCATATCCTATGCTCAAAATACGATGATTTGGGTGTTAGGACAATTTGTTGGTCTAACATTTTGGTGCTTTCACCGAGAATTGAATTCTCAGCCAATCGGATTGCTATTCAACTATTTGGATTTGAAAGTTCGAAGAAAACAGTTCGCTTTTCTACCATTTTTGAAGATTTTTGTTATTTGATCAGTAAAATCAGAATTTTATGGCTCCGAAGAAAGCAAAGGAACTGCAAACTTCCTGACCGAAAGAAGAACGGATAGCTAAACACATGAGCATGTGGCTCGTGGATCGCGGTTCGCGGCTCTCTTAGGGCGACCCGATCCCTCTGTGAGGATCATGAATCGATCTGGAGCTGGAAGATTGGAGGATCCCGATCGCCGAGCAGGACCACGACCTAAAGGAGCTTAACAACGAACTGACCCGAATCTAAAGAGCTGTCACGAACCGCGAACTGGAGGACAATAGCAAACCACGACCCGGAAAAGTGACGACGAACAAGGGTCACCACCCGACCCGAAAAAGTGACATTTTTTTGGGAAAAATGCAATTTTTAGGTTATTTCAGAAAAGGCTCTATCTTCCACCGGGACTGTGGGGACCCGACTAGAAAAAGGTCGATCGCCGCCGGGGCTATATGGCCCCAGACCCCCACCGTCTCTACGCCCGGACCCGTTGACGGCCTCACCTTCTGCTCGGAGCATGGGTCGCCTTCAACTCGGAGCACGGTAAGTCTTTGGCTCAACATATATGTTGGCCAACAACATTCATCAAAGCTTGTCAATGAAGAATAGACGAATAGTCAAAGAATATGTCAACGACTGGGATTCCTCCAGAAGCCATGACCTCTATCTACCGGTCTTATTGAATGTGAGGAGCTGTTGAAAAAATTCGGCATGCTGGCTATGGCGGTATATGAAATAATGATCGTCTCATAACAGCCTCCTCTTCTAGAGTTCCGATGGTGTATTGATTTCGCCAATGCAACAAATGTTTTTCATGAACGAGTAGTAAGCACCAGGTTTACATGACTTAAACATGTCCGGCTGGTAGAGTCCGAGATGACATTAATATGGAGAAGTCCAGGCACTATTCCAAAGACTCGGATGATCATAGCAACGATGATTCACATTAACGAGATACTAGAAAGCGACTACGGATCCTATTATTACAAATCTACACTTCACTTGTATGGTGTGATGAAAGACATGTGTCCTGCATTGTACTCCTGGGAGAACTTAGCTGACCTTTGCAATGCATAACTGCTATCCACTACATTAATGAAAGTTGATTTCAATCATATAAGGGTCACATCAACGCACTTTGGTTCCCAGATTCAGGTACCAGTTGAACCAGCGCGAGCCATGATTGGATATATGATCTTTATCCGGATAATAGCAACTCGACTGCTCACTAGTCACCACACGACCTCAGTCAAGAGATGATGTAACACCCCGCCTCCGCTAGGGTCACTCGCAAAGGAATGCACTAGCTTTAGAGGGGCATTATTGGTAAACATACACAGAAATATCACAAGACAGAACATATAAAATAGCGGAAGTAAAATCGAACTTTCATAAACATGAATACATAAGGTCTAAAGCCTTTTACATCAGAGTACATCAAAACCTGTCTTGCAATAGTAAAGAAGCATAAAGACTTTTTCATAAGTTATTCCCCAAATAAAAACAGTAAAGTAGCCATAGCCAGGAAAAGTCCAAGCCATCCATGATGACCTTCAAGCAGAAGAAGTCCGAACTAAACAGCAGTGTTTCCTCCCTATAACCTGGGGGGGGGGGAACGGAAGAAAAGAGGCGAAACAAAACGGGTCAGTCAAAAAGACTGAGTAAGCCCTATCTACTATTAGTATAAAAACTACTAAAGTTAACTGTCATGAGAAACTGAGATGAACATAAGCATGATACAAGATAGGTCAATTAAATCAAAATAACAGGATGAACTACTGAACTCAGATAAACTAGGGTGTCGTGATAAACTACGATGTCAAGATAAAACAAGGTATCACATTGTCAGGTTCCTATCAAGTATAATATCCCAAGATATCTATCGCGTATAACGTCCCATGGCATCTATCCTGTATATCCGCTCTGCACCTACCGTACTAGTATCCCAACTGTATTACGTGTTATCCGTGAATGACCCTTACTCAAAAGTCGTGTAATGGTCCATGTCAACCTAATATGCCGCATATATAGGTTACTCAACTCATATGTTTCTTTCCATGTATAAGTTCAGTCCTTTGCCGTAGGCTGTACGGGCTTTCCCATGTAAACGGTTTATCCTTGAAGTTGTTTTGGACTGCAACCCTTGATCTAGTTGTGTTTCCTTATCATGAACTATCGCGCGTCCACTTAGGATTTATGCCACCTAGGACCGCTAGGGATTATGCTACCTAATGAACGTTTTCGTGTCTCGGTTTGGGTTTTGGCCACCTATGACCACTAGGGATTACTCCACCCGTCAACCGCGCCCTTGATCCCACGTATGTATCGTGAATCGTTTTCCATGTCTAGATGCACATGTTCCCCAATGTGCCATCCGAGTTCCGTGCCAGGGAAAATCAAGAAATACGGAACTCGGTCGGGAGCTTTAAATCGTCTGCCGATGCAGATATCAAGGTTTGTTTTTGAACCCGTGGCTATGGTCCCACGTGACCCCTCCCTCAACTACTGAAAGGCAATCCAAGAAAAATCATGTATAAGAACCATTCCACGGCCCCACTATAGCCCACTTTCCTATAGGCCAACCTCACCCATGACTCGATAGCAAGCACATGGTCTGTTGGGGGTTCCCTGCCTTTCCGCACGTACACGTTTGACTAAAGATGGTAGGTAGTCGGCGATGTGCTATCCAGGGCAAAAACAAGAATCGTCGACTCCACGCTAATCCATCCCAGTCTTTAGGTTGCTCGCATAGCAACCAAGGCATACTCTTGGTCCTTCTAACGCAGACCTTAACCTCTCATGGGCCTAGTTTAATTACCTGGCAGCCCACAGAGGGATCCCAAGAATATCCTCACGTCCCCCGAAGCTTCCACTTCGGCACCCAGTGCGCTGGAGCTTTTATCCAAGTCAGATAACTTGCTCCCCCTCGTATACTAAGCGATGACCTACCGTATCAGGTTACTCATCGTTTTGAAAATTAGTCCTATGTCCTTAGCTAGGAATTATTACTTAGTTACCCTTAACTAAGGTTTACCACTTAGCTTCCTTTCCCGTTATCCTTGATTAACCACGGTTTTCTACCTAGTTCTTCTAGCTAGGGCTTGTCTATTGGGTTAAGTGTTATCATTCAAGTCCATGACTTAACCCGCCCACGAATCACGTCAAAGATTGGCTAATTATTTAAGTTCAAGACTTAGTCCCACAAGTTGGTTAAGTGTACCCAGAGGCTCATGACTTAACCCTATCAAGTCAAATTGGTCAAGTACTAGCTTACCTTAATCCTATCGGATTATCTTGCTAGATCGATTAAGCATAGATTATCTTAATCCCATCAAATTATCGAGTCGGATTGGTTAAGTATAGGTTGGCTTAACCCCATCCTCTAATCGTACTACAATGGTTAAGTATATTCTAAAAAGGTCTTGTGACTTAACCCTATCAGGTCCGCGTATTAGATTGGTTAAGTGTAAGTTACTTAACCCCATCAAATCATCATGTATAATTGGTTAAGTATAAGTTGCTTAACCCCATTAAATTATCACGTTAAGTTGGTTAAGTATTGGTTACTTAACCTCATTGAATTACCGAGTTTAAATTGGTTAAGTGTTTAACTTAACCCCATCGAATTACCGTGTTTAGATTAGTTAAGTGTGGATTACTTAACCCTATCTAATTACCGTGTCGGATTAGTTAGGTGCAAATTACTTAACCCCATCCCCTAATCATCTTGTATGGTTAAGTGTCATTAAGAAAACTTACTTAACCTTGCCAAATTATCATGTTGGATTGATTAAGTGTTGGTTAACTTAATCCCCGTCCACTAGTCGTATAAAAATGGTTAAGCGTCATTAGGCAAATCAAATCACTTAACCTACCCAACCTTTTCATGTTTTGTTAAGTATCATTAGCCTAACCAATTTACTTAACCCATTTACCCATGTCATATTTGGTTAAGAGTCATTAATCAAATTAACTTAACCCTATCATGTGGCATTAATTACTTAATGCACCCCAACCTCTCACATTAGACTTTGTTGTGGTTACTAGTTAAGCCGGTCGGTTCCGGGTAGCTTTACACCACAACTTGGTCTTACCTCGGGTTCAAGCACAACATGACCAACTTCTCACATTGGGTCCTATTGTTTGCAACTACTAGTTAGGCCGGTCGGTTCCGGGTAGTTTTACGTTGCAAACTCAACCCAACCTCGAGTTGGCCACTTTCATGTTTACTCTAGTGTCATGTTCATAGTCAAGTTTTCAAGCAATTGGGTAGACCTAACTTAATAGGTAAATTCCTAATGGGTAGACCTAACTTAATAGGTAAATTCCCAAGCTTATGTTTTTATGCATACTTACATGTCAACTTCCATGTTATGATTCAAGTCATGTTTTCAAGTTGTATTTTCATGTCATTAGAAATTACCCATAACATAACCCAACGCTTTTAAACTCGCATATACGTTCACAACAACTTAATGGATTAAAAGAAGAGACTTGGCAAAGGCATGACAAAAATGGATATTAAGCCACAAGTTAATCATGGTGGCAAATGAGGCACAAATGTGTTCATTAGCTTGCATGTTACATTCTTAAGCCTCAAAATCATGCATAAACCCAAACTTGGCACATAAACGAATCATGGTGACAAAAGACATGGAATGATGACTAGAAACTCGCATGTATCATCATATAAGGGTTATGACTTCATATGCAAGTTGACATAAAGATTATGAAGGTTCTCATGTTGCATAATGCAACATTTCAACATAAAGGTTGTAGCTTTTAGCTCATAAGATCAAGATAAAGACTTCATAAGCTTGCATGACATGATAGCATGTATCATTCTCAATGATCAAACCCAAACTTGCAACATGAACATTTAACTTCATAGTTAATATCTAAGAGTAGGGAAAGGGCTTACATTGTTATGAAGGTACAAATCAAAATGCAAAACAAAGATTGTGATGAAGCCTATGCATGCCATCACCCAAAAACCCAAAGATGAACACTCCAAATCAATAAAAACCCCATCTTTATGAACAAAGATCAAAGCTTTAGCCTTGAGATCAACTTGAGAAGCTCTCATACTAACATAGGGACTCTCTAATACTCTCATGATCATGAAACCTCTCATAGAAATGAAGTGGAGGCTAGGATAGTTGAGTGGAGGCCATGAGAGTAGCAATTTTGCCATAGTTTAGTTGCATGAATGAATAATGAGGGTTTAGGATAGGTTAGGGTCTTATTTATAGATTAGGCAAGTGTTTTAGGCCATAGGATTAAACCTAGATTCAATCCAAGCCATCAAAGCATGTCTTAGGGAAGAAGTCAAGTGTAGGAACCATCTAGGGCCTTTAGATTAAAGATGAACCATGAGAACCATCCAAATGCAAAATCTTCATTTGAGCGAATCGGCCCACGGGTTGACAGCCAAACACCCTGGGTTAACCCCTAGTCGACCCAGCGGGCTTGGGTCGACCTCAAAAATCGGCCGGTTCGGTTATTCCCCTCTCCCAATTCGCTGTTTTGAACATTTTTGCATATTTATTTATTTAATTTTCAACTATATATATATGTATATATCAATATATATATATTTCTCTGCGCAACCCATTTCACTTAATTAAGTATACTTTAATTTGGGAATTTTTCGTGAAACTTCGCGAGGCCATATCTTGGTCATACGGACTCCGATTTTCGAAAACTCGGACTCTATTTCGCGTATTTTTCCGAGACGAACGCAATGGCATAGCCTGTTTCCCTTGATTCAGATTTTACAGTTTAATTATGCCTCCAATTATGTTATAACAGGTTATTGAAAATACGGGTTGTTACATTCTCCCCACCTTTTAGGATTTCGTCCCCGAAATCTCCAAGTTAGGAAGAACATATCCTACCATCCATCATCCATCTACTCAAAACATCATCCACAAGCAACCATTGTCCTTAGATGATTTCTAATGTTGTATGAATATATGCAAAACTTGTGTGTACATGTTCCTTAGCTAATGCTAATGATCAGGCTTGAATAATCTTTCTAATGCAAAATATGTATAGTGCCATGAATCCAACATGTATGCAAATAGTCCTAGTCATATAGATACTATATGCGTGCACAATCATTCATTCATATGCAACAACCGCATGATAATACATTCGATTTCATCCATAAACAAGTATAAATACTCGTGCATATGCAATATGAAATGTGACCGAGTCGAGCTAGTATCTAATGTGTATTCGCGCATCCACGAGCAACCACTTGCAACCATATCAATCATAACATGTTTCAAATACATGTTTACATCCATAGGGTTCTACCTAGAATTCCCTGAAACAGGGTCGAGAAGATAAATAGGGCAAACTCCTTACAGGGTTTGTAACGGAGAATAGGACCGAGAGGATGTCCACAAAAGATAGCCTACAAGTAAGCTCTACAGAAAACAGGGATCAAGGATATACTCCCAAAAAGAGATATCATGCGCGTATCTTGTCTTTGACCATCAAAGTCGTCTTTTAACTTCGCGATTTCGTAGCTTCTTATTTCCTGTTTCCATAACATGAGCTGGAACTCATTTTTTCGTCGCCTCTCGTTCCACTTGCACTTATCCTTTTCCTAGAATACTTGACGCAAACATGACTGCGTACTCATGATCTCATGCAAGCATTCCAAAATTCACTAGTGAATCTTGGATCTCGTTTATATACTATAAGGCATTCCATGTAGAAGAACTTTCTCTTGAAAGTAAACTGATGTCAATCAGGTTATCATGCGCACTTACTAGGGTGATCTCTATAACCCATGCATAAATGAAGTAAACCATCCGTCTTATTGGCGAACACCACTCGATCGGGCTTCAAATTTCTAATAAAGGCATCAAGGGATTCTAAGTAACTAGTCATGACAGAACCTCAAAAAGGTTACCCGGTACTTCGAGAGCATTACCAAGGCTAGTCAAAAGGTCTAACTACCCTCCTATCAAAACCGAGAGTGGCACCCCCTACTGGGTAACCACTTCATCCCTAGAATCCATCCATAGCTTATAAACATAAGCATTATTTCCAAACTCAACACTTGGCATAGACATTCGCAAAAACCAAACAAGTCATGTATAAATGGACTGATTCTCCAATAGGACTTTGAGACAAAAATGGGATTCTCTATTACGCTAGTACTTAAGGTGCAGAGACTCAACTATCGAAGTAGACTTAAATGATACGAACAATGAAGTCCTAACGGGATGATAGAGAAGAAAAGCTAAACCTTTAACAAGATCGTTACCCTCCTTCCGAGGTACTCTAGAAATGAGAGCATACTACTGCCCTCCCGATGATCTTGTCCTTGTCCCATAATACCTAACTATCCGCCCCGTTTTACCATGCCAAAGGTACTCTCTCGTCATGGGTTTCATTGTTCATCTTTCTCCCTCCTTTGAGGACTAAGCCATACCAACAAGTTGCTCATCCTTAAGCTCGTATCCTTTATCCTCTTTCTCACTATCCTTTCTTATAACGCGGCCACTGGTCTCTTGAAAACCACCTCCATCGCATGGAAAGCACTTTCGTAGATAGAAAAGACTAGTCGCAGTTAAAACCACTGTGACTACAGATGGAGGAAAGAAAGGAAAAGAGATTTAATTAAGGAAACAAGGATAATGCTAATGGCCTTTGGGGAATAACCTTTTCTTTTTAAAAGAAAACTTTCTTGAAAAATGCTTCTTTATAAACGATTTTCAAATAGTTTTCAGAAGGTCTTTAAAAACTTTTGCCCAATCTGGTAACCTTCTGCTCTGATACCAAATGTAACACCCCGCCTCCGCTAGGGTCACTCGCAAAGGAATGCACTAGCTTTAGAGGGGCATTATTGGTAAACATACACAGAAATATCACAAGACAGAACATATAAAATAGCGGAAGTAAAATCGAACTTTCATAAACATGAATACATAAGGTCTAAAGCCTTTTACATCAGAGTACATCAAAACCTGTCTTGCAATAGTAAAGAAGCATAAAGACTTTTTCATAAGTTATTCCCCAAATAAAAACAGTAAAGTAGCCATAGCCAGGAAAAGTCCAAGCCATCCATGATGACCTTCAAGCAGAAGAAGTCCGAACTAAACAGCAGTGTTTCCTCCCTATAACCTGGGGGGGGGGGAACGGAAGAAAAGAGGCGAAACAAAACGGGTCAGTCAAAAAGACTGAGTAAGCCCTATCTACTATTAGTATAAAAACTACTAAAGTTAACTGTCATGAGAAACTGAGATGAACATAAGCATGATACAAGATAGGTCAATTAAATCAAAATAACAGGATGAACTACTGAACTCAGATAAACTAGGGTGTCGTGATAAACTACGATGTCAAGATAAAACAAGGTATCACATTGTCAGGTTCCTATCAAGTATAATATCCCAAGATATCTATCGCGTATAACGTCCCATGGCATCTATCCTGTATATCCGCTCTGCACCTACCGTACTAGTATCCTAACTGTATTACGTGTTATCCGTGAATGACCCTTACTCAAAAGTCGTGTAATGGTCCATGTCAACCTAATATGCCGCATATATAGGTTACTCAACTCATATGTTTCTTTCCATGTATAAGTTCAGTCATTTGCCGTAGGCTGTACGGGCTTTCCCATGTAAATGGTTTATCCTTGAAGTTGTTTTGGACTGCAACCCTTGATCTAGTTGTGTTTCCTTACCATGAACTATCGCGCGTCCACTTAGGAGTTATGCCACCTAGGACCGCTAGGGATTATGCTACCTAATGAACGTTTCCGTGTCTCGGTTTGGGTTTTGGCCACCTAGGACCACTAGGGATTACTCCACCCGTCAACCGCGCCCTTGATCCCACGTATGTATCGTGAATCGTTTTCCATGTCTAGATGCACATGTTCCCCAATGTGCCATCCGAGTTCCGTGCCAGGGCAAATCAAGAAATACGGAACTCGGTCGGGAGCTTTAAATCGTCTGCCGATGCAGATATCAAGGTCTGTTTTTGAACCCGTGGCTATGGTCCCACGTGACCCCTCCCTCAACTACTGAAAGGCAATCCAAGAAAAATCATGTATAAGAACCACTCCACGACCCCACTATAGCCCACTTTCCTACGGGCCAACCTCACCCATGACTCGATAGCAAGCACATGGTCTGTTGGGGGTTCCCTGCCTTTCCGCACGTACACGATTGTCTAAAGATGGTAGGTAGTCGGCGATGTGCTATCCAGGGCAAAAACAAGAATCGTCGACTCCACGCTAATCCATCCCAGTCTTTAGGTTTCTCGCATAGCAACCAAGGCATACTCTTGGTCCTTCTAACGCAGACCTTAACCTCTCATGGGCCTAGTATAATTACCTGGCAGCCCACAGAGGGATCCCAAGAATATCCTCACGTCCCCCGAAGCTTCCACTTCGGCACCCAGTGCGCTGGAGCTTTTATCCAAGTCAGATAACTTGCTCCCCCTCGTATACTAAGCGATGACCTACCGTATCAGGTTACTCATCGTTTTGAGAATTAGTCCTATGTCCTTAGCTAAGAATTATTACTTAGTTACCCTTAACTAAGGTTTACCACTTAGCTTCCTTTCCCGTTATCCTTGATTAACCACGGTTTTCTACCTAGTTCTTCTAGCTAGGGCTTGTCTATTGGGTTAAGTGTTATCATTCAAGTCCATGACTTAACCCGCCCACGAATCACGTCAAAGATTGGCTAATTATTTAAGTTCAAGACTTAGTCCCACATGTTGGTTAAGTGTACCCAGAGGCTCATGACTTAACCCTATCAAGTCAAATTGGTCAAGTACTAGCTTACCTTAATCCTATCGGATTATCTTGCTAGATCGATTAAGCATAGATTATCTTAATCCCATCAAATTATCGAGTCGGATTGGTTAAGTATAGGTTGGCTTAACCCTATCCTCTAATCGTACTACAATGGTTAAGTATATTCTAAAAAGGTCTTGTGACTTAACCTTATCAGGTCCGCGTATTAGATTGGTTAAGTGTAAGTTACTTAACCCCATCAAATCATCATGTATAATTGGTTAAGTATAAGTTGCTTAACCCCATTAAATTATCACGTTAAGTTGGTTAAGTATTGGTTACTTAACCTCATTGAATTACCGAGTTTAAATTGGTTAAGTGTTTAACTTAACCCCATCGAATTACCGTGTTTAGATTAGTTAAGTGTGGATTACTTAACCCCATCTAATTACCGTGTTGGATTAGTTAGGTGCAAATTACTTAACCCCATCCCCTAATCATCTTGTATGGTTAAGTGTCATTAAGAAAACTTACTTAACCTTGCCAAATTATCATGCTGGATTGATTAAGTGTTGGTTAACTTAATCCCCGTCCACTAGTCGTATAAAAATGGTTAAGCGTCATTAGGCAAATCAAATCACTTAACCTACCCAACCTTGTCATGTTTTGTTAAGTATCATTAGCCTAACCAATTTACTTAACCCATTTACCCATGTGATATTTGGTTAAGAGTCATTAATCAAATTAACTTAACCCTATCATGTGGCATTAATTACTTAATGCACCCCAACCTCTCACATTAGACTTTGTTGTGGTTACTAGTTAAGCCGGTCGGTTCCGGGTAGCTTTACACCACAACTTGGTCTTACCTCGGGTTCAAGCACAACACGACCAACTTCTCACATTGGGTCCTATTGTTTGCAACTACTAGTTAGGCCGGTCGGTTCCGGGTAGTTTTATGTTGCAAACTCAACCCAACCTCGAGTTGGCCACTTTCATGTTTACTCTAGTGTCATGTTCATAGTCAAGTTTTCAAGCAATTGGGTGGACCTAACTTAATAGGTAAATTCCCAATGGGTAGACCTAACTTAATAGGTAAATTCCCAAGCTTATGTTTTTATGCATACTTACATGTCAACTTCCATGTTATGATTCAAGTCATGTTTTCATGTCATTAGAAATTACCCATAACATAACCCAACGCTTTTAAACTCGCATATACGTTCACAACAACTTAATGGATTAAAAGAAGAGACTTGGCAAAGGCATGACAAAAATGGATATTAAGCCACAAGTTAATCATGGTGGAAAATGAGGCACAAATGTGTTCATTAGCTTGCATGTTACATTCTTAAGCCTCAAAATCATGCATAAACCCAAACTTGGCACATAAACGAATCATGGTGACAAAAGACATGGAATGATGACTAGAAACTCGCATGTATCATCATATAAGGGTTATGACTTCATATGCAAGTTGACATAAAGATTATGAAGGTTCTCATGTTGCATAATGCAACATTTCAACATAAAGGTTGTAGCTTTTAGCTCATAAGATCAAGATAAAGACTTCATAAGCTTGCATGACATGATAGCATGTATCATTCTCAATGATCAAACCCAAACTTGCAACATGAACATTTAACTTCATAGTTAATATCTAAGAGTAGGGAAAGGGCTTACATTGTTATGAAGGTACAAATCAAAATGCAAAACAAAGATTGTGATGAAGCCTATGCATGCCATCACCCAAAAACCCAAAGATGAACACTCCAAATCAATAAAAACCCCATCTTTATGAACAAAGATCAAAGCTTTAGCCTTGAGATCAACTTGAGAAGCTCTCATACTAACATAGGGACTCTCTAATACTCTCATGATCATGAAACCTCTCATAGAAGTGAAGTGGAGGCTAGGATAGTTGAGTGGAGGCCATGAGAGTAGCAATTTTGCCATAGTTTAGTTGCATGAATGAATAATGAGGGTTTAGGATAGGTTAGGGTCTTATTTATAGATTAGGCAAGTGTTTTAGGCCATAGGATTAAACCTAGATTCAATCCAAGCCATCAAAGCATGTCTTGGGGAAGAAGTCAAGTGTAGGAACCATCTAGGGCCTTTAGATTAAAGATGAACCATGAGAACCATCCAAATGAAAAATCTGCATTTGAGCGAATCGGCCCACGGGTTGACAGCCAAACACCCTGGGTTAACCCCTAGTCGACCCAGCGGGCTTGGGTCGACCTCAAAAATCGGCCGGTTCGGTTATTCCCCTCTCCCAATTGGCTGTTTTGAACATTTTTGCATATTTATTTATTTAATTTTCAATTATATATATATATATATATATATATCAATATATATATATTTCTCTGCGCAACCCATTTCACTTAATTAAGTATACTTTAATTTGGGAATTTTTCGTGAAACTTCGCGAGGCCATATCTTGGTCATACGGACTCCGATTTTCGAAAACTCGGACTCTATTTCGCGTATTTTTCCGAGACGAACGCAATGGCATAGCCCGTTTCCCTTGATTCAGATTTTACAGTTTAATTCTGCCTCCATTTATGTTATAACAGGTTATTGAAAATACGGGTTGTTACAGATGAGTGCTCGAGATCAATGAAAATATTAATCAACCATTAGCTCTACACTCTATGCAACAGTTGTGATAAAATTTGTGAACAATACTTTAAGCCTTGCAAGCCATGCTATCGCAGTCAAACTTATTTGATTAAGGTCTAGACCGACCAGCTCTAGCAGAACTCAGAGCTTATACAGCACCTTCGTGTCCACTGCTAAATATCCTAACCGAAGATGTAGTGAGAATGGTATACGGTGACCGAGTTATTGAAGAAGCCGACTATTTAGCTGGATGGAATATTCTATGCAACACAAATGGCGTGAAACCCAAAGACGCCTCCCCCAGCTAAAATTGAGTGTGAAGGAGGTGTCAATATTGCGAATAAAGGAAGCATCACAAAAGGAATTTCCCAATGATCTGCCCGAAGACATAAACCCCAAAGAGGATGGTGATTCGGGATGCAGAAGGGTGACCTCTAATGACACAACTACACATGTTCTGATTAGTGACGCCGTCCTGACTGAGGTCTTGAAGTCGGATCTTATTTATACCTATTCCGAGCAAGGGAACTGACATGCTTTCTACAGACGAGCGTGGATGTGATCGCTTGGGCCTAAGCTAATATTCGCAGGATTTTACCATAAATTATGATCGTGTATAAACCTAAATTGTGCTCATATCAGGCAAATAGGATGTATGCTCAGTCCAGGGAGAGCATCATCCTTGAAAGAAGAAGTCAGAAGGCTAAGAGGAAATGGTTTTATATGAGGCGCCACACATCCCGCTTGGATATCAAATCCTATCCTCATCAAGAATGCTAATGGGAAATGGCGCACATGCATCGATTTCTCAGATTTGAATAAAGTCCGCCCAAAAGAAGCTCCCCTACTATTTCCAGGTTCATATGATTATGATATGCATTGATTAGCCGCTACGACAGGACTTGCAGCGACCTGAGGCACCTGGAAGATTGCTCAAACGGAACATAGAGCTGAACCAGTTTGATCTCAATTCCCTCCTGAAGAAGTCCATACGAAGACAAGCATTAGCCAACTTCTTCGCTAAATGTACCACTCCCGAAGAGGATGAGTTAGATGTAGAAGATGCACCTGGAAGTTGTAATCAAGCGGCGCAAAGAATGGTCGACTGTCCGACGTTGGTGTTTTATTAATAACTCCTGAAGGACGGTCAATTTACTATGCCTTATGATTGAAATTCTCCACTACTAACAACGGCTCCGAAGACGACACCCTGATTACCGAATTGAAAATCGCTAAGGAGTTGGGAATAGTGGCATCGAACATATTTTATGACTTTCATATTGTTGTTCGCCAGACTCGAAAGGAATTCCAGGCGACGGAACCACCACTCGCAACTTACCTAGAACCGGAAGAAGGGTTGTTGGATGTATTGGAATGTTACAACATATCTCATGTTCTACGAGCAGAAGATCAGAAGGCTGATAATCTGACCAAGTTAGAAGGGCCCGACAATCTAGAAAAGATAGAGATGATCCCCATCAAGACGCTATAAAATACAACCGTTGATCAGATGGAAGTTGATACAGCATTGGAGACTGAACCCGGAAGAGAGTCATGGATAACCCCATGATGAACTTCCTGCAGCACGTAATGCATATAACAAGGTGAAGTGAAAGGCGTGCCATCGTTCTTTATACCTCGAGATGTGACATGCAAATCGACATTGCCTATTTTTCTTGGAAGGTTGTCCCAAAACAAACACCAACAAGTCCAATTGCTGAATTCACCGCCCTGAATGATTCGACCAAATCATTAATCAGCCACCCATTAGATGAGAGATGTACATGAATGAAACTTCTGGTGAACGGCGTTTTGAAGCTAGAAAGTGAAGGCTCACACTTCCACTCTCTTCATCAATTATCTGCCAAGTGACTCACTCCCCGTACATGGGGGCAATTGCAGATTTGAACATGAATCGCTCGAGATTACATCATCTAATTCAAAGCTGATACATCAAAAAATTTGCATGAACGACTGCCTCAGTCTTGATCGATGATTGGTGAGTAACGATTTGGAACACTCATGCTTGGATGCTGATTGATAGTCCGTGCACTATACTCCTATCCCGATATGGGATCGAAAGGATATCAATGGATTTGTGAGATATGAATATCCTACCAGCAGCATCATCATATTTCCTAGCATGGAAATTGCAAAAATTTATGTAAGCACGAATCCATTGTTCTCATGCCAATTTCCAACCTAACGCCAATGCAAAGATGTGATACCATTAGCGATACAATCATGACTTCTTGACACTCTATCCATACCCTCAGCATGAGTGCAAAAAGGAGATTTAAAGGAGATGTGACTTCATCACTTGCTTATAGTACCTACTTGAATGCCTTTGTCATCTCAATACCCCGATCAAGGTCTATTCGTCCTTGGGACTTTCAGCCCACGATAGTTTGAAAAGACATCCTTCATCGGCTAAAAGACTTTGGTAGCCCTTCACTGGTAGAGATAGGGCAAAGCAAAATGGACCTACAATGAACATGTACCCCGAATTTGATAACCATCTGATTCCTAACACCCGCATATAGAGTTATGGAACATAACCATAACGAGCTCGATCGAACTGCTCGTATACAAAGCCATGCACTCCATCTAAAGAGAGTTGTATAGCTCCAAGCGGGTCCGGAATGACCATCCAATCCCTGGTTCACACGTGGCATACCACAAGACAATTGTACATAAATCATTGAATTGCAAAGTCAGAGTCCGAATCCAGATGCGCGCAGTGTGACCATCTATATGGCTCGATCCTATCTGCGATGCCACCAGATTACATGAATCCCGATAAAGGAGGCAGCACTGCCCCTTGATATGCTTACTTTTCAACCATGCAATTTACTTTTACATGATTCTCGAGTTATTGACATGACTAATTCATGCGATATGAATGATGCAGGTACCCAAATATCGGTGCTAACCACTCCTCCAATAGATTGATCAGAGGAATGCAAAGCTTTGGCAGACATCTTTCGACTATTTTTCCAACCGACTTTAATCCTCAGAGCTTGGATATAAGCATAAACCTAGGACGAGTGTGATGGGATCACCATAATTCAAAACCACTCGATCTGTGACTCCAGCTCTCATGACTTGAGAGAATGTATAAAGGATGATATCACGACATTTGACCAAACTCCATCCCACGAGTCGACGGGACGAGGGAGACTTGATTATTGCAAATGGTCGCCTCTACTCATGAATCAGAGATTATGAGGTAGCGCCTCGGCGAGTGTGATCCGACCGCTTGCCCAAAAAACTCCATCCGCCAGAGTGAAGCATGGAGTATGGACTAGAACCAATATCGAGAACGACACCCAAAACGGCAGAATCCCACTCTTTGAGCTAGAGTGTAGAAGGAACGCCATAGCGAATGATATGACTGTTCACCTGAACCACTCTAACTCTCACGATTCGAGATGGAGTATAAAGGACGAGAAGATAGCGTCCATGAGGCGTGATGGTGCACCATGATTAAAGACCGCCTCGACAACACTCTACCCTAGACATACGACGGGAGAGTATAAAGGCGTTAGAGACTTAGCACCACGAAAGAGATCCTACCCTGTTGAAGGATCGGGGAGCAGACTGAAAGCTGAGTTCGAACTCTATCCTGGTCATACGACAAGAGAGTATAAGGGCATATTAGCTAAATGCCATTAAAGGGCTCTTACCCCGCTGTAGCATCGGGGGCAAGATTGAAAGCTGAACCCGAACACTTCATGTTCGCACATAGAGGGAAACACAGTGTCAATCCTAATCAATCCTCAGCAAGCCCTGGCCATGCATTACGTCAATGATTGATTGGGGGCGTACATACACATACTCCTTGGCACACAACAAAATAACATGATATAGAATTTATATGTTACGCATGCACTGATAACTTATGATTCAATTTCATTCATGACTTATTTATGATTTGATTGTTCAAAGTTTGACTAAGTATGAAAAATTCGCAGGTACACCACGATGCAAAAGAAACAAAATTTAATTTAGTGAATGCAGATTTACAAAGGGTAACTGGTTAGGAACGCGAGGACCGAACTCGCAGCAACGATGGCTGGCCTGTGGAAAAGAAACTAAGGGGCGCATCCAGAAGGATGATATTGATGCCCAATGATAAGATTCCTGCATGAATTAAGGCATCAACCCAAAAGCGGCCTTGAGAGTGAATTATTCAATGACATATTATGCGACTTAACACTCACGGCTGGGAAGGACCCAGCGAAGCCCTGGGATTCTTGGATTTCTACCTAGCCTTAATATAATCCGATGTGATTGTGACATTCAGGATTTTTATGAATTGAAGATTTCTCGGGCTATCCAAAACACACCTTCCTTCATCTAAATTCTAAAAGGATGTGATCCGACCTCCACCTGTCCTATGCCGTTACCCCAGACTGCGGGCATGAATATTAAAATTACTCACAAAACTTATTTTATGATCTTGACAAGCCATTTGAGGACCATGAAGCGGATGCAGAGAGAACGTCCATTTGCTAGTCCTAACCTATTTCCAAACTGGAAAGTTCAGATGAGGTGGGACATGTCTCATTCAATGACTAGGTGTGACACAACACTCTGTCTTCGACCTTTCCCTTGATGCGGAGGCAAGGGACAACACTCGGGACGATTAGAGTCTGACCTTTTGCCGTCTGATGCCGATCCTCAAAACCTGGATAAGAGACAAAAGATTGGCATGGGCTGCGTACCAACAAATCGATTTTCACCCAACTCTGACTCATGATGCGAACAGTATGAAAGATATGGATTCAAAGTCCACTACTTAGAAAAAACCCTCGAGGATGGGGGCACGGAATACGAGCCTCAAGCAGCATAGTTCAACTACTCAATGCCTAAATTTAGAATTGAATGACAAAAGCCTGATTGATGGCTACCGCTCAAGTGGAATGAAGAAGCCCGAGGCCGACTTTTACCTATTTCAAGACTTCACACTGAGGGTACCAGCGCTGAATTGGAAGGCCGAGCAACAACCATCGATTAGCTGAAATGATAAAATCGAAGTTCAAGCAGTAATGAAATTGGCACAGTCAGATAGTAACAATCAACTCGGGTTGAACATGAACCAATCAGCAGGCATGCAGCATGCGGCATAGATTCAGAACGGCACAGATGGGAACATGGGCAGTGGAGCTACCTATAACATCCTAGATGAGAATGTAAGAATTGCAACAAACTCAGGTCTTGCATAACCAGCTTTAGCTCCAACTTGAATGGATACTCGAGCGACATCCCACACTCAGCTCCAAGCAAGAATGCAACGATTCGAAGAATAGGAACCCAGTCGGATAGAATGACTCGAACCACGACTCGAGTGTAATATTGATGCCAAAACAAGAGATCAGCAAAGTCCCCCTTTGTAATCTCTGATTTGATGCTACGGGCACCAATATCGATCTTAGAATTATGCTGCAGCCTCTTGGCGGCTCTTTTCAAGATGATGTGGATAGCGATGACTACAGCTGTTTCCCATAGGACATCAAGATCCCATGTTATTCCCCTAGACTTTAAATTTTCTCTATAACGAGATTTGCTCAGAAGCTTTGGTAAATTCAACCCTGATGTGGACATACTTCTATGACAAGAAAGTGTTAACATCGAATTGGACGATCTTGATGCTTTTCCGACTAAAGAATGGGGCATTTTCCAATTCCGGAAACGATAAGGACAAAGGATAGGCCCTGGAAAAGAATGATAAGGATGTGAAGTTCCAAAGAGAATCTATACCACTTATTGAGTCCATGATCTTGTATGTCGAGCTCAATTTAACCAAGAATGAGAAAGAGGCTCAACAAGACTGTGATGACCATTTCGGACTATGCTGAAGCATAAACGGAGGGGCCCAACTAACTTCATAACGACATTTAGTCACTCGCATTTAACAAGCTTACTTAACTCCGCAACTGATCCGATGGGTGTAACCGAATTCGCTGATGCCCAATGAGGCAATGCTCATTATTCGACTAAAGAGAGGAGACGATATCAAAGCAAATGTGGTTCGACCATTCGCATATACAATTCCAACTTTTGCTAAATTGAGAAATAGTACAAAATGATATAGGTTGACTAAGATTGCTGAACCTGCAACTCTTATCAGATGCGATGACGGGAAGTATAAAATCTTCAAGATTAGATGCCTGATTGACTCAACTCAACCCCCATCAATACTGGGGGCATAAGCCCTGACTTCGCTTGTCCTCCGACGACGCTGAGAGAATAAGCAAAAATTCGTAGGCTGACTTTGAAGATAACCTTGGCTTGGAGCAAGATTTAAAGCATATGCACCATATCTCCAGAACTTTGCAGGATGTGTCCTTCCTGTTAAAATAAGCTAGCTTATGGGTCAAATGTGACTTCAAAGATTCAAATCGCAGTTACATCGAAGGGAAGCAATGCAAAGTGATTGTGGATTCCTTTGACCACAATCTGGAGTGATCATGGTCTTCGGATTCCTTGTTGTTTCGATTCAAGGTGATTTTAAGATCCTGGATCAATATCAAGATACCAAGACAGTCCAAACTTGAGTACAAATGATAAATTCATATGTTGATTCTGATGTGCTTTGTCCCAACCATCCAGATACCAACTAAAAGCTCGAGGATTCTTGAACTACCCAATAATTTAGATGGCCACTTCATGAATTGACTCTTATGTAAAAGAAAGTGTGACCCGACAATGTGCTTGACTCACGTAGAATGATGACGTTGTTTGGCAATAATCTGTGCATGCAGGATCATGCTCAGGAGCTAACGATCTAGCACGATTTTTGATGAATGAATTAGACTACCTAATTCGATGAAGTTTAAGCAATTACTTGATCATCTCGAATACTCCTTCCATAGAACTTGGCCTAGTTATCTCACGTGGAAGCAATTCAACGATTGGATAAAGCCTTCTCAAGGATAAATGACGTTCCAGAGAGATTTAGCTCAACATATTCAAAGCACATCTCAAATGCGATAAGATGTACTTTGGGGGGGGGGTAATGTTAGCCTGTTTGTGACCAGGCTACCAAAATCAAAGGACTTGAATATGAACATGAATTGATCAGCAATCGCTTGATCGAAGTGGTGGGATAGCATAACTCTCCGGCATTGAAAGCATCATCAGAAGACACAGTGCATTTGGTCAAAATCGCAACATCAGTATAAACTGGCCCAAAACTCCTATCAAACTACCTCATTTGGATCTAAACACATCAAATATTTGTAGCCCTCCGAATTATCTTCAAATAGAGCTTTTGTTTGGCCCAATCGGCCTTGCGGTTTGAAAGTTACGCACGTTTCCGTAAATGCACGCTGAACCGGCTCATAAAGACCAGCTCGTGGTGACCGGCTCGTGAGCTCGGCATGGCTTGCCTTCGTCACGACCCTCTCGTGACACACCCATGGTCCACGACCCGGCTCGTGGAGCCCCTCATGACCACGACCCGGTTCGTGGTGCACACCATGGTCATGAACCGCCTGGACCGAACCTGCTTTTACATATGAATGTTGACCTATTCTTGAGGCTATGACAGCTCCTACTTTCCCGGATCGGGTGCCATGTGTCCTACCATGACTTGATCACCATATGGGCTTTCCTACAGCTATAAATACACCTCCAAAGGGCATTTTTAAGGGACTTTTGGCTCCTCCTTGTCCATGGCTGCCATGGACAACACTTCTCCATGAATAACCACCATCTTCCTCTATAAAAATTAATGAATTTATAGAGAATTATTCATTAAATTCAAGTGATTGAGAGACAATGTATAATACCCCATATTTTCTTTGAACATAAAAGTAAAAAAACAAAGTACACTTAATTTTTTAAAGAACAATTAAGGGAAACAGGTTGCGTCATTTCGTCTGGCTTGGGATTTTGCTTGAGACAGAGTCCGAGTTTGCATAAATCGGACTTCGTATGAAGAAGTTATGGCACTTAGAAGTTTCAAGAATTTAAAATAAAACATAGCCCGAATTCAAAATTTAAAAGGTTGAAATTCAAAACACACACCCGGGCTGGGCAGTAAATTTCCCGCCCAGGACCCAGGTCAACCAGGAGGTCGACCTGGGGTCGACCTGGGTCACATAGGTCGACCAGGGGGTCAACCTGGGTCACATAGGTCGACCAGGAGGTCGACCTCCCCCTATTTCCAGATCCGAGGACAAGTTTGTTTTTCTGCATTTGGACGCCCGTTCTGACTAGATTCATTGATCCCTATGCTATATAAACACCCCTAAGGCTACAGTTTCTCTACACAAATTCATTACGCCTATACTAAGATCTAATTCATATTAAAATAAATCAATGATATCGCTACTCTGCTGAATAATAAGCTAGAACTAGTGCTCCTTCTTCCTCCAATCTGAATAGGATTAAAAGAGAAAAACTACAACCCCTTTTTCTTTTAGAATCCAACCAAGTTGAGGACACTTATTTTCAGATATGAAATTTAATTATGATCTTGACATGGTTATAAATTTGAATTTGAGATTATGCATATTCTTGTTTATCAGATCTGTTTTTCTGTGTAGATCTATCTTATTAATATTATAGTAACTATTCTGTACCTCTTCCTTCCTTCTATTATATAGCCAGGCTACCATGAGCCTGAGCCAAATCTCATAAGAGATTGACAAACGAATGATAAATTTGGGAAAAAAGTGAATGATGCATAATTAGACATGACTGATTTGTGAATGATTTGAGAAAAGAATATATGTTGCAATTTAAGATCTAGATCTGGGCATACTATATATGATAGTCTGTGATTTGGAAAAAGAAGACTTATTGTATATGACTTAGGCGCAAAGATCTATATTATAATAGGATAACTACTAATTGTGAATATGCCTAAATGGGGATTTTGGATATTTGGCATACGCTGAAATCAAAGGCTGTAATTTGGCATAATTCGCATTGTATATCATGATTTGGGGTTTTTGGAGAATATTCTGTACTGTGTAAATTTAACTAAAATTTGGGGCATATGTTATGTTGTGAATTATGACCATAATTTGGGCATGTAAAATTAGGCTTAATTTTATGATTAAATATGTTAAATTGCATAGTTTGCTAAATCTATTAAAACTGAATACGGTAAATTTGGGGTATGAAAATCTGTAGGCTCGATCTAAAAATTGAGCAAAACAAGTTAATAAAACTTTGAATAATCTGCTATAACTTGTAAAGAAGTTTAATTTGTTGAATTGGCATAATTAGTCTGATATTAGCATAATCTTTGAATGAATAATTTATCTAAAATTAAGAATGATGAGACACTAGGTTAGACTCTGTTTGCGGTAGAAGCCTGCTCGGACCCAGCCGGCTTAACCAGCAACCGCAAACTGTCAGTCTAGTGTGAGAGGTCGTAGGCATAGCTAAAAGATGATTAGACACGAGGTTAGGTCTGACTTGTGACAGAAGTCTGCCCGAGACCGCCCGACACATCCAGCGGCCACAAGCTACTGACCTAATGTGAAAGGTTTGTGGATTAGTAATTAATTCATGCAAATCTAGGATAGATATGATGCCTAAACGTGTTGGGTGGATAAGGTTAAATCAACTAGGCGGATGAATCTAATAAACCCGTTTTATAAAACTGTAGGCCCAATACAAGGTTAGGTGAAATAATCTGTATGTCTGCTAATCTGTATATCTGATCCGTTGGTCCAAAAACTTGTTAACCTGTATGTTTGATCTGAGAACTAGTTAATCTGAACTTTGTACATCTGAAATCTGTAAGCAAGTTAATCTGAAATCTGTTTGTCTGGGGACACAAGGTTTGGAGGGGAAATTACTTGTGTCATCTGTTGTGTGGGACCCATATTAGTCAGTAACCCTTTTCTTGTATCAAAACTATGCCCCAACACTAGGAGGGGTCCGGGGCACGCTTACTGAACTAATTGCAAGAGGTCCCCTCTGATAATGGTGAGGGGTGTCGATGGCGCATTCCAACTGGGTCATGTGCGTGCATGGATCCGGTCTGCTCTGAGGATGTAAGGCACCGTGACATCTATAAATAGGTCTGTGTCTATAGGTTGCCACTTTAGCGAATGATACACCCTTATGTGGGGCCGGCGCAGGGTATTTATGTATTAGAGAGCCGATCGTTTAGGGTAGAATTTAGGGTACACCTAGTTATGTTTGTTTCTGTTGGTGTACCATCTGTTTTTGTTGGGGTGGCAAAGGCCCATTAGTTGGGTTGGTAAAGGCAAATTATTAATATTCTGTTTTTGTACCTTCTATTTCTGTTGGGGTGGTAAAGGCCCAATAGTTGGGGTGGTAAAGGCCCATTATTAGCATTCTGTTTCTGTACCTTCTGTCTCTGTTGGGGTGGTAAAGGCCTATTACTAGCATTCTATTTCTGTAGAGATTATTCTGTTTCTGTTTCGGTTTAGACAGTAGGGTAACACCTAATCATGTTACACTAAGTATTAGTGCAAAGAAGTAAGATATAGCTAAGAAGCATATCTTGGTCTATATCATTCTATTTCTTCTGTTTAACTTAAGCATACCTGCTACTCCTGTTGCTCTAATCTCTCATCTAGCTTTATTTACATGTCATGATACTATTATCTGTTTATATGCTGAAAGTCACTGGATTCGCCAGACTTTATGTCTGACTTCGTTTGTTTTCGCCCCTTTTCTTTCTGTTCCCCCCCAGGTGCTCAAGGTGGAAACATAGGAGCTTGATTCAGATTTTCTCTGCTTGAAGTGCTTGAAGTATTGCTTGGCTTTGACTCTGTCTTTTCAAGGCAGTTTACGTTGGGGATTATGGCTTTAAAATTATGCATTCTGAAGGATTTTGTATAAGACTGATATTTGTGTACTTAGGTTTTAGTATTATGATTTTGAAGGATGTAACCAAACTCATTTCTGTTTTTGTTGTAATAAAGTTATAAATTTTTCACTTACTACTTTACGTATCTGTCTTGTAATATTCTATTCTATTTACTCATAATGTTTCATGGAAGTTAATACATTCCCTTTTGAGAGTGACCTTAACGGACATGGGGTATTTCACTTGCTATTAGAGCTGAAGGTTACCAGATTTGATAAAAAGTTTTTGAAAACTATTTTCAAAAAGGTTTTAAAAAGGAAGCATTTTCAAAAGTAAAGTTTATTTTGAAAAACATAATCCCTAAGGTCCATATATCTTTCCTTCGATTCTCCGTTTTGAATCTCTTCCTCTTACATTTTTGAATTTCTTCCTCCACGTATAGACGCTTTTTCTAAGATATGTAAGAAATTCCGTACGATGGGCGGAAAACCGCTTCATGGGACTGGGACATTTGTCAAAGCTAGAAGGAAGTGGAGGACTTGTTGGTACCTTTAAGATAGACGATGGGAGGAAGGTTCAATTAGCTGCTTGGTTAATGAAGGACAAAGCCTCATTTTGGTAGGAGGTCACGAATGGAAATTGTGCAGGAGAGACATGGATAAGAAAGTAAACTCAAAGAAAGGCGATAAGGATAACAAGGGGCCAAGAGAAGAGGAAGGGCACTTGCTTCAACTATGGTAAGATGGGACACTTCACTAGGGACTGCCTGAAGAAACGAGGGCAAGGGCAGAGGACAAGACCTACTTCTGAAGGGAAGGTGAATACTCACGTGGTTGGTGGATAGGATAGGGATAGGAAACTTTCCGTAGAAGGTGTAATTTCCTTATCTGATTATTAAGTTAAAACTCTTTTTGATTCTGGCATTTTGATTCTGTAATTGAGACTCTACACTTTAATACTAGTCTTGTTTTTGATCCTGCTATAGTCTCAAACCCCATAAGTTTTACGACTCATCTGTTTGCAATAAGTTGGGGGTATCTGTGTTAGGCGTTATGTTGACGATGACGCATACATACTAGGTTTTGATAATATGATCTATACCAGTAGTCTGTAAGTATCTAAATATTTCTGAAAAGGATAGGGTTTTTTACTCGAAGCGTGCAGTAGATTTCCAGTTTTGACATTGTTTAATGGGAGTAATTCTCTAAGTGTCAATCTGATGTTGATTTCGGTCTTCGGGGTTGATACTTAGAGATTTATTCTCTTAACCGATGTCTAATGGGAACAAAACTTTTGTTTTAATTGTACTTGCTTCTATCACTCGGCTGTATCCTATCGATCGAGTCCTCGAACTTTAGGTAGAAACTAATGGGCGTACACATGTGTTTGAGACATGTTGTGTTTGATAGTTGCAAGTGGATGCAAGTGGTTGCTCATGGATGCATATACACATACTAGGCACTAGATCGGCTCAAAAGCACTCTCATACTGCATACGGATATGTGCGCATTTTTCAATTTTTGTGGATGCAAAATGATTGACTCATCACATGGATGTTGCATTTGGATGAATGGTTATGCACCCATATAGATATGACGTGTATCAAATAGGATTTCTTGCATACATAATTGGACTCATGGCACTAACATAAATTTAAATTGAGGAAGTCAACTGAATCAGTAGACCGCCTGATCTTTGCATTAGATAAGAGACATATACACACACTTTTGCATATGTTCATACAACATTAGATGTTTTCTAAGGACAATGGATGCTTGTGGATGATGGTTGAGTAGATGGGTGATTCGTTGGTAGGACACATTCTTCTTAACTTGAAGATTTCGAGGATGAAATCCTTTATGGATGGAAGAACGTAATACCCAATATTTTCTGTGAACATAAAAGTAACAAAACAAAGTATACTTAATTTTTAAAAGAAGAATTAAGGGAAATGGGTTCGGCTCGAAATTCTACTTGAGATAGAGTCCAAGTTTGCGTAAATCGGACTTTGTATGAAGAAGTTATGGCACTTAGAAGTTTCAGGAATTTAAAATAAAAACCAGCCCAAATTCAAAATTTAAAAGTTCGAAATTCAAAACACACACTCGGGCTGGGCGGGAACTTTCCCGCCCAGGCCCCAGGTCGACCAGGGGGTCGACCTGGGTCACATAGGTCGAGCAAGGGGTCGAGCAGGGGGTCGACCTCCCCCCTATTTCCAGATCCGAGGACAGTTCGTTTTTCTGCATTTGGACGCCCGTTCTGACCAGATTCGTTGATCCCTATGCTATATAAACACCTATAAGGCTACAGTTTTCTGTACACAAATTCATTACACCTATACTCTGCCCTAATTCATATTAAAATAAATCAATGGCGTCGCTACTCTGCTGAAACCTAAGCTAGAACTATTGCTCCTTCTTCTTCCAATCTGAATAGGATTAAAAGAGAACAACTAAAACCCCTTTTTCTTTTAGAATCCAACCAAGGTAAGTACAGTTATTTTCAGATATGAAACTTAATTATGATCTTGACATGGTTATGAATATGAATTTGAGATTATGCACATTCTTGTTTATCAGATCTGTTTTTTCTGTGTATCCTTCCTTCTGTTCTATAGTCAGGATACGACGAGCCTGGGCCAAATCTCATAAGAGATTGACGCAAGAACGTTAAATTTGGGAAAAATAGTCAATGATGCATAATTAGACATGACTGATTTGTGACTGATTTGAGAAAAGAATATATGTTGTAATTTAAGATCTGGATCTGGGCATACTATATATGATAGTGTGTGATTTCGAAAAAGGAGAATTATTGTATATGACTTAGGCGCAAAGATCTATATTATAATAGGATAACTATTAAATGTGAATACGCCTAAATTGGGATTTTGTATATTTGGTATACGCTGAAATCAAAGGCTATAATTTGGTATAATTCGTATTGTATATCATGATTTGGGATTTTTGGAGAATATTCTTTACTGTGTAAATTTAACTAAAATTTTGGACATATGTTATGTTGTGAATTATGACCATAATTTGGGCATGTAAAATTAGGCTTAATTTTATGATTAAATTTGTTAAATTGCCTAATCTGCTAAATCTGTTGAAACTGATTACGGTGAATTTGGGGTATGAAAATCTGTAGGCTCGATTTAAAAATTGAGCAAAACAAGTTAATAAAACTTTGAATAATCTGCTGTAACTTGTAAAGAAGTTCAATTTGTTGAATTGGCATAATTAGTCTGATATTAGCATAATATGTGAACGAATACTTTATCTAAAATTAAGAATGCTGAGGCATGAGGTTAGACTCTGTTTGCGGTAGAAGCCTTCCCGGACCCAACCGGCTTAACCCGCAACCGCAAACTGTCAGTCTAATGTGAGAGGTCGTAGGCATAGCTAAAAGATGCTTAGACACGAGGTTAGGTCTGACTTGTGGCAGAAGTCTTCCCGGAACCGCCAGACACATCCAAGGCCACAAGCTACCAACCTAATGTGAGAGGTATGTGCATTAGTATTTAATTAATGCAAATCTAGGATAAATATGATGCCGAAAACATGTTGGGTTGATAAGGTTAAATCAACTGGGCGGATGAATCTAATAAACCCGTTTCGTAAATATGTAGGCCCAATACATGTTTAGGTGAAACAATCTGTAAGTCTGTTAATCTATATATCTGATCCGTTAGTCTGAAAACTTGTTAACCTGTATATCTGATCTGAGAACTAGTTAATCTGAACTTTGTACATCTAAAATCTGTAAGCAAGTTAATATGAAATCTGTTAGTCTGGGGACACAAGGTTAAGAGGGGAAATTACTTGTGTCATCTGGTGTATGGGACCTATATTAGTCAGTAACCCTTTTCTGGTATCAAAACTATGACCCAACACTACGAGGGGTCCAGAGAACGCTTACTAAACTAATTGTAAGAGGTCCACTCTGATAATGGCAAGGGGTGTCAGTGGCGCATTCCAACCGGGTCATGTGCGTGCATGGATCCAATCTACTCTGAGGATGTAAGACACCGTGACATCTGTAAATAGGTCTGTGTCTATAGGTTGCCACTTTAGGGAATGATACACCCTTCTGTAGGGCCGACACAAGGAATTTATGTATTAGGGAGCCGATCGCTTGGGGTAGAATTTAGGGTGCACCTAGTTCTGTTTGTTTCTGTTAGTGTACCATCTGTTTTTGTTGGGGTGGTAACGACCCACTAGTTAGGGTGGTAAAGGCCCATTATTAGCGTTTTGTTTCTGTACCTTCTGCTTCTGTTGGGGTGGAAAAGAACCATTCGTTGGCGTGGTAAAGGCCCATTATTAGCATTCTGTTTCTGTACCTTCTGTCTCTGTTGGGGTAATAAAGGCCCATTAGTAGCATTCTGTTTCTGTAGAGATTAACCGTTTCTGTTTCGGTTTAGACAGTAGGGTAACACCTAATCCTGTTATACTAAGTATTAGTGCAGAGAAGTAAGATATAGGTACGAAGCATATCTTGGTCTATATCATTCTGTTTCTTCTGATTGCTACTCCTATTGTTGTAATCTCTCATCCAGCTTTATTTACATGTCATGATACTGTTATCTGTTTATATGCTGAAAGTCACTGGACTCGCCACACTTAATGTCTGACCTCGTTTGTTTTCGCCCCTTTTCTTTCTGTTTCCCCCCAGGTGATCCAGGTGGAAATATAGGAGCTTGATTAAGATTTTCTCTGCTTGAAGTGCTTGAAGTATTGCTTGGCTTTGGCTCTATCTTTTCATGGCAGTTTATGTTGGGGATTATGGCTTTAAAATTATGCATTCTGAAGGATTTTGTATAAGACTGATATTTGTGTACTTGGGTTTGGTATTAAGATTTTGAAGGATGTAACCAAATTCATATATGTTTCTATTGTAACAAAGTTATAAATTTTTCAAGTACTACTTTACATATCTGTCTTGTAATATTCTGTTCTGTTTACTTATAATGCTTCATGGAAGTTAATGCATTCCCTTATGTGAGTGACATTAACGGACATGGAATGTTTCACAATATTTATTGTAATTGTAATCTACGATTGAAATGAGAACATATAAAGTGGATGTAAGCTCGTTAATGCCGAACCACTATAAAAATCTTGTTGTCTTGCTTTTTCTCCATTTTTCAGTTATTTCTTCATACCCTATGCTCAAAATACGATGATTTGGGTGTTAGGACCATTTTTTGGTCTAATAGTCATGTAATCTAATCCATATTTGAGCTTCTGCGGTTTGAGATTTACTAAAATCAAAGCCCGCCAACCATCTTTCTACCATGAGCAAACGACCAAAAAATGAATTAAGTGGTAGAATCCCAAATTTTGGAATAGTCTTCTATTTTTTCAAACTGAACTGCAAAGCTATAGTTCGATGAAATATGGATATGATAACTTATTAACTTCCCGATGGTTTCCACACTTTGGTAATATATTCCTTCAACTTGATGACCGAAAGACAGAAGTTAATGAGAAGCAAAGCAATACTAGTTTTGCATGAAAGTTGAGATTGGTTGAAGATGTTTTCAGGGATGAAAACATATTCTGAGGGAGGGGGAATGAATTCCAGAGCTCGGTTGTTGTTCACATGGAAAGGGGTTGTTCGAACTGCATCGGCATAGGAAGTGGGTGGACGAGGTTGGGGGTTGGTAGGTGGAGGTTCCAGAGACCATATAGGTGGTGAGGAACATGGAGAAGTTTGTGAATTAGTTGAAGAACGTGGGTGTTTGATGATGGACCAGTTTCCGCTATTTTCTCTTTATTATATATATATATATATATATATATATATATATATAGCAGGAAGGTTCGAGAGCACCCCAAACAGTGCAGCACCCCAAATGCCCCTCAATCTCTACCAAGTATTTCCCCTTCTCTCTCCTTCCACTCACTCTCTCACTTCCCACTCACATTCTTTAATATAAACGGGTGGTGGAAATCAAGGGGCATTTGGGGCGCTCCATTTTTGGGGTGCAACCGAACGCTTGCCATATATATATATATGTGTATACACACACACACACACACATATATATATATATGTGTGTGTGTGTGTGTGTGTGTGTGTGTTAACGACATCATATACAGGATGTGATCAAATGATACAAGTTCAGCAGGACAACAAATATAGTAGCCTAACGAAAAGCGAGTACATATATAAAGATTACTTCGACAACAAAACCAGAAACATACATAAGCACAAGAGGTGACAGCATGATACATATCAATACTGAAACTCTAAAGCACAAGCAAGTGCAGGTAGCAGCTCATAAAGGCATAATGAAAGAATGAACGTGCAATCAAAAAATTGTAGTATATTCATCAAGCAAGTAATGAAATGCACACGCACGGTGTGCTAATCAGATCGTGGAAAGGATGAAAAATTAACATGCCCAAAGAAAAACACAATAGTACTGGCTTAACCGAGGATCTCCAGCAAAGTAAAACAGCTTCATTTGACCAATTCTACAAAAAGTGATAATATTTTTCTAATATATCATATACGATTAAGTCGGTAAGCATCCACCACCAAAATCAATCAGAGAAAAATGTGAGACATTAAGACATCCAACCTATATACTCAAGTCAAAAATAAGAGAGAATATAAAAATTTAATCCTGTATATACCCAATTTGTAACGAACCGTATTTATACAGATAATAACTAATTTATTTAATTATTTAAATAGTGAAAATGGTTGTTTAATTAATTATATTGAATATTTAATTAATATAAATAATAGAATAATATATTTGATTTCTGAAATAATCAGAAATAGTGAATTGACAATATAATGTGAACTGGACAATTTAAATTTATTTAATTCAGCTTAGGATTGAATTAGAATAACGTATATATTATTTTGACGACAGTTGAACGTAGTAATTATATTATAATTATAATCGAGCTCGAAATGGCGAGGTAGTTCATAATTTGGCGATTCGAACTTTAAACGAATGTACAAAAGCCTATTTAAATCGGATTTCTATGAAACAAGAAACGTTTTAAGCTAGTGAAGTATATTTTTCTAATGGAAGAGAGAAATTGGGATTTCGTCGTGTAGATTTCGAGTTATGTCCAAATCAAATTTTAAAATAGTCGATATGGAATTATTTTTAAACCATAACTATATATTTAATTTTAACTAGATACCGATTTCGAATTTAGACAAGATTCTTTTGAGACGTAGTGATAATTTAATTTTTAGAATTTTATTGTAATTTTTAGTTAATTATATAAGCAACTTTTTATTTGGAGTATTTTGCACCCTTAATCATTGATTTTGGGGTTTCACAGAATAAGCTAACGGACCTATATTATTATATTTTTGGGACCGTGACACCTTGCTCGTCACAACGGTATTGTTATTCTCGTAGATAGCGGTCCATAAACGAAAAGAGTTTTACGTATCGATATGCTAAACTTTAAAATAAAATAAAAATATATGGACATTTAATTGCACACGTTTTCTCCTGCGTGTTCCTTCATCCATCAGTACTGTCACCTACCTTATTACTTCATCGCAAGGTTAAAACACTGCTATGGCTGTACTAATACTTAACAAATTAAGTCTTCCACCCTATAAGTATACACGCGAGTAACACAGGGCCATTCTTTTTCCCTGAAGCAAATCGCTCTTCCCTCTTTTCATTTTCTTATGAAAAATCAAATTTTCGAAACCTTGAATGGCAAGGAAGAAAATTAATTAAAAATCAAAATCCGAACCACTGATGAAATCCTGGAATCCCTATGCAGTTCAGTCCGCTGTCGTGCTCATTCTCAGTCTGCTGTTGTGTTCATATCAAGAGAATGGTGGACTCTGGTGACTGATAGAGGTGGTAATGGCGAACTGGAGTTGTCGCGTTTTAGTGGTTCACGGTTTTAGCTGGAAGTTCGGAAGGATATGGGATTATACAGAGTACGGGTTGAGGAGTTGCAAATTCGAAAGGGGATGATAGCAGTGAACAGGTGCTAAAATGAATAGGAAGAGAGAGTGGGGTACGGATCTGGAAGGGGAGGAACCTTTCGGATGGTACGAGCTCGACTAAGAAGGGTATTGGGAAGATTAGAGGAAGGATCTGTGTGTGAACCATGCAAGACTGTGTTGCGTGGAAAGTAGAAAGGAAAGGAGACATGAAAGGGAAGTACTGTTGTGGGATGGTGAAGGTATTTGTTTTGAATATGAGGTTCGAAATTTTTCTAGAACGTGATGCTGAAAATAGGAGCTCACATTAATTTTTGTTGAAGGAAAAGTGTTTTGTGGGCCAAGCTTGTTGAGAGAAAAGTAATTTTGTGGAGCCATATGTCTTCAAGGGGAGGAGCAGGATTTCGTGAAGAGGGAGTACTGTAGATGGTGATAGGGGATTTAAGTGGGCTGGTTTGGTAAGTAAGGCCCGATATTAAATATTTACCAAGTTAATTTAATTCAAATAAGTAGACAAACTTATCAATGCTATAACTTCCTCATACGTGATCAGAATTTGGCAAAATAAGATCCGTTGGGATCGTATGGACGACTGCTACACCATGGAACTGACTAGGAACGAATAAGAGCTCGTTACAATTTATAGCAAAATAAATTGTCCGTTTTAAAAGCGATGGTTATCGTTATTAACGATGATCATCCAATGTGAGTAAAACTCACCAACTCCGAACAGTTATATTTTAATAGCATATTTTTAGAACTGATAATTATCTATTGATTGCTATATGTTAATTGTTTGGTTGAATTGCTTATGTATTGGTTGAACTTATAGATAACGATATATATATAAATCGTTAATCAGATATTGATTCTATTTAGCAAAGTATTTCATAGTGAAATGAAGTTGATGTTAATTATGTTGTTTAACATCTATGGATGCAGGGAAACAGGTCGGAGGAATCCAACTGGATTCCTCAACATTTATTTTACCGTTTTTCATATATTGTAACATATGATGTGATATATAATCTGTGTTGATTATGTGTGTTTGAATGATATCAATCGTTGTTATTTGGTGTTTTGAATACCGTAAGAAATACTGGGATGTACAAAAGGGGATTTTCAAAGTATATTTTGAAAATAAATTATTTATATAAAATCAATGGATTTTATATATAAATGAAAAGGGATTTTATAAAAGAAATTAATTATAAAATCAAAGGAGATAGAAAAAGAGATATTTATTTGTTAAATAAATAGAAAGATAAAAAGAATATTTATTTTTTAAATAAAAAGAACAAGAAATAAAGAAACTATTTGTGAAAAAAAATAGAAAGGGAATTATTTGTGAAAACAAATAGAAAGGGAACTATTTGTGAAAACAAATAGAAAAGGAAATATTTGTGAAAACAAATAGAAAAGGGAAATATTTGTAAAACATTTACAAATAGAATTGAAAAGGGAAATATTTGTAAATGTTTTACAAATAGAATTGAAAAGGGAAATATTTGTAAAACATTTACAAATAGAACTGAAAGGGGAAATACTTGTAAACACTTACAAATAGAATAGAAAAAGGAAATATTTGTGAAACAAATAGAATAGGAAAGGAATATTTATTTGTAGAATAAATAGAATTATATAAAGGAATATTTGGAAAATGAAAAGAATTTTATAAAAAGAGAATTGTACATTTGAAGGGTTTAGACCCCTGCTTCGCACACGGGTATAACAGAATATGAATTCAAAGTAAACATTTAAGAGAATATGTTTTAACTGATAAAGTAAGAAAATTAATTTATAAATAAGGTTTTATAAATTAAATAAAATATTTATCATTGGATAAATTGAATATATAATTTAGGACTTATATAGAGAAGTAAGAATCGATTTCAACACCAATATTTGAACCAAATATGGACGAAGAGTAAATTGGATAGGGTTAATCAGTTAGAGTTAACCAGTTAGAGTTAATCAGTTAGAGTTAACCATTTAGAGTTAATCAGTTAGAGTTAACCAGTTAGAGTTAATCAGTTAGAGTTAACCAGTTAGAGTTAATCAGTTAGAGTTAACCAGTTAGAGTTAATCAGTTAGAGTTAACAAGTTAGGGTTAATCAGTTAGAGTTAACCAGTTAGAGTTAATCAGTTAGAGTTAATCGATTAGGATTAAATTGAACTAGAGTTATTCGAATAGAGTTAATCGAACAAGAGTTATTCGAATATTAGTTATTCGAATAGAGAGTTAATTGACTTAGAGTTAGTCGGATTAGAGTTATTCGAATATAGTTTATTCGAGGAAAGAGTTATCGAATAAGGTTATTCGAAGAAGAGAATTTATCGAATATAGTTTATTCGAATAGAGAAAGGAGTTATCGAATATTAGTTTATCCGAAGAAAGGAGTAATCGAATACTCCTTATTTGAAAGGAGTTATCGAATATTAGTTATTCAAAGAAAGGAGTTACCAAATACTAGTTATTCAAAGAAAGGAATTATCAAATATAGTTTATTCGAGAGGAATTATCGAATATAGTTTATTCGATAGGAGTTAATCGAATATAGTTTATTTGAGAGGAGTTATTGAATATTAGTTATTTGAAAAGAGTTATCGAATATTTGTTATTCGAAAGGAGTTAATCAAATATTAGTTATTCGAAAGGAGTTAATCGGATATTAGTTATTTGAAAGGAGTTAATCTAATATAGTTTATTCGAAAGTAGTTAATTGATAAGAGTAAATTAGTTAGAGTTAATCCAATAGAGTTAATCCAATAGTGTAACATCCCAAATTTTTGAATAATCAAATTAACTAAATTTAAGAATACTTAATTTCAAATGTGAGAATTAAGGGAAACGAGTTGCGCTATTGCGTTCATCTCGGAATTCTACTTGGGATAGAGTCCGAGTTTGCGTAAAACAGACATCATATGATGGAGATACGGACGAACGAAGTTAGGCGGAAAAACAAGAAGAAGAAAAAGAAAAAAATAAAAAATAAAATGCACTGGCGCACTTGGGAAGTGCGCCAGTACAAAAATACACCGGCGCACTTCCCAAGTGCGCCCAGGTCGAGCAGAAAGCATGCACAGCTTTCTGGTTTGATCTGATCCACACTGTGACTCATTGCTGAGTCCTTTCTGAGTCCTTGCTGAGTCATTAGGGCTGAGGTGTCACCTTATCCTGACTGAGTGGTTTTGATTAACCCTAAGATCATCCGATGACTATAATTAAATTGAAATTCTATATAAACATGGGTAGACTCAAACCCTAAAATCAAATCAAAATTAGATCAATGGCCGTCATGTTGTCACTCCAAACCCTAGAGCAGCCGTCACCAACTAGAAGCAAATTAAAGACAACACTTCAAATCAAATCAAAGTCTAATCTCAACAACGAAATTGTCTACAACAAGGGAACACTAATCAATTACAGAATTCAGATCCCAGAATTCAAGATCCCTTTTTCTGTGAGTTTTAGTCACTTCTAGGTTTAAATAGATAAAAGTGAATTGTGGTAGACTATGATTTGGGTATATGTTGTTTGTAGTTATGCAAGTTTATTGTTGTGGTGAATCATGAAATTATGCAAGTTCATTGTTGTTGTGGATCGTGAAATTATACAAGTTTATTGTTGTTGTGGATCATGAAATTATACAAGTTTATTGTTGTGGTGAATCATGAATTATGCAAGTGAAATTCATAAACCTATGCAAGTTACCCATGCAAGTTATTGTGTGATGAATTCATGAACCTATGCAAGTTGTTATGTTGTGAATCATGAACCTATGCAAGTCACCTATGCAAGTTGTTATGTTGTGAATCATGAACCTATGTGAGTTGTTAATTACGTTGTTAATTCATGAACCTATGCAAGTTGTTATGTTGAAAATCATGAACCTATGCAAGTTGTTATGTTGCATAATCATGAATCTATGCAAGTTGTTAATTATGTGGTGAATCATACTTATTTGCGAAGTCATCATGCATTTTCCCTAGTTGTCATGCTTATGCCAAAAATTGTACTGAAACAATCACCTTGTCATTCCCTTTATTTTATTGTTGTGGCGAGGCTACTTTGTAGCCTCGATAACGCCAAAATGCACGTAATTACGCTAGTTAAGAAATGGGGAAAAAAGGGGAATTTGTAATAGGCATAGTTTACATAGTTTTTATGTAAACTGGGCACATGATTCTAGTAGGGAAACATATAAAAAAGTACCTATTTTGACATAGGTAAGGTTGAGTAAAAATGGTATAAATTGAATATGACCATTTACGGATAGGAAATTCAAATTGTTAATAAAATAGGTATTGACACCTATAAAAAGGAAAGGATTAATTAACTTAATTAATCAAAAGATGAATGTTTAAGCAATTAAAGTCTGAAAATTTAATTAACACTTATGACATGAGGTTAGGTTACATTAGTGGCGGAAGTCTGCCCGGACCTGACCGACATATCCAACAGCCACTAATGTTGAACCTAATGTGAGAGGTCTAAGTGTGTGAATACGACTCGGGCTAAGACACGAGGTTAGACCCAACAATGGAATGAGACAGCCCGGACCCGACCGGCATATCCAACATCCACATGTTGTAGGCCTAATGTGGGTGGTCTAGCCCAATATAACCATAATTGGACATGGTAATAAGAAAAGACTACTTAACCTAACTTAATACATGTGGACTGTATGATGATAGACATAAGTTAAGGTTAAGTAAAATGAGTTGGATTGTGGGTGGGTTAAATATAACTGATGGGGAGGTGGGTAATATTAATATAGGGTGCGTTTTTTAGAGGTCCCTATTAAGTTTCAAAATATAAAAAAAAACCCGGTCATAAACTTATTGTAAATTAGGTCCCTATTTTTTGTAAAGTCATAAAAAAAATAAAAAAAAATAAAAAAATCACGTAAATTCGTATTTAAATAAAACATGTAAACACTAAAAAATTCAGAACAAAAAACCATCAAAGAAGGCGTCAAAAATCCAAAAAACAGAAGAAAAAACGAAATTTCCAGTTAAATGCATAATAGTATGCACATATATCATTTTCCTGCATACATCCGTGCATATTTTTCACTACATACATCTTCGTTGATTTTTATTCATACAAAAACATGCTTACATGTGTGCAAATATACCCAATATTTGCACACATTTGTGCAGGTTTAGTTTCAAATTTTCAAACCGAGCACAGCTTACGGAAAAGTTGCATACATATATGCAATTATCAGTAATATTTGCATAAATGTATGCAACTATTATTTTTTTATTTCCGTAGAATCCTGAAATTATTTCCATATTTTAGAATTTTTTATGAAGGAACGTACTTTTTAAAATAAAAATAAAAAAAGGCGGAAGTAATAAAATAAGGGGCGGGTTTAAAATTTTCAAATCTTTTTTTTATATATATAAATTAGGTCCCTACTTTTATCCTATAAAAATGTTGCACACATGTGTGCATTTTTTTGAGAAATTTGCACATTTGGATGCAAATAAAAATGAACTAAAATATTAAGTTAAATTTATCCGCTAGAAGAATTGCAGTTAATTGCATATATGCATGCAATAAAATCAAAAAAGTGCATAATATTATGCATTTAACTGCAGTTTTTTCTGTTTTTTTTGCTGTTTTCTTCTTTCTGACATTATTTTTGTTGTTTTTTGAACTGAATTTTTTGTATAATGCATAATTTATTTTATTACTAATTTACGAATTTTTTTTATTTTTTTAATTATTATTTTATAAGTTTTGAAAATAGGGACCTAATTTATATTAATTTTATGATCGGATGTAAGCCTAATTAAGTTTCAAAATAGGGACGTGAGACTAATATTCACATTAATATATATAGGCCCACAAACATAACCATTAAATAAATAGGATTAAATCAGTGGTTGGGTTAAGTACAACTGAAGGGTAGGTGGGTAATATTAATATATATAGGACCACAAACTTAACCATTAAATAAATAGGATTAAATCAGTGGGAGGGTTAAGTACAACTGAAGGGTAGGTGGGTAATATTAATATATATAGGCCCACAAACTTAACCAGATAAAAAGGGTTATGTAATTAAAGACACCTAATGGTATACATAACCGGGGAAAAATAGTAAAGTTATGTATTAAAGACACCCTTAAGGGTACGCATAACTAATGGGAATAGATAGAGTTATGTATTAAAGACACCTATAGGTAAGCATAACAGATAGGTAGATTAAGGGTTATGTATTAAAGACACCTATAGGTACGCATAACTGATTGAGGGCTATATAATTAAAGACACCTTAGGGTATATATAGTCAGTAGAAAACCTAGTGGGGATACAAGACATAGGGGAGAGCTTGTATCATGTTGTGTGGGACCCATTTCAGTCAGTAACTCGGAGGGGTATCAAAGTAAAGAACTTCGTACTAGGCGGGGAAGGGGCACGCTTACTCATTGATTGTAAGAGATCCAAAACGAGACGGATGGTGTGGGCGGCGCAAACCGACCGGGGACATGTGCGTGCATGGGCCGGGCAGCGGGGGACAAGACGACCATGACACCAGTAGGTATAACTTTGCACACCTTGGGTTGCCACTTTAGGGAAGTGATACCCCCTAGTTGTGGGACCAGCACAGGGTATCTACAGAGTAGGGAGCCGATCGATTAGGATAGTAGTTAGTGTATACCCAGATGTATGCCCTAAGTCTACCAATTTATAGTAGGAGGGTAGTGGGTACGACTAGTTGGGATAAGAGCAGGCGGCACCTATGACAGCGGCTAGGAGTACACGAAACTACCACCATCATTATCGTTATTATGGTTAGCGGAAGGGATCA
The DNA here is from genome assembly GCA_030737875.1 of Allium sativum. Taxonomy (NCBI): domain Eukaryota; kingdom Viridiplantae; phylum Streptophyta; class Magnoliopsida; order Asparagales; family Amaryllidaceae; genus Allium; species Allium sativum. The sequence goes on along the minus strand of CM060913.1, from coordinate 527,446,554 downwards.
TCCTATCTTGATTTTACTAGTAATAGTGCAGAGTAGTTTGTAGTGAAACATACATCTTACCTTATTTGTCCTGTTATACCTGCCATCTGTACCGTGAATCCTCTTATCCACTTTGTATGCCTGTCATGTTTACCTTTATTTATTTACGGGCTAAAAGTTACTAGACTCACCAGACGTATGTCTGACCTAGTTTGTTTCGCCTCTTTTCTTCAGCTTCCCCCACCCCCTAGGTTCTCAGAGAGGAAACACCCAGGTTTTTTCAGGATTTGGGTATCATCTTCTAGGAGCTACTTCTGAAGTATGGCTCGAGTCTCTGTTTCTTATATGGCTTGCTTTTTATTCTGGGGAACGATGTTTTTCTTTTAAATACCTATGTACTCTGATAATGTAAGACAGAAGTGTTTTATGACTCATGGTATTATGTAACAAAGTATTTTGGTGATTTAATAAAGTTGTTTATTTTCCACTGCAAAATTTGTATATCTGTCTTGTGATATTCTGTGTCTGTTTACCAAAAACACTCCACTGAAGTTAAGGCATTCCCTTTGTGAGTGACCTTAATGGAGGTGGGGTGTTACACTTGGTATCAGAGCTTAAGGTTACCAGATTAGAAAAAGTTTGGAAAATATTTTTCAAAAAGGTTTTAAAAGAAAGTATTTTCTAAAAGGAAAGTTATTTTGAAAAACATAGTCCCCAAAGCCATATGTCTATCTTCTGATTTTCTGTTTAATCCTTATTTTCCTTCTTTTTTGAGTCTCCGGGGTTCCCGGCTTTCTGGGAGGTAACCTCATCGCGACATGGTCCCGTAGGTGTGATGAGACTATGGCGTCTGTCGAAGGGCAAAGAAGTGCCTAACTTCCACCTGTAGCCGCAGTTATTCCATCTACGACTAATCCTCTTTTGGGCTTCGTAGGGTTTTCCGCGCGATGGGGGCAACTTTAGAGAAAGACTTGTTAACATATAAGAAGGTTGGTTGTTTTCGGTGCCATGAGACAGGACATCTGATCTAGGATTGCCCAAGAAGGCAAAGGCAAAGGGTAGAATCTTCTAGAGGGTCGGTGGATGCTATCGTGGCAGATGGATAGAGATAGGAAAAATTTAGGTAAAAGGTTTAATTTCATTATCTGATTATGAAGTTAAAACTCTTTTGGATTCTGGCATTGAGACTCTGCACTTTAATACTAGTCTTGTTTCTGATCCCGTAGTTGTTTCAAACCCCTTTGGTGGTTCAGCTCATTTATTGGTGATTTGTAAGGGGTTGAAATTATCTGTGTTAGGCGCCAAAAATTTGAATGTGACATTTGTGTGCACAAGTTTATGGGCTATGGGTTAGATCTAAATGGACTAGCTTTCTATGTAGAGGGTCGTTCTAGATTTTGAGAGGAGGGTCGTTAAGTTTCTAACTTGCCATGGGAAGACCCCCAAAGTTTCTTGTGACCCGCAAGGGTCTGTTATGCTTAGCTTTCTGAGAATCATTCTGTAATCTGATCTGTACCAGTAGTCTGTAAGTATCTGAATATTTTTGAAGGATAGGAGTTTCTACTCGAAGCATGAAGTAGATTTCCAGTTTTGGCATTGTTTAATGCGGGTAATTCTCTGAGTGTCAGTCTGATGTTGATTTCGGTCTTCGGGGCTGAAACTTAGGGAATTATTCTCTTAACCGATGTCGAATGGGAACAGAGCTTTTGTTTTAGTTATGCCATTTGTTTGTATCCCATCAACCGAATCTTCGACCTTTAGATAGGAAATCCATGGATGTAAACATGTGTTTGATACATGTTATGTTTGATGGTTGCAAGTGGATGCAAGTGTTTGCTAGTGGATGCTCGTGGATGCATTTACACACACATTAGGCACTAGATCGGCTCAAATCACTTTCATATTGCATATAAAAATGTGTGCATATTTTGGGTAATGGATATATAATGGTTGTGTTATCATATGGATGCTGCATTTTGATGAATGGTTGTGCACACATGAAGAGATAATATGTATAAAATAGGAAAATTGCATAAATATTGGACTCATGGCACTAACATAATTCGCATTAAGGAGGTCAACTGAATCAGTGGACCGCCTAATCTTTGCATTAGATACGGAACTTATACACACACTTTTGCATATGTTCATACAACATTAGAAGTTTTCTAAGGACAATGGATGCTTGTGGATGATGGTTGAGTAGATGGGTGATTGGATGGTAGGACACATTCTTCTTAAATTGAAGATTTCGGGGACGAAATCCTTTTAGTAGGGGAGAATGTAACACCCCGAATTTTTGAATAATCAAATTAACTAAATTTAAGAATACTTAATTTCAAATGTGGGAATTAAGGGAAACGGGTTGCGCCATTACGTTCATCTTGGAGTTCTGCTTGGGATAGAGTTCGAGTTTGCATAAAACGGACACCATATGATGGAGATACGGACGAACGAAGTTAGGCGGAAAAACTAGAAGAAGAAAAAGAAAAAAATGCACTGGCGCACTTGGGAAGTGCGCCGGTACAAAAATACACTGGCGCACTTCCCAAGTGCGCCCAGGCCGAGCAGAAAGCCTGCACAACTTTCTGGTTTGATCTGATCCACACTGTGAATCATTGCTGAGTCCTTTCTGACTCCTTGCTGAGTCATTAGGGCTGAGGTGTCACCCTATCCTGACTGAGTGGTTTTGATTAACCCTAAGATCATCTGACGGCTATAATTAAATTGAAATTCTATATAAACATAGGTAGACTCAAAACCTAAAATCAAATCAAAATTAGATCAATGGCTGTCATGTTGTCGCTCCAAACCCTAGAGTAGCCACCACCAACTAGAAGCTAATTAAAGACAACACTTCAAATCAAATCAAAGTCTAATCTCAACAACGAAATTATCTACAACAAGGGAACGCTAATCAATTACAGAATTCAAATCCCAGAACTCAAGACCCCTTTTTCTGTGAGTTCTAGTCACTTTTAGGTTTAAATATATAGGATTAAATCAGTGGGTGGGTTAAGTACAACTGAAAGGTAGGTGGGCAATATTAATATATGTAGGCCCACAAACTTAACCATTAAATAAATAGGATTAAATCAGTAGGAGGGTTAAATACAACTGATGGGTAGGTGAGTAATATTAATATACATAGGCCCACAAACTTAGCCGGATAAAAAGGGTTATGTAATTAAAGACACCTAATGGTATACATAACTGGGGAAAAATAGTAAAGTTATGTATTAAAGACACCCTTAGGGGTACGCATAACTAATGGGAATAGATAGAGTTATGTATTAAAACACCTATAGGTAAGCATAACCGATAAGTAAATTAAGGGTTATGTATTAAAGACACCTACATGTATGCATAACTGATTGAGGGCTATGTAATTAAAGACACCTTAGGGTATACATAGTCAGTAGAAAACCTCGTGGGGATACAAGACATAGGGGAGAGCTTGTATCATGTTGTGTGTGACCCATTTCAGTCAGTAACCCGGAGAGGTATCAAAGTAAAGAACTCCATACTAGGTGGGGAAGGGGCACGCTTACTCATTGATTGTAAGAGATCCAAAATGAGACGGATGGTGTGGGCGGCGCAAACCGACCGGGGACATGTGCGTGCATGGGCCAGGCAGAGGGGGACAAGACGACCATGACACCAGTAGGTATAACTGTGCACACCTTGGGTTGCCACTTTAGGGAAGTGATACCCCCTAGTTGTGGGACCAGCACAGGGTATCTATAGAGTAGAGAGCCGATCGATTAGGGTAGTATTTAGGGTATATCCGGACGTATGCCCTAAGTCTACCAATTTATACTAGGATGGTAGTAGGTAGTTGAGATAGGAGCAGGCGGCACCTATGACAACGGCTAGGAGTACACGAAACTACCACCATCATTATCGTTATTATGGTTAGCGGAAGGGATCATACTGTCTTGATTTTACTAGTAATACTGCAGAGTAGTTTGTAGTGAAGCATACATCTTACCTTATTTGTCCTGTCATACCTGCCATCTATACCGTGAATCCTCTTATCCTCTTTTTATGCCTGTCATGTTTACCTTTATTTATTTACTGGCTAAAAGTTACTGGACTCACCAGATGTATGTCTGACCTAGTTTGTTTCGCCACTTTTCTTCCGTCCCCCAGGTTCTCAGGGAGGAAAAACCCAGGTTTAGTCAGGATTTGGATATCATCTTCTAGGAGCTATTTTTAAAGTATGGCTCGAGTCTCTGTCTCTTATATGGCTTGCATTTTAATCTGGGGAATGATGTTTTTCTTTTAAATACCTATGTACTCTGATAATCTAAGATAGAAGTGTTTTATGACTCATAGTATTATGTAACAAAATATTTTGGTGATTTGATAAAGTTGTTTATTTTCCACTACAAATTTTTTATATCTGTCTTGTGATATTCTGTGTCTGTTTACCAAAAACGCTCCACTGAAGTTAAGGCATTCCCTTTGTGAGTAACCTTAATGGAGGTGGGGTGTTACAGGTAGGGTTAATCAAATATAGTTAATCCAATAGAGTTAATCAAATAGAGCTAACTGATAAGAGTAAATCAATTAGAGTTAATCGAATAGTGTTAATTGAATAAAGTTAATCGAATATGGCTTTTCGAAGAGAGATTATCGAATATAGCTTATTCAAAGGAAAGAGTTATCGAATAGAGATTTATTCGAAGGAGAGTTATGTAAGGAAGTTGTTAAAGGTTTAAAAAGATAAACTTTGACTATTTCGAAGTTAAAACGTTGTTCAGTTATGGTCTGAGAGGTAATTATACCCCAACCTGAGTTACTTCCTTCTTAGCTAAGGAATGGTAAGGTTTGATAGTGAAGGATGGATAAGTGAATTTGGTTAATGAGTGAAATGGTTTGAGTTGGCATGGCGATGTTTGATTTAAACATCAGTTTAAATCCAGTGAAAGAGTTTCGGAAATGTTTTCCAAATAAGAATCAGAAATGTTTTCTGAGAATAGAAAATAAGAATTTAGAATATATGGAAACAGGAGATAAGTAAATTAATGAACTAAAGAGATAAATGTTAAATGATGATTGATCGATAAAATTTCCATCTGGAAATAATATCGTTGTTTGCACATGTGTTTTTCTTTGATAGTTAAATCACAGACTATCAAAGTTTTGACCATTTTTTCGTCGTCAATACGAGGAGACCGGTTGGATTCTTATCCAAAGAACCACTCAGTATTGGCATAAGCATTGCGGAATCATATATGCCAAAGATAATAGAAGACGGAGTAAAGTGCAGGGGCTGTTGTATAAGTCCTAGGTAGAGATTGCCTAGGATGGATGTACAGAATAGTGCCTTCGGTTTGTCCAGTCCCAGGAAAAATTGAATGGACGAATGTCTAACAGAGTATATCTGGTAGATCGCGTAAGTTGATCGTTTCAAACGTATTTATGTTGGTGGTAGAGGAATTCGTTCCTCGTAGCTTATACCCGTGGTATTTTTGGGGAAATCAATTTGTGATTTGACGGGTATGATGATGTGGCATTCAAAGTAAATGAAGACATGATCTTTATAGAGATATGTTATAACCTCAAGCCTCATCAACTGGGAAATGACAGAAATCGGGCAGGCAGCATGGCTAAGTGGTTCGCAACCAAGTAGGGTATATTGTCACCATCTAGAGAATATTCATATTTGTTACTTCTTTCAATTCTGTATCTCCCGGGAATGGTTATGTTGGTTTACCAACTGTAAGGTGACAATATATTTGATACACTCAAGCGAAATGAATGGTCGGTCATGTGTGGCCGAGTCGCAAGATGTTCTTGTTGAACTCCAGTGTATCGCTTCTAGAGTACTGAGTGGAAGATGGATCCATACCTTGTAATAGTTGGAATCCATTACCCAAATAAGAGCCCGTGGTTTTGATTGTATATTATATATGTAGAACGTTAGATGCAATCATTTCACTAAATTGATATTACTTGTGTTAGACATTATTATAATATCAGAATAATATTGTTTTACAAATGATTTGGGTTATCGTAAGGTAAAAACCATCCATGTTTATGTGTGGATCGGTCTTATGATTATTCTTTCTTTTGAAAGGATTTTTAAAGTTAAACAAATGATTTGGGTTTACTCACACCAGTCACATGACTGACCTAGAGTTTTTTTTGTTTTGTTTTCCCTAAAATCTTGGGTGCCCAATTTTGTACGGGCTCTCAAGTAGTCGAGTTTACAGAAACTTGAAGAGCTGGAGCAGGAGGCTTCAGAATCATATATCTATGGTTTTTCCGCTGTGTTGTAAGTGTTGTACTTTGGAAATGATATGTATATTCAAGTACAGATTTATATTTCAAAGTTATGTTATGAAATATATTTATTCGTTCCGCTGTGAGATTCGTGTTTACTCAGATGTTGTATGTTCTTCTTCTTTTTCTTCAATTATAAGTTTCTATCTTATCTATCCTCACCCTCTTATTTCTTTCATTAACTACAGGTATTTTCGATCCTTGGGTGTTCGATATGTGTTGTATATCGGATAACCAATATCGACTTTTTCCAGTATGTTACACAATTCATCTTCGGAAATCACTGAAAAAAATTGAATAGAATTCAAGAGAATTAAAATCCAAAAGGGGAAAAAATCACACCAGACCATTTGCGTAATCAACCTCGACAAACACCACCAAGAACAGTTTTGGAAATTTTAATGTTATAGACCTATACATGAAACTCGTGTTAATTTAATCGAGAAACAAATTCACAAAAATAACCGAATCAGCATCAAAAGTCCATAGAAAATTTATGAAGAGAAGATCTAGTTGCCATTTTCTAAATTAGCACAATTTCATATCTTTAAAATATCTCTGTAAGAGAGTGTATAGAGAGTATGTTGAGGACACGTAATTTGGGGACCATAATATATAATAGTGTTATATTTCCAATTTGGTTCTTCGACAGATTGAAAATATTTATTGGGTAGATAGCCAACCTAAACCCTAATACAATCAAAAATGGGGCTTACTTAAATCAAGTGAATTTGGATCTTTCCTCTTTTTCTCTTGCTTCCTTGACAATTCTTCATTGATTTGTGATATGCATAGCCTTTCTATCAATTATTTTCTTGTCGAAAAAGCAATTTGATTAGAGATCTTCATCTGCAAGTCTTCATATATAAATACACAACATTTTGATCTCTGTTTCCTATTTTTCGGACTGCATGTAGCTTAGTCGGCATATATGTAAAAGTGAAAAAAATATAAATAAGTAATATTTATTTATATTTAGAAGATAAGATATAAGAGTATAAAATAAACACATTTCTATGTTAACCACCCCCACCTAGTGTGAGATCTCTCTCTATAAAACCAACAAGACACAACAAGATTGACACAAGCCACCCCAAGGCTTATACCCCCAAACTAGGATTTTAAGAGTCAAAAACTGAATACAACAGCAAGACGTGGGACCTCTTAGTCTATTAATTAATAAGCAATTACTTAGCAGGTTCAAGTTCATTAATAAGCATTGATGTAAATGACATTTCCTCTAAATTTTATTCTGTGTACAACCTCTTCCCTTAAACAAGCATCTACTCAGATGTATGTGTGTGTGTATACATATTAAGTTACCTATTTCACTTAATTACATCTGATCCTCAGAACATGTTCTACTTAATATTAAATTAAGTTATTTCTAAAGGTTTCAAACAGATTCAAGTTGTTTAAAATTGGTATAAAATACAAAGTCAACTCGTTAATATAATAAGAAATGATAAAATACGTGAGGAACACAGATAGCGTGTGAGAATTTTGACATCATAGATAATAGCAAATGTCACAATAGTAACACAGCCGCAAATGATGACAAAGGAATAAAATTTTACATAATCAACCCAAAAAATCTAAACATACAATAAAGTAAGGAGTATTGGTCAACACATTGATGTTGCATTGGTGACTTTACAATGATTTTTCCACTAACATATGAAATCCAACGCATTTCATTGAATCCACATGTGACGACCCCAAACTCCATACGACGGTGGCAAGGGTAATCTTTGGAATATAACACATAAACAGATAACAGCAGAACAGAAATAAATAAATACACCAGATAATGTATAATAGAATACACTGAATAAACATAATCATCAGAGTTACACAGTGTACAGAATCATACTTAGTACAAAATACAGTTAAGCTATACATAAATGTCTACAACAGAAAACAAAACATAATATGTACAATAGGAGCTGAACAGCATAAAAAGAGATAAATGATAAAATCCATCTTCAACTCCAGCTATCCAGAAAGAGCCTGCTAAAACCGGGATACAAGGCTGTCCGCGTAGATATAGGGGCACCCGAGTTTGCAAGTGAAACAAACTACGAGTCAGTCATGGGACTGGTACGAGAAATCTACTTAACATATTTTATAATATCGCCAATCACGGGACCACACAACTTTCACGGAAAGGGTTTACTCCATTGGATTGCCAGTGCTTAAAACAAGTAAATCTTTTAAACGTCGCAATGCTTTTTATAAAAATGAAGTCATTATAAGACTCAATTCCCTTCACACAATGCAACGCAGATCGGAGGATAGAGTTTTACCTTATAACGGCTAAAATATGCTTGATACAAATAAAACAAAAGCAATTGATATTATTACTAGTGTGTATATGTTACAAAAACACTTTCAAATCATAAGTATCAATCATAGACGACATTAATGCCCCATACCACTATGTCTCCACATATAGGTATACAATCAAAACCGCACAATGTCATATTTGGAAATTGGATTTCCGCCCTGAACCAAGGCAAAAGATAGTCCTTACCGAATTCGAGACAATCTAGCCCATGCCTCAGACAAGCACACATGCAAGCCTTGGATCATCGGGGCCAGTCCACCGATGTGGATTATTATGCCTGAACACTGCGTTTCCCTGCCCTTTAGGGCGTAAATGATCCAAATGACTCCATCGGCTCCACATAGTCACCGATATATCCGAGGCGCCTTGCAATGGCAACAACTACACAGGTGAAAATAAAATAATATAAATGTCAGGGCTGGTAGGTCACTGACACCACCCTAGCTAGAAGGAAACGCATGTCCTCCCTAAGGACCTCTCCCATTTCTGGTTCATACCGGGGTTTGAGGCTCGCGAATCCACGTTATACACAAAGCTATGCCACACAGGCTATGCTTTGATCATCAACCACAAGACTTTGCTTTTCAACAGAAGCCTTGATCATCTGCCACTTAGGCATGCCACATAAGCAATTCACTCCATGCGACTGATTTCTATCGATATATAGCCTCTGAGCTCGTACGTCTCAGAGAAGGGCGTTAAGCAAGAGAGTAAATTATTTGCCGCCAAACAAGATTTATATTTAATAGAGATCAATCAGCACAGAACAAAATCCAATGTCAGACACACAGTCCATTTGCAAGTTCGTTCTGGGTCTGAACGAAACCGGAGGCACCTTATACCTCGCATATCCATAGATCTCCAAGTACGTCTGGACAATCACCAATTATTATCTATATTTTGGGATGCCTCCCAATCAAGACATCAGTTATCATCCAACCGAGATGAAGATCTCCGATTTTCAACCACCGTCTTCATCATCGACTTCTTATCGCCGATCACTTATTTGAAATGAGATTTAACTCGGCCTTTTCAAATAATTCACGTATATTTAGAATTTAATCAAATTCATTTCAATGGTTAAATTATTTGACATCAATAATTCTGTTCTTAAATGTAATTTTCACGCCAAACACATCCAACCATCAAATATCCAGTAAACCAGGTAAATTCGGTTTATTTCCATTCCATATCGTTTATAATATTTTATAACGATTTATCGCTATTTTTATTCATTTAAAAATAGCCAATTCATTCAAACGACGCTTCAGGCCATAACGCGGCCGTGGCGCTGTTTTTCTTCAGATTTTATTTACACACATTTGAAAATCTAACTGTTGGATCTTCACAAATTTTATATCATTAGAAAGATCTTTTCAAAATGAATCCAACGATTTCAGTTTTGGGAAAATCCGACGGTCGAATCTCCCGGTACAATCGTTTGAAGTTACGATTTCAAAATACGAACTCCAGCGTCGTTATTCGATTTAATTTAATTATATATATATATAATCGATTATGGCACTGTTTTTCTTCAGATTTGAATTAAACATTCCAGACAATCCAACCATTGAATCTTTACAAAGTTGGTGTTGTTGAAAAGATATTTCCAAAGCGAACCGAACGGTTTCGGGAAAATCCGATGGTCGGATCTCCCGCACTAGTCGTTTGAAATCACGATTTCAAACTACAAACTGCAGCTTCGTTATTTGATTTATTTTAATTATATTTATATAAAAATAGAATTCATTCTACGATTTCAAAACCACATTCATTTCACACATTTGATAAAAACGATATTTTTATCCAACAGCTATTTATTTCAACACATCACTATTTTTAACAGTTCATATATATCATAAAGTTGTGATTTTTATTGTAAAACAATTTATTTTAAAACATGACTATTTTATATAGTTTACATATTGTAACGACCTGAAAATTCGAACCAATTTGAAAATGTCATTTTGGCTAATTCGAAGAATTTTGAATATTTAAAGTGTTTTATTTTAAATAATAACGACGGAAAAATTTGTTTAATCGAAGTTGAAAACGAATAAATTTATTTTATTATATAACGAGCCTGAAATGGCGCGGCAGTTTGAAAATTCGATTTTAAATTTCAATTGAATGTATAGAATTCGTTTTAAATCGGAATTGGGACGACCCGGGAAAATATAACTCTGTTTGACGATATCTTCCCAATGAATGTGAAAAATTGAAATTTCGCCGGATAAATCGCGAGTTATGAGTAAATCAAAATTTCAAAAGGTCGCTATGGAATTTATATAATTATTTATATAGCCCTGCAGTTTGAAAATTTAATTTCAAAGTTCAATCGACTGTACAGGATTCAAAACAAATCGGATTTTAGCGAAACAAGAAATATTTAAATCTGTTTGATAATATCTTTCCAACGAATCTGAAAAATCGAAATTTCGTAATGGAAATCAAAAGTTATGATCAAATGAATATTCAGAATAGTCGCTGTAGAAAATATAAGGGCCTGTAAAATAGCTATTTTTCAAACGACCTCTGTTTTCGATGAAACTGGCGTCATTGGACCCGGAATGTCGAATTATTGCTAGATTTCAATTTTCAGAATTTTTCGAATTAGTATGTGAGCGTGGCAAGTGAAAACGCGTTTTACCTGTTGATAGTTAAATTGGATCGACCAGAAAAAAGGCCATTTTTTCAAACGGTCTCGGAATTCGACGAAATCAGTTTTGTTGGGACCGTATCGTCAAAAAAAAGACAGAAATAATTTTTCTGGATTTTTCGGGGTCAGTATGTGGCCCCGGTAATGTAAAATGTACGTTAAAAATCTGATATGCGGTAACAGTGTGTGTGTTAACCAGTCTGGACCTGATTTTTATATATAAATAAAACCCCTTAACACCACATCAGCCATTTCCACTCCTCCACCTAAATTTTTCTTGTTAATGGCTGAACAAAATTTCAAAACCCTAGATCTAAATTCAAATTTCAACTCAAAATAAAACTTCTCCGAATCATAGCTTATTATATACCGATTCGAAGATCTCGACGATACGAACTCGCTGGTGGTCTCAGATCTGACATGCAGTGAAGGACATGGCCGGAAATCGTGGTCAAAGCTCAGATTTTCGTTACCCTAAAACACTAATTTGGGGGTTTTTGATTCGGGATGAAATCGCGAAATCGGGGAACTGGGTATTGTAGAGGGGATCGATACGAGTTCAATGATGGTATGCATGTGATTTATTGTGGTCTAGAACGATGGGAATTCGAGTTTGAAGTCAGAGAAGCACAACCGTTCATCAGGTTCGCGGTGGCAGTGGGGACCACCAGAGGTGGTGATGCCGATGGCCGTGGATGCGCCGGGAGGAGAGCTTCAGGAAGGGGGTAGTCTCGAAGTGAACGGCGGCCGGAGGTGGGAGCATTCGCCGGTCAAAGTCGGTTGAAAATGGGTTGTGGGTGCGGCCGGCTACTGTAGCGAGCAAGAAGGAGTGAGCGGGAAGGAGGAACCCGATGCTGACGTGTCCAGGGGATATTGGGTGGGTTTTTTTTTTTTTAATTTTAAATTCAAACTTTTTCAAATGGAAAAACACTCATAACTTCTTCGTTTTAAATCGGATTTGGACGCGGTTTGTTGCGTTGGGATCGTGGCGGAATTGCGGACGTTTTGGCACTAACCTGGCTGTGTTTCGAGACTGTCAAATTTTGGGCCTTTTCTGGACGTTCGATTCGAATTGAAATCCAAAGGTGAGTGTTTATTCGCTCACGAAATTCTGAATCCATCCCATATTTATCAAATTAATGTATGAAATGAATTGGATGTATGGTTGTGATTGATTTGGTGAATGATTGCTTGAAATTTGACATGCAAGTGTTAACATGCATTGAAAATCGATAAATTAGTTATTTAAATTTAATTTAAATTTCTAGTTAGAATTCTGACACTTGATAACTAGTAAAATGATTCAATTTACTGTTGAATAAACGATGTGATAGCTGCCTTGATTGATTTGATTTCTGGATGAATATTGCTCGGACTGTTCTGTTATGCAGTATATGATGTTGTGTGCCCATGTGACGAAAAATCCCAATTTACCCTTGATGTTACGGGCATCGAATGAACCCGGGATTTATCGATAAAATGAATTAAGAACACAGAGTGAAATGATAAATCTCTGTGACCCCGATTTGGATTGAAATGATAGATCCATCCCGAATATCGAGAAATTAAATATAAAATCACTTGGCCGTAGGATAGCAAATTATATACGGACACCGGTCGGTTAAATAAAAATCTTGTTTAACCATGGACTTTGAAATTATTGTTAACAACAATATAAGTGATGTTTTAAAGTTTATTTCCTTTGAATTTGAATTTGGAATTTTAAGTAAAAAGGGAAATAAATCTGTGTCGAAATGATAGCAAATAAAGGGGTATAATTTTATTTAATCGAATTCATCGAGATTGAATTGTTTTGCCTGCAGTTGAAATTTTCTGTAAGTCGGTCTTGATTTTGAATTAAAATATGAATTTGAATTCGACACTCGTTATACATGTGAAAATCTTTGAAACAATGAAATGAATTTGTAATTTCGATATATGTTATAAATCGAATCTTGAATGGGAATATGGATTGAAATCGAATTCGGTTTATTTGTAATAAATTGAAATTGTTGGAATGGGAACACGGGTTAGAGTTAACCATCTGAATTGAATTGGCGAATTTGAAATGAATGTAAATTTGAAATGAAGTCGATCGAAATTGTGAATTTGAATTTATGTACTTGAAGTTGAAATGGAATTTCAAGTGAAATCGAAATCGAGCGAACGATTCTAATTCCAACAATAGTATGTCAAACCATTTTTCAAACTATTTATTTATATATTATTTCCTTTATAACTATTTATTTTATAAATTATTTTGAATAAGTAATTCTTTTATAATAAATTATTTATTCTATGAATTATTTTATTGTTTAATTATATATTTTAATAAATTCGTCAAACTCTACTTTTATTACAAACTATTATTTCAAACCATTTTAATTATGCATTTGAACTATTCAAATATATTGTTAACTATTTTGATATTCAAAAATTATTTAAGTTGGAATGAGTTCGAGATGTTGTGCGTAAATGGAAAATCCCATTTGAATAATATTCTATTTAGAATATGAAAATGATTTCGAAACATGATATTTCGATATGAAACACGAACTTCTTTGAAAGGTAAAAGCACTGACCGGTGTGAAAAATGTAAACGTTTGGTTGTCAAGGAGACCGGAGTCGACATAAGGCATACTCTCTGTCAGTGTCGATACCACTTTGACAACTGTGTACGCGGTGGAAGTTCCAGAACCGGAGTAGGCGTGTATGGAGGCGATTACTGGATTTGAAGAAAGAGAACGATGATGGATTAGCCTTGACCTTCGGGTCATAATTGAAATGACTAAAACAGGAGCCATCCCCGGGTTAATGAGATCGCATCTCTGATCGAACGCGCTCCTTCGAAACCATCTCTATTACTGTTGTGATCGATTTGGGTGCACCCCTTTGAATATGGGAATGTCGTTCGAGGTGGGCGGTAGTTGCGGCTATGCGTTACCACCGGCCTGGGGCCCGCGAATTCGGTAGAATCCTACCGGGGTATTCCTCAGTGCCTTGTCATATTATCCTGATCGAGCCCCTACGATTTTGATTTAACGTTGTCATATCACGGCGCATCCCTATCCACCGACGTACTGGTGTGTTATATGCAAACTGTACGGCAATGGTATAAACGGCGTAAGGGTAACATGGTAATCCCGCTTACGCTATTTTCGATAATTATACTTTACTGAATAAACACTATTGTAATAGCGTATTATATTATGTATGTATTAGTTTAACGGATCCTTGAGAGATGGAAAAATCCCGTAACATCTCTTGAGTTACTGCACCTTGACACCGATATTATTCTGTATTTTAATTTGACTAATATGAGATGATTTAGTGCTGATTCGAGTGTTTGTTGTGTTTTCTTTTTATGCAATACGCTCGGGTCAGCAGATGTTGCAGTTAATGAAGATTGTCTTGCCTTGGAGATCGAAGACGGAGTTTGATATACATGTATCCACTACATTCTATTTCCGCTGCATTATGTGTATGTAAGTGTATAACTCTGATTGATTTGAATATTGTAACTCAAATGTATATGTTTAAATGTTTTGAAATATTATTTGTTTATTATATGTTGTCCTTCCGCTGTGAGGTTCTGTGATTGTTTTTCTTCCTTTCTTCTTTTTCTTCTTTTTCCCCAAATAACTATCTGGGTTGGCGATTCGTTTGGGTCGACATGTGTGGTTTATTGTCGTTTTAAACGGTCAAAAATCTGGGTCGTTACATTTGGTATCAGAGCGATGGTTAGCAATAACCTTGGCTCTGTTTGGGAATTAACTCATTAGAGATGGGGTTAGTAATGCCCTAGAATGAGTTCGAGTGGATATATGAGAGAGCGTATTTGTAATTTGGATATAAATTGATTTTATGTTGTGTTAATTGTTCTGTTGAATATTTATAGATTCTGGTCGATATATGGGACGCCATACGATCGATAGGAATTTCTAAATAATCGAACAGAATGATTTGACATAATATGGTTTTCAATTATATTTTTAAATATATCGAATATATATATTATGGTTCAAATATGTATGTACTTAATTTAGTGGGTGATAATGTAAAGTTATTACCTATTGTGGTTGATTTAAATCGCAAAAACTAATATGAAAAATTAGTGAATTTAGAAGTATTTGGAAATGAAATCTGTCGAATATAATTGGGTGAGAAAGGTTTGAGGTTAAAATAGAAGCGAACTTGAAATTGGATCCTGGGTGTTTTCGAAGATAGTTGCTAAAGTTTGAAATAATGTTGACGATAAAAATAGTATGGAAATGGTTTTCAAATGGTTTTCAATGAATAAGTGTGAAACCTCTACTTAGACCTTAGGAATGACTTCGGTAATGAGTGCACGCATTATCGATGATTATTCTGAAGAGTTTAAGTGGGGGAGAGACCACCCAGTATTTTCATATCTAGCTTGAAAGGATTTTTAGATTTAAACTCCTATAATATAAGTTTGTATAAAAAGTATAAGATATTTATAACTGAGTTTAAGGTTTAACAAGAATTGAAATTTCTATGTCTTCTTAAATTTAAGGTTTGGATTTAAAAATCCATATGATATGGTTTCTAAAATATTATAACCATATATATATGAAATTTTAAACTTGAATTATAAACCTAGAATCAAACACCTTGATTTGTTTTAACTGGTGATAATGATTTGAGAGTAGAATAAATGAATTAAGTTATGGGAATAAGATTTAATTTAAGATGGAAATAGAAATAAATGAATGTTAAAATGGGTAAGGAATGAATAGAATGAACAAAACAGGGGAACGAAGATTTGCCGGGAAAGAATATATATATATATATATATATATATAAATGGTTTGAATATAACGCACCGCGCAGCGACCGTTCGCGAAATTCGATCATTGACTTTGAATGGACGTAGCGGGAGATCCGACCATCGGATTCTCCTAAAACCGGAACCGTTGGGTTCGTATCGAAAAGAGCTTCCCAACGAATATGAGAGATTTGAAATCTAACGGTTGGATTTGGAGATATGTCCAAATCAAATTTGGAAAAGGTCGCTATGGCCGCAGTTCGGTGGCCGTTATTGGAAACCGACTGAAATATCGATAATAAAATTTTTAAAAATATTAAAAATTTGTGTAAAATCATAATAAATGAATTGGGAAGAATTGGGATGAAAATATAAAACTCTAGATGGGTTAAAACTCAATTGGACGGTACATCGAATATAAACATAAGTATAAACAATGAAATGGAATGTAAATCATATTGTCGAATGGTGTATAACCTAAATTTAGTAGAGGAATCGAGTCAAATGGAGTTTAACTCAGGAAATTGAATAAAATGATTTGAGAACTAAAATTTGGAAAAAAATTTCGAGGGTGAACATTTCCTTAATTCCAATCATGAGAGGGTGAGCCGAGTAAACAAGCATGTTAATGGAATAATATTTCATGTAACTTGAATGGGAAATATATAGAAAATGTATCGGAATTGAGTAAACAAATTTAATTCGAATCCATTTTCCGAGTAAAGAGATAATAACGACTGAAATAAATAAGTTGAAATGAACTTGAGTAAGATAGACGATGGCATAATATGAATAGATAAAATAAAATTTGCTTAATACAAGTGAAATGAACGGGAGTATACTTAAGCGATAAAGGATAAACTTCATTTGGGTTGCTGGCTTGACATAAAAATATTGGTTTTGGGGTTAAATGATTAATGTATGTTAGGTAAGTTGCTATATATTGTATATATGTTGATTTTCATGTATATGTAAGTTTTGGCAGGTGTAAGAAGTCGCATTTCGTTTTGAAGCTCGCTTGCGCTAAATACTAAATGCAAAGGTAAATAAAAACCGCAAAATAAACGCTAAACGAGGTACGTACTTGTGGTATATGGTTTTGTGGTTTTATATTTTGTTTTCCCCCATTTTGGGATGCCTCATCGTTGGATGAGATGTATATTGAGTCATATGTATTTTGGGATTCTTCCCAGACCTCTCCGTACAAAGGAGATGCTGTCGAATTTTTCCGTGATTTCGGGAGTTAGAAAAATTTACGAGTTTTACAACCATACTTGTTTTGGAAAATATTATTTTAAAATATGGTTTTGAAATAAATATGCACTTAATATCGGTTCGTTCTCTTTTCGAGGACGAAAAGACTTTAAGTGGGGGAGAATGTAACGACCTGAAAATTCGAACCAATTTGAAAATGTCATTTTGGCTAATTCGAAGAATTTTGAATATTTAAAGTGTTTTATTTTAAATAATAACGACGGAAAAATTTGTTTAATCGAAGTTGAAAACGAATAAATTTATTTTATTATATAACGAGCCTGAAATGGCGCGGCAGTTTGAAAATTCGATTTTAAATTTCAATTGAATGTATAGAATTCGTTTTAAATCGGAATTGGGACGACCCGGGAAAATATAACTCTGTTTGACGATATCTTCCCAATGAATGTGAAAAATTGAAATTTCGCCGGATAAATCGCGAGTTATGAGTAAATCAAAATTTCAAAAGGTCGCTATGGAATTTGTATAATTATTTATATAGCCCTGCAGTTTGAAAATTTAATTTCAAAGTTCAATCGACTGTACAGGATTCAAAACAAATCGGATTTTAGCGAAACAAGAAATATTTAAATCTGTTTGATAATATCTTTCCAACGAATCTGAAAAATCGAAATTTCGTAATGGAAATCAAAAGTTATGATCAAATGAATATTCAGAATAGTCGCTGCAGAAAATATAAGGGCCTGTAAAATAGCCATTTTTCAAACGACCTCTGTTTTCGATGAAACTGGCGTCATTGGACCCGAAATGTCGAATTATTGCTAGGTTTCAATTTTCAGAATTTTTCGAATTAGTATGTGAGCGTGGCAAGTGAAAACGCGTTTTACCTGTTGATAGTTAAATTGGATCGACCAGAAAAAAGGCCATTTTTTCAAATGGTCTCGGAATTCGACGAAATCAGTTTTGTTGGGACCGTATCGTCAAAACAAAGACAGAAATAATTTTTCTGGATTTTTCGGGGTCAGTATGTGGCCCCGGTAATGTAAAATGTACGTTAAAAATCTGATATGCGGTAACAGTGTGTGTGTTAACCAGTCTGGACCTGATTTTTATATATAAATAAAACCCCTTAACACCACATCAGCCATTTCCACTCCTCCACCTAAATTTTTCTTGTTAATGGCTGAACAAAATTTCAAAACCCTAGATCTAAATTCAAATTTCAACTCAAAATAAAACTTCTCCGAATCATAGCTTATTATATACCGATTCGAAGATCTCGACGATACGAACTCGCTGGTGGTCTCAGATCTGACATGCAGTGAAGGACATGGCCGGAAATCGTGGTCAAAGCTCAGATTTTCGTTACCCTAAAACACTAATTTGGGGGTTTTTGATTCGGGATGAAATCGCGAAATCGGGGAACTGGGTATTGTAGAGGGGATCGATACGAGTTCAATGATGGTATGCATGTGATTTATTGTGGTCTAGAACGATGGGAATTCGAGTTTGAAGTCAGAGAAGCACAACCGTTCATCAGGTTCGCGGCGGCAGTGGGGACCACCAGAGGTGGTGATGCCGATGGCCGTGGATGCGCCGGGAGGAGAGCTTCAGGAAGGGGGTAGTCTCGAAGTGAACGGCGGCCGGAGGTGGGAGCATTCGCCGGTCAAAGTCGGTTGAAAATGGGTTGTGGGTGCGGCCGGCTACTGTAGCGAGCAAGAAGGAGTGAGCGGGAAGGAGGAACCCGATGCTGACGTGCCCAGGGGAAATTGGGTGGGTTTTTTTTTTTTTTTTTTAAATTCAAACTTTTTCAAATGGAAAAACACTCATAACTTCTTCGTTTTAAATCGGATTTGGACGCGGTTTGTTGCGTTGGGATCGTGGCGGAATTGCGGACGTTTTGGCACTAACCTGGCTGCGTTTCGAGACTGTCAAATTTTGGGCCTTTTCTGGACGTTCGATTCGAATTGAAATCCAAAGGTGAGTGTTTATTCGCTCACGAAATTCTGAATCCATCCCATATTTATCAAATTAATGTATGAAATGAATTGGATGTATGGTTGTGATTGATTTGGTGAATGATTGCTTGAAATTTGACATGCAAGTGTTAACATGCATTGAAAATCGATAAATTAGTTATTTAAATTTAATTTAAATTTCTAGTTAGAATTCCGACACTTGATAACTAGTAAAATGATTCAATTTACTGTTGAATAAACGATGTGATAGCTGCCTTGATTGATTTGATTTCTGGATGAATATTGCTCGGACTGTTCTGTTATGCAGTATATGATGTTGTGTGCCCATGTGACGAAAAATCCCAATTTACCCTTGATGTTACGGGCATCGAATGAACCCGGGATTTATCGATAAAATGAATTAAGAACACAGAGTGAAATGATAAATCTCTGTGACCCCGATTTGGATTGAAATGATAGATCCATCCCGAATATCGAGAAATTAAATATAAAATCACTTGGCCGTAGGATAGCAAATTATATACGGACACCGGTCGGTTAAATAAAAATCTTGTTTAACCATGGACTTTGAAATTATTGTTAACAACAATATAAGTGATGTTTTAAAGTTTATTTCCTTTGAATTTGAATTTGGAATTTTAAGTAAAAAGGGAAATAAATCTGTGTCGAAATGATAGCAAATAAAGGGGTATAATTTTATTTAATCGAATTCATCGAGATTGAATTGTTTTGCCTGCAGTTGAAATTTTCTGTAAGTCGGTCTTGATTTTGAATTAAAATATGAATTTGAATTCGACACTCGTTATACATGTGAAAATCTTTGAAACAATGAAATGAATTTGTAATTTCGATATATGTTATAAATCGAATCTTGAATGGGAATATGGATTGAAATCGAATTCGGTTTATTTGTAATAAATTGAAATTGTTGGAATGGGAACACGGGTTAGAGTTAACCATCTGAATTGAATTGGCGAATTTGAAATGAATGTAAATTTGAAATGAAGTCGATCGAAATTGTGAATTTGAATTTATGTACTTGAAGTTGAAATGGAATTTCAAGTGAAATCGAAATCGAGCGAACGATTCTAATTCCTACAATAGTATGTCAAACCATTTTTCAAACTATTTATTTATATATTATTTCCTTTATAACTATTTATTTTATAAATTATTTTGAATAAGTAATTCTTTTATAATAAATTATTTATTCTATGAATTATTTTATTGTTTAATTATATATTTTAATAAATTCGTCAAACTCTACTTTTATTACAAACTATTATTTCAAACCATTTTAATTATGCATTTGAACTATTCAAATATATTGTTAACTATTTTGATATTCAAAAATTATTTAAGTTGGAATGAGTTCGAGATGTTGTGCGTAAATGGAAAATCCCATTTGAATAATATTCTATTTAGAATATGAAAATGATTTCGAAACATGATATTTCGATATGAAACACGAACTTCTTTGAAAGGTAAAAGCACTGACCGGTGTGAAAAATGTAAACGTTTGGTTGTCAAGGAGACCGGAGTCGACATAAGGCATACTCTCTGTCAGTGTCGATACCACTTTGACAACTGTGTACGCGGTGGAAGTTCCAGAACCGGAGTAGGCTGGTATGGAGGCGATTACTGGATTTGAAGAAAGAGAACGATGATGGATTAGCCTTGACCTTCGGATCATAATTGAAATGACTAAAACAGGAGCCATCCCCGGGTTAATGAGATCGCATCTCTGATCGAACGCGCTCCTTCGAAACCATCTCTATTACTGTTGTGATCGATTTGGGTGCACCCCTTTGAATATGGGAATGTCGTTCGAGGTGGGCGGTAGTTGCGGCTATGCGTTACCACCGGCCTGGGGCCCGCGAATTCGGTAGAATCCTACCGGGGTATTCCTCAGTGCCTTGTCATATTATCCTGATCGAGCCCCTACGATTTTGATTTAACGTTGTCATATCACGGCGCATCCCTATCCACCGACGTACTGGTGTGTTATATGCAAACTGTACGGCAATGGTATAAACGGCGTAAGGGTAACATGGTAATCCCGCTTACGCTATTTTCGATAATTATACTTTACTGAATAAACACTATTGTAATAGCGTATTATACTATGTATGTATTAGTTTAACGGATCCTTGAGAGATGGAAAAATCCCGTAACATCTCTTGAGTTACTGCACCTTGACACCGATATTATTCTGTATTTTAATTTGACTAATATGAGATGATTTAGTGCTGATTCGAGTGTTTGTTGTGTTTTCTTTTTATGCAATACGCTCGGGTCAGCAGATGTTGCAGTTAATGAAGATTGTCTTGCCTTGGAGATCGAAGACGGAGTTTGATATACATGTATCCACTACATTCTATTTCCGCTGCATTATGTGTATGTAAGTGTATAACTCTGATTGATTTGAATATTGTAACTCAAGTGTATATGTTTAAATGTTTTGAAATATTATTTGTTTATTATATGTTGTCCTTCCGCTGTGAGGTTCTGTGATTGTTTTTCTTCCTTTCTTCTTTTTCTTCTTTTTCCCCAAATAACTATCTGGGTTGGCGATTCGTTTGGGTCGACATGTGTGGTTTATTGTCGGTTTAAACGGTCAAAAATCTGGGTCGTTACACATATATCATAAAGATGTGATTTTTATTGTAAAACAATTTATTTCAAAAAACGATTAATTTATATATATCATAAAGATGTGATTTTTATTGTAAAACAATTTATTTCAAAACACGATTATTTTATATAGTTTATACATAAGGTAAAAAGGTTATTTTTGGTGTTAAAACAATTTATTTAAAACACTAATATTTTAAATAGTCTATATAAATGATAAAAATGTTATTTTTATTTTTCAAAGAATTTATTCAATACATGAACTTCATCCAACTCATGAATTTTATTCAATACATGAATTTCTATTCAACACATGAATTTTATTTCAACACATGAATTTTATTCAATACATGAATTTTATTTCAATACATGAATTTTATTTCAACACATGAATTTTACTCAACACATGAAATATTTCAGAAAATTTTGGCAGCATAACGGCAGGGTAGTTAAAACCGACACCGTCCCTAGTATGGCTCCTCGCTCTATCTTAAAGCCTCGTAGATTTTGACAATGGTGATTTTCAATATCTAGTTCGTACGCAGACAAATTTTCCCATACACTAATCCAATTGGGATTTCAACCACAATCAATCATTTCAAATAAACCATTCATGATATTGACCAAATTTTCACATCAACCAATAATCCAAACAATATCACAACCAATATATATCGTCCATGGTCTGTGGATGAGGGGAGTGTGTGTATATATATATATATACATACGTATATAACTATATTTCGATTTCATTTCAATATCATTTCAATTTATTTCAACGCATATATCTTATTTACAACACATATATAACTTATACATCGAACATACAACTTATACAACGCTTATACATGAGGAGTACAACGCATATATAACTCATACTTCAACTTTATAATTTATACATTGTTGTTTCCATATCGTTTATAATTCAGAAATCTCACATTGGGTTCCACTCCTCCAAAAGTTGCAAAAGGCTCACAAAAATATCTGGTCTCTTCTAGAATGTGGAAGACGTCCGCACGAGTCCACTGACTCTTGTTTCACTGGATTTCGTCAACAATCAAGAAAGACATGATTTTTATTGTAAAATCATAAACCGCAGCGCTTTAAAGTGCTATAGAACGGTTTAAAATATATAAAGCTGTTACCTTTCTTATTTGGTTCCCAACTAGGTTTTGATCTTACACTTAAACCATTGCACGATAGGACAATCAGCCACTGCCACTTGGAAGAGGAAGGAGAGGCGCGCAGAACGAGGGGTGGGGCGCTCAGTTCGGTGGTGGATCCCGTTCGTGGCGGCGGTTTGAAGACGCCGACTTCGAGGGGTCGATCTCGACGGTGGGGTAATGACAGGAGATGAGGTCGGTGTTGATTTGAGGAGGAAGGCGAGCACTTTAAAAAGTTCCACAGGAGTAGGAGGTTTTGGTGGACGGAGTGGTCGGAAAATGATCGGGAAGCTTTGAACGGCTTTCAGCCGCCAGTCGAGGGAGATAACGAGGGTTTATGGATTTTTTTTTATATTTTTAACTAATGAATGAAATTTTCCTCTTGGCCAATATTTATATAAAGTCGAAAATAGGGTTTTCTCCAAACAAACCCTAATCCATACCCAACGACTACCGTCCCTAGCTAAATGACACCATTCTGAACACAATGGGATGTGTTTCGTAGGCCCATTCGACGCTTTCAGTCCATTTTCCTTCAAATTAAAATATAAAACATTCGATATTTAATTTGAACATACATTTCAATTCGCCGGGGCCACATATTGATCCCAAAAATTCTAGAAAAATAAATCTATCTATGTTTTGACGATACGGTCCCAACAAAAATAGTTTCGTCGAATTCTTAGACCGTTTGAAAAATGGCCATTTTCTGGTCGATCCAATTTAACAGAAATCAACCAAACACATTTTCCTTTGCCACGCTCACATACTAACTTCAAAAATTATGGAATTTGAAACCTAGCAATAATTTGACATCTCGGATCCAACAAAAGTGGTTTCGTGGAATTCTGAGGTTGTTTGCAAAATGACTATTTTCACGGGCTATATATATTCTATAGCGGTAATAACCCGGAAATCCGAGCCAATTTAAAATTTTGTTGGATCCGTTTTTTGCAAACGATCTCGGTTTTCAACGAAACCACTTTTGTTGGATCCGTGATGTCAACTTATTACTAGGTTTCAAAATTCGTAATTTTTTGAATCAATATGTGAGCGTGGCAATGGAAAACGCGTTTGACTAGTTTCAGTTGATTTTAATCGACTGGAAAATGGCCATTTTTCAAACGGTCTCCGAATTCGACGAAATTAGTTTTGTTAGGACCGTATCGTCAATACGAAGTTAGAAAATACTTTTTGGGAATTTTTAGAGTCAGCATGTGACCACAGTAAATTGAAATGTGCGTTCAAATTCAATATATAGAGTTATATTTTAATTTTGACGAAAACTGATCGTAACTATCGAATCGGCTTACGATACATATCCCATTGTGTTCGGAAGGGGGTATTACCCTGGGGACGACAGTCGGTGGACTTGATTTCGAGTTCAAACAAAAAGTCAACTTTTATTGGAAATAAATAAATATAATAATATAGTATATGTACACCTTTTGGGTCAACCCTAAAACAGAACCCACAGTCAAATTAAAAATAGAAAACCCGCGCCTCCTTTTTTCCCCAAACCCCTGTCGCCACCGCCGTTCATCACCCAAGGCCGCCGCCTCTGGCGCTCCCCACCTCCGACCTTCCTCCCTCCTCCAGCCACTGTTCCGCCCTCTCCATTCCCACAAACCCGAACCCAAAAAGACCTAACCCTCCAAATGAAGGAAACCACGCCGCCCGGGCTCAAGCCCGCTACCTCCGATCCACCCTTCGACCATCCCCAAGGCCGTCGCCCTCCGGCTCTTTCCTCCCCTTTGCTAATTTAAACCGTGGCCCCTTTAGCACCCAAAACCGTTTCACCTCACCACCAGACCACGACCGCACCACTGTCGACCTCCGCAGCCCCCTCCGATTCCTCTTCTTCCCCATTCGCTGTAAGCTTTTATCTTTCTTTTTTATTTTTATTATTTTATTTACTTATTTTGTTTGGCTTTAATTTATTTTAAATATTTTGTTAGTTTAATCAATTTAACAATCTGATTTTCGTGAAGAATAATATACTTTGTTTTTCAAAACAAAAAGAGGTTTTATTTTTAAAAAAAATATAAAATAGCATGGTTTCATTAGAAATTAAAATAAATACATTGTTTTAAAAAAAATATGAACAATGATAGAAAAGATATATGATAGAGAAAGATTAAAAATATGATTTTTATTATATTACTATCAAGATAAAAATAGAATTTTTATCTATATAGTAGCGGTGTAAAAATAGAATTTTTATCTATATAGTAGCGGTGTAAAAATAGAATTTTTATATATATAGTAGCGGCATAAAAATATGATTTTTATATACTAGAGAATATAAAAATGTGATTTTTATATATGTAGTGGCTACGAACGATGAAATTAACAAAAGGCGAGCACGACGAAGATTTCTACATATGAAGAGTCGCGGTGTATTGGTTTAGCTAGTTGGTGAGAACTCCTTACCTTTAATTTATTTCTAGTTTGAACTATACACTAGGATGTAGACGGTGTTTAGCAGCACCCGACACCCGTCGTCCACAGACTAGGGATGACTTGTTTGTTTGGTTGCTATGTTGTGAAATTTGATTGAGTGGTGTGGAATGAAATAAAATATTTTGTAGTGGAAAATATTTTATGGTTAAAAATATAATTTTTACCATGTATATAAAATAAATATTTATAAACAAATCGGACAATTTGTTTATATACACTGATTTGATGGACATTGATTGGGACGATAAATTTTACACATCGCCTAACTACACAAATAAAATGTGTGTTTGTTGATTTTGAACCCCACACGGGTATTGGAATGATATTTGACGTACACTAATCCCGATTGTTTAGTTGGATGTCAATCGATGGGTTGACAGACTGTGTAAGCGTTAATTATTTATATTTAATGCTTATGCAGTTGTGTGGTGCACTCTGGAAGATGGTTGTTGATTTATCATTGCTGTTATATATATGTGTTATAGGGAATCCATATAATTAACGTTATATGGTAATTGATTGGGCCTCATTCCAATCTGGAAAAGAAGAAATATAAATTCATGTGTTGAATAGAAATATAAATTCATGTGTTGGATAGAAATATAAATTCATGTGTTGAATAGAAAAATATATATTCATATGTTGAATAGAAAAATAAATATTCATGTGTTGAATAGAAAAATAAAAATTCATGTATTGAAGAAAATATTTATTTGTTGAATAGAATAACAAAGTTGTTAAAATATATATAAAAGCCGTTGATTAGATTGACGCCATTTTGACGTGAACGGTATTTATATCGATTTTATTCATTTTTATAATGAATATAGAAAAGAAAGTGATTTCAAAATATAACGTTTCAAAAATATTATCATTTGTATATCGATGATGTGGAATATTCAATTTTGATTAGAAATTGAATACGAAGTTGAAATCGTTTTGAAAACGAATTTAAAACGATTTATAAAATACGTTTCGAAAGGAAATCGACGAAATATATAATATATATATATATATTATATATATATATATATATAATGGCCTGAATAGAACGCGCCGCGCCGTGGCAATTCATGAATTTCGACCATTGACTTCGAATGGACATTGCGGGAGATCCGACCGTCGGATTCTCCTAAAACTAGAACCGTTGTGTTCGTATCGAAAAGAGCTTTCTAACGAATATTAGAGATTTAAAATCTAACGGTTGGATTTGGCATTATGTCCAAATCAAATTTGGACAAGGTCGCTGCAAGTGCAGTTCGATGGCCGTTGATGGAAGTCGACTGTACGGGCCTTGATAAAATTATTAAAAATAGTAATAATTTGTGTAAAATCATAAGAAATGATTTGTGAAGATTTGGGATGAAAAACTCCATATTTGAAAAGATAAAAGTAGATTTTTATCGAAATGAACTAGTTTTGAACTAGATTAATAATTTATTTATTTTTAAAATAAATAAATTGGATTTGAAATGGTTTTGAAAATAACCAAAATTTCCAATAATTGAATTGGAATGGATTTGAATCGAAATTGTCTTTGGAATATTTCGATGTTGGATTTCGTGATGATACAGATATTGTTACAGGAATTTGAAAGATATATTAATATCGTTATTTCCAGTACGATATTTGTTGGTCGTAGAATTTGATATTGAATATAAGCTGATATATTTTCTATTCAGAGCCTTGTATATAATATCAAATGTGATTTGGGTTTGTAGTGAATGGTGTCTTCATTAACACTGCACTTAAACCCTGTTGAGAAAAAGATTAAATCTTTTTATTTAGATTTAATGAAGTATACCAATTAAATGGTATTTAATTGAAATTGAAATTGAATTTGAATTGATTTTTGGGTTTATCGTGAACATTGTTTTAAATAACACTTGTACTTTAACCCAATAATTAATGAATGTGATTTTGGGTTTTTCGTGAACCGTGTTTTAGATGACATTGGTTCTTTAACCCAGTTAAAGATAGGATATTGATTTCTATGAAGATTAAAACTAAGTGGGGTTTTAATGAATCTTTAATTAGATTGAAATGGTAGAGAATGGAGTATCACCAGTTTTGCTCCAGGCGATAGTTAAATCTTTAATTAGATTTGAACGTGAAATGGTAATTGAATTTACCGATAACACCGTGGTGTTAGATATGAAGTATGCCCAGTTTTGCTTCATGGGATGAATAGGTTGGGACTGGGAAATAAAATAGATGATTACTTCGGTGTGGTTCGCTAATCCCGACTAGTTTGAATTGATATTCAAAAGAAGATTAAAGAATAAATTTATAGAATTTATCTTTGATAAAATTAATGGGAACCTTTCCCAAAGTATAGGAATATTTGAATAAAAGAATATTCTGAATTGGAATGAGGCGTATGTTGTGTTTGTGTAACACTTGTTTATTATATATGCGAGTTATTCAGGAAGACCGGGTTTATCCCATTCTGAATAGTTGATTCGACGTGGTGTCGAGGATTATAATGGTGGTCAAAGACCGGAGGTCTTCACGTCGTTTGGGTGATTACTGATGATCTTGATTGGGCCATACACCCAAGAGGAGGGAATCAGTTAGTGATCATCCAGACGTACTTGGAGATCGATGGATATGCGGGGTACTATGTGCCTGCGGTTTCGTTCAGACCTAGAACGAACTTGTAAATGGACTGAGTGTCTGACATTGGATTTTATTCTGTGTGATTGATTTCTATTAAATATATATCTGTTTGGCGGCGGAGAATTTATTCTCTAGCTTACCGCCCTTGTCTGAGACATACGAGCTCAATGGTTATATATTGATGGATATTAAACGCATGGAGTGAATTGCCTGTATGGCATGCCTAAGTGGCAAATGATCAAGGCTTCTGTTGAAAAGCAAAGTCTTGTGGGTGATGATCAAAGCACGACCTTTGTGGCATAGCTTTGTGTAGCGTTGATTCGCAAGCCACACACCCCGGTAGTGGACCAGAAACAGGAGAGGACTTCAGGAAGGGCATGCATTTCCTTCTAGCTAGAAGTGGCGTCAGTGGTTTTACATGCCCTGACGAGTTTGACTTATGTGGTTGTTGCTGTTGCGAGGCTCCTCGGGTATATCGGTCGATCCGGGACCGATGGAGTCATTGGACTCATTGACACCCCAAAGGGTGGGGAAACGCAGTGTTCAGGCATTTTAATCCACATCGGTGGACCGGTCCTGACGATCCAAGGGCCCACCTGAGTCTGGGTCCTGAGGGGCGGGCTAGAGCATCTCGAATCGGTAGAGGACTATCTTTTTCCTCAGTTCACGGATGGAAATCCAACTTCCAATACGTGACTTTGCGGTTCTGATTGTTGAGCCTAGTATGGCGACATGATATATGGTACCCATGCCGTCTATGATTGATATTTATGATTGAAATTGTTTTAATACTATGCACTTATAGTAATAATAAAAGATGAAATCTTGCGTATCAAGCATTCTTTGGCTATTATAAGGTAAAACCCTATCCTCCGGCTTGTGTTGCATTGTGTGATGGGACCTGGGTCTTATAATAGCTTCATTGTTCCTTATTTAGCATTGCGCTGTTGTTTTATGCACTGGTATTTTTGGGAGGAAACCCGTTCTGTAACAATCCACATTCTACGCATCTAGGATCGTAGAATAATTATTTCTTTTTCTAGGTAAGTCGTATGGTCGTGTACTTTTGGGAAACGACTAGTGGGGTCATTTCCCATGTTCATGATTTTTGCCAATTTTTAAATGACCGTTTTGCCCCTAGTAGATCTTGTTTCGTCCATAACTTTTGACGGGAAAGGAATTTTGACCTGAAACCACTTCCATTAGCTCCGGATGATGGTTTCTCTTTCCGTAGAGTGGTCATAATAGCCAAACGGATTACCGTTTGGGAGATATGACTAAATTAAGGTTTAAAGGGTTATTTTCAGCTAATTGGGCTTAACCGGGTAATTAGCAGCTAGGCCCAAAGGGGGATTTCGGGATTAGTGGTACTTAGGGGCTGCTAGGGTTATGATTTCGGTTTTTACTTCATTTTCCAACCGCCTAAGACATTCCTTCAAGTATAGCCATGGCCTCCACCTTCTAATTTCACTCCAAATCACCTCTAATCACTTTCTAATCAAAGATTAAGCAAAACTACATCAAACCAAAGGGGATTAGCACCAAATCAGAGAGAGAGTTGCTGGAACACATAGAGATTGGATCTATATCAGAGGAGTTTCAGTTCTGAAAGTTTAATTGTGCTAAAGGTGAGTGATTTGCTTAGTTTTTTCACTAATTACGGCTAATTAGGGTAATTAGCGAAGATTAGCGAAATTATGGCTCAGAAAAATCGAGAAAAATTCCCAAAATTCTAAAACATCATTTTATGCCTCTGATATGAATTTGGGTTAATTTGGACTAATTTTGTTAATCCCGGAATTTAGGGGATTAAGGGGTGATTAGTGTTAATTAGCGAAATTAAGCATGATAAAATTCTGGAAAAATATTCAGAAATTCATAAATATTGTTTTAGACCTCTGTTAGAAAATTTGGCTAATTTGGTTAAGTTTTACTAATCCTATCATTAGTTGTTCTTAAACATGCTTAAGGGGAAAATATGCATTTTTGGGTATGTTTGATCCGTTTTAACCTATCATATTGTTGTTTTGGTGTTTGTGGTTGATTATGCATGTTGCTATGACTGTATGAAATGCTTTGTGATTGATTTCAATAGTTAGAATGGTCGAAAACGTCGTCGAATGGCGTAAACACTTGCTGGAACAGTCTCAGAAAACAGTGCAGGGTTCGGATCGGATCGGACATAGGGCTCGGATCGGATATGTTGAACTGAGCAAAGAATCCGATCGGATCGGAACCCAACACTTGGGGGAAAATGGCAAAAAGGAAGGCCACGCTAGCTGAACTGGGATCGGATCGGATCGAGGAGGACGGATCGGATCGAGGAGGACGAATCAGATCGAGGAGGACGGATCGGTGTGAAGGCATGAGAATGGATCGGATAGGAGCATGTGAAGGACGAGGGCACGGATCGGAACGGAGGCACGAGCTGGAGGGGAGATGACACCCGACCCGACCCGAGGTAAAGCACCCGAACCGAACCGATGGAAGACAACCGACCCGAACCGCACTAGGAGAAGACCCGACCCGAACCGCACCAGGAGAAGACCCGACCCGAACAGATGAAGGACACCCGACCCGAACCGATGGCTTGAGAAGGAACCCGACCCGACCCAGTATTGACCAATAACCCGAGATGCAAAGGTAGTCCAATATGGGAAGTTAGAGCTTAGGATCCAGTTGGGAACCAATGAGTTTACTTCATAGTTGGACTTTGCTGCGGGACATGTGCTAAGGAGTTGTCGGTATTCATAACTTTGGTTCATCACTGAGAGATGGACAGTGGGCTTGTAGTGATAGTTATACGGGATTGGATTCCGCCATGGCCCAAAGTATTAGGTGACCAAAGTAGTGGATATCGTATGTTTTACGCACTGAGTGAGGGATGTGAGGATGATTGCTATGCTTGATTGTTTGACATCACTATGACATGCACACCCCCACCCCCGTTATCTTTACACCATTTGAAAGGGCACCTTAGAGTGTTGTACAGTATGTAGTGCTAACTCTTTGGTTGCAGGTCCAGGTTCAGGTATGATTGGATTATACCTGTTATTATTCTATTTAGATGCTTATCGCTCATACCAGACTTTTTGTCTGACCCAGAGTTTTATGTCTCTTCTTATTACTCTGGGTGCTCACACGAGCAGACTAGAGACAGGTTAGGTGGATGCACGGGTAGCTGTACTGGAGACGAGCAGGAGGCTTCCACGTATGATATTTATGTATTATCTCCCTATGTTATCGATGGTCACTGCTTGGGCATTAGTAGTGTACCTTTTCCTTTCTTTTGTTTAGAGACAGTATTTTTGAAGTTGTAATAAGGATGTTGGATCATAAGCTGTATTTTGGATTTCCGCTGCCATGTTAGACATGATTTAGTTTTTCAGCTTATGCACTGTCTCGCCTGTTTTATGTCAAAGTTATGTGATTATTATATTTTATTCCATGCGCTGTGAGACATTCTACAGGTTCTGTGTTAGTTCTTCACCTTCTTTCCTTCCGACGATCGTTCCGTGCTAGTTAGATATGTGTACAGCGCACTTTCGGAGGAAATGTCAGCTAGTATAGGGCGGGTCGTTACATTTGGTATCAGAGCCCTAGGTTGCGTAGTTAACCTGGGGAAAGTCATCAGGGAGAGATATTATACGTATATGAGAGCGCGTATTTGTGATTATTTTGATTTTTCAAAACTGGTTTTCAAAGCTATATAGATATATATATACTATTAGTATGTCTAAGGATGAAGTCGCACTGCACTGACACCACAAAGAAGATAGTTAATCGTTTTCTCTGTACAGATTGAACGATGAGCCGATACGTGAGGGGTACTGGTAGAGGAGCCCATAATGGGAATGCTGCTGAGATGAGGACGATGTTTACTGACCTCATGAGAGAGATGCTTAGGGATGTTCAGAGGGCAGCTCCTAATGTTGCTAACGGTGGTGGTGCAGCAGTGCAGGCGCTTAGGGCCGATTTCGCCAAGCTTAACAAGGATTATACTAGTCTTGGTGGGAAGCCGTTCCACGGAACGGAGTCGGCTACGGTTGTTCAGGATTGGTTGGATAGCTGTGAGCGTATCTTCGAAGACTTGGGTATTGAAGATGCCATGAAGAGGAAGCTAGCATCCCGTCAGCTTCAAGGACGAGCAATGAATTGGTGGAATGCTATTAAGGCAGCAACTCCAGAGGATCAGATTACATGGGATCAGTTTAAGGCTCGTTTTTGCGATAAGTTTATATCAGCTGCTCAGAAGTCAGAATTGTTTAGAAAGTTTATGGAGCTTAAGCAGAACGGAAGGGCAGTTTCAGAGTATGTTGCTGAGTTCGATACTTTATCGAAATATGGGTTATCTCTTATCGACACTGCCGAGAAGAAGAACGAGAAGTTCATAACTGGTTTAGATGGGTACTTGGGGGAAAGGCTTATAAACCACATCGATGAGACGTTTGAATTGATTGTAGGAAAGGTATTAAGGTCAGAAAGTCTTTACCCTAAGCCTAAGACTGAGGTCGCTAATGCATCTGCAAAGGAGCCAAAGCCGCAAGCAGGCGGCGGAGGCAAGAGTAATTCCCAGACTAAGAGGAAACAAGACCAAACCATGGATGGTCAGAGTAAGAAGAATAAGAAAGATGGCGAGTGCTTTAGCTGTGGCAAGAAGGGCCACTATGCCAGAGATTGTCGAGAAAAGCCTGGGGAAAGGAAGTGCTTTAATTGCGGCCAAGCGGGACATCGCAAGAATGAATGTCCACAATCTCCTAGGGAGAAGCAGATCGTGAAAGCATATGCTATCAACGCTATTCCTTCTTCGTCGAATGCCCCAACTGCGGCACAGAAGGAAAAAGGTGTCGTTATTCGAGGTATGCTTTCTATTTAAGATGTTTCTGTTCGAGTTTTTTTTAATAACAAGGTTTCCCATTCCTTCGTACCTAGTGACCTGGTAGATAGGTTGGAATTGGAACCCGAGATAGTCGATAGACCTTTAGTAGTGACAAACCCGATAGGTGGTTTGACTAGTCTTTGTAGGATTTGTCGTAATTTGGTCTTATCGAGTCATGGATGTATGTTTGTTTTGATTGCTTTATTTCGAGCTTTACTAGGTTTGGCTTGATTTTGGGAGCCGATTGACTCCAAAGGTATAGAGTGGTAGTAGGTTATGAAGAGTCTTTGACGACCGTTAGAGTGGATAATGGACGAAAGGTGGTATTGGATCGCCTACCTTATGATGAAAATGATAACGGGAGTTAGAGAAGCAAATGTACATTGGATGTACAGTAGTTGGTCAGGACTTGGTCATGCGGTCGATGATAATTTCAAGTAAGATTGGCAAGGATAGCCAAAGTCAGTTATGGATGCTTGAGTGTTTGGATGTTTTGCTCATGTCATCTCACGTAGATCGTCTGAACTCGGAGGAGATGTTCCTTGGGTGCTTGTCTGATATTGGTTTAGGCCTTTGGGACTTGTGCTCGGGGAATGTCGAGGTCGACTAGGATGGTCTGCATGAGAGATAGGTAGTTGTTGCGATTTTCATTGGATGATATCTTGGTTTACTCGAAGAGTGATGGGCAGTTGTGACAGGATAAGACTATTCGATGGTATGGACTGCCCCGAGTTAGACTCGATAGGGTTATGAGATGACTCGAGTGGGACTCAAGAAAGATGCAAAGTAATGAATCGTTTAGGACCATATGTTAATGTTCTTTTTGAAAGAATAGGATGTGTTCGTTGGTCCAGGAAGGTGCACCGAAGGTTAGGACGATTCAAGTTGGACTTGAACTCGTAAAATAAAATAGATGTTCAATTGATCTTAGAGATGCAACGAATAGGGAGACGACTCACGTTGGACTAGAGTTTGTAGGTAATGGATACTCAAGACTGGGTCTGAGTTATGGGTAATAGATTAACTCGAGTTGGACTCAAGGAGGCTGCAAGGAATTGGATTGGCTCGAGTTAGACTCGAGAGGGCAGCAGGATAATGGATAGGCTTGGGTGGGACTCGAGTGTTTCAGGCGGACTAAAAGCAGGGGTATCTGGGGACGCCCGTTACCTTGGATCCGTTGGACGTGATCTAGTTATCCTTAGAGGATAAACGTGCGTTGGACGTACGGTAGTCCGTTTGGAGGCTGGGCTTCCATTAGTTATTGATGTTGGTTGGACCAGACATATAGGTGTTGATGTATTCAAGGATTTAGCAGGTGATAGATAGGATTTGTTTGATGGATGCTATGGTTGCTATGTTTGTTCCTACCTTTCTTCTCTTGATTAGACTATCACCTGTAAGGATCCTGTTAAATGGAAATAGGATAGGTTTGTTGATCATAGCGAGATGATGGGTGTATGATACTTTACGTTAGACTTGAAGTATGTTTGGGCATTGTGGAGCGTCCGTTGATCTTGGAGATTCCGCGGATATAGGAGATTCAAGTTGGACTTGGACTCATAGGTAGGGTACCTAGATTCATTGGATGAGTCTAGTTCACCATTAGAAGGTGAATGTACGTTGGACGTGCAGTACAGATATGGGTAAGGTACCTAGATTCATTAGATGAGTCTAGTTCACCTTTAGAAGGTGAATGTATGTTAGACGTACGGTACAGATATAGATGTAGTGCCTAGGGTCATTGGATGGATCTAGTTTGCCTCTAAGAGGTGAATATACGTTGGACGTGCAGTATGGATGTAGGCAAGATTCGGGTTAGACTTGAAAGGACATTAGGAATGTAGTTGGTAATTTGACGTATATGGTTGGATTACCTAAGAAGATGACCGTACGGACGGATGCCGTAGTACCGGACTAGGTGCGGTAGCTGATGCATTGGGTAGGAGACATGCCAGTTTAGAGGCTATGTTTCTGGAATGGAAGCTACTAGAGTATATCATGGGGCATGACTTCAGACCTAAGTGTGAATTGGATTCAGAAACGCTAGTAAGCTTGACGATTAGATTGATCTGGATTGAGTGGAACAGTTCCAGTCAGAGGAACGATCCTAACCTATTGGAAATCGCCTCTAGGATAAAGATGGGAATCGACGGCGAGAGGACGACTGTACTTGGGAAGTAGAGGATGACATAAGAAGGTCGTATTTGAAGCTCTTTGTCTGGTAAGATCTTAGCGGCGATGATTCTTCCTTTGTTAGAAAACCGCATGCTAGGATATGCTTGTTGTACTATCATGTATGTTTGATTGTTTGAAATTGGTTGATAGGCATGCGGGACCCATTGTTGTTTCTTAGTTAAGGAATTTCGGGAGCGAAATTTCTTAAGGGGGGGGGGGGGGGGAGAATGTAACAACCCACATTCTACGCATCTAGGATCGTAGAATATTTATTTCTTTTTCTAGGTAAGTCGTATGGTCGTGTACTTTTGGGAAACGACTAGTGGGGTCATTTCCCATGTTCATGATTTTTGCCAATTTTTAAATGACCGTTTTGCCCCTAGTTAATCTTGTTTCGTCCATAACTTTTGACGGGAAAGGAATTTTGACCTAAAACTACTTCCATTAGCTCCGGATGATGGTTTCTCTTTCCGTAGATTGGTCATAATAGCCAAACGGACTTACCGTTTGGGAGATATGACTAAATTAAGGTTTAAAGGGTTATTTTCAGCTAATTGGGCTTAACCGGGTAATTAGCAGCTAGGCCCAAAGGGGGATTTCGGGATTAGTGGTACTTAGGGGCTGCTAGGGTTATGATTTCGGTTTTTACTTCATTTTCCAGCCGCCTAAGACATTCCTTCAAGTATAGCCATGGCCTCCACCTTCTAATTTCACTCCAAATCACATCTAATCACTTTCTAATCAAAGATTAAGCAAAACTACATCAAACCAAAGGGGATTAGCACCAAATCTGAGAGAGAGTTGCTGGAACACATAGAGATTGGATCTATATCAGAGGAGTTTTAGTTTTGAAAGTTTAATTGTGCCAAAGGTGAGTGATTTGCTTAGTTTTTTCACTAATTACGGCTAATTAGGGTAATTAACGAAGATTAGTGAAATTATGGCTTAGAAAAATCTAGAAAAATTCCCAAAATTCTAAAACATCATTTTATGCCTCTGATACGAATTTGGGTTAATTTGTACTAATTTTGTTAATCCCGGAATTTAGGGGATTAAGGGGTGATTAGTGTTAATTAGCGAAATTAAGCATGATAAAATTCTGGAAAAATATTCAGAAATTCATAAATATTGTTTTAGTCCTCTGTTAGAAAATTTGGCTAATTTGGTTAAGTTTTACTAATCCTATCACTAGTTGTTCTTAAACATGCTTAAGGGGAAAATATACATTTTTGGGTATGTTTGATCCGTTTTAACCTATCATATTGTTGTTTTGGTGTTTGTGGTTGATTATGCATGTTGCTATGACTGTATGAAATGCTTTGTGATTGATTTCAATAGTTAGAATGGTCGAAAACGTCGTCGAATGGCGTAAACACTTGCTGGAACAGTCTCAGAAAACAGTGTAGGGTTCGGATCGGATCGGACATAGGGCTCGGATCGGATATGTTGAACTGAGCAAAGAATCCGATCGGATCGGAACCCAACACTTGGGGGAAAATGGCAAAAAGGAAGGCCACGCTAGCTGAACTGGGATCGGATCGGATCGAGGAGGACGGATCGGATCGAGGAGGACGGATCGGATTGAGGAGGACGAATCAGATCGAGGAGGACGGATCGGAGTGAAGGCATGAGGATGGATCGGATATGAGCATGTGAAGGACGAGGGCACGGATCGGAACGGAGGCACGAGCTGGAGGGGAGATGACACCCGACCCGACCCGAGGTAAAGCACCCGAACCGAACCGATGGAAGACAACCGACCCGAACCGCACTATGAGAAGACCCGACCCGAACCGCACCAGGAGAAGACCAGACCCGAACAGATGAAGGACACCCGACCCGAACCGATGGCTTGAGAAGGAACCCGACCCGACCCAGTATTGACCAATAACCTGAGATGCAAAGGTAGTCCAATATGGGAAGTTAGAGCTTAGGATCCAGTTGGGAACCAATGAGTTCACTTCATAGTTGGGCTTTGCTGCGGGACGTGTGCTAAGGAGTTGTCGGTATTCATAACTTTGGTTCACCACTGAGAGAAGGACAGTGGGCTTGTAGTGATAGTTATACGGGATTGGATTCCGCCATGGCCCAAAGTATTAGGTGACCAAAGTAGTTGATATCGTATGCTTTACGCACTGAGTGAGGGATGTGAGGATGATTGCTATGCTTGATTGTTTGACATCACTATGACATGCACACCCCCACCCCCGTTATCTTTACACCATTTGAAAGGGCACCTTAGAGTGTTGTACAGTATGTAGTGCTAACTCTTTGGTTGTAGGTCCAGGTTCAGGTATGATTGGATTATACCTGTTATTATTCTGTTTAGATGCTTATCGCTCATACCAGACTTTTTGTCTGACCCAGAGTTTTATGTCTCTTCTTATTACTCTGGGTGCTCACACGAGCAGACTAGAGACAGGTTAGGTGGATGCACGGGTAGCTGTACTGGAGACGAGCAGGAGGCTTCCACGTATGATATTTATGTATTATCTCCCTATGTTATCGATGGTCACTGCTTGGGCATTAGTAGTGTACCTTTTCCTTTCTTTTGTTTAGAGACAGTATTTTTGAAGTTGTAATAAGGATGTTGGATCATAAGCTGTATTTTGGATTTCCGCTGCCATGTTAGACATGATTTAGTTTTTCAGCTTATGCACTGTCTCGCCTGTTTTATGTCAAAGTTATGTGATTATTATATTTTATTCCATGCGCTGTGAGACATTCTACAGGTTCTGTGTTAGTTCTTCACCTTCTTTCTTTCCTTCCGACGACCGTTCCGTGCTAGTTAGACATGTGTACAGCGCACTTTCGGAGGAAATGTCGGCTAGTATAGGGCGGGTCGTTACACGTTCCGTGTTATATGGCGTGGTCTCTTGATTTACCTAACTTTAAAATAAATATTAATAACTGTTTTATTTCTCAAACCAGTCACATGACTGACCTGGAGTTTATTGTTTTAACCTAAACTCTAGTTGCCCTTATTTTCTGCACGGGCAGCTAGTAGTTTTGGTTTTGCAGATTTATATTCATAGGATCCTGGTTTACAGCTGGAATGATATCCGGAAAGCTCTGTATACGTATATCTCTTTCAGTTGTGTATTGTATTATTTTTCCGCTGCTATGTAATGTATTGTAATCTCTGATGTTTAGTAAATGTGTAATATTGATTTATACTCTGTATATTCTTGTATTCTGATGGAATTGTTGTAATAAGCAATGAAATGTTCTTCTGTTTGCGTTCTGATCTGTCTTGTCATCAAAGTATCTGCTCTTTCCTTCACGGGGAAGTTACGGGTTTTAACCGTTGGTATCAGAGCTTTGGTTTACAGAGCTCAGAGAACAAGAATGAATGTAGGACAGATATTTGAATGTTCGCTCGGGTTAGCAGGGGATATACTAAAGAGACATTATAGAATAGCACCTTTTGATGAGAGATATGAGCAAGAGGCTTCGAGAAAACTAGTGTTTTCCAAATTTTAAAACCATATGAAACAATTCATCAGAGATTGGATTAGTAATGTTCAGTAAGAATGGCTCGTTAGAAATTGGATCAGTAGTATCCTAGAACGAGTGTGAAGAATATATTTTTAAAATGAAAACGAATTTTTTTTTGAAAATTTAAACCTCATTCAACGTATTTGAATATTTATTTGTATTGAATTTGGACAATCCAATATATGAAGATTTTGCATATACGTCTGATCCACGGGTATTCGAAGTTTTAATATATTGGGTAGATATAGAATCACACTCTAGTCGCCCGGAGATGACACTGATGATAGCAGATGATTTCAGTGGATTTATGTTCGAGTTTCGAAAGTGGGATTTCTATATATTTCCATTAGACTAGTGTTAGAACCAAAATATAGTTAGAATATATTGTTGTGACTTGGCACAAAAAATGTGATTTTTTTTGACTATATATAAAACTATGAATTAGAAACGTTAACCAACTAATTGATTGCTGATTGTGTTGTTTGATTATTGGTTGATTAATTAAATGTTGAACCTTTAGCCAAATTGTATCAAATAGTGAGTGTATTGAAAATTTATCGCATTTGCATGCATATACATGTACTTATATTGAACAGGTCATAGAAAGGAGGCTAGAGAAGAGGAATAAAATTGTTTGCCCAACAAATAGGTACATGCTTATTGTATTTCTTGGGTTTTAGAGGATTTTATGAGCCGATTGGCTAGCCGCTTGCCTTTTTCTTTTTTTTGGATTGAAGAAGGCCATGGGAGGCTATAAGAAATGTCCCGAAGTCCCCGGTGCAGGGGAGGTTATGGCGAAATTTTCGAAAATTTAGGGTGTTAGCCAAATTTTTAAAAAATTTGAAAAGTTTTTAGAAACTAAAAAGTAGAAGAACTTAAGCCATAAAGAAAACAATGGAAGTTGAGTTGTTTGTTAAACAACTTTCGGCTTCGTTCATTTTCGGGGAAGAAAAGTTTTAAGCGGGGGAGATTGTAATAACCCGGAAACCCGAGCCAATTTAAAATTTTTATTTTGGTAATTTTAGTGAATTTTGAATATTTAAAATGAATTATTTTAAATAACAACGGCGAGAAATTTATTTTGAATAGTATTAGAAGGTATATATTTATTTAAATCGTCGTTAGAATATAAATATTAAATTTTAAATATAAAAGGAATTGAAAATGGCGCGGTAGTTTGAAATTTCGATTTCAAAGTTCGAATGAAAGTACAGGATGCAAAATAAACCGGATTTTAGTGAAACCAAAAATATTTGAATCTATTTAAGAATATCTTTCCAACGAATCAGAAAAATTGAAATTTCATAGCGGGAATCAAAAGATATGCCCAGTTGAAGATTCAGAATAGTCGCTATGGAATTCTGGCCTTTAAAAATGGGAATTTTGCAAACGATCTCGGTTTTCGACGAAACCACTTTTGTTGGATCCGTGATGTCAAGTTATTGCTAGGTTTCAAAATTCGTAATTTTTTGAATTAATATGTGAGCGTGGCAAAGAAAAACGCATTTGACCAGTTTTAGTTGATTTTAATCGACTGGAAAATGGCCATTTTTCAAACGGTCTCAGAATTCGATGAAATTAGTTTTGTTAGGACCATATCGTCAATACGAAGTTAGAAAATATTTTTTGGGAATTTTTAGAGTCAGTATGTGATCCCAGTTAATTGAAATGTGCGTAAAAATTCAATATATAGAGTTATATTTTAATTTTGACGAAAATTGATCGTAACTCTCGAGCGGCTTACGATACATATCCCATTGTGTTCGGAAGGGGGGTATTACCCTAGGGATGACAGTCGGTGGACTTGATTTCGAGTTCGAACGAAAAGTCAACTTTTATTGGAAATAAATAAATATAATAATATAGTATATATACACCTTTTGGGCCAACCCTAAAACAGAACCCACGGTCAAATTAAAAATAGAAAACCCGCGCCTCCTTTTTTCCCCAAACCCATGTCGCCACCGCCGTTCATCACCCAAGGCCGCTGCCTCTGGCGCTCTCCACCTCCGACCTTCCTCCCTCCTCCAGCCGCCTTTCCCCCCTCTCCATTCCCACAAACCCGAACCCAAAAAGCCCTAACCCTCCAATTGAAGGAAACCGCGCTGCCCAGGCTCAAGCCCGCCACCTTCGATCCACCCTCCGACCATCCCCAAGGCCGTCGCCCTCCTGCTCTCTCCTCCCCTTTGCTAATTTAAACCGTGGCCCCTTTAACACCCAAAACCGCTTCACCTCACCACCAATCCATGACCGCACCACTGCCGACCTCCCCAGCCCCTCTGATTCCTCTTCTTCCCCATTCGCTGTAAGCTTTTATCTTTCTTTTTTATTTTTATTATTTTGTTTACTTATTTTGTTTTGTTTTAATTTATTTTAAATATTTTGTTAGTTTAAACAATTTAACGATCTGATTTTCATAAAGAATAATATACTTTGTTTTTTAAAACAAAAAAGAGGTTTGATTTTTTTTAAAAATATATGAAATAGCATGGTTTCATTAGAAATTAAAATAAATACATTGTTTTTTAAAAAAACAAATATGAACAACGATAGAAAAGATATATGATATAGAAAGATTAAAAATATGATTTTTAGTATATTACTAGCGAGATAAAAATAGAATTTTTGTCTATATAGTAGCGGTGTAAAAATAAAATTTTTTATCTATATAGTAACGGTGTAAAAATAGAATTTTTATCCATATTGTAGCGGTGTAAAAATAGAATTTTTATCTATATAGTAGCGGTGTAAAAATAGAATTTTTATCTGTATAGTAGCGGCATAAATATATGATTTTTGTATACTAGAGAATATAAAAATGTGATTTTTATATATGCAGTGGCTACGGATGATAAAAATGACAAAAGGTGAGCACGACGAAGATTTCTACATATGAAGAGTCACGGTGTATTGGTTTAGCTAGTTGGTGAGAATTCCTTACCTTTAATTTATTTCTAGTTTGAACTATACACTAGGATGTAGACGGTGTTTAGCAGCACCCGATACCCGTCGTGCACAGACCATGGATGACTTGTTTGTTTGGTTGCTATGTTGTGAAATTTGATTGTGTGATGTGGAATAAAATAAAATATTTTGTAGTGGAAAATATTTTATGGTTAAAAATATAATTTTTAGCGTGTATATAAAATAAATATTTATAAACAAATCGAACGATTTGTATATATACACTGATTTGACTGATATTGATTGGGACGACAAATTTTACACATCGCCCAACTGCACAAATAAAATGTGTGTTTGTTGATTTGAAACCCCACACGGGTATTGGGATGATATTTGACGTACACTAATCTCGATTGTTTAGTTGTATGTCAATCAATGGGTTGACAGACTGTGTAAGCGTTAATTATTTATATTTACTGCTTATGCAGTTGTGTGGTGAACTCTGGATGATGATTGTTGATTTATCGTTACTGTTATATACATGTGTTGTAGGGAATCCATATAATTAACGTTATATGGTAATTCATTGGGCCTCATTCCAATCTGGAAAATAAGAAATATAATTCATGTGTTGAATAGAAATATAAATTCATGTATTGAATAGAAATATATATTCATATGTTGAATAGAAAAGGTCGCTGTAAGTGCAGTTCGATGGCCGTTGATGGAAATCGACTGTACGGGCCTTGATAAAATTATTAAAAATAGTAATAATTTGTGTAAAATCATAAGAAATGATTTGTGAAGAATTGGGATGAAAAACTCCATATTTGAAAAGATAAAAGAAGATTTTTATCGAAATGAACTAGTTTTGAACTAGAATAATAATTTATTTATTTTTAAAATAAATAAATTGGATTTGAAATGGTTTTGAAAATAACCAGAATTTCCAATAATTGAATTGGAATGGATTTGAATCGAAATTGTCTTTGGAATATTTCGATGTTGGATTACGTGATGATACAGATTTTGTTATGGGAATTTGAAAGATATATTAATATTTTTATTTCCAATACGATATTTGTTGGTCGTAGAATTTGATATTGCGTATAGGCCGATATATTTTCTATTCAGAGCCCTGTATATAATATCAAATGTGATTTGGGTTTGTCGTGAATGGCGTCTTCATTAACACTACTCTTAAACCCAGTTGAGAAAAGATTAAATCTTTTTATCTAGATTTAATGAAGTATACCAATTAAATGGTATTTAATTGAAATTGAATTTGAATTGATTTTTGGGTTTATCGTGAACATTGTTTTAAATAACACTTGTTCTTTAACCCGATAATTAATGAATGTGATTTTGGGTTTTTCATGAACCGTGTTTTAGATGACATTGATTCTTTAACCCAGTTAAAGACAGGATATTGATTTCTGTGAAGATTAAAACCAAGTGGGGTTTTAATGATTCTTTAATTAGATTGAAATGGTAGAGAATGGAGTATCACCAGTTTTGCTCCAGGCAATAGCTAAATCTTTAATTAGATTTAAACGTGAAATGGTAACTGAATTTACCGATAACACCGTGGTGTTAGATATGAAGTATGACCAGTTTTTCTTCATGGGATGAATAGGTTGGGATTGGGAAATAAAATAAATGATTACTTCGGTGTGGTTCGCTATTCCCGACTAGTTTGAATTGATATTCAAAAGAAGATTAACAAATAAATTTAAAAAAATTATCTTTGATAAAATTAATAGGAACCTTTCCCACAGTATAGGAATATTTGAATAAAAGAATATTCTAAATTGGAATGAGGTGTATGTTGTGTTTGTGTTACACTTGTTTATTATATACGGGAGTTATTCAGGAAGACCGGGTTTATCCCATTCTGAATAGCTGATTCGACGTGGTGTCGAGGATGAAGACGGTGGTCGAAGACCAGAGGTCTTCACGTCGTTTGGTTGATTACTGATGATATTGATTGGGCCGTACACCCAAGATGTGGGAATCAATTAGTGATCGTCCAGAAGTACTTGGAGATCGATGGATATGCGGGGTACTAGGTGCCTCCGGTTTCATTCAGACCTAGAACGAACTTGTAAATGGACTCTGTGTCTGACATTGGATATTATTCTGTGTGATTAATTTCTATTAAATATGTATCTGTTTGGCGGTGGAGAATTTATTCTCTTTCTTAACGCCCTTCTCTGAGACGTACGAGCTCAGCGTTATATATTGATGGATATCAAACGCATAGAGTGAATTGCTTGTGTGGCATGCCTAAGTGGCAAATGATCAAGAATTCAGTTGAAAAGAAAAGTCTTGTAGGTGATGATCAAAGCACGGCCTGTGTGGCATAGCTTTTTGTAGCGTTGATTCACGAGCCTCACACCCCGGTAGTGGACCAGAACTGGGAGAGGACTTCAGGGAGGGCATGCGTTTCCTTCTGGCTGAGAAGTTGCGTCAGTGGTTTTACATGCCCTGACGAGTTTGACTTATGTGGTTGTTGCTGTTGCAAGGCGCCTCGGATATATCGGTCGATCTGGGACCGATGGAGTCGTTGGACTCATTGACACCCCAAAGGGTGGGGAAACGCAGTGTTCAGGCATTTTAATCCACATCAGTGGACCGGCCCTAACGATCCAAGGGCCCACCTGAGTCTGGGTCCTGAGGGGTAGGCTAGAGCATCTCGAATCGGTAGAGGACTATCTTTTGCCTCGGTT
Source organism: Allium sativum (assembly GCA_030737875.1). Taxonomy (NCBI): domain Eukaryota; kingdom Viridiplantae; phylum Streptophyta; class Magnoliopsida; order Asparagales; family Amaryllidaceae; genus Allium; species Allium sativum. Next base: position 527,402,231 of record CM060913.1, on the reverse strand, counting down.
CAAAGATGGAAATCCAACTTCCAATACGTGACTTTGCAGTTTTGATTGTAGAGCCTAGTATGGCGACAAGATATATGGTACCCATGCCGTCTATGATTGATATTTATGATTGAAATTGTTTTAATGCTATGCACTTATAGTAATAATAAAAGATGAAATCTAGTGTATCAAGCATTCTTTGGCTATTATAAGGTAAAACTCTATCCTCCGACTTGTGTTGCATTGTGTGATGGGACCTGGGTCTTATAATAGCTTCATTGTTCCTTATTTAGCATTGTGCTGTTGTTTTATGCACTGGTATTCTTGGGAGGAAACCCATTCCGTTTTATACAGTGTGGTCCCTTGATTTACCTAACTTTAAAATAAAGATTAATAACTGTTTTATTTCTCACACCAGTCATATGACTGACCAGGAGTTTATTGTTTTAACCTAAAATCTGAGTGCCCTTATTTTCTGCACGGGCAGCTAGTTGTTTTGGTTTTGCAACTTTATATTCACAGGATCCTGGTTTACAACTGGAATGATATCCGGAAAGCTCTGTATCCGTATATCTCTTTCAGTTGTGTATTGTATTATTTTTCCGCTGCTATGTAATGTATTGTAATCTCTGATGTTTAGTAAATGTGTATTATTGATTTATACTCTGTATATTCTCGTATTCTGATGGAATTGTTGTAATAAGCAATGAAATGTTCTTCTGTTTGCATTCTGATCTGTCTTGTCCTTAAAGTATCTGCTCTTTCCTTCATGGGGAAGTTACGGGTTTTAAGAATAACGGACTTTCTGAAAATTCTTTTGGCCATAACTTTTGATTCCCACTACGAAACTTCGATTTTTCAGATTCGTTAGAAAGATATTCATAAACAGATTTAAATCTTTTTGATTTCACTAAAATCCATTTCATTTTGCACCCGGTACAGTCAGTCAAAGTTTGAATTCCAATATTGAAACTGCCACGCCTTTTCAGGCCTTGTTTATAATTAAAAATAATTATATTTACTTTCAAACGTCAATCCAAACATACTTTTCGTCGTTATTATTTAAAATAATTTATTTTAAATATTTAAAATACACTTAAATAGCCAAATTAAAAATTTTAAATTGGCTCAGATTTTCTGGGTTGTTACAATCTCCCCCACTTAAAACTTTTCGTCCCCGAAGAGGAACGAAGTCGAAAGTTGTTTAATTAACCAACTCAACTTTCATTCCGGCTTCCATTCTTCAACTTTTCAGTTTCTAAGAATTTTCAAATTCTTCAAAAATTTGGCTAACACCCTAAATTTTCAAAAAAATTCACCATAACCTCCTTTGTACGGGGAGGGGTTTCGAAATTTATTGGGCCATATTAGGTACCCAATAAATCCTAATAAGCATGCACATATTTATAGTGATATATTCCGGTGTCCACAGGGGAGTGTGTATAGATCATAACTCTAGAGAATAAATTCTCTTCACCCTATAAATGGTTTTTGGGCCTTAGTGACCAGAGAGACGTGTTTATTGTCATCTCTAGACTCGTGTGGGGTTTTATTAATCTTGCAATTTACCATTACATTTTTATATGGTCTATATCAGCCATCAGTTCAACATGTAATATATAGTCATTGCCATACAAGCCTCTCACTCGTATGGTAAATCTTCATCCTCGTCACACAAGACCCAAATGCTTACGTGGTATATGATGAAGTATGCCTATCTTTATGAAGTATGCCATGTAGTGTAGTTCAAAATTAATTGTTACTATCCTATGGCGACATTTATTATTACACACAGAATAACCAGCACTCCGCATCCAATGGCATTCACAGGAGTTGATATAATAATAAAATTGTGCATCCAACTCGTTAAGGTTTACCTATTTGTCGGGCATGCAAATAAATTCTTTAATCAACACCTAACCCATTTACCTTTTCAAACATACATAATGCACATGTATATATTTCTATCTATTTTTAAATTAGTTCAATACTTGATTTAATCGAATAAATTTACCATTATTCTCTTATTGATTAATTTAACTATCATTCTAATAATTTAATTAATCAAATCCACAATCACACAAAACAAACAACAATCAATTTGTTTTTAACTTTTCAAAAATATACCAATTATATCATATACTCTTTTAAAATTATCAGACCATATAATTAAAACGTTTACATTGTTGAACTATAGAATTTCTTCCACTGTTTCTGCCACTCATTTTTCAATTTCTGCAAATAGCAGACAAAGTGTTAGGCCAACAGAAAAGGTAATTTTAAAACATAGAGACATATACTTGAATGTAAATGTGTCTATTGGGGTGTATTTCATTCTGCTTCACTCATTCTAGGATATTACTGATCCTATCTGAAATGAGCGATCCATCCTAGAACACTACTGGTTCTATTTCTGACGAATTCGTGAATATGTCATATTCCAAAACTAAGTTTAACCAAAGCTCTGATACCACGTGTGACGACCACAAACCCCATACGACGGTGGCAAGGGTAATATTTGGAATATAACACATAGACAGATAACAGCTGAACAGAAATAAATAAATATACCAGATAATGTATAATAGATTACACTGAATAAACATAATCACCAGAGTTACACAGTATACAGGATCATACTTAGTACAAAATATAGTTCAGCTATACATAAATGTCTACAGCGGAAAACAAAACATAATATGTACAATAGGAGCTGAACAGCATAAAAAGAGATAAATGATTGAATCCATCTTCAGCTCCAACTATCCAGAAAGAGCCTGTTAAAACCTGGATACAAGGCTACCCGTGTAGAAATAGGGGCACCCGAGTTTGCAAGTGAAACAAACTACGAGTCAGTCATGGGACTGGTACGAGAAATATACTTAACATATTTTATAATATGGCCAATAACAAGACCACGCCACTTTCACGGAACGGGTATGCTCCATTGGATTGCCAGTGCTTAAAACAAGTAAATCTTTTAAACATCGCAATGCTTTTTATAAAAATGAAGCCATTATAAGGCTCAGTTCCCATCACACAATGCAATGCAAACCGGAGGATAGAGTTTTACCTTATAATGGCCAAAATATGCTTGATACGAATAAAACAAAAGCAATTGGTATTATTACTAGTGTGTATATGTTTCAAAAACACTTTCAAATCATAAGTATCAATCATTGACGGCATTAATGCCCCATACCACTATGTCGCCACATATAGGTATACAATCAAAACCGCACAATGTCGTATTTGGAAATTGGATTTCTGTCATGAACCAAGGCAAAAGGTAGTCCTTACCGAATTCGAGACAATCTAGCCAATGTCTCAGGCAAGCGTGTAGGCAAGCCTTGGATCGTCAGGGCCGGTCCACTGATGTGGATTATTATGCCTGAACACTGTGTTTCCCCGCCCTTTGGGGCATAAATGAGTCAAATGACTCCATCGGCTCCACATAGTCACCGATATATCCGAGGCGCCTCGCAACAGCAACAACCACATAGGTGAAAATAAGATAATATAAATGTCCGGACTGGTAGGTCACTGACACCACCCTGGCTAGAAGGAAACGCATGTCCTCCCTGAGGTCCTCTCCCATTTCTGGTTCATACCGGGGTGTGAGACTCACGAATCCACATTATACACAAAGATGTGCCACACAGGTTGTGCTTTGATCATCAACCACAAAACTTTGCTTTTCAACAGAAGCCTTGATCATCTGCCACTTAGGCATGCCACAAAGGCAATTCACTCCATGCGACTGATTTCTATCGATATATAACCTCTGAGCTCGTACGTCTCAGAGAAGGGCGTTAAGCAAGAGAATAAATTATCTGACGCCAAACAGATATATATTTAATAGAGATCAATCAGCACAGAACAAAATCCAATGTCAGACACACAGTCCATTTGCAAGTTCGTTCTGGGTCTGAACAAAACCGGAGGCACCTTATACCTCGCATATCCATCGATCTCCAAGTACGTCTGGAGGATCACCACTTATTATCTATATTTTGGGATGCCTCCTAATCAAGACATTAGTTATCATCCAACCGAGGTGAAGATCTCCGTTCTTCAACCACCGTCTTCATCATCGACTTCTTATCGCCGATCAATTATTTGAAATGAGATTTAACTCGGCCTTTTCAAATAATTCGCGTATATTTAGAATTTAAATAAATTCATTTCAATGGTTAAATTATTCGACTTCAATAACTCTGTTCTTAAATGTAATTTTCATGCCAAACACATTCAACCATTAAATATCCAATAAACCGGGTAAATTTGGTTTATTTCCATTCCATGTCGTTTATAATATTTTATAACGATTTATCGCTATTTTTATTCATTAAAAAAATAGCCAATTCATTCAAACGACGCTTCAGGCCATAACGCTGCTGTGGCGCTGTTTTACTTTAGATTTGATTTACACACATCTGAAAATCTAATTGTTGGATCTTCACAAATTTTATATCATTAGAAAGATCTTTTCAAAACGAATCCAATGGTTTAAGTTTTGGGAAAATCCTACAGTCGGATCTCCCGGTACAATCGTTTGAAGTTACAATTTCAAAATACGAACTGCAGCGTCATTATTCGATTTAATTTAATTATATTTATATATATAAATATAATCGATTCCGTCGCTGTTTTTCTTCAGATTTGAATTAAACATTCCAGATAATCCAACCGTTGGATCTTTACAAAGTTGGTGTCGTTGGAAAGATATTTCCAAAGCGAACCCAACGATTTCGGTTTCGGGAAAATCCGATGGTCGAATCTCCTGCACTAGTCGTTTGAAATCACGGTCTCAAACTACGAACTGCGGCTTCGTTATTCGATTTATTTTAATTATATATATATATATATATAATTCATTCTTCGATTTCAGAAACACATTCATTTCACACATTTGATAAAAACGATATTTTTATCCAATAGCTATTTATTTCAACACATCACTATTTTTAACAGTTCATATATATCATGAAGATGTGATTTTTATTATAAAACAATTTATTACAAAACATGATTATTTTATATAGTTTATATATATATATATATCATAAAGATGTGATTTTTATTATAAAACAATTTATTTCAAAACACGATTATTTTATATAGTTTATATATATCATAAAGATGTGATTTTTATTGTAAAACAATTTATTTCAAAACACGATTATTTTATATAGTTTATACATAAGGTAAAAAAGTTATTTTTGGTATTAAAACAATTTGTTAAAAACACTAATATTTTATATGGTCTATATATATGATAAAAATGTTATTTTTATTTTTCAAAGAATTTATTCAATATATGAAATTCATCCAACACATGAATTTTATTCAACACATGAATTTCTATTCAACACATGCATTTTATTTCAACACATGAATTTTATTCAACACATGAATTTTATTTCAACACATGAATTTTATTTCAACACATGAATTTTACTCAACACATGAAATATTTCAGAAAATTTCGGCTGCATAATGGCAGGGTAGTTAAAACCAGCACCGTCCCTAGTACGGCTCCTCGCTCTACCTTAAAGCCTCACAGCTTTTGACAATGGGGATTTTCAATATCTTGTTCGTACGCAGAAGAATTTTCCTATACACTAATCCTATTTGGATTTCAACCACAATCAATCATTTCAAATCAACCATTCATGATATTCACCAAATTTTCACATCAACCGATAATCCAAATAATATCACAACCAATATATATCGTCCATGGTCTGTGGATGGGGGAGTGTATATATATAAACATATATAACTATATTTCGATTTCATTTCAATATCATTTCAATTTATTTCAATGCATATATCATTTTTACAACGCATATATAACTTATACGTTGAACATACAACTTATACAACGCTTATACGTGAGGTGTACAATGCTTATATAACTCATACTTCGACTATATAATATATACATCATTTTCTCCATATCGTTTATAATTCATAAATCTCACATTGAGTTCCACTCCTTCAAAAATTGCAGAAGGCTCAAAAAAATATCCGGTCTCTTCTAGAATGTGGAAGACGTCCGCACGAGTCCAATGTCTCTTGTTTCACTAGATTTCGTCAAAACGAGAAAGATATGATTTTTATTGTAAAATCATAAACCGTAGTGCTTTAAAGTGCTATAGAACAGTTTAAAATATATAAAGCCATTACCTTTCTTATTTGGTTCCCAACTAGGTTTTGATCTTACACCTAAACCGTTGCACGATAGGACAATCGGCCACTGCCACTTAGAAGAGGAAGGAGAGGCATGCAGAACGAGGGGTGTGGCGCTCAGATCGGTGGTGGATCCCGTTCGTGGCGGCGGTTTGAAGACGCCGACTTCGAGGGGGTGGATCTCGACGGTGGGGCGATGACAGGAGATGAGGTCGGTGTTGATTTGAAGAGGAAGGCGAGCACTTTAAAAAGTTCCACTGGAGCAGGAGGTTTTGGTGGACGGAGTGGCCGGAAAATGATCGGGAAGCTTTGAACAGCTTTCCGCCGTCATTCGAGGGTTTACGGATTTTTGTTATATTTTTAATTAATGAATGAAATTTTCCTATTGGCCGATATTTATATAAATTCGAAAATAGGGGTTTCTCCAAACAAACCCCAATCCAAACCCAACGACTGTCGTCCCTAGCTAAATACCCCCATTCTGAACACAATGGGATATGTTTCGTAGGCCCATTCGACTCTTTCAGTCAAATTTCCTACAAATTAAAATATAAAACATTCAATATTTAATTTGAACGTACATTTCAATTTGCCGGGGCCACATATTGATCCCAAAAATTCTAGAAAAACAAATCTAGCTATGTTTTGACAATACGGTCCCAACAAAACTATTTCGTCGAATTCTGAGACCATTTGGAAAATGGCCATTTTCTGTTCGATCTAATTTAACAGAAATTATCCAAACACATTTTCCTTTGCCACACTCACATACTAACTTCAAAAATTATGGAATTTGAAACCTAGCAATAATTTGACATCCCGGATCCAACAAAAGTGGTTTCGTCGAATTCTGAGGTCATTTGCAAAATGGCTATTTTCACGGGCTATATATATTCTATTGCGACCTTTCTGAAAATTCATTTGGCCGTAACTTTTGATTCGCGCTACAAAATTTCGATTTTTTAGATTCACTAGAAATATATTCATAAACAGATTTAAATATTTTTGGTTTCACTAAAATCCATTTTATTTTGCACCCGGTACAGTCAGTCAAAGTTTGAATTCCAATTTTGAAACCGCCACGCCTTTTCAGGCCTTGTTTATAATTAAAAATAATTATATTTATTTTCAAACATCGATTCAAACATACTTTTCGTCGTTATTATTTAAAATAATTTATTTTAAATATTTAAAATACACTAAAATAGCCAAATTAAAAATTTTAAATTGGCTCAGATTTTTGGGTTGTTACAATCTCCCCCACTTAAAACTTTTCGTCCCCGAAAAGGAACGAAGTCGATAGTTGTTTAATTAACCAACTCAACTTTCATTCTGGCTTCCATTCTTCAACTTTTCAATTTCTTAGAATTTTCAAATTCTTCAAAGATTTGGCTAACATCCTAAATTTTCAAAAAAAATCGCCATTACCTCCTTTGTTAGGGGAGGGGTTTGGAAATTTATTGGGCCATATTAGGTACCCAATAAATCCTAATAAGCATGCACATATTTATAGTGATATATTCTGGTGTCTACAGGGGAGCGTGTATAGATCATAACTCCAGAGAATAAATTCTCTTCACCCTATAAATGGTTTTTTGCCTTAATGACCAAAGAGACGTGTTTATTGTCATCTCCAGACCCGTGTGGTTTTTTTATTAATCTTGCAATTTACCATTACATTTTATATGATCCATATCAGCCACCAGTTCAACCTGTAATATATAGTCATTGCCATACAAGCCTCTCGCTCGTATGGTAAATCTTCAACCTCGTCACACAAGCCCCAAATGCTTATGTGGTATATGATGAAGTATGCCTATCTTCATGAAGTATGCCATGTAGTGTAGTTCAAAATTAATTGTTACTATCCTATGGCGACCTTTATTATTACACACAGAAAAACCAGCACTCTACATCCAATGGCATTCATAGGAGTTAATATAATAATAAAATTGTGCATCCAACTCATTAAGGTTTACCTATTTGTCGGGCCTGCAAATAAATTCTTTACTCAATAGCTAACCCATTTACCTATTCAAACATACATAATGCACATGTATATATTTCTATCTATTTTTAAATCAGTTCAATACTTGATTTAAACGAATAAATTTACCATTATTCTCTTATTGATTAAATTAACTATAATTCTAATAATTTATTTAATCAAATCCACAATCACACAAAACAAACAACAATCAATTTGTTTTTAACTTTTCAAAAATATACCAATTAATTCATATACTATTTTAAAATTATCAAACCATATAATTAAAACGTTTACATTGTTGAACTACATAATTTCTTCCTCTGTTTCTGCCACTCATTTTTCAATGTCTGCAAATAGCAGACAAAGTGTTAGGCAACCAGAAAAGGTAATTTTAAAACATAGAGACATATACTTGAATGTAAATGTGTCTATTGGGGGTGTATTTCATTCTGCTTCACTCATTCTTGGATATTACTGATCCTATCTAAAATGAGTGATCCGTCCTAGAACACTACTGGTTCTATTTCTGACGAGTTCATTAATATGTTATATTCCTGAACAAAGTTTAACCAAAGCTCTGATACCACGTGTGACGACCCCAAAACCCGTACGACGGTGGCAAGGGTAATATTTGGAATATAGCACATAAACAGATAATAGCAGAATAGAAATAAATAAATACACCAGATAATGTATAATAGAATACATTGAAAAACATAATCACCAGAGTTACACAGTATACAGGATCATACTTAGTACAAAATACAGTTCAGCTATACATAAATGTCTACAGCGGAAAACAAAACATAATATGTACAATACGAGCTGAACAACATAAAAAGAGATAAATGATAGAATCCATCTTCAGCTCCAGCTATCCAGAAAGAGCCTGCTAAAACCTGGATACAAGGCTGCCCGTGTAGAAATAGGGGCACCCGAGTTTGCAAGTGAAACAAACTACGAGTCAGTCATGGGACTGGTATGAGAAATCTACTTGACATATTTTATAATATAGCCAATCACAGGACCACGCCACTTTCACGGAACGGGTTTACTCCATTGGATTGCCAGTGCTTAAAAAAAGTAAATCTTTTAAACATCGCAATGCTTTTTTATAAAAATGAAGCCACAATAAGGCTCAGTTCCCATCACATAATGCAATGCAAACCGGAGGATAGAGTTTTACCTTATAATGGGTAAAATATGCTTGATATGAATAAAACAAAAGAAATTCATATTATTACTAGTGTGTATATGTTTCAAAAACACTTTCAAATCATAAGTATCAATCATAGACGACATTAATGCCCCATACCACTATGTCGCCATATATAGGTATACAATCAAAACCGCACAATGACGTATTTGGAAATTGGATTTCCGTCATGAACCAAGGAAAAAGATAGTCCTTACCGAATTCGAGACAATCTAGCCAATGTCTCAGGCAAGTGTGTAGGCAAGCCTTGGATCGTCAGGGCCGGTCCACCGATGTGGATTATTATGCCTGAACACTGTGTTTCCCTGCCCTTTGGGGCGTAAATAAGCCAAATGACTCCATCCGCTCCACATAGTCACCGATATATCCGAGGCGCCTCGCAACAGCAACAACCACATAGGTGAAAATAAAATAATATAAATGTCAGGGCTGGTAGGTCACTGACACCACCCTAGCTAGAAGGAAACGCATGTCCTCCCTGAGGTCCTCTCCCGTTTCTGGTTCATACCGGGGTGTGAGGCTCGCGAATCCACGTTATACACAAAGCTACGCCACACAGGCTGTGCTTTGATCATCAACCACAAAACTTTGCTTTTCAACAGAAGCCTTAATCATCTGCCACTTAGACATGCCATATAGGCAATTCACTCCATGCGACTGATTTCTATCGATATATAACCTCTGAGCTCGTACGTCTCAGAGAAGGGTGTTAAGCAAGGGAATAAATTATCTGCTGCCAAACAGATATATATTTAATAAAGATCAATCAGCACAGAACAAAATCCAATGTCAGACACACAGTCCATTTGCAAGTTCATTCTGTGTCTGAACGAAACCGGAGGCACCTTATACCTCGCATATCCATCGATCTCCAAGTACGTCTAGACGATCACCACTTATTATCTATATTTTGGGATGCCTCCTAATCAAGACATCAATTATCATCCAACCGAGGCGAAGATCTCCGGTCTTCAACCACCGTCTTCATCATCAACTACTTATCGTCGATCAATTATTTGAAATGAGATTTAACTTGGCCTTTTCAATTAATTCACGTATACTTAGAATTTAAATAAATTCATTTTAATGGTTAAATTATTCGACATCAATAACTCTGTTCTTAAATGTAATTTTCATGCCAAACACATTCAACCATCAAATATCCAATAAACCGGGTAAATTCGGTTTATTTCCATTCCATATCGTTTATAATATTTTATAACAATTTATCGTTATTTTTATTCATTAAAAAATAGCCAATTCATTCAAACGACGCTTCAGGCCATAACGCTGCTGTGGTGCTGTTATTCTTCAGATTTGATTTACACACATATGAAAATCTAATTGTTGGATCTTCACAAATTTTATATCACTAGAAAGATCTTTTCAAAACGAATCCAATGGTTTTAGTTTTGGGAAAATCCGACGGTCGGATCTCCCGCTACAATCGTTCGAAGTTACAATTTCAAAATATGGACTGCAGCGTCGTTATTCGATTTAATTTAGTTATATTTATATATAAAAATATAATCGATTCCGGCGCTGTTTTTCTTCAGATTTGAATTAAACATTCCAGATAATCCAACCGTTGGATCTTTACAAAGTTGGTGTCGTTGGAAAGATATTTCCAAAGCGAACCCAACGATTTCGGTTTCGGGAAAATTCGATGGTCGAATCTCCCGCACAAGTCGTTTGAAATCACGGTCTCAAACTACGAACTGCAGCTTTGTTATTCGATTTATTTTAATTATGTTTATATATATATATATATATATAATTCATTCTTCGATTTCAAAACCACATTCATTTCACACATTTGATAAAAATGATATTTTTATCCAACAGCTATTTATTTCAACACATCACTATTTTTAACAGTTCATATGTATCGTAAAGATGTGATTTTTATTGTAAAACAATTTATTTCAAAACACAATTATTTTATATAGTTTATATATATCATAAAGATGTGATTTTGATTGTAAAATAATTTATTTCAAAACACGATTATTCTATATAGTTTATATATATATATCATAAAGATGTGATTTTTATTGTAAAACAATTTATTTCAAAACACGATTATTTTATATAGTTTAAACATAAGGTAAAAAGGTTATTTTTGGTGTTAAAACAATTTATTAAAAAAACTAGTATTTTATATAGTCTATATATATGATAAAATGTTATTTTTATTTTTCAAAGAATTTATTCAATATATGAACTTCATCCAACACATGAATTTTATTCAACACATGAATTTCTATTCAACACATGCATTTTATTTCAACATATGAATTTTATTCAACACATGAATTTTATTTCAACACATTAATTTTATTTCAACACATGAATTTTACTGAACACATGAAATATTTCAGAAAATTTTGGCAGCATAACGGCAGGGTAGTTAAAACCAGTACTGTCCATACTACGGCTCCTCGCTCTACCTTAAAGCCTCGCAACTTTTGACAATGGGGATTTTCAATATCTAGTTCGTACGCAGACGAATTTTCCTATACACTAATCCTATTGGGATTTCAACCACAATCAATCATTTCAAATCAACCATTCATGATATTCACCAGATTTTCACATCAACCAATAATCCAAATAATATCACAACCAATATATATCGTCCATGGTCTGTGGATGAGGGGAGTGTGTGTATATATATATATATAGATAAACATATATAACTATATTTCGATTTCATTTCAATATCATTTCAATTTATTTCAACGCATATATCATTTTTACAACGCATATATAACTTATACGTTGAACATACAACTTATACAATGCTTATACATGAGGTGTACAATGCTTATATAACTCATACTTCGACTATATAATTTATACATCATTTTTTCCATATCGTTTATAATTCAGAAATCTCACATTGGGTTCCACTCATCCAAAAATTGCAGAAGGCTCAGAAAAACATCCGGTCTCTTCTAGAATATGGAAGACGTCCGCGCGAGTCCATTGTCTCTTGTTTCACTGGATTTCGTCAAAATGAGAAAGATAAGATTTTTATTGTAAAATCATAAACCGTAGCGCTTTAAAGTGCTATAGAACAGTTTAAAATATATAAAGTTGTTACCTTTCTTATTTGGTTCCCAACTAGGTTTTGATCTTACACCTAAACCGTTGCACGATAGGACAATCAGCCACTGCCACTTAGAAGAGGAAGGAGAGGCACACAGAACGAGGGGTGGGGCGCTCAGTTCGGTGGTGGATCCCGTTCGTGGCGGCGGTTTGAAGACACCGACTTCGAGGGGGTCGATCTCGACGGTGGGGCGATCACAGGAGATGAGGTCGGTGTTGATTTGAAGAGGAAGGCGAGCACTTTAAAAGGTTCCACAAGAGCAGGAGGTTTTGGTGGGCGGAGTGGCCTGGAAATGATCGGGAAGCATTGAACAGCTTTCTGCCGTCAGTCGAGGGAGATAACGAGGGTTTACGGATTTTTTTTATATTTTTAATTAATGAATGAAATTTTCCTATTGGCCGATATTTATATAAATTCGAAAATAGGGTTTTCTCCAAACAAACCCCAATCCAAATCCAACGACTGTCGTCCCTAGCTATGTACCCTCATTCTGAACACAATGGGATATGTTTCATAGGGCCATTCGACTCTTTCAGTCAATTTTCCTTAAAATTAAAATATAAAACATTCCATATTTAATTTGAACGTACATTTCAATTTGCGGGGGCCACATACTGATCCCAAAAATTCTAGAAAAACAAATCTAGCTATGTTTTGACAATACGGTCCCAAAAAAACTAGTTTCATCGAATTCTGAGACCGTTTGAAAAATGACCATTTTCTGATCGATCCAATTTAACAAAAATCAACCAAACACATTTTCCTTTGCCACGCTCACATACTAACTTCAAAAGTTATGGAATTTGAAACCTAGCAATAATTTGACATCACGGATCCAACAAAAGTGGTTTCGTCAAATTCTGAGGTCGTTTGCAAAATGGCTATTTTCACGGGCTATATATATTTTATAGCGACCTTTCTGAAAATTCATTTGGCCATAACTTTTGATTCGCGCTACAAAACTTCGATTTTTCAGATTTGTTAGAAAGATATTCATAAACAGATTTCAATATTTTTGGTTTCACTAAAATCCGTTTTATTTTGCACCCGGTACGATCAGTCAAAGTTTGAATTCCAATTTTGAAACTGCCACGCCTTTTCAGGCCTTGTATATAATTAAAAATAATTATATTCATTTTCAAATGTCGATTCAAACATACTTTTCATCGTTATTATTTAAAATAATTTATTTAAAATATTTAAAATACACTAAAATAGCCAAATTAAAAAATTTAAATTGACTCAGATTTTCCGGGTTGTTACATCACCCAAACTGAATTATATGCACATCTTTAACTAAAAGCCTAATGAAGCAATTCCAAAAATGCATACCATTTACTTATATTAAGTTAGGTATTAATGTCAACATGAGTCAACATGTTAAGATAATTTTCAAATATGAGCCTCTATACAGTAAGACATCCCAGGTATCTACAACTGAATTTTAATCTTGTTATTACTGGACTGAATATTGAAAGAAAAAATATGGTATTGTAATTGATTTCTTGCAATGTTGGATAAGATCTAAGAACAAAAACTTTCTTATTAATGAGAGAAATAAATAAGTACCTATTCACTACAAGTTTTTGCCTCGCTTTTGTCATATTTTTGTGCTGTGCTCCCAACAATTATCTTTTTTTAATTACATTCAGCAAAATTTCAATTAGCCATATTATACCAACGGAAAACAAAGACATAGCAGATCAAATTGAAAAAGTTCTATGATATTTCAATAGTCAAAAATGAGAATGCGGTAAAAAGGTAAAGTAATTACCACAATATACCTTAATATATCTTCTTCACAGTTCCCTGACATCTTCGCAAGGAGCTATTCTACCTTCCTAGCAATTAATTGGACAAAAGCATGAAGTTTGAAGTATAAAGAAAAAGGTAAATAAAGGGTGTTTAGTTTAATCAATTGCCATAGCTTGACCCAATAGCAGAAGAGTATATGGTTGCTGATTTGTAAGCTGAAGAGGCATTGATATACATATCCGCAGCAGATGGTGGCACTGCACTATGTGCTACTGTAGCACTGACTTCAGCCATGTTATTCTGTATCAATTGCTGAGCGGTCTGAATTTGGGTTGCAGTTCCGCTAATCTCAACCGACGTCTCTCCAGGCACACCTTTGGATTCATGAATTGTGATAACCGCCCCATTTGTTCAACGAATGTAACTTACAGTCGAACTAGATGCCCCAATTGCGGCATCCACATAGGAAATAGGAACTTGCATACACTGAGTCGACCGACTACCATTTGATGAATGGCCGCCTGCAAGCGAAGCATCTCTACCAAATGCAGATATGGCATGATGAGGTGGTTTATAAGGAGAAATGTCATGTGTGAGGAGGGTAGTAATGGTTATTATGCAATGTGGAGGCGGCATACAGTAAGGATCTCGATTGTAGCCGGGCTTATCAATATAAGGAGGTTGGAACCAAGGATTAGGTGGCAGTAAGTTGGGCTGATGAGAGATGGATCTTGATATTTCCTCCTCAAAAATTGGGCGAACACTGGGGTCAACAAGATATCTTCTCAAATGAAAAGCAACTAGCTCCAAAGCTTTATGCATTCCAGATGGTTCTCCTTATATTCCAGTAACTTTTTCATTTAGTAAAGCAAATGGTGGAATGTCATCAATGACACGAATACTACAGCCTGAAGCATCTTGTAGTGATTTGATATTAGATCCTTGCTTTACAATTATTGTGCCTGTTTGGGTAACTCCTGCAAGTCTTGTTACTTTTGGAATACCTGTTTCAGAGGGAGCAAGAGCTTCACCAGCCAAGCCCTCTATAATGTGATTATGAACTTTTAGAAGAGAATCAATCGCAGGAGGAATTGGAAGATCGGGTTCATCCTTTGCTGAGACAATTACAACTCTGAGGGTCTTATGATTCTTGTTGAGCCATAAGAGGACTAAAATTGTGAGCGGATGCCATTAGAAAGAGATCTAACAAACCTAGAATTTATTAATTAAATTTTCCTTTCCACTTCTGGTATTCAGAAACAAGAGGAAAAAAAATAGAACATATATACTCATTAGCAGCCCCATTTTCCATGTAGAAGGCAGAATAAATTACTAACCTATTAAGATATGGAAGAGGGAGGAGGAGATGGTGGAGGAGGAGAAGGCGGAAGTGAGGGAGGGGAGAGCTTGGAATAGTTAATGTTAATGCTTATTATTAATTGCAATTATTTAATATTAATTATTCAGTACTATTAAGTGAATGTTATGTAGGTGAAGACAAACTTATAGGAGGTTTTTTAGGCACAAGGACAAAATTAACAAAAATTTTATCAATAAGGACAAGAGGATAAAATATTAACTACAAGGACACTTTTTAGTGTAAAGGAAGAAATTCAGGGGCCCACTATCATTTCATACCTAACAATAAATTTGTACTTATGCCTAATTTTTTTACCCCTTATCCTTACGAATAATTTTTTTGATAATTTTGTCCTTCACACTATTTTCCTGAAATTATAGATCATTAATTAGAACAAATTAATTATTATTTATTGAACATGTTAACAATTATTAAAAAATAACACTAAAGTATACCTTAGAAAAATCTCTCTTGCAAATCTGTTTAAATATTCATTGGTATTCTACCTGGATTTACAGCAGAAAATGGTGGTAGAAATATTCTGCCAGTAATTTGAAGCAATTTGCAACAACTTAGTGTGGGATGCCGATGATGACGGTAATAAATAAAGTTGAAAAAACAAAAAACTATCCTTTGCAGATCACACAGAAATCCATCGCAAATTAGCATTGGAAATTTCCGCTTCTAAATATATGACGCTAAGTCAGCATTTTCTAGTAATGGTTCCATTTTTAAATATTGAAATCAAGTATTAGTGTAATTAATTATGATTAGAAAGGGATTATTCTTTAAATTACCTAAAAGGGTAATAAGATGAAGTCGAATTGGCAATGGATATGGTAAATAGGTAATTATAATAGAATCCAAATTATAAATGGAATTGTCTAAATAGTTTTTTAAAGCGAAGGGTAAGGGTTTAGTAAACAATTTGCTCTGCCGATGAATTAAGTAAAATGGTTATAATAGACAAGGATTTTCAAAGTAAGGAAATGGTTAATAAACCATAATTTTAATAAAATAAGATTTCATCGATATTATAAGTAATACGAGTTTTTGAATTACAAACGAGTATTTATCTTAAGATAAGAAGGATGTCGATCAAGGTCTGTGAGGTAATTAAAATACCCTAACTTGAACGATTTCACAATTATCAAGAAATGGTATTAGTTTGTAATGATATAAGCAGTAGAAACGAGATTTTATGAATATTTATAATAATATTTCCAAGGTAAGGAAATACCAAAAGGGGTTTGATAACAAAATGGGGCTGGGAGATTATAACAATAGTTTTGAGGTAAAGGGAATTAAGGAATGAGTTTTGGAAGATGTTTTGATGTTTAAAAGGAAATGTTGATTTTGTTTTCGAGTAATGGGAAATAAAAGAGATTTGATGAGATAAGTTATATAATCAATTTTAAATTGATAAAGTTCTTTAAGTAAATTTGTAAATGAAAGGGACCTGAGCTATCAAAGCACTAATCTATACTGTTTGAGTTGATAGTTAAAAAACCAACTCTAAATATTGTCTAACCTTTTGATGCATGATTTTGAAAAGACCGGGATGGGAACTAGACACAAAACCACTTCGAAACAACTATGCGCTCGAATCTAACTTGCATGAAAAGTATAAAGATGGAGCATTGAAGACTGTGAATATGAATGAGCAGAGGAACTACTAGTTGAATTTCTTTGACTTGCAACCAGAATTATTTGGACAGTGATTCTATAATGATTGATATCTTTAGATTGCAAGGACTTCTTGCTACTAATTCTTTGGTGATTCCTAGGATGTAGTAGGAGGGTGCCTTCAGTTCATCCTGTTCCTAGATGACTTGTATGGACAAATGCCTAACAAAGTATTTTCAAAGAGTCACGTACGCTGATTTCTTCAAATGTATCTCTGTTGGTAGCGGAGAAGACACCTTATCTTAGCTTAACACCCACAGTATTTTTGTGGATGTCAATTAGAGAAACTTTGGAGGATTTGGCGATTTGGCAATCAAAGTGAATGATTACCAGATGTTCTGGAAAGTTAAACGTAGCCTCAAGTCTTACAACCGGGAAATGACAAAAATCAGGCGGGCAACATGGCTAGTTGGATCGTACCCAAGCAGGGTGTATTATCACCATATAGAGACAATCCTTACTTGTTCCTCTTTGACTTCTGTATCTCCTGGGAACGGTCACGTTGCTAACAACCGTGGGTGATAATACATTCGGTCCACTCAACCTGATTGAGTGACCGGTCATGTGTGGATGGGTTGCAAGATGTTCTTGTTGAACTCCAGTGTCTCAACTCTAGAGTACATTGATCGGAAGCTGGTCCCATACCTTATCATAGTTGGAATCCATTCTCCAATAATAACCCCACAGTTTTTTATTATATAACGAATATGTTGAGCGTGATATGCAAGCGTTTTGCTGGATGGTCATTTATTTGTGATTTGATAGGCAATATTACAATATCACTGGATTTTGATTTATCAAAAATATTTTGGGTTATAGTAAGGTAAAAACCATATGTGTTTATGTGTGGGCTGATCTTACAATTATCCTTTTCTTTCAAAGGAATTTTCTAAAGTTAAGCAATTTGGATGATACTTAAACTTAGTGAGTTTTTCTCAAGCTGGTTCACCAGACTGATCCGTGGCGTTTGTAATGCTCGGGTCAGATCGACATTTACAGGTTTAGATTACTAGATGCTGTGAAGTCAAGAGATGAGATGAAGGAGTTCAGATGTATTCGCTATATAGTATTATTCCATTGTGTGATGTATATGAGGACATGTTGTTATAATTGTCAGATGTATTGACGTACTCTGGTGATTGTAAGTATTTATCAAGCTTTCAAAAAAGATTTAATTCTATATTATGTTTTGTTCCGCTGCAATGTGAGACTCTGTTATGTTGGTCTTCTTCTTCTATTCTAATATTCTTTTTTTTGTTTTCTCATCCTCTAACTTCTTTCTTTTAGTTTTCGGATGTTCAGTACTCGAGTTTGGACACAGGATGTATTTGCATCGAATATTCGAGCATCAAATTTTCTAGGATGCTACAGTTGGTATTACAGCTAAATTTAGTAATAACCTTGGCTCTGTGGTGTAACTCAGTAGAGATGGGGTTAGTAATACCCTAGATTGAGTTTGAGTGTATACACGAGAGAACGTATTTGTAGATTTTATAAGAAAATGTTTTGTTTTGTGTTGATTAATCGATTTAATTGTTGAGAAGCATTTGAACTACCAATTGGCACGATGATGTTTTATAAAGAGGATAAATGAAATAATTTTTCCCAAATTATATTTTTATATAGGAAAAGGAATAATTTTTTTAAATTATAGTTATTTGGTTGTTTTGATTGATTTGATTGTAATTCAAATTGGATTATGAAATGAAATTGAGCTAATTAGAAAGAAAAAATCAATTAGTCAATTGAAATGGATGTTAAAAGGTGACTTAACATGTATAAATAGAAATGGAATTGAATAAAATAATTTAGGATTTGGAAATCGAATGGATAATAATGGAAATCTATCAGATATTAATCGAAATGTATGTTGAGCCAAAGTGAATGCAGACCAGTAAGTACCAATATTGAAAAAAATTCATCAAATGGGTCAATAAAGAAGTTGAATAAATTGGAACTAAATTCCAGTATAATAAGTTGGAAATAAAATCACTCATGACATGAAACTAAATGATTTAACCTTGTATTTGTTACTTGCATTGTAAGTTGAATTAAATGCAGATTCCAGAAGGCTTTGGAGTTGATTTGGTTACACCAATTGGAAGTACAGATTAGAAGGAGAAGAGTAGTTAGTTGAATGCTTAGCTTCAAAATTGGAGTTTAAGTTGCCGAACAAATAAGTAAGCCTTAATCTATTGATTGGTGAATCTTAGGCCAGTCAAACTCAAACAAGGAAGATTACCCAAAAACAAGACAAACAACTCGCAAAAGGAAGATTACCCAAAAATAAAAGTAAAATTTAAACTTTTATGGGGAGAAGCTAAGTATTATAGGAAAATTTAATAAACAACTTGTCACTTCTTTGTTAAATGAAACTCTTGATGCTAATAAAATTAACTCGATTTTGATATATGACGACGAAAAGAGGAGCTAAACTATAGATCGAGCAAATTAAGTTGTAACAGATACATATTCTTTGCTTGGCACACATAGGATGGTTTGGTTGGATAGTGCAGAATATGGTATATGTGTTACATTTTTAATGAATATTGTGAAACACCATTTTACCCAATAGTTGCAAATAGTTTAAGGAAAAAGAACTACCATATAACTTTGAAACATATAGAATATACTCGGTCATACGTTACATGTACTCACAATATGAGTGGTGGGTGATGGGACTTTAAGGAATTTTCATTAGAATTTTCTCAGATGGTGGGTTACTTTCATTAGGCATAAAACAGTAACAATGCCCATAAAATGCAAAAATCGTTTTTAATTAGCCATGTAGTTTAAATTGATTTTACAGCTGGAAATGGCAAAGGACCATGACAGTGCTTTCTTCATGTAAATTGTGGGTCTGCAGCCTTGTGAAGTAACCTTTTAATACCAGACATACACATTCGTTGTTTATGATACTTTCTTCCTTCTTATTGTTACATATTTTTTTTCGACAAGGCATTTTCTACATTTTATTAGCACATAAATGTAGTATTTATACAGAAGTATGATGATGTTTTACCTATTTGGGTGTAGATAACAACTTTTTCAGGTCTGCATCTCTTGTACACAAAGTTTTGAAGAAATAATTAAGAAGCTAGAATAAATTGAGGCTCAAATGAGAGATGATTTGCATTAGTTTGAATCGGGATATAGATAGGTAATAATATTTTTGTTTTTTATTCTCATCTTTGATTCTATGCAAGTAAAATTTAAGTTGTTGCACAAGTATGCATGGGCATTAACATGCTATAGTGAAGTGAATAAAATATTAAATTTATTCTCCTTTATTTTATTTGTGATTATTAAACACATATTACATAACTAAATAAACAAATAATTAACTATACATCAACTAAATCAAAAATCACAAATTAAAATACTCCACTTAAACATCTCATTTCAGTGTTTCATTTAAAGCCGTAAACATGTATCTCATTTAAATTCTTACTCCTTTTAAATATCTCATTTCTATTTAAATATCTCTTTCTCGTTACGTGCAATCGTACCCTTAATGTTAAACAATGTAAAGCTAGAAAAATTGCTACTGTGTTAATTAGTTATTTGAATATAACTTGGTGAAATGGTTGTCTGCATGCTAGTAGATTTGGAGCTCCTGAGTTTGATCCTGTTGTTTATGTAAAATTTCCTCCTTTATCGGTTCTGACCTTAATACAGATGTATAGCTGTATATTTTGCAGGTCTGCTGGTATAAATGGTTTATTTCCTGTTTATTTTTTGGAAAAGATGTTGAACATGTGTTTTAAGTTGGTTAATTGTCATGTTTCAAAATTATCAATAATTATAAATATAATTTTAGAATTTTAACATGTGTTCTTAGAACATAGGAGAATACAGGACATCTAAACCCATTTTAGCTCCCCTTGTTTAATGTCATACAGACTATTTGATACTTGTCATTCTAAGTTAGGTTTAATGAGCTTTTCTAGTGTTCTAGCATGTGTCCTTATGGTGGCTATTTTAAAACATTAAATATGAGAACGTCTCAGGGAGACTTGTGTTTGTATTTACTATTTTATTTACTGACCCTAAGCTTTCATGGTAAAACTCATAATATAACTGGCACTTAATTTGTATATATTTTCAGAATATAATTGACGGCGAAGTGCTTGGAATCGATTCATATGCACCAACAAACATAATTATTGATAGATTTGTAGATAGGCGCTTTAAAAGTTGGGAGTGTTATCATTTTGTGCTCCACATTATGTATCTTAGGTACCCTTTTCAGGATAAGCCTTGCTCTAACTTTGGCTATATTCCATGCTAGTGTCATTTTCCATTTTAATCACTGGTTGTTGTGTCATAGTCATTGATGAGTGTAGAAGGTAGGTGAATGGAAAACAAAAATATGGTAAAATTATTGCATTTGTTGTCTTTGTCAATTGTAACATCCCACTTTTCCGTACCAATTTAAGATGATATTTTAATACCACAGTCAACCCAGATTATACAGAAAAGCATAATGTTAAGAGAAAGAAGTTAGAGGGTGAGAAAGATAAGATAGAACTATTAGGATAGAAGAATAAGAAGAACACAACAGAATCAGAGTAAAAACGAATCTCACAGTGGAATGAATAAAATATATTATCACATAACTTTGAAATACAATATGAATTTGTATAATATACCATATTAGAGTATAACTCATACACATCACAGCGGAAATAATCTCTAAATAACCAATAGTGAAGCCTCCTGCTTCAATCTCCTCCAAGTGAATCTGTAAAATCCTGAAACACTTGATTGCCCGTACAAAATTTAGGCACCCATGAGTTTAGGAAAACACAAACAAATAAACTCTGGGTCAATCATGGGACTGGTGTGAGTAAACAATTTTAAAAAAAATGGAAACAAGAACGGGTTATCTCCTTATGGGAATAGATTAATTTAACTTTAGAAATCCTTTTGAAAGAAAAGACAATAGTAAAACCAACCCAAACATAAACAAGTATGGTTTTTAAAAATTACTATGACCCATAACATTTTTTGATATCAAAATCATCTAATATTATAATAGTTCTTGTCAAATAAATAACCATCTAGTGGAATGCTTGCGTCTCACGCTCCACAAATATAGTGTAAAATCAAAAACCACAAGCTCTTATTGGAGACTGAATTCCAATAGACAAGGTATGGGACCACCTACCGATCAGTGTACTCTAGAGGGATACACTGGGGTTCAACAAGAATGTCTTGCAACTTGGCCACACATGTCCGCCCACTCATTTAGCTTGAGTGTAGCGAATATATTATCACCCTCATGGTGGTAGCTAGCCAGTCGTTTCGAAAGCTGCAGCATCAAAATATAGATTATGAAGACAAATAGGAATTTCTCTAGATGGTGATAATACACCCTGCTTGGGAATGACCCACCTAGCCATGCTGCCTGCCCGATTTTTGTCATTACTTGGTTGTGAGGCTAGAGGCTGTGTTATCTTCTAGAACACCTGTCCACCATTCACTTTGAATGCCACATCGTTAAATCCATCGGAAATCACTAATTGATTTCCCCAAAAATACTCTGGTTGTCAGGCCAAAGAAGTTTCCCTTCTGTGCCAACAACTGGTACGTTTGAAGAAAACAACGTACGTGATCCCTTTGGAAATACTCTGTTAGACATTCGACCATACAAGTTGTCGTGGGACTGGACAAACTGAAGGCACTATTCTTTAAAAATAGCCCTTGCATATTTCCGTCTTCAATTATTTTCAATAGTCTCTGACGCGCGTCGTATAAATCAAATCGAAGTGGAATATTAATTCCCGACTCTTTGAAATGATTAGCGTAATGTCTTTTACTTTTAGACGATACTTAAGAACTGTTTTTAATATTCACTTGATCTTAATATTTCTTTAAAGAATAGTTATCACCTTTAAAATGAACTGGATTAAATATAATTCTGTTTGCATACCATTTATTTTACAAGTTTCAACCAAACAGAATGGTATATGTCTGCATTGTTTATATCCATATATTTTGACTATCTTTTATAAATGAACGACTAAAGCATGTGCGTCGCACACGGTACCTTACTCTAAAATGTCTGTTTGTTTATACGACATTTTATACCTTTGTCATACTGTTTATATTATCTTTTTATTTTAAATAATCATAAATAACTTTCTTCACACTACGGTTTATTTTATATTTTATTACTTCCTTTTTGTTTTATTTTTAAACTCGTTGAACTCTTAAGCCAAGCTTTTGCGTTCAATTTCTCTTCTAATGTTCTTCCTTCCACCTGCCAACATATTTCATTTCTTTCGCTCTTAAAAATCCCCTTTTATTTGTTTTTATTTTTCTTCTTCTATTTTATAGTTTTATTTTTATTTTAACTTTTTTAAATAAAAACCCAGCCCAAACTCCTTTGGTCCAGTCCCTTTCTTCTTCACTTGCAAAAATACCACTTTCCCAATGCCAAGTACCACGTATGATTGCCAGCGCCAAGTACCACTTTTTGCTTAATACCATTTCGTGCCAAATACCCCTTGCATTTACCCAGTACCAGACTTCTACTCCAAAAACTCGTGCCAAGTACCACTTCCACACATGAGTCCCACTCCCATCTCCAAGTACCAGTTTTCTTCTTTGTCAATCTTCAGCCCTTTCCTCAGTGCACAATGTGCATATGTGCACATGTACAATTTCCAATTTGGCTATGACTCCCCCCTGATCATCCACGCAAACCACCTTACCTCCCCTAAACCCCTGGCCATTGGTCACACCTCCTTCGACGTCTTGTTTCAAAATTACCTACTTCGACCAAGCTTTAAAAAAACAACCTTCATCGATCAACCTTCTAGCATCACCAGGCACCACCGGTCACCACTCAACCTTGAGAACAGGTTCACGACAGCTTTCCCTTCTATTCCCCCTAGGTGCGGCGGCCCCGTTTGCCTTTACGGCAGCGCAATTCAGATTTGAACTCGACCAAATGAAAAATCCCAAAAATCCCTAAATGGACATCGAACTCACAATTCACTAGTTTGAAAAATCATTTAGGATTTTTCCCAAGACTACCTACCTCTCACCTTACTCCGGACCCAATGCCATTACCCCTCGTCAACGACGTTACCAGAATTCTTCATAAGCCCTTTTTTTGATGAACTCAGGAATTCTCTTCAACCAAGTTACTAAAAATCGTTGTCTCTATACTAAAATTCATGTTTTACTATAACAATTACGATCTCATGCCTGAATTGCAGCATTGTTATGATTGAAAATTTGAGTTTGAAAGCCTTTTACTGTATATTTTTTAATACCAGAAAACCTAGATCATTATTAAAGTTAAAAACATTTTTTTAAAATAACTTTAGCCCTAAAAAAATCAATTCCATGTTGTACTCAAATCCTGTAGTTTATTGGAATTCAAGTTGTAGATTTTTGAGCTAGGAGAAGTATATTTCCTTTATTCACAGTATCATCTTTCCCTCGGTAAAATTCAAATGCTTCAGATATAACTGATGGTGTTTAATCTATCATTAATGTTTACATGCTATAGAGAAGACACATATATACACACATAACATATCAATTTATAGACAGTAGTTAAATTTGAATGTTTATTCACCAGGATTCAATACCTTACTATCTTTTGATTTATTTATTTTTCTTTTTCTGTTTCCAGTTATCAATTCAAGTTCCTTGCATATAATTCAGGTTTAACATATGTTCAACCCATATTCAAAATGATCATAACCTATACTTAGAGATAGATTTAAACTAGAAAACAAGATGTTTTACTCACATATTTTACTCTGTGTTTTGTATTATATTTCCCATATCTAACTTCAAAAATTTCATCGATAAGGATGGATACATATAGTTTACAATAGGGAAATTAAATGTTACTCACAGCAGTTTATCACTCTTGTGCTAGGTTTGGAACTTAGTATATGATACAGTCAAGATTCTAAAGCTTATGCTAATACTGGCATTCATAGAAACAACAATTCTAAATAAAGTTTTTTTTACTCACCTTAACTGCTTTCCTCTATTTTTCCAATTATCTTCGGTTATTTGATTTTCTTGAACTCGGATGTTTGCGTCCAAAGTGTATGGGTTTTGGATGATATATATATTGGCAAGATTTCAACATTAAACAATACACTTATTTATATTTTAGGGTTTGTAGGCGCTACAGTGCTTCTAGCTTTTAGACTTCTCATTTTTCAAATCCTATGCTAGTTTCCAGGAGAACTTATGCATGAAGGAAATGAATTATTTATTAAGATATTTCTTACTCTATTTTCTTCATTCCTCCTTCTAGAAACATGACATATCCAAAGTCATTACCCCATTAATGCTGCGAATGGTCACATATATTTTCAGATTTGGTTTGCATTAAAAAAATGGATTTGTTTGCGAATAAGGATTTTTCTACTTGCAAGTTGATAGAGCCTTGATTTTGTGTGATGGCTCTCTCTTATCTTAGCCATACTATTTTGGGTTAAATTATATTTAAGTGTATTTGACTTCTTCTTATATGTTTTGTTGTTACATGCAATTCCCTTTGATATTTTTACTGGGGTATTTTATCGTACACATTATGTTCAATGTAAACGTCCATGTGCTTGTGTTTTTTTGCTGACTTTACTTGTTGCAATGTTCTCTCCTTAACGTCTGTATTAGTTTAGAAATTAAATGCCATTCCTATGTAATAGAATGCCCCCTTTACACATGTTATAATTTGTATGTTTCTAGTTTATAATATTTTTGTTGAAAGAATTCATTTTGCATTCCATGTTAAACACAATTCCAAATATATGAATATCACATATACATATACTTTTATATCCATATATAACTATAATTGTTTAGGTTTGTTTATAAATCTTGATTTCATTCCACTTTATTTTAATTAACTCATAAATAAATCAATATTTATTATTGAACAAAGTCGTCTAAAAACCGGGACATTACAATCTAACCCCTTAAAAGAATTTCATCCCCGAAATTAAAGAGTCACGTATAGATTTCAGTTTTAATTATCTTTCACACCTTTTGGATGGATTCCTTCTTTAAAAATTAGTTATCCTTATTTCTGAAATCCAAAATTCTAATTTGATTTCAAAAACCAGCTTTCTTAACTCACATGGGTTTATATCTAATTAACAACTCTAGTCTGATTTTTATTACCGGAAAAACCAATGTTATTCACTCTAAATCTAATTTTACTTATCCTGAGGTTGACCCTAATCATTTGACTCCTCCTATTGGTTTCTATGGTGGTCCAACTTGCTCCTCGGCCTTTTCTTCTATGAGATATCATTTTCAACTTCCCGAGTATAGGTTGAAAATTAATAACTCAATTGGAGGGTATTTTTACAGATGACCTAAATCGATGACTCTAGTTGAGCCATAAATATATAATAATTTCATAAAATTATTATTTTGTAACAAAATATAATTTTGGGCAAAATTATTTGATTTACCCAATTTTGTAAATAATACAATGTCGAATTATTTAATCAAGAGTTTACTAAAACTTTTCGATATAGTGTGCACCCTTCATTCACCAGAATTTTTAAACCACTCGACAAACCAATTAACACAATATAAAAACAGTTTTTATATTAATCAACAAATACACGGTCATATATATACACTCAAACTCAATTTAGGGTATTTCTAACCCAATCTCTATTGAGTTACGCTATAGAGCCAAGGTTACTACTCAACCTTCAGCTCTGATACCACATTGTAACGTCCCACTTTTTCATACCAATTTAAGCTGACATTTTACTATCACTGTCAACCAAGAATATACAGAAAAGCAGAATGTTAAGAGAAAGAAGTTAGAGGGAGAGAAAGATAAGATAGAACTATTAGAATAGAAGAATAAGAAGAACACAACAGAATCAGGGTAAACACGAATCTCATATCGGAATGAATAAAATATATTATTACATAACTTTGAAATACAATCTGAATTTTTATAACATACCATATCAGAGTATAACTCATATATATCACAGCGGAAATAATCTCTAAATAACTAACGGTGAAGCCTCCTTCTTCGAGCTCCTCCAAGTGAATCTGTAAAATCATGAAACTCTTGACTACCCGTACAAAATTTGAGAACCCAAGAGTTTAGGAAAACACAAACAAAATAAACTCTGGGTCGGTCATGGGACTGGTTTGAGTAAACAATTTTAAAACAGATTGGAAACAAGAACGGGTTATCTCCCTATGAGAATAAATTAATTTAGCTTTAGAATTCCTTTCGAAAGAAAAGATAATAGTAAGACCAGCCCACACATAAATATGGATGACTTTTACCTTAATATGGCATGAAACATTTTTGATATCAAAATCAATTGATATTATAATAGTTCTTATCAAATAAATAACCATCTAGCGGAATGCTTGCATCTCACGCTCCACAAATTTAGTATAAAATCAAAAACCGCGGGTTCTTATTGGAGATTGGATTCCAAAAGACAAGGTATAGGACCATTTGCCGATCATTGTACTCTAGAGGGGATACACTGGGGTTCAACAAGAACGTCTTGCAACCTGGCCACACATGAATGCCTGCTCATTCAGCTTGAGTGCAGCGAATATATTATCACCCCCATGGTGGTAGCTAGCCAACCATCCCGAAAGCTGAAACATCGAAATATAGACTAAGAAGACAAATAGGAATTTCTCTTGATGGTGATAATACACACTGCTTGGGAATGACCCACCTAGCCATGTTGCCTGCCCGATTTTTTTCATTTCCTGATTGAGAGGCTAGAGGCTACGTTATCTTCTAGAATACCTGTCCACCATTCACTTTGATTTCCACATCGTCAAATCCATCGAAAATCACTAATTGATTTCCCCAAAAATACTCAAGTTGTCAGGCTGAAGAAGTTTCCCTTCTATGCCAGTAACTGGTACGTTTGAAGAAAACAACGTACATGATCCCTTTGGGAATACTCTGTTACACATTCGTCCATAAAAGTTGTTGGAGGACTGGACAAACCGAAGGCACTATTCTGTAAAAATATCCCTTGCATATCTCCATCTTCAATTATCTTCAATAACCTATAACACGCATCGTATAAATCAAATCAAAGTGGAATATTAGTTCCGGACTATTCGAAATGATTAGTGTAATATCTTTTACGTTTAGACGATACTTAAGAACTGTTTTCAATATTCACTTGATCTCAATATTTGTTTAAAGAATAGTTACCACGTTTAAAATGAATTGGATTAAATATAATTTAGTTTATATACCCTTTATTTTACGAGTTTCAACCAAATAGAATGGTATATGTCCGCATTGTTTATATCTAGATATTTTCAATATCTTTTATAAATAAACGACCAAAGCATGTGCGTTGCACACGGTACCCTACTCTAAAATGTTCGTTTGTTTATATGACATTTTATACCTTTGTCATACTGTGTATATTATCGTTTTATTTCTAAATGATCATAAATAAATAACTTGCTTTACACTACCGTCTATTTTATACTTTATTATTTCCTTTTTTTATTTTTAAACTCGTTGAACTCTTAAGCCAAGCTTTTGCGTTCGATTTCTCTTCTAATGTTTTTCCTTCCAACTGCCAAGATATTTCATTTCTTTATCTCTTAAAAATATCCTCTTATCTATTTTTATTTTTCTTCTTTTATTTTATATTTTTATTTAAACTTATTTTAAATAAAAACCCGGCCCAAACTCCTTTGGCTCAATCCCTTTCTTCTTCACTTGCTAAAGTACCACTTTCCCAATGCCAAGTACCCCTTATGATTGCCAGCGCCAAGTACCACTTCGTGCCCAATACCATTTCATGCCAAATACCCCTTGAATTTACCCAATACCAGATTTCTATTCCAAAAACTCGTGCCAAGTACCACTTCCACACAATTAGTGCCACTCCCATCGCCATGTACCAGCTTTATTCTTTGTTAATCTTTAGCCCTTTCCTCAGTTCACAACGTGAATATGTGCACATGTACAATCGCCAATTTGGCTCTAACTCCGCCCCGATCATCTGCGCAAAGCACATTACCTCGCTTGAACCACTGGCCATTGGCCGCACCTCCTACGACGTCCAATATCAAAATTTCCTACATCGACCGAGCTTTTAAAAAACAACACTCACCGATCAACCTCCCACCATCACTAGACACCACCGGTCATCACCCAACCTTATGCACAGGTTCGCGACAGCCTTCCCTTCTATTACCCCCCAGGTGCAGCGGCCCGTTTGCCTCCACGGTGGCGCAGTTCAAATTTGAACTCGAGCAAATGGAAAATCCCAAAAATCCCAAAATGAATCTCGAACTCGCAATTCACTAGTTTGAAAAATCTTTTAGGATTTTTCCTAAGACCACCTACCTCTTACCTTACTTCAGATCCAATGCCATGACTGCTCGTCAATGACGTTGCAGGAATTCTTCATAAGCCCCTTTTTTGATGAACTCAGGAATTCTCTTCAACCAAATTACTAAAAATCCTGGTTTCTATACTAAAATTCATGTTTTACTATAATAATTATGATCTCATTCCTGAATTGCGAAATTGTTATGATTGAAAATTTGAGTTTGAAAGCCTCTTACTATATATTCTTTAATAGCAAAAGACTTAGATCATTATGAAAGTTAAAACTATTTTTTTAAAATAAACATCAGCCCTAAATAAATCAATTCCATGTTGTACTCGAATCTTATAGCCTACTGGAGTTTAGCTTGTAGATTTTTGAGCTAGGATAAGTATATTTCCTTTATTCACAGTATCATCTTTCCCTTGGTAAACTTCAAATGCTTCAGATATAACTGATGGTGTTTAACCCATCATCAATGTTTATGTGCTATAGAGCAGACATACATATACACACATGCCATATTAGTTTATAGACAGTAGATAAATTTGAATGTTTGTTCACCAGGATTCAATACCTTACTGTCTTTTGATTTATTTATTTTCTTTTCTATTTCCAGCTATCAATTCAAGTTCCTTGCATATAATTCAAGTTTAACATATGTTCAACCCATATTCAAGATGGTCATAACCTATACTTAGAGATAGATTTAAGCTGGAAAACAAGATGTTTTACTTGCATATTTTACTCTATGTTTTGTATTCTATTTCCCAGATCTAACTTCAAACATTTCGTTAATAACGATGGATACATATAGTTTAACAGTAGGGAAATTAAATGTTACTCTCTGCAGTTTATCACTTTTGTTCTGGGTTTAAAACTTAGTATATGATACAGTCAAAATTCTAAAGCTTATACTAATACTGGCATTAATAGAAACAACAATTCTAAATAAAGATTTTGTTTTCTCACCTTGACTGCTTTCCTCTATTTTTCCAATTATCTTCGGCTATTTGATTTTCTTGAACTCAGAAGTTTGCGTCTAAAGTGTATGGGTTTTAGATGATATATATAGGCAAGTATTATACATTAAACAATACACTTCTTTATATTTTAATGTTTGTAGGTGCTATAGTGCTTCTAGCTTCTAGACTTCTCATTTTTCAAATCCTATGCTAGTTTCCAGGAAAACTTATGCATGAAGGAAATGAATCATTTACTAAGATATTTATTATTCTCTGGTCTTCAATCCCCCTTCTAGAAACATGACATATCCAAAGTCATTACCCATTTAATGCTGCGAATGGTCATCTATATTTTCAGATTAGGTTTGCATTAAAAAAATGGATTTGTTTGCTAATAAGGATTTTCTACTTGCAAGTCGATACAGCCTTGATTTTAGGTGCTGGCTCTCTCCTATCTTAGCCATACTATTTTCGGTTAAATCATATTTAAGTGTATTTGACTTCTTCTTATATGTTTTTTTGTTACATGCAATTCCCTTTGATATTTTTACTGGGGTATTTTATCATACACATTATGTTCAATGTAAATGTCCATGTACTAGTGTTTTTTTGCTGACTTTACTTATTGCAATGTTCTCTCCTTAACATCTATATTAGTTTAAAAATTAAATGCCATTCCTATGTAATAAAATGCCCCCCTTTATGCATGTTATAATTTGTATGTTTCTAGTTTATAATATTTTTTGTTGAAAGATTTCATTTTGCATTCCATGTTAAACACAATTCCAAATATATGATTATCACTATATACATATATTTTTATATCCATATATAATTATAATTGTTTAAGTTTTTTTTACAAATCTTGATTTCACTCCACTTTATTTTAATTAACTCATAAATAAATCAATATTTATTATTAAGCAAAGTCGTCTAAAAACTGGGACATTACATCAATAAACTTAGAAATCTGATGAGTTTTGATATAGTAAGTCGTAACATAAACATATTACACTACTTATCAACAAGTTGATATTATCATAGAATATTCATCATGATTGTTTATGTCATTTCAGGATTACAAACAGGATTTTTCTTAAGGGCTTTTCAAGACTATAAGATTGCTTAATTGTTGTAGAACTTTCAAATACACTGTAATTTAATTAGTGTTGCTGTTTTGCAGTATTTAGTGGAGTATATTTTGGTTATTTTTATGTGCAATACTATAGTCTGTAATTGTATAATTAGGTAGGACGTTTACATGTTTTATTTTTTGCATTGATTTGCTCAGTTTCTTATTTTATAATCAAGTTTTTTGTTTTTAATATATGATTGTTCGATCTATGATGAAGTTTTTTGCTTTATTATGGTGTAGTTTTTATATTTAATCATGCATTATTATTGGTTGCTTTTTAAATGGGCCGGGTCAGGTTGACCCTTCTATTAAATAGGTAGGGTCGGGTCAACCTGTTTATTAGACGTGTCAAATGGGTCGGGTTTGCTATGTCTTAAATTTAATGGGTTGATTCAGACCCGACCCATTTGACGTGTCTAGTACTCATTGATGAGTGTGGAAGGCAGGCGAATGAATAACAAAAATGGTGATCGATTTTATACCCCTGAGTTGGGTAGCCATTTGGCTTCTGGTTTCTTTTAGTAAAGTTGAGGCCCAGAGGGAAGTTGTAAATGTACCGACCGAACCACACAGAGGAGGTGCTGCCAGAAGTTTCCAAAATTTTAAAGAATTTGAAGTTATTTTGATGATAATTCAAAAATAATTATTTTCAAATAATTTGGTTCAGAGCATTCTTCTTACCATTTAATTTCCGAGATGAAATTCTTTTTAAGGGAGAAGAATGTAACATTCCAGACTTTTGAACGTTAATTACGAATATTTAAATCCATTTTAAATATTTATTTGGTGATATTAATGGATTTTTATATCAAATTTATTAATCAAAAATGGATTTCAAACATATAAATTTATAAATTAATTAAAACTAGCTCAAAAAGACGCAGTATGTAATATTGAGTTTTGAACTTTAATTGAATACATAAGATCCGATATAAGTCGCAATTCTTTGAAACAAGAAACATTTGAATCTATTTAATTATATTTTTCTAATGTAAGAGAAAAATAAAAATGTCATATTATAGATTGTAAGTTATGTCCAATTCAATTTTTTAAATAGTCGCTATGGAATTCGTTAATAAACAATAATGTTTATTTAATAAATTTTTAAAGGTTATTATATATATATATATATATACATATATATATTTGAAATCCATTTAACCTGGAATTTCTAAAAGTTGAGTTTAAATTCTATATTGATTGAAACTGAAGCTATTTGTTTGGTTAAATACAATGATATCAATTTATTATCGTTAAATTGAGCAGTTTTGGAATTTAAACATATTTTATCGACATTGTACATTCTTTAAAAATAGAATTTTTCAAACGACCTCCGTTTTCAATGAAACGAGTTTTATTAGAATATGTACAACTGGTTATTGCTAAATTTCTAGTTTGGAGCCAATCAGAGTAGTTTTATTTGTATGTGCAATTTAAAGGTGAACCGATAAATTAAAATAATGCCGTTGTGTAGACAGAGTCCGTTTTCAATGAAATAATTTCTTTGGGATCGCAACGTCAAGACATAGCAGTGTGTGTATTTTCGTTGAGTTTGGAGATCGTGTTTACCGGTGCGAATTTAACGGTCAAAGTTAAGTTGTGGTACCATATAGAACGAAATTAATACACACACACACACACACACACACACATATATATATATATATATATATATAAGTAACCTACTCAATTTTCTACCCAATATTTCCCTCTACGTACAACATTTCGCA
The DNA here is from genome assembly GCA_030737875.1 of Allium sativum. Lineage (NCBI taxonomy): Eukaryota > Viridiplantae > Streptophyta > Magnoliopsida > Asparagales > Amaryllidaceae > Allium > Allium sativum. Next base: position 527,368,761 of record CM060913.1, on the reverse strand, counting down.
CATTCCATCTGAAATCGGAAAATTTCTTCTGCACGTCGCAGACCTATTCACATGAAATACAAACCTAGGCATTTAAACTATGCATGTATATTTCCATTAAATTCTTTTGCCGACCTAACCTACGCATGTGCCTAGATTGGTTTTTTGCCTAGTTGACCAAACCACGCGTATGCATATTGTTACCTGCCAAACATACAACCCCATATGCACTCGTTTATACCCTATTCCAGTAAACACATGCAACAGACAACGTGTTTCCCTCCTATATCTTCTGCTTGTCGACCTATTTTTCTGCTGACCCTATGGCCATGTCAAAATCACTAGCCAAACTACTCATGCTACCTTACATACAAACCAGCTTTGCCTACTCTAAAACTTACACATGCCTACCGTGTACACGGAAAACAAGACATTGTTCTTATCCACTCTTCCCCCACCTATATATACATTTCACGCACTCCTCATTTCCATTTTGTTTCCGCAAAGTGAAGCCGTATGCTTCATTTCTTTCCAAGCATTCATTCACAAAAACATTCCAAATTTCCTCGGCCATTTCCATATCTGTTCCAGCAAAGCTTGAAGAAAGAAACTCCATTCCACTAATAATGTTTAAATCTCCCCAAACGTTTGCAGTGGCTGCTGTTCAACGTAAGTGGTTCAGTTAGCATGTGTTTCTTCATTTACGGTATTTAACGAGGGCGACAACATCTTAGGTGGAACAATGGTGCATGGAGTTCGATTCGGATGTATGGGGAAGTGTTTTATGTCCTTCAGTAGGTGAAGGAAAAGAAGTGGCATGGGGGAATGATGGTTTACATGCACAGGAGGGGCGCACTGTTTGGTGCAAGGTTGGACCAAAGAGAACTGGGTCAGGCGCAGTGGCTCTCTAGCATCGACCGACAGTTCGGTGGTCAACGTTATGGCATGTGGGGACATGTTTGGCATTGTGGGTAATCGGGTCTGTATAGAGAAAATAAAAAAGGGAATGGTGTAACAAACCGGAATTTCAGAACCAATCTAAATTTTTATTTTGGCAATTTTAATGAATTTTGAATATTTAAAATGATTTATTTTAAATGATAATGGCTAAAAATTTATTTTAATCAAATTTAGAATGAATAAATTTATTTTAATTATGAAACGAGCATGAAATGGCGTGGCAGTTTGAAAATTCGATTTCAAATTTCAATTGAATGTATAGGATTCAAAATAAATCAAATTTCAGTAAAACTAGAAATATTTGAATCTGTTTGAAAATATCTTTCCAAAGAATATGGAAAATCCATATTTCAAAAAGGAAATAAAAAATTATGTCCAGCTGAAAATTCAAAATAGTCGTTATGGAATTTAATATAAATATAGCCCTTAAAAATAGCCATTTTGCAAACGACCTCTGTTTTCGATGAAAGCACTTTTGTTGAATCCAGAATGTCAAATTATTGCTTGATTCCAATTTTCATAATTTTTGGAATTAATAGGTGAGCGTAGTGAAGTTAAACATGTTTGGTAATTTCAGTTTGGATTTAATCGACTTAAAATTGACCGTTTTTCAAATGGTCTCCAAATTTGACGAAATTAGTTTTGTTAGGACCGTATTGTCAAAACATAGCTAGACTTATTTGGAGTCAGTATATGACCCTGGTAAATTAAAATGTACGTTCAATATATACTGATTTATATTTTAATTTAAACAAAAACTGATCGTAATAGTTAAATTAACTTACCATACATATCCCATTGTTTCTAGAATGAGGGTGTTTGGCTAGGGGCGACAGTCATTGGATTAGATTTGGGGTTCGAATGAAAATCTAACTTTTTAGAGAATAAAATAATATAATAATTAAATTATTATATAAATTCAAATTCCCCCTATCCTCTCTCTCAATCAACGCCCCCATACATCGTTTTAATCGAAATTAAAAAAAATAAGAAAACAAAGGAGCGACGGGGGAAGAAAACCGCGCCACACAACGCGTGCTACCTGCTCCGTTCACCACATCCGCTGGCGATTCCCTTTCTTCCCACTTCCTACTACAGTCGCGAGCTCCTTCGCCTTTCCCCTCTCTAAACCGAAAATCCCAAAACGCTATCCTAAAGACCGTCACGCCCAAACCCTGGCCCCACCACCGGCAGCCGCACCCCCTCTATCGCCTGTCACTTCTCCGACTCCGGCGCCTCCTCAGCTCCATCACCAAACAGTGAGTCTTTTTATTTATTTATTTATTCACATTTATTTTATTTTCAGTTTTAATATGTAATAACTTATTGAAAAAAAAATCTGATTTTTACTTATATAAAGTTGCGACTTTTATATGTATATATCTGAAATAAGAATATGATTTTTATGTATATAGACATGTAATAAAGATTTGATTTTTATATATGAATGGCAAGGATAAAGATTTGATTTTTATATATGAATGACAAGGATAAAGATTTGATTTTTATATATGAATGGCAAGAAAAGTTGTGATTTTTAAAAATATAAAGATGTCATTTTTAAAAGTATAAAGATGTGATTTTTAAAGATATAAAGATGAGATTTTAAAAAATATAAAAATGAGATTTTTATCGTATGAATCATAATGTTTTTAGTTAGAGAAAAATTCGAGTTTTAGTTATATGAAAATTAGATTTTTAATTATATAAAAATTCGATTTTTAGTTATATAAAAGTTCGATTTTTAATTATTTAAAAATTTGATTTTTATTTACATAAAAATTCAGTTTTTAGTTATATAAAAATTCGATTTTTATTTAGATAAAAATTCAATTTTTAGTTATATAAAAATATGATTTTTATAATATATATAGCGATATAAAAATGTGGTCTTATATATATATACAGCGATATAAAAATGCGATTTTTATACATATAAACATCATATTAAAAATGTGATTTTTTCTATAAACAGCGTGGAAAAGATTACGTTGGAATTTCGGGAAAATCCAAACAGTTCAGAAAATTAGAAATAGAACCAGAGGAGTGGATCCTAAAGGTGAGAACTTCTAACACTAAATTTATTTACAGTAAAATATATACTTGGATGCAAACGGTGCTTAGTAGCACCCGACACCTTTGTTTTAAATCATGGATGTTTGGTTGTTTGTTTTGATTGGTCTATTTGTTTGAATATGGTTTGGGATGTGAATGAACTGACTAGAATTGGTATGTGTATGGCGCGCGCCAGTATTAGGCGAGGGATAAGGCTAGACCTTATTCCGGTTTTAGTATCGCTTCGTTATGCTGCCAAAATTTTCTAAAAATATTAAAATAATAAAAATATCATTTTTGTTGTATGTATAAAATATATAAAATATTCATTTACAAATCAGCCGATTTGTTTATGTACATCCATTTAACCGATATTGATTGGGATGATAAATTTTACACATCGCTAGCTGCACAAATAATAATCAGTGTTTGTTGATTAAAACCCCACATGGGTATTGCAATGATATTTGACGTACACTAATCCCAATTGTTTAGTTGTATGTCAATCGATGGGTTGACAGACTGTTGTAAGCGTTAATTATTTACATTTAATGCTTATGCAGTTGTGTAATGCACTCTGGATAATGGTTGACTATGTTTGATATGTGTGTACGAAATCCATATAAATAAAGTTATGTGGTAATTGATTGTGTTTGATTCCAATTGTGAAAGAATGAATATTTTAAATTAACAAATATTTTAAAATGACGAAAAATGAATATTTCAAAATAATATTCAGTAATGGATCAAAATATGTTTTTGATGTCTGATTTGGGACGGACACGAAAATATTGAAATATATGAAGCCGTGTTGATTAGACATGCGCCATTTAGACGCGAACGATATTTATATCGAATTTTATTCATTTTTATAATGAATATCGAAAAGAAAGTGATTTCAAAATCTAATGTTTTGAAAATATTATCATTTATATATTAATGATATGGAATATTCAATTTTGATTTGAAATTGAATATGAAATTGAAATCGTTTTTAAATTGAATTTAAAACAATTTATAAAATACATTTTAAATGGAAATCGGCAAATTATATATAGTATATATTAAGTGGACAGAACAGAACGCGCCGCCCCACGACCGTTTGCGAATTTTAGCCATTGACTTCGAACTAATATTACGGGAGATCCGACCATCGGATTCTGCTGAAACTGGAACCATTGGGTTCGTATCAAAAAAGAGCTTTCCAACAAATATAAGAGATTTGAAATCTAATGGTTGGATTTGGAATTATGTCCAAATCAAATTTGGAAAAGGTCAGTGTAAGGACCTGTAGATAAACTACTCGACTGCCCGTGTGGAGAAGAGGGCACCCGAGTTTGTAAAGGTGGAAACAAACAACGGGTCAGTCGTGGGACTGGTGTGAGAATTCTTAACTAATTCAACTAATAGTAATAAGGCAAATCCATGGACCACGTCGCTAATGCGGAACGGGTTTTATTCCAATGGATTGTCGTGCATAGATTAAAGTGAATCGCCAAAACAACGCAATGCTTTTTAGAAAAATGAAATCACCATAAGACTCAGGTCCCATCACACAATGCAATGCACACCAGAGGATAGAGTTTTACCTTATGGTGATTAAACATGCTTGATACGTTAAAAACGAATTTGATATTATTATTGGTGTGTATATGTTTAAAAAAAACAATTTCAATCATAATGTATCAATCCTAGGAAGCATAGGTACCATATGCTATGCCTCCGTACTAGTAATATAATCAAAACCGAATGGGGCGTATTGGAAATTGAGTTTCCATCATGAGTCAAGGCTAGAGAGGAGCTCCTACCGATTCGAGACACTCTAGCTAATGTCTCAGGATCCCCCGCAGTGAACCCTTGGAAAGTTGCAGGGCCGGTCCGTCGTACGAGTTGCAGATTAGTTATTCCTGAACACACGTTTCCCAGTCCTATAGGACCTATCCGAGGCGCCTCATTCCATCATCCACATAAGTAAAATGTCAGGGCTGGTAGGTCACTGACACCACTCTAGCTAGAAAGAAACGTGCTGCTCTCCCTGCGTTCCCTTCTCCCGTTTTAGACTCCGCCGGTGTGTGAGGCTCGCGAAGTCACGCTATACACAAAGCTATGCCTAAACAGACTATGCTTTGATCGTCCCACAAGGCCTGCTTTTCAACAAAGCCTTGATCATATGCATCTTAGCAAGCCACATCATCACTCCATATCACACTACCAATCCTTTGCCGAAATATATGAACGGGTGTTAAGCAAGAGAATAAATTCTCCGCCACCAAACATCCATACATTCGACAGAAGATTAATAACATGATATATAATGGAGTACGATGTCAAACACACAATCCATTTATAAGCTTATGCTCTGGGTCTGAGTGAAAGCCAAATCCGTACAAATCAACACTACGTCTGGGCAACTCCTACTATTACCTTATCATGGTAGCGAGCCATTCTAAGGCAACAGTCATCATCGTCCATTCGATGTGGAGATTTGACGGTCTTCAATTGTCGTCTTCCAATCTTGGATTTTTAAACGTCGTTTAATTATTTGGAATGAGATAAACTCGGACTTTCCAAATAATCCTCGTATATATATATATATATATATATATATATATATTGAAAATCCTTCTTACACATTAATAATTATTTTTATTAACGATTCATTCCTATTTTAATTATTTAAAATAATTAAATTTTTATATAACGACGCCTTAAGTCCATGGGCGACTATGGTGCTGCATTCAACCAATTTTGATTTTCTCATTTCTCAGAATCTAACCGTTGGATCTTAACGTAATATATATCATTGGAAAGATTTTTCCAAGACGGTCCTATCGGTTTCAGTTTCAAGAAAATCTGACGGTCGGATCTTCTTGTATAGTCGTTTAAAAGTACGAATTCAAAACGGGAACTACCACGCCCTATTCGTTCAATTTTGATTATATATATATAATCATTGAATCGTAATAACGTCGTTTGATTAAAACAACACTCCACACAATTACCGATACTTACTAAATTTTAATTCATTTGAAAATGAAGATAATATTACCGCATCCTACATTCATTCTTTCCTTACATTGAAAATGTAAATTCCATCTGTTTTATTTACATAAAAATATAAATTGTGATACACTCAACATCCTACTTCTAATTTACATTGTGAAATTATGGTTTTTGATTACAATGCAAACTCTACTTCTATTGTAAAAATATGATTTTTAATTACAAGGTAAACTCTACTTCCTATTTACATTGTAAAAATATGATTTCCAATTACAATGCAAACTCTACTTCTAATTCACATTGTAAAAATATAATTTTTAATTACAATGCAAACACTACATCTAATTCACATTGTAAAAATATAATTTTTAATTACAATGCAAACATTATATCTAATTCACATTGTAAAAATATAATTTTTAATTACAATGCAAACACTACATCTAATTCACATTGTAAAAATAAATCAATTTTATTTCTAATGTTCATTCACATTTCATGTTACATATATACATAAGAAAAATGCAATTTCGATCATACAATGAAATTGCATCCTTTAATTGCGTAGAAAAATGTAGTTTTGTCATACGGTATACTTTCCTATAGACATTACATACAAAAATGTAATATTTAACACACAATGTAAATTCATGTTTTAATTACATATAAAAATGTAAATTTTATCCTACGGTGTAATTCCCTATATAATTTACATATAAAAAAGTAATTTTTCACATACGATGAAATTTCCATGTTAATTACAAAGGAAAATGTAATTTTTAACATACGGCATTAATTCACTTTATAATTTACATATAAAAATGTAAATTTTGACATACGATGGAATTCTCATATTAATTACAAAGAAAAATGTAATTTTTAATATACGACATAAATTCACATTATAATTTACATATAAAATGTAAATTTTAACATAAAGTGGCATTCACATGTTAATTACAAAGAAAAATGTAATTTTTACAATACGGTGCATATTCCTATATAATTTACATATAAAAATGTAAATTTTATCATACGATGAAATTCCCCTTTTAATTACAAAGAAAAAGGTAATTTTTAACATTCAACGTTGATTCACTTTATAATTTACGTATAAAAATGTAATTTTCGTCATGCAATGTAAATTTACATTTTAATTACATAGAAAAATGTAATTTTCAACCTACGGTGCAAATTTATATATAAATTAAATATAAACATGTAAATTTTGTTCATGCGGTGTAAATTCATTCTTAAACTATATAATAAAATGTTATTTAATTCATGCGATGCAGATTCATTCATAAATAACAAAATAAAATGTTATATAATTCATGCGATGTAAATTCATTTTACAACATAAAATTTCATTCTTTTACTTACAATGTAAAAGCATCAACTTTTTATTCACAATGTAAAAGTATCTACTTTTATATTTTCAATGTAAAAATATCAACTTTTTATGTTTTACAATGTAAAGACATCAACTTTTATATTTTACAATGTAAAAATATTAACTTCTCTATTTTACAACGTAAAAATATAATCTTTTCTATTTACAATGTAAAAAAAAAAAATTACCTTTTCTACTTTACAATGTAAAAATGTAATCTTTTAGCATATCGTTCTAATTTACATTAAAACAACATATAAAAATGTCACCTTTAATTCATCGTTAAATTTTATATTCCAACAACATATAAAAATGTCATCTTTATTCATCGTTCAATTTTATATTCAAACAACATATAAAAATGTCATCTTTATTCATTGTTCGATTTTATATTCAAACAACATATAAAAATGTCATCTTTATTTCAAATAAAAATGTGATTTTTATTTGCATATCAAATATCATGTCTTTAGTTCAAATAAAAATGTGATTTTTATTTGCATACAAAATTCATGTTACATAGTTCAACTAAAAATGAAATTTTTATTTTCATATCTTAACTTGCAACGTAAATTTTATTCTTAAATTACAATGTAAAATTTCCCATCCTTTAATATTTACATGAAAAATTTCCTCTTTTAATATTTTCATGAAAATTTACATCTTCAATAATTCAATTAAAAATTCAGTCTTTAATAATTTCAATCAAATATTCAATATATAAAAGTTAGTCTTTCTATTTACAATGTAAAGATTAAGCCTTTACCATTTACCACATCGTATTTCATGTCACATCCAGTCAACAACAAGATTCAAATAAACCAACATGACTAAATCTAACAATTCACATCCAGGTAATATACAGGGTGATGTTTATATTGGCATATGACAAATCAACGAGGCATGATTCAATAAAATTAATAAATAATTTATTCTAATTAAACAATAAATTCAGATCTACTATTTAGATTTGCAGATCTAACATCATACGGAATAAACAATTCAGATCCATATTTAAAATATCACGACATAACAGATCTATCAATAAATATTTTTAATAACTAAGAATTAATAATTAAATAAATTAAATTAAATTAAAAATAAATTCTCACAGTGGTCTGGTCTGAGAAGATGATACAGGTTCGATCCGATTCAGCGTTCATATTCAAATAGATTTCAGATCTGGAACGATTCAAATACAAATACATATGAAAAATCAAAATTCAGCTTTTAACAACTGATACAGCGACATTTAAAAGCGTCGCAAAATCTGAAATAAACATTACCTAAAGTTCAAAACTTTGAATCGAGATAACTCGAGCTACGATCGACGGTTTTACGAACGGTTTGCGGGAGATTGACCGCCTTGGAGAGTGCTATCGGAGCCAGGAATCCGGGGAGGTGCGCACGCTTCAGGTGGGCCCGATTGACCACGAACGGCGGTGGGTTTAGGGTGTCGGGGCGGCGATTTCAGGCAACGAGGAGGGTTGGGTTCGGTATGTATTTGAAGAGCTCGGAAATCTCTTCGAAACGCGACAAACGGCGAAGGTTTTCGTGGAGAAATGAGGGAGAAATCAAGGTTTGAAATTCTGAAGTGTTATGGGTTCTTTGCGGCTGAAATGAACGTGGAAGAAGAAAGATGAATAGTGTTTTTATATTAAAATAATAGGTTTAGTTTATTAATTTTTTTTAATTAGCCCAACAAAGCCCGTTTTGGTCCGAACTCAGAATTAGGCCTACTTACTGTCGTTTTTAGGGTTTTGACGTCTTCTGAGCGCAATGGGCTATGTCTCGGGCCCCAATTCTGATGTCTATAGCGTTTTTTTATTATTTAAAATCCTATTAAAAATTAATTAATTAAATATTGATCGTACATGAAAATTCACCGGGGCCACAAATTAACTTCAAAAATTCCCAAAAAATATATTTAGCTATGTTTTGACGCTGTGGACCTAGAAAAATTAATTTCGTTCAATTCTGAGCTCGTATGAATTTTTAATGAATTTTTAAAGTCAAAAATTGTCCGTTTACACTAAAAAATAAATTATAATTATATATTAATTCTAAAAATTACCGAAAAATCATTTTTAGCTTTGTTTTGACGATACGAACCCAACAAAATTATTTTCGTCGAATTCTGAGACTGTTTGAAAAATGGCTATTTTTAAGGCGTTTAAATTTAGGGTGCGTTTTTTAGAGGTCCCTATTAAGTTTCAAAATATAAAAAAAACCCGGTCATAAACTTATTGTAAATTAGGTCCCTATTTTTTGAAAAGTCATAAAAAAAATATAAAAAAAATATAAAAAAATCACAATAATTCGTATTTAAATTAAACATGTACTCGCCCAAAAATTCAGATCATAATAAAATCAAAACATGCATCAAAATCGAAAAAATACAGAAAACAACGAAAAATGCAGTAATTTGCATCAAATCATGCACATATTTGGAATACTTGCATTCATCTGTGCAAGTATTTCTCTGTTATATTTTTACATGCAATACTTGCATACATGTGTGCAAGTATTTAAAATAGTTGCATACATGTATGCAAGTTTCTGCACACATTTTATTTTCACATGTAAATACTTGCATGCATGTGTGCAAGTATTTCAAATAGTTGCACACATGTATGCAAGTTTCTGCATACATTTTCAACTAAAACAGCTTCAGAAATACTTGCATACATGTATGCAACTATTGGCAAAAGTTGCATACATGTATGCAACTATTTTGCAAGTTTTAAATTCACAATACATCCCTGTAATTAATGTTTTCTCTGTAAACCCGCCCCCTATTTTAGCTGCCGCCTGGAATCTTCCGCCTGCCACTTTCCATACCTCCGCCTCTTTCGTTTTCTGTCCAAATTTTCAGGCGCTATCACTTAAAAAAAAAAAAAATCTAAAATCTGTAAATATTCCCGGAAGTCCACAGAAATTAAAAAAAAAAAGTTGCATCAATGTATGCAACTTTTACGAATAGTTGCATACATTTATGCAACTATTCGAATACACATGCATATATTTATGCACGCCTGTTTGAAAAATTGCATACATGTATGCAGTTTTTCTATATAACTGCATACATGTGTGCATATATGTCAAAATACATGCAAACGTGAATAAGTTGCACGTAGGTATGCAGTTTTTAAACAAATGCATCAGCAGATGCATGTTTTAACAATATGTGCATACATGTATGCATTTATACTGCAGTTTTGACGCAGATTTGAAATAAATGCATACATGTATGCAACTAATCGATTTATATGCATGTTTTGATGCAATTTACTGCATTTCGTTGATTTTCTGCATTTCATGATTTCGACGTTGTTTTCAATGTTTTTTTGATCTGATTTTTTTCACGATTAATTGTTTTAATTAAATACGAATTTACATGGTTTTTTAATATATTTTTTATATTTTTTTATATGTTTTTGAAAATAGGGACTAAATTTACAATAAGTTTATGACCGGGGGTGAGCCTAATTAAGTTTCGTTTTAGGGATGTGTGCCTAATATTCACTTAAATTTAACTGAAATAGTCAAAACACATTTTCTTTTCCCACGCTCACATATTAATTCGAAAAATTCTGAAAATTGAAACCTAGCGATAATCTGACATTCCGGTTCCAACAAAAGTGGTTTTGTCGAAAACAGAGGTCGTTTGAAAAATGACAATTTTTAAGGCCAATATATTTAATACTAAAAATTCATTTTTAAACAAATAATTTTCGAAACTCAAAATATATAAGTGTTTACTGTTTCCCAATTTAGAAACATCATTCTGAACTCAACGGAAGTGATTTCGAGTTCAAATTCCTTTATATGCGAAAAGTAGCATTTTTGACCCTTATAAATTTCATAGCAACCTTTCTAGATTTTAATTTTGACATAACTTTTGATTTCCGTTATGAAATTTCGATTTTTCAGATTTGTTAGATAGATATTTTTAAATAGATTCTAATATTTTTGGTTTCGCTAAAATCCATTAAATTTTGCATCCTGTACGATCAGTCAAAGTTCAAGTTTGACTTTTCAAACTATCGCGTTATTTCTAACCCCTTTTATAATTAAAATTAAATTATTCATTCTAACTTCGATTTGAATCAAATTTGTGATCATTATTATTTAAAATAGATTATTTTAAATATCAAAACTCATTAAAATCACTTAAAATAAATTTTTAAATTTACCCTAAAAATCAGGGTTGTTACAGTCTCCCCCACTTAAAAACTTTTCGTCCTCGAAGAGGGACGAAGCTAAAAGTTGATTAATTAACTAACTAATATATATATATTTTCTCCATTGGTTTAAGTAATTTCATTAGTTGATTAACTTTCAAATATATAACTTTTTATATATTCAAAATCATATTTTCCAAAATATAGTATAATTATTCACAAATACGTATATTATAGGCTTGCTACTCTCAACTCATTCTAGGGCATTACTAACCCTATCTCTAATGAGTTTTCTCATTCTAGGATACTGCTGATCCTATCTCTAATGAGTATTCTTATTGGATATTACTAATCCAATCTCTGATGAGCCTTTTGTTCGGTTCTAATGAGTTGTACCCCCAAAGATTTGAGCTAACCAAAGCTCTAATACCAACTGTAACGAGTCGGATTTTGCCCGGCCTTAATCGATCGCAAAATCGACCAAGACCGTTCAAAATCCGCATACGTTAACTTTGGGAATACAACAACATCAGAACAATAACAGCAGACTTTTATTACATCATGGTAATATAACATCAGAGTACAGAATATATCAGAGTACATCGAAATAAAATTACAGCGGAAGATAAATTACAATATATTTAATACATTGCAGCGGAAACAATAAAATAGATACAGTGGAGGATAACTATGCTATGGACACAGCTTTAAGCTTCAATCCAACATCCTGCTCGAGATAAGGACCTGTAGATAAACTACTCGACTGCCCGTGTGGAGAAGAGGGCACCCGAGTTTGTAAAGGTGGAAACAAACAACGGGTCAGTCGTGGGACTGGTGTGAGAATTCTTAACTAATTTAACTAATAGTAATAAGGCAAATCCATGGACCACGCTGCTAATGCGGAACGGGTTTTATTCCAATGGATTGCCGTGCATATATTAAAGTGAATCGCCAAAACAACGCAATGCTTTTTAGAAAAATGAAATCACCATAAGACTCAGGTCCCATCACACAATGCAACGCACACCAGAGGATAGAGTTTTACCTTATGGTGATTAAACATGCTTGATACGTTAAAAACGAATTTGATATTATTATTAGTGTGTATATGTTTAAAAAAACATTTTCAATCATAATGTCTCAATCCTAGGAAGCATAGGTACCATATGCTATGCCTCCGTACTAGTAATACAATCAAAACCGAATGGGGCGTATTGGAAATTGAGTTTCCATCATGAGTCAAGGTTAGGGAGGAGCTACTACCGATTCGAGACAATCTAACTAATGTCTCAGGATCCCCCGCAGTGAACCCTTGGAAAGCTGCAGGGCCGGTCCGCCGTACGAGTTGCGGATTAGTTATTCCTGAACACACATTTCCCAGTCCTATAGGACCTATCCGAGGTGCCTCATTCCATCATCCACATAAGTAAAATGTCAGGGCTGGTAGGTCACTGACACCACTCTGGCTAGAAAGAAACATGCTGCTCTCCCTGCGTTCCCTTCTCCCGTTTTAGACTTCGCCGGTGTGTGAGGCTCGCGAAGTCACGCTATACACAAAGCTATGCCTAAACAGACTATGATTTGATCGTCCCACAAGGCCTGCTTTTCAACAAAGCCTTGATCATATGCATCTTAGCATGCCATATCATCACTCCATATCACACTACCAATCCTTTGCCGAAATATATGAACGGGTGTTAAGCAAGAGAATAAATTCTCCGCCACCAAACATCCATACATTCGACAGAAGATTAATAACATGATATATAATGGAGTACGATGTCAGACACACAATCCATTTATAAGCTTATGTTATGGGTCTGAGCGAAAGCCAAATCCGTACAAATCAACACTACGTCTGGGCAACTCCCACTATTACCTTATCATGGTAGCGAGCCATTCTAAGGCAACAGTCATCATCGTCCATTCGATGTGGAGATTTGACGTTCTTCAATCGCCGTCTTCCAATCTTGGATTTTTAAATCGGACTTTCCAAATAATCCTCGTATATATATATATATATATATATATATATATATATATATTGAAAATCCTTCTTACACATTAATAATTATTTTTATTAACGATTCATTCCTATTTTAATTATTTAAAATAATTAAATTTTTATATAACGACTCCTTAAGTCCATGGGCGACTATGGCGCTGCATTCAACCAATTTTGATTTTCACATTTCTCAGAATCTAACCGTTGGATCTTAACGTAATATATATCGTTGGAAAGATTTTTCCAAGACGGTCATATCGGTTTCAGTTTCAAGAAAATCCGACGGTCGAATCTTCTTGTATAGTCATTTAAAAGTACGATTTCAAAACGCGAACTACCACGCCCTATTCGTTCAATTTTGATTATATATATATAATCATTGAATCGTAATAACGTCGTTTGATTAAAACAACACTCCACACAATTACCGATACTTACTAAATTTTAATTCCTTTGAAAATGAAGATAATATTACCGCATCCTACATTCATTCTTTCCTTACATTGAAAATGTAAATTCCATCCGTTTTATTTACATAAAAATATAAATTGTGATACACTCAACATCCTACTTCTAATTTACATTGTGAAAATATGGTTTTTGATTACAATGCAAACTCTACTTCTATTGTAAAAATATGATTTTTAATTAAAATGCAAACTCTACTTCCTATTTACATTGTAAAAATATGATTTCCAATTACAATGCAAACTCTACTTCTAATTCATATTGTAAAAATATAATTTTTAATTACAATGCAAACACTACATCTAATTCACATTGTAAAAATATAATTTTTAATTACAATGCAAACACTACATCTAATTCACATTGTAAAAATAAATCAATTTTATTTCTAATGTTCATTCTCATTTCATGTTACATATATACATAAGAAAAATGCAATTTCGATCATACAATGAAATTGCATCCTTTAATTGCATAGAAAAATGTAGTTTTGTCATACGGTATACTTTCCTATAGACATTACATACAAAAATGTAATATTTAACACACAATGTAAATTCATGTTTTAATTACATATAAAAATGTAAATTTTATCCTACGGTGTAATTCCCTATATAATTTACATATAAAAAAGTAAATTTTCACATACGATGAAATTTCCATGTTAATTACAAAGGAAAATGTAATTTTTAACATACGGCATTAATTCACTTTATAATTTACATATAAAAATGTAAATTTTGACATACGATGGAATTCTCATATTAATTACAAAGAAAAATGTAATTTTTAATATACGACATAAATTCACTTTATAATTTACATATAAAACGTAAATTTTAACATAAAGTGGCATTCACATGTTAATTACAAAGAAAAATGTAATTTTTACAATACGGTGCATATTCCTATATAATTTACATATAAAAATGTAAATTTTATCATATGATGAAATTCCCCTTTTAATTACAAAGAAAAAGGTAATTTTTAACATTCAACGTTGATTCACTTTATAATTTACATATAAAAATGTAATTTTCGTCATGCAATGTAAATTTACATTTTAATTACATAGAAAAATGTAATTTTCAACCTACGGTGCAAATTTATATATAAATTACATATAAACATGTAACTTTTGTTCATGCGGTGTAAATTCATTCTTAAACTACATAATAAAATGTTATTTAATTCATGCGATGCAGATTCATTCATAAATAACAAAATAAAATGTTATATAATTCATGCGATGTAAATTCATTTTACAACATAAAATTTCATTCTTTTACTTACAATGTAAAAGCATCAACTTTTTATTCACAATGTAAAAGTATCTACTTTTATATTTTCAATGTAAAAATATCAACTTTTTATGTTTTACAATGTAAAGACATCAACTTTTATATTTTACAATGTAAAAATATTAACTTCTCTATTTTACAACGTAAAAATATAATCTTTTCTATTTACAATGTAAAAAAAAAAAAAATTACCTTTTCTACTTTACAATGTAAAAATGTAATCTTTTAGCATATCGTTCTAATTTACATTAAAACAACATATAAAAATGTCACCTTTAATTCATCGTTAAATTTTATATTCCAACAACATATAAAAATGTCATTTTTATTCATCGTTCAATTTTATATTCAAACAACATATAAAAATGTCATCTTTATTCATCGTTCGATTTTATATTCAAACAACATATAAAAATGTCATCTTTATTTCAAATAAAAATGTGATTTTTATTTGCATATCAAATATCATGTCTTTAGTTCAAATAAAAATGTGATTTTTATTTGCATACAAAATTCATGTTACATAGTTCAACTAAAAATGAAATTTTTATTTTCATATCTTAACTTGTAACGTAAATTTTATTCTTAAATTACAATGTAAAATTTCCCATCCTTTAATATTTACATGAAAAAATTCCTCTTTTAATATTTTCATGAAAATTTACATCTTTAATAATTCAATTAAAAATTCATTCTTTAATAATTTCAATCAAAAATTCAATATATAAAAGTTAGTCTTTCTATTTACAATGTAAAAATTAAGCCTTTACCATTTACCACATCGTATTTCATGTCACATCCAGTCAACAACAATATTCAAATAAACCAACATGACTAAATCTAACAATTCACATCCAGGTAATATACTGGGTGATGTTTATATTGGCATATGACAAATCAACGAGGCATGATTCAATAAAATTAACAAATAATTTATTCTAATTAAACAATAAATTCAGATCTACTATTTAGATTTGCAGATCTAACATCATACGGAATAAACAATTCAGATCCATATTTAAAATATCACGACATAGCAGATCTACCAATAAATATTTTAAATAACTAAGAATTAATAATTAAATAAATTAAATTAAATTAAAAATAAATTCTCACAGTGGTATGGTCTGAGAAGATGATACAGGTCCGATCCGATTCAGTGTTCGTATTCAAATAGATTTCAGATCTGGAACGATTCAAATGCAAATACATATGAAAAATCAAAATTCAGCTTTTAACAACTGACACAGCGACATTTAAAAGCGTCGCAAAATCTGAAATAAACAGTACCTAAAGTTCAAAACTTTGAATCGAGATAACTCGAGCTACGATCGACGGTTTTACGAACGGTTTGCGGGAGATTGACTGCCTTGGAGAGAGCTATCGGCGCCAGGAATCCGGGGAGGTGCGCACGCTTCAGGTGGGCCTTGTTGAGCACGAACGGCGGCGGGTTTGGGGTGTCGGGGCGGCGATTTCAGGCAACGAGGAGGGTTGGGTTCGGTATGTATTTGAAGAGCTCGTAAATCTCTTCGAAACGCGACAAACGGCGAAGGTTTTCATGGAGAAATGAGGGAGAAATCAAGGTTTGAAATTTTGAAGTGTTATGGGTTCTTTGCGGCTGAAATGAACGTGGAAGAAGAAAGATGAATAGTGTTTTTATATTAAAATAATAGGTTTAGTTTATTAATTTTTTTTAATTAGCCCAACAAAGCCCGTTTTGTTCCGAACTCAGAATTAGGCCTGCTTACTGTAGTTCTTAGTGTTTTGACGTCTTCTGAGCGCAATGGGCTATGTCTCGGGCCCCAATTCTGATGTCTGTAGCGTTTTTTTTTATTTAAAATCCTATTAAAAATTAATTAATTAAATATTGACCGTACATGAAAAATCACCGGGGCCACAAATTAACTTCCAAAATTCCCGAAAAATATATTTAGCTATGTTTTGATGCTGCGGACCTAGAAAAATTAATTTCGTTCAATTCTGAGCTCGTATGAATTTTTAATGAATTTTGAAAGTCAAAAATTGTCCGTTTACACTAAAAAATCAATTATAATTATATATTAATTCTAAAAATTACCGAAAAATCATTTTTAGCTTTGTTTTGACGATACGAACCCAAAAAAATTATTTTTATTGAATTCTGAGACTGTTTGAAAAATGGCTATTTTTAAGGCATTTAAATTTAGGTGCGTTTTTTAGAGGTCCCTATTAAGTTTCAAAATATAAAAAAACCCGGTCATAAACTAATTGTAAATTAGGTCCCTGTTTTCAAAACTTATAAAATAATAATTAAAAAAAAATTCGTAAATTAGTAATAAAATATATTACGCATTATAAAAAAAATTCAGTTCAAAAAACAACAAAAATAAT
This sequence comes from Allium sativum, assembly GCA_030737875.1. NCBI lineage: Eukaryota > Viridiplantae > Streptophyta > Magnoliopsida > Asparagales > Amaryllidaceae > Allium > Allium sativum. The sequence goes on along the minus strand of CM060913.1, from coordinate 527,351,043 downwards.
GTCAGAAAGAAGAAAACAGCAAAAAAACAGAAAAAACTGCAGTTAAATGCATAATATTATGCACCTTTTTGATTTTATTGCATGCATATATGCAATTATTGCAGTTCTTCCAGCGGATAGATTTAACATAATTTTTCAGTTCATTTTTATTTGCATCCAAATGTGCAAATTTCTCAAAAAAATGCACACATGTGTGCAACATTTTTATAGGATAAAAAGTAGGGACCTAATTTATAAAAAAAAAACAAAGTTCTGAAAATTTTTAAACCCGCCCCCTATTTTATTTTTTTCGCCTTTTTGTATTTTTTTAAAAAAAATGTGCGTACGTTCATAAAAAATAAAATCTAAAATATGGAAATAATGTCAGGAATCTACGGAAATCAAAAAAAAAATAGTTGCATACATTTATGCAAATATTACTGATAATTGCATATATGTATGCAACTTTTCCGTGAGCTGTTTTCAGATTAAAATCTGAAAATAAACCCGCACAAATGTATGCAAGTATTTGAAATTTTTGCGCACATGTATACATTTATTTGCATGAATAAAAATCAACGAAGATGTATGTAGTGAAAAATATGCACGGATGTATGCAGGAAAGTGATATATGTGCATACTATTATGCATTTAACTGGAAATTTCGTTTTTTTTTTTTTTTTTTTTTTTTTTTTGATTTTTTGATTTTTGACGCCTTCGTTGATGGTTTTTTGTTCTGAATTTTTTAGTGTTTACATGTTTTATTTAAATACGAATTTAGGTGATTTTTTTATATTTTTTTATGACTTTTCAAAAAATAGGGACCTAATTTACAATAAGTTTATGACCGGATGTGAGCCTAATTAAGTTTCAAAATAGGGATGTGAGCCTAGTATTCACTTTAAATTTAACTAAAATAGTCAAAACACATTTTCTTTTCCCACGCTCACATATTAATTCGAAAAATTCTGAAAATTGAAACCTAGTAATAATTTGACATTCCGGTTCCAACAAAAGTGGTTTCGTCGAAAACAGAGGTCGTTTGAAAAATGACTATTTTTAAGGCCAATATATTTAATACTAAAAATTCATTTTTAAACAAATAATTTTCGAAACTCAAAATATATAAGTGTTTACTGTTTTTCAATGTAGAAACATCATTATGAACTCAATGGAAGTGGTTTCGAGTTCAATTTCCTTTATATGCAAAAAGTAACATTTTTGACCCTTATAAATTTCATAGCGACCTTTCTGGATTTTAATTTTGACATAACTTTTGATTCCCGTTATGAAATTTCGATTTTTCAGATTCGTTAGATAGATATTTTTAAATAGATTCTAATATTTTTGGTTTCGCTAAAATCCGTTAAATTTTGCATCCTGTACGGTCAGTCAAAGTTCAAGTTTGACTTTTCAAACTACCGCGTTATTTCTAACCCCTTTTATAATTAAAATTAAATTATTCATTCTAACTTCGATTTGAATCAAATTTGTGATCATTATTATTTAAAATAGATTATTTTAAATATCAAAACTCATTAAAATCACTTAAAATAAATTTTTAAATTTACCCTAAAAATCAGGGTTGTTACATGGAGTATCAATAGTTTTGCTCCAAGCGATAGTTAAATCTTTAATTAGATTTGAACGTGAAATGGTAATTAAATTTACTGATAACACCGTCGTGTTAGATATGGAGTATTATCAGTTTTGCTCCATGGGATGAATAGGTTGGGATTGGGAAATAAAAGAAATGATTACTTCGATAAAGTGAGCTAATCCCGATTAGTTGATAAACCTTAATTTGGCTTCGGAATGATGTCCAAAGGAAGAATAAATAATGAATTTAAAAGAATTTATCTTTGATAAAATTAATGGGAATGTATTCCCAAGGTATAAGAATATTAGAAAAAAAAAATATTCTTGATTGGAATGAGGAGTATGTTGTGTTTTATAACACTTGTTTGTGATATATGCGAGTTATTCGGAAAGGCCGGGTTTATAACCATTCTGAATAACTGATTAGATGATAAGTCAATGATGATGACGATGGTTGAACACCGGAGGTATTCACATCATTTGGATGATTACTGATGTCTTGATTGGGCTGTACACCTAAGACAAGGTAATAAATGGTGATTGTCCAGACGTACTTGGAGATCGACCGGATATGCGAGGACCTCTCTCTTGTATTGGACATGTAGGATGAGGAATAAGGTGCCTCCGGTTTCGTTCAGACACAAAAACGAACTAGTAATTGGTGTCTGACATTGGATTTTATTCTATGTTGATTGATCTCTATTAAATATATATCTATTTAGCAGTGGAAATTTATTCTCATGCTTAACACCCTTCTCTGAGATGTACGAGCTCAGAGGTGTTATATCGATAGACATCAGTCGCATGGCGTGAATTGCCTGTGTGGCATGCTAAGATGCAAATGATTTAGGCTTCTATTGAAAAGTAGAGTCTTGTGGTTGATGATCAAAGCACGGCTTTAATATAGCATAGCTTTGTGTATAGCATTAATTCGCGAGCCTCACACCTCGACATGAGTCAAAAATGGGATAAGTGACTGCAGGGAGAACACGACGTTTCTTTCTGGCTATGAGGGGGTGTCATGGTATGGATCCCAGACATTTACTATATTTTTACCTATGTCGTTGTTGGATTGCGAGGCGCCTCGGATATATCGGTTAATACTGAGCCAATGGATAGGTCTGATAGGACCGGGAAACATGTGTTTAGGAATGACCAATCCTCAAACATAAGAGAGGACCGACGCTGAAGAATCCAAGTGTTGCCCGGATTGTGCAGTCATGAGATATTTTCTATAGTGTCTCGAAGCGGAAAGGAGTACATTCCTTACCTAGACTCATGACGGAAATCCAATTTCCAATACGTGACATTTCGGTTTTAATTGTAGAGCCTAGTATGGCGAAATGATATATGGTACCCATGCCGTCTATGATTGATACATTTATATTTGAAAATGATTTTAACAGTATACACTTACAGTAATATCAAAATGATTTGTTTTAAATGTACCAAGAATATTTGGCTATTATAAGGAAAACCCTATCCTCCAGCTTGCGTTACATTGTGTGATGGGATCTGGGTCTTATAATAGCTTCATTTTTCTAAAAAGCATTGCATTGTTTATTTTATGCATTGATATTCTTGGGAGGAAGCCCGTTCCATGTTATATGGCGTGGTCCCTTGATTTACCTGACTTTGAAAAGTAAATATTAAATAACTGTTTTAGTTCTCACACCAGTCACATGACTGACCTGGAGTTTATTATTTTAACCTAAACTCTGGGTGCCCCTATTTTCCACACGGGCAGCTAGTACTTTTGGTTTTGCAGGTATTATGTTCACAAGATTATAGTTTACAACTGGAGGTATATTCAAAACGCTCTGTATCCGTGTATTTTTTTCAGTTGTGTTTTGTATTTTTTTCCACTGCATTGTAATTTTAAATCTCTAATATTTATCGATTGTATATTATTTGTTGATACTCTGTATATTCTTGTACTCTGATGTAAATTGTTGTAATAGCAATAAAATGTTCTTCCGTTTGTGTTCTAATTTGTCGTGTTCTCAACTCAATCCGGGCTTTCCCATAAGGGAGAGTTTGGGTCGTTTCAAATGGTGAAGTTGTCATCAGACCAAAAGGGAGTAGTGGAGGCCGGTGATCGGAGAGGACATGGAGGGGCGGTGTGCAATGGGTTCGAAACCGACAGAGCTGAAACGAGAAAAATAAAAGGAGAAGGTAGGGAAGTAAAATTTGGACTTGCCTAATTGAATATTATTTATGCCTAATCCTTATATTAATCATGCCTAAACATGGCTTGGCTTACATGGCCATAATATGTTACATCAAGTAATTATTTACACATGCATAATCACGTGTGTTGGTTGTGCCTAATTATGTACTTACATAGCCAAAAAATTAATATAAGTAAGTTCATATACATAGTGTAGATGGGAAGAGAATTATAAATGCCTAAAATATAGCTAACTGCCTAATCCAAAATATTTAACATGCCAAATATTGTTTTAACGTAACCCAATATATACTGACGTGGCCTATTTTGTTTAGATCTAATTAGTATTTACTCAAGATAAATACATGGCCATATTTGTTATAACGTGACAATTTATAAATGTGGCCAAACGAGTATAAACCTGTAATTGGATTTACTTAAGATTTAGTAGTTTAAATTAAAAACGTAGCCGTATAAATTTTGTAATTGGTTCATATGTTTTTAGAATTCGGCAAGACTAGAGACATTGGAACCTTACCGACAAACATAACATTTTGGTGCTAGTTTGGTCAGAGATGATTGCTACTGGAATTTTTAATTAAAATAAATGCTTGTTTAATTTAATTACAAACAAACTGTTTTGACGCCGAATGAAAACCCTAGGTGAGTTTAACTCACTCAGTTTATCCCACTTAAATTTCCTATAAGTCAGGTTTTATTTTGTGTGCAATGTTTGCTAATGTTTGATGATTGGATGACAGTTTGCATGTATGTTTAATATCTTTTAATATTCATTGATTAAATTAAACATTTGTTTAATTTAATCAAATTAAATCATTATTTAAAGGATTAGATTCCAAATGAGGTAACTTACCTGTGACGACCCGAAGTTTCGGTACCTTTTCAGCTGACCAAAACTACACAAGTCCAACCCAAAATGCACTAGAAACCCAAATGTCAATAGAAAGAATATAAAGGGTGGGATAAGAAAGAAAAAAAATATTATAATAGAAGAAGAATAAACACAAACACAGAATTAGAGTCTCACACCGCAGCGGAACAAAATATAATATAGAATTGAATCTTTAATGAAAGTTTTAAATAAAAACTTACAATCATCATAGCACATCACACATCTGGACAGTTATAATATTCTGTCCTCATATACAAACACAGCGGAATAATTATATATCGTACGCCTAAACACTTCCAGCTCGTCTCTTCACTGCATCCGATAACATGAACCTATACAACCCGGTTTAACCCGAGCATAACAAACGCACGAATCAGTCTGGTGAACGAGAGTGAGAAAAACACACTAAGTTTATAGGTGACATCCAATTTGATTTTAAGTTTAAAACCTTTTCGAAAGAAAGGATTAGTAAGACCAAATCCACACATAAATACAGATGGTTTTTACCTTACTATAACGCAAAACATCTTTGAAATCATATATTCTTCTGACATTATAATAATGCCTAAAATCAAGTAAATAGCAATATTGCAGAATGCTTGCATCTCACGCTCTACATACATAGTATACAATCAAAACCGCGGGCGCTTATTGGAGAATCGGTTTCCAATCATGGCAAGGTATGGGACCACCTTTCGACAATGTACCTCTGGAGATGATACATTGAGGATTCAACAAGAACATTTTGCAGCCCCGGCTAAACATGACCAGCCCCTCACTTCGCTTGAGAGTACCGAATATATCATTACCACGGTTGGGGGACAGCCAACCGAAACGATATTATATAAAAATAAAGGAACAACCGAAGGCATTTAATTTCACCAGATCAGGTAATGATATACCCTTTTCATGGGTGCGACCCACATAGCTATGCAACCTACCAGATTTTATGTCATTTCCCGATTGATGAGGCTTGAGATCAAAATTTATTTATTTACCTTTATTGTTATTTCTAGAACATCTGGCCACCATTCACTTTGAATGCAACATTGTCAGATCCGCTGGATTCACTAATTGATATCCACAAAAACACCCTGTTGCTTTAGCTAAGAGAAGGTGTACAGCCTTCTCCGCCATTAACAGAAATACGTTTGAAGAAATCAACGTGCATAACCCCTTTGGAAATACTCTGTCAGACATCTGTCCATACAAGTCATCCAGGAACTGGATGAACCGATGGCGTCCTCCTACCACGTCCTATATAGGTATCACCCCAAGGACCAGTAGCGAGTAGTCCTTGCAATCCGCAGATTCCAACCACGTCTGAATTACCATCAAAACCCTCTCGTTACAGGCCAGAGAAATCTATCAAGTAGCCTTTCCACTTATGAAGATCCATGGTCTTCATTTGCTTCATCTTCAGTCGCCATCTTCACATATTTGTTGGTCCAAAATGGTCTTCGAATATAAATTCGATCCCGAACATTCCATACCAACAAGCGTATTGGCCAGATTCAATAGTCTGTTATTTAACTATCAAATAAATAATCATGAGAATGAAACGGGTTCACTGATTCAGTACTCGGCATTACTTGGCCTCTTTAATTAAACATCTGTTAATTAAAATCTTCCAATATTGGGAGTTAATCTTTTACTTCTTATTATAAATAAGAATATTCTTAAAAATCATTTCATTCACTTATATACTTTCGAATACAGTTTATAATATTATTTACGGAAAACATAACTTTTGTTTCCCCTCGACTTCTCTCATTTATAAACTAATACCATTCTTGGATAATCGTGAAATCGTTCAAGTTGGGGTATTTTATTTACCTTTCAGACCTTGACCAACAACATTCATATCCTCAGAATAGATAGAAGTTTATTAACCACACGTTTTCCTTTGAGAACCTTATTTAAATCTCAACAACGTTCACTTAATTTATTATTAATTAATTTATTATTAATTAATCTATTATTATACTTCTACATTAATGTTTAATAATCCTTTGTAATATTATATTGAGCTTCGATTCCATTTTAAATAGAATCCCTTATAAAATTTCTTCAATATCCCTTATAAATATTGTTTGTAACAACAGTACAATATTTGGTTTTTATAAATCATATATAACTCTCTTTGTCAAATCAAATATAAATATCTTTACAAATCTTATATGAATACTTTTATAAATCTTACAATAATATCTTTTACAATTCTTATAATTGATGTCTCGTACGAATCCTTTTTATCAAAACAATTCATTTATCATATGTAACAAACGTTACAGATTTCATTTCTACACTCTTAACTTCCATTTACAAAATCGTTGTAAATCATTTACGACACTTATATTCGTTGCCATTCCCGAAATCCTTTATTTACTTACTCTCGCTTCGATTAACATTATGAACTTCGGAACATAACATTCTGAACCTCGGAATGAATCTCACCTCGTCATTTCATACCATTTTCCAATTTCTCAAATCCCCTTTTCCAACTTCAAATATTAAGTAAATATTTGATTTAAGCTATCATATTAGTTTAAAAATCCATTTTTTTTATAACTTCATTATAAAAACTCGGTTTTAATATAAAACCCGTTCGTAAACTCCTTTCACCTTTCGATTAAATTCACTTCAACCTCGATCACTATTTAAATGAATTTCAATTAAAAATTAATCTTCTATACTATTATTAATTAAAATAATAATTTACTTAAATCATTAACTACAGTAGCGGTAGTTAACTTCTTAATTAACTAAAATAAATAGTAAATTCCCTTTTTAATTTTTATTTTAAAATTAAAACAAATATTCGTTAAACTATTCCATTGAATTAATTTTAAACGAACTAATTTAATAAACAATTCTGGTTAAAACGGTTGAATTAGTTAACTCAATAAACAATTAATTCGTTAACCGAATCTAATTAGTTTTCACTTTAAATTAAGTAATAATATAATTAATTTAAATAATTCCATTTAATTATTTCTTAAAAACAATTATCAAAAATCTTAACCGTTAGGTTAGTTTTACACTCTCTTATCAATCTGATTTACATCAGAATTTATAAAATAAATTTATACATAATTATAAACTTAAATAACAAAAAAATAAATACTTGTTTCCCTTAGCAAATTTTACTCAAAATAAAATCTTTAAAATTTATCTTTAGTTATAAAATAAATTTTATAACTTCACTTCTATCGATTTACCTAACGGTAAATCCATATTTAGAAAATGGTTGATTTATAGGCCATTTACTGCCAATTACTTAAACTAATATTACCCATTGGTTTAAACAAAACAAATGTTGAATTTCAGATCAATGGTCAACAACCAAATCAATCATCTAATCGGAACAGTTCATATAATGATAATGTGAAAATAAATAACATTAAATATATTTGAGGAATCCAGTTGGTTCCCTCCAACCTGTTCTTCCCTACATTAAAATAGATTATCTCGCATAAATCCATTCAATTCAATTTAACTAATAATTTCTATAACAGTGAATAACGGCTATTTAACATTACCCAATTAGCAAACAATTCAAACAATTTAACACATTTATTTTATAAATGTAACCAACAAGATAAGTTACTTTAATTGGGGCCAATCGTTAAAATAACGATTTGGTATTTCATAGAAATTAGACAACGTTTAATTTCATGGATTCAATAAGTATATGAATATATTTAAAAAATAGTCAACCATTAGCAACCATAACACACAAATGTAAAACCCGACTTATAAAATATAAGTGGGAAGAACTGAGTGAGTTTAACGCACCTTGAGTTGATACCATTGTTAAATGGTTGATGTTAAATAACTTAAACAATTGTTTAATTTAATTAAAAATCACTGTTGATTCCAAATGCATCCAGATCTGTTCTGTAATGTTGATCTCAACAACGCGAGTATGACACATCTTGATTTGTTCCATTCTGTTCACCTGGCCAAAAGTTATTTACGTCTAAAAGTTTAATTAATTAAAGTTATAACCCTAATCGCTTTTTATATAAATTAATTACATTTAAACTTTTTAATTCGGCCGATCATATTTTCCTTCTTTCCCTAGGAACTGTTATATACTTCGGCCCCATTTCTTCATTCTCCTACTGTCCACGCAGAGACCAACTAACATGTCCATTATTTAAATAAATTATTAATTAACTTTCTAATTAACTATAATTAACTAATTAATTAACATGTAAATTACAAATTAATCTCAGTTATCTAAATTCATTACGTTTTAGTATTTTTGAACATCCGAGCTCAATTTAGTTTTAACTTTCCTAATCATTTATTAATAAACTAATCATAGACTTCATTATGTAAATAAACCGACTAATTACATTATTAAGGACTTATCAGGCCGACTTTGATTTGAAATTAGTTGGTCGACTTCCTATGTTCACGTTTAATTCAAACAGTCCACATTTTCCTTAATCTTATATTGTAATTGTTAACTTCATTTCTTAGTAATACATATGGCTGATAATTTGTTCCTCCTTTCCAAAAAAGGGCTCCTTTTGTAGGTTCCTTCACAACTATCCAAGCCGACTTCCTATAATTCCCAACACAATTTCAATTATTAGCCGTTCTTTAAATTAAGTATTTAATTTCCTTAAACAAACTCATTAATTAAATTATTGTTACCTAAAGTTTAGGTCAGTCCTTGTTTCCTCTTCATACATACGTTCTTCGGTACTTCGCCATTTGTTTTGAACCACCAGATCGGTGCTTGCAAATTCCATTTTGAAACAACAGCGTTGACCCCCTCCGTACCTCCTCCACGTCTATATTACTGCTAATGCCTTCTTCTCCCTCTTCTCGTTACATTTGCACCATTACTTTACCATTATCCTTTTATAACAATTTTAATTCTGCAAAATGTTATCTTTTAAATCGTTATTCTCTTTAAAACATGAATGTTATTCCTATACAGAAAGCTGGACTCGTTTTATCAAATCAAAACTTGATTTCATAATTTCAATACTAACACAGGTTTAAACTCCAACTATCGAGTCATTTTATAACTTCCTATTCACATTCCATTTTATTTATCCAATCTCGGTTTACATGTTAACTTCACAGTTGATTTTATCTAACAAGTATTTAATTCTCTATCGCTTTTATATTCGATTATAAAATATCAGTTTCAAGCCGAATATTAATTATCTTGTCAAATCTCGATTTATTCAATTTATAATTTCTTAAAATAAATTATTTTATAACATTTGTCCTAGCCGAATTCTAATTACAAATCTTTATGGATTTTATTTAATCCTATTCACATTACAAACATCGAAAAAAAATTCATCGGTTTCTTTTGAAAACAACTCCAAATTTCCCATTTTCAATTCATTGCTGAATTTACAATCCAACTTATCCACTGATAATTATTTTTATTTCATTTATAAACATTGTTTAAATCACACAACTTGTTATTATTAAGCAGGTTATTTATTTTTAGCCCACTCGAATTCCCTTTCTATTACACATTCCCCTTAATCAATATCATGTCACACCCATGTGCGAAGCACGGGTCTAAACCTAGTCCTAACGTACAATTCTCTTTTTATAATTCTATAAATTTCCCAAATATTATATTTACTCCATATTCTCATTTATTTAACTCTTATTACCTTCATTCAGTATTTATCACAAAACTGCTTTTTAAAACTTACATATAATTGTTAATAATTTCTATATAGAAGTTCTTATTTAATTTCCCAAATAAATTTTTATTTTTTTTGTAAAATCCATTGATCTTATATAAATATTTTATTTTGCACTTTTAAAATTCCCTATTTACATTCTAGTATTTCTTATGGAATTTAAAATACCAAATAAAAAGAGCAGTGTCATCATAATCAATAACATATTATATATCACATCATATATCATAATATATGAAAAACAATATTATAAATATTGAGGAATCCAGTTGGACCCCTCCAACCTGTTTCCCTGCATCCATAGATGTTAATCACATAAATTATATCAATTTCATATTTATATGAAATATTATGACAACGGAATCAATATTTAATTGACAATTTATATATATAACTATATCTATATTTTCAACCAATTAATTAGCAGTTCATCCGTACAATCAACACACAGCAATCAACCATCCTTTATCAATTCTAAAAATACATTATAAAAATATAAACTAGCAGAGTTAGTGAGTTTTACTCACTTTGGTTGGTAATCGTTAAATAACGATTTACGGTCATTGATTTAGATCAGATGTTTTATTCTATCAAAAAATTAGACAAGCTCCGAATTGCTCCAAATTTGTTCCATTGTGTAGGCCTCGTCCATATGATCCCAACGGATCCGACCATTCGTAAAACTAATAATGTATGAACGTTATATCTCAATAACAAGTTTGAATACATAGTTGAATCAAAATAATTTCTATTTAATTTAAATGATTGGGCATTGTAAAACCCCACCTCCACCAATGGCACTCTTGCAAGTGCACTGGCTTTGGAGGGGCGTTAAACGAGGTAAACATGCATGCAGATATCACAAGACAGAACATATAAGTATAAACAGAGTAAATAAAGCAGCGGATAAAACTAACATTTCAAAACCATCGTCAAGTTACATCAAAGTACTTGGTCATTATTTTCCACAAAACATAGTCTAGAAACATCAACTGAAAACTGGAAAGAAAATCATAAAGTAACTATCCCCAAGGTAGAATAAAGCCATAGCATGCTCAAGTCCAAACCGTACATGAGCTCTCCAGAAAAGCAGCTAAAGATCCAAGCTAAGTACCAGTGTTCCCACCCTGTAAACCTGAGGGGGGGGGGAAACGGAAGAAAAGAGGCGAAAGAAAACGGGTCAGTCAAAAAGACTGGTAAGTCCTATCTACTATTAGTATAAAAACTAATAAAGTTAACTGAACATGTAAAACAGAGATGTGACATAGGGTGATAACCGGCATGGTGAAAAGTTAACAAGATAGATCAAGTGTGGCATCGCATATACAAGGTTAAGTTGCACCAAGTGTGTACTAGTAATCCATGTCAAGTATAAACAAGAAATGATCCCTTGGCCTAATCTTGGCCCAATATCCCGAGATGACCTAAATCAAGGTCCAACAACACGGTCTAATCGATCGGCTCCCTAAAAGCCTAACTCGTCAAGTGTCGGTGTCATACGGCCCAATCACGAAGTGTAGTCAAACTGTGCTAGGTCCACCCTAGGGTGTATCAAGCCCTAGGGTGCCAACCCCGGACACAAATCAAGCATGCATAGCCTAAACCTACGGGTGCCCGTATCTGCTTTTTCAACTCCGGACTATGTGCACGACCATAGTCCGCCTGAACCTACACCGGCGCACCTACTCAGCCGTCGTTTTGGTCGCTTACATGTCAGCCCAGTAATCGTGCCCTACCCTAGCCTAGTCCCTAGGGTATCATGATAAAATCAAGAGGGTTACTGGTGAAAAGGACCTCGTAACTAGGGTTTCCTAACGGGTTAAATGTGGTTAACCCGATCCAACCAAGCATCAAGTTGGTTAAGTGTACCCAAGGTTCATGACTTAACCCTATCAACCCATCGTGTTCATGTTGGTTAAGTGTTACGTGGTCCATGACTTAACCCTATCATGTGGCATTAATTAATTTAATGCACCTTAACCTCTCACATTAGACCTTGTTGTGGTTACTAGTTAAGCCGGGCGGGTCCGGGTAGCTTTACACCACAACCTAGTCTAACCTCGGGTTTAAGCACAACATGACCAACTACTCACATTGGGTCCTATTGTTTGTAGCCACTAGTTAAGCCGGTCGGTTCCGGGTAGATTTATGCTACAAACTCAACCCAACCTTGAGTTGGCCACACTCATATTTTCTAAGTGTCATGTCCATCCTTATGTTTACAAACATAATCACAAGTCAATGTCCATGTCATATTTTAAAACCATGTTTTCATGTCATTAATATTACCCAAACCCAACACATTCCCATCGCATGTACGTTTCGCATAACATAACATAGATCAAAAGAGGGAACTTGGCAAAAGCATGACAAAAAGGGCATAAGGTAATAAGGTTGGCCACAAGTTAGACATGGTGGCATATGAGGCATAAATATGTTCATTTAAACTTGCATGTTACATCATAAGCCTCAAAACATGCATAACATTCAAACTTAGCGAATAGGTGATACATGGTCCTAGATGACATAGAATGATGACTAGATGTTTGCATATAACATTATATGCAAGTTATCATAAAGGTTATGAGAGTTCTCATGTTGCATAATGCAACATTTCAACATAAAGCTTATAGCTTTTAACCCACAAGGTCAAGGTGATAGCTTTACAAACATGCATAGAATAAACCTATGCATAACATGATAGAATCAAAGCACATATCATACTTATGCCCAAACCCAAACTTGCAACATGTCATATTTAACTTCATAGTTAGAATCTAAGAGTAGTATAGGGCTTACAATGCTATAAAGACTTATAAAATATAAATAAGATTGAGACGAAGCCACTAGCAACTCTAAAACCCCCAAATGAATACAAGCTCCAAGAAGCTCCTTTGATTATATGAAGAATGATCCTTGTTTTAATGAAGAAAGATTGAACTTTGGCCTTGAATCAAGCTTTGGAACTCTCAAACAAGCTTAGGAACTCTCATATGAATGAAGATGGAAGCTATGACAAGAGGGTGGAGGCCATGATTAAACATTTTGGCATAATTTAGTTGTAGGATTGATTTATGATGATTTAGGATAGGTATTAGGGTCCTTTTATAGAAGATTAGGTTAGTTTAGACCATAGGATTAACCCTAATTCAGATCTGGGCCATCAATTCACGTCACTAGCCTCCAAACATGTCTTGAGAAACAAGTCAGGTGCACCCAGGCCAGACTGGCCGACCACCCAAGTCGATAGGGGTGTCGACTGGGTAGTCGACACAGCCTGGGGTGTGTCGACTCCCAAGTCGACTCCCCAGTCGACTTGGGGTGGCGGGAATTTTTCCCGCCTGCCTGGCCCAGCTGAATTTGAATTTTCTGATTTAAAATTTGAATTTGAAATTTTCTGAGAACTTCGACGGGCCATAACTTGGTCATATGGACTCCGATTTTCGAAAACTCGGACTCTATTTCTTGTATTTTTCCGAGACGAACGCAATGGCATAGCCCGTTTCCCCTGATTCAGATTTTATTATTTAATTCTGCCTTGATTTATGTTATAACTTGTTATTCAAAATATGGGTTGTTACATTCTCCCCACCTTAAAGGATTTCGTCCCCAAAATCTCTAAGTTAGGAAGAACGTATCCTACCATCCATCATCCATCTACTCAAAACATCATCCACGTGCAGCCAATATCCTTAACAAATTCTAAATACTGTATGATTATATGCAAAGGTGTGTGTATATGTACTTATCTAATGCAAAAATCAGGCGGTTACTGATTCAGTAAACATCCTTAATGCAAAGTATGTTAGTGAAATGAGTCCATATGTATGCAAAATCCTAACATAATTTATAATCTCTACATGAGTGCACATAACATTCATCCATATGCAACATCTACATGATAGCATAACAAGTTTCATCCATGAATAAGTATAAGCACTCATGCATATGCAATATGAAAATGTGTGAGCCGATCTTAGTGCCTAATGTGTATCATGCATCCACGAGTATCTACTTGCAAACACTTGCAACCACTTGCAAACATCAAGCATAACATGTTTCAAATACATGTTTCATCCAAAGGTTTCTACCTAAGGTTCTCACGAAAGATTTACGAAACAGGATAAACAGGATAAACATGGATAGCAAAAAGGAAGATATGTTAAAAAAGGAAAAGAGATCGAGAATGTACCCTCAAAAAGAAATGGATAAAGCCCACGCATCTTCTCCTCGGTTTCCCAAGTTGCATCCTCTTCGGCTTCACTCCACTGAACTTTCACCAATTTGACTTCTCGATTTCTTAGCTTCCTGATCTCTGTTCCCATGATACGAATCGGAGCTCTCCTCAAGGTTGCCTCTTTCTCTACCTCCACATCTTCAAGAATGCTTGGTTCCACCACCTCAGCGGACTCATGTAGGCACTTTCGGAGATGCGAGACATGAAAGACATTATGCACTCCGGCTAGCTTCTCGGGCAATTCCACCTTATAAGCCATCTTTCCAATCCTCTCTATGATAGGGAAGGGTCCTACGAACCTTGGTGCCAGCTTCCCAACTGCTCCAAAACATACCACATTACGCAAAGGAGAAACCTTCACGAAAACCGTATCCCCAACTTCGAATTCTAAATCTGTCCTTCGCTTGTCAGCATAGGATTTCTGTCGGTCTTGGGCCGCTTTCATCCGTCTTCTAACCAATTCAACTTTCTCGGATGTGTCCCGTATCATATCGGGCCCAAGTATAAGCCTATCCGTTGTCTCCCACCAACAAGATGGTGACCTACACGGCCTCCCATACAAAGCTTCAAATGGTGCCATCCCTATGCTAGCTTGATAGCTATTATTATAAGCAAACTCTACAAGAGGGAGGTGGTCTTCCCAAGTACCACCAAAGTCAAGAACACAAAGCCTCAAGAGATCTTCTAGCACTCTATTCACCCTTTCGGTTTGGCCATCCGACTGAGGGTGATAGGCTGTACTTAGATTCAATCGCGTACCCATCGCCTCTTGCAAACTATTCCAGAACTGGCTAGTGAAAATTGGGTCACGATCGCTAACTATGCTAGAGGGAACTCCATGCAACCGCACTATCTCTCGAAGATAAATAGATGCTAGCCATGATGCGGTCCTCTTGCTCTTCACTGGAATGAAATGAGCACTCTTCGTAAGTCTGTCAACTATGACCCATATGCTCGTATTCCCTTTTCTTGACCTAGGCAATCCATCCACAAAATCCATAGAAATACTTTCCCACTTCCATTGTGGGACCTCCAATGAATGTAATAGCCCTCCGGGTTTCTTCGACTCGTCTTTCACTTGTTGGCACACCATGCACTTTGAAACATACTCTGCCACATCTTTCTTCATTCCAGCCCAAAAGAAAATGTGCTTCATGTCCCTATACATCTTATCTCCTCCAGGATGTATAGTTATCTTCGAGTGATGCGCTTCTTCGAGAACTTTATGCACCAAGTCTCCTACTTGTGGAACGCATAGCCTTCCATCACGCCTTAGCCAACCCTTGTCATCAATAGTATATCTAGCAAGGTGACTAGACGTCTCACCACGAATCAACTTGTCCATGACCTCGACAATCTGCGGGTCTCCTTTCTGTGAAGCCCCAACTTGATCAAGAAGTATAGGTCTAAGCTCAAGGGATGCTAATGAACCAGTCATCGACTCAACAGCTGGTGTGAAATCAAAGGTTGCCAAGAACTCTAGGCCCCTCATCTCAACAAACAAGGGACTCAAAGTCAACCTGCTTCTGCTTAACGCATCTGCCACAACATTACCCTTGCCAGGGGTATAAGCTATCTCGAAGTCATAAGATGCCAAGAATTCCATCCATCTTTGCTGCCTTAGATTCAGATCCTTCTGCGAGAAGAGGTACTTGAGTGATTTTTGATCAGTATACAACTCAAACCTTTTGCCCAGAAGATAGTGGCGCCAGGATTTGAGAGCAAAGATGATCGCCGCCAACTCCAAATCATGAGTGGGATAGTTCTTCTCATGAACTTTAAGTTGCCTACCCCCATAACATATCACTCTTCCTTCCTGCATCAGAACAGCACCTAACCCCGTGCCACATGCATCGGTGTACACGGTAAACATCTTACCGCCATCAGGTAACGCCAAAACTGGAGCTGTAGTAAGGGCCCTCTTGAGCCTTTGAAAAGCTAGCTCACATTCTAAGTCCCATGCAAAAACTAAGTTCTTCTTCATCAACTTAGTAAGAGGGGATGAAATCTTAGCGAAGTCCCTGATGAACTTCCTATAGTAGCCCGCCAGACCGAGAAAGCTTCTTACTTCAGTTGCATTCCTAGGAGTCTTCCAGTCTTGAACTGCAACCACTTTCGCGGGATCCACCGCTATGCCTTGCTTAGAAACTATATGTCCAAGAAACCGAACTTCCCTTCTCCAGAAATGGCATTTGGAGAACTTGGCTTTCAACTTATGAGCTCTAAGCGTATCCATTACTTCCTTGAGATGTCTAGCATGTTCTTCCTCATCCTTTGAGAAAATCAGAATATCATCCACGAAGACAACTACAAACTTGTTAAGGAACTCCCTGAACACCCTACTCATCAAATCTACGAAGTAGGCGGGTGCATTAGTCAAACCGAATGGCATGACAAGCCATTCAAAGAATCCATCTGGAGTCCTAAACGCAGTTTTACCAATACTATCCTCAGCCACTCTAAGCTGATGAAATCCGGTGGCTAGATCGAGTTGAGAGAAAACAGAAGCACCAACAAGCTGGTCAAAGAGGTCGTCTATCCTCGGTAACGGGTACCTATTCTTCTTTGTCAGCTTGTTCAATTCTTGATAATCAACACATAGACGAAGCGAACCATCCGCCTTAGTAGCGAATACCACAGGAGCACCCCATTCAGAAATGCTTCGCCTAATAAAATTCTTCTCAAGCAACTCCTTGATTTGCTTACTGAGCTCCCTTCTTTCACGTGGGGCCATGTGCCTAACGGGCAATGATACTGGCTTGGCATTATCGACTAGATAAATGCGGAAATCTATCTCTCGTTTAGGGGGTAACACCTTAACTTCTTCAAAGACATCAGGATAGTCTCGGACCACCCTTACAGATTGCAGATCATCGATGGACGAGTCAAGAGATTCAAGATAACATAACATGACGGGACCTCTAGGGTTACAAGAAATTTCTAGGGTATTACCGAGGCGAGTCATGAGCCTCACCACCCTATGCTCATAATCGAGGATGGCTCCATAACTGGACAACCAATCCATGCCCAAAATCAACCCGTATCCCGTGAATCCGAGAACATAAGCATTACACGTGAATTCTACGGTCAAGATAGAAATCTTCAAATCCACACAAATCATAGATAGATGGGCGGAACCCCCAATTGGATTTGAAACACTAACGGGATCCTCAACTAGACTAGTACTTAGGTGCAAACTTTCAACAAGATCAGAAGAAATAAAACTATGCGATGCGCCAGAATCAAATAAGGTGCGAACAGGATAATCAGAAATATAAACAAGGCTTTCTACAGAAATACTACCTCGGTACTGAACTGGAGCAGTGTTGAGAGCATGCACTTGCCCTCCAGAAGGTCCTG
Organism: Allium sativum; assembly: GCA_030737875.1. Taxonomy (NCBI): domain Eukaryota; kingdom Viridiplantae; phylum Streptophyta; class Magnoliopsida; order Asparagales; family Amaryllidaceae; genus Allium; species Allium sativum. The sequence continues at coordinate 527,333,095 of CM060913.1, read as the reverse complement.
CACGCTGAGTCTGCCCTTGCCCTTGTCCTTGCTTCTTGGGGCAATCCTTGCTAAGGTGTCCAGGCTCTCCACAGTGAAAGCATTCGCCCAACTTCCTCTTCTTCTTCCTGCAATCTTTGGCTATGTGCCCAACAATCCCACAAAAGTTGCATTTTCTTGGGTCCTTTGCCTTGCTGTTGTTGGCCTTATTGCCCTTGTTGTTCTTGTTGTTCTGATTGCTCTGATTTCCTCCACACTTGGAGTCCGTCTTCTTGGTTTGAGTCTCATTAGTCTTGACTTCTTTCTTGCCATTCTTATCGTCTCCTTGAAGCAATGCCATGTCCACTAGGCCTTCAAAAGTGGCCCCCATGGGTATATGAGATAGGGCTAAACCTTGTAATGGCTCATTCAACCCTCGTGCAAAGCGTAAAGCCTTCTTCTGGGGAGTTTTAACCATGTCCAAACCGAATTGAGCAAGCTGGTTAAACTTATTCACATACTCCCTCACTGTCATGTCCCCTTGCTTCAAAGATATAAACTTCTCCAATTGCAGATTTGCCTCAGCTGATGATAGAAACTTAAGCCCAAACCTCGTCCTAAAGTGGACCCAAGTCTCTATAGGCCTAGTAGCATTGGTGACCTCCCACCTATAAGCAGCTTCTTCTTTTAATAGCCATGCTGCCAATAAAACCTTTCTATGGTCTTCCACATCAAAGATAGCAAAGAGATCTTCAGTTTCTTTCAACCAATTTCGTGCCTCCACAAAAGTCTCCATCCCAATGAAATTCTTGCCACCCATCTCCTTAAAGTCCTTGCAAACCTTTGCGAAATCTGCTTGTGGATGCTTAGGAGGAGGAGGAACCTCAGTTACGGTGGGGGTATTTGCTGGGCCCGCATCGTTGGCCCTAGCTTCCAAGCACCTCCGGAACCATCTGGGAATGGTCACTCCCTCGGGAAGGTTAAGATCGGCCATACTGAAAATGGAAAAGATAGATTTAGAACGAGGAAACGAAGGATAGTGCTAATGGCTTTTGGGGAATAGCCTTTTAAAATAACTAGACTTTTCTTGGAAAATACTCAATTGGTTTTGAAAATAGTTTTTCAAAAGGAAAGTTTTAAAAACCTTTTTCTCAAATCTTGTAAACCTTATGCTCTGATACCAAATGTAACACCCCACCTCCGCCAATGGCACTCTTGCAAGTGCACTGGCTTTGGAGGGGCGTTAAACGAGGTAAACATGCATGCAGATATCACAAGACAGAACATATAAGTAAAAACAGAGTAAATAAAGCAGCGGATAAAACTAACATTTCAAAACCATAGTCAAGTTACATTAAAGTACTTGGTCATTATTTTCCACAAAACATAGTCTAGAAACATCAACTGAAAACTGGAAAGAAAATCATAAAGTAACTATCCCCAACGTAGAATAAATCCATAGCATGCTCAAGTCCAAACCGTACATGAGCTGTCCAGAAAAGAAGCTAAAGATCCAAGCTAAGTACCAGTGTTCCCACCCTGTAAACCTGAGGGGGGGGGGGGGGAAACGGAAGAAAAGAGGCGAAAGAAAACGGGTCAGTCAAAAAGACTGGTAAGTCCTATATACTATTAGTATAAAAACTAATAAAGTTAACTGAACATGTAAAACAGAGATGTGACATAGGGTGATAACCGGCATGGTGAAAAGTTAACAAAATAGATCAAGTGTGGCATCGCATATACAAGGTTAAGCTGCACCATGTGTGTACTAGTAATCCATGTCAAGTATAAACAAGAAATGATCCCTTCGCCTAATCTTGGCCCAATATCCCAAGATGACCTAGATCAAGGTCCAACAACACGGTCTAATCGATCGGCTCCCTAAAAGCCTAACTCGTCAAGTGTCGGTGTCATACGGCCCAATCACGAAGTGTAGTCAAACTGTGCTAGGTCCAACCTAGGGTGTATCAAGCCCTAGGGTGCCAACCCCGGACACAAATCAAGCATGCACAGCCTAAACCTACGGGTGCCCGTGTCTGCTTTTTCAACTCCGGACTATGTGCATGACCATAGTCCGCCTGAACCTACACCGGCGCACCTACTCAGCCGTCGTTTTGGTCGCTTACATGTCAGCCCAGTAATCGTGCCCCACCCTAGCCTAGTCCCTAGGGTATCATGATAAAATCAAGAGGGTTACTGGTGAAAAGGACCTTGTAACTAGGGTTTCCTAACGGGTTAAATGTGGTTAACCCGATCCAATCAAGCATCAAGTTGGTTAAGTGTACCCAAGGTTCATGACTTAACCCTATCAACCCATCGTGTTCATGTTGGTTAAGTGTTACGTGGTCCATGACTTAACCCTATCATGCGGCATTAATTAATTTAATGCACCTTAACCTCTCACATTAGACCTTGTTGTGGTTACTAGTTAAGCCGGGCGGGTCCGGGTAGCTTTACACCACAACCTAGTCTAACTTCGGGTTTAAGCACAACATGACCAACTACTCACATTGGGTCCTATTGTTTGTAGCCACTAGTTAAGCCGGTCGGTTTCGGGTAGATTTATGCTACAAACTTAACCCAACCTCGAGTTGGCCACACTCATATTTTCTAAGTGTCATGTCCATCCTTATGTTTACAAACATAATCACAAGTCAATGTCCATGTCATATTTTAAAACCATGTTTTCATGTCATTAATATTACCCAAACCCAACGCATTCCCATCGCATGTACGTTTCGCATAACATAACATAGATCAAAAGAGGGAACTTGGCAAAAGCATGACAAAAAGGGCATAAGGTAATAAGGTTGGCCACAAGTTAGATATGGTGGCATATGAGGCATAAATATGTTCATTTAAACTTGCATGTTACATCATAAGCCTCAAAACATGCATAACATTCAAACTTAGCGAATAGGTGATACATGGTCCTAGATGACATAGAATGATGACTAGATGTTCGCATATAACATTATATGCAAGTTATCGTAAAGGTTATGAGAGTTCTCATGTTGCATAATGCAACATTTCAACATAAAGCTTATAGCTTTTAACCCACAAGATCAAGGTGATAGCTTTACAAACATGCATAGAATAAACCTATGCATAACATGATAGAATCAAAGCACATATCATACTTATGCCCAAACCCAAACTTGCAACATGTCATATTTAACTTCATAGTTGGAATCTAAGAGTAGTATAGGGCTTACAATGCTATGAAGACTTATAAATTATAAATAAGATTTAGACGAAGCCACTAGCAACTCTAAAACCCCCAAATGAATACAAGCTCCAAGAAGCTCCTTTGATTATATGAAGAAAGATCCTTGTTTTAATGAAGAAAGATTGAACTTTGGCCTTGAATCAAGCTTTGGAACTCTCAAACAAGCTTAGGAACTCTCATATGAATGAAGATGGAAGCTATGACAAGAGGGTGGAGGCCATGATTAAATATTTTGGCATAGTTTAGTTGTAGGATTGATTTACGATGATTTAGGCTAGGTATTAGGGTCCTTTAATAGAAGATTAGGTTAGTTTAGACCATAGGATTAACCCTAATTCAGATCTGGGCCATCAATTCACGTCACTAGCCTCCAAACATGTCTTGAGAAACAAGTCAGGTGCACCCAGGCCAGACTGGCCGACCACCCAAGTTGACAGGGGTGTCGACTGGGCAGTCGACACAGCCTGGGGTGTGTCGACTCCCAAGTCAACTCCCCAGTCGACTTGGGGTGGCGGGAATTTTTCCCGCCTGCCTGGCCCAGCTGAATTTGAATTTTCTGATTTAAATTTTGAATTTGAAATTTTCTGAAAACTTCGACGGGCCATAACTTGGTCATACGGACTCCGATTTTCGAAAACTCGGACTCTATTTCGCGTATTTTTCCGAGAAGAACGCAATGGCACAACCCGTTTCCCCTGATTCAGATTTTATTATTTAATTCTGCCTTGATTTATGTTATAACTTGTTATTCAAAATATGGGTTGTTACAGGCATTACCTATATAGGCGGACCCATAAGCTTGTTAAAACCCATTCATTCGCTTAGTACATAATCCCTTTTTCGTTGATGATGCTGCTCGAACCTAGTAAAACAACCGTGCTCTTTGATCAGCCTGTCTCCCCATTTTAATGAATTTGAAGTCCATTTTTGAAATCAATAAATCGATCAAACTAAAAACCCAATCCTAGCTCACGCTGCTTTATTTCCAGTGAAAAACCATGCTTCCCCAAACTAACAAGAAAACCCTATGTTTCTAGTTCCTACTTCCGTCCCATTCTGTTGTGTACGAAAGTCCCCATGCATAAATGAACTGTACACGAACTCCCCTCTTGCCATTTTCCACATGCACTCCATCTCGCTGCTCATCTCCAATGCATGCCACCACCTTCAGGCATAAACACTTCTACCCAAACTCCTCACAGTAATTAATCCCCGCTATTTCCTTGTCCTCACCCATCCACAAATCATTATTCCACACAATAATGATTCCTTTGCAGAACCTTTCGAACTTCAGATCCCTCCCAATCCTTCATCTCAAAATGGAAATGGGATGCCACACTTCCATTTTGTTGCACAATAGCCGCCGCATGCTACAGGAATCCACAAGCTCCTAGTTAAAACATCACCTAAGGCGTTCCCTTCACCACCACGACCTCAGCCCCGGACCTTCTCTGAAGCGACCCGAACATCCCCGGTCTCCAAAGGAAGGGGAAGGATCGACCAAAATGGATCAGGCAAAACGCAAGCTGAAACATTGGTCGATCAACAAATTTTTTTTGTGTGGATTTTTCGGAGATTTTTTTTTTAAATATTTAAAAATATTAATTTTTAAATATTTAAAAAAAAAATTTTGAAAATGTTTTCGATGGAAGTGCCCTCCCCAAATTTTTTAAAAATATTTTTAAAAATATTTTTGTTGCGATCTCGGAAAAGTTTGGTTTTGGTTGGATTTCACCAGTTTTTCCGAAAACTGGCCAAATCTAGCTAGAACCATGCTGAAATGTGGGCAATTACAGGAAAGCTTGGTTTTAGTGGGATTTTTCCGGTTTTTTCGAAAATAGGACGTATCAAGCAGAAACCCTGGTGAAACGTGGCCGCTCATGGGAAAGTTCGGTTCTGGCGAGATTTCCCAGTTTTTTCGAAAATTGGACGTATCAAGCAGAAACATGGGCGATTACGAGAATCTTTGGTTTCGGTGAGATTTTCCTATTTTCTCGAAAACTGGACTGATCAGGAAGAAACCACGCTGAAATGTGGGCGATTACAGGAAAGTTTGATTTTCGCTAAATTTCACCGATATTTTCGAAAATTGGGCGGATCAGGCAGAAACAGTGCTGAAACGTGAGCGCTTGCAGGAAAGTTTGGTTCTGGCAAGATTTCCCAGTTTTATTGAAACCATGGAAGTCTACGTTGATGATATGTTGGTGAAATCCAAGGAAGCAAAAAGTCATATGGAAGACCTTGACGAGATGTTTCAAATTCTAAGGAAATATGGCATGAAGCTGAATCCACTCAAATGTTCATTTGGAGTAGCTTCAGGGAAGTTTCTTAGCTTCATGGTAAATGCTCGGGGCATTGAAGCAAACCCAGCGCAGGTGGTTGCCTTGCGAGAAATGCAAGCTTCGCGGACTAAAAAGGAACTCCAAAGCTTGAATGGCAAGGTAGCAGCTTTAAGCCATTTCATTTCAAAGGCGACGGACAGGTGTATTCCCCTCTTTGATGCATTGAAAAAGGAAAGGAAGAGTTTCCAGTGGACTCCTAAGTGCCAGCAAGCATTTGAGGATCTTATCAAGCACATGGAATCACCTCCGATGCTGTCAAAACCAAAGGATGGAGAAAGCCTGTTCCTATATCTTGCAGTATCATCCCATGCTCTAAGCGCAGCCCTCATCAGGGAAGAAGATAAAGTTCAGTGGCCGGTATACTACATCAGTAAAAGGTTTACCGGGGCGGAGATGAATTATCCGAAGATAGAAATGCTTGCATATGCTTTGCTTGTCGCATCACAGAATCTCCGTCCTTATTTCCAATTTCATTCTATTAAGGTCCTTACAGATCAACCTTTGAAACAAGTGTTGTTCCGTCCAGAAACCTCGGGGAGATTATTAAAGTGGAATATTGAGCTTAGTCAATATGATATCACTTATCACCCCAGGAAAGCGATAAATGGGCAAGCTCTGGCTGATTTTATTGCCGAGTTCACTAATAGAGGAGAGGAAATGGAAGAAACCAATGAATTGGTCGCCAGATGGAAGCTTTTTGTTGATGGTGCTAAGAATGAATACTGTGCAGGGGCAGGGATAGTGTTCGAAACTCCAGAAAGACGACAGATATGTTGTGCTCTACGGTTCGAATTCCCCGTAACCAACAACGAGGTCGAGTATGAAGCTTTGCTTGGAGGATTGAGAGTTGCGGAAGAATTGAGCCTGAAAAGTTTGTTAATCTTCAGCGATTCACAGTTGATGGTTTCCCAGATCAAAGGTGAATTTCAGACCAAGATTGGAAAGCTCCCGACGTATCTACACAAAGCCAAAGAGTTTCTTGACAATCTGGAGTATTATTCTATTTCCCATATCCCTAGAGGAGAAAATTGGAAAGCTGATTCTTTATCAAAGCTGGCTAGTACCGGAGATCCTTAAATCTTCGATCTAGTTCCTGTTGAAGTTTTATCTAGTTCTAGTATTGAAGAATCTGATGTAGATTGGGTTATGGAGACAACCGACGAGCCAGACTCCTGGATGACCCCCATCAAGAACTATATACTTCATGGAACACTTACTGAAAACCCGAAGAGTCACAAGAAGTTGCTCCATAAATCTCGTTTGTATCTCGTCCAAGATGGTCGCTTATATAGGAGAGGATTTTCAACACATTTGCTACGATGTGAAACAAAGGAAGAATCCAAAGCAATCCTGGCAGAATTACATGAAGGAGATTGTGGAGGGCATGTAGGTGAACAAACTCTTGCCAAAAAAGTTCTTCGATATGGCTACTTTTGGCCTGATGTAAATTTCGACTCTATGATCTTTGCTAAAAAATGTGACCGATGCCAGAAATTCGCAAAAATTCAGAGAGCTCCATCGACTGAGTTGACACAAATGTTGAGTCATTGGCCATTTGCCATCTGGGGCATAGACTTGATTGGAGTATTACCTACTGCAAATTCCAGCTTCAAGTATGCCATAGTTGTTATGGACTACTTTACTAATTGGGCTAAAGCTGAACCACTGGCAACCATCACATCAAGAAAGGTGATCAATTTTGTTTTGAAAAATATCATATGCAGATTTGGAATTCCGCAAAAGATTATCACCGACAATGGCACGCAATTTGAAAGTGATGAGTTCAGGGACTTTTGCGACAAATATCATATTCAGAAAAGTTTTGCAGCAGTTGCCTATCTGCAGGACAACGGGCAAGTCGAGGCAGTTAACAAAATCCTGAAATCTACCATTAAGAAGCGTCTCAAGAAAGCTAAGGGTAACTAGATTGAAGAACTGCCACTTGCGCTATGGGCTTATCGTACGACTCATAAAACTGCAACAAGGCACACTCCATTCTCTTTGGCATTTGGTTCAGAAGCAATGATACCTGTGGAGTTAGAGGTTCCTACTCACCGCAGAATTCACTTTAACCAAAAAGAGAATGAAAAGCTGCAACTTGAAGCCCTTGATTTACTCGGAGAAAAAAGGGCCGAGACGAAGCTTAGAATAGTCGCCCATCAAAGGAGAATTGCCCGGCACTTCAATCAAAAGGTCAGGCATAGAACATTCGAAGAGGGAGACTTAGTGTTAAAAAAGATCATGACCGCAACAGGAGTCTTTGGCCCCAATTGGGAAGGTCCATGTAACGACCCAGAAAATCTGAACCAATTTAAAATTTTTAAATTGGCTAAAATAATGGATTGTTAATATTTAAAATAAATATTTTAAATAATAGAGATGAAAAGTGAGTTGAATCGACAATTGAAAACGAATATAATTAATTATAAACAAGGCCTGAAATGGCGCTGTAGTTTCAAAAATTGAATTCAAACTTTGTTTGACTGTACCGGGTGCAAAACAAAACGGATTTGAGTAAAACCAAAAATATTTAAATCTGTTAGTGAATAGCTTTCTAACGAATCTGAAAAATCGAATTTTCATAGCGGGAAGCAAAAGTTATGGCCAAATGAATTTTCAGAAAGGTCGCTATGGAATTTATATAGCCCGTGAAATTGGCCATTTTGCATACGACCTCGGAATTCGACGAAACCACTTTTGTTGGATCCGGGATGTGAAGTTATTGCAAGGTTTCAAATTTCATAATTTTTGAAGCTAATATGTGAGCGTGGCAAAGGAAAATGTGTTTTGGTCAATTATAGTTAAATTGGATCGACCAGAAATGGGCCTTTTTGCAAACGGTCTCAGGATTCGATGAAACTAGTTTTGTTGGGACCGTATCGTCAAAACATAGCTAGATTTATTTTTCTGGAATTTTTCGAATCAGTTTGTGGCCCCGGCAAATTGAAATGTATGTTCAAATTAAATATTGAATGTTATATATTTTAAATTGAGGGAAAACTGATTGAAACAGTCGAATGGGCCTACGAAACATATCCTATTGTGTTCGGAATGGGGGTAAAACGCTAAGGATGACAGTCGTTGGGTTTGGATTGGTGTTCGTATGTGAAAGGGGGTATTTTGGGAATTTGAAAATATATAAATTAATAAAAATATTTCATTGGTCAAAGTATTTTCTCTCTCCCCGATCTATACCTAGCACACGACGGAAAAGCACTCGAATCTTCTCTCTTCGATTTCTCTCTCGTTTCTTAACAAAATCAAGTGTTCTTGGATCCATTTTAAAGCCCTCTTCCTCCTATTTAAATCCATACCCATTACCTTCTCCATCGTTGCGTCGTTCGAGAGAACCGAGCCTGGGATGTTGCCGCCTTTGAAGAGCCGCCGCCGCCACCTGGGTTGATCGAATTGGGTCCCCTTCCTGGCGCACGTGCGCCTCTCGTAGCCCGTCGAGGTGGCGCTGGCCGATCGAAGCAACGATCAACGGATTTGAAGATAATTTGAAACCTAGTTTTGAAGATTCAAACGAGGTATTCGGCTGTGTTTATTTTCAACAGTTTTGACACCTTTAAACCGTTGCAAACTTTGAAAAATCATATCTTTTTCGTTTCTTGACGAAATTCGATGAAACAGGAAACATCGTGACCGTGTGGACGTCTTCTACATTTTAGAAGAGACCGCATATTTTTCTTAGCCTCCTGCTATTTTTGGTGGAGTGGAACCCAATGTGAGAATTCTAATTTATAAACGATATGGAAAACGACGATGTATAAATTATATAGTCGATGTATGAGTTATATAAGCGTTGTACACCTCATGTATAAGCGTTGTATAAGTTGTACATTCGATGTATAAGTTGTATATGCGTTGTAAAAATTATATATGTGTTGAAATAGAAGTGAATTGCTATATATATATATATATATATATTTGAAAATTGGTTCATTTTATTACTAAAACCAATAACAAACCTCCTTTATGAGCCTCGTTAAAACCTTGCAATCCCCCTAGTGGGTACCTTACAAGGAAAAAGAGTACTCATAAATTTGGTTAATACATCATCTATAAAATAACCAACAGAAAATACAACAAGAAAAAAGAAAAAAACATTAAAAGAAAATAAAGCTTTTACTCTAAAGACCATCTTCACCGGCCCTTTAAAGCCCAGAGCCCATCACGGACCTAAAAAGGAATCAAACACTTCGAACTATCCAGAGTCAATCAGTTCTATCCCCCAACGAGCTAACATCTGTTCATTCCTCAAAGTACGAGCAGTTTTAGATCCATTACCACGAACCAGATCAACAATCTCCTTCTCAATCTTCAACAAAATAATTGATGCAAGGGTTCTTCGATTCTGGAAAACTCTCATGTTTCTTTCCCTCCAAATGAAATACACCACTGTCGTGAAAGCACCGAAAGCTAAATCTCTGATTTGGTCCTTAGCTGAAAATTGGGAAATTAAGGTTCTTGCTTCATCCTGAAGATTATCATGAAGATGAGGTGATAAATCAAGTTTCCGCTTTACTGATAACCAAATAAAGGAGGAAAAATCACATTGAAATAACAGGTGGTTAATGGTTTCAGGACGATTATTATATAAAGGACACAGAACGTTTTCAACATCACTGAAACGAAGCAAGCGATCTTTGGTGTTCAGTCTTCCTAGCACTGCAAGGTACGAGATAAAAGACATTCTTTTACTGTTTTTCTTATGCCATACCACTGAAAAAATTGGATCTGAAATCCCACTTATGCGAGTATACTCCCATACTTTATGAAAGGAAAAAATTCCACCTTCACACCACTCGTAGAAATCCTGATGTTGACTAGAATTAATTACTAATGGACTGATTTCATCAATTAATTCTCGTGTCGCAGGATGAACTTCAGGATGAAATTCTTCATTTCTGATTATAGAGCTGACTTTTTGCTCAGAATTACCAATTATCTGGAGCCTATCAAAACCCAAAAGATCCACCATGCATTTGCAATTGATCCATGGATCATACCACAGATAAGAATTTTCTCCTTTACATATTACCTTATTAAAAAGTTGCTTTGAATTAGATCTGAGTTTCAAAATAGCTTTCCATGTACTAGAAGAATTTGGATCTGCAGCCATTGACCAAAAATGCTCATTCCTGCAATATTTATTATGAATCCATCTACTCCATAAAGAAGCATTTGATAGAAAATTCCATAATAGTTTAATGCATGCAACTTTTTTCAAATCTGAAAAATTCTTAAGACCTATTCCCCTTTCATTCTTAGGCTTGCATAGAGTAGACCATGCTACCTTATGAGCAGTTCCTCCCTAGAAAAAATCAGCACAAAGAGACTGTAATTTATCCAATGTAAATTCTGGTATTTGATATATGAATAACCAGTATAAAATAATAGGAGTTACCACTGAATTTATTAATTCTGCACGCCCTGCAAAACTTAACAGTCTAGTCTCCCAACCTTGAATCTTACTCTGGACTCTTTGAATTAGGGAATTGCATTCAGAATAATGCAAGTAATTGGATGAAAGAGGAACACCTAAGTATTTTACAGGGAATAAACCTTGCTCAAAACCTAATATATCTAGTATTTCACTTCTATTCAAAGTAGAAATACTAAAAAATATTTTGGTTTTAACAGCATTTACATTCAGGCCTGCATAGATACTTAGGTTATGAAAAATTCCTTTTAAAGTAGTTGCGTTGAGAGTAGAAGCTTTACCAAACACCATCAGGTCGTCTGCATATAGGAGGTGAGAGATAACTGGCTGAGTTTTACTATTAGGATAAAATGACTTTGAAACAGTTGCCTCATCCATCAGAAAAGTAAAATATTGCATACAAATAGCAAACAAATATGGTGATAAAGGGCCCCTTGCCTAATTCCTCTTGTAGATTTGATAAATCCCTTAGGAATTCCTTGAATCATAATTGAGAATTTAGCTGTCTCCATGCATTCATATATCAATTTTATAAAGTGATTAGGAAACTTCATTTTTTTTCCATCAAATAACAAATCAGTTCCATATTTACTTTATCATATGCTTTTTGCAAGTCAACTTTTACACTCATTTTTGGCATACCAGCCTTTTTGAAATCTCTCAATAGCTCATGAGCTAGAAGGATATTATCACCAATATATCTTCCTTGAATAAATGCACTCTGATTTTCAGACACTAGGAATGGGAGAAAAGGTTTTAGTCTATTACATAAAATTTTTGAATTTTTTTTATAATAGACATTGCAGCATGAAATTGGTCTGTAGTGAGAGATTTCTGATGGTTTATCATTTTTAGGTACAAGAGTTATAAAAGTATGATTTAAAGCCTTGGGCAATTTTCCAGAAAGAAATATAGCTGAAATAGCTTCTAATAAATCAGATTTAATACTATCCCAATGCACTTTAAAAAAATTAACACTCATACCATCTAGCCCAGGACTTGATTCATCATGAATTGAGAAAACTGCTTCTTTAACTTCAGCTAGATCAACTTTTCTCAGTAAACTTCTTTGTCCTTGCTCATTTATAAAATAAATAGGCATGAAGTGAGGGAATTCAGTTGATTTAGGACCATTAAACAAAAAAGAAAAATAGTTGATGGCTGCTGATTCAATTTCATTTGCCTTAAACAACAAGGATCCATTAGAATCAATCAATGCTCCAATATGGTTGAAATATCTTCTATTAGACATTCGTGAATAGAAAAATTTTGAATTTGTATCTCCTTGCTGCAACCAAGAGATCTTTGCTTGTTGTTTAAAGCTTCTGAAATATATATATTGTAATTCCTGATACTCCTTCTACGCATGTAGATAATCATCATAAATTTGCATATCCTCTGGATGAAGATCAACTTCAGATTCAAGCTGTGTCACCTTCTGTTCAGCCTGTTTTAGGTTAGAAGTATTCTTATCTCTTACTCTATTCCAGTTTTTCAACTCAGTTTTACAGTATTTTAACTTTTGTTGAAACTGGTAACTATGAAAACCCCAAACCTTAGAATTCAAACCCTTTTGCACAGCTTCATAGTAACCTGCATAACTGTTCCAATCATTTCTATATCTGAATGGAAAGCCCTTCACTTCTTGAGTAGGAATAAGATCTACAACAATAGGATTATGATCACTAGATCTTTGTTGAAGTGATAAGGTTTTCATGTTTAAAAATTGATGAAGACAGACATTATTCACCAATATTTTATCAATATGAGTTGCTACTCCTCTTCTACGCCATGTATAATTAAACCCCAATGGTTTTATTTCTGTTAAATCGGTTTGAAAAAGAAACTTCTGAAATTCTCTCAACTGATAATAAGGAATTGGAGGACCCCCTTTTTATCTTTAGGTGATAATGCATTATTAAAATCTCCCATAAGAATCCAAGACTGTGAATAAGAAATTGAATCTCTAACCAATGTTTCCCATAAACCAACCCTATCTGCAAATGAGTTACTACCATATACAACAGTAAAAACCATTTCAAAACCACCTTTATTGATTGCTTTAACTGTTAAATGCTGTGTAGACATAGAAAGAGTGTATAACTCCTATACATTTGAATCCAAAATACACAAAATTCTACCAGTAGCCAAAGAAGAATTATTAGTCAAGTATTTCCAGTCTTTAGGCATTAATGAGGAAAATAATCTCAAATTAACTGCAGACAATTTAGTTTCTACTAAACCAACAAAAGTTGATTTAGTATTATTTAGGAGTGAGAATACATCTTTCATTCTAAAAGATGTATTCATACCCCTAACATTCCAAGTTAATATTGTCATTTAATTGAAGAGTTACTCCTTGTGATTCTTTTAGGAGGAGTAATTACTTTTTCTTTAGAACCTTGCAGATAATTCTCATTCTTATCAATTAGTAAAGAAACATCAACCTGTTTTCCATTGTCCAGATTAATTACTTTGTCAGCTTCCTCTATGTGATCATCAACATTGTTTAACATATCTGGATTTATATCTTTAGGGAGCTTTTCATTTAAGAAATCAAGGTCATCATTGTTATCAGTAGAGGATTGAACTTCATTGTTAAATACAGATGATTGAGATTCTAGCCCTTGCTTTCCTGACTCTTTAGAATTTTCATAATGTGACTCATCAGCAACTTGAGATTTATTAATTCCAGATGATTGTGGATCTGACCCTTGCTTTTCTGGTACTTCAGGAATTTCATCATGAAACTCATCAGCATCAGGAGGTTTCCAGCGAGAATCAGAAACTTCAGCATGATAATCATCATTATGCCCAAACAATTTACACTGACAACACTTCTGAGGTACAAATTCATATTCTACTGATATTAAAATCTTTTGCCCATTATGTAACTGAATAGGAATTTCAGTTTTCAGATCTGTTTCAGTGTCAATTAGTATAAGAATTCTAGCATACTTTGAATACTTTTTCTCCGCTGTGTTGGAATCAATCAGAAGAGGTTTTGAAATATAACTTGACAACATTTGAAAAGCATTTTTAGTCCAAAGTTCAAATGGTAAATCAACTAATCGGATCCAGATCTGGACCATATTGCTCTGTTTACCATTGAAATCAAATCCAGGATACCAGACCTCAACATATAAAAGCTTACCAAAATATGAGTATGTTGAACACTCTTTGATTCGCTCAAAATCCTCTTTAGATTCAAATTGAACAATAAAATTGTAGTTAGAAGATACATGAGTGTTGAAACTACCAATAGGCTTCCATACCTTTGAAATATACTCTTTCAATTTGACTGTAGATAGTCTAAAGTAGATTGGAATTAGAGCCACTGTATTAATCCAAGAGATCTCTGATTCATTATATATATTTTCAGGTATGAAGATAAAATCTGATTTCGGAGGAACATATTCGAGCTGTCTGTTTTTCAGATCCGCAACCAGATCTGGATTAGATAGAGAAGCCATTACAGGATTTGATTAGATTTTAGTTGTTTGGTTTGATAGATTAATTTTTGTAGATGAATGAAATTGATGAGGATTTGATGTATTTTTCCGCCATTTCTGTCCGCCATTTTTGATGAAAAGTGATGAAAAGATTTATATATATATATATATATATATACGCCCCTCGTCCACAATCCATGGACGATATTTATTGGTTGTGATTAGTGTGAAAATTGATTGATAGCGAATGATTGATTGGGATTGTTTGTGGTTGATATTGATTGATTGTGGTTGAAAAATACCCGTTTGTGGTTGAGAAATATTTGGTTGAAACCACATAGGGTTAGTTTGTGGAAATGAAATAAATATACATGCTGCCTGCGTGCGAACTAGATGCATGATTCCCCATTGTCAAAAGCTATGAGGCTTTAAGGTAGAGCGAGGAGCCGTACTAGGGACGGCCCCGGTTTTAACTACCCTGCCGTTATGCTGCCGAAATTTTGAATAATATTCATGTGTTTGAATTATTTTCATTTGCTGAAACTATATTTATTCGTTGAATAGAAAACCTTCATGTGTTGAATCGATATTCATTCGTTGATTAGAAATTCATGTGTTGAATGGTATTCGTGTTTTAAATATAAAAATCACATTTTTATCTATATATATAAACTATAGAAAACCTTCATATGTTGAATCGATATTCATTCGTTGAATTGAAATTCATGTGTTGAATGGTATTCATATTATGAAATAAATTGTTTCATAATAAAAATCACCTTTTTATCATCTATATGAACTATGTAAAATGACCTTGTTTTAAAATAAATTGTTTCATAATAAAAATCACCTTTTTATCACCTATATGAACTATATAAAATAATAGTGTTTTGAAATGAATTGTTTTACAATAAAAATCACATTTTTATTATATACATGAATTGTTAAATATAGTGAAGTGTTGAAATAGAAAACAGTTAGATAAAAATATCATTTTTATCAAATGTATGAAAAGAATGTAGCTTTGAAATCGAAGAATCGATATATATATATATATATATATATATATATATATATATATAAATAAAATTAAAATATATCGAATAACGACGCTGCACTTCGTATTTTGAAACCATGATTTCAAACGATTAGTACGGGAGATCCGACCATCGGATTTTCCTGAAATCACAACCGTTAAATTCGCCTTGGAAATATCTTTCCAACGGCATCAACTTTGTAAAAATCCAACGGTTGGATTGTCTGGAATGTTTAGTTCAAATCTGAAGAAAAACAGCGTCAGAAACGATTATATTTATATTTATATATAAATATAATTATATTTAATCGAATAACGACGCTGCAGTTCGTATTTTGAAATCGAAACTTCAAACGATTATACCGGGAGATCCGACCGTCGGAATTTCCTGAAACTGGAACCCTTGGATTCGTTTTGAAAAGATCTTTCTAATGATGTAAATTTTGTGAAGATCCAACGGTTAGATTTTCAGATATGTGTAAATCAAATCTGAAGAAAAACAGCGCCACGGTCGCGTTATGGCCCGAAGCGTTGTTTTAAATAAATGGGCTATTTTAAAATGAATAAAAACAGCGATAAATCATTATAAAATATTATAAATGATATGGGTGTGATTTAGAAATTAACTGAAGGTTGGCTAAGTCGAATGTTTTCCTGGGTGTTGATCTGATGTTGGTTTCAGCCTTCTGGGTTAATATTTGGGAAATTTTTCTCTTACTAATCGACGGTTAGTGACTAATGAATTGAAATGATGCGTGTGTATGTTAGTGTTGCACTTATTTATTATATACGCAAGTTGCTCAGAAAGACTGGGTTTATCCCATTCTGAATAACTGAATCGACGATAAGAAATCGAAGATAAAGACGGTGGTCGAAGACCGGAGATCTTCACCTCATTTGGATGGTAACCGAGGTCCTGATTGGGAGGCATCCCGAAATATGGATAATGAGTGGTGATCGTCCAGACGTACGTGGTGATCGATGGGTTTGCGAGGTATATAGTGCCTCCGGTTTCGTTCAGACCCAGAACGGACTTGTAAATGGACTGTGTGTCTGACATTGGATTTTATTCTGTGTTGATTGATCTCTGTTAAATATACATCTGTTTGGCGGCAGAGAATTTATTCTTTTGCTTAACGCCCTTCTGTGAAACGCACGAGCTCAGAGGTTGTATATCGATGGACATCAGTCGCATGGCATGAATTGCTAGTGTGGCATGCCTAAGTGGCAAATGATCAGGGCTTCTGTTGAAAAGCAAAGTCTTGTGGTGATGATCAAAGCTCCGCCTGTGTGGCGTAGCTTTGTGTATAACGTGAAATCATGAGCCTCACACCCGGTATGAACCAGAAACGGGAGAAAGGACCTCAGGGAGGACATGCGTTTCTTTCTAGTTAGAAGTGGCGTCAGTGGTTTTACACGCCCTGACGAGTTTGACTTATGTGGTTGTTGCTGTTGCGAGGCGCCTCGGTTAGATCGGACGATCCGGGTCCGATGGAGCCATTCGTTGGCTCATTTACGCCCCATAGGGCAGGGAAACACATTGTTCAGGCATTTAAATCCACATCGGCGGACCGCCCCTGACGATCCAAGGGCCCACCTGTGTCTGGGTCCTGAGACACGGGCTATAGCATCTCGAAGTCGGTAAGGACTATCTTTTGCCTTGGTTCATGACGGAAATCCAATTTCCAAATACGTGACTGTGCGGTTTTGATTGTATACCTATATATGGCGACATAGTGGTATGGGGCATTAATGCCGTGTATGATTGATAGTTATGATTTGAAATTGTTTTAAAAACATATAAACACTAGCAATAATATCAAATGCTTTTGTTTTATTCGTATCAAGCATATTTTGGCCGTTATAAGGAAAAAACTCTATCCTCCGGTTTGCGTTGCATTGTGTGATGGGAACTGAGTCTTATAATGGCTTCATTTTTATAAAAAGCATTGTGATGTTTAAAAGAAAGATTTGTTTTTAAAGCACTGGCAATCCAATGGAGTAAACCCGTTCCACGAAAGTGGCGTGGTCCTGTGATTCGCCATATTAGAAATGTGTTGACTAGATTTCTCATACCAGTCCCATGACTGACTCGTAGTTTGTTTCACTTTCAAACTCGGGTGCCCCTTTTTCTACATGGGCAGCCTTGTGTTGAGGTTTAGCTGGCTTTCTCTGGATAGATGGAGCTGAAGATGAATTATATCATTTATCTCTTTTTATGCTGTTCAGCTCCTATTGTACATATTTTGTTTGTTTTCCGCTGTAGACATTTATGTATAGCTGAACTGTATTTGTACTAAGTATGATCCTGTATACTGTGTAACTCTAATGATTACTTTTATCCAGTATATTCTATTGTTCATTATCTGGTGTATTTATTTAATTCTGTTTTGCTATTATCTGTTTCTGTGTTATATTCCAAGGATAACCCTTGTCTCCGTCTGTACGGGAAATGTGGTCATCACAATTTGGTATCAGAGCTTTGGTTAAGCTTAGTTCTGGAATATAACATATTAACGAACTCGTCAGAAATAGAACCAGTAGTGTTCTAGGACGGGCAACTCTATACAGATAGGATCAGTAATATCCTAGTATGAGTAAAGCAGAATGAAATTACACCTCAATAGACACATTTACATTTGAAGTATATGTTTCTATATTTTAAACTATATTTTCTGTGACCTGACACTTGATCTGCCATTTGCAGAAGTACTAGAAAAATGAGTGTCAGAAACAGAAGGAATGCAGAACCAGATCTAGAGGCTCTATTAAAGAGATATCGAAATCTGAACGGAGCACAGTTCTCGGGCAATGAATCTATTATTCAAACTCAAGCTTGGGTGAGCTCTGCAGAAAGAATATTTGAGCGTATCCAGTTGAGAGATGATCAAAAAAGATTAGTAGCCTCTTGGGCGCTCAAAGAAGAAGCTTTGATCTGGTGGGAAACAATCATCAAAGATAATCCAGAAGGTGATATCACCTAGGACAGATTCAAAGAGATTTTCCTAGAAAGATTTACTCCTCCTCAACCGACGGAGCGATTATGTGATGAATTTTCTTATCTGATACAAGGTGATATGACCATCCCATAATATCATAAGAAATTCAACGAACTTGCTCACTTTGCTCCTCATCTGATTCAAGATCCAAAGAGGAAGAATCTGAGATTTATTCATGGCCTGCAAAGGAGATATCAGAATAGTGTGATGAGGAATGTGAAACTTCCTTTCTCTAAAATGATTTATATGGCTTATCAGTATGAAGATCTCCATAAGAAAGGTATGTTGCACGACGAAGAGGTGGTCTGTTCTAGTGATAAAGAAGAGTCGGAAACTGATATTCCTGAAGTTAGTACGAGATCTAAGGTCAGTAGGAAGCCCAGTGCCAAGAGGAAAAGGGCCGGAGCTGAGAAAGAACCCGTAACGACCGCCGTATGCAATAATTGCCATCAAAAGGGGCATTTGTCGATAAATTGTGGGCTCTTAAAGAAACGAAGCAAGGGTGGATTCAAACCCGGTGGGAAGTCTCGAGAAGGTAGGAAATGCCGGAAGTGCCATCATGCTGGTCATATTGAGAAAAATTGCCAGCTATTAAAGAAAGAATCTGAAGTAGTACACCTAAATGAAGTAGCAGAGACTTCCGAGCCCTCAGCTAGTCAAGAAAGGGCCGATGTTTTAGAAGGCACGCTAACTGTCAAAAACATTCCAGTCAAAGTACTGTTTGACACAAGCGCGTCACGAAGCTTCATTGCCAAAGATGCAGCTAAGAAACTGGATTTGAATTTGAAAAAGCTCAAGGAACCAATGACTGTCCAGAATCCGGTTGGGGGTTCCATTGATCTCAGTTGGGTTTGTGGAGTGCCGGTTTCCTTTTCTCGTTATCGGTTTCCTACCATCGCGGTCGTCATGAATTTTAAAGAGTTTGATCTTATCTTGGGGTTAGACTGGTTGACCAAATATGAAGCTGAAGTTAAATGCGCCGATAGAATCGTTAAGGCGAGGATTAAATCAGGTGATTATATAACCATTCCCTACGAAGGTCAGAAATCTAATAGAAAGGACTTCTGGGCAGCTCTCGATGTTTCTCCAGCCCAAATATCCCCGAAATCACAGAGAATATTCCCAACCTAGTGAAAGACATTCCTGTCGTCAAGAACTATGCGGATGTGTTCGAGGAAGTTGTTCGCTTACCTCCGCAGAGAGAAATTGATTTCAAAATTGCTTTAATTCTGAATGCAAGGTCGGTAGTTCACGCTATTCGAAGAATGTCCTTGAAAGAGAAAGAGGAATTAGACAATCAAACACGACAACTAGTATGGAAGGGTCTGATCAGGCCTAGTTTCTCTGATTGGGGTGCAGCAGTGGTGTTTGTTCCGAAATCTGACGGTACTCCATGTCTATGTGTGGATTATCGTGATCTGAACAAACAGACAATAAAGAATAAATATCCATTGCCGCAGATTGATGATTTATTGGATCGATTAAATGGCGCACAAGTATTCTCAAGGATGGACCTAGCTACAGGTTTCCATCAGCTTCGTATCGCCGAGGAGTGTGTTCCTTTGACAGCATTCAGAGGTCCCGACCTATTCTACGAGTGGTTAGTAATGTCGTACGGCTTATGTAACGCTCCAGCCTATTTCGTCGATCTAATGAACAGAGTATTCAGAGGAGTTTTGAATAAATTTGTTTTGGTTTTTATTGATGATATTCTAATCTTCTCTAAATCAAAAGCCGAACATGAAAAACATTTGGAACAAGTGTTAGAAATTCTCAGAAAGAATGTGTTGAAAGCAAAGTTTTCCAAATGTATATTCTGGCAAGAGGAAGTAAAATTTCTGGGCCATGTCGTATCAAAAGAAGGAATTGCTGTGGATCCAAGTAAAATCACAGCTATTCAGAATTGGAAACAGCCCAGTACCCCCACTGAAGTCCGCAGTTTTCTCGGATTGGTTAGCTATTACCGGAAGTTCATTAAAAACTTTTCGAGGATATCTGGTCATTTAACGAAGCTTACGAAGAAGCACTCTAAATTCAAATGGACTCCAGAAAGTGAGGAGGCTTTTGAAGAGCTAAAGGTAAGACTAACGACTGCTCCAGTGTTAACCATCATCGATGGCAATCAAGATTTGAAAGTCTGGACTGATGCTTCTAGAGAAGGCCTTGGCGCAGTGTTAATATAAAGGGGCCAAGTGATTGCTTATGCTAGCCGTCAACTGAAGCCGCATGAGAAAAACTATGTAACTCATGATCTTGAGTTATTGGCTATAGTATTCGCCTTGAAAATCTGGAGGCACTATCTTCTGGGTGAGAGATTTGAACTGTTTACAGATCACCAGTCGCTAAAGTATATGTTCACCCAGAAAGACCTGAATCTGAGGCAGTAACATTGGCTAGAGTTTCTTGCAGCATATGACTTTGAAATTATATATACTCCAGGGAAAGCCAATGTCGTGGCTGATGTGCTGAGCCGAAAGAATGTAATGATCGCCAGCTTTATTATCACGATTTTCTTGATTGACAAAATATCTATTCTTCAGAAGGAGGATAACTTTATTAAGGATATGATTAAAAGGATTCAGAAAGGCGAACCCTCGTGTTTTCAAATAGATAACGACGAGACCTTAAGGTTGAAAGGAAGGATTTGTGTTCCTGATATCCCAGAGTTAAAAAGGGAAGTGTTAGACGAGTGTCACAAGTCCAAGCTGAGTATCCATCCCGATGTGGCCAAAATGTATAACGATCTCAAGCGAACATTCTGGTGGAAGGCTATGAAAAGGGACGTTTCAATATACGTTAGCCGATGCCCTACTTGCCAACTAGTAAAGAGCGACCAACAGAAGCTGGCTGGATTGTTACAACCGCTAGATGTTCCAGGTTGGAAGTCGGAACATATTTCTATGGATTTCATTGATGGTCTGCCCAGAACCAAAAAAGGGAATGACAATATTTGGGTGATCGTAGATCGCTTCATGAAGACCGCCCATTTCATACCTGTCAGATCAAACAGAACTGCCCAGAGTCTGGCGCAGATTTATTTCAAGGAAATAGTTAGACTACATGGAGTGCCGCTCAGTATAGTCAGTGATAGAGATACAATATTTACTAGCAAATTCTGGGAGGCATTTCAAGTAGAGCTAGGAACGAAGTTGAACTTAAGCACCGCCTATCATCCTCAGACAGACGGTCAGACTTAGAGGGTGAATCGTATTTTAGATGATCTATTGCGGGCTTGTGTTATAGATTTCGGTGGATCATGGGAAGACCATCTACATTTGGCTGAATTCTCATATAACAACAGCTACCAAGCGAGCCTGACAATTCGCCATTCGAAGCCTTGTATGGTAGACCGTGCCGATCTCCTGCTTGTTGCGTCGAACCCGGTAATAGACTTGTGTTGGGGCCAGACATGATTTGAGAAGCTGCCGACAAAGTCGATTTTATCAAGAAGCGATTACTCGCCGCTCAGAGCCGACAAAAGAGCTATGCCGATAGGAGAAGAAGAGATATATCTTTTGTTGTTGGCGACTATGTATATCTGAAAGTATCGCCGATGAGAGGAGTAATCCGGTTCGGTAAAACAGGGAAATTGGCGCCCAAATTCATTGGTCCGTTTCCTATTCTGGAACGGATCGGAACTCTCGCGTATAGGGTCAAATTGCCTGACTGGTTGCCTGGAGTTCATGATGTATTTCATATATCTCAACTTCGAAAGCATGTTCATGATCCATATTTGATCGTGGAAGAAGCAGCTCAACAGGACATTGAAATTACCCCAGAATTAGCTGTGAGAAGAGAGTCGCTAAAGATCATCGGCAAAGAAACCAAAGAGCTGAGGAACAAGAAGGTTCACTTAGTCAAAGTGCAATGAAGTGGAGATCCGCGAGATTGTACTTGGGAAACTGAGGAGAGCATTCAGAAAGCCTATCCCAGATGCCGAGTAGATATCTCTATTTGACTCTGGTGCAAGGTACATTTACCATACTTTACATTACCAATCAGTTCTCTATTCTGTTGTTATTTTCTTTCCATGGATGTGCACTTTTAATTCTATAGTCTGAATGATTTTAAAAGAGAAAAGAAATTGATTAGTATATTTTTGAAAAGTTAAAAACAATTTGATTGTTGTTTGAGTTATGTGATAGTAGATTGATTAATTGAATTATTGAAACGATAGTTAATCAACAATAGAATAATGGTAGTATTTATTCATTTAAATCACACATTGAACAGAGTAGAAAATAGAAAGAAATATATACATGTGCATTATATATGTTTGAACAGGTAAATGGATAGCTGCTGAGTAAAGAATTTATTTGCGTGTCCGACAAATAGGTAAACCTTAATGAGTTGGATGCGAAATATTATTATATCAACTCCTATGAATGCCATTGGATGCGGAGTGCTGGTTATTCTGTGTGAAATAATAAACGTCGCCATAGGATAGTAACAATTAATTTTGAACTACATTACATGGCATACTTATGAAGATAGGCATACTTCATCATATACCATATAAGCATTTGGAGCTTGTGTGACGAGGTGGAAGATTTACCATACGAGCGAGAGGCTTGTATGGCAATGACTATATATTACAGGTTGAACTGATGACTGATATGGACTATTAAAACTGTAACGATTAAATTGCCAGATTAATAAAAAAAACCACACGGGTCTGGAGTTGACAATAATCACGTCTCTCTAGTTATTAGATATGGCACATGGACTATTTATTTCCCACACGGGACGAGGCGACGAGGATTTATCCTCTGGAGCATTTTAAATACACACTCCCTCAGGCTTTGACAGGGTGACGAGAATTTATTCTCTGGAGTTATTATCAATACACGCTCCCCTGTAAACACCAGAATATATCACTATAAATATGTGTATGCTTATTAGGACTTATTGGGTACCTAATACGGCCCAATAAATTTCCAAACCCCTCCCCGTACAAAGGAGGTTATGGCGAAATTTTTCGAAAATTCCGGGTGTTAGCCAAATTTTTGAAGAATTTGAAAATTCTCAGAAACTGAAAAGTTGGAGAATGGAAGCCAGATTGAACATAGAGTTGAATAATCAAACCACTTTCGACTTTGTTCCTTTTCTGGGACGAAAAGTTTTAAGTGGGGGAGATTGTAACGACCCAGAAAATCTGAACCAATTTAAAAAGGCTAAAATTATGGATTGTTAATATTTAAAATAAATATTTTAAATAATATCGATGAAAAGTGAGTTGAATCGACAATTGAAAACGAATATAATTAATTATAATTATAAACAAGGCCTGAAATGGCGTTGCAGTTTCAAAAATTGAATTCAAACTTTGTCGGACTATACCGGGTGCAAAACAAAACGGATTTGAGTGAAACCAAAAATATTAAAATCTATTAGTGAATACCTTTCTAACGAATCTGAAAAATCGAATTTTCATAGCGGGAAGCAAAAGTTATGGCCAAATGAATTTTCAGAAAGGTCGCTATGGAATTTATATAGCCCGTGAAATTGGCCATTTTGTATACGACCTCGGAATTCGACGAAACCACTTTTGTTGGATCCGGGATGTGAATTTATTGCTAAGTTTCAAATTTCATAATTTTTGAAGCTAATATGTGAGCATGGCAAAGGAAAATGTGTTTTGGTCAATTATAGTTAAATTGGATCGACCAGAAATGGCCCTTTTTGCAAACGGTCTCAGGATTCGACGAAACTAGTTTTGTTGGGACCGTATCATCAAAACATAGCTAGATTTATTTTTC
This sequence comes from Allium sativum, assembly GCA_030737875.1. Lineage (NCBI taxonomy): Eukaryota > Viridiplantae > Streptophyta > Magnoliopsida > Asparagales > Amaryllidaceae > Allium > Allium sativum. The sequence continues at coordinate 527,308,874 of CM060913.1, read as the reverse complement.
TGGAATTTTTCGAATCAGTTTGTGGCCCCGGCAAATTGAAATCTACGTTCAAATTAAATATTGAATGTTATATATTTTAAATTGAGGGAAAACTAATTGAAACAGTCGAATGGGCCTACGAAACATATCCCATTGTGTTCGGAATGAGGGTAAAACGCTAGGGATGACAGCCGTTGGGTTTGGATTGGTGTTCGTATGTGAAAGGGGGTATTTTCGGAATTTGAAAATATATAAATTAATAAAAATATTTCATTGGTCAAAGTATTTTCTCTCTCCCCGATCTATACCTGGCGCACGACGGAAAAACACTCGAATCTTCTCTCTTCGATTTCTCTCTAGTTTCTTAACGAAATCAAGTGTTCTTGGATCCATTTTAAAGCCCTCTTCCTCCTCTTTAAATCCATACCCATTACCCTCTCCATCGTTGCGTCGTTCGAGAGAACCGAAACCGGGAAGTTGCCGCCTTTGAAGAGCCGCCGCCGCCACTTGGGTTGATCGAATTGGGTCCCCTCCTTGGCGCACGTGCGCCTCTCCTAGCCCGTCGAGGTGGCGCTGGCCGATCGAAGCAACGATCAACGGATTTGAAGATAATTTGAAACCTAGTTTTGAAGATTCAAACGAGGTATTCGGCTATGTTTATTTTCAACAGTTTTGACACCTTTAAACCGTTGCAAACTTTGAAAAATCATATCTTTTTCGTTTCTTGACGAAATTCGATGAAACAGGAAACATCGTGACCGTGTGGACGTCTTCTACATTTTAGAAGAGACCGCATATTTTTCTGAGCCTCCTGCTATTTTTGGTGGAGTGGAAACCAATGTGAGATTTCTAATTTATAAACGATATGGAAAACGATGATGTATAAATTATATAGTCGATGTATGAGTTATATAAGCGTTGTACACCTTATGTATAAGCGTTGTATAAGTTGTACGTTCGATGTATAAGTTGTATATGCGTTGTAAAAATTATATATGTGTTGAAATAGAAGTGAATTGCTATATATATATATATATACATATATACATATATACATATATACGCCCCTCGTCCACAAACCATAGACGATATTTATTGGTTGTGATTGGTGTGAAAATTGATTGATAGCGAATGATTGATTGGGATTGTTTGTGGTTGATATTGAATGATTGTGGTTGAAAAATACCCGTTTGTGGTTGAGAAATATTTGGTTGAAACCACATAGGATTAGTTTGTGGAAATGAAATAAATATACATGCCGCTTGCGTGCGAACTAGATGCATGATTCCCCATTGTCAAAAGCTGCAAGGCTTTAAGGTAGAGCGAGGAGCCGTACTAGGGACGGCCCCGGTTTTAACTACCCTGCCGTTATGCTGCCGAAATTTTGAATAATATTCATGTGTTTGAATTATTTTCATTTGCTGAAACTATATTTATTCGTTGAATAGAAAACCTTCATGTGTTGAATCGATATTCATTCGTTGATTAGAAATTCATTTATTGAATGGTATTCGTGTTTTAAATATAAAAATCACATTTTAATCTATATATATAAACTAGAGAAAACCTTCATGTGTTGAATCGATATTCATTCGTTGAATTGAAATTCATGTGTTGAATGGTATTCATATATTGAAATAAATTGTTTCATAATAAAAATCACCTTTTTATCATCTATATGAACTATGTAAAATGACCTTGTTTTAAAATAAATTGTTTCATAATAAAAATCACCTTTTTATCACCTATATGAACTATATAAAATAATAGTGTTTTGAAATGAATTGTTTTACAATAAAAATCACATTTTTATTATATACATGAATTGTTAAATATAGTGAAGTGTTGAAATAGAAAACAGTTAGATAAAAATATCATTTTTATCAAATGTATGAAAAGAATGTAGCTTTGAAATCGAAGAATCGATATATATATATATATATATATATATATATATATAGAATTAAAATATATCGAATAACGACGCTGTAGTTCGTATTTTGAAACCGTGATTTCAAACGATTAGTACGGGAGATCCAACCATCGGATTTTCCTGAAATCACAACCGTTGGGTTCGCCTTGGAAATATCTTTCCAACGGCATCAACTTTGTAAAAATCCAACGGTTGGATTGTCTGGAATGTTTAGTTCAAATCTGAAGAAAAACAGCGTCAGAAACGATTATATTTATATTTATATATAAATATAATTATATTTAATCGAATAACGACGCTGCAGTTCGTATTTTGAAATCGAAACTTCAAACGATTATACCGGGAGATCCGACCGTCGGAATTTCCCGAAACTGGAACCGTTGGATTCGTTTTCAAAAGATCTTTCTAATGATGTAAATTTTGTGAAGATCCAACGGTTAGATTTTCAGATATGTGTAAATCAAATCTGAAGAAAAACAGCGCCACGGTCACGTTATGGCCCGAAGCGTCGTTTTAAATAAATGGGCTATTTTAAAATGAATAAAAAATAGCGATAAATCGTTATAAAATATTATAAATGATATGGGTGTGATTTAGAAATTAACTGAAGGTTGGCTAAGTCGAATGGTTTCCTGGGTGTTGATCTGATGTTGGGTTTCGGCCTTAGGGGTTAATATTTGGGAAATTTTTCTCTTACTAATCGACGGTTAGTGACTAATGAATTGAAATGATGTGTGTGTATGTTAGTGTTGCACTTATTTATTATATACGCGAGTTGCTCAGAAAGACCGGGTTTATCCCATTCTGAATAACTGAATCGACGATAAGAAATCGAAGATAAAGACGGTGGTCGAAGACCGGAGATCTTCACCTCGTTTGGATGGTAACCGAGGTCCTGATTGGGAGGCATCCCGAAATATGGATAATGAGTGGTGATCGTCCAGACGTACGTGGTGATCGATGGGTTTGCGAGGTATATAGTGCCTCCGGTTTCGTTCAGACCCAGAACAGACTTGTAAATGGACTGTGTGTCTGACATTGGATTTTATTCTGTGTTGATTGATCTCTGTTAAATATACATCTGTTTGGCGGCGGAGAATTTATTCTTTTGCTTAACGCCCTTCTCTGAAATGCACGAGCTCAGAGGTTGTATATCGATGGACATCAGTCGCATGGCATGAATTGCTAGTGTGGCATGCCTAAGTGGCAAATGATCAGGGCTTCTGTTGAAAAGCAAAGTCTTGTGGTGATGATCAAAGCACCGCCCGTGTGGCGTAGCTTTATGTATAACGTGAAATCGCGAGCCTCACACCCGGTATGAACCAGAAACGGGAGAAAGGACCTCAGTGAGGACATGCGTTTCTTTCTAGGTAGAAGTGGCGTCAGTGGTTTTACATGCCCTGACGAGTTTGACTTATGTGGTTGTTGCTGTTGCGAGGCGCCTCGGTTAGATCGGACGATCCGGGTCCGATGGAGCCATTCTTTGGCTCATTTTCGCCCGATAGGGCAGGGAAACGCATTGTTCAGGCATTTTAATCCACATCGGTGGACCGGCCCTGACGATCCAAGGGCCCACCTGTGTCTAGGTCCTGAGACACGGGCTAGAGCGTCTCGAAGTCGGTAAGGACTATCTTTTGCCTTGGTTCATGACGGAAATCCAATTTCCAAATACGTGACTGTGCGGTTTTGATTGTATACCTATATATGGCGACATAGTGGAATGGGGCATTAATGCCGTCTATGATTGATAGTTATGATTTGAAATTGTTTTAAAAACATATAAACACTAGCAATAATATCAAATTCTTTTGTTTTATTCGTATCAAGCATATTTTGGCCGTTATAAGGAAAAAAACTCTATCCTCCGTTTTGCGTTGCATTGTGTGATGGGAACTGAGTCTTATAATGGCTACATTTTTATAAAAAGCATTGCGATGTTTAAAAGAAAGATTTGTTTTTAAAGCACTGGCAATCCAATGGAGTAAACCCGTTCCACGAAAGTGGCGTGGTCCTGTGATTCGCCATATTAGAAATGTGTTGAGTAGATTTCTCATACCAGTCCCATGACTGACTCGTAGTTTGTTTCACTTTCAAACTCGGGTGCCCCTTTTTCTACATGGGCAGCCTTGTGTTCAGGTTTAGCTGGCTTTCTCTGGATAGCTGGAGCTGAAGATGGATTATATCATTTATCTCTTTTTATGCTGTTCAGCTCCTATTGTACTTATTTTGTTTGTTTTCCGCTGTAGACATTTATGTATAGCTGAACTGTATTTGTACTAAGTATGATCCTATATACTGTGTAACTCTAATGATTACTTTTATCCAGTATATTATATTGTTCATTATCTGGTGTATTTATTTAATTTTGTTCTGCTATTATCTGTTTCTGTGTTATATTCCAAGGATAACCCTTGTCTCCATTTGTACGGGAATGGGGTCATCATAGTCCATTTGTCATCGACCAAAAGCTCCTCGATGGTACCTTTAAACTCAAAACTACAGACAGAGTGGAACTCCAAAGGGCCTGGAACAGTGATCACCTCCGTCGTTATTTCAAATAACTTTTTAACTCATATTCCTTTGTATTCTTCTATGAATATAGTAGATACTTTGTATGAGATTACATGAATACGAATAAAACAGTTCTTTTGATTCCTGTCTAAATTGTACATTTGCATACCTTTGATTATATATCCAAAGGTGCAAAGTTATCATTTCTGATTACAGGACATAATAAATCCGCTGGTTCATTGTCCGATGAAAGCCCGGTGTTAGTTCATAGCATATTCTAAAAGGACAAATTGCGTACATGGATTCATAAAGCACCGCCCATCAAAATACGGGAGTATGAAATGTCTCCATAAGATAAAAAGAAGAACAAAACACCAAGGCCAACCAGCGGGAAAAACCAAAGGAATAAAATCAAGAAACTCTCTATAATTCCACCAAAGGAGTATTGTCCGAAAGGATCGGCCTAGGGTTATGGTTTTACTACCAAGACATCTTGATCAATTCAAATGTCCAATAAAATCAATACCTACTACGTGGAACTAGGCAGACACAAATTTAACCCAAAACCTCTCTGGGGGTGCTCAGTCAAATAACTTAAGTCAAGAAAAATCTAACCACGTTATTGCCAAACTGAGTTTTTAACCCAAAACCTCTCCGGGGGTGCTCAGTCAAATAACTTAAAGTCAGAAAAATCTGACCATGTTATTGCCAAACTGAGTTTTTAACCCAAAACCTCTCCGGGGGTGCTCAGTCAAATAACTTAAAGTTAGAAAAATCTGACCACATTATTGCCAAACTGAGTTTTTAACCCAAAACCTCTCCGGGGGTGCTCAGTCAAATAACTTAAAGTCAGAAAAATCTGACCACGTTATTGCCAAACTGAGTTTTTTAACCAAAACCTCTCCGGGGGTGCTCAATCAAATAACTTAAAGTCAGAAAAATCTAACCACGTTATTGCCAAACTGAGTTTTTAACCCAAGACCTCTCCGGGAGGCATCCAATCGACTGCAAAAGTCAGTAAATATCTGACCAAATAATGTCACGAATTGGGTAAAAGACCTCTTCAAGAGGCATCCACTTATTTCTCAAATATCTAGTACACCAGATGCAAAGGATGGAGAATTCTAGATAATACATGCAAAGTTCGTATGAAGAACAAAAAGCTCCGAATGTCACAGTGCAATGACAGACGCTTTTTAAATTTTGATTACAACTAAAAGCATCCGATCCTCAAGTCCATTTTTTCAATATATTAGGGTTGAAACAATCCATTGGTGCGGGGACATATCATATCAGAAAGCCGAAAGTAACTGTTTGATTCTTCACGTACCAAAGGATCATTACAACCATATATAGTTGAAAAATCCATAAACAAGCAAAATGTGCAAAGTGAGATGTGCAAGTGTGGTGTACAAACCAGAATATACAGAAAAAGCGTAATAACAAGGTTAAAAGTACAAAAACACAGAACATTGTCACATCACATTCAAACACAGGATCAATTTGCAGCATTGTCAAATACAAATTATTCAGAATTCAAGACATTGCAAAGTAGTAAGCGAGGACCGGCACTCGCATATACATTCGGTCTAGATAAAGTTTGATAAATGAAAAACGAGCAAGTCTAAGCCACTACTTCTTCAAATCGCCAGATCTCAATGTAGGTTTGGAAGCAGAACCCTCAGGGGTTGACAAGTTAGTAGCCTTCTTCTTGGTAGAATGTTTTCGGTTTCCCGGACCATTGGGAGAATTGACCTTTTTTCCTTGATTGTCAATCACGTCATCGATTGTTTCTTCAGAGTCATGATCTTCTTCTTGGAGTTTATGGAGGTCTCGATCAAGGTTGACAATCGCATCAATTCTTTCTTCCTGAGTTCCTGGTTGAGAGAGCATTATTTCCGTGGAAGCGTCAACAAATGGGCCTGTATTAAATGAAGGCAAGTCAGTTTCGATGGCATTCATCACCATGGCAGTGTATCCACCGACAGGCGGCAATGGTGAAAGTAAATTCATTATATCACTATAACAGTCCACAAGTTTAGAATGTCGCAGAGAGGCAAGGAGATAATCTAAGTCTAGCATAACTTGACACATGTCATCTTTACCAGAGACGGGAGGGTTCGTGTCGATTTCAGAATCATAAATGTTTATTACTCCATCCAAATCCTGCTGTGTGTTTTTAGCAGAATTTCCAGCAAAATCACCTTCTCCTCCAGTAGTGGGGGGAGGAATTGCGACATCTACATGGGTTGGAAAGCTTGAGATGTTAACACCATCAGTTAGCCTGGTGAAAGTATCATCAACAATAATACCTGAAGTTTTAGCTCCGGATGATTCACCACGTTGGCTCTTGAGGAAGTTTCTACCTTCAGCCAAAGCCTCTCGATCTTCTTCATCCAATAAGTCAAGCTGGAGTTGGCTGTCCTCGGCCCCGTCGGATCGTTTTAATACTTCTTCCCAAACGTGAGCAAGGGTGTTCCCATAACCATCTCCTAAGAAACGAAGGCTCCCCCCATATATAATGCTGCAAACGTAAAATTCCATGAAGGTTGCTTCATCCTCTTCTTTAATCTTTCGGGCATTATCTAAATCTTCTTGCCTTTCTTTCTCCAAAGAAGAGGTTTTGGCAGTTTCAACGGCATGTTTGTCACGAAGAGATATGATTTCCAACTCACGAGCAGATAAAGTCTTTCTTCCAGGGTTAGCCGAGCTTCAGCATCCTCTTGTGCTTTAAGGAATCTTCAGATTGTTTTTTCAGTTCAGATTCCTTTTGTTTGGCAGCCTCGAGTTCTTTACGAAGCCTTTCGATCTCGGATTCCAAGTCATTAACCCTAGAACCCCCTTCTAATGAAGAGATCTATGTTTCCTGGGCCTTGATGACTTGAATAAGCTGGGCTTTTTCATCCTCCAAGTTTTTGATGCTTTCAATTCGCTTGGTGTTGAGATTCTGAAAGTCATAACCAAGTCGCTGCCATGCTGAGAAACGCTTGTCAATAGCTTTGCTGACATCGTCTAGAATATCCCTAGCTCTTGCTACATCCTCAATCATGTCCCGTTTATCCTTGGGGTAGAGATCTACGTCGAATTTCATCCCTCTCATGTCCCAATCTCCAAATCTGTGAGATAGAGGGGAGCTGGAACCTCCAAATTCCTTCTCTACGTCAAGTATTTCGCGCGGCCTTGAAATAATAGCTTGAAGCTCGGCTGGGGCTGGAAAAGGAGGAACATATCCTCGTGCATGCTTCTGAGGGAGCTCCATGCTCAGATCATCTCCGCTTTTCCTCTTTTTCTGAGAGCTCCCTTTTTCTTGCCTTGCCTCATCATCCATTGACCTTAGATGATCATAAAACCATGCTCTTTGCTCTGTAGTTCGTTCATAAGAGACATGCGAAGGAATTGGGTGATGGTCGTGTAATTTCTGAGGTTGAGATGTCTTGGTTAAAGGAGGGGATTGCTTAAAGTGTTTCTTCGAAAGATGGGGAAGGTTGGAGGAAGATTGTCTATTTTTCCTGAAATTGTCAATAAGTGAGGGCGGCCTCATTCCTGTAAAAGTAACAGATTCCTTCAGCACCTGAAAGTATGTGAATAAAGCAAAATATGGAGTAAACAGATAAAAGTACGACTATGAAAGCAAGCTTAGTCCCAAAAAAAACATGCCTAGCAAGCTTGTGTCGGGATTTGATCCTAAGTCTATTCTTGCATCCAGTACTGATTCGGAAATCTCTTGAAGGTTGGTATCAAGCTGAACGCTGGGGGCTATGGAACCTGAGGTAGGAGTGTTGTCCTTATTAAGGTATTGCGTGGTATCTAAGTCAGGAAGTTCGCCAAAGGTACCCGCGGAATCTCCATCTTGGGTACTTGGAATATATGAGTCAATAAGAACACACTCAATGTTCTGTTCGTTATCTAAAGTTGTTTGCTCTACCTCAAGCTGTTTACCCTCCCGCTGTACAATTTCCTCTCCAGTATTTGAAGGAGGTGGGGTCTCCGTAATTTTTTCTGAGATTTTCAGGCTATTTGCCTATTTTCAGGAATAATCTCTGCAATTTCCTCCGGGATTGCCGAAGTATCAACCTGTTTTTCAGAAGTATCCACATGTTTTTCAGGGGTACCCAAAGGTTTCTTGCTACCACTACCAGCTTGTGCACACCTCTTCATGTATCTTTTGGCTATCTTCTTCACCGTCAAAGTACGGGATGGGGGAAGTAGGTCGTATTGTCGGAGGAATTCTTCGGAAAGCAAAATCTGTCTACTTCTTTCGGTTTCGCTAACAGATATTAGTAATTTCAGAAGAGATTGGTCAACATTTGTTCCTTGGTCAGAAGGAGCCACTATAAAATGAAGAAGAGAATCAGTAAACTATCGTGAAAGGTGAAGCGAAATTTTTGTGAATATTTACCTCCTTCGGTCCACCGGCCAAGAAAGCTATCAGGGCACCGGATATAGAAATATTGATCGGGGAATCCTTTGACACTCTCTAGCCAGCCAGTTATGACCCTAGATTGTCTGCTTTCTACAAAGAAAAAGGAAGGACGGTCTTTCTTCCTTTGCTTAAAAGAGTATAAGGAGCATATATCTTTGAAAGTTGGTTCGCGTTTTATAACTCTCATAAACAACACGTATAAACTCATAAGGATAAAATAGCCATTGGGGTGTAACTGATAAGGAGCAATGGCCAAGTTTTTCAGGATCATTTCTATATAAGGGTTGAAAGGAGGAATCGCTCCACTCTGGAGCATCCCTCGATTAACTATAACATATCCAAGGGGAGGGTGATCAGGAAAATCATCTTTTCCAGGGAACTTGACTTCGTCATCAGAAAGGCTATGTTGCTTGCACAATTTGCGATACAAGTCAACGTCAAGCGTCGTTAAGTAGCTATCAGTTGGTGTATGAGTAAGAAATTGAGGGATTGGAAAGTTTTGATCAACATTCGTCTCAGTGACAGCAGCAGAAGAGGTTTCAATATTTTGATCAGAAGTTCCAGCCTCACTAGCTAATGGAGTTTCCTCAGAAATTTGGCGAGCTCTTTGTCTAGTCGTCATTTCTACATAAACAAGTATACTTGAAAACAAGCTACATGAATATTAAGTGAGTTCAAACTGGGTCGGCCTTGGCAAGCTAAAGGTCAGGTCGGTTCAAAGCCAAACAGGAACTGGTCGCTTAAAACCAGTAAAGTTCTGGTCGCACAAAATTAACCTCTTCTTGGTCGGTAAAATAATTCTAATACTGGTCATTCCATTACTAATCCAATTATGACCAATCTGAAATCGACCACGTCCTGATTGGTCGAGATTTAAACATGTCCTGGTCGATCTAATACCAACCAATTTTTGGTTGGTTAAAGAGCCAATCCAATTCTGGATAATTCTAAGCCAATCAAGACCTGGTCGGTATCAAATCAGTCATAACTCAGATCGGTAATGGAATGGGTCGGTCCAGTCTGGTAAAGCTGTTCAATCTCGAACGAGCTCGTTTCTGTGTACACCTCTGGTCCGTCAAGCAGATTAAAATGAGGATGGTCGGTCCATACGATGTTCTATCTCTTTAAACTGGTTGATTAAACAAAAATTGGCTAATAAGACTATGAAAAACAGTCTAAGACCGACACAACTCAATTATTCAAAGATTGACCAGGCTGGTCGTGCATTAGAAAGAAAACATGATTATTCGATGCGAATTCATAATGAAAACATCATGAGATGAAGGTTTAGGCAGAAAATTATATATGCATTAGCCATTCAAACATTTACCCAAACATATTGTGATCATCATCATAACGAAGAAGAACTATAAGGATTTTCATTTCAAAAATCATCATCCACAAACTCGGGTTGAATGAATCAGTTACTACATTACTGTCAAACATCCCAATACACAGAGAGTTTCTGATTTAGGAGTTCAACCCCAAACAATATCACAAACCACAATTTCCCATCAATCCCGATCCGATTGCATTTTAACCCAAAGAATCCAATCGAATTCAAAGTCAACATCGATCATTCCCAAATTAACATCAAAACAGAGACATATACCTGTAATTAGATCAACAAGTTGGCAGAGTTTGGATTGGACTTCCAGGCTTCAGCGAGATGTGAACTCATGTGACTGGATTCAAATCTTTGTCAAAGATTCGAGGAAAGTAGCCGTGAATGGATCGGATTCCTGGATTGAATCAATGGAGCGAAATGAGACTAGAGAGTTTTCTTCAAAAGGAAGCCGCCATTAAAATGAATTAGGTCAGGATTGAGAGAAATGAGGAATATCAAAGGGTTAAGGTGAAGTTATATAGCTTGACTGACCAGCCCAACCCATTATTGAATGAGCCGAATTAACCTGAAAAGAAAAAACCGACCAATATGAATTAAGTTTAAAACCGATCCCTAGTTAAATTCGATTAATATAATCCATAAGCATATCGTGTAATATTTCGAAGTCCATAATTTTTCATACAAAATATTATGAAACTCCAAGGGGCAAAATGTTATCCACTAAAATTGATATGTATAATTGATGGGTTATTGACGAATTTATACGGGTAGGTTCTGTAACGCTTAAGAAGGGGTCGGTTCTCACAAAGCTCCTAATCGACCGAAATTCTTCAGATCATTTTTCAACAAGGGTCGGTCATAATGGATGAAGTCCCTGGTCGTCCTTTTCCTCACAAAAGCCCTGGTCGTCCTTTTCCTTACAGACTCCCGATCGCTCTTTTCTTCAAATATAGAGGTCGGTTTCTTTCTTGATATTACCCTGGTCGGTTCCGCCGTTCATAGAGTCCTGGTCGTTCCATTCTGGATCTGAGTCTTCAGGTCGTCCTGATTCCACGTCATAGCTGATCGGTTCTATCTCCATACCCCTGGTCAGTCCACCTTACATCGAAGATCCCTGGTCGTTCTGTTCTACACGAAAGCTTCCAGGTCGTCCAAATGGGTTACGGGTCAGTCAGAACTTATCTGGTTGGTACGAGAGCATGCCAGCTGGTGACAGAAAGCAGTGGCATTTCCGTAAATATTCAAAATACCGACCCATAACCTAAAAGTCATATTTCAGCCATTTGTCACCTATAAATAGGGGATCACTTCCATCATTTGGGGGGGGGGGTGGAAGAGCAACAAGGTGTTGCCGAATTGTTCTTTGACTCTTTCCAAGCATCCCAACACTCATCATCATTCACCGAAGACTTATCAAGCTTGTGGCCATGGCTTCCATAGAAGAAGAAGCATAAGTGTTCCATGAGAGGAAGGATTAATCGCAAAAGCTCCGTCATCAAAGAGTTCTTCGCTGTCCCTTCAAGTTTTCTATCATTCTCAATAAGTGTAAAGATGAATGTATATCGAAAAGAGCTTCTACGAATGTATGAGTGAACAGATATTGTAAAACTCTTGGTGAATAATAAAATTCTCTCTTCAGAGTGGACGTAGACCCCAATAAGGGTCGAACCACTATAAATTCTTGTCTTCTTTTTATATTTCGATGTTTTCATATCTAAGATATGGCTTCACACAATTGTAAAGGTATTCTTACACCTTGCCTCTGAAAAGGTGACGTGCTTTCTAAGCATTTCGCCTCCGATTAGGTGACATGTCAAGCAATACTTCGGTTGTTTTCCCAAATTTAGGTGAAACATACAGTTAGTTTCTAACTTTCACATTCTTAGGGAAAGGCTCCCATTAATTTTATCAAAGATAAATTCTTTTAAATTTATTCTTTAATCTTCCTTCGAATATCAAATCAAACTAGTCGGGATTAGCGAACCACACCGAAGTAATCATTTATTTTATATTTCCCAATCCTAACCTATTCATCCCATGAAGTAAAACTGCTAATACTTCATATCTAACACCATGGTGTTATCGGTAAATTCAATTACCATTTCACGTTCAAATCTAATTAAAGATTTAACTATCGCCTGGAGCAAAACTGGTGATACTCAATTCTCGATCTTTTCAATCTAATTAAAGATTCATTAAAACTCCACTTAGTTTTAATCTTTGACTGGGTTAAAGAATCAGTGCCATTTAAAACCCGGTTCACGATAAACCCCAAAATCACATCACATTTCAATCAGTCCCTAACCGTATATTAGCAAGTGAGCAAATCCCTAAGTATTAACCCCAAAGGTCGAAACCAACATCAGATTAATACCCCATAAACCATTCAACTTAACTAATCTCCAGTTATTTTCTGATTTTCCTAACTTCTTTGGGTCTAAGAACAGTATTATTGAAGATACCATTCATGACAACCCAAAATCACATTCCATTAATTATCGGGTTAAAGAACAAGTGTTATTTAAAACACTGCTCACGATAAACCCAAAAATCAATACCAATTCAATTCCAATTAAATATTATTTAATTGGTACACTTCATTAAATCTAAATAAAAAGATTTAATCTTTTTCTTAACTGGGGTTAAGCAGAGTGTTAATAAAGACGCCATTCACGACAAACCCAAATCACATTTGATATTAAATACAAGGCTCTGAATAGAAAATATATCGGCTTATATTAAATATCAAATTCTATGACCAACAAATATCGTATTGGAAATAACGATATAAATATACCTTTCAAATTTCCAGAACAATATCTGTATAATCACGAAATCCAACATCGAAATATTACAAAGACAATTTCGATTCAAATCTATTGCAATTCAATTATTGGAAATCCTGATCGCTTTTAAAACCATTTCAAATTCAATTTATTTATTTCAAAATAAATAGAATTATAATTCTAGTTCAAAACTAGTTCATTTTTATAAAAATCTATTTTTATCTTTTCAAATATGGAGTTTTTCATCCCAATTCTTCCCAAATCATTTCTTATGATTTTACACAAATTATCGATATTTTTAATAATTTTATTAAGGCCCATACAGTCGATTTCCATAAACGGTCATCGAACTGCACTTACAGTGACCTTTCCAAATTTGATTTGGACATAATTCCAAATCCAACCGTTAGATTTCAAATCGCTAATATTCATTAGAAAGCTCTTTTCGATACGGACCCAACGGTTCTGGTTTTAGGAGAATCCGACGGTCGGATCTCCCGTAATGTCTGCTCGAAGTCAATGGTCGAAACTCACGAACTACCGTAGCGAGGCGCGTTCTATTCAGGCCATTATATTATACAAGTGCGAACCCGTGCTTCGCACACGGGTTGACACAAATAGTATACGAAATTGTGTTAAAGTAGGGAAGAACAACTATTTATAATTTAAGTGTAATTGAAAAGCACGTACGAAAACGTGATCGGTTTTGCATGTTTAAAAGGTGCCATTTGCTTAATCGGACGAAAAAATTATGCTATTTAAAAGTATTTACTGGAAAAAAGCATATAATGAAGATACACATGGGGTACGTATGATTTGAAGACAGTACTATCAGTGATTGTATTCAGTAACATTTCTTGTAATAATTTATCAAAAAGGTTTTTGTAATAATTTAGAGTAGTTATTGATTCATGGTTTCATATGCAGTAAAAAAAATTTACTTATTGATTGACGTAATATAGATATTGTAGTTATAATAATATTCGATTAATATGAAATGCAGAGAGGAGGAACATTACGTATCCATTCCATTATGGTTAAGAGAGAATGAAACCAAAAAAATATGGAAGACGACATAGTGCTATTGTAATAGGTTAGTGTATAAGTTTTATTGATGTTTAGAAATGCTACATATGTTGTAAATTGAAGTGCATCTAGATGTTGCTTCTCAAATTATCTTGTTTCTCATTCATTGCTTCATAATACATGTACATCTCAGCCAATCGCTCCTCCGATTTTAGTATCCCATTAGTTCTGCATTCCGATCAATCACCATCAGTACTCCAAATCTACTAAAACGTTTTAATTACTGACTCATTCTGTCCACTGTCCAAACACTGCTGGAAGTACATGTATTCCAAAACTTTTGTTTTAAAGGCTACATACGTTCTAATGGGATTTTTCAATTATATCACAGACGTTGTGATGTTGAATACATTCAAGGAAAAGAATTTAAATATAGACATGCAGTATAGAAGGTTAGCAAGAAAAGGATAAACGAAAACAAAATTACCATATATCAGACCCAACAATTTAAAAGAACACATACGGTATAGAGAGGTAATAACACACGTTGATTGGACAATAAGAACTGACGTGTTTAAAAAATGCAAGTAGCATGAATATTATATATCTAGTATAATTCGATGGCAGAAAGCAAATTATAACTTTATGTAAATATAGTTATGCAAAATAGGAAAATGAAGAAGTATCAAACAACATCTGATGTAGTGCGCAAACAGCATTTGAACCAATATTACAAATAATATTTTCGTTTCACGTATTAAATGCATGTTCATTGCAGAGGGAGGTAATGATAGCTGAATTCCATACAGACAGCGGGTCCATGGTAACTTATCTTCAACTTGACATTCAAAAGTAAAGCCAAAGTCTTTTTGTCGCATAACCTCCACATTAAATCCTACAGTACATATCACGTTTCAGTTAAGTTTCAATTATATCATAGATGTTGTGATGTTGAATTCCAAAAGTAAAGCTAAAATGAGAATAGAGTATGAGCTTCTACATTGAATATTACTACCTAATCGACCATCATGCCAAAAACAATGTAGGAAGGAATTTTATTAGCTGAAATAAATCTTGGAATAAATCTGAAACATAGGCAGATTGGAAAATGGTTAACTCAACTATATATTTAATTTTGACAAATCATTAAAAAAATGGTATACTATGACAAAAAAGACAAAAGATGCACCATCTGGATCCAAATCTATACTATACTATTAAAGCTGAGTTAGAAATGATGCGCTCTAAAGCCTTCTTCACTTTAAACCAATAATGTTGTGCCACATGGATTTGGGCACTCAAACGTCTGCTTCCTCTTACATGCTTTCTTGCTCAACAAAATAAGGGCCTCTTGCACTTCGAGCAGGTATTCAGGCAACTTTTAATTGTCAAGTCTACGTTTTCAAACTCGGCTATTCTCGGATATTCCCCGTTATTAAAGGTTGCAATCAGATCAACGATCCATCGTTCTTCGCAATTCCACCTCCACAGGTGTCCGTCCCTTCCAATCAGCATCTGCAGATTGATCTTCGCTGTACCTGCTCTCCCGATGTAAGTATTTCACGACCGCAAAACTTCTAACATTCTTTTTCTAAATCCTATATTCAAAAGTCATGACTCTCCGTTGTTTTATTCCCCTTTTTGCCGAATTCAATCTTCATCTTCTCCAATCGCTCCTCTTCCATTTCTTTCTCCCAACCCTAATAATAATGTCCCGTCGATTTGCTACTTATATGATCTTCATCGCCGTCACCCACGCTTCATGCCAAACCTCGACTGCAAATTTCAGGCAATCGTAATCAGTTTGTCAAGGGTGCCCTCAGAGTTGCTGGCTCTTCACCCAATGTAAGCACCTTTTCTTCTTTTTTTAGTAGCCGATTATAAATTAGTTAGCTTCATGTTCATATCAATTCTCTTCAAATAGGGTTCTTTTCAATCTTATATCGAAAACCAATTTTGAATGCTTTTGTTATTCCGGTATAGAACCCTTATGATAATTTGATTCTAAGGTCAGGCTTTTAGCTAGAGTTTGAAAATGTTAATAACTGGGTTAAAATATTTTGGGATATTTGGTTTTTTCTATTCCTTTAGACATATTCATTTAAACAAACTCACAAATTGTATGTTTGGTGCGTGATTTGTTGAATAATATATATTATGTCTATGTTTAATAGCTGAAGTAAGCAAGGAAATAGCTTATCTAGGGGAACTATTAAACAAATTCAAACTGTTGAAAATCAAATTATACAGCACAATGGCTTAAGGAGGTCACCAAAGGGTACCTAATGTTAATAAGAAACCTCCATAAGAAAGTCCTAAGGATCTTCTAATTGATTATGTTCATCTAATTGGGTCATGCATACTTAGCTGTGTTTATCTTTTTTGTAATAGCCATGGGTGAATGATGTATATTGCAAATAAAGTATACATTTCGCATGTCTATGTAAAGGCTTTTGGACGATTAACTTTTAGAAGAATAGAAATTTCAAACATTTGAATCATATATAAATGTGATGCGTATTCAGGCTTTATAAGTTGATCTCTATTCAATTTCTGTTCAGTTTTTTGAAGCTGCTTATTATGTTGCTATTTAGAAAAAAAGAACAAACTGCAATTTGGGAAAGACATATTTTCTAAAGGTTCATTTACTCAGTTTTAGGAAGCACATGATTATAATGATACTTTTTTTTAATAAAATGATAAATTTGTAGAAATTACAATTTAGGAAAGGATTATTTTCTAAATAATGTCTTTGAATTAGGATAATAAAATATTATTTATTCTATCTTAGATTTGTGTATTTATTCTGATCTTTGTTTGAAATTAGAAATTAATGGATCTATGAAATCTCCAATTTTAGGACGATATATTTGTCTTTTTAATTTTAATTTTTTTCCCTTGGTATTTGATTGTGAATGTGATGTGTTTTGGTAGTATCTCATGTTTATAAATATGTTAAAGACGCATGATGTTGGTGAGATGTGATAGGTGATTGGACTCAGCGAACTTTCCTAATAGATAGTGTATGCATTTAGAAAATAGTTAACTGGTATATTTTTTGTCAAATACTAAGCCTAAAGGTTTCCACAACTTGCTAGTGTTTCAATCAAACCATAGCTACAATGGGTATGGCATGGCTGTGTATACAATTTTATCGACTAAATACTTTTATACATTGACCTGTAAACTGAAGGATCCTGATTATTTTACAGTAAATTATATTAAAAAGTTTTTCTTTTTTCTTCTTTTTAAGATTTGTTTTGTAATATTTTATTTTCCTTTCTACGTATTATGTTGAACTTTACCAAATAGCAAGCTTTGCCCTGCCCAGTAAACAAATCAACTAATATTTTTCTAACGGAAAATGCTCGAGTTTTAGTTATTCGGCGTATGAGATATAATATGAGGACATTCATCTTTCTTACTTTTTCTGTGATCTATTATTTATTCGCATTTATATATGTGTTCTTCTGTGTTGATTCAACCTTTACTTTTATATCATAAGGCCAGAACTATATACAATTAAAGTTGAAAGTCAACCATAAGCTGTTCACTCTTGATAGTTCCTCACTATTTATATAGAGAAAATAATTAATGAAGATTACACTCATATTTCTTACTGGAACCACTGAAACATGATATCACCTTAATCTTTATATTTCTGCTATTTCTTTGTGTGTTCTGAACCAAGACTAAGCGGTTCTCAAATTGAATTAGATTTGTGGGTATTTATTTATGTTGTCTAATTGAATTTCACAAGCAGAATAACTGACTGCGTTTAAGTTACCTTTCTATTAATTTTTTCCAACAAGGAGGAGGATAACAAATATCAGCATTCCTCATTCAAAATTGATGCAGGTTAACATGACCTATTTGGATTTTAGCATTTTCTTATAATTTGGGAAAAGTAATTGCAGGCTTTTCGTTCTTTACCATTTCTTTATATTTTTGTTTGCTTTTGACTTTAGTACTGTAGATGAATTTTTTTAGAAAAAGGAAGGAATTAAGGATTTGACGTTCCCATTTACAGTGAAGCATTTCCTTTCGGCCTTTTTTTTCATTCGGTTTGTGGTTAGATAATATTATAGTTCCTATGTTTTATGTCACTTCTATATCGTTTCTATCACCCTTCTTCGCTTTTTTTCCAAACTGATCATGTAACAGTTACTTTCATCTATCTCTTATGATTTATTCTATAAATACATAAATTGGTTTTCAAATATTTGATTTCAACTTTAAAATTTTAGTCAAGTAAATGACGTAAATGTTGCATTTTTTTTAAAGAAAGAAGAATGACAATTTTGTCATTTTCTGAAGGAGGATGAATCATTCTAACACTTGATTAGTACTTTAGTTAATTGGTTCAAGGGTTGAAAAATAATCACGGCTTCGTAATGTTTTCTCCAAAGTTAGTTTATATTGCTTTACCTGTTTTGTTTTATTTGAATAATTGTACATCTTTCGAAGTATAGTTAGTCACCCTAAGATTTCCATATTTGTTTGATGCAGATTCAATTTTCGTATTAACAAGTTCGAGTCAAAATATATGGGACAATGTTATATTATGCAAATCTCTCTATTTTTAATCTTCCAGATGTAGGCTACCTCACTATTTACTAATTTAAACCTAAACATTTTTATTCTCTTTTACATTGTATTACTGTTATAATTAAGGAGAGTTTGTATATTTATTTTATTTTAAAAAATATTCAAATAAGTTTTATAGTTAAACATAGGTTTTGAATCTTGAACTGAAATCGGAATCAGTGTCAAGGAAGCAAATTAGATACAACAACTCTAGACTCCAGTAAGCCGAAAGGTTGAATTCAGGGGAATTATATTAGTTATCTTAATAACCCTTTAGGGTATATGTTAACATTTTGAATTAAGTACAAAATTGACGAAAGCTATCCTTTTTATTAAAATACTTACCGACTGATTCATGATTTCATTTCTATTTTTTATTTTCAACTGTTCCTCACTTTTTCACAACACTAATAGATTTTGCAAGCGATGAACTTGCTAAACTAAAGATGTTATGGTTTTGTGGGTTTTTTAAAAATTGGTTCCACATTTAATAATTTTCATGCAGTTCTTCTCGGTTCAATATACAATTGCCATTGGTACTTATTGCTAAGGCTAATTTCAATTGTGCATCCGCTGTAGTATGTGGATCTACCTTCGTTTATGCTTACTGGTTATCATATCATAGTGTTAGATGTTTCTTTCCTATGTCTATTTTAGATGCTTAAACCTCCTTTAGCTAAACTGTGCTTATGGGTATTTATTTTCTACAGTAAATGAACTTCCCTACATCTGAAATCATTTCATTACATTTACAAAGTTGATTATAGCTACATCCACTTGCAGGTATTTATGTCCGAAATGCTCTTAATAAATTCACACTAACTGCTGGCAATAAAGATTGAGTTCAAGTTCGTGTACATGTTATGTGCTCATAACTAATTAATTGCGACAAAATGAATCATTTAATTCAAAAACGCATATACTAATTAATCAGTTGTAATCTTTTCTTTGCCTTTTTCTTGATAATCAGTTACTTAAGTATTTATCTAATTAATTAACAATAGTGTAGTGTGTCACATATGTTAGCTCTTACGCTCCATTAGCAAAATTAAAGTGCCAAACTATATATATATATATATATTCACCAAAAATGACAGTAAATGTAGCTTAACTGTAAAGTAATAATAGCAAAAGCACTTAGCAAAATAAAGAACAGTCCATATTCAGTTGATGGGGAAAAACAATTCTATAGGTTTGAACAAGTCTATCTTTAGTGAATTCTATAATATTATTTGTCCATTTCTAAGTAATAGTTTTGGAAACCTTTTCCTTTGGTAAATTCATCTATTCACTGACCATGCCATGAATTTTTTATAAATGGGAACTGTTCATATGACGAATCAGCATAACTTTGTATTCATTTTCCCAGTATTTGACCAAAAGCTCTACTGACGTCGTAAAAGTTGAGTTTGTTTGAGGGACCTGATATACTTATTAGCAAAGACATGTATAAACATTTTTCTATATTTTCCTTTTTCTATTTCATACGTTTCAATAGAAAGTAAATGTATATAGCTATGCTTTATATACAATTTCTCTTCATATTCTATTATAAAGGTAGGAGGGTTTACGCTACAGAGTTAATGCTGATAATGAAACAAAATAGTTGAATATATTTTTAGCTTTTAGGAAAACTTTAAATAGATATGTTTCTCTATTATGTTTATTAACTATTTGATGCTTTGATGATATCCTTTTAGGAAATGATCCAAACAATTTATTGTCCATTTCTAGAGATTCAAGTTGTGGTTGCTTTGTTGTTTTTATTCGAGAGCAAAGGGAGAATGATTTAGAAAAGGGTGCCTCTTATTTTACTAACCCTTTGATAAGCTGGCAAAGGTACGGCCAAAGTACTTTATCATTTGGTTTTAGATCATTGTTAATATGAAACCAATCATTTGACTTATTTTTATCATGATGGGTAAGTTTATGATTACAAGAATAACATGGACAAGATTTTGTGTACGGTGTTTCTTCTCTATGTATTTCTTACAGTATCTCACTTCCTCCTTGATTTAATTATAAAACATATAAGCTGTATAATTTACAATGCAGAAATTGTGTGAGCCAAAATGAGTTTGGAGAAGTCATGGTTTAACAGCTCACTTAACTAATAAATGACATAGCCGTTTGATGAATGTAATAGTAAAATATGAAGGTACATAGTAACCAGATATAAAACCAACGAATTCAGTGATTATTTGTGAGATATTATGAAGTGCCTTAGGATTTAATGATTATAGAACTGACATTAAAATTTAATGAAAGGCATTACACAATGTACCAATACTGCTTTAGAAAGTTAAATTAGTCAAGCAGTAAACTACATTTTAGTTTAAATTTCAGGGTTCTTACTATTGCTTCCGAAGTATAGATTTCTTTAAGGGTATTTTGAAATAAAAGCACACATCAAGGCTGTTGTGTAACAACTATGAATATGTTATTATTCTATATCAATTTCAAGCCATCAATTTCTTACAAGTTATTCGACATGCAGTAGTGATCCCATTTACAAAGAATATTAGTAGCTTTATGGTTGAAGTATCACATCCATTAAATGATTATATCATGACCATGCAAAGACTTTTCAAGAAATCGATCCCAATCAAACTCAGTTAATAAAACCATAGTCGTATCAGCAATATAATTGAAATTACTTTCAATTTAAAAAATAACATGTTGATGCATTTACACGTACATGAGATCATATGGGTCTTTAGTGGGATATATCGATTAAAGATTGAACTTTTAATGTTCATGATTTGTTCACCATTGAAGTGATATTTTAGAAATCATGAAAAACACAACTAAAATAAATGTATGCTTATTAAGATTATTTTTGGTGGTTGTTTATTTATCGTAATACATTTGAATGATTATTTCCTTTCTTCCTTACCGCTTTAATTTTCCTGCAAATATATGGGTTGTTTGTCACTTTTTGTAATTTCTGATTTTTCTCTACGATACCTTACTAGATAAGATTTGCCAATATCAGCTCTAGGGTTGCTATCTTATTTTGTAAATAAAAGTTAATTATAGAGGAAATTGCATTTTAATATGTTTCTCAGCTTTAGGTAGCTTTCATCTGGTGTCATACAGCGTATTTATCAACAAATGTCTAAGGTTTTCCTTATACATAAAAGGCACCAAAAAACACTCTTTGACAGCTATCTAAAATAGAACTTTTGTTTCTTACAGTTTTATTTGGACTACAATCCATGTGGAATTTTTTCTGGAAAATTTAACTAATTGCAAGAAGAAAGTCTTCATTTTGGAGAATGGACGTGCTTTCCTTTTGCCAGATTCAAATTGATATGTGCAATGGAAAAAGGTAAGCATTTGTAACTTTTGATGTGTATCGTATTTGCCCCAACATAAAAATAATTAATTTGAGTCTGTTATTGTCTTATTGTTGATATTTCTTATACACATTGTGGACTGCACAAAATTATGAATATGTTGCAACCTTGGAGTACACTTCCAACTAAATCTGATTTCATCATAAAAAGCATGACAAATTACAAGGTTTAGTCTAACTTAAATGTTGTTTTTGGTAATTATCCCTTCGAGTTCATGGTCCAATTTTACATCGTTTAGAGATCCCATTTAGGATAATGATTTAGGAATTTAGTTGGAAGTTTGTTGATTGAATATCATAATACTTCTTGCATGTCCTTGTGCAAATGCTTTGAATTTAGTTGGAAATTTGTTGATTAAACATCATAATGCTTCTTGCATGTTCTTATGCAAATGCAATCGAAGCAATAAAAGCCTTCATGTCTGCTCAACTGTGACTATTTAAGTCTGTTACCCATAAAAATGTACTATATCGGTGCTAAGCTTATAATTTATCTTACAAATTCTTTTGTAAGCTTGCATTCATAATGGTGACACAAACCCAATAACTACCCTAAGCATAGCTCATCAGTAATGAATACAAAAAAACTATAATAAAATATCATTACTTTTTTACAACCATCAAAATATTATTTTTTTTGGCTCCAATACAAGAAGAAAAGGGTAATAATTCGATTTTGATGCTTCCAGTAATAACAATGTGTAAACTATGTCTCAAAGCACGTGTGAAGAATATATAGTGATTATTCTTGAAAGTAATTAATGTGCACTAGCTCATGAAGCTCCAATGTCATTTCGTACAGTATTTGTATGTTAACATGCATTATTACCATTATGACAATTGATGCAACTAAAACTTAAAAATGTTGGTGAATTCACTTTGATATCCATGCTTATCACTAAAATAAGTCAGCAATGATAAGTAGAGACCACTTGCTCCTAACAAGGTTCTGGAATACTGATCAAAAGAACCTGGGATTGAATACCATTGACAACTAATTATCAGCTTAAACAAAAGGTTGCAATGATGCAGATAATGCACTGATGAAGGAGAGAATACCTTGAGCTGGTGCAAGTAAACGATTGGAAAAGGCCAATCATCATAAATCTGCTGGCTATTTAGTGGCATAAAGGTATACGACAAACCAAATTTAGTTTCTTCTTTGTTGAGCTCTTTGGCTCTTGGTTCGCATTTCAAAATTTATCATGATAGTAAGAAAGTACGTCTACATAAATACAAATGATGAAGTTTAAGTTTTTCGAGAATGGCTACTTTTGTTGATACAATTTTTTCCATACCGCCATGCCCTAAAATGCCTTATAGGGTTGATTTATTTTATTTTTCTTCATATAATGAAAAGATATAAGTAGGCGTTCTCACCATTAATTTTCATGCAAGTCAAAGTATTGCACTTATGGTTCGAATACATTTTCTTTGTTTGCATTTCGTGATTAGATATAAGAAGTTTCGTTCATTAATTTTCTTATCTTACCTAGGCATGTTATTCAGTTAAATTTCAGGTCATCAAGCATTTTTTTTCGAGCTAAACCACTAGAAAATCGAGTGGAGCTTTACCACATGCTTCCAATTAGTAATTCCTTCATTAATAACAATCAAAATAGACCAAAACCCTCATATAAGCATATTGTTGCTTTTATTATTTTTTTTTTTTTTTTTTTGATTTTGTTGGATGTGCTAGCAAAGTGATTGAATTTGGTGAATTATAATTTAAAGTTAAAACAAAGACTTATGTGTCTTCATTGATGTAGACTATGATACAAAGGATGAGAGAAGAATTGGATGCTAAGAGATATTCTATGAGCCAAATTTCTTTTCAGTTATTATATTGTGGTTCCTGTGTCATACTGAGTATTTTAATTTTTTGTTTTCTGCTGCCGTGAACTAGAGGTTACATTAATGTGTAAAATAATTGGAAAGAAAAAATAAAAGATTTAGATTCTAATTGGTGTTATCGTTAACGAATTTTGCAGAGCATTAGTTACAATTATTTTTCGTGTACTTTCTGAACAAGCAAAACAGAAAAGGTGGTAATGATACAAGTGAAAGCTTTAGTTTTAGCTTTTGCTAGATATGATTTGTTCTTCTGTTTTGTTATGTCCTTTATTTTGTCTTTTATGTCCTATTTATGGCCTACGCTCAGTATTTTTTATTGTGGATGCTGCATGTGCATTTATAGCATTCATTGATTTGGACCACTTTTGTTAAACAAAAATTAAATGGTAGCGACAGGTTATTCCAATATTAAATTGATAATGAAATTTTGATCTTACAATCCATATAACTGATTCGTTTTGTTGTATTTCTATGTATAATGGATGGTTATACATCTATCCTTGATTTTTATAATCGTTGAATAAGTGAAATATTTTATAGGAAGGAAAGAACCATCATTGGAAATCATTAAAACTGTTTGGCAATAAACAACCTCATCGTGACGCTCATGCAAATTGTGAGCATAGTTATATGCTGAGTAAAATAAATAATTATTACCATGACAAATATAGTCGTAACCCATGTGGAAAGCCTACAAACAATAAATGGTTACACATGAAAAATTAGTAATTACAGTGATGTTCCAATTTCTACTCCATTTTCACAACAATAAATTATTTGTATTTTTATGTCTTTTTAAGATTATGCCTTAATTATATTGCAAACTTTAATGTATCACTTATATATTTCTGTAAATTCTATCACATTTGAATTTGAACCTATTTTATCATTTAATGGAGAAAATTGTGTTTTGATGCCAACTGAAAATGAAAATAAATCTACTTTATTTGGGATTGGTACTATAATTTGTCCAAGTCTTTGACAAATATTTGGTTAATTAGGATGAAATGGAAAATAAAGTGAATAGCTTGATTAGTTAGGCTTTAGCGAAATGACATTTTTTGATTTTAGTTTCTTTTTAATTACTTTCTTAATTGTGCCGGTTAGGAAAGAAATTTACTAAAATACAAAATACTTATTTAAGGTTAATAATTTCTCTTTTGAATAAAGTCCTCTTAAAATTGGTCTTCTCTTATTTAAAGCGAAGTACCTATAATAATGTCCAAAACAAACCCAATGATGCTTTTAGATTTGACATGTGTGATATTTTGATTTTTTTCGTAATGTCATTAGCACCTCACAACATAAAGTGATTACATGTTTTTTTAAGAACCACCAAACATCTAAAGAATATTTTAAGAATTAACTATTTACATCTCCAAACATCAGTAGACTAAAAGAGTAATTACAATATGTCATAGGTATGAGTTTAACCAAACAGTTTGTTTTGCAGACAAGCGTATCGAGCTATACACTAGCTCTTTCCTCCGCGTTATTTAGCAACATACCGTATGATGTAATTATATATATATATATATATATATATATATATATATATAATGAGCATGCGAATTTGTGGTCATAAATCCATATTAGCTGATTTTTTTTCCATGTTATGAAGCTACTATAATAACATGGTTTCCATTTAATGATGTATTAAATTATGCTTAACAAAGCCTTTTAAAAGGTGTTGACTTATTTTCTAGATTCTTACATTAGAAAAAAGAGTCATTTATAAAAATTTATTTTAGCTTGAATTTTGTAAATGTGAAACCATACGTAATATATATTGCGGCGAGGTTTTTACGTGTTAACTTCTCATGCTGCAGTTATTCTCCTACCACTACACAAAGGAATGAAATTATTAAATGATTTGATGAATCAAGTAATTAGGCCATATTTGAAAATAGTAAAGGAAATAAAATTAATTATTCAAGTCAATCAATTAACCAATTCTGGAATATAAAGAAGAAAATATTATGGTGGATAGATCAAGTAAAGAAAACTTATGGA
This sequence comes from Allium sativum, assembly GCA_030737875.1. Taxonomy (NCBI): domain Eukaryota; kingdom Viridiplantae; phylum Streptophyta; class Magnoliopsida; order Asparagales; family Amaryllidaceae; genus Allium; species Allium sativum. The sequence goes on along the minus strand of CM060913.1, from coordinate 527,283,056 downwards.
AACTAAAATAATAGCTATTTACCTGCATTGAAGCCAAATGGTGAAAATTTGGATTGGCTTTAAAATATGCGGATAATTTACATACTATACTAAAATAAAGCATGTCTTAAGTTTATATAAATAAAGACATTTCGTCTTCATACTAATGTTAGAGAACTCACCATTAACAAAAAATATAAATGATTACTAGCCAACCAAGTAGTTATTGTTTATTTATAAACTTTGTTATATAAATCTCCATAAGTTTTTACATGAAATGGAATCTTACATATAGTGAAATTTATTCCCAACCGATAAGAAGAATTATTTGTTCTCTAACTGCTAACTAATCAATAATTACGAGGGTTTTGCATTTTACTAATTTCTCACTTTTATAGAAACTCATAAGAGCTAATCAAGCAGATTTTCAACTTAGACCTTTTTAAAAAAATGCAATATTGATTATTTGAAAGTTTTAAATGGTTCAAGACCACAAGAATTCAATTTCAATATGGAAATGAATCAAAAAAAAATGATTGTTTTCTTTTGGATGAAGCGCCCCTGGACTATAATAATAGAATGATGCTAGAGAGCCCGAACTAAAATAGGCCCGAATTTGCCCGAAATATACCCCTCATATTGAATTCAGGGAGGTATATTTGTCATTCTTCCTCTGTCCATTGTCAGATTCTCTCTCCACACCAAATTTTAGCCAGTTCTCCCTTTCCACCTTTGCCGCAATTCAGCCCAAAAACTTATTTTCTAGCTCTCTAGCAATTTTGTTAATAATAATGATGATGGAAGCGATAATGATGATGATTAAAGCTCATATAGGTCTAACTAGGAAACAGAAGTTCAACTAAAAATATACAAACATATCAAAAAAATATGTCCACGTATTTTAGATACTTACAAAATGTTATTAAATATTTATTGTTTTCTTCAGCTGTTCCTTAAGTACTCTATATTTATGAAACTCAAAAGAAAAATATGAGAGAAAATGGGAAATTTGACTACTTCGTTTGTTCATATGTTTTGTCAAACTTTTGTCTTCTTTTACTAATGCAATATACCAAAAAGTCACGACAACTAAATTTGTAAATTTTTAGTTTCCATTATCATGGTTGCTTCTTTCTACAAAAAAACCAAACTTATTTTCATGTCATTAATATTTTAGCTAACAATAAAAGGGGTTATATGTATTTATTATTAACACTAACGTATAAATATGATGAAAAAGTATTAAGAAGATACAGAGTAAGCATTGATGGTTATTCTAGCTTTAGTTAGCTCCTTTTTTATTATGTGTCCAATTCTATGTATTACTTTTATTATTTAAATACAAAAGTAGGAAGTATGATACATATCACCATAAATTTCTAAATGAAGAGTTCTCACACCGTTATCATTTTACTTCAACAGACCCAATGAGCATTTACATGATCTTCTCAATTTTTATTTTCTCTTTCTTCTAAAATGGCTACATGACTAGGATTACAAATAATATATAGCTCATCTCATTATTTACCATATTCTAATTTAGAACCCCTATATGCTATACATATGCAACCATGATTATTTGCTAAATGGTTTTTTTTCCTTTGCTAGATTATGTTATATGCCAATTAAATTGCAGGCCGAATAATCAAGGTTAATGATTCAATTAATTTTCAGGTAAACTACTTTATCTGATTCCTCTACTTACGTAATACTATTATTAATAGGTTTTTTTTGGTCAAACTTTCTTTTAAAATTTATCCCTCTATGATTGATTCTATAGTTTCTATATTATAGTTGTTTCATAATTGTTTTACATGTTATGTATTGTCCCCTTCCATGGAATGAACATGCGTATTATGATCGTAAATCTTATGTTTAAAAATAAAGGTTTTAATGCTAGATTTAAGGTTTAACTGTCAAATAATCCACTGTCTGTTGATGTTTTTTAGTTACATATTACGGAATTTCATTTGTCAATACTATCAATTCGTAATTAGGTAGTCATGCTCATGTACCAATGCAGCGTCATTAACCCGAAATATAAGACATAGCTTAAGGCCCCTAATAAATGAATGTAGATAATCCAAGAATTATTCATGCACATGTTTTAAGTTTTCCAACACATATTCTGTAACACTTTTGTTTCACCAATGAGACGTAATTCACACACACAAACGAATCAGTTATTCATGATTTCATTATTTTTTGGTTGTAGGTGCATTCTTTTATAAATTGATTTATTGTGCAGTAATCAAGCCAATTCGTATTTCATTGATGAAAATAAGTGCAATTTGTATTTTATATCAGGCTCATCCATTGAAATTATAATGAATGGTGGTAAAATGCACGAGGGAGCTCCTGCAATGCCAGAACAATGCTTGAACTATAACGTGAACTATTAGAACTTTTGTTCACTATTTTAATATTATTTACCATTTGAAATAACTGCTAGCATATTAGATAGATTTTCTCTACCTTAATTTTATCTGTCTTCAACACCAATTTTGGCACTCGCTATATTACATGTCTTCGTAGTTTTTAAACATTTGATGCACCTTTACATTAGGCAATGGTAAATTGGTTGTTTATTTGTTTCGTGAATAAACTACAGTCTCTACATTCAAGTTCTTTGGGCCAGTTATATACTGCGGAGTTTGTTTTTCATAATCTACTGCTTTTTCTTAGATAGTGTCTAATCCAAGATCAGTCAAGTTGTCACCTTTTCTCACAAGGTAAGGAGTAATGCAGACCAAAAGGTCATATAAGTTGATACATGATCTTGCCATTTGCCGAATTTATGTTCATGAGCGAAGGATATGCTTTATTGTGGAAATGATGAGGTTCTGTACTGGTAACATATAATTGAAGTGGTTTCGGTGAATTATTTACGTTATTTGCTACCACTTTAAGGACTATAGCATGAAATGTTGCTTATGAGGTTCAGATGTAAGATGTGCAATGAAAGTAAGAGCTTTGAGTTCTGTCTTAATTCTTCTGCTATCCGTTGGTTTCTTATCATTTGAATAGTTCCCATATTTATTTTACTTCGCATAATTAACCAGTAACTATTGGTTTTTGTGTTGTTTCTCATATTGATGTGGGTTTTTATTATAATTTCATTTTAATAATCATATCAAAAGTTTGTTTAGTTGTATAATACATAATCCTGTAAACTGTTCAAAGGAAAAGAGTGCTAATTTGATTTGTAGAATTTTTCTGCTTAAATAACGAAATTAAATTGAATTCTTAGCTCAGTTATGATCCCATTAATGTATTTACAAGATAACAAACAACATTTACAATCAAAAAATATAACTGCAACCGTGTGCGTAGCACGGGTTCACACTAGTATTGTAAATAGATGGAAAGCAAGGAACATCATTTTACAAACTCACAATAATAAAATTCATCTCAGTAAGTTTCGTTTCAATACTTCAATTATGTTGAATGAAGTAGCATCAAAGAATCAAAACCGAATTATAAATTTAAATATGCAGTAGCAAGTATATTAAATGTGGGTTCCCTTTTTTACCTTAATTTTTTATTATATTTTATCTAACATATTATAATTTATTGGACCAATGAATTGTGAAATATATGATTAATGATAAGCTCTGATGTTGGTATTTTTTACTTAATATGTATAACAATTCCATGTTGAACCCGTGCTACTCACACGGACTACAATCCTATCTTCATTCAATGTTTTTGTATCTAAGATGTATATACATTATTTTGTTATTATTTAGCAAACCTAATTTATACAACAGGTATTATTTTTGTACCATAAGAATGGACGTGTATGTAACTCAATCATATGTAAATGTTAAACACACCTGTAACCTCTAAGGTTCAACATTACTAATGATGAGCAGCTAATCAAGTCAAACCACACAATGCTTAAAAGAAAAAAGAAAATGCCTTTTTCGATATGTGAAAAAAAGGGTTTATGTTACCATTATCTGAGAAGCTTCCACTGAATTATGTCGTACTTTTTCGTCTCTAGTTAATTAAAATCTGACACCAAGGCTTTGAAAACACTGCTTTTCTTAGCTTGGGATAGAGACTTCATACACACAAACAGATACAAACATAATAAATGATCCTTTAGGCATTGCTAGATATTGAACTTGACACAACAAAAATATTAAACACATTAATGGCCGTAACATAACCCGTAGAAATGTACAGTAGTTGTAGCCGGTCATGTATAAGTTAACTTGTCATATAACATGTGGACTATGCTAGAGAATAAACAAAATATTGTTTATCTAAATATATGAAACTTGTAATCATTGCAATATAGAGAACCACTATGAGTGAAGTAGTGGTTAAAAAATGATAGTTCAATTATTATAATGCAGTAGCTGCTCACCTATTTTTTGATGGCAGCAGTACCTGTACTTGAAGCCATCCCAGTTATTTTGTTGTTTTATCATGCCACAAGCAACTTCTATCTTTAGTCTACAACAACGTATGGTCCAAGAAGCATGCGTCCACTGGATTGATCTTCTCTTCATGTTCTCAGTGGTTTCATCCTACCTCTGCATATTCTGCAATAATCAATGGATTTCATCTTTTGCTGCTATTGGTGATGTAACTCATTGGATTCCTTAGCTAGCCACCCTTCTGTGTATGGTTAGCATTTCTGACCACATGGATTCCATTTAAGTAGTTAATCTTGTAAATCGCAACATATACTAAATTCAGTTTGCTTAGACAGCTACACAATTCATATAGTTTCAACCAAAATATATATATATATATATATATATATATATACACACACACACACCTATTGTTAACAAATCTTGTTACCGTATTTAATATGTTACATATCAACCAATCGCAGTCCTAATCCCAATGTGATATTACATATATCACAGTAACATGTTACATTACTTTGTTGTTTGTTGAAAATGCAGAAGTTCATGAGCAATTGAGATATTAATATACATATGGATTATCCAATGTAATATTGATGAATTTAGCCAATAAATCAGCTAGTACTATTGTTTAAACATGCTACAAAATTCATGAATGAAAAACACTAGGTTATGTCAGTTACATATTTACATATATCGTGGGTGTAAAAGTTTGCAATAAAAAAGGTAACACCAAATAAAGTGTGTTGTAACCAAATAAAGTGGTCTTTTTGTAAGAAATTAGAGAGGAGCTGATAGTCTCTCTCTTGAGAATGGCAAAGCTTCTGCGTCCAAAGAGAAGAAAGATCCATTTTCCCCTTTTTTTGGGGAAACAATTTCCTTACATTAAATGTTACTTAATCCAAAGACTTGGAAAATATCTCATATCTAATATCTTTTGAAATACTATGAAGAAATACGTCATAATTAGCGATGCGAACGTAACGTATGTTTACACAACAAAGTCACCCAAAAAATAGTATATGTAACAAATTCTTTTTCTCCTATAGCATCACTTGTGTTGCATTTAGTGCAATAATAAAATAGAAGAAAAAATTACATTTACTTAAGGCCAGATTGCAAGAGATCGTGAGAAGTACAATCCATAATGCAACATAGACAGCCCCAAAATCAGTTATTTGAAAGCGGTTTTGCATATCCTGTTTGTTGTATCAAACAAAGGCATGCAAATATGAGATAATTTTTTTTAAGCTCAATGTGTGGAGATTAGTTAATTTTGAGAGGATGAACATAACACAACTCGAAAAAAGGTACATAGTCATGACTTGTAAATTACCAATTTTGTAAAACACTAATATAAAAATATTGCACTCGGTTAAGAAGATCAGTATTTGTCACATTGCAACTTCCAAAATAACAATCTTCAAATGATCCCTTTTCTCAAAATTAGCTCAAGGGTTCGACGAATTTTTTTATCTTTTATTTTAATTACTTTATTGTACCTCATCTAAGACAATGGACAACATAATGATATCATGGAAAACTCTGACGTAAAGTTGATCATAAAAAATATGAAAATTAGTCAAATCGCCTATCCATATGTAATCTATAACACTTACAATTGCTACAAATCCTCCCTCTTATTTGAAAGGTATTTGTAAGGTAGAAAGTAACAATATAGTTGCAGCCAAAATCCAAAAAATGGAAGCATGCTGCATGCCCACCTATGCTTGATTAAATATGTGAAACTTCAAAAAGTTACCCTGTCAAAGGTATAACAAAAATGAACCGCACGTTGGCAACCCACCTCTACACAATGCCTATACAATTAAACTGATGTAAACATAAATGAACATATATGAACACTAAATGAACTGCGCACTTGTTAAATGGGCTTGGTATTACATACATAGTTGAAAATAAACAAATAAATAAGTTAACTATGTTGTAATAATTCTATTCACATGTAGTTTGGCCACAAAAAGTAATAATGGCATAACGTCTAGTTGTTTCATATTTCTAATTAGATTCAAACTAAAGAACATTTAAGTACCAAATAGATCTGAAACTAAAGCATTACGAAAAAAGGCAAATTCAGTTGTACATACCCAACATCCAAAATCAGTCGCATAACTTGGCAATATGCAGCTGCTGATATAAAAAAGAAGCCCCAAGTCCAAGTTCATATTCGAAGCTGAAAACCAGTAAAAAGAATTTGGATTCCTTTAACAAATCTAGGGGTTAAAATAAGGCATTAAAATTAAAGAAACACAAAATAACATAAAACTAATCAGTCATGTTTAAATTTGATGCCACTTGTATTTTATGAAGTTCTAGAGTAGTTTTGGAATCACAGCCAGTCATAAAGCAATTTTATTTCCTTTTTCATCCAAAACAAAGCATGGGATTGTATTTTATTATTTATCACCACATGCATTACAAAAACCTTCTTGTATAAAGTATCTCTCTATAGAGCATTTGCAATAAATATGCATGTATAAACCTACTTGTTCTATTTGTTGTTCACTACAAAGTGCTCTATAATTTATTGTGTCTCCTCTCCTTACTAAGACTTCCCTTCTTCGTTCTATCTCTATCCAGCGAATGAAAGCATTAATTAGTATTAGCATTTATATGAAAATTTTAACAAATATAAATAAATCATCAATATGAGTTAGTCAAATTGCCCATCCACATGTAATCTATAACACTTACAATTGCTAAAAATACTCCCTCTTATTTGAAAGGTATTTGTAAGGTAGAAATTAATAGTATAGTTGCAGCCAAAATCCAAAAAATGGAAGCATGCTGCATGCCCACTTATACTTGATTAGATATGCTGTAACACCCCGTATTTTCTTTGATCGTCTATGTAACAAACCAGAGAATAATTAACTTTTAAAATAAGAATCAAGGGAAACGGGTTGCGCCATTGCGTTCGTCTCGGAATTCTGCTTGGAAATGAGTCCGAGCTTTCGAGAAACGGAGTCCGTATGAGGGAGATATGGCCCTCCGAAATTTCAGAGAATTTCAAAATTGAAAATAGCTCGAAATTCGAACTTCGAATTCGAATTCAAACCCAGAAGCAGGCTGGGCGGGAATTTTCCCGCCCAGGACCGAGGTCGACTGGGTGGTCGACTGGGTAGTCGACCTTCCCAGGACCAGGTCGACAATAGTGTCGACCTGGGGGGACCAGGTCGACCATAGTGTCGACCTGGAGGTCGACCTGCCTCCTAAAACCCACTTTCTGAACCTAATGCATTCTGATGTATTTAGACTCGTTTTCTAGCTAGATTCGTCCGCCTAATCCTATTTAAACACCCCCAGACCTCACTTTCTCTCCACACCATTTCATTCTACCTATGCTCTGCCTCTGTTCTAATTAAAAAAAAATGGCGTCGCTACTCTGCTGAAATATGAACAGAAACTAAGACTAAAGCATCTTCTTCCAAACTGATTAAAATTAAAAAGAGAACAACTGCAACTCTTCTTCTTTAATCCAATCAAGGCAAGTACAGTCATTTTCCGCTATAAACGTTAATTATGATTGTGACATGAACTGTAAGTCTGAATTTGAGGTTATGTCTGTTCTGTTCTGATCTATTTTATTCTGCATCTCTTTCTTCTTTCTGTTCTATAGCCAGGCTACCACGAGCCTGCGCCAAATATCATAAGAGATTAACGCACGAACGTTAAACTTTGGGACAAATAATGAATGATGGCATAAATGGGATATGGCTAATCTGTGACTGATTTAAGAAAAAGGACATAGGTTGTAAACTAGATTTAGATCTATGCATATTCTGTGAATTGGAAGAAGAGGAACCATTGTATGTTATCATGTGACTTGAGACTTTGACATAACGCATATTTTGAATTAAGATCTATTATAATTTAAAGTTCTAGATTATTGGGCATATTGTTTAAATAACAATTCATGATTCGGGATAAAAAGAGAATATGACTTAGGTGTGAAGATCTATATTAAGATTTGATAACTAATAACACCTAAGTGGCAGATTTTTGAATATATGACATGCATTGAAATCGATGGCTATATTTGGTATAATTTATATGTGAATCTCTTGTACTAGGAAAGTTTAACCAAATTTGGGACATGTGTAATATGGTGAATTATGACCATAATCTGTGCCATGTAAATTCAATGCAAACGTGGGGTATATGATCATATTGTGAATCATGACAACTATTTAGGCATGCAAACTTAGGCCAAATTTAGAATTAGGCAAGATATGTTTATGAAACTTTAAGGAATGATTAAATCTGTTATATTGCCTAATTTGCTAGTTCTGTTATATTGCCTAATTTGCTAGTTCTGCCATATTGCCTAATCTGCTAGATCTGTTCATCTGCTAAATCTGTCATCTGCTAAGTCTGCTGAAAATGCCTAATCTGTTATATGTTAAATCTGCTAAATTGCTTAATCTGCTAAATCCGTTAAGTCGCCTAATCTGTGAAATCTGTTATCTGCTATATCTGTTGAGTAGATATATTTATTCTATTATTGACATAATCTGAATTGGCTATAGTTATGAATAATTGACATGTATATTAGGCGTGGGCAAAAATGCTAAATTATTAATTAATTGGCCGCAAAGATAAACATGGCTAACTCGAGGTTAGAATGAGTTTGCAGCGTAATTCTGCCCGGAACCGCCCGACACATCCAGTGGCCGCAAACAATAGGTTCTAATGTGATAAGTTAGTCATAACGTGCTTGAAACCCGAGGTTAGACTACGTTTGTGGCAGAAACCTTCCCGGAACCAACCGGCCTAACCAGTAGCCTCAAACTGTCAGTCTAATGTGAGAGGTCTGGGCATTAATATTTAATTAATGAAAATCTGGGATAAATATGATGTCTAAAACGTGTTGGGTGGATAGGGTTAAACCAACTAGACGGATGAAATTAATAAACCCATTTCATGAATCTGTAGGCCCAATACAAAGTTAGACAACCTGTAAGTCTGTTAATTTGTAATCGGTTAATCTGTAAGTCTGTTGAATCTGTATATCTGATCCGTTGGTCTGAAAACTTGTCAAATCTGTGAAATGGTTGATCTGAATTCTGTATGTCTGAACTTGTAAACAAGTTAATCTGAAATCTGTTAGTCTGGGGACACAAGGTTAGGAGGGAAATTACTTGTGTCATCTGTTGTTTGGGACCCATATTAGTCAGTAACCCTTTCTGGTATCAAACTTTGACCCAACAGTAGGTAGGGTCCGGGCATGCTTACTGAACTAATTACAAGTGGTTCATTCTGATAATGGCGAGGGGTGTTGATGGTGCGTTCCAACCGGGTCATGTGCGTGTATGGATCCCGGCCTGCCTCTGTGGATGTAAGACGTCGTGACATCTGTAAATAGGTCTATGCCAATTGGTTGTCACTTTACAGAGTGATATACCCTATTGTGGAGCCGACACAGGGTATTTATGTATTAGGGAGCCGATCGCTTGGGGTGGGGTTTTAGGGTACACTTAGTTCTGTCTGTTTCTGTTGGTACCGTCTGTTTCTGTCGGGTGGCAACACCTGTCTGCGTGGTACCGTCTATTCGGGTGGTAAAGGCCCAATTACTAATGTACACCTAATTCTACATTCTGTTTCTGTAGGGATTAATCTGACTATTTCTGTTCGGGTAAAGGCCCATTATTAATATTATGTTTCTGTCTGTTTCTGTTCGGGTGGTAAAGGCCCATTATTAATATTCTGTTTCTGTCTGTTTCTGTTCTGGTGGTCAAGGCCCATTATTAGCTTTTCTGTTTCTGTGGAAATTATTCTGTTCTTGTTTCTGCTTCAGTTTAGACATTAGGGTGACACCTAATCCTGTTATACTAGTATTAGTGTAGAGAAATGAAAAAGTAATATTATTCTGTTTCTTCTGTTTAACCTAAGTACATCTGTTGCTCCTGTTACTATTATCTCTCATCCAGTTTTATTTGCATGCCATGATCATTATTATCTGTTCATATGCTGAAAGTCACTAGACTTGCCAGACTTTATGTCTGACCTTGCTTGTTTTCACCCCTTTTCTTCCGTTTCCCCCCAGGGTTTTCCAAGGAGGGAATACTTTAGCTTGATCCGGATTTCTTCTGCTTGAAGTACATAGACTGCTTAAAGTATGGCTTGACTCTTTGTGGCAGCTTCTGTGGGGATTATGACTTTAAAGTTTTGTACTCTGGTGATTTTCTGAACAAGACTAATATTTATGTACTTGAGTTTTTGGTAAAGATGTAACCAAACTGATTTCTGTTTTCCGCTGTAATAAAGTTATAATTTCTCAAGTATTGTTTATCTGTCTTGTAAATTTCTGTTCTGTCTACTAAAACGCTCCACCAAAGTTAAGGCATTCTCTTTGTGAGTGACCTTAATGGAGGTGGGGTGTTACACTTGGTATCAGAGCTGAAGGTTACCAGACTGGGTAAAATTTTTGAAAACTATTTTCAAAAAGGTTTTAAAAGGAAGTATTTTCAAAAATAAAGTTTGCTTTGAAAAACATAATCCCCAAAGAGCCATATATCTTTCCTTCAGTTCTTTTTGTATTGAATCTTTCCTTTTTCGTTTCAGCATGTCTAAAGCATCTGAGATACCAGAGGGTGTTCATGTACCAGGTTGGTTTTGTCAATATCTTGAGGCTAGGACCGCTACCGCAGGTCCAGCAAATGATCCACCTCCTCCACCCCCTCCTCGTGCAATTGATTTCTCAAAGATCTGTAAAGATTTTAGGGCCATGGGTGGAAAGGATTTCAAGGGAACTGAATCATTCGTAGAAGCAAGGAACTGGCTCAAGGAAATTGAGGATCCGTTCATTATCTTCGAGGTGGTCGAGAGGTAGAAGGTACAATTGGCGGTATGGTTGCTCAAGGACGAAGCTTCCTACTAGGGGAAATCACTAACGCCAAGAGACCGGTTGAAACATGGATGGATTTCAGAACAAGGTTTGAGAGGAAATTCCTCTCGCAAGCTGAACGAAGTCTACAACTGGAAAAGTTCTTATCTCTTGAGCAAGGAAGTATGACGGTCAGGGAATACGTCAATCAGTTCAACCAACTGGCTAGATTCGGACTAGATTTAGTCAACACCCAGCATAAAAAGGCTCTCCACTTTGTTAAAGGATTGAACGAGCCACTACACAACCTAGCCATGACTCATGTACCCATGGGAGCGACATACGAGAGATTGGTGGATATGGCACTACCGCACGATGAAGAAAACGAAAAGAAAGAAGAGGCAAAGAAGGAAGAGCCATAGAACAAGAAAGCATGGCCCAAAAAGGAAACACAAAAGAAGGGTGAAAAGTCTGAAGATAAGAAGGAGAAAAAGTGCTTTACTTGTGGAAGCTCGACTCATCTGAACAAGGATTGCAGAAAAAGAAAGGGCACTTGCTTCAACTGTGGTGAGATGGGACACTTCACTAGGGACTGTCCGAAGAAACGAGGGCAAGGGCAGAGGGCAGGACCAACTTCTGGAAGGCAGGCAAACACTCTCGAGGCTAGTGGATAGGATAGAAATAGGAAAACTTTCTGTAGAAGGTTTAATTTCTTTATCTGGTTGTTGAGTTGAAACTCTTTCTGATTCTGGCATTTTGATTCTATAACCGATACTCTGCACTTTAATACTAGTATTGTTTCTGATTCCACTGTAGGCTCAAACCCATAAGGGTTATGACTCATCTGCTTGTGATAGATTGGGGTTTGAGAGATATCTGTGTTAGGCGTCAAGAAGTACGCATACATTCTGGGTTTTATCATGCTTAGTTTTCTACGAATCATTCGATAATCTGATCTATAGTCTGTAAGCATCTGGATATTTCTGAAAAGGTTAAGATTTCCAGTTTTGACATTGCCTAAAGAGGGTAATCCTCTGGGCATCAATCTGATGTTGATCTCGGTCTTCGGGGCGGATACTTAGGGAATTTGTCTCTCAACCAAGGTCTAATGGAAACCAAGTTTCTGTTTTTGCTTCCATCATTCGACTGTATCCTATCGATCGAGTCTTCGACCTATGGATAGGAATCCTATGGATGTAAACCTGTGTTTGAGACGTGTTATGTTTGATGGTTGCAAGTGGATTCAAGTGGTTGCTAGTGGTTTCTCGTGGATGCATATACACACACTAGGCACTAGATCGGCTCGAAAACACTCTCATACTGCATATGAATGTGTGAGCATTTTTAATTTTTGTGGATGCAAAATGGTTGACTCATCACATGGATTTTGCATTTGGATGAATGATTGCGCACACATTTAGAAATAATATGTATCAAATAGGAAGATTGCATACATGTTGGACTCATGACACTGACATAGTTCGCATTAAGGAGGTCAACTGAATCAGTGGACCTCCTGATCTTTGCATTAGACAAGGAACATATACACACACTTTTGGCATATGTTCATACAACATTATAAGTTTTCTAAGGACAATGGATGCTTGTGGATGATGGTTGAGTAGATGGATGATTGGATGGTAGGACACATTCTTCTCAACTTGAAGATTTCGGGGACGAAATCCTTTAAGGAGGGGAGAATGTAACACCCCGTATTTTCTGTGATCGTATAAGTAACAAACCAGAGAATAATTAATTTTTAAAATAAGAATCAAGGGAAACGGGTTGCGCCATTGCATTCGTCTCGGAATTCTGCTTGGATACGAGTCCGAGTTTTCGAGAAACGTAGTGCGTATGAGGGAGATATGGCCCTCCAAAGTTTCAGAGAATTTCAGAATTGAAAACTGCTCGAAATTCGAATTTCGAAATTCGAATTCAAACCCAGAAGCGCCTGGGCGGGGAATTTCCCGCCCAGGACCCAGGTCGACTGGGTAGTCGACCTCCCCAGGACCAGGTCGACCATAGTGTCGACCTGGGGGGACCAGGTCGACCATAGTGTCGCCCTGGGGGTCGACCTGCCTCCCGAAACCCACTTTCTGAACCTAATGCTTTCTAATGTATTTAGACTCGTTTAATGTCTAGATTCGTCTGCCTAATCCTATTTAAACACCCCCAGACCTCACTTTCTCTCCACACCATTTCATTCTACCTATGCTCTGCCTCTGTTCTAATTAAAATAAAAATGGCGTTGCTACTCTGCTGAAATATGAACTGGAACTAGGACTAAAGCATCTTCGACCAAACTGATAAAAATTAAAAAGAGAACAACTGCAACTCTTCTTCTTCTTTAATCCAATCAAGGAAAGTATAGTTATTTTCTGCTATAAACGTTAATTATGATTGTGACATGAACTGTAAATCTAAATTTGAGGTTATGTCTGTTCTGTTCTGATCTATTTTATTCTACATCTCTTTCTTCTTTCTGTTCTATAGCCAGGCTACCACGAGCTTGCGCCAAATCTCATAAGAGATTAACGCACGAACGTTAAACTTTGGGACAAATAATGAATGATGGCATAAATGGGATATGGCTAATCTGTGACTGATTTATGAAAAAAGACATAGGTTGTAAACTAGATTTAGATCTATGCATATTCTGTGAATTGGAAGAAGGGGAACCATTGTATGTTAACATGTGACTTGAGACTTTGACATAACGCATATTTTGAATTAAGATCTGTTATAATTTAAAGTTCTAGATTGTTGGGCATATTGTTTATATAACAATTCATGATTTGGGATAAAAAGAGAATATGACTTAGGTGTGAAGATCTATATTAAGATTTGATAACTAATAACACCTAAGTGGGAGATTTTTGAATATATGACATGCATTGAAATCGATGGCTATATTTGGTATAATTTATATGTGAATCTCTTGTACTAGGAAAGTTTAACTAAATTTGGGACATGTGTAATATGGTGAATTATGACCATAATCTGTGCCATGTAAATTCAATGCAAACGTGGGGTATATGATCATATTGTGAATCATGACAACTATTTAGGCATGCAAACTTAGGCCAAATTTAGAATTAGGCAAGTTATGTTTATGAAACTTTAAGGAATGATTAAATCTGTTATATTGCCTAATCTGCTAGTTCTATTATATTGCCTAATTTGCTAGTTCTGCTATATTGCTTAATCTGCTAGATCTGTTCATCCGCTAAATTTGTCATCTGCTAAGTCTGCTGAAAATGCCTAATCTATTATATATTAAATCTGCTAAATTGCTTAATCTGCTAAATCCGTTAAGTCGCCTAATCTGTGAAATCTGTTATCCGCTATATCTGTTGAGTAGATATATTTAGTCTGTTATTGACATAATCTGAATTGGCTAAAGTTATGAATAATTGACATGTATATTAGGCATGGGCAAATATGGTAAATTATTAATTAATTGGCTGCAAAGATAAACATGGCTAACTCGAGGTTAGAACGAGTTTGCGGTGTAATTCTGCCCAGAACCGCCTGGCACATCCAGTGGCCGCAAACAATAGGTTATAATGTGAGAAGTTAGCCATAACGTGCTTGAAACCCGAGGTTAGACTTAGTTTATGGCAGAAACCTGCCCGGAACCAACCGGCCTAACCAGTAGCCGCAAACTATCAGTCTAATGTGAGAGGTCTGGTCATTAATATTTAATTAATGAAAATCTAGGATAAATATGATGTCTAAAACGTGTTGGGTGGATAGGGTTAAACCAACTAGACGAATTAAATTAATAAACCCGTTTCATGAATCTGTAGGCCCAATACAAAGTTAGACAATCTGTAAGTCTGTTAATCTGTAATCGGTTAATCTGTAAGTCTGTTAAATCCGTATATCTGATCCATTGGTATGAAAACTTGTCTAATCTATGAACTGGTTGATCTGAATTCTGTATGTCTGAACTTGTAAACAAATTAATCTGAAATTTGTTCGTCTGGGGACACAAGGTTAGGAGGGAAATTACTTGTGTCATCTGTTGTTTGGGACCCATATTAGTCAGTAACCCTTTCTGGTATCAAACTTTGACCCAACAGTAGGTAGGGTCCGGGCACGCTTACTGAACTAATTATAAGTGGTTCATTCTGATAATGGCGAGGGGTGTTGATGGTGCGTTCCAACCGGGTCATGTGCGTGCATGGATCCTGGCCTGCCTCTGTGGATGTAAGACGCCGTGACATCTGTAAATAGGTCTGTGCCAATTGGTTGTCACTTTAGGGAGTGATACACCCTATTGTGGAGCAGACACAGGGTATTTATGTATTAGGGAGCCGATCGCTTGGGGTAGGGTTTTAGAGTACACTTAGTTCTGTCTGTTTCTGTTGGTACCATCTGTTTCTGTTGGGTGACAACACCTGTCTGAGGGGTACCGTCTGTTTGGGTGGTAAAGGCCCAATTACTAGTGTACACCTAATTCTACATTCTGTTTCCGTAGGGATTAATCTGACTTTTTCTATTATGGTGGTAAAGGCCCATTATTAATATTATGTTTCTGTCTGTTTCTGTTCGGGTGGTAAAGGCCCATTATTAATATTATGTTTCTGCCTGTTTCTGTTCGGGTGGTCAAGGCCCATTATTAGCTTTTCTGTTTCTGTGGAAATTATTCTGTTCCTGTTTCTGCTTCAGTTTAGACATTAGGGTGACACCTATTCCTGTTATACTAGTATTAGTGCAGAGAAATGAAAAAGTAATATTATTTTGTTTCTTCTGTTTAACCTAAGTACATATGCTGCTCCAGTTACTGTTATCTCTCATCCAGTTTTATTTGCATGCCATGATCATTATTATCTGTTCATATGCTGAAAGTCGCTGGACTTGCCAGACTTTATGTCTGACCTTGCTTGTTTTCGCCCCTTTTCTTCTTTTTCCCCCCAGGTTTTTCAAGGAGGGAATACTTTAGCTTGATCCGGATTTCTTCTGCTTGAAGTACTTAGAGTGCTTAAAGTATGGCTTGACTCTTTGTGGAAGCTTCTGTGGGGATTATGACTTTAAAGTTTTGTACTCTGATGATTTTCTGAACAAGACTGATATTTATGTACTTGAGTTTTTGGTAAAGATGTAACCAAACTGGTTTCTGTTTTCCGCTGTAATAAAGTTATAATTTCTCAAGTATTGTTTATCTGTCTTGTAAATTTCTGTTCTGTCTACTAAAACGCTCCACCAAAGTTAAGGCATTCCCTTTGTGAGTGACCTTAATGGAGGTGGGGTGTTACATATGCAAAACTTCAAAAGGTTACCATGTTAATGGTATAACAAAAATGAACCACACGTTGGCAACCCACCTCTACACAATGCCTATACAATTAAACTGATGTAAACATAAATGAACACATATGAACACTAAATGAACCGCGCACTTATTAAATGGGCTTGGTATTACACACATGGTTGAAAATAAACAAATAAATAAGTTAACTATGTTGTAATAATTCTACTCATACGTAGTTTGGCCACAAAAAAGTAATAATGGCATAACGTCTAGTTGTTTCATTTTTCTAATTAGATTCAAACTAAAGAACATCTAAGTACCAAATAGATCTGAAACTAAAGCATTACGAAAAAAGGAAAATTCAGTTGTACATACCCAATATCCAAAACCAGTCGCCTAAATTGGCAATATGTAGATGCTGATATAAAAAAGAAGCCCAAGTCCAAGTTCATATTCTAAGCTGAAAACTAGTAAAAAGAATTTGGATTCCTTTAACAAATCTAGGGGTTAAAATAAGGCATTAAAATTAAAGAAACACAAAATAACATAAAACTAATCAGTCGTGTTTAAATTTGACGCCACTTGTATTTTATGAAGTTATGGAGCAGTTTTGGAGTCACAGCCAATCATAAAGCAATTTTATTTCCTTTTTCATCCAAAACAAAGCATGGGGTTGTATTTTATTATTTATCACAACATGCAGTACAAAAACCTTCTTGTATAAAGTATCTCTCTATAGAGCATTTGCAATAAACATGCATATATAAACCTACTTGTTCTATTTGTTGTTCACTACAAAGTGCTCTATAATTAATTGTGTCTCCTTATTAAGACTTCCTTCTATCCCTATCCAGCTAATAAAAGCATTAATTAGTATTAGCATTTAATGACAGTGCTAAAAAGGACGGGAATGAAATAAGTGGATATTTATAACGAAAAATAACAACTAAATGCTTAATTCAATGTATGTAAAAATTCATGCTACACAAATTTAGAAAATAGGTTTACAAAACAATCCTTTAATAATGATATAGGTCATGTTCTGTTGATAAAATAGTGATTATTAGCAAATCTTGAAAGTTCCTTTAATTATGTATTCTTAGCAAAGCATAAAATAGTGATTGTTTTGATTCTATCAATAAAATAGTATCCTATATGCAACAAACCCAAGTTGACGTAAAATTAAGGTCTTGCCAAACGTAGAAAGTTTGTTAATGACAATTACACCCATCCAAATAACAATTGTAATGTCCCAGGTTTATTACTTTAGATTAAAACTATATGTAAGAGCTTATAGATACAGTGGTTTGATTGAATATATAACTATATGTATTCTAATGTACAATCATTCAAATTAAATCTCAAAACATCATCTTGATCCTTACAAAGGGAAATAAAAAAGCACACTTAAACTTGTCTGGTATGAAGTCAAGCAAGGTATATAAGAAAAATGAAAAACATACATAAAAAGTACAAACGAAATGAAATTTTAGTCTTATATACTTAACATTAAAAGCACAAATTGATCAGATATCAATTAAACTATAATCAGAATACAAATCACCATGATAAATCACAATGAGGTCCAAAATCAGATTTAAAATCAAAAACTTGCAATTGGAGAATATCATTCCAATGTTAGGAGGTTGAAGGGGGTTGTGAAGTGGATCACTAATGCAAAAGATGAGGATTAGTCTTTCATGCAAAAAAAAGTATAACTGGGTAATCTTACGTAGCTATGCCAATCATTGAACAACTGATGGATTCTATATATAAAAAAAAGTATAACTGAATAATCTTACGTAGCTAAGCCAATCGTCGACCAACTGATGGATTCTTCTACTATAATATATAGCCTAAATCCCACCAGACAATTGCCCAATCTTGCGTTTTCTTTGTATCCTAAGCTTTGACGTTCTGAAAAAAAACAGAGCAAATGTGTACCCAATGATTCCAGTAAGAATAGAAAAATTCGACTATAATGGTGAAAAATCACATATTCACTAAAGATATACCAGATTAAGAACTGAAAAGCATAAAAAATAGTAATGATAACATATTGATTGAAGATATACCTGACTGAGCATGGATCCAGAAGAATCATTAAATTGTTATTCATAAAATTCGAAAAATCAAAAGCATAAAATGATCTGAATATAAAATATAGAAAATTTTGTCAGCTAATTCGATTAAGAGATAGAAAAATTGTAAATAGAAATAGTGAAATACCGCGCTCACGAATTCGTCGTTGAATCTAAAATAATCGGTGGAGTTGTGGACATTGACGGAGTGGAAGCGCAAAAATTAGATGTGGAAGAATACGCAGAAGATGAAAGTCAAGGAGGCAGGACAAAAGATGTGTATGAGATGGCATTAAACATGCAGGATCGACGATTGACGATTGGGTTTTAAAATTGCTGGGAGTGGCTGTGAGCACTCCAAACCGAACTCGGTAATTATAATATAGTATAGATATATAATATATATAATATATACTTCATCGATTTCCTTTTAAAACGTATTATATAAATCGTTTTAAATTCGTTTTCAAAACGATTTCAACTTCTTATTCGATTTCAAATCAAAATTGAATTTTCCTTTATAAATTCCTTTTTACATTCATTTCTATTTGATTTCAATTCAATTTCAATTCGATTTCAATTTGATTCTATTCAATTTCAATTCGATTTGAATTCTATTCAATTCAATTTTAATTCGATTTGAATTCCTATTCAATTCAATTTTAATTCGATTTGAATTCTATTCAATTCAACTCGAATTCATTTTCTATTCAATTTCAATTTCAATTCGATTTTATTTTCTAAAATATTCCGTTCAAATTCATTTTCAAAAATATTCGATTATTGAAATCACTTTTCAATATTCACTTAAAAATGGATAAAATCGATGTAAATATCATTCACGTCAAAATGGCGTCAATCTAATCAACACGGCTTCATATATTTCTATTTTCAAATATTCTATTTCAAATATTTCTTTTTCAAATATTTCTATGTCAAATATTTCTATTCAAATATTTCTATTCAGATATTCTATTTCAAAACTGAAATGAGGCCCAATCAATTACCATATAATATTAATTATATGGATTTTTCTACAACACATGTATAAAATATCAATGATAAATAATCAACCATCATCCGAAGTGCATTCTACACTGTATAAGCAAACAAATATAAATATTTAACGCTCATAACAGTCTGTCCATCGATCGATCGACATACAACTAATTATTGGGATTAGTGTATGTCATATATCATCCCAATACCCGTGTGGGGTTTCAAACAATCAAACACAGATTTTATTTGCGCAGTTGGGCGACGTGTAAAATTTATCGTCCCAATCAATATCAGTCAAATGTGTGTATATAAACAAACCGTCCGATTTGTTTATATTTATTTAATTTTAAATACGTGTTAAAAATTCTATTTTCAACAATAAAATATTTTTAACAATATAAATATTTTATTTCATTTCACATCACACAATCAACTACACATCTAAATCAAACAAACAAGCATACAAGCCGTCCATGGTCTATGGACGACGGGTGTCGGGTGCTACTAAACACCGTCTGCATCCTAGTATATAATTCAACTAGAAATAAATCAAAGGTGAGGAGTTATCACCAGCTAGCTAAACCAAATGCCGTGACTCTTCATATGCAGGAAATCTTTGCCGTGTTTCCGAGAGATCTGTTACACGTGGTTTCACGTTAAAAATCACATTTTTATAATACCACTTCATGTATAAAAATTATATTTTTTTATAGCGCTACTTTCTATATAAAGATTATATTTTTATTTCGTTAAAAACCCAATCTTTATATGCTACATATATATATATATATATATATATCACATTTTCATGTAATGAAAATTTATAATTTCCCTCCACTAAAAATCATATCTTTTTGAAGTTATATACATATAAAAGATCCTATTTTTTTATTTGAAGTAAGAATCATATTTTTACTTCACTAATTAAATAAAAGTTATATTTTTCTGTTACATAAAAATCAAATCTTTAACGCTACTCTTCATAATAAAAATCTAATTTTTATTATGCTAGTATATAAATATCATCACATTTGTATAAACATCTCATATGGTTAAAAATCCAACCTTTTCCTAAGTAAAGATCTAAACTTTTCTTTGTAAAAATCATTTCTTGTTTTCGCCTTAAATATGAAATATAATCTTCCCTTGTTTATTCAAAAAAAAATTTGGTTTTAACATATAAAAACTGATTTTATAAATATATTTTTAACCTATAAAAACTGATTTTAAAAGTAAAAATAAAACAAAAACTCACCTTTGCTAAAATCAAACCCTTATCGTGGTTGGGGGGGGTTTCTCGAACGCTGGAGGGGTGGCTTGGGGTGGCGCCCAGCCGTTGGTGGCGGGTTGGGGTTCATGGCATCGGATTTGGCTCCGTTCGAGCTATAGAAGAAGAAGGATGAGGAATGGGGAAGAGAGGATGGTCGGAGGGGAAAGGGAGGGGCGCGCCGCCGCCTAGGGGAGGGTGGAGGCAGGTCACGACAGAGGAGGGTGGAAGGGAGCGAAGGTCAATGGTGTGAGCGGGTTCTTGAACGGGGAAGGGGTGCAGCGCGTTTACAGAGGAGAGGGAGGGAAGAGAGGAGAGGGTGGCGGGTCTGGGGGCACGGTGGCCGTACCTGGCAACAGCGGTCGGGGCACGGGGGCGGGATCGACGAGGTTGCTTTAATTTTTTTATTCTTTCTGTTTCAGATCTGAACAGTGGGGGGTTAAGGAGAGAGAGGAGGGAAGAGATAAGTGAGGGTAGGGATTATATTATATAATATATATATTTAATTATTTTAAATTCTAAAAGCAACCTTTTCTTTTCAACTCGAAATCAAACCCACCGACTGTTGTCCCTAGCTAATTACCCTTATTCCGAACACAATGGGATAAATATCGTAAGCTGATTCTATCGTTTCGATCAGTTTTCATCAAAATCAAAATATAACTCTATATATTGAATTTGAACGTGCATTTCAATTTACCGGGGCCACATACAGACTCTATAAATTCCCCAAAAAAAAATATTTTCTAGCCACGCATTGACGATACGGTCCTAACGAAACTAATTTCGTCAAATTCTAAGACCGTTTGAAAAATGGCCATTTTCCAGTCGATTAAAATCAACTGAAACTGGTCAAATGCGTTTTCCTTTGCC
This sequence comes from Allium sativum, assembly GCA_030737875.1. Lineage (NCBI taxonomy): Eukaryota > Viridiplantae > Streptophyta > Magnoliopsida > Asparagales > Amaryllidaceae > Allium > Allium sativum. Next base: position 527,261,368 of record CM060913.1, on the reverse strand, counting down.
ACGCTCACATATTGATTCAAAAAATTATGAATTTTGGAATATAACTATAACTAGACATCTCGGATCCAACAAAAGTGGTTTCGTCGAAAACCGAGGTTGTTTGCAAAATTCCCATTTCTAAGGGCCAGAATTCCATGGCGACTTTTCTGAATTTTCAATTGGACATAACTTTTGGTTCCTGCTATGAAATTTCAGTTTTTTCGGATTCGTTGGGAAGATATTCTCAAATAGATTCAAATATTTTTGGTTTCGCTAAAATCCGGTTTATTTTGCACCGGTACATTCATTTGAATTTTGAAATCGAATTTTCAAACTACCGCCCCATTTTCAATTCCTTTTATAATTATAAATAAATATTTATATTCTAACGTCGATCTATATAAATATATACGTTCTAACTCAATTCAAAATAAATTTTTCGTCGATATTATTTAAAATATTCATTTTACATATTCAAAATTCACTAAAATTGCCAAAATAAAAATTTTAAATTTGCTCAGATTTCCGGGTTAGTACAATCTCCCTCACTTAAAACTTTTCATCCTCGAAAAGGAACGAAGCCGAAAGTTGTTTCATAAATCAACTCAACTTTCATTATTTTCTTTACGGCTTAAGTTCTTCAACTTTTTAGTTTCTAAGAACTTTTCAAATTTTTCAAAAATTTGGCTAATACCATATATTTTCGAAAAATTTCGCCATAACCTCCCCTGCACCGGGGACCTCGGGATATTTCATATAGCCTCCCATGGCCTTCTTCAATCCAAAATAAAAAGAAAAAGCCAAGCGGCTAGCCAATCGGCTCATAAGATCATCATCACCCAAACAAACAGTAAATTATGGTAAATATGTAACTATTTGTCGGGCAAATAATTTTATTCTTCTGCTCTAGCCTCTTTATTATGACCTGTTCAATAGATATACATGTACATATATGAAAATTCTAACAATTTTCAATATTTGATTCAATTTGGCATATTGGTTCAAATTTAATTAATCAAACTATAATCAAACAACTCAACCAGCATTCAATTAGTTGATTAGCTTTTCAAATTCATAATTTTGATACTTAGTCCAAAAATCAGATTTTTGATGCTAAATCACAACAATAGGCCCTATCTAATTTCGGTTCTCACACCAGTCTAATGGAAATATATAGATATCACAGCTTTGAAACTCGAACACCAATTCTGATGATGTCTAGACTATCATCAGAATCATCTTCGGGCGACTAGAGTGTGATTCTATATCTATCCAGTATATTAAAACTTCGAATATACGTTTGTAAGGCGTATATGCAAAATCTTTATATACTGGATTGTCCAAATCAATATAAAATAAATAATCAAATATGAATAATTGATTTAAATTCCCAAAACAAAATTTGTTTTCTTGTTCAAAAATATACTCTTCACACTTGTTCTAGGATACTATTGATCCCATCTCTAATGAGTCATTCCCATTGGATATTACTAATCCAATACCTGATGAATTCTTTCGTATGGTTCTAATGTGTCTTGTTCTCTGAGCTCTGTAAGCCAAAGCTCTGATACCAACTGAAGCGACCCGAACTTCCCCGGTCTCCGAAGAGAAGAGAAAGAACGAATTACTGTGAGGACAAGGCGAATCAAAACACAGATAGAAGAACATTTCATTGTATATTACAACAATTCCATCAGAATACACGAATATACAGAGTATGAATCAATATTACAGAGAAAATATCGGAGATTTAAATTACATTTAAAATACATCGCAGCGGAAAATAATACAATACACAACTATAAGTAATACACGGACAGAGCTTTCCGAGTATAGTTCTAGCTGTAAGTCAGGATCCTGTGAATATAAATCTGCAAAACCAAAACTACTAGCTTCCCATGTAAAAATAAGGGCACCCAGAGTTTAGGTTAAAACAATAAACTCCAGGTCAGTCATGTGACTGGTGTGAGAACTAAAAACAGTTATTAATCTTTATTTTTAAAGTTAGGTAAATCAAGGGACCACGCCGTATAACACGGAACGTGTTTCCTCCCAAGAATACCAGTGCATAAAACAACAGCGCAATGCTAAATAAAGAACAATGAAGCTATTATAAGACACAGGTCCCATCACACAATGCAACGCAAGCCAAAGGATAGGGTTTTTACCTTATAATAGCCAAGAATGCTTGATATGTTTAAAACAAATCATTTGATACTATTATAAGTGCATAGTGTATAAAACAACTTCAAATCATAAGTATCAATCATAAACGGCATAAGTGCCCCATCCCACTATGTCGCCATATACAACTAAAATCAAAACGTCACGTATTGGAAGTTGGGTTTCCGTCTGTGAACCGAGGCAAAAGATAGTCCTCTACCGATTCGAGACTGTCTAGCACGGGCCCCAGGATCAGAACGCATCAACCCTTTGGATCGTTAGCGTCGGTCCACCAATGTGGATTATTATGCCTGAGCACTATGTTTCCCCGCCCTTTGGAGTGTAAATGAGCCAACGAATGACTCCATCGGCTTCACATAGTCACCGATATATCTGAGGCGCCTAGCTACAGCAACAACCACATAAGTCAAACTCGTCAGGGCGTGTAAAACCACTGACGCCACTTCTAACTAGAAAGAAACGCATGTCCTCCCTGAGGTCCTCTCCCGTTTTGGGTTCACCACCGGGGTGTGAGGCTCGCGAATCAACGTTACACAAAGCTACGCCACACAGGCCGTGCTTTGATCATCAACCATAAGACTTTGCTTTTCAACAGAAGCCTTGATCCATTGCAACTTACGCATGCCACACAGGCAATTCATTCCATGCGATGGATATCCATCAATATATAACCCCTGAGCTCGTACGTCTCAAAGAAGGGCGTTAAGCCAGAGAATAAATTCTCCGCTGCCAAACAGATATATATTTAATAGAAATCCATCACACAGACTGAAATCCAATGTCAGACACAAAGTCCATTTACAAGTTCGTTCTGGGTCTGAACGAAACCGGAGGCACCTAGTACCCCGCATCTCCATTGATCTCCAAGTACGTCTGGATGACCACTAACTGATTCCCTCCTCTTGGGTGTATGACCCAATCAAGATCATCAATAATTATCCAAACGATGTGAAGACCTCCAGTCTTCAACCACTGTCTTCGCCTTCGACTTATCGTCGTATTAGTTATTCAGAATGGGATAAACCCGGTCTTTCTGAATAACTCGCGTATATAATAAACATGTGTTACGCAAACACAACATACACCTCATTCCAATTCATCAGCCACTAACCAAAAATTAGAAAGAGAATAATTCCCCAACTATTGACCCCGAAGGCCGAAACCAACATCAGATCAATAAATATCCACGAAACCATCCAACTTAGCTAACCTATAGTTAGTTTCTAACTTTCACATTCTTTGGGAAAGGTTCCCATTAATTTTATCAAAGATAAATTCTTTTAAATTTATTCTTTAATCTTCCTTCGAATATCAAATCAAACTAGTCAGGATTAGCGAACCACACCGAAGTAATCATTTATTTTATATTTCCCAATCCCAACCTATTCATCCCATGAAGTAAAACTGGTAATACTTCATATCTAACACCACGGTGCTATCCTTAAATTCAATTACCATTTCACATTCAAATCTAATTAAAGATTTAACTATCGCCTGATGCAAAACTGGTGATACTCCACTCTCGATCTTTTCAATCTACTTAAAGATTCATTAAAACTCCACTTAGTTTTAATCTTTGACTAGGTTAAAGAATCAGTGTCATTTAAAACACGGTTCACGATAAACCCGAAAATCACATCACATTTCAATCAGTCCCTAACCGTATATTAGCAAGTGAGCAATTCCCTAAGTATTAACCCCAAATGCCAAAACCAACATCAGATCAATACCCCAGAAACCATTCAACTTAACTAATCTCCAGTTAGTTTCTGATTTTCCTAACTCCTTTGGGTCTAAGAACAGTATTATTGAAGATACCGTTCACGACAACCCAAAATCACATTCCATTAATTATCGGGTTAAAGAACAAGTGTTATTTAAAACACTGCTCACGATAAACCCAAAAATCAATACCAATTCAATTCCAATTAAATATTATTTAATTGGTACACTTCATTAAATCTAAACAAAAAGATTTAATCTTTTTCTCAACTAGGGTTAAGAAGAGTCTTAATGAAGACACCATTCACGACAAACCCAAATCACATTTGATATTAAATACAAGGCTCTGAATAGAAAATATATCGGCTTATATTCAATATCAAATTCTACGACCAACAAATATCGTATTGGAAATAACGATATAAATATACCTTTCAAATTTCCAGAACAATATCTGTATAATCACGAAATCCAACATCGAAATATTCCAAAGACAATTTCGATTCAAATCCATTCCAATTCAATTATTGGAAATCCTAGTCGCTTTTAAAACCATTTCAAATTCAATTTATTTATTTCAAAATAAATAGAATTATAATTCTAGTTCAAAACTAGTTCATTTTGAAAAAAATCTATTTTTACCTTTTCAAATATGGAGTTTTTCATCCCAATTCTTCCTAAATCATTTCTTATGATTCTACACAAATTATCGATATTTTAAATAATTTTATCAAGGCCCGTACAGTCAATTTCCATAAACGGTCATCAAACTGCACTTATAACAACCTTTTCCAAATTTGATTTGGATATAATTCCAAATCCAACCATTAGATATCAAATCTCTAATATTCATTAGAACGCTCTTTTCGATACGAACCAAATGGTTCCGGTTTTAGGAGAATCCGACGGTCGGATCTCCGGTAATGTCTGCTCGAAGTCAATGGTCGAAATTCACGAACTACCGCAGCGCGGCGCGTTCTATTCAGGCCATTATATTACATATATTATATATAATATATACTTCGTCGATTTCCTTTTAAAACGTATTATATAAATCGTTTTAAATTCGTTTTCAAAACAATTTCGACTTCTTATTCGATTTCAAATCAAAATTGAATTTTTTTTTTATAAATTCCTTTTTACATTCATTTCTATTTGATTTCAATTCAATTTCAATTCGATTTCAATTCGATTCAATTCAATTTCAATTCGATTTGAATTCTATTCAATTCAATTTTAATTCAATTTGAATTCCTATTCAATTCAATTTTAATTCGATTTGAATTCTATTCAATTCAATTCGAATTCATTTTCTATTCAATTTCGATTTCAATTCGATTTTATTTTCTAAAATATTCCATTCGAATTCATTTTCTAAAATATTCGATTATTGAAAGCACTTTTCAATATTCACTTAAAAATGGATAAAATCGATATAAATATCGTTCACGTCAAAATGGCGTCAATCTAATCAACACAGCTTCATATATTTCTATTTTCAAATATTCTATTTCAAATATTTCTTTTTCAAATATTTCTATTTCAAATATTTCTATTCAAATATTTCTATTCAGATATTCTATTTCAAAACTGGAATGAGGCCCAATCAATTACCATATAATGTTAATTATATGGATTTTTCTACAACACATGTATAAAATATCAATGATAAATAATCAGCCATCATCCGGAGTGCATTCTACACTGTATAAGCAATCAAATATAAATATTTAACGCTCATAACAGTATGTCCATCAATCGATCGACATACAACTAATTATTGGGATTAGTGTATGTCATATATCATCCCAATGCCCATGTGCGGTTTCAAACAATCAAACACAGATTTTATTTGTGCAGTTGGGTGACGTGTATAATTTATCGTCCCAATCAATATCAGTCAAATGTGTCTATACAAACAAACCGTCTGATTTGTTTATATTTATTTCATTTTAAATACACGTTAAAAATTCTATTTTCAGCAATAAATTTTTTAACTATATAAATATTTTATTTCATTTCACATCACATCACAAAATCAACTACACATCAAAATCAAACAAACAAGCATACAAGTTGTCCATGGTCTGTGGACGACGGGTGTCGGGTGCTACTAAACACCGTCTGCATCCTAGTATATATTTAAACTAGAAATAAATCAAAGGTGAGGAGTTCTCACCAGCTAGCTAGACCAAACGCTGCGACTCTTCATATGCAGGAAATCTTTGCCATGTTTCCGACGAGATCTGTTACACGTGGTTTCACGTTAAAAATCACATTTTTATAATACCACTTCATGTATAATTTTTTTTATAACGCTACTTTCTATATAAAGATTATATTTTTATTTCGTTAAAAACCCAATCTTTATATGCTACATATATATATATATCACATTTTCGTGTAATGAAAATTTATATTTTCCCTCCACTAAAAATCATATCTTTTTGAAGTTATATCAATATAAAAGATCCTATTTTTTTATTCGAGGTAAAAATCATATTTTTACTTCACTGTTTAAATAAAATTATATTTTTCTATTACATAAAAATCAAATCTTTAACGCTACTCTTCATAATAAAAATCTAATTTTTATTACGCTAGTATATAAATAACATCACATTTGTATAAACTCCTCGTATGATAAAAATCCAACCTTTTCTTAAGTAAAGATCTAAACTTTTCTTCGTAAAAATCATTTCTTGTTTTCGCCTTAAATATAAAATATAATCTTCCCTTGTTTATTCAAACAAAAAAATATGGTTTTAACATATAAAAACTGATTTTATAAATATATTTTTAACCTATAAAAACTGATTTTAAAAGTAAAAATAAAACAAAAGCTCACCTTTGCTAAAATCAAACCCTTATCCTAGGGGAGGGGCGTTTTCTCGAACGCTGGAGGGTTGGCTCCTGGTGGCGCTCAGCTAATGGTGGTGGGTTTGGGTTCATGGCATCAGATTTGGCTCCGTTCGAGCTATAGAAGAAGGAGGAGGAGGAGGAATGGGGAAGAGAGGATGGTCAGAGGGGAAAGGGAGGGGCGCGACGCCACCTAGGGGAGGGTGGAGGCAGGTCGCGGCGGAGGAGGGTGGAAGGGAGCGACGGTCTACGGTGTGAGCGGGTTCTTGAATGGGGAAGGGGTGCGGCGCGTTTACAGAGGAGATGGAGGGAAGAGAGGAGAGCGTGGCGGGTCTGGGGGGGGGGGGGGGGGGCAGTGGCCGTACCTGGCAGCGAGGGGGGGGGATCGACGAGGTTGCTTTCATTTTTTTTTATTCTTTCTGTTTCAGATCTGAACGGTGGGAGGTTAAGGACAGAGAGGAGGGAAGAGATAAGTGAGGGTAGGGATTATATAATATAATATATATATTTAATTATTTTAAATTCTAAAAGCAACTTTTTCTTTTCAACTCGAAATCGAACCCACCGACTGTTTCCCTAGCTAATTACCCCCATTCTGAACACAATGGGATATGTATCGTAAGCTGATTCTATCGTTTCGATCACTTTTCGTCAAAATCAAAATATAACTCTATATATTGAATTTGAACGCGCATTTCAATTTACCGGGGCCACATACGGACTCTAAAAATTCCCAAAAAAAAAATATTTTCTAGCTTCGTATTGACGATACAGTCCAAATGAAACTAATTTCGTCAAATTCTAGGACCGTTTGAAAAATGGTCATTTTCCAGTCGATTAAAATCAACTGAAACTAGTCAAACTCGTTTTCCTTTTCCACGCTCACATATTGATTCGAAAAATTATGAATTTTGGAATATAGCTATAACTAGACATCCCGGATCCAACAAACGTGGTTTCGTCGAAAATCGAGGTCGTTTGCAAAATTCCTATTTTTAAGGGCCAGAACTCCATAGCGACTTTTCTGAATTTTCAATTGGACATAACTTTTGGTTCGCGCTATGAAATTTCAATTATTTCGGATTCGTTGGGACGATATTCTCAAATAGATTCAAATATTTTTGGTTTCGCTAAAATACGGTTTATTTTGCACCTGGTACATTCATTTGAATTTTGAAATCGAATTTTCAAACTACCGCGCCATTTTCAATTCCTTTTATGATTATAAATAAATATTTATATTCTAACGTCGATCTATATAAATATATACATTCTAATTCAATTCAAAATAAATTTATCGTCGATATTATTTAAAATATTCATTTTACATATTCAAAATTCACTAAAATTGCCAAAATAAAATTTTTAAATTGGCTCAGATTTCCAGGTTATTACAATCTCTCTTCCACGTCGAAAGCTTTACTGGCCTATCACCTAACACTCGCACTCCCCTTCTTGTTGGCTCATGTTTTTACCTTTTGCTTTAAACAGCGGAGTTAGATCTTGTTAAAGACACGAAGGAAGAAGCCAAGTGAAAGTAGTAAAAAGGGAAAAAAAAACTTTATATAACAATATTTATATGCGGGCGCTACTTAATAGCCAAGGAAGAGGAATATGTTTAATATATATATATATAATAACATAGGGCTTAAGAAAATGCAAGGTACTATATCCTTAAATTAAGGAGAGTAGGCAGCAGAAATATCACACTAGGATGGTGACAATACGTCCAAAAGGTAGCCGAGTACTTAGACAACACAAATTCTTTTCCGTCATTGTTAACTTCCAGTAACTTTCATGAATTCTTAGTTATTACCATATTCATTCACATTTTTAATAATAAACTCCATGGACACTGAAAATCAACCGGAGCTATGATGAAATAATTTAAAGTATTGCAAACATCTAATCTATTTGTTTCAAATATAATTAGAATATTCAGCTTGTTTTAAGTTATAAAGTTTTAGCGTACCCCGCTACAACAAAATTCCATTTACTTATGTATTGCTACAGACAAAAATAAAAACACCGTTATGATGGGAAATATGTCACGATCCCAAAAATGTAATAAAATAGACAAGTTAACTTATTCTATGGGATCTCAAAACACTGATTTTGGGTGCAAAGTACTCCAAATAAAAAGTTGCTTATTTTCCAAAATAAAAATTATAGGAAAATTCTATAAATTAGATTATAATTACATTTAAAAAATCATGTCCAAATTCAAAACCAGTATTTAATTATAATTCGCTATTGTTTATAAGCGATTCCATAGCGACTATTTGAAAATTTGATTTGGACATAAGTTACAATCTATAAGCCGAAATCTTGATTTTTCACTTTCGTTAGGAAAATATAGTTCACGAGATCCCAACGTTTCTTGTTTCATAGAAATCCGACTTAAAACAGATTCTGTATATTCAATTAAAGTTCGAATCGCCAAATTACGAACTACCAGGCCATTTCTAGCTCGATTATTATTATAATATAAACTATATGTTCAAATGTCGTTTATTAAATAGATTCATTATTATAATTCAATTCTAAATTGAATTAATTCTTATAAATAATCCAATTCACACAATATTGCAAATTCTACTATTTTTGACTATTTCAGAAATAATATATATTATTCTATTATTTATATTAATTAAATATAAATATTATTTGATTCAAGCTATCGATTTCGCCAAATCGTTATTTAATAATTATATAAATTAATTATTCAACCGTTAAAAATACGGGATGATACATTATTTCCCCCTTAAAAGAATTTCGCCCCCAAAATTACTTAGCCAAACGAATGCTACCAACTCTATTAACTAGATTAAAAATTATTTATTCTACTTCTTAATTTCAGTTTCAACTGAACGGATCTTTACATTAAAATATTAATTTATTCTTACCAACGAAAATTTTCAAAAATTCTGAAAATTTTCTAACACCTTCAATTTTCGAAATTTTTTGATAGCATCTCCTTTGTACGGCTCAATCGGTACAACTAGAACTCGCCTTTCTAGGCCTTCTCCAATCCAAAGGAAAATTAAACACCCAAGCGGCTTGCCAAATAGGCTCATAAATCACCAAACTCATATAAAATAAACTTGTACCTTTTGTCGGGCATTCAACAATATCACTTTCGTTTGTTACCAATCCAGCATGTATCCATTCATTCCCAATTGATCACCCATCAATTTATCCTCAAAACCAAATCATGCTTATCCGAGCCGAATTATATTTCAAACTCAAATCCTTTCTTGATTCCAAATTCTTAAATCATCAACCCAATATACTTAACCAAGTTAAGTTCCATCCACATATTTCATTAACCGTTTAATTTCCCTTATCAGTTATCTTTATCTCATTACTCAAATCAGATTTTTATTTCAAAAATCAATCCATTTCAATTCACATGGGACCAATCATATTCAAGAATCCAATTTTTATTGATATCATTATATCCTAATTCAATTTACACTTAACTTTAATTCAATTTCAATTTTCTTTCACAAAATTCTATTTTAATTTTTTTTAATTCAAACAATCTTTTCTCGGAAGTTTTTAAATAGCTTAGGTTTTTCTAAAATCAACTATTCCCTTTTGGGATATCAAAACAACTTGTTTTCCCAAAATAATTTGAAGTGTTATCTTTGGTAATAATCCGTCACTTAGAACTCGAAAATGAACACTGATGACGTGGCCAGCATCATCAAAATTATTTCCCAGTGACTAAAATGAGTTCAATACTATATCACTTTTAAAAATTCATATTTGGACAATTCCATTTTGAAATTATTTTGAAATATCCTTCTCAATGTTTGTAAAACAATTCAAAATCTTCCAAGATATTAAAATTCTCATATATTTAACTCAAATCCATTTACGAACACTCCTCCAACTTTCAAAGTTTTTTAACTCTAAATCTGATTTAAATTCAGATTTAATTCATCAAATTTTATATATTACTCTTATGTGAATTCTGATTGGCTACGTACATAACCATTTCAATTATAATCTTATTCGATTATAACAATGACCAACACATCAAATATATATACTTTGTTTATATCAGAATAAATTTTGGGTAATTTTTTTTCATTTACCCTTCTTTTCAAAACATACTATGTCGGTTCATCGTACTCCAGTGTTTAGAAACCCCTACCGATATAATGGATCAAACTGATCGACTAGAACTCTTAGATAACTCTACCAATAAATCTCCACAATATAAAACTAATTTTTATAAAATCTACAAGTACGATCTCTCGTATATATACACTCGTACTCAATCTAGGGTATTACTAACCCTATCTCTATCGAGTTACACCACAGAGCCAAGGTAATTACTGAACCTTCAGCTCTGATACCACTGTAATGAATTGGAATTTTTGACCCAGATAATCAACATAAAACCCATGTCAATTATTCAGGCATCAAAAATTCCAGATCATTAGTAGAAAGAAGTTAGAGGGTGAGAATAGATAAGATAGAAAATTAGAATAGAAGAAAGAGAAGAACATAACAACAAAATCAGAGTAACACAAATCCCACAGCGGGATGAATAAATATATTATATGTGAAGACCCGCAACTTCCCCGTAAAGGAAAGCGTCGGATAGTTCGAAAACAAACCACAACAGAACGCATATAAAAGAACATTTCATTGTATATTACAACAATGCATCAGATTACAAGAATATACAGAGTATAAATGAATATTACACAGAAATATCAGAGATTTAAATTACATTTAAATACATAGCAGCGGAAAATAATACAATACACAACTAGAAGAGATATACGGATACAAAGCTTTCCGGATATCATTCCAGCTGTAAACCAGGATCCTGTGAATATAAATCTGCAAAACCAAAACTACTAGCTGCCCGTGTCAAAATAAGGGCACCCAGAGTTTAGGTTAAAACAATAAACTCCAGGTCAGTCATGGGACTGGTGTGAGAACTAAAACAGTTATTAATCTTTATTTTCAAAGCTACGTAAATCAAGGGACCACGCCGTATAACACGGAACGGGTTTCCTCCCAAGAATACCAGTGCATAAAACAAACAGCGCAATGCTAAATAAAGAAAAATGAAGCTGTTATAAGACCCAGGTCCTATCACACAATGCAACGCAAGCCGGGGGATAGGGTTTTCCCTTATAACAGCCAAAGAATGCTTGATACGTTTTAAAACAAATCATTTGATACTATTGTAAGTGCATAGTATATAAAACAATTTCAAATCATAAGTATCAATCATAGGCGGCATGAGCGCCCCATCCCACTATGTCGCCATATATAGGATTACAACTAAAACCGCAAAGTCACGTATTTGGAAATTGGGTTTCCATCTATGAACCGAGGCAAAAGATAGTCCTCAACCGATTCGAGACAATCTAGCCCATGTCTCAGGAACAGCCGCAACTGCCCCCTGGATCCTCAGGGCCGGTCCACACGGAGTGGATTATTATGCCTGAACAATACGTCTCCCCACCCTATGGGGTGTAAGTCTGGTCCGTCAGCCGACCAGAATGCATTCGGCCGAAACCGATATAACCGAGGCGCCTCGCAACAGCAACAACCACATAAGTCAAACTCGTCAGGGCGTGTAAAACCACTGACGCCACTTCTAGCTAGAAAGAAACGCATGCCCTCCCTGACGTCCGTCTCCCGTTTTTGGTTCATACCTGGTGTGAAACACGCGAGGTAAACGTTACACAAAGCTACGCCACAAAGGCCGTGCTTTGATCATCACCACAAGACTTTGCTTTTCAACAGAAGCCTTGATCATTTGCATCTTAGCATGCCACACAGGCAAACCATCCTATGCAACCGATATCAGTCACACAGTCCATTTACAAGTCCGTTCTGGGTCTGAACGAAACCGGAGGCACCTAGTACCCCGCATATCCATCGATCTCCAAGTACGTCTGGACGATCACTAACTGTTTCCATCTTCTTGGGTGTACAGCCCAATCAAGATCATCAGTAATTACCCAAACGACGTGAAGACTTCCGGTCTTCGACCATCGTCTTCATCTTCGACTTATCGTCGTATCAGTTATTCAGAATGGGATAAACCCGGCCTTCCCGAATAACTCGCGTATATTTTAAATAAGTGTTACACAAACACAACATACGCCTCATTCCAATCCATCAGTCACTAACCGTAAATTAATCAAGAGAATAATTCCCCAAATATTAACCCCGAAGGCCGAAACCAACATCAGATCAATATCCAGAAAGCCATTCTACTTAGCTAACCGACAGTTAGTTTCTAATTTCACATTCATAGGGAAAGGTTCCCATTAATTTTATCAAAGATAAATTCTTGAATTTATTCTTTAATCAACTTTTGAATATCAATTCAAACTAGTCGGGATTAGCGAACCTTACCGAAGTAATCCTTTGTTATAATTTCCCAATCCCAACCTATTCATCCCATGAAGTAAAACTGTGAATACTTCATATCTAACACCACAGTGTTATCGGTAAATTCAATTACCATTTCACGTTCAAATCTAATTAAAGATTTAACTATCGCCTGGAGCAAAACTGGTGATACTCCATTTTCGATCATTTCAATCTAATTAAAGATTCATTAAAACTCCACTTAGTTTTAATCTTTGACTGGGTTAAAGAATCAGTGTCATTTAAAAACACGGTTCACGATAAACCCAAAATCACATTCATTAATCATCGGGTTAAAGAACGAGTGTTATTTAAAAACACTGTCCACGATAAACCCAAAAATCATTCCATTAATTATCAGGTTAAAGAACAAGTGTTATTTAAAACACTGTTCACGATAAACCCAAAAATCATTCCATTAATTATCAGGTTAAAGAACAAGTGTTATTTAAAACACTGTTCACGATAAACCCAAAAATCAATATCAATTCAATTCCAATTAAATATCATTTAATTGGTACACTTCATTAAATCTAAATAAAAAGATTTAATCTTTTCTCAACTGGGTTCAAGAACAGTGTTAGTGAAGACACCATTCACGACAAACCCAAATCACATTCGATATTCAATACAAGGCTCTGAATAGAAAATATATCGGCTTATATTCAATATCGAATTCTACGACTAACAAATGTCGTATTGGAAATAACGATATACATATATATCTTTCAAATTTCCATAACAACACCTGTATAATCACGAATTCCAACATCGAAATATTCCGAAGATAATTTCGATTCAAATCCACTCCAATGCAATCATTGGAATTTTGGTTACTTTTAAAACCCTTTTCGAATTCAATTTATTTATTTAAAAATAAATAGAATTATAATTCTAGTTCAAAACTAGTTCATTTCGATAAAAATCTATTTTTATCTTTTCAAATATGGAGTTTTTCATCCCAATTCTTTCTAAATCATTTCTTATGATTTTACACAAATTATTACTATTTTTAATAATTTTATCAAGGCCCGTACAGTCGATTTCCATCAACGGCCATCGAACTGCACTTACAGCGACCTTTTTCGAATTTGATTTGGACGTATCTCCAAATCCAACCGTTAGATTTCAAATTTCTAACATTCATTAGAAAGCTCTTTTCGATACGAACCCAACGGTTCCGGTTTTAGGAGAATCCGACGGTCGGATCTCCCGCAATGTCCGTTTGAAATAAATGGTCGAAATTCACGAACTGCCGCGGCGCGGCGCGTTCTATTCAGGCCATTATATTATATATATAATAATATATATATATATAATATATTTCGTCGATTTCTATTCAAAACGAATTATATAAATAGTTTAAAAATCGTTTCAAAACCTATTTCAACTTTCATTTCAATTCAAAGCAAAATTGAATTCTTCTTTATAAATTCGTTTCAAAATTCATTTCTATTCAATTCAAATTTCAATTCAATTTGAATTCATTTCAATTCGCTTTCAATTCAATTTGAAATCGTTTTCAATTCAATTCATTTCGAAATCGTTTTCAATTCAATTTGAATTCGTTTTCAATTCATTTCATTTCGAAATCGTTTTCAATTCAATTCATTTCGAAATTGTTTTCAATTCAATTCATTTCGAAATCGTTTTCAATTCAATTCATTTCGAAATCGTTTTCAATTCAATTCATTATATTCGATTTCGAAATCACTTTTCTATATTCATTTTTAAGATGAATAAAATCGATATAAATATCGTTCACGTCAAAATGGCGTCAATCTAATCAACACGGCTTCATAAATTTCTATTTTCAAATATTCTATTTCAAATATTTCTTTTTCAAAATAGTTGTTATTATCAAAATATTTCGTTCAACACATGACCAATCTCAATGAATGAGTACTGTCAACACATGAACTTTTATTTTATAATATTCTTTATTTTTCAAATTGGAATGAGGCCCAATCAATCACCATATAAAGTTAATTATATGGATTTCCATACAACACATGTATATAATAACATTGAAAATAATCAACCATCAACCAAAGTGCACTACACTGTAAAAGCATCAAATATAGATATTCAACGCTTATAACAGCCTGTCAATCAATCGATCGACATATTTAATCAATCAGGATGAGTGAACTGCAAATTTCATCCCAACACCCGTGTGGGGTTTCAAACAATCAAACAAATATTTTATTCGTGCAGTTGGGCGATGTGTAAAATTTATCGTCCCAATCAATGTCATTCAAATAGGTGTACATAAACAAACCGTCTGGTTTGTAAATGAATATTTTATTTATTCACATTCACGTTAGAAATTTTATATTTAACGATAAAACATTTTATTCCAACGTATGAATTTCTATTCAATTCATTTCTATTAAATAAAATGGTATTTTTATTTTTCTAACTTATTTTAGAAAATTTCGGCGGCATAACGGCACGATACTAGAAACGGGACAAGGCCTAGCCTTATCCCCGGTCTAGTGAAGGCCCACGCCATTCACACATCAATCAAAATCACCAAACAACTAAATTCAAATCAAATCACATAACTAAGCAATGCAACCAAACAAACAAGTCCATGGTCTGTGGACGATTGTGTCGGGTGCTACTAAGCACCGTCTGCATCCTAGTATGAATATATAACTAGAAAAGAAATAGAAAGGTGAGAAATTCTCACAGATAGCTATCCTAGCTCCACAGCACTTCATTTGCAGAAGTCTTCGTCGTTTCGCCTTTTTGTCACCTTCGTTGCTGCTTTCACTACATACGTAAAAATCACATTTTTACTTCGCTATTCAATATATAAAAATCGAATTTTTACTTCGAAGTTCAGCATATAAAAACGAATTTTTATTTCAAAGTTCAATATATAAAAATCGAATTTTTATTTCAAAGTTCAGCATATAAAAAACGAATTTTTATTTCAAAGTTCAATATATAAAAATCGAATTTTTATTTCAAAGTAAATTCATTTTTAAAGTTCAAACTTTTTTTCTAAAAATCATTTTTTTTTTATATCTTTTATTTTAAAATCAGTTTTACTTTTGTTAAAAATCAGTTTTTTTTTTATATCTTTTATTTTAAAATCAGTTTTAAAATCTTACTAAAAATCAGTTTTAAAATCTTATTAAAAATCAGTTTTCTATATTTTAAAAATTCAGTTTTCTACTTTTTAAAAATTAAGTTTTCTACTTTTAAAAATTAAGTTTTCTACTTTTAAAAATTAAGTTTTCTACTTTTAAAGTAAAAATCAGTTTTAAAACTTTAAAATAAAAATCAAAGTAAAATAAAAATAAATAAATAAAATCAGTTTTAAACTTACAGGGGGGGAGGAAGTGTCAGCGCGGTGGTCTGGTGGCTCGGGGATGGCCAGCGGCGGCCGCGGCTTCCAATCGATGGCGGTTGGAGGTGGAAGGGCTCGGTGGTGCGACGGTTTGGGGAGCGAGGGTTTTGGGGCTTCGAAGCATCGGTTCAGGGTGTCGACTGGGAGGGAGAGGAGTTGAGGAGGCTCGCGTGCGCTGCGGGAGGCGGAGGCGAAGCCCTTGGCGGCGGCGAAGTCTGGAGCTCGAGCGGTTTATTTTTTTTTTTTTTTCTTTTTCAATTTCCGACTTTCGATTTGCTTTTGAAAGGGGAGGGGGGGGCCAGAGGGTTAAGGAGAGAAAAGGGGTATTATATTTTTTTTTTATTATTAATTTATTTATTTTATCCTAAAGAGTTGACTTTCACCTACGACCTCGAAACGAGGCCCACCGCCTGTCGTCCATAGTGTTTTACCCCCATTCCGAACACAATGGGATATGTCTCGCAAGCTGATTCGATCGTCTCGATAAGTTTCCGTGGAATTTACATTTAAATCGCTATATTGAATTTTAAACGTACATTTCAAATTACCGGGGTCACATACTAACTAGAAAAATTCCAGAAAAATATTTTCTAGCTTCGTATTGACGATACGGTCCTAACAAAACTAGTTTCGTCGAATTCTGAGACCGTTAGAAAAATGGCCAGTTTCCAGTCGATTAAATTCAACAGAAACTGGTCAAACGCGTTTTCCTTTGCCACGCTCACATATTGATTCGAAAAATTATGAAATTTGAAACCTAGCAATAACCTGACACTGCGGACCCAACAAAACTGGTTTCGTCGGAATCCGAGGTCGTTTGCAAAATGTCCATTTTTAAGGGCCTTATATATATAAAAATATATATAAATTCCACAGCGACTATTTCTAATTTTAAACTGGACATATCTTATCATTTCTAAAATGAAATCTCAGTTTGTTAACTTCGTTATAAAGATATAGTTATACAGATTCAAATATTTCTTGTTTCGTTCAATTCTGACTCATATTGAATTCTGTATATTCATTTGAAATTAGAAATCGAATTTTCGAACTACCGCGCCATTTTCAATTCCTTTTTATAATTATATATAAATATTTACATTCTAACGACGACATATATAATATATACGTTCGAATTATATTCAAAAATAAATTTCTCGTCGATATTATTTAAAATAATCTATTTTAAATAATCAAAATTCGCTAAAATTGCCAATTTAAAATTTTCAAACTGGCTCGCATTTTACGGGTTGTTACAATCTCCCCCACTTAAAACTTTTCGTCCCCGAAAAGGAACAAAGTCGAAAGTGGTTTGATTATTCAGTTCTACGTTCGATCTGGCTTCCATTCTCCAACTCTTTAGTTTCTGAGAATTTTCAAAATTTCAAAAATTTGGCTAACACCCTAAATTTTCGAAAAATTTCGCCATAACCTCCCCTGCAATGGGAGCATCGGGGAATTTCAAATAGCTTCCCCGGTCCTTCAGATCTCAAAAAGAAAATGAAAAAGCCAAGCGGCTAGCCAATAGGCTCACAAAATCATCATCACCCAAACAAAACAGGAAATTATGTAGTAAACATGTACCTATTTGTCGGGCAAACAAATTTTATTCTCTGCTCTAGCCTCCTTGCTATGACCTGTTCAATGTAAGTATATGTATATGCAAGCAAATGCGACCAATTCTCAATATAGTTCAATATTTGGTTTAGTTAGGCATAAAGGTTCAAAATTATCAAACAATTAAACAAACAACACAAACATCAATCAATTAGTGAATTAACGTTTCAAATTGATAATTTTGATACATAGTCAAAAATCAGATTTTTGATGCCAAATCACAACAATAGGCCCTATCTAATTTTGGTTCTCACACCAGTCAATAGGAAATATATAGAAATCTCACTTTCGTCGCTCGAAAATAAATACTGGCGACAGTGCCCCATCACCAGAATTACTCCCGGGCACTAGAGGGATTCTATATCTACCCAATATATTAAAACTTCGAATACACGTTTGCAAGACATATATGCAAAATCTTTATATATCGGATTGTCCATATCAATATAAAATAAATAATCAAATACGAATAATTGATTTAAATTTTCAAAACAAAAGTGTTTTCATTTGAAAAATATACTCTTCACACTCGTTCTAGGATACTACTGATCCTATCTCTAACGAGTCATTCTAATTGGATATTGCTAATCCAATATCTGATGAATTCTTTCGTATGGTTCTAATGTGTCTTGTTCTCTAGCTTTGTAAACCAAAGCTCTGATACCAACTGTGAAGACCCGCAACTTCCCCGTAAAGGAAAGCGTCGGATAGTTCGAGAACAAACCACAACAGAACGCATATAAAAGAACATTTCATTGTATATTACAACAATGCATCAGATTACAAGAATATACAGAGTATAAATGAATATTACACAGAAATATCAGAGATTTAAATTACATTTAAATACATAGCAGCGGAAAATAATACAATACACAACTAGAAGAGATATACGGATACAAAGCTTTCCGGATATCATTCCAGCTGTAAACCAGGATCCTGTGAATATAAATCTGCAAAACCAAAACTACTAGCTACCCGTGTCAAAATAAGGGCACCCAGAGTTTAGGTTAAAACAATAAACTCCAGGTCAGTCATGGGACTGGTGTGAGAACTAAAACAGTTATTAATCTTTATTTTCAAAGCTAGGTAAATCAAGGGACCACGCCGTATAACACGGAACGGGTTTCCTCCCAAGAATACCAGTGCATAAAACAAACAGCGCAATGCTAAATAAAGAAAAATGAAGCTGTTATAAGACCCAGGTCCTATCACACAATGCAACGCAAGCCGGGGGATAGGGTTTTCCCTTATAACAGCCAAAGAATGCTTGATACGTTTTAAAACAAATCATTTGATACTATTGTAAGTGCATAGTATATAAAACAATTTCAAATCATAAGTATCAATCATAGGCGGCATGAGCGCCCCATCCCACTATGTCGCCATATATAGGATTACAACTAAAACCGCAAAGTCACGTATTTGGAAATTGGGTTTCCATCTATGAACCGAGGCAAAAGATAGTCCTCAACCGATTCGAGACAATCTAGCCCATGTCTCAGGAACAGCCGCAACTGCCCCCTGGATCCTCAGGGCCGGTCCTCACGGAGTGGATTATTATGCCTGAACAATACGTCTCCCCACCCTATGGGGTGTAAGTCTGGTCCGTCAGCCGACCAGAATGCATTCGGCCGAAACCGATATAACCGAGGCGCCTCGCAACAGCAACAACCACATAAGTCAAACTCGTCAGGGCGTGTAAAACCACTGACGCCACTTCTAGCTAGAAAGAAACGCATGCCCTCCCTGACGTCCGTCTCCTGTTTTTGGTTCATACCTGGTGTGAAACACGCGAGGTAAACGTTACACAAAGCTACGCCACAAAGGCCGTGCTTTGATCATCACCACAAGACTTTGCTTTTCAACAGAAGCCTTGATCATTTGCATC
This sequence comes from Allium sativum, assembly GCA_030737875.1. NCBI lineage: Eukaryota > Viridiplantae > Streptophyta > Magnoliopsida > Asparagales > Amaryllidaceae > Allium > Allium sativum. Next base: position 527,241,344 of record CM060913.1, on the reverse strand, counting down.
TTAGCATGCCACACAGGCAAACCATCCTATGCAACCGATATCAGTCACACAGAATGAAATCCGATGTCAGACACACAGTCCATTTACAAGTCCGTTCTGGGTCTGAACGAAACCGGAGGCACCTAGTACCCCGCATATCCATCGATCTCCAAGTACGTCTGGACGATCACTAACTGTTTCCATCTTCTTGGGTGTACAGCCCAATCAAGATCATCAGTAATTACCCAAACGACGTGAAGACTTCCGGTCTTCGACCATCGTCTTCATCTTCGACTTATCGTCGTATCAGTTATTCAGAATGGGATAAACCCGGCCTTCCCGAATAACTCGCGTATATTTTAAATAAGTGTTACACAAACACAACATACGCCTCATTCCAATCCATCAGTCACTAACCGTAAATTAATCAAGAGAATAATTCCCCAAATATTAACCCCGAAGGCCGAAACCAACATCAGATCAATATCCAGAAAGCCATTCTACTTAGCTAACCGACAGTTAGTTTCTAATTTCACATTCATAGGGAAAGGTTCCCATTAATTTTATCAAAGATAAATTCTTGAATTTATTCTTTAATCAACTTTTGAATATCAATTCAAACTAGTCGGGATTAGCGAACCTTACCGAAGTAATCCTTTGTTATAATTTCCCAATCCCAACCTATTCATCCCATGAAGTAAAACTGTGAATACTTCATATCTAACACCACAGTGTTATCGGTAAATTCAATTACCATTTCACGTTCAAATCTAATTAAAGATTTAACTATCGCCTGGAGCAAAACTGGTGATACTCCATTTTCGATCATTTCAATCTAATTAAAGATTCATTAAAACTCCACTTAGTTTTAATCTTTGACTGGGTTAAAGAATCAGTGTCATTTAAAAACACGGTTCACGATAAACCCAAAATCACATTCATTAATCATCGGGTTAAAGAACGAGTGTTATTTAAAAACACTGTCCACGATAAACCCAAAAATCATTCCATTAATTATCAGGTTAAAGAACAAGTGTTATTTAAAACACTGTTCACGATAAACCCAAAAATCATTCCATTAATTATCAGGTTAAAGAACAAGTGTTATTTAAAACACTGTTCACGATAAACCCAAAAATCAATATCAATTCAATTCCAATTAAATATCATTTAATTGGTACACTTCATTAAATCTAAATAAAAAGATTTAATCTTTTCTCAACTGGGTTCAAGAACAGTGTTAGTGAAGACACCATTCACGACAAACCCAAATCACATTCGATATTCAATACAAGGCTCTGAATAGAAAATATATCGGCTTATATTCAATATCGAATTCTACGACTAACAAATGTCGTATTGGAAATAACGATATACATATATATCTTTCAAATTTCCATAACAACACCTGTATAATCACGAATTCCAACATCGAAATATTCCGAAGATAATTTCGATTCAAATCCACTCCAATGCAATCATTGGAATTTTGGTTACTTTTAAAACCCTTTTCGAATTCAATTTATTTATTTAAAAATAAATAGAATTATAATTCTAGTTCAAAACTAGTTCATTTCGATAAAAATCTATTTTTATCTTTTCAAATATGGAGTTTTTCATCCCAATTCTTTCTAAATCATTTCTTATGATTTTACACAAATTATTACTATTTTTAATAATTTTATCAAGGCCCGTACAGTCGATTTCCATCAACGGCCATCGAACTGCACTTACAGCGACCTTTTTCGAATTTGATTTGGACGTATCTCCAAATCCAACCGTTAGATTTCAAATTTCTAACATTCATTAGAAAGCTCTTTTCGATACGAACCCAACGGTTCCGGTTTTAGGAGAATCCGACGGTCGGATCTCCCGCAATGTCCGTTTGAAATAAATGGTCGAAATTCACGAACTGCCGCGGCGCGGCGCGTTCTATTCAGGCCATTATATTATATATATAATAATATATATATAATATATATTTCGTCGATTTCTATTCAAAACGAATTATATAAATAGTTTAAAAATCGTTTCAAAACCTATTTCAACTTTCATTTCAATTCAAAGCAAAATTGAATTCTTCTTTATAAATTCGTTTCAAAATTCATTTCTATTCAATTCAAATTTCAATTCAATTTGAATTCATTTCAATTCGCTTTCAATTCAATTTGAAATCGTTTTCAATTCAATTCATTTCGAAATCGTTTTCAATTCAATTTGAATTCGTTTTCAATTCATTTCATTTCGAAATCGTTTTCAATTCAATTCATTTCGAAATTGTTTTCAATTCAATTCATTTCGAAATCGTTTTCAATTCAATTCATTTCGAAATCGTTTTCAATTCAATTCATTATATTCGATTTCGAAATCACTTTTCTATATTCATTTTTAAGATGAATAAAATCGATATAAATATCGTTCACGTCAAAATGGCGTCAATCTAATCAACACGGCTTCATAAATTTCTATTTTCAAATATTCTATTTCAAATATTTCTTTTTCAAAATAGTTGTTATTATCAAAATATTTCGTTCAACACATGACCAATCTCAATGAATGAGTATTGTCAACACATGAACTTTTATTTTATAATATTCTTTATTTTTCAAATTGGAATGAGGCCCAATCAATCACCATATAAAGTTAATTATATGGATTTCCATACAACACGTGTATATAATAACATTGAAAATAATCAACCATCAACCAAAGTGCACTACACTGTAAAAGCATCAAATATAGATATTCAACGCTTATAACAGCCTGTCAATCAATCGATCGACATATTTAATCAATCAGGATGAGTGAACTGCAAATTTCATCCCAACACCCGTGTGGGGTTTCAAACAATCAAACAAATATTTTATTCGTGCAGTTGGGCGATGTGTAAAATTTATCGTCCCAATCAATGTCATTCAAATAGGTGTACATAAACAAACCGTCTGGTTTGTAAATGAATATTTTATTTATTCACATTCACGTTAGAAATTATATTTTTAACGATAAAACATTTTATTCCAACGTATGAATTTCTATTCAATTCATTTCTATTAAATAAAATGGTATTTTTATTTTTCTAACTTATTTTAGAAAATTTCGGCGGCATAACGGCACGATACTAGAAACGGGACAAGGCCTAGCCTTATCCCCGGTCTAGTGAAGGCCCACGCCATTCACACATCAATCAAAATCACCAAACAACTAAATTCAAATCAAATCACATAACTAAGCAATGCAACCAAACAAACAAGTCCATGGTCTGTGGACGATTGTGTCGGGTGCTACTAAGCACCGTCTGCATCCTAGTATGAATATATAACTAGAAAAGAAATAGAAAGGTGAGAAATTCTCACAGATAGCTATCCTAGCTCCACAGCACTTCATTTGCAGAAGTCTTCGTCGTTTCGCCTTTTTGTCACCTTCGTTGCTGCTTTCACTACATACGTAAAAATCACATTTTTACTTCGCTATTCAATATATAAAAATCGAATTTTTACTTCGAAGTTCAGCATATAAAAACGAATTTTTATTTCAAAGTTCAATATATAAAAATCGAATTTTTATTTCAAAGTTCATCATATAAAAAACGAATTTTTATTTCAAAGTTCAATATATAAAAATCGAATTTTTATTTCAAAGTAAATTCATTTTTAAAGTTCAAACTTTTTTTCTAAAAATCAGTTTTTTTTTTATATCTTTTATTTTAAAATCAGTTTTACTTTTGTTAAAAATCAGTTTTTTTTTTATATCTTTTATTTTAAAATCAGTTTTAAAATCTTACTAAAAATCAGTTTTAAAATCTTATTAAAAATCAGTTTTCTATATTTTAAAAATTCAGTTTTCTACTTTTTAAAAATTAAGTTTTCTACTTTTAAAAATTAAGTTTTCTACTTTTAAAAATTAAGTTTTCTACTTTTAAAGTAAAAATCAGTTTTAAAACTTTAAAATAAAAATCAAAGTAAAATAAAAATAAATAAATAAAATCAGTTTAAAACTTACAGGGGGGGAGGAAGTGTCAGCGCGGTGGTCTGGTGGCTCGGGGATGGCCAGCGGCGGCCGCGGCTTCCAATCGATGGCGGTTGGAGGTGGAAGGGCTCGGTGGTGCGACGGTTTGGGGAGCGAGGGTTTTGGGGCTTCGAAGCATCGGTTCAGGGTGTCGACTGGGAGGGAGAGGAGTTGAGGAGGCTCGCGTGCGCTGCGGGAGGCGGAGGCGAAGCCCTTGGCGGCGGCGAAGTCTGGAGCTCGAGCGGTTTATTTTTTTTTTTCTTTTCTTTTTCAATTTCCGACTTTCGATTTGCTTTTGAAAGGGGAGGGGGGGGGCCAGAGGGTTAAGGAGAGAAAAGGGGTATTATATTTTTTTTATTATTATTAATTTATTTATTTTATCCTAAAGAGTTGACTTTCACCTACGACCTCGAAACGAGGCCCACCGCCTGTCGTCCATAGTGTTTTACCCCCATTCCGAACACAATGGGATATGTCTCGCAAGCTGATTCGATCGTCTCGATAAGTTTCCGTGGAATTTACATTTAAATCGCTATATTGAATTTTAAACGTACATTTCAAATTACCGGGGTCACATACTAACTAGAAAAATTCCAGAAAAATATTTTCTAGCTTCGTATTGACGATACGGTCCTAACAAAACTAGTTTCGTCGAATTCTGAGACCGTTAGAAAAATGGCCAGTTTCCAGTCGATTAAATTCAACAGAAACTGGTCAAACGCGTTTTCCTTTGCCACGCTCACATATTGATTCGAAAAATTATGAAATTTGAAACCTAGCAATAACCTGACACTGCGGACCCAACAAAACTGGTTTCGTCGGAATCCGAGGTCGTTTGCAAAATGTCCATTTTTAAGGGCCTTATATATATAAAAATATATATAAATTCCACAGCGACTATTTCTAATTTTAAACTGGACATATCTTATCATTTCTAAAATGAAATCTCAGTTTGTTAACTTCGTTATAAAGATATAGTTATACAGATTCAAATATTTCTTGTTTCGTTCAATTCTGACTCATATTGAATTCTGTATATTCATTTGAAATTAGAAATCGAATTTTCGAACTACCGCGCCATTTTCAATTCCTTTTTATAATTATATATAAATATTTATATTCTAACGACGACGTATATAATATATACGTTCGAATTATATTCAAAAATAAATTTCTCGTCGATATTATTTAAAATAATCTATTTTAAATAATCAAAATTCGCTAAAATTGCCAATTTAAAATTTTCAAACTGGCTCGCATTTTACGGGTTGTTACATTATATAAGATAAATTTGAAATAAAAACCAGTATCTGTATACAATACCGTTACCGGAGTACAATACTTACAACACAACAAAAATAAACAATAGCTATATAATCCTGAAGCCTCCTGCTCTAAGCTCTCCAAGTATATCTGTAAAATCCTGGCTACTAGACTGTCCGTACAAAATTGGGCACCCAAGAGTTTAGGGAAAACAAAACAAAAAAAACTCTGGGTCAATCATATGACTAGTTTGAGTAAACTCCAACCATTTTTTAAACTTCTAAAATCCTTTTAAAAGAAAGATTAATCATATGGCCAATCAACACATAAACACGGATGGTTTTTACCTTACGATAACCTAAAACATTCTTTTCAAAATCCATGCTCTTATGATATTATAATAATGTCTAAATCAAATGAATAGCAATCTACTAGAATGCTTTCATGTCACGTTCCACGTATATAATATATAATAAAAAACGCAGGCGCTGATTAATTAGTGGATTCCAACTGGCAAGGTATGAGACCACCTTCCGACAGTGTATCTCTAGAGAGGAATACAAGTGGTTCAACAAGAACATTTTGTAACCCAGGATAAACATGACGGGTCACTCATTACGCTTGAGTGAACCGAATGTATTATCACAAATGGTTGGGATCAGCAACTGTTTCCAGAAACGGATAGCATTGAAATAGATTATGAAAGTAAATGGAATTTCTCTAGATTAGGTGACAATAATCCTAATTGGGAGCTACCCACTTAGCCATGTGACCTACCCGATTTTAACCATTTCCTGGTTGTGAGGCTTGCAGCCACGCTTATCTATGACAGATCATCTCTTTATTCACTTTGAATGCCAAATTGTCATACCTGCCAAATCAAAAATTGATTCCTCTAAAAATACCATGGGTATACAGCTAAGAGAAATGAATTCCTCCACCACCAAACATAAATATGTTTAAAAAGATCAACTTATGTGATCTATTAAATATATTCTATCATACATTCTTCCATACAGGTTGTCCTAGCACTGAACAAACCGAAGGCACTATTATGTAAATCCATCTTAGGTAATTTCTACTTAGGATTGCCAGAACAGCCCTTGCATAAACTCCGTCTTCAATTTTCTTCATCATATTCGATTCGCAACGCTAATGTCCATATGGAGTGGTTCTCAGATAATAAATATGATCATGGTCTCTCCGTATTGACAACGGAAAAATAGTTAAAACTTTGATAGTCGGTTATTTAACTATCAAAGGAAAACAACCATACACACAATGATCTTATTTCCAACTGGAAATTTTATCGATCAATCATCTATCAACATTTTTTCTTTAAATTAATTTATCATTAATTTTAATCAATTCCCCATTTCCTGTTTCCATATATTCATACATCCTTATTTTCTAAATTTAGAAAATACACATTATTTACATTGGAAAACATTTCCATTCCTTATACACGCATCATTACTCTCCCATATCTATCAATCTCTAACTGTAAACTAGTAAGAGAACAATTCCCTGAATATCAACCCTGAAGACCGAAACTAACATCAGATTAATACCTAGAAAGTTGTTCAACATAACTAATCTCAAGTCAGTTTCTATTTTTTCTTAACTCCTTTTCTTAACTACCTATCAATTCATTGCTTACGCAACTCTCGGAATCTGAATCCAATTCTTTTATGAAAACACTGGTTATAATGGTAACATTATAATCCCTACTTTTGAAATATCTAACTTCAAAATATAACTTTTATTCATTAATTTTAATAAATCACAATTTATTTATTTATTAAATAAATAAATCTTGATTTAAAAACTAGAAAGTAAATAGTACTTTATTACGTTCGATATAGTCGAATTCTAATGTGTAATTCTCTCTCGAACAATCTATATTCGACAACTCTTTTTCGAATAAACTATATTCGATAACTCTCTTTTTCGAATAAACTCTATTTGATAACGCCAACTATATTCGATAATCTCTCATTTGAATAAACTATATTCGATAACTCTTTTTCGAATAAACTATATTCAATAACTCTTTTTCGAATAAACTATATTCGATAACTCTTTTGAATAAACTATATTCGATTTACGTTATGAACTCCAGCATATTTTACCCTTTCAGGTCAAATAAATTTCTAAATTCATTTTTTAATTTAGTACTTCCCAACGATTACTAATTTCCTTTTATAACTATTTTAATTCTACAAAACGTTTTCTTTTAAATCGTTGTTCACTTTAAAATGTGAATATTATTCCTTTACAGAAAACTGGATTCGTTTTATCAAATCAAAACTTTATTTCATAATTTAAATACTAACACAGGTTTGAACTCCAATTATCGAGTCATTTTGTAACTTCTTATTCACATTCCATTTTATTTAGCCCATTCGAAATTCCATTTCTATTACACATTCCCCTTAATCAATATCATGTTACACCAGCATGCGAAGCACGAGTCTAAACCTAGTCCTAATGTACAATTCTCTTTTTATAATTCTATAAATTTCCCAAATATTATATTTGACCCATATACTCATTTATTTACCTATTATTACCTTCATTCATTATTTATACCAAAATGGCTTTTTAAAACTTCCATATAATTGTTAATAATTTCTATACAGAAGTTCTTATTTAATTTCCCAAATAATTCCTTTTTTATAAAATCTATTGATTTTATTTAAATATTTTATTTTCAAAAATTCCCTTTTTACATTCCAATATTTCTTATGCCATTTAAAATACCAAATAACAAGATCAGTGTCATCATAATCAATTACAAATTATATATCACATCATATATCACAATATATGAAAAACAATATTATAAATATTGAGGAATCCAGTTGGATCCCTCCAACCTATTTCCCTACATCCACAGATGTTAATCACATAAATTATATCAATTTCATATTAATATGAAATATTTTGACAACAGAATCAATATTTAATTGACGATTTTTATATATAACTATATCTACATTTTCAACCAATTAATTAGTCGTTCATCCAGACAATCAACACACAGCAATCAATCATCGTTTATCAATTCTAAAAATACATTATAAAATTATAAACTGGCAGAGTTAGTGAGTTTTACTAACTTTGGTTAGTTATTGTTAAATTACGATTTACGGTCATTGATTCAGATCAGATGTTTTATTCTGTCAAAAATTTAGACAAGTTCCAAATTGCCCCCAATTTAGTTCCATTGTGTACTCCTCGTCCATAACATCCCAAAAGGATCCGACCGTTCGTAAAACTGATAACATATGAACTATATATCTCAATAACAAGTTTTAATACGTAGTTGAATTAAAATAATTTCAATTTAATTTAAATGATTGGGCTTTACCTATATAAGTGGGCCCATCATCTTGTTAAAACTCATCCGTCCGCTTAGTACATAATCCCTTCTTCCTCGATGACACTGCTCAAACCCAGTAAAACAGCCGTGCTCTTTGATCAGCTTATCTCCCCATCTTAATGAATTTGAACTCCGTTTTTGAAATCAATAACTCGATCAAACTAAAAACCCAATCCGAGCTCACGCTGCTTTATTTACGGTTAAAAAAACATGCTTCTCCAAACTGACAAGAAAACCCACATGTTTCCAGTTCCTACTTCTGTCCCATTCTGCTGTGTACGAATGTCCCCATGCACAAACGAACTGTACACAAACTCACCTCTTGTCATTTTCCTCATGCACTCCCTCTCGCTGCTCATTTCCAATGCATGCCGCCACCTTTAGGCATGAACACCCCTCCCCAAACTCCTCGCAGTAATTAATCCTTGCCATTTCCTTGTCCTTACGCATCCATAAATCTTTATTCCATACAATAATGATTCCATTTCAGACCCTTTCGAAATTCGGTTCCCTCCCAATCCTCCATCTCAAAACGGAAATGGGATGCCACCACCCCCATTTCGTTGCACAGTAGCCACCGCATGCTACAAAAATCTGCGAGCTCCCAGTTAAAACATCACCTAAGGCGATATTATCTCTTCCACGTCGGAAGCTTTACCGCCCCATCACCTCACACTTACACTCCCCTTCTTACAGACTCAAGTTTTTTTTGTTGCTTTAGATGGTGGAGTCGGATCTTGTTCAAGACGCGAAAGAAGAAGCCAAGTGAAAGTAGAAAAATGAAAAAAAAAAAATGTACAACAATATGGATATGCGGGCGTTACTTAAGAGATAAGGTAGAGGAATATGTTTAATATATATACATATATATATATATATATAATAGCTTAAGGATTAAGAAAATGCAAGGTACTATATCCTTAAATTAAGGAGAGTAGGCGGCATAAATAACATACTAGAATGGTGACAATATGTCCAAAAGGTTGTTGAGTACTTAGACAACACAAATTCTCTTTTTTCGTTGTTAACTTCCAGTAACTTTAATGAATTCTTAGTTATTACCATATTCATTCACATTTAAAATAACAAACTTCATGGACACTAAAAATCAACCTGAGCTATGATGAAATAATTCAAAGTATTGCAAACATTCTAATCTATTTGTTTTAAATATAATTAGAATATTCAATTTGTTTTAAGTTTTAAAGTTTTAGCGTACCCCACTACAACAAAATTCCATTTACTTATGTATTGCTATAGACAAACATATAAATACCATTGTGACGGGCAATGTGTCATGATCCAAAAAATGTATTAAAATAGACAGGTTAACTTATTCTATAGGATCTCAAAATACTAATTTAGGGTGCAAAATAATTCAAATAAAAATTTGCTTATTTTTCCAAAATAAAAATTACAGGAAAATTCTATAAATTAGACTATAATTGTGCCTCAAAAAACTTGTCTGAATTCGAAACCAATATTTAATTAAAATTAAATATATCGTTATGGTTTTTAAACGATTCCATTGCGACTGTTTGAAAATTTGATTTTGACATAATTTACAATCTATAAACCAAAATCTCAAATTTTCACTTCTATTTGAAAAATATAGTTCACTAGATCCGAACATTTCTTGTTTCATAGAAATCTGACTTAAAGCAGATTCTATATATTCAATTAAAGTTCGAATCACCAAATTTTGAACTATCGCGCCATTTCGAATTCGATTATAATTATAATATAAAATATACGTTCAAATGTCGTTTATTAAATAGATTCATTATTATGATTCAATACTAAACTGCATTAATTCTTATATATAATCCAATTCACACAATATTGCGAATTCTACTATTTTTTACTATTTTGGAAATAATATATATTATTCTATTATTTATATTAATTAAATATAAATATTATTTGATTCAATTTATCGATATCGCCAAATCGTTATTTGATAACTAAATAAATTAATTATTCAACCATTACAAATACGGGACGTTACAGGTACAACCCGTTATTGCATTTCTGTTGGGATTGTTCTATTATTTTGTTCCTATTGGGTAGTCAGGGTAACTCCTAAACCTGTCATTGATCCTGTGGTTCAAGCTTGCTGTTTGAGGAGGACATAGTCCCGAGATTCTTGGCCCTTAGTAGTAGTTGTGTAGAGTGTCTATTTTCTTGTTTTTGTTGAAGGCTTACTTGAAATTAAACTTAGAGCAGATAATTAAAGCCAAGAAAAGAGAAATGGTACAACTAAAAAGAGAACAGCAAATTCAGTAAAGCAACAAACATGAATGTTAAAGAAAAATGGAAAATTATGAGAAAAGATGAATACGAGTAAAAAAAATTCAAAGATAAGTTGAAAAAGAAAATCAGTAACAAATAAACCTTTCTTGTGTGAGTTGTGCTTGGATAGGAAAATTAGGGAAACTATATAAATAATTACAAAAAATTCAAGTATGGTTGGAAAAGGGTACAAAAAAAATAAGATGTGAAATTTTCCGTTTTCCACCTTTTTGTAACATAAGAAATCGAATTTAGAAAATTAGATTTTTCTAGAATTCGAAAAATAAAGTTGGTTGTTAGGATTTTTGATGCAACAATTGGTTGAACTACACTATTACTTAGTCAGAGTTAGGAAAATTTGGATGAAAATGTATTTTTATTTTCAAAATATTGAATTCATGTAGAACTGCAAGTATATTTAGTCTGACAGCCCGCCCCGAACTAGCCGACATTTCCCCGAAATGCGCTGTGCCGATAACCAACTAGCACGGGACGGTCGTCAAAGGAAAAGGATTTGAAAATATGAATCGCCAAAGAACCTGTAGTATATCTCACAACGCATAGAATAAAATATTATAATAACTTAACTTGACATAATAAGGCGAGACATTGCATAAGCTGAAAACTAAACTATCATAGTAGCAGAATTCAAAATACAGATTATGATCCAAACCATTATTTCAACTTTAGAATACTGCCTCTAAAGCAAAATAGAAAAGGTACACTACTAATGCCCAAAGCAGTGACCGACAACAACATGGGGATAATATATGTAAATAGTACGAGGAAGCCTCCTGCTCGTCTCCGGACGGCTACTCGTGCATAACCACCTAACCTGTCTCTAGTCTGCTCATTTAGGGGCACCCAGAGTAATAAGAAGAGACATAAAACTCTAGGTTGGGCAAAAGTCTAGTATGAGCGATAACAGCGAAGTAAATCAATAGCAGGTATAAATAATCATACCTGAACGTGGACCTGCAACCAAAGAGTTAGCACAACAAGATGTACAGTACTCTTAGGTAACACTAACATAAAGTGTAAAATGGGAGAGTTCATGTCATGGTGATAGCAAACATCAAACATAGAAATCATCCTCACATCACTCACACAGTGCGTAAAGCATACGATATCCACCGCTTTTGTAACAACCCGTATTTTTCGATAACGTGGTAAGACGAGAATCAAGGCAGAATTTAATTTTAAATTCTGAATCAAGTAAAATGGGCTATGCCATTGCGTTCGTCTCGGAAAAATACGCGAAATAGAGTCTGAGTTTTCGAGAATCGGAGTCCGTATGACCAAGATATGGCCTCGCGAAGTTTCACGAAAAATTCCCAAATTAAAGTATACTTAATTAAGTGAAATGGGTTGCGCAGAGAAATATATATATATTGATATATATATATATAATTGAAAATTAAATAAATAAATATGCAAAAATGTTCAAAACAGTGAATTGGGAGAGGGGAATAACCGAACCGGCCCATTTTTTAGGTCGACCCGAGCTTGCTGGGTCGACTAGGGGTTAATCCAGGGTGTTTGGCTGTCAACCCGTGGGCCGATTCGCTCAAATGCAGATTTTGCATTTGGATGGTTCTCATGGTTCATCTTTAATCTAAAGGCCTAGATGGTTCCTACACTTGACTTCTTCCCCAAGACATGCTTTGATGGCTTGGATTGAATCTAGGTTTAATCCTATGGCCTAAAACACTTGCCTAATCTATAAATAAGACCCTAACCTATCCTAAACCCTCATTATTCACTCAAGTAACTAAACTATGGCAAAATTTCTACTCTCATGGCCTCCACTCAACTATCCTAGCCTCCACTTCATTCCTATGAGAGGTTCCATGATCATGAGAGTGTTAGAGAGTCCCTATGTTAGTATGAGAGCTTCTCAAGTTAATTTCAAGGCAAAAGCTTTGATCTTTGTTCTTAAAGATGGTGTTTTTAGTGGTTTGGAGCATCCATCTTTGGGTTTTTGGGTGATGGCATGCATAGGCTTCATCACAAGCTTTAGTTTAATCGATTTAGGCCTTCATAGCAATGTAAGCCCTTCCCTACTCTTAGATATTAACTATGAAGTTAAATGTTCATGTTGAAAGTTTGGGTTTGATTAATTAGAATGATGCATGCTATCATGTTATGCAAGTTTATGAAGTCATTATCTTGATCTTATGAGCTAAAAGCCACAACCTTTATGTTGAAATGTTGCATTATGCAACATGAGAATCTTCATAATCATTATGTCAACTTGCATATGAAGTCATAATCCGTATATGATGATATATGCGAGTTTCTAGCCATCATTCCATGTCTTTTGTCACCATGATTCGCTTATGTGCCAAGTTTGGGTTTATGCATGTTTTTGAGGCTTAAGAATGTAACATGCAAGCTAATGAACACATTTGTGCCTCATTTGCCACCATGATTAACTTGTGGCTTAATACCCATTTTTGTCATTCCTTTGCCAAGTCTCTTCTTTTAATCCATTACGTTGTTGCGAACGTATATGCGAGTTTAAAAGCATTGGGTTATGTTATGGGTAATTTCTAATGACATGAAAATACAACTTGAAAACATGACTTGAAATATAACATGGAAGTTGACATGTAAGTATGCATAAAAACATAAGCTTGGGAATTTACCTATTAAGTTAGGTCTACCCATTGGGAATTTACCTATTAAGTTAGGTCTACCCAATTGCTTGAAAACTTGACTATGAACATGACACTAGACTAAACATGAAAGTGGCCAACTCGAGGTTGGGTTGAGTTTGCAACGTAAAACTACCCGGAATCGACCGACCTAACTAGTAGTTGCAAACAATAGGACCCAATGTGAGAAGTTGGTCATGTTGTGCTTGAACCCGAGGTTAGACCAAGTTGTGGTGTAAAGCTACCCGGAACCGACCGGCTTAACTAGTAACCACAACAAAGTCTAATGTGAGAGGTTGGGGTGCATTAAGTAATTAATGTCACATGATAGGGTTAAGTTAATTTGATTAATGACTCTTAACCAAATATGACATGGGTAAATGGGTTAAGTAAATTGGTTAGGCTAATGATACTTAACAAAACATGACAAGGTTGGGTAGGTTAAGTGATTTGATTTGCCTAATGACGCTTAACCATTTTTATACGACTAGTGGACGGGGATTAAGTTAACCAACACTTAATCAATACAACATGATAATTTGGCAAGGTTAAGTAAGTTTTCTTAATGACACTTAACCATACAAGATGATTAGGGGATGGGGTTAAGTAATTTACGCTTAACTAATCCGACACGGTAATTAGATGGGGTTAAGTAATCCACACTTAACTAATCTAAACACGGTAATTCGATGGGGTTAAGTTAAACACTTAACCAATTTAAACTCGGTAATTCAATGAGGTTAAGTAACCAATACTTAACCAACTTAACGTGATAATTTAATGGGGTTAAGCAACTTATACTTAACCAATTATACATGATGATTTGATGGGGTTCAGTAACTTACACTTAACCAATCTAATACGCAGACTTGATAAGGTTAAGTCACAAGACCTTTTTAGAATATACTTAACCATTGTAGTACGATTAGAGGATGGGGTTAAGCCAACCTATACTTAACCAATCCGACTCGATAATTTGATGGGATTAAGATAATCTATGCTTAATCGATCTAGCAAGATAATCCGATAGGATTAAGGTAAGCTAGTACTTGACCAATTTGACTTGATAGGGTTAAGTCATGAGCCTCTGGGTACACTTAACCAACTTGTGGGACTAAGTCTTGAACTTAAATACTTAGCCAATCTTTGACGTGATTCGTGGGCGGGTTAAGTCATGGACTTGAATGATAACACTTAACCCAATAGACAAACCCTAGCTAGAAGAACTAGGTAGAAAACCGTGGTTGATCAAGGATAACGGGAAAGGAAGCTAAGTGGTAAACCTTAGTTAAGGGTAACTAAGTAATAATTCTTAGCTAAGGACATAGGACTAATTCTCAAAACGATGAGTAACCTGATACGGTAGGTCATCGCTTAGTATACGAGGGGGAGTAAGTTATCTGACTTGGATAAAAGCTCCAGCGCACTGGGTGTCGAAGTGGAAGCTTCGGGGGACGTGAGGATATTCTTGGGATCCCTCTGTGGGCTGCCAGGTAATTATACTAGGCCCATGAGAGGTTAAGGTCTGCGTTAGAAGGACCAAGAGTAAGCCTTGGTTGCTATGCGAGCAACCTAAAGACTGGGATGGATTAGCGTGGAGTCGACGATTCTTGTTTTTGCCCTGGATAGCGCATCGCCGACTACCTACCATCTTTAGTCAATCGTGTACGCGCGGAAAGGCAGGGAACCCCCAACAGACCATGTGCTTGCTATCGAGTCATGGGTGAGGTTGGCCCGTAGGAAAGTGGGCTATAGTGGGGCCGTGGAGTGGTTCTTATACATGATTTTTCTTGGATTGCCTTTCAGTAGTTGAGGGAGGGGTCACGTGGGACCATAGCCACGGGTACAAAAACAGACCTTGATATCTGCATCGGCAGACGATTTAAAGCTCCCGACCGAGTTCCATATTTCTTGATTTGCCCTGGCACGGAACTCGGATGGCACATTGGGGAACATGTGCATCTAGACATGGAAAACGATTCACGATACATACGTGGGATCAAGGGCGCGGTTGACGGGTGGCGTAATCCCTAGTGGTCCTAGGTGGCCAAAACCCAAACCGAGACACGGAAACGTTCATTAGGTAGCATAATCCCTAGCGTTCCTAGGTGGCATAAATCCTAAGTGGACGCGCGATAGTTCATGGTAAGGAAACACAACTAGATCAAGGGTTGCAGTCCAAAAACAACTTCAAGGATAAACCGTTTACATGGGAAAGCCCGTACAGCCTACGGCAAAGAACTGAACTTATACACGGAAAGAAATATATGAGTTGAGTAACCTATATATGCAATATATTAGGTTGACATGGACCATTACACGACTTTTGAGTGAGGGTCGTTCTTGGTTAACACATGACACGGTGGGGATAATAGTACGGTAGGTGCAGAGCGGATATACAGGATAGATGCCATGGGACGTTATACGCGATAGATATCTTGGGATATTATACTTGATAGAAACCTGACAATGTGATACCTTGTTTTATCTTGACATCGTAGTTTATCACGACACCCTAGTTTATCTGTATTCAGTAGTTCATCCTGTTATTTTGATTTAGCTTATCTATCTTGTTATCATGTTTATGTTCATCTCAGTTTCTCATGTCAGTTAACTTTACTAGTTTTTATACTAATAGTAGATAGGGCTTACTCAGTCTTTTTGACTGACCCGTTTTGTTTCGCCTCTTTTCTTCCGTTCCCCCCCAGGTTACAGGGAGGAAATATTGTTGTTTAGTTCGGACTTCTTCTGCTTGAAGGTCATCATGGATGGCTTGGATTTTTCTTGGCTATGGCTAATTTACTGCTTTTTCTTGGGGAATAATTTATGAAAAAGTCTTTATGCTTCTTTATTATTGCAAGACAGGTTTTGATGTACTCTGATGTAAAAGGCTTTAGACCTTATTTATTCATGTTATGAAAGTTTGATTTTACTTCCGCTATTTTATATATGTTCTGTCTTGTAATATTTCTGTGCATGTTTACCAATAATACTCCTCCAAACCTAGTGCATTCCCTTTGTGAGTGACCCTAGCGGAGGTGGGGTGTTACATTTGGTATCAGAGCAGAAGGTTACCAGATTGGGCAAAAGTTTTTAAAGACCTTCTGAAAACTATTTGAAAATCGTTTATAAAGAAGCATTTTTCAAGAAAGTTTTCTTTTAAAAAGAAAAGGCTATTCCCCAAAGGCCATTAGCATTATCCTTGTTTCCTTAATTAAATCTCTTTTCCTTTCTTTCCTCCATCTGTAGTAACAGTGGTTTTAACTGCGACTAGTCTTTTCTATCTACGAAAGTACTTTCCATGCGATGGAGGTGGTTTTCAAGAGACCAGTGGCCGCGTTATAAGAAAGGATAGTGAGAAAGAGAATAAAGGATACGAGCTTAAGGATGAGCAACTTGTTGGTATGGCTTAGTCCTCAAAGGAGGGAGAAAGATGAACAATGAAACCCATGACGAGAAAGTATCTTTGGTATGGTGAAACGGGACGGATAGTTAAGTATTGTGGGACAAGGACAAGATCATCGTTGTATACCCTCACTAGAGTACCTGAGTAGGGTAATAACATCCTTGTTGAAGATCTAGTTATTCTTTTCTATCATCCCGCCAAGACTTTGTTTTGATCCCCGCATCATTTAAGTCCGCTTCGGTAGTTGAGTCTCTGCACCTTAAGTACTAACGTAATAGAGAATCCCATTTTTGTCTCAAAGTCCTATTGGAGAATCAGTCCATTTATACATGACTTGTTTGGATTTGGGAATGTCTATGCCAAGTGTTGAGTTTGGAAATAATGCTTATAAGCTGTGGATGGATTCTAGGGATGAAGTGGTTATCCAGTAGGGGGTGCCACTCTCGGTTTTGATAGGAGGGTAGTTAGACCTTTTGACTAGCCTTGGTAATGCCCTCGAAGTATCGGGTAACCTTTTTGAGGTTCTGTCATGACTAGTTACTTAGAATCCCTTGATGCCTTTATTGGAAATTTGAAGCCCGATCGAGTGGTGTTCGCCAATAAGACGGATGGTTTACTTCATTTATGCATGGGTTATAGAGATCACCCTAGTAAGTGCGCATGATAACCTAATTGACATCTGTTTACTTTCAAGAGAAAGTTCTTCTACATGGAATGCCTTATAGTATATAAACGAGATCCAAGATTCACTAGTGAATTTTGGAAAGCTTGCATGAGATCATGAGTACGCAGTCATGTTTGCGCCAAGTATTCTAGAAAAAGGATAAGTGCAAGTGGAACGAGAGGCGACGAAGAAATGAGTTTCAGCTCATGTTATGGAAGCAGGAAATAAGAAGCTACGAAATCGCGAAGTTAAAGGGCGGTCAAGGCATAATGGAAGTAAGCCCGAGGAAATACGACTTTGATGGTCAAAGACTAGATACGCGCATGATATCTCTTTTTGGGAGTATATCCTTGATCCCTGTTTCTGTAGAGCTTACTTGTAGGTTATCTTTTGTGGACATCCTCTCAGTCCTACTTTCTGTTACAAACCCCGTAAGGAGTTTGTCTTGTTTATCTTCTCGGCCCTGTTTCAGGGAATTCTAGGTAGAACCCTATGGATGTAAACATGTATTTGAAACATGTTATGATTGATATGGTTGCAAGTGGTTGCAAGTGGTTGCTCATGGATGTGCGAATACACATTAGATACTAGCTCGACTCGGTCACATTTCATATTGCATATGCACGAGTATTTATACTTGTTTATTGATGAAATCGAATGTATTATCATGCGGTTGTTGCATATGAATGAATGATTGTGCACGCATATAGTATCTATATGACTAGGACTATTTGCATACATGTTGGATTCATGGCACTATACATATTTTGCATTAGAAAGATTATTCAGGCCTGATCATTAGCATTAGCTAAGGAACATGTACACACACGTTTTGCATATATTCATACAGCATTAGAAATCATCTAAGGACAATGGTTGCTTGTGGATGATGTTTTGAGTAGATGGATGATGGATGGTAGGATATGTTCTTCCTAACTTGGAGATTTCGGGGACGAAATCCTAAAAGGTGGGGAGAATGTAACAACCCGTATTTTTCGATAACGTGTTAAGACGAGAATCAAGGCAGAATTTAATTTTAAATTCTGAATCAAGTAAAACGGGCTATGCCATTGCGTTCGTCTCGGAAAAATACGCGAAATAGAGTCTGAGTTTTCGAGAATCGGAGTCCGTATGACCAAGATATGGCCTCGCGAAGTTTCACGAAAAATTCCCAAATTAAAGTATACTTAATTAAGTGAAATGGGTTGCGCAGAGAAATATATATATATTGATATATATATATATATATAATTGAAAATTAAATAAATAAATATGCAAAAATGTTCAAAACAGTGAATTGGGAGAGGGGAATAACCGAACCGGCCCATTTTTGAGGTCGACCCGAGCTCGCTGGGTCGACTAGGGGTTAATCCAGGGTGTTTGGCTGTCAACCCGTGGGCCGATTCGCTCAAATGCAGATTTTGCATTTGGATGGTTCTCATGGTTCATCTTTAATCTAAAGGACCTAGATGGTTCCTACACTTGACTTCTTCCCCAAGACATGCTTTGATGGCTTGGATTGAATCTAGGTTTAATCCTATGGCCTAAAACACTTGCCTAATCTATAAATAAGACACTAACCTATCCTAAACCCTCATTATTCACTCATGTAACTAAACTATGGCAAAATTTCTACTCTCATGGCCTCCACTCAACTATCCTAGCCTCCACTTCATTCCTATGAGAGGTTCCATGATCATGAGAGTGTTAGAGAGTCCCTATGTTAGTATGAGAGCTTCTCAAGTTAATTTCAAGGCAAAAGCTTTGATCTTTGTTCTTAAAGATGGTGTTTTTAGTGGTTTGGAGCATCCATCTTTGGGTTTTTGGGTGATGGCATGCATAGGCTTCATCACAAGCTTTAGTTTAATCGATTTAGGCCTTCATAGCAATGTAAGCCCTTCCCTACTCTTAGATATTAACTATGAAGTTAAATGTTCATGTTGAAAGTTTGGGTTTGATTAATTAGAATGATGCATGCTATCATGTTATGCAAGTTTATGAAGTCATTATCTTGATCTTATGAGCTAAAAGCCACAACCTTTATGTTGAAATGTTGCATTATGCAACATGAGAATCTTCATAATCATTATGTCAACTTGCATATGAAGTCATAATCCGTATATGATGATATATGCGAGTTTCTAGCCATCATTCCATGTCTTTTGTCACCATGATTCGCTTATGTGCCAAGTTTGGGTTTATGCATGTTTTTGAGGCTTAAGAATGTAACATGCAAGCTAATGAACACATTTGTGCCTCATTTTCCACCATGATTAACTTGTGGCTTAATACCCATTTTTGTCATTCCTTTGCCAAGTCTCTTCTTTTAATCCATTACGTTGTTGCGAACGTATATGCGAGTTTAAAAGCATTGGGTTATGTTATGGGTAATTTCTAATGACATGAAAATACAACTTGAAAACATGACTTGAAATATAACATGGAAGTTGACATGTAAGTATGCATAAAAACATAAGCTTGGGAATTTACCTATTAAGTTAGGTCTACCCATTGGGAATTTACCTATTAAGTTAGGTCTACCCAATTGCTTGAAAACTTGACTATGAACATGACACTAGACTAAACATGAAAGTGGCCAACTCGATGTTGGGTTGAGTTAGCAACGTAAAACTACCCGGAACCGACCGGCCTAACTAGTAGTTGCAAACAATAGGACCCAATGTGAGAAGTTGGTCATGTTGTGCTTGAACCCGAGGTTAGACCAAGTTGTGGTGTAAAGCTACCCGGAACCGACCAGCTTAACTAGTAACCACAACAAAGTCTAATGTGAGAGGTTGGGGTGCATTAAGTAATTAATGCCACATGATAGGGTTAAGTTAATTTGATTAATGACTCTTAACCAAATATGACATGGGTAAATGGGTTAAGTAAATTGGTTAGGCTAATGATACTTAACAAAACATGACAAGATTGGGTAGGTTAAGTGATTTGATTTGCCTAATGACGCTTAACCATTTTTATACGACTAGTGGACGGGGATTAAGTTAACCAACACTTAATCAATCCAACATGATAATTTGGCAAGGTTAAGTAAGTTTTCTTAATGACACTTAACCATACAAGATGATTAGGGGATGGGGTTAAGTAATTTACGCTTAACTAATCTGACACGGTAATTAGATGGGGTTATGTAATCCACACTTAACTAATCTAAACATGGTAATTCGATGGGGTTAAGTTAAACACTTAACCAATTTAAACTCGGTAATTCAATGAGGTTAAGTAACCAATACTTAACCAACTTAACGTGATAATTTAATGGGGTTAAGCAACTTATACTTAACCAATTATACATGATGATTTGATGGGGTTCAGTAAATTACACTTAACCAATCTAATACGCAGACTTGATAAGGTTAAGTCACAAGACCTTTTTAGAATATACTTAACCATTGTAGTACGATTAGAGGATGGGGTTAAGCCAACCTATACTTAACCAATCCGACTCGATAATTTGATGGGATTAAGATAATCTATGCTTAATCGATCTAGCAAGATAATCCGATAGGATTAAGGTAAGCTAGTACTTGACCAATTTGACTTGATAGGGTTAAGTCATGAGCCTCTGGGTACACTTAACCAACTTGTGGGACTAAGTCTTGAACTTAAATACTTAGCCAATCTTTGACGTGATTCGTGGGCGGGTTAAGTCATGGACTTGAATGATAACACTTAACCCAATAGACAAACCCTAGCTAGAAGAACTAGGTAGAAAACCGTGGTTGATCAAGGATAACGGGAAAGGAAGCTAAGTGGTAAACCTTAGTTAAGGGTAACTAAGTAATAATTCTTAGCTAAGGACATAGGACTAATTCTCAAAACGATGAGTAACCTGATACGGTAGGTCATTGCTTAGTATACGAGGGGGATCAAGTTATCTGACTTGGATAAAAGCTCCAACGCACTGGGTGCCGAAGTGGAAGCTTCGGGGGACGTGAGGATATTCTTGGGATCCCTCTGTGGGCTGCCAGGTAATTATACTAGGCCCATGAGAGGTTAAGGTCTGTGTTAGAAGGACCAAGAGTATGCCTTGGTTGCTATGCGAGCAACCTAAAGACTGGGATGGATTAGCGTGGAGTCGACGATTCTTGTTTTTGCCTTGGATAGCGCATCGCCGACTACCTACCATCTTTAGTCAATCGTGTACGTGCGGAAAGGCAGGGAACCCCCAACAGACCATGTGCTTGCTATCGAGTCATGGGTGAGGTTGGCCCGTTGGAAAGTGGGCTATAGTGGGGCCGTGGAGTGGTTCTTATACATGATTTTTCTTGGATTGCCTTTCAGTAGTTGAGGGAGGGGTCACGTGGGACCACAGCCACGGGTACAAAAACAGACCTTGATATCTGCATCGGCAGACGATTTAAAGCTCCTGACCGAGTTCCATATTTCTTGATTTGCCCTGGCACGGAACTCGGATGGCACATTGGGGAACATGTGCATCTAGACATGGAAAACGATTCACGATACATACGTGGGATCAAGGGCGCGGTTGACGGGTGGCGTAATCCCTAGTGGTCCTAGGTGGCCAAAACCCAAACCGAGACACAGAAATGTTCATTAGGTAGCATAATCCCTAGCGGTCCTAGGTGGCATAAATCCTAAGTGGACGCGCGATAGTTCATGGTAAGGAAACACAACTAGATCAAGGGTTGCAGTCCAAAAACAACTTCAAGGATAAACCGTTTACATGGGAAAGCCCGTACAGCCTACGGCAAAGAACTGAACTTATACATGGAAAGAAACATATGAGTTGAGTAACCTATATATGCAATATATTAGGTTGACATGGACCATTACACGACTTTTGAGTGAGGGTCATTCTTGGTTAACACATGACACTGTGGGGATACTAGTACGGTAGGTGCAGAGCGGATATACAGGATAGATGCCATGGGACGTTATACGCGATAGATATCTTGGGATATTATACTTGATAGAAACCTGACAATGTGATACCTTGTTTTATCTTGACATCGTAGTTTATCACGACACCCTAGTTTATCTGTGTTCAGTAGTTCATCCTGTTATTTTGATTTAGCTTATCTATCTTGTTATCATGTTTATGTTCATCTCAGTTTCTCATGTCAGTTAACTTTACTAGTTTTTATACTAATATTAGATAGGGCTTACTCAGTCTTTTTGACTGACCCGTTTTCGCCTCTTTTCTTCCGTTTCCCCCCCCCCCCCCAGGTTACAGGGAGGAAATACTGTTGTTTAGTTCGGACTTCTTCTGCTTTAAGGTCATCATGGATGGCTTGGATTTTTCTTGGCTATGGCTACTTTACTGCTTTTTCTTGGGGAATAATTTATGAAAAAGTCTTTATGCTTCTTTATTATTGCAAGACAGGTTTTGATGTACTCTGATGTAAAAGGCTTTAGACCTTATTTATTCATGTTATGAAAGTTTGATTTTACTTCCGCTATTTTATATATGTTCTGTCTTGTAATATTTCTGTGCATGTTTACCAATAATACTCCTCCAAACCTAGTGCATTCCCTTTGTGAGTGACCCTAGCGGAGGTGGGGTGTTACAGCTTTGATCACCAAATCTATTGGGGCCATGACGGCAACTCCGTACAACTATTGCTATGACCATAATTCCCTGGTTTATAGTCAATAACCCTACCCAGTCCACACAACCCTGGCTCTAGGTTAAGGCCAACAAGTCCACACTTCCCTGGCTCTGGTTCGTCTACATGCCCCCTCCCTTCAATGGTGAACCTAAGTTATAGATATCGATAATCCCTTTGCACACGTCCCGCAGCAAAGTCCAACTCTAGAAGTTAACTCGTTGGTTCAAGTCTAGATCCTGAGTAATAACTTCCCATTTGGACTTCCTTTGCATCTAGGGTTTTGGTCGAATTTGAGTCGATCATTAGAAGAGTTCATGGTCATCGTCATTTCGTTCACTGTCCAAGTGCAAAGGCTGGCTCGTGTTCCTCCTTTGGCCATCAGCTCGCGGCTGTGGCATCGTATTCTGCTCGTAGTTCGTGGC
Source organism: Allium sativum (assembly GCA_030737875.1). Classification (NCBI taxonomy): domain Eukaryota; kingdom Viridiplantae; phylum Streptophyta; class Magnoliopsida; order Asparagales; family Amaryllidaceae; genus Allium; species Allium sativum. The sequence continues at coordinate 527,217,677 of CM060913.1, read as the reverse complement.
ATCTTAGTCACCAAGCTTCGTTTCGTAACCTCTTTGTGTGGATCCGGTTCGTGACTTCATTTCGGCTCGCGGAAGGCTCCGATTCGTGACTTGCTTCATGGTTCGGGCTCGTATGGTGGAGCGGTTCGAGTGGTGATCCGGTTTGTGGTACTCGTCTAGAGACCGGCTCATGAGCAATGCACCAGGTCGGCTCGTGGATTACACCGGGTTAGTTCGTGATACATGCTCCACGATCCCCTAGTCACGAGCCGCACTTCACTACAATGTTCTAGCAAGCTATTTACGCCACAGGACGGCGTTTTCGACCATTCTAACTTTCTTATGCAATCTCAAATCATACTAAATAGCCATAATAACATGTGCAATCAATCAAAAACATCAAAACATCAATCATATGTGTTATTTGGGATCAAATGTACCCAAAACCATGATTTTCCCCTTAATCCCCTTAACCATATTTTAAATATAGGATTAGCAAACTTAAACCAAACCAACCTAAATTTTCAATAGAGGAAATTTTATATATTTTTCCAAATTTTTTTATGATGCATAATTTCGCTAATTATCACTAATCACCCCTAATTAGCCGTAATTAGTGAATATAAGTGCAAATGACTCACCTTAGCCACAAATAAATTATAGATCTAAAAAATCCACTGATTTGGGTCGAATTCCTATGTGTTCCAACAGCTCTATATCGATTTTGACGTCAATCCGCCTTAATTAATGTAGATTTGCTTATTATGTAATTAGGAAGTGATTAAGGATGAATTTAGAAGGTGTAGGCCATTACTAGGATTAGAGGAATGTTTGTGGAAGCTAGAAAACTGAAATGAAATGTTTTCCTAAACCCTTTTAGCCCTCTCATAACCCTAATCCTGAAACGGGTTATGGGCCTAACCACCAATTACCTCATTAAGCTCGGTTAAGCTGTTTTTCCATCTTTAAACTTTATTTCAACCATTTCTCACAAACGGTAAGTCTGTTTGATTAATGTGACAACTCTACGGAAGGGTAAACCATCATCTAAATCCAATGGAAGTTGTTTCAGGCCAAAAATCCTTACCAATCAAAAGTTATAGGAAAAACAAGATTCGCCAGGGGAAAAACGGTCATTTAAAATTTGGCAAAAATTGCGAACATGGGAAATGAACCCAATAGTCCTTTCCCAAAGTTACACGACCATATGACTTCATATGTGAGCAAAATAAATATTCTACGATCCTCTGATGCGTAGAATGTGGGTTGTTACATTTAGGATGTGAGCATCATGTTTTTAAAGAATTTTTGAAAAAATTTCATACACATAGGAGGTACCTTTTAGGCGTACATGTATTATTACGTTGTATTACACATTGCACATGTGCACAATCTTTGCAAAAATTGGATGCACACATGATGGATGTATATTATGCGAGGGGTTAATTGATTTTTACCCTTATCAAATTGCAGGGACAAAATTTTCTAAGGGTGGGAGAATGTAACACCTCGAATTTAATGACAATTTAATATTTAAATAATGCATATGCGTATAAATATGCATAGACATAAATATATATGAAGAATAAAATAAAGATAATATGTGATTGCATGTAATAAATACATGCACTGAAAAAGAAGAAAATGTTAATGCAAGTAAAAATTTAATGCATGCATTAAAAGAAAGAAAAGGATTGGTTGCATGTAGTGTAAATATGTTGCATGCACTGATTTACAAATATTATGTAACAATAATAAAAGTGAAATAAAAGAAAAAGAATCATGCAATGGTTTAAATGAAATTTTGTAACAAATATAAAAAAGAGAAGTAAGAAGAGAACAATAATTACCATTATTCTAAGCCTCGTTAATAATAGCCTTAGTAGTACAGTTGGTTAGAGCGTGTGGCTTGCATACAAAAGGTACAGAGTTCGATCCCCACCAGCGTTAATTTTTTTTTTAAGGGAACGACTAAATTAACACATGTTCTAAAGAGTAAATATGTATAAATGCATATATAAGAAAAAAAATATAGATATAAGGAAGCAAAGAATATATATATATATATATATATGAGAATATATATGTATATATGTGCAGATATATATATAAGAGAAAAGTTCATGATAAAGCCGCCTCACAGAAAAATGGCAAGAATTAAATAACGGTACAACACCGTTTGAATTTTAAAAACGAAATATAAGTTGTGTGCATATATATACGCGTAAAATGGTCATTATAGGTTTTGTATACATATAAGGACCTTATATATGAATATAATTCAAATCAATTCAAAATTGATGGAAAGATAATACATGCGCAAAATTAATGCAATAAATTGATTGAAAAAGGAAACATAATAAAATGATTGCATTAAATAAAAAAGATAAGGCATGTAAAATAAAATAATAAAGTAAAGGAAGATGTGTATAATTATATGCACATAACATTCAAAATTCAGAAGTCAAAGAATTAATGATTGGCAATAGAAGGTAAACAATAAATATTAACGGAACGAGAAAATTTAACAGGTAATAATCTATAAGGTTATAAATATATATACCAAATGTTCATGCAAATAAATAGAAAATGGAAAATAGAAGCATAATCAATTTAAAAGGAGCCAAACCTGTAATTGACACAATGATTTAATTTAAAAATAACTAATGTGCATAACGGTAGAAAATTAATGTGGCACCTAATTGGCACATTTAATTGATCTTGTTGGCTTATTTCTATTCGTCCAATTCAAAAATTATACTTGGCAACTTCCTATTGGCCTTACAATGTGGAGAGAATAGATTTCATCAGGGAAAATAGATGTTTAGTGTCAATCTGAGTGTGACACCCCACATTCGGTAATGTCACTCGCTAAGAGAATGCATTAAGTTTCGTGAAGCGCTATAGGTAAACAGACACTGAATAATTACAAGATAGATATAAATAAGGCAGTAGCGGAAAATTTAAACTTTTATTTCAAACATAAGTCATAATACCGTGGTCCACAATTTCATAAGTCACAAAACCATTACAATAAAAATACTTCTGTCTTACACCATCAGAGTGCATAAGTAAATAAAAAGAATCATTTCCCTGATATAAAGAGTGAAGCCGTAGTAGAGACAAGAACTTGAGCCATACTTCGGAGTAGCTCCTAGCAAGATTATATCTGATCACTGATTAAGTCTGAGTGTTTCCTCACTGAGAACCTAGGAGGGAGGGGGAACGGAAGAAATTAGGAAAAACAATAGTGTCAGACATAAAGTATAGTGAGTCTAGTTACTTTTAGCCAGTAGATAATTAAAAGCAACATGATAGAAATATAAAGTGGATAAGAGAGAGATCATTATATAAATGGCAGGTGAGACAAGTTAACCAAGTTAAGGTGTATGTGCCTCACTAATGATTACTTTGCACTATTACTAGTATAACTGAAATGAGATGATCCCTTCCACTATAAGTTGGTAGGCTTAGGTCATACGTCCAAGTATACCCTAACCCCTACCCTAATCGATCGGCTCCCTACCTTGTAGATATATTGTGCTGCCCCACAGTAGGAGGTATCACTTCCTAAAGTGGCAATCCATGGTGTGCACAACCATATCTACTAGTGTCATGGTCGTCTTAGCCCACTCTGCCAGGCCCATGCAAGTAACACTCCATATTTTCGGTAAACGTCAAAGTAATAAATTAAAGTATACTTAATTTTTAAGAGAAGAATTAAGGGAAATGGGTTACACCATTCCGTTTGTCTCAGAATTCTGTTTGGAATAGAGTCCAAGTTTTCATAAATCGGACTTCGTATGAAGGAGTTATAGCCTTCAGAAAATTCAAGAGAAATTCAGAAAATTAAATAGTAAAATAACCCATATAGGTCGACCTAAAGGTCGACCTATACCAAGGCAGGTCGACCTAGGTGTCGACCAACCCAAGGCCAAGTCGACCAATGGGTCGACCTACACCCCTCGCCCAGATCCAAAAATGTGACAATATTGACTAGTTGCTGAGTCCTTCCTGACCTGTTGCTGAGTCACTAGGGCTTAGGTGTCAATTCTTTATAACTCTATCTAGTCTGTACGGTTGTGATTGCCTCTAAAATGATCTAATGGCTCACATAATATTTAACTTCTATAAAAGCAACTATAATCCTCAAACCCTAAATCACACAAATTCATTCCAAGGAGCCACCATGTTGTCCATGCTCGTTCTAGCTTAGCCACGATTCCTTCTTCAATTAGAAAACGAGTTAAAAGCTACAAATCAAAACTAACTTACAGAAATTGATAGCCTTCTACAAGGGATTGCTTTTCAAATTCAGAAAACAGATCCTAGAAAACAAGACTTTCTTTTCTTTGTAAGTCTTGTTATTATTTAGATGTAAACGATTAAAAAGTTATGATTTCTAATAAAATGAAAACTAGCGTTATTCCTAGTTGTAAGATAATGATGATGCTGAATCATGCCTATTCTTGTAACGATTCTATCGTATATGCTTATGAGATTATTGTGGTTATTATGTTGGTGTTAAACCAATCATGTATTATTTATTATTTGGTGATTTATTCATGTTATGTTACATGCAAGTTGTTAGGCTATGTGGTTATTATGTTGATGTAAACCAATCATGTAAAATTAGTGATTCACTCATGTTATCTTACATGCAAATTATTAGGCCAAGACATGTGTTATGTTTAGATTTACATTTAGATCTATGAAAATTGGATCCAAAATTAAAAGTTCATATTTACATGCCTTGTTAAACTTGTGTAAAACCATATGCTTAAGATTCATGTTTGTTGGATCCAAAATAAAAAGTTCATATTTACATGCCTTGTTAAACTTGGGTAAAACCATATGCTTAAGATCCATGTCTGTTGGATCCAAAATAAAAAGTTCATATTTACATGCCTTGTTAAACCTGTGTAATTCCATATGTTTAAGATTCATGATTATTGGATCTAAATTAAAAGTTCACATTCACATGTCTAGTTGACCTTGTTTAATTCTATAAGCTTAAGATTAGATTGAGTTGTGGTGTAAAACTGCCCGGAACCGCCTAGCACATCCAGTAACCGCGACAACACATATCTAATGTGAGAGGTTGGTGCATTAACAAATCAATTAATGCTAATGAACAAGATGAATGACTAGGGTTAAGTTCATAGGAACACTTAACCAATATAACATGAATGACTAGGGTTAAGTTAATGAGGAACAGTTAACCAATATAACAAGATGAATGACTAGGGTTAAGTTAATAGGAAACACTTAACCAGTATAGCATGATGAATGGGTAGGGTTAAGTAATAAGAAACACTTAACCAATATGACTTGATTTGTGGTAAGGTTAAGTTAAATCAAGAGGGAAACACTTAAGCAATGTAACTTGATTTGTGGTAAGGTTAAGTTAAAACAAGAGGGCAATACTTAACCAATATGACTTGATTAGTGGTAAGGTTAAGTTAAATCAAGAGGGCAACACTTAACCAATATAACTTGATTTGTGGTAGGGTTAAGTTGACACGAGAAGGCAACACTTAACCAAAGTAACATGATAAGTAGGTGGGTTAAGTAATTGATTGATGATACTCAACCAATACAACATGATGAACACATGGGGTTAATTTAACAAGAAACACTTGACCAATACAACTTGATGGACGAACGGGGTAAAGTTAATAGGAAACACTTAACCAATCCAACATGATAAGTGGGGAGGGTAAAGTTAATAAGAAACACTTAACCAACATCACATGATGAATGGGTGAGTTAAGTTAACATGAATGGACAACACTTAACCAATATGGCATAATGTGCGGGAGGGTTAAGTACATATCAAGTTGGGTAGGTAATATTAGTAAATATAGGCCCACAAACTTAACCATTAAGTAAACATGCTTGAATCAGTAGAAGGGTTAAGTAAATATCAGGTTTGTGGGTAATATTAGTAAATATAGGCCCACAAACTTAACCATTAAATAAACATGCTTGAATTAGTGGGTGGGTGAAGTACATATCGGGTTAGTGGGTAATATTATTAAACATAGGCCCACAAGCTTAACCAGTAGAAAACCCTAGTAACGGGGACCCATTTCAACAGTAACCCACATAGATGTATCATGGTACCCTGAACTAGGCAGGGTGGGAAACGATTACTGGGCTGATTATAAGCGGTCAAAACAGCGGTAGGGGGTATGCCAATGTAGGTTCCAGCGGTTTACGGGCGTGCACGTACTCCGGAGTGGGAAAAAGCAGGCACTGGGTACCAGTAATTATACACTGTGCATCTTGAATCGTGTCGGGTTGCTACTATAAGGATTGATACACCTTATGGTGGGACCAGCATAGGGTATCTACATGCAAGAGAGGCCGATTGACACAGACACAAGGAATAATTAATACGAGTAAGGAGCCGATCGATAGAGTAGTAAGGGTACATCTAACATGTTCATGGAAATTAGGCAGATTGAGGTGGAATCCTCACGTTAGATGTACACCTGAAGGCTACCACAATTGCGGGGATTGGGATCACATTTCAATATGATCATTTCATATAGATTACTAGTTGGGACACTAGTTAGGTGGTGCAGAGAAGTGAAATGAGTGTGATAGCATATTCAGCCTTATTATCTTATTTCTAGGGTGTTGTCCTAGATTAAATTTATTTATGTCATAACCCTTTTGCTTGTTTACATACTAAAATGTCACTGGATTTACCAGACTCATGTCTGACCCATTTTCTTTCATCTTCTTTTCTTCCGTCCCCCTCCCCCCCCCCCCCCCCCCGGTCCGCAGGGAGGGAACACTTCAACTTAGATCAGATTATTTCCAACTTAAAGAGAGCAGATGTATTGCTTGGAATCTTTTTCCTTGGGCTATGGCTTTGGATACTCTTTTATTAGGGATTTATGCTGCTTACTGTTTTTTTAATGCTTCTTTATGTTTTAATTCAAGACAGAAGTTCTATTTATTACTTTTAAGTATGATTGAGACAACAGTTGTAAAAGCTTGACTGAACCACATTGTTTATAAAAATGATTTTTTTCCGTTGCTTTATTTGTCTATCTTGTAATTCATCTGCATCTTTTACCTATAATGCTCCACCAAAGTTAAGGCATTCCCTTTGTGAGTGACCTTAACGGAGGTGGGGTGTTTCACTTAGTATCAAAGTCGAAGGTTACCGGATCAGATAAAAGATTTGAAAAATTATTTTCAAAACGGTTTTAAAATAAGCAATTTCAAAAGAAAAGTTTTGTTTTAAAGGCATATTCCCCAAAGCCGTACGCACTATCTTTAGATCCTCTTTTTGAATCCTTGTTTCCTTCTTTCCGGAGTCTCCGGGGCTCCTGGCTTTTTGGGAGGTAACCTCATCGCGGCATGGTTATGTAGGCTCGATGAGACTACGACACCTGTCAAGGGGCGAAGAAGTGCCCAACCTCCATCCATAGTCGTAGAAGTTTCACCTACGGCTAATTCTCTTCTAAGCGTTGTAAGGTTTCCCGTGCGATGGAGGCAACATTCAAAAGGTTGTCAACATGGTTCACAAAGGAGGTAAAGAAAAAGAGGCCAAAGGGAAGAATCACAAACAAGGGATTGGAATATAAGAAGGGAGGAGGAAATAATAGATCCCGCAACAAAAGGAAGTATCTTTTCTGCGAGATAGCGGGTCATTTAATTATAGGAAGTAAAAGACAAGTGGTTGTTTTCAGCATGGTGAGGCAGGGCATCTTATCAAGGATTTCCCGGAGAACAAGGAAAAGGACAAAGGACAGGATTTTCAGGAAGGCAAGTGCATGCTTTCACCGCCAGCGTACCTGAGAGAAAGATAGTAAAGTTTAGTTTTTCTTTTTGATCATCGTGTTAGTACTCTTTCAGTGCTTCACATTCACTCATATTTGCTTCCGTAGTTGAATCTCTGCACCTTAGTACTAGTATAATAGAAGATCCCATTATCGTCTCAAATCCGGTTGTTGGTTCGGCTCATTTATCTTTGGTTTGTAAGGATTTGAGAATAGCTATGTTAAGTATTGAGTTTAAGTATAATGCTTATGTTTTTGGTTCCATGGGCTATGGGTTGATTCTAGGCATAGGTTAGTTAGCTAGTAATTGTGAAAGGAGGGTAGTTAGAACTTTTACTTACCTTGGGAATACCCTCGAGATTTCGTGCGATCCTGAGGCTTAGCTTCCTAGAATCACTTGATGCATCTGTCGACGATTTGTGATACGTTAGTAGTCCATAGTACGCAGATGTTTTGATTAGGTTAGGGGTTTTCCCCCTAAAACTCGATATAGACTTCCGCATATGTCTAGTTGACAATGCAAAGCCAGTTATGCGATCAACGATAGTTTTGGAACAAGATTGGCGAGGATAGCCAGAGCCGGTTAAGTGCTCAATTGTTTGGTTGTTTTGCTAGTATCATCTCACATAAATCATCCAAATTCAGAGGAGGTATTCCTTGGGAGCTTGTCTGATATTGTTTTAGGCCTTTAGGGCTTGTACTTGAGGAATGTGGAGTTCGACTAGGATGGTTTGCGTGAGAAATAGATGGTTGTGGCAAGCACCCTAAGTAAGACTGACCTTAAGAGAGGTAAAAAGTACATATCAACCTTTAGCCTTAGACCCTCAGATTTGTGACATGATGGATAAGCTAAGTAGAGGAGAGACCTCTAATAATCTAAGTATATACACTTGGTATAATGGTTAACATCTGTTTATCTTGGAAAGATAATTCGACTACATTAGATACCCTCTAGCATAGTAAGTGAGCGAGGTCCTATCTTTACTAGCGGGTTTTGGAAATGGAGGTCAAGAAGCTTCGCAATTGTGAAGTTAAATTACAGTGGAGTGAGGCTCAAGAAGATGCAATTTAGAAGACTGAAGACTAGATATGCGCATCATACCCTTTTTTTTTAGGGTATATCCTTGATTCCTCTTTTTTCTGTAAAGTTTCTTTGCATGCTAGTCTTTATCTTTTAAGTATATCCTCTCGGTCCTATCCTCGACTCTTAGGTAGAAGCCAATGGATGTAAACATGTGTTTGAGACATGTTTTGTATGGTGGATGCAAGTGGTTGCAAGTGGTTGCAAGTGTTTGCTAGTGGTTTCTCGTGGATGCATATACACACACATTAGGCACTAGATCGGCTCAGTCACTTTCATATTACATATGCATATGAATGTATTTGTATATGGATTGAAACTTGATGTGTTATCATATGAATGTTGCATATGGATGAGTGAATATGCACACATATAGTATTTACATGATTAGGTGTATTTGCATACATATTGGATGCATGAGACTCTCATGATTTGCATTATGGAGTCAACAGGATCAGTAGACTGCCTGATTTTGCTTTAGATAAGAGACATATACACACACTCTGCATATATTCATACGGCATTAGAAACCTTTTAAGGACAATGGATGCCTGTGATTGAATTGTCGAGTAGATGGACGTTGGATGTTTGGATATGCATTCTTCTTAACTTGAAGATTTCGGGGACGAAATCCTTTAAGGATGGGAGAACGTAACACCTCGTATTTTCGGTAAACGTCAAAGTAACAAATTAAATTATACTTAATTTTTAAGAGAAGAAGTCAGGGAAACGGGTTACGCCATTGCGTTCATCTCAGAATTCTTCTTGAAATAGAGTCCAAGTTTTCGTAAATCGGACTTCGTATGAAGGAGTTATGGCCTTCGGAAGATTCAAGAGAAATTTAGAAAATTAAATAGTAAAATAACACAGACAGGTCGACCTAGAGGGCGACCTTTTCTAAGGCAGGTCGACCTGGGGGCTGACCTACCCCAGGCCAGGTCGACCAGGGGGTCGATCTGGGGGTCGACCAGGGGGTCGATCTGGGGGTCGACCAGGGGGTCGATCTGGGGGTCGACCTACCCCCTCGCCTAGATCCAAAAATGTGATGATTCTGACAAGTTTGCTGAATCCTTTCTGACTTGTTGCTTAGTCATTAGGGCTTAGGTGGCAATTCTGGATAACTCTATCAAGTCTGGGCGGTTGTGATTGCTCCTAAAACGATCTAACGGCACACATAAGATTTAACTTATGTAAAAGCAACCCTAATCCTCAAACCCTAAATCACACAAATTCATTCCAAGGAGCCACCATGCTGTCCATGCTCATTCTAACCTAGCCACCATTCCTTCTTCAATTAGAAAACGAGTCAAAAGCTACGAATCAAAACTAACTTAAAGAAATTGATAGTCTTCTTCAAGGGATTGCTTTTCAAATTCAGAAAACAGATCTCAGAATACAAGACTTTTTTTTTCTTTGTAAGTCCTGTTATTATTTAGATGTGAACGATTAAAAAGTTATGATTTGTAATAAAATGAAAACTTAGCGTTATTCCTAGTTGTAAGATAATGATGATGCTGATTCATGCCTATTATAGTAACGAATCTATCGTATATGCTTATGAGATTATTGTGGTTATTATGTTGGTGTTAAACCAATCATGTATTATGTAAAGTTTGGTGATTTATTCGTGTTATGTTACATGCAAGTTGTTAGGCTATGTGGTTATTATGTTGAAGTAAACCAAGCATGTAAAATTGATGACTCATTCATGTTATGTTACATGCAAATTATTAGGCTAAGACAAGTATTATTTTCAGATTTACATTTAGATCTATGAAAATTGGATCCAAGATTAAAAGTTCATATTTACATGCCTTGATAAACCTGTGTAAACCATTTGCTTAAGATTCACGTTTGTTGGATCCAAAATAAAAAGTTCATATTTACATGCCTCGTTAAACATGTGTAAAACCATATGCTTAAGATTCATGTTTGTTGGATCCAAAATAAAAAGTTCATATTTATATGCCTTGTTAAACTTGGGTAAAACCATATGCTTAAGATTCATGTTTGTTGGATCCAAAATAAAAAGTTCGTATTTACATGCCTTGTTAAACCAGTGTAATTCCATATGTTTAAGATTCATGATTATTGGATCCAAATTAAAAGTTCACATTCACATGTCTAGTTGAACTTGTGTAATTCTATATGCTCAAGGTTTATGTTCATTGGACCCAAAATAAAAGTTTACATTTACATGCCTAGTTGGATTTGGGTAATTTCATATGCTTAAGACTTATGTTGATTGGATCCAAAAATGCAAGTTCATTGTTATATGCCAAAATTTATATGACACATGTTTAGTTAGGCTAAGTTACGAGCCTAACATTTTATGTGAATTTTGCGAACGTATGATAGGGGTAACATTGGGAAAAATCTTTAATTTATGTTATTGGCATAATTTGGCCCATAAATATATGAATGATTAGTGGCATAAAAATGGTATAATTTGTATACCAAAAATCTTGGATATGATTTAGAGGAAAAATCGGGCATGGCTTGAATGGCAATAATTATGGAAAATTTACATATAAATACAAAAAGTAAATATGTAAATTAGGTAAAAGACGAACATGCCTAACCCGAGGTTAGATTGAGTTGCGGTGTAAAACTACCCAGAACCGCCCAGCACATCCAGTAACCACAACAACACCTATCTAATGTGAGAGGTTAGTGCATCATGCCCAAGGAAAACCCGAGGTTAGATTGAGTTGTGGTGTAAAACTGCCCGGAACTGCCTAGCACATCCAGTAACCGCGACAACACATATCTAATGTGAGAGGTTGGTGCATTAATAAATCAATTAATGCTAATGAACAAGATGAATGACTAGGGTTAAGTTCATAGGAATACCTAACCAATATAACATGAATGACTAGGGTTAAGTTAATGAGAAGCACTTAACTAATATAACAAGATGAATGACTAGGGTTAAGTTAATAGGAAACACTTAGCCAGTATAGCATGATGAATGGGTAGGGTTAAGTAATAAGAAACACTTAACCAATATGACTTGCTTTGTGGTAAGGTTAAGTTAAATCAAGAGGGCAACACTTAAGCAATGTAACTTGATTTGTGGTAAGGTTAAGTTAAAACAAGAGGGCAACACTTAACCAATATGACTTGATTTGTGGTAAGTTTAAGTTAAATCAAGAGGGAAAAACTTAACCAATATTACTTGATTTGTAGTAGGGTTAAGTTGACACAAGAAGGCAATACTTTAGCAAAGTAACATGACAAGTGGGTTAAGTAACTTGAATTGATTGATGACACTCAACCAATACAACATGATGAACACGTGGGGTTAAGTTAACAAGAAACACTTGACCAATACAACTTGATGGACGAACGGGGTTAAGTTAATAGGAAACACTGAACCAATCCAACATGATAAGTGAGGAGGGTTAAGTTAATAAGAAACACTTAACCAACATGACATGATGATTGGGTGGGTTAAGTTAACATGAATGGACAACACTTAACCAATATGGCATAATGTGCTGGAGGTTTAAGTACATATCAAGTTGGGTGGGTAATATTAGTAAATATAGGCCCACAAAATTAACCATTAAATAAACATGCTTGAAACAGTAGGAGGGTTAAGTACATATCGGGTTGGTGGGTAATATTTGTAAATATAGGCCCACAAACTTAACCATTAAATAAACATGCTTGAATCAGTGGGAGAGTTAAGTACATCTCGGGTTAGTGGGTAATATTAGTAAATATAGGACCACAAACTTTACCAGTAGGAAGCCCTAGTAACGGGGACCCATTTCAGCAGTAACCCACATAGATGTATCGTGGTACCCTGAACTAGGCAGGGTGGGGCACGATTACTGGGCTGATTATAAGCAGTCAAAACAACGTAGGGGGTACGTCCGTGTAGGTTCCGACGGTTTATGGGTGTGCACGTACTCCAGAGTGGGAAAAAGCAGGCACTGGGTACCAGTAGCTATATACTGTGCATCTTGAATGGTGTCGGGTTGCTATCATAATGATTGATACACCTTATGGTGGGACCAGCACAGGGTATCTACATGCAAGAGAGGCCGATTGACACAGACACAAGGAAAAATTAATACGAGTAAGGAGCCGATCGATAGAGTAGTAAGGGTACATCTAACATGTTTAAGGCAATTAGGCAGATTGATGTGGAATCCTCACAATAGATGTACACCTGAAGGCTACCACAATTGCGGGGATTGGGATCACATTTCAATATGATCATTTTATATAGATTACTAGTTGGGACACTAGTTAGGTGGTGCAGAGAAGTGAAATGAGTGTGATAGCATATTCAGCCTTATTATCTTATTTCTAGGGTGTTGTCCTAGATTCAGTTTATTCATGTCATAACCCTTTTTGTTGTTTACATACTAAACAGTCACTGGACTTACCAGACTCATGTCTGACCCATTTTCTTTCGTCTTCTTTTCTTCCGTTCCCTCCCCCTCAGGTCCATAGGGAGGAAACACTTCAGCTTAGATCGGATTATTTCTAGCTTGAAAAGAGTAGATGTATTGCTTGGAATCTTTTTCCTTGGGCTATGGCTTTGGATATTCTCTTATTGGGGATTTGTGCTGCCTTACTGTTGTTTTAATGCTTCTTTATTTTTTAATTCAAGACAGAAGTTCTATGTATTACTTTTATGTATGATTGAGAAAACCATTGTAAAAGCTTGACTAAACCACATTGTTTATAAAATGATTTTTTTCTGCTGCTTTGTTTGTATGTCTTGTAATTCATCTGCATCTTTTACTGATAATGCTCCACCAAAGTTAAGGCATTCCCTTTGTGAGTGACCTTAACAGAGGTGGGGTGTTTCAATGCACGCATATGTCCTCGGTCGGTTTGCGCCGCCCACACCATCTACCTCGTTTGGATCTCTTACAATCAATTAATAAGCGTGCCCCTTTTTCCGCCTAGTACAGAGGTCCTTACTTGATACCAACTCCTGGTTACTGACTGAAATTGTTTCCATACAAAATGATACATGCTCTCCCCCTTGTCTTGTATCCCCCTCTAGTTTTTCCACTAACTATGTATACCCTTAGGTGTCTTTAATTACATAGTCCTATAATAGTTATGCTTACCCTAAAGGGTGTCTTTAATTACATATCTTCATTACATTATCTCACAACTACAAAACATGTCAGTTGCTTTGGTTATTTACCCCTTATTGCTTCGGTTCTGGAACCGAAGTAACTGCAGAAGACGCAACAAACCAAAATCTTTTGCTTCGGTTGTTTGCACAATAGGAGCAATAAGGTGCAACATTAACAAAGAAATGACCTACTTCTTGCTTCTGATGTTTTTACAACCAAAGCGAAACACCATCCCTACGAAGAAAAGAATACCCCCTTTCAATTCACCATAATTCCCAAATGTACAACATTATAATTATATATATATATATATATATATATATAACATAAATGGTCGCTGACAATAATCACTGATTAATAATATAAATTGGAAAATACAATACATAAATGAATAGGATATTTTATCGATAGCATTAATAATCTACACATTCAAGAGAAACATAATAGAAAATGATATAATTCATTGATAATGTTAATAATCCGATCTTAATGCAACAAAATGGAACATCTAGTAGAATAGAAGTTGTACAAAACAATATATCAACAATTTACAAAAATGAACCCAAAAAAAAAAAAAAAAAAAAAAAAAAAAAAAAAAATCTAGCTTACTAACAAAACCATAGCTTCCGGAAGATGTAGACAATGCGGTACTTACATAATACAGCTCCCACCGCAAACATAATTCGAGCTGCATCAATATTGTTCCATCACCTACACAACATAATTTACATATAAGAATCGCAAACATAACGCAAACATTATGTAATGTTAAAACTTCGATAAACCAAGAAATAACGGACTATGCATATGCTGCAGCATTCTATAAATAGACATAACATCCACCTAACTCCCATCAATGCATTTAAACACTTGCCGCAACATTATGTGAAGAGAAATAACATCCACCTAACTCACATTAGCATGTTGTAGCATTCGGTTACTCAATAAAACAATGTATGGACGAAATTACATGTATCATTGGAAAACACGATAGTTGAAAGTAGTGTACATAATTAAAATTTATACGAGACACACATCCATGCACAAAGCACAACGGCTATTCTGCAGGCGCTAGCAGCAGCAGCTGTGCAGCATCAGCTATGTTGCTGCCGCCACTAGCTGCAGCAGCGGCTAGATCAGCTATGTTGCTGCCGCCGCTAGCTGCAGCAGCGGCCGCCGCCGCTAGCTGTGCAGCTGCGGCAGCAGCACTGTGGCAGCTATGCTGCGCTACAGTAGCCCCCGCTAGCAGCAGTAGCACAGCTGACGCTGCTAGTTGTAGCAACATAGCTTCCGCTTATGTGCAATAGATTACATTTACACGTCCGACCAACATATGTTAACATATAACATGATCACATAAGCGTTCAATGGTCAGAACGGTAGTGGCATAAAAATAATGACGGCGTTGCACTACATTTTGTCATATCCATTCTTATAGTTAAAAGTTTATAGCAGGCTGACAATGAAAAGTATGGTAAATTGACGAAAAAGAAACAGTGTTTAGTTACCTTGCAACAACTGGACATAGCTCACTTCTTTCTTTCCATTCATATATGCAGCTAAGATGATAATGGTGAGAGCACTTCAACGTTATTCTTGGATACACAACTCCAATACATAAACTAAAATTATCATTCAAAACTGCATCATTTGTAACATTTGAATATTAACTGAAATGCCAGTCAAGAACTGCAATGGTTGCAGTTTTTTTCAAACAAAATAATCAAAATAACATAAGAAAAACCATATATCAGCTGTAGTTAAAAACTGAATGCATTATAATATCAATGGCTTATAAGTCAATTCAACAATTTCATAATTCTGAATGGTTGTTTTTCTTTACGTGTACAATGCAATTTCATGATTGAAAATATAGAAGAACCTGAACGCAACAAAAAGATATTTATTAATTATCCTATTAATTTTAAGATAGTGGAGAAAACGAAGGAACTTAGGCATATTGAATGCGTAATTACAAAGAACATTGCTTTATAACACTTCAGTGCAAATTGAATGTATAATTTCATATCATCACTTTTTGAATTTTACATTTTTGTATGGAGGACGTTTCATGAGTGATTTTTAAATGTTCAATACTTTGGCCTAACTTATTTAATTTTTTATAACAATAGCAACATTTTATCGTTATGCTTAAATCTGATAGTTTTTTGTGATATTTATTTAAAAAAGCAGAAACTATTTCTATAATTACCATAACTAATAAAAAATAGTGTAGTTTTAAGATTACATGCAACAGTCAGTGACCAAATTTGCATTACAAGATAGAAACACATGTTCAGATGTGGATAGAGGGAGGGGGGGGGGGGGGGGGGGGACCGACATTAGCTACAAGGGGTCATAATTTTAAAAGTTAGGTATAATTGAAACTTACATGAAATGGATTTAGATCAAACCTGGCAATATCAAACAGAAACAAAATAGTATCGGGCTGAGAAAATTCAGAGGAGATCAACTGAACATAAGCTTGGATGAAAAGCCACAATCATAATTTCTTAATGAAGGCAACCCAGGCATCACTCCATGATGAATAATATACCAAAAGTGTACTTTCTCCAGCAGTTTACATTTTTTTCCTTGCTTATTTTTAATATAAAATCAGTCAAGTATCAACAGGTAGAATTTTGAATGGTTTTTGTTAACATTATATATATATATATATATATATATATATATATATATATATATATATATATATATATATATATATATTATTAAACTAATTTTTAGAGCTTACTAACTCTGAGGAGAGAAGAAATGGTACATCATGACAAAAAAAACATATGTGAATTTAGGAAAAAGCGAAAAAGAATTGGGAAGCCCACAAATATGTAGATATTATAGAGTTTGAATAGAAAACCAATCAACAGGCGATCACATAAGATGTAGAGTACAAAATGAAACTTGCTCCACACTCATTTAGTTGTTCATTTTTTCTGCCTCTTAACACTTATTTGCATATGAATATGAATATGAAAGAATGAAAGGAATTTGATATTAATGCCATAACGATAAATTGTACACAATAGTAACTCCAGCAACAGTCAAGTTTTATGCATTAGAGGTGAAACCCACTAAGGAATATAATCAAACAGTTTAAGTGTATGGTTGTCAAATCAGAAAAAAGTGCAGAACTAAACAAACGTAGAAGCATACAAACCATGACCACAAACTACATTTATAAATCTGATCCCTAATTTGCAACATATCAATAAATTAAAGGCATTATACAAATAATATTAGAAAAAAGATCAGCTGAAAGGAGTTAGTACATCGAATTTTTTTTTCCCATATCTAAGTTCACAAAACTCAACTTTGTTAAGTTCTCATGCATGTTCCAGTAATAATAATTTGATAGCAAAATGATTAAAACTCCAGGGAAACTAATAAGACTTGTGCTCGTTTTAAAGAAAATAACAATATGCGTAACTTTGACATCATTTGCCTTAAAGTGGGTACCTAGTATAATCTTAGATAATTTTAGTTTATGTTGATCATTTATCATTGCAAGAAATAACAGATTTAACTTATCTTAAAAAAATATTCTAAAGAATGATGTAAGGAAATATGATATGACATTAACGGAATAAACTATTTTCTTGCTAGTATGTGTAATTGGTTAAATAGTAAAACTTACCTGCGATGGTATCTTACTTTTCAAAAAGTTACCATAGTCATACACTGTCTGATACGCTTTCAGCTTTCATAATGCAACCTGTATGATTTTATAGGTTAGAACCGTAAAAATATGTTAAGCACAGCAAGTATAATAGCTGGTGGTAGGTAACCTTGGATCAATGATAATTTTAAGGAAACCAAGGGTAATTAAAAGACATAGATCGTAAAGAATGCTATATTCAAGAAAATAAAATGCAAGAATATATAATAATATTCATAATTTATTTGTACTTGTAATAGTTGTAACAGTCGAAACTTCGACCACATGGATTAATAACAAAATAGGAAAGATAGGAACCTTTTATATAGAAAAATAAACAACATAGTTACGCACTGCCTATTTTGATCATCATTTTAGTAAATTATATATTAATCTGCACTATTGCATAGTTTCATTAATCAAGTGACACGATTTTAACATTTATTCACAAATCTGGTACTAAGTATATTCAAATAAGAATAAAATTTGTCAAACCGACCGTTATGGAGGTTTGCTTACTTTGAGTTCAAAATCAATTTCTCTCTGAAGCCAAAACATGGGGCGCTTTCCTTGGCGATGTTCTTCCCGATATCCCTAATTCTTCTCCGTGTTATTTCTTCTCGATTCCGCTGTTGTTTCCTATTCGTTCTCCATATTTTTTCTCGAATCCAAACTCCCTTCTAAATACAACTCTACTTTGCCTCCCCTTAATCATTAATTTTCTGCTGCACCGTCCCGTCGTCGGTCTTCTTTTTATCAGGTATACTTCCACTAGCCCAAAGAAAAATATGCTTTGATGTTAATGATTTTATTAGGTGCGCGAGATCTAGAATGCCAATAGGGTTTCAATTATGAAATCTCCTTCAATAGTTTGTCTACACCGTTGATTTTAAATCCATATTTAGTTTTATTGCTTATGGAAGCGTCACTTTATGTTTTAAAATTGTTAATCACTGTTTTTTTGTGGTTGGATTCTAAATATAATGTGAAGCTCATGAATAATCTTATGTAACTGGAATTAGTCTTTGATTTAATTTACATCTGGTAAATAAAATTGGTAGTCTGAATTTTTTTCCATGCAGCTTTGAAACCATTTAGTTATCATACGTAGTTCTTTGGAAATAAAGGGGCCAATAGTGAAGTTTATGTATTAGTAAATATAATTCCTTCGTTCAATTGCTGTACTAAAGCACAATTATCTTGGTTCTTGTGTTTTCATCGAAGTTTAAGATTTGGATTCTTGTTTCAGTCTCGATTCTTGTGTTTGCATACCAAATGTTAATTTATATATCACAAATGGTAACAAACATATATGATTATTTCTTTACCAGTTCAATATTTTTGTGAGTATGGAACAAAAATATCAAAATATAATGCCTATACCTGCTAATTTATCAACCAAAATATCAAAATGCCTTACCAGTTTAATGTTTCCGTAAGTATAAAACATAAATTAACCCCTTTTCTTAGTAAAGTTTCAGTGTTGTAGCTTGTAAGGTATTGGTATTCTGCACCTATTGCACTTTTAAGTGATTTTACAGCTGAAATTGTTGCATTCACAGCTGTATCTCACATAAAATAAAATTAGTGGTTACTCCATATAGAAGTGGTGTAATATTCAAAATATCAAGAGAAATTAGCAGGGACTACTGTAAAATGTTTTCATTAATATGTTACAGTTAGAAGCAAAAACAATAAACAATAGTGCAATTACTAGCAACATATTACTGTGGTCCTTATATTTGAAACCGTCTTCATATATTTGGTAGATTATCAGTTATATCTGTTTTGAACTAACAGTAAGATTCAAACAAATTGCATATTAAGCATAACTTTCCCATTTTTATTCATTTGCTTTTTAGCCTAATTATGCGTGGAATGCGCCTACTGAGGAGGAATCATTTTTGGCATATGAATGTGAGCTTAGTTATCTTATTCCTTTAACAGTCTTATGCTTCTTCGTAGTTTTTGAATTTCATTTCTAGAACTGTTTTGGACGATTGATCTTTATATGTATATTTTCAAGTTGTGAAGGTCCTCCAATTCAAGAGTGGCCTCAGACCTTTTGTATATTAAAGAAGGAATTATCTTAATTTTTCTTGTTCGGTCCTGCTCAAAGCTTATTGCACTATGTATAAATTTGTGTGGTTTTACATTGTTGTTACTTGTTAGTTACTTTTGTGCACTGTGTATTCTATAACCCTACTGTATATGCTGGTATCCTATTGTTTACTGTTAAAGAAAAATGTGCATCTTTAAACAGCTTAAACATTTTGCTACAAGTTCTATTATGGACAATTTTACCAAACAGTTTCACATAGTTAGAAACTTATTATCAAATAAGATCGGGTTATGTATGACCAGTTGTCAGTAATTTCATAACTGCTTCGTTCGGATGCAACTCATGGTTGCATCCAGTATTTTTTTCTTAAAGAAAAAAATGTACGGCAAGTTGCGCCATATATTTATGCATTACAAAAAATCAAGTAGGAGTGACACAACTCATAGTATATATTAAACACCTTAACGGTCGGTTTTCCCACCGTTGTGCGGTAATACTAGTATAAAAGACAAATAATATATAACTCCCAAAGATAAGTATGTGCATTAAATACAAAGCTACGAAATGTCAGGGTGCAATGGAGTACGATGTCGTAAAATTGGCGGTTTTGAACAAACTTAGGACTTAAAAGGAAAAAATTATACAAAGAACAATGCCAAACTGTTTAAGTACGTGTCAAAATATACACGTGCCGTTACGCATGTGCCTGTGAGTGTGTATATATATCATGCATAGATTTCTTCCATTTAGATTACCAGTAGTCCAGTACCATGCATAGATTTCATTTTATTTTTTCACAACTGACATCTTCATCACTTCCTACACTTCACGGCTGGTAAGATCAAACTGAAATTCTTCTATTTATATTACTAGTTTCAAGAAGAACGGCTACTACTCCTTTGAAGGTGAGCTTTTGGATTCCTATAATGGCTTGGTCAAGTGAAATAGACTGATAATGTCTGTTAACGCAAGGGACGAAATGCTGTTAAAGAGGAAGATGACAAAAAAATCAGTTGACTTGAATATTTTTTTTACCAAACTGAGAGAAAATAACAATTGTAGTTAATCGCCAAATTAAGAGAAAGTCCTTATCAATCATATAATATATATAACTCTATATGTTCCCAACCAAGCTATACATTAAAGATAAAGCTAACATAGATAGCAATGGTCTAACCTTCTCTAGATAAATTATTTTCAAAGCAATGCTATGTAATCTCAAACAAAAACTCTGATCATAACCAGCAGCAGCGTAAGGAAGTGAGCTCAAGTTTTATTTCAAATATTACTTAATTGAAAATAGACTTCAGACTGTTTTGATAGAAATATCAACCTCTCTCTACCAATTATCAGTGCTAAGTGTATAATGTATATACAACAAATTGATGGTGATAATTCAAACTATCAAGTAATCAGAACTTTGTTATAATACAAAAATTCATAGTGGACTGTAATATTGGAAAGATAGAAGCGTTGTCATATTTACCTCATGAATTGCTCACCAAAGCGTTGTTTGAAAAATTACATAACTTACATGCAAAATAGTGGTAATAAAAACCTGAACAATAGTAATAAATATAGGCATGCTACTATGGTTAGTAGTTAAATTGCATATAAATATTTGTAAACGTTATCATATTTTTTCAGTAAGTGAGGATCTCAAAAATCTTCAGTAACAAAGAGAAAGGTGCTAAAAGTCGTTAAAAAGATAGATTTATCAGTGCTTATAATTTATTGTGAGGAAATACTTTCAATTACTTGTTCAATATTGTGTGATTCTGTTAAAAAGTGTCATATAAGTTTGCTCCTTTTGGACAGTTAAATAACAAAGAGGCCCTAAAGACAGTTAAATAATATATGATAATTTTGGTTACTTTATTTTCATGTTGTCCCATTTTCTAGTAGGTTATATTATATGAAAAAATACAATTACTATCTTTAAACATACATAAGAGTAATATCGTTACTCAGTTTGTAAACGCAGAACCAGACTGTTGACAAATATTAACATGGAAACCAAATCTCTAGGCTAAAATGTTTAGATTACTGATATGAAAAGGAACACTTATTTTGATAAGGAAGGCAATGGTTCTAATAAATTAAGATAGTGTTAACATGGTAAATGCCAAAGTTCATTATAAAACCAAAACTGTTTAAGTATGTGTAAAAACATTCTTGTTTGTTCATGACAATTAATATAGTAAGAAACTATAATTGAAATAAAAACACATGATGAAAAAAATAGAGAGCCAAATGGATGCCAATCAATTGAAAAATAAATGTAACCTTTATAGCATGCTTATATCCCATAAATATTTACCTAGCTATTTTAGAAGTGGCAAAATGATTAGGCAAATTTGAGCTTATAAACTTGTAAAGCATAGATAGGGATGAAAAGCAGCCAAGTTCACTCCATAATTGAGCCCACTAATTAAGTACATCCATAATAATTAGTATATGGAGTTTAAAGCTTTGATAGGGCTAAAAATAAGTAAAATCTACCAAATATAATTTGTAAGGACTACCAATTTGAATAGGTGATTAATTTCAAAAGGACTTTCAATATATAAGAAAATAAGTGTGGCATGCTAAAGCATAATCATATAGATGAAAACAGAAACAATATACAGAAAAGCCTTAAGGAAGTAACACGGACATACCCATCGATCAATATATCCATGATCAGCAACAATCTTTGATTGAATTCTAATGCTATGTCGTTGCTTTTTCTTTCTTTTATTCATGCAGCTCAGGCAATCTTTTTAATCGCATCATTGCTCTTTTATCCATGAAAAGGAAGAAAGGCCCAACAATCCAAAGCATTCCATGGAACTACCAACTATCACCTAAAAAATACATAGAAAAAGATACTAATTACAGTATAAATCTAAAAAAAGAAAGCCATATTGTAAAATAGAAACAAATTACATTATTTCAATGTATACCGATTTCAAAACATACCCATAGTAGGACACTCAAATTAAGCAATAACAATAATACAAACCAAAAGTAAAAAAAAAAAAAAAAAAAAAAAAAAAAAAAAAAAAAAAAAAAAAAAAAGGAACACACAGTTTGATGATCGAGTATTAACGCAGGAATTCCAAAAAAAGTGGAAAGTAATCGAAGCAGCATAAACAAAACTTATATTGACTTTGTAATGATACAATCTAATCTGGCATATATAGCATAAAAGTATAATTGGATCACTGGAAAGTAAAAAAAAGAATGTTTGCTGGATCATTTATACAAACACTTTGTGTGCATACAAAATATAAAAGAATATTTACAGCCAAAAAACATTAACATCAATCTATACAGATTACTTGTACCTAGAACTTCAGTACATGAAGGAAAACTTCATATCGGATAAAAGTGGCAGCATTAACGTGTGCAAACTCGTTAGCACTGGCAGCGAAAGTCTGCAATTTGCTCATAATCTTGAAAGGAAAAAGGAACAGTGATAGAATCAACACATATTGAGAATTAAAAGATTGAACCATACAACAGACTGAAATAAAGAAAAGCCACAAGGAAGTAACACGGACATACCCATCGATCAGTATATCCATGATCAACAACAACCTTTTATTGAATTCTAATGCTATGTCGTTGCTTTTTCTTTCTTTTATTCATGCAGCTCAGGCAAACTGCGTAATCGCATCATTGCTCTTTTATCCATGAAGAGGAAGAAAGACCCAACAATCCAAGGAATTCCATGGAATTACCAACTATCACCTAAAAAATACACAGAAAAAGATACCAATTACACTTTAATTCTAAAAAAAGAAAGCCATTGTAAAATAAAAACAAATTATAGTATTTCAATGTATACCGATTTCAAAACTTACCCGTAGTAGAATACTAAAATTAAATAACAATAATAATGCAATCCAAAAGTAAAAAAAAGGAACACAGTTCATTGATCGAGTATTAACCCAAAAATTCCAAAAAAGCTGAAAGTAATCAAAGCAGCATAAACAAAACAAATATTGACTTTGTAATGATATAATCTAATCTGGAATATATAGCATAAAAGTATAATTGGATCACTGGAAAGTAAAAATGTAACACCCCATGGCCATTAATGTCACTCACAAAGGGAATGCATTAATGTCATGAAGCGTTATAGTAGTATAGAACAGATAAATTATAAGAATAAATAAATAAAACACAGCGGAAGATAAAACTTATTTCATAACATCATAACTTCAAAACAGGCTTACATAAGTAGTCCCCGAAAACCATTACAAAAGGATCAATTGTCTTTTCCAAAAACTTCAAAGTACATAAAGAAGCAAATACTTAAATAACATAAATGCATAAATCCTCACTGAGCATAAGTAAAGCCATAAAGATGAGAGAGTCCAAAGCGATACATTTACTCTTTTCAAGCAACTGGAAAAAATCGGCACTAAGTTGTAGTATTCCCTCCTTGCAAACCTTAGGGGGAGAGGGGGTGGGGGGGGGGGGAGGAAAGAAAAGAGGTGGAAACAAAACGGGTCAGACATAAAATCTGGCGAGTCCAGTAATTTTAACAAATAATAGATAAGGTAAATGATCAAGACATAAATAGGCATCATGATATGGCTGTAACATAGATAAGGTAGATAAAAATGATGGACAAGATGATTTCGTTCCTAAGTACTAAGGCAATCCCACACCATGGCTAAGCGAACAACCCTCCAAGTACTAACCCCGA
Organism: Allium sativum; assembly: GCA_030737875.1. Taxonomy (NCBI): domain Eukaryota; kingdom Viridiplantae; phylum Streptophyta; class Magnoliopsida; order Asparagales; family Amaryllidaceae; genus Allium; species Allium sativum. The sequence continues at coordinate 527,193,273 of CM060913.1, read as the reverse complement.
AGACCGAAGTCAACATCAGACTAGCACCCAAAGGACTATCCAAGTCAACCAACATGTATTTCATTACACCGCACTTTTGCTAAGTTACACCACATTACTTAATTACACCGCACATCTACTAGTCTCTATTTACTAAAGGTTGATCCCTTCCCACTAACTGTACCCACATGAAAAACTTGGTAGTTACTTGTACCTAGCTGCTATCGTAGGTGCCGGCTTGCTCTTACCACCGCTAAGGTACCCTTACCCTACCCATTCGATCGGCTCCCTAAACCCCGTAGGCACCCGTGCTGACTCCACAGTGGGGTGTATCACTCCCCAAAGTGGCAACCCCGATACCAACATAAAATGCACGGCCATACCTACACGATGCAACAATGTCTTACCTACCAACCTGGACCCATGCATGCACATGAACCCGTTGGACTCGCGTTGTCACCGCTATTCACGTTTTGACCTCTTACGTTCAAGTCCAGTAAGCGTGCCCCAACCCCGGCCTAGTGTCGGGCCCAATTAGATTCTCAAACAGGTTACTGGTTGAAACGGGTCCCCCATCTGACACAAACCTCCCACCTATGCTTGGTCCCCACTAGGTTTTTCTCCCACTTAACCATTTTAATTTAAATGTCCATGTCTTACACATGCTATGGTTAAGTCCATACTTACATGTCATAATTTACATGTCTTATCTTATACCGGTTAAGTCCATATTTACATGTCACCCCACTTAACCCTCTAACCATACCCATGTCTTATTATGGTTAGTATTCCTTAATTCATTCCTTATGACGAACGGTGCATGACCTCCCACATTAGACCGAACGCTTTGTGGCCGCTGGATTTGCTGGGAGGTTCCGGGCAGTCTTACACAACAAACCGGGTCTAACCTCGTGTCATTAACCGTTGCGCCTACAATTCATTCCTTTGACCTCTCACATTAGACGTCCAATTGTGGCAGCTGGATTTGCCGGGCGGTTCCGGGCAGTATTACGCCACAATTGCGCCTAACCTCATGTCAAAGGTTTATTAATAATCATATTTCACTCATACCCAATTTTCATGTCATGTATATCCAATTAGACATATAAGCATGTTTATAATATTGCCTATTCCAAATTGTCACTAATTACGTATTAATTAGCCTTAATTACAAATTTACAATTATAGGCAATTTCATCAGTTCCATGTAATTCATACCCAAATATGCCAATTTCACATATTATCCAATTATCCAAAATATCCAATAATATCCAATTTTCCATATTTCACATATTTTATTTGCATTCGCGCGTATTTTTAACATAGGCTCAAAGGTAGCCTAGATCAAAAAATAAAAGGAATAGGGATAAGAAGAGAGAATCAAATCATAGAAAATTGGAATTAACAAAACATCATGAAATAAAGGGGCATGTAAACTGGCATAGAGGCATAATGACAGATTCAACATGAATAAACTAATAAAGGTATGAACTTTATATAGAAACATAGGCATATGATGACATGAATCAAAAACGTGAAGACTTGGATGAGATTTAAATTACATACATATATATGAATCCTCTTTACAACTTCATCATGTTACTTTTAATCCGATTATATTGTGAAAATCGCCGTACTCACCTTTCGTGGTTAAAGAATAGAATTATGCACTGAAATTGGTGTAGAAACGTTGCGGTGTTGCTGATTTATCTTCTTGAATTGTTGTAGAAGCTCTAATCTTTTATTTGAGTTGAAGTTGAACACTTTAGATTTGATTTAGAGGCGGCGGCTAGGGTTTAAGAAAGAATTTGACAGCATAATGGTGTCATAGATAATATTTATGAATTAGGGTTAGGTCTTAGGGTGTATATATAGGTATAGGAAGTTATTTATGCCTTAGGATTAACCCTAGAACTGATCTGGACCACTCATATGCCATATCAGACCTTAGGGCGAATTGGGCCATGGGTTGGCAGCCTAACACCCTGGATTGACCTCTAGTCGACACAGCGGAGCTCGGGTCGACTCCAAAAATGGAGCGGTTCGACTATTCCCCCACCCGATTCGCTGTTTTGAACTTTTTTTGAATATTTATTTATTTAATATATATATATATATATATATATTTCTCTCATATGCATACAAACTCTTCTTCATTTTTTACCATTTTCACATTAAACCACTTTTTGAACTGTGTTCACACTAAACCACTTTTTACCCATTCCCCTAAAATAAAAATATGGCATTGGCGGGGATCGAACTCTGTACCTCTTGTATGCAAGTCACATGTTCTAACCAAATGAGCTACTAAGTCTTTTGCTTGCAAACCTTAGAACAATGCTAAATATCATTCTTTTCACATTCCTCTTTTTCAAAAAAATTATTCTTTAATTTGTTATTTTAATATTCTCAGAAAATACGGGGTGTTACAGAAAAAATTGTTTGTTGGATCATTTATACAAACAATTTGTGTGCATACAAAATATAAAAGAAGATTTACAGCCAAAAAAACATTAACATCAATCTATAAAGATTATTTGTACCTAGAACATCAGTACAGGAAGGAAATTTCATATCGGATAGAAGTGGCAGCACTAACGTGTGCAAACTCGTTAGCACCAGCAACGAAAGCCTGCAATTTGCTCATAATCTTAAACGAAAAAAGGAACAGTGATAGAATCAAGTCATATTGAGAATTAAAAGATTGAATCATACAACAGACTGAAACAAAGAAAACTATATCTAAATACATAAGAGAAATAGAATAGAATTGACTCTCAGGTAACCATTTTGAAAAAAATACACGAAGTAGTGAAGCAATCGAAGATGGTCTTGATTCGGATCTGAAACGTAATGGTATTTTAAGTTAAAAAGCTAATTTCTTTTTCAGTTTAGTCGGAAGAAAAGAGAGGGGGAAGAGATTGAGAGCAGTGGAAGAAGACGTGCTGTGAGGAGTGGGGTGGAAAATTAACTCCGTTTGACGATACCTGTTACGTGTATGCTTCATAGCCGCTTGATATTAGTAGGAAGATTAGATCTGATCCGTTCTTTGTCTCCTAGTTTCTCCTATCAAGGGATTTTATTATATAGATGGCAACGCAAGGTATAAACAGAGATAATTTGTTTAAATAGTTCTTAATGTGCATCGACGTTAGTGATAGTCAAAATAAGAATTTTTAACGTGTCATAATGAACATAATGGATAATTAAATTTATTTATTACTTCTGTATTTATGATTACTTACTTATTTATTTATTTATTACTTATGTATGAATTATACATAACTTATTAAATATAATAAAATTTTAAAATTTCTAAGTTCCCATTTTCTTTTAGTTTGGAACTTTTTGACTTTTTTTCATAAAAAATGTAAGAATAGCTTTATATTTATTACATAAAATTCTAAATTTAACACATAAAATTTTAAATTTCATTGAAATTCCATCTCTTATTGTTATTCATTTAATATTAAATATTAGTTATCACTTTATACTTATTAATTATTAAATACAACTTTTTAATTATAATTGAATATTAATTATTAAATTTTTGATATTAATATTAATTATTTGATATTAATTATTTAGTAAGTTATTTATTAATTATTAAAAATTAAACCATGTTAACTGTAAATTTAATAATTATTAATAGTTAATTATATTAAATAATTAAGTGTAAAAAATAATTTTAGATAATAATTCATAATTAGAATTATTTATTGATAATCATTGGTGGTAAATTAAAGTTGAGTACGTAAAAAAGTTTCCATTTATAAATTATTAATCTTTAAATTGTCATTATTTAATTAGTTACTACATACTAAATATCACTTCATAAGTATTAAATTTTAGTAGTAACTAATAGTATTAATTATTACATAATTATTGAAAATTAATTATTTAATAATAATTACTAACATAATTTTTGAGAAGTAACTATTATTAATAATTATTAATTGATAATGACTAAATACTGATTATTGAATACGTACTGAACATTAATTCCTAATTAATAAATATTAATTGTTGATTTAATATTAAATGTCAAGCATTATTTATTAAGTACTAATTGTTAATTATTCAATAATAATTATTTAATATTGATTATTAATTATTATATGTAATTAATAAGTATTAACGTTAATTATAATATACAATTAAATTAAACTAATAGTTATTGACTAATTACAATATTTAATAATTTTAAATTACTTGTTGCTACTTATTAATCAGAATAAATTGTTTATTGCTATAATGCATTTGCTTCTGTTCTTAGGGAACAAAGCAAATAACATTATTTGCTTCGGTGCATTTGCTTCGGTTCAAAAGGAACCGATACAAATAACATTATTTGCTTCGGTGCATTTGCTTCAGATTTTAACACAACAGAAGCAAATGATATTATTACCTTCCGTTGTGAGTACAATAGAAGCAATCAACACATTTGCTTCAGCACATTTGCTTATGTTGTATGAAAAACTGAAGCAAACGATAGTATTTGCTTCGGTTGTGAGCACAGCCGAAGCAAATGAGGTGAAGCAACTAACCTGATTTGTAGCAGTGCCTATCGGTTATGTATACCAGTAGGTGTCTTTAATTACATAACCCTATTACATTATCTACTGGTTATGTATACCATTAGGTATTTTTAATTACATAACTTTATTGGGTTAAGTTCATGGGCATATATATACATATTACCCACCCCCTCTAAAACACCCCACTTCCGTTAAGGTCACTCACAAAGGGAATGCATTAACTTTGGTGAAGTATTTTAGGTAAAAGACACAGATAATTTACAAGAAAAACATAACAAACAGCGGAAAACTGAAATAATTTCATAAATAGCGTGGTTCAATCAAACATTACAAGCATTGTTTCAAAACCCAACTTCTAAATTATTACAATGAAACATCTGTCTTGATTTAAAACTCCAAGTACATAAAGAATCATAAAAAAGTAGTAAAGCAACATAAATCCCCAATAAAAGTGTAACCATAGCCATAACCCAAAAACAGAAAATTCAAACAATACATCTACTCTCTTCAAACTGGAAAAGGTCCGCACTAAGCCGAAGTATTCCCTCCCTGCGGACCTAGATGGGGGGGGGGGGGGACGGAAGAAAAGAAGGCGAAAGAAAATAGGTCAGACATAAGTCTGGTAAGTCCAGCGATTATTCAGCACGTAAATAAGTAAAAGGATTTTGACATGAATAAACTGAATATAGGACAATACCATTGAAATAAGATAACATAAGATAAGGCACGATAAACTGAATATAATTATCGCACTCATTTCCATTTCTCTGCACCTACTACGAATGTTTCAACTACCATCATGTGTTCATAACAAAGTGATCCCTTTCTTGATTGGCTTCTACTCGCATGCATTTCTTACTTGTTTCATTCGGCCCCGCTCGATTCTAGATACATGTGCTGGTCCCACTATGGGGTGTATCAATTCCTATGGCGGCAACCCGACACAAATTCAAGATGCACAGTGTATGCTACTGATGCCCAGTGCCTGCTTTTCCACTCCGGAGTACGTGCACACCCATACTCCTTCGGATCTACATTGTTGCGCCCCCTACCGCTATTTTGACCGCTTATAATCAGCCCAGTAATCGTGCCCCACCCTGCCTAGTTCAGGGTACTGTCATACATCTATGTGGGTTACTGCTGAAATGGGTCCCTGTTACTAGGGTTTCCTAACCAACGTTTTATAACGGTTAAATGTTCTCAAAATTTACATAATCTCACCCATTTGATTTACTAACATGTTGTATTGGTTACGTGTTGCCTTAATTAACTTAACCCTACCATTCTTAGCCTGTCTGTTCCTTAGCTTTATTTCATTCACTAAAGCACCAACCTCTCACATTAGATCTATATTGTTGCGGTCACTGGATGTGCCAGGCGGTTCCGGGCAGTCTTACACCGCAACTCAATCTAACCTCGGATTTTTGGGGCTTAATGCGCTAACCTCTCACATTAGATTTATATTGTTGCGGTAGCTGGATGTGCCGGGCGGTTCCGGGTAGTCTTACAATGCAGCTCAATCTAACCTCGGGTTAGGCATGTTCATCTTTAGCCAATTTACACATTTATCACATGTATCTAAATCTATGTGTCAAATTTTCCACAAATCTAGTAAATACAAGTTTATGCATCACTCCCAAGCTATGCCCAAAATTTACTAAATTAAATTATACCCATCTTTCCCCGCGTTATAATCGCACGTACAACATGATCCAATCTAAGTTCCGTATGAACATAGTATTCACAAATGCAAGTAAAAAGGGGAAAAATAGAGAATGAGCATAAGAATTGACATAAGGAAAAATAGGCATGTAGAGATGTACCAAATTCAAGAATCATGTTTCAATGTTGTACATTAACACTATGTGTAGACAAGCTAAACAATTCACACCATAGGTATAAAGATTAGATAGAATTGGACTTAAGAGAATTACTAATTGAATGTACAACCTGATAAGTCCCATTTGATAAATCACAATAGTCTCAGAGGCATAGGTTGTACAACATGAAAATTTCCATCCTATTAATCACAACAGTCTCACAGGCATGATAGGTTCACTTATGTTAGTCCAACAGTCTCATAGGCATGATAGGTTCTATTATGTCAGTCCAACAGTCTCATAGGCATGATAGGTTCTATTATGTCAGTCCAACAGTCTCATAGGCATAATAGGTTCTATTATGTCAGTCCAACAGTCTCATAGGCATGATACGTTCTATTATGTCAGTCCAACAGTCTCATAGGCATGATAGGTGCGGCATAATAGGTTCTATTATGTCAGTCCAACAGTCTCATAGGCATGATACGTTCTATTATGTCAGTCCAACAGTCTCATAGGCATGATAGGTGCCATTACATCAATCACAATAGTCTCATAGGCATAAGAAATTTAGATTATACAAAAGGATAGGCACGAATCAGAATTAGGCATCGTTCTAGATCCGATTATTACAGTCATGATTTCTGTTAGATGTTTAAATCTAAATAATAACTAAACTTATAGAAAAAGGATGGATCTTGTATTCTGGGATCTGATTTCTGAATTTGAAAAGATATCCTTTGATGTAGACGTTTTATTTGAAATTTTTCTAATCGATTACTAGTTTGGATTTATTTTTCTAGTTAAGAGAAGATGAAGGAAGCTAGGCTAGCTTGTAGATGAATAACATGACGACACCATAGTCTTAGGGTTTTGAGGTTAGGGTCTAGGTTTGGCTACATATATAGATGTGTAGGATTAATTCTTTCCTTTAGATTAGTCTAGGAGAAATCAGAGCCATCAAACCAAAGAGATGTGTCATCCAGCCAATCATAGCACTACACATAAGCCCTAACACCTCAGAAATTAGTCATTGGCCAATCAAAGAAGGCCACATCAGCTCACAGCTACTAAAATTCGTCACAGGAAGCAGATCTCAAAGGGGTCGACTCCCTACTGGGGGGTCGACACCTATATCGACTCCCCTATAGGGGGTCGACACCTATGTCGACTCCCGGGGAGGGGGAGGGGGGGAGGGGGGAGGAAGGGGGGTCGACACCCTAAGCGGGAATTTTCCGCTCAGCTTGTTCTGCTTGAATTTTGAATTTTGAACTGGACTTATCATTTAATTATTATTTTCTGTTTATTCTTGAAATCTTCTGAACACCATAACTTCTACATGCAGAGCCTGATTCATGCAAACTCGGACTCTATCTCAAGTAGAATTCCAAGACGAACGCAATGGCGTAACCCATTTCCCTTAATTCTTCTTCTATAAATTAAGTGTTCTTAGATTTGTTAATTTTAAAATTCACAGAAAATACGGGACGTTACATTCTCCCCTCCTTAAAGGATTTCGTGACCGAAATCTCCAAGTTAAGAAAAATGTATCCTAACATCCAACATACATCTACTCAACCATCAATCACAGCCATCCATTGTCCTTAAAAGGTTTCTAATGCTTTCATGATCATATGCATAGTGTGTGTATATGTCCTTATCTAATGCAAAATTAGGCGGTCTGCTGATTCAGTTGAACTCCTTGATGTGAATCATGTCATTGCTATGAGTCCATCATCTATGCAATTATTCCTAATTATATTTTTTAACTTCTACATGAGTGCACAATCATTCGTACAAATGCAACGTCCATATGATAACACATCAAGTTTCATTCCATATATATTCACATACGCATATGCAATATGAAAGTGACTGAGCCGATCTAGTACTTAGTGTGTGTATGTGCATCCAAGAGCAACCACTTGCAACCATCAATCATAAGATATTTCAAATACATGTTTGCATCCATTGGTTTCTACCTAAGGATCAAGAATAGGACCAAGGAAATATACTTAAGAGACAGATACAAGAATGCGTAAACTTTTGGAAAAAGAGATCAAGAATGTACCCTAAAAAAAAGTAAGGGTAGGCTGCCCGTATCTTGTCTTCTGTCTCCCATGTCGCATCTTCGTCAACATCACTCCATTGTACTTTAACTAGCTTGACCGCACGATTTCATAGCTTTTTAACTTCTGTACCCAAGATACGAGTTGGAACTCTTCTCACCATTGCTTCTCGTTCCACTTCTATTTCCTCTAGTATGCTTGGCTCCACAACTTCCGTAGACTCATGTAAGCACTTTTGTAGATGAGAGACATGAAAGACATTGTGTACTCCAGCCAATCTTTCGGGCAACACTAATTTATAAGCCGTCTTCCTAATCCTCTCAATGATAGAAAATGGCCCTACAAATCTTGGTGCCAATTTTCCTACGGACCCAAAGCAAACGACATTCTTTAAAGGAGACACTTTAAGAAAAACTCTGTCTCCAACCTCAAACTCAAAGTTGGTCCTTCTTTTATTAGTGTAGGACTTCTGTCTATCTTGTGTGGTCTTCATTCATCTTCGTATCAAGTCCACCTTCTCTGAAGTTTCTCTAATCATGTCATGCCCAAGTACGAGCTTGTTTGTAGACTCCCACCAACAAGTTGGTGATCGGCATGGTCTTCCATATAAAGCCTCAAAGGGTGCCATGCCTATGGTAGCTTGGTAGCTATTGTTGTAGGAGAACTCCACCAAAGCAAGGTGATCCTCCCATGTTCCCCCAAAATCAAGAATGCACAATCTCAAGAGATTTCTAATACTCTGTTCACCCTTTCCGTCTGACCATCGATTTGAGGGTGATAAGTAGTACTTAAGCATAGTTGTGTGCCTACAGCCTCTTGCAAACTCTTCCAAAATTTGCTCGTAAAGATAGGGTCTCGATCACTTATTATGTTGGAGGGTATTCCATGTAGTCGAACTACCTCTTTAAGATAAATGGATGCTAACGATGAGGCAGTCCTCCTGCTCTTAACAGGTATAAAGCGAGCGCTTTTAGTGAGCCTGTCCAGTATTACCCAAATACTGATATTGCCCCTTCTTGATCTAAGCAACCCATCAATAAAGTCCATCGAAATGCTATCCCATTTCCACTATGGGACCTCCAGAGGATGAAGCAGACCACTAGGCTTCTTCTGCTCTACCTTGACTTGCTGGAATATCAAGCATTTAGAGACAAACTCAGCTACATCCTTCTTCATGCCATTCCAGAAGAAAACCCTTTTTATGTCTTTATACATCTTGTCACCACTTGGGTGTATGGTCAACTTAGAATGGTGTTGTAACACCCCACGTCCATTAATGTCACTCACAAAGGGAATGCATTAACTTCCATGGAGGTTATAAGCGAATATAGAACAGAAAAATTACAACAAGACAGATAATAAATAGTACTTGGAAATCTAAAACTTCATTTTATGGCAGCGGAAATTAAACATGTTTGTTACATCATAAAACCATAGATCATAACCAAGTACAATATCCATCTTCATAAAAACAAAATACATAATCCCATTACATAAATAGCCATTAAAAAGATAACAAGCTGGACTTTACTTCAACGGTCCAAGCTTTCCAAAGAGAGATGAAGCAATTCAATCAAACTCCACTAGAGCTGGGCCCAACCTGAGGACCTGGAGGGGGAAAAAGGATAGAAATAGAGGGGGTCAGACATAAAGTCTGGCGAGTATGATAATTCTAACAATACTATTATCAAAATAACTAAACTAAGGCAAAAGATGGAAGACAAGTAAATGTCTATGAACTCTTAGGAAGATAAAGATAGCGTTTAAGACAACGTTAAAGATAACGGTAAAGGCACACCTAATTACTAACAAATGATTACTACATTGCACCGCACATTACTACACTGCACCACACCAGTCACCCTATTGTTTGATCCCACTTGCTTCACACAGAAACTTTATAAATAGCCTTACGTACCCCTAGCTGACTACATAGGTGTTGTCTGCCCCTATCTCCACTAGGTGTACCCCACTACCCACTTTCGATTGGCTCCCTACTCGTAGATACCCGTGCTGGCCCCACAGTGGGGTGTATCACTCCCCTAAAGTGGCAACCCGATACAACTTGAGAAAGCACGGCTTATACCTACACGATGCAACAACGTCTTACCTACCAGCCCGGGTCCACACACGCATACGAAACCCGTTGGACTTGCGTTGCCACCGCTCCCCGTTTTGGCCTCTTACAGTCAAACCCAGCATGTGTGTCCCGTCCTCGACTTGGGTCGATCCCACAAAGATACGTTTGGGATACTGGTCGAAATGGGCCCCCACAAGCTACCCACCTAAGCTTGTCACTAGTATATCCCACTTAACCCTCTTAGTCATGTTCATTTACATGTGTGTTTGGTTAAGTCTTACTAATCGTATTTCACATGCCACTAAGGGCACCCCCTAGATTCCTCATGCCACCCAAGGCACCTACTTAACCCCTATGTCCCACCTTACATGTTTATCTGGTTAAGTATTTCTTAATTCATTCGGGCCATAACCTCATAAAGACCTCTCACATTAGATTGGCATTTATGGGAGCTGGATTTGCCGGGCGGGTCCGGGCAGTCTTACACCATAAAAGAGTCTAACCTCGTGTCTTTACAACCGTTATGCTTTAGTTTATGCCTAGGACCTCTCAAATTGGGCTGACATTTGTGACCACTGGATTTGCCGGGCTCGTCCGGGCAGGTTTACGTCACAAACGAGTCCAACATCGTGTCCTAAGAATTGATTAACACTTAAAATCTTTTACCCCAGTTTTAATAATTCCCTATTCAAATTATTAATTAAGTCAACTTTTAATGATGTCCATCCACTTATGGCATGCAAAATCATATCAATTGCACCCCAACTTTTAATATTAAATCCTTAATATTACCCCTACCCCACGTTTATACGTTCGCTTATTCAACGCATAATATAGGCTAGACTTGTATAGTCTAACACCTAGCACAAAGATAAATTATCACAACATATAGACAATTAAAATAAATCTAATCATAATAGGGGTGAAACTTGCATAAACTACACATGTTAAGGATCAAAAGGTGTCAGCTTGTTAAATGTCTCAATTTATATCATATGATCATAGCCCAAATCTATACATAAACTTTCATATGGGATTTTTAGGCAACATAATGATGGTGTGAACTAGCATAGGATATCACATATGTCATAGCATAATTCTAGATGTCATAATAGATGTCTTGGTATATGTTCATAACTTTTCTAATCAATCTAACTTGCATATGTGACTTGTCATATAGATCAACATAACCCAAACATGATGATTTAATTAATATGAACTAACTAGCATAGATGGTAACATCATGGCCTTTTTAAGATGTATGATTCATCACAACTTAGCATAGAAACTTTCAACATACATAACATCATCATAGCATGGTTTACAACATATAAGATATCATCATCACATAACATTGGATTTACATTATACATGATAGCAAAAGGGGTTTACAACAACATATATGATAATTCACATCATCTACTCATAATCCATTCATAACTCAACCTAATTAAAATGATAATAATCTTGTTAAGATCATCATACTCACAATTTTGAGAAGAAAAGAGAGAGTTTTGCTTTGCTTTAGGGTTGAGAGAATTAGAATTGAATTTGCTTTTCTTCTTTCTTAGTTGGCGGCGGCTCCATTGATTTCCATGGCGACGGTAACTATTCTATTTTAATTAGGTTTAGGGTTAGCATTAGGATGCATTTATAGGTGTAGGAAGTTATTTAGGACCATTAGATTAACCCTGAACCATGAGAACCAATCTAATGCAAAATCTACATTTGAGCGAATCGGCCCACGGGTTGACAGCCAAACACCCTGGATTAACCCATAGTCGACCCAGCAGGGCTTGAGTCAACCTCAAAAATGGGCCGGTTCGGTTATTCCCCCTCCCAATTCGCTGTTTTGAACTTTTTCGCATATTTATTTATTTATTTTTTAATTTATATATATATATATCAATATATATATATATATCTGCGCAACTCATTTCACTTAATTCTTTTCTAAAAATTAAGTATACTTTAATTTGTGAATTTTAATGTTATAAAATTACGGGGTGTTACATTCTCCCCTCCTTAAAGGATTTTGTCCCCGAAATCTCCAAGTCAAGAAGAATGTATATCCTACCATCTAATCGTCCATCTACTCAACCATCAAACACCAGCATCCATTGTCCTTAAAAGACTTCTAATGCTTTAATGTTTATATGCACAGTGTGTGTATATGTCCATATCTAATGCAAAATTAGGCGGTCTACTGATTCAGTCGACCTCCTTAGTGCAATTCATGGTAGTGTCATGCGTCCAATATGTATGCAAAAGTTTCCTAATGATACATATTAATTCTATATGCGTGCACAACCATCCACCCGAATGCAACAACTATATGATAATTCAACCATTATACATCCATTTTACTAAATACATCCATATATATGCAATATGCAATATGAAGTGACTGAGCCGATCTGGTGCCTAATAGTGTGTGTATATGCATCCACGAGCAACCACTAACAAACACTTGCATCCACTTTGCATCCACCATACATAACATGTCTCAAACACATGTTTCAACCATAGGATTATCCTAACTAAAGGTCAAAGATACTAGCGAGTGGATATACTAAAGATAAGATAAGTACAAGCTAAGCGATAAAGGAGAAATTAAAAGACATACCCTCAAAAAGAAAAGGGTATCGTGAATGCATCTTCTCTTCTGTCTCCCAAGTAGCGTTGCTCTCATTATCTCCCCATTGCACTTTGACTAGTCTAACCTCTCGATTCCTCAACCTCTTGATCTCCGACCCAAGAATGCGTGTAGGAGCTCGTCGAATTGTCGCATCACGCTCTATCTCCACCTCTCTAAGAAAGCTCGGCTCTACCACTTCCGCGGTCTCGTGCAAGCACTTCCTCAAATGTGACACATGGAATACGTCGTGTACACCACTAAGTCTCTCGGGCAACTCCACTCTATACGCCATCTGTCCAATTTTCTCCTTAATAGGAAACGGTCCTACAAACCTTGGTGCTAATTTCCCAACGGACCCAAAGCGAAAAACGTTCCGTAATGGAGACACTTTGACAAAGACCATGTCCCCAACTTCAAACTCGAGATCTGTCCTCCTCTTATCCGCGTAAGATTTCTGCCTATCTTGCGCTGCTTTCATCCTCCTTCGAATCAAGTCGATCTTCTCCGAAGTCTCCCTAATCATATCGGGCCCAAGTAAGATCTTATTCGTAGATTCCCACCAACATGTAGGTGAACGACAAGGTCGTCCATAAAGAGCTTCGAATGGTGCCATACCAATGCTGGACTGAAAGCTGTTATTATATGCGAACTCCACCAATGGAAGATGCTCTTCCCACGTACCCCCAAAGTCTAGGATACATAGCCTCAACAAATCCTCTAGAATGCGATTCACCCTCTCGGTCTGGCCGTCCGTCTGAGGATGATATGCGGTGCCCAAACATAACTGAGTCCCTACCGCCTCTTGTAAGCTTCTCCAAAATTCACTAGTGAAAATAGCATCGCGGTCGCTCACTATGCTAGAAGGAACACCGTGCAAATGAACTATTTCTCGAACGTATACGGAGGCTAACCATGGAGCAGTCCTCTTACTCTTTACGGGAATGAAATGGGCGCTTTTAGTAAGTCTATCTACTATAACCCAAATTTCCGTATTACCCTTCCTTGATCGCGGTAACCCATCCACAAAATCCATCGAGACACTTTCCCACTTCCATAGTGGAACCTCCAATGGGTGAAGCAACCCACCGGGTTTATTTTGCTCCGCTTTTACTTGTTGGCAAACCAAGCATCTAGCGACACACTCGGCCACGTCTTTCTTCATGCCGGCCCAAAAGTAAACTCTCTTCATGTCTTTGTACATCTTGTCCCCGCCGGGATGAATGGTCATCTTCGAATGATGTGCTTCGTCAAGAATAATCTTCCTTAGGTCATCGTCTTTTGGTACACAAAGTCTACCATCCCTACGTAACCAACCCTTATCGTCTAGGGTATACCTACGGAGATGGCTTGATGACTCCCCTCCTTTGAGTTTTTCTACTAACTCAACCAACTGCGGGTCGTCCCGCTGTGCCTCGCCAATCCGTCCCAAAAGCGTAGGTCTGACCTCCAAGGATGCTAGCAAACCGGGTACGAAGTGAACGGAAGGTCTAAAGTCAAACATCGAAATGAATTCTAAACTCCGCCGCTCAACAAACAAAGGACTTAAGGATAATCTTTTTCTACTTAAGGCGTCTGCCACCACGTTACCCTTGTCAGGGGTATAGGCTATTTCGAAGTCGTAGGACGCTAAGAACTCCATCCACCTTTGCTGCCTTAAGTTCAAGTCCTTTTGAGAGAATAGGTATTTTAAAGACTTGTGGTCAGTGAATAATTCGAATTTCTCGCCAAGAAGATAATGACGCCAAGACTTAAGCGCGAAAACAATAGCGGCCAATTCTAGGTCATGTGTAGGATAATTTTTCTCATGCGCTCTCAACTGCCTTCCACCATAGGCTATTACCCTACCATCTTGCATTAAGACTGCGCCTAGTCCTGTCCCACAAGCATCAGTATAAACGGTAAACGGCTTACTTCCATCTGGCAATATTAAGACTGGGGCTGAAGTCAAAGCTCTCTTCAAACGTTGGAACGCATCATCACAATCTACGTCCCATGTGAAAACTAGGTTCTTCTTCTTCAAGCGTGTCAATGGAGCTAATATCTTTGCGACGTCTTTGATAAACTTCCTATAGTAGCCAGCCAACCGCAAGAAACTTCTCACTTCGGTAGCATTTTTAGGGACCTTCCAATCTTGGATGGCCACCACCTTCGCGGGATCCACGGCTATCCCTTCTTTGGAAACCACGTGCCCCAAGAACCGTACTTCCTTCCTCCAGAAGTGACACTTAGAAAATTTAGCCTTAAGGCTATGCGCTCGTAGGGTCTCCAACACTTCCCTAAGATGTAGGGCATGCTCTTCTTCATCCTTAGAAAAGATCAAGATGTCATCTACAAAGACTACCACGAATTTGTTAAGGTACTCCCTAAACACCCTACTCATCAAATCAACAAAATATGCTGGGGCATTTGTCAAACCGAAGGGCATCACTAGCCATTCATAGAAACCGTCCGGAGTCCTAAAGGCAGTCTTGTCAATGCTATCCTCAGCAACTCTCAACTGATGGAAACCAGTGGCTAAGTCCAACTGCAAAAACACTGAGGCGCCAACTAACTGATCGAAGAGATCGTCAATCCTCGGCAGTGGGTGTCTGTTCTTCTTAGTAAGCTTATTAAGTTCTCTATAGTCCACACAAAGTCTAAGGGACCCATCCGCCTTCGTGGCAAATACTAGTGGAGCACCCCACTCCGATATACTTCGTCTTATAAACCCCTTCTCAAGCAACTCCTTCACTTGCTTACCGAGTTCCCTCCTTTCACGTGGAGCCATGTGGCGTACTGGTAAAGATACTGGTTTCGCATTATCCACAAGATATATTCGAAAATCTATCTCCCGCTTCGGAGGCAAGCCCTTCACCTCCTCAAACACATCCGAATATTCTCGGACCACTCTAATAGATCGTAGATTTTCCTCAGACGCGTCAAGCGATTCTAGATAACTTAGCATAACCGAATTTATGGCATTACAGAAGATTTCGAGAGTGTTGCCAAGGCGAGTCACGAGCCTAACTACTCTCCTTTCACAATCAAGAACGGCCCCATTTCTGGATAACCAATCCATTCCTAAAATTAGCCCATAGCCCGTGAAGCCCAATACATAAGCATCACATCTAAATTCAATGCTAAGTATGGAAATTTTCAAATCCAAACACATCATAGACAAATAAGCTGAGCCCCCAATTGGATTCGAAACAACTAAGGGATCCTCTACTAAACTGGTGTTTAAGTGCAGTGATTCAACTAATGATGTAGAGATAAACGAATGTGATGCGCCCGAATCGAATAAGGTACGGACAGGATGATCAAACAGAAAAACTAAGCTTTCAACAGAAATGGTTCTACCTCGTTCTTGCAGCGGTGGGACCGCGAGAGCCTGAACTTGTCCCCTAGCCTGCCCTAGTGCCATAAGAGCCTGCACGTGTCCTCCCGAGGTAGCTCCTGCCCTCTGCCCCTTCTTTGGGCAGTCCTTCACTAAATGTCCTGCATCGCCACAATGAAAACAGCCTGTCTTCTTTTTCTTTCGGCAATCCTTGCTGAGATGGCCTGGGGTTCCACAGTTAAAGCACTTCTTCTTTCCCTTGCCATTATTGTCTTTTCCACCCTTCTTGTTTTGCTGTTGTGGTTTCTTCTGATCCCCCTTCTTCTCGGGTGCCTTATCAGCTTTAGCGCTTTTCTCCTCATGCATGAGCGCCATTTCTACTAACTTCTCAAAGGTGGCCCCCATCGGGATGTGGGTCATAGCCAACCCTTGCAATGGTTCATTCAAGCCATTCACGAACCTTAGAGCCTTCTTCTCCAGCGTGTTTACTAAGTCCAACCCAAACCTTGCTAACTGATTAAATTTATTGACATATTCTTTCACTGATGAGCTTCCTTGCTTCAATGTCAAGAACCTTTCCATATATAGATTTTCTTCCGCCCTTGAGAGAAACTTCGCCTCGAACCTACGTCTGAAATCCGCCCAAGAGTCAACAGGATGCTCCCCATTAGTGACCTCCCACCAAAACGAGGCCTCTCCCTTCATCAACCAAGCTGCTAAACGAACTCTCCTCCCTTCTTCTACTTCAAAGATTTCTAGCAATTCTTCCACCTCCTTAAGCCAATCTCTAGCTTCCATAAACGTTTCTGACCCTTGAAATCGTTTTCCACCCATAGCCTTGAATTCCTTGCACGTCTTTGCAAAAGTATCTACGCGAGGAGGAGGAGGAGGAACGGGTGCAACTGGTGGTGGAGGAACATTGGCTGGACCTGCAGCGGCCCTAGCCTCCAATAGCCTCCTATACCATCCTGGTATCGTTACACCGTCGGGTAGATTAAGATCTCCAGCCATGCTGAAACGAAAAAGGAAAGATTCAAAATGGAGAATTCGAAAGATAAAGATATGTGGCTATTGGGGATTATGTTTTTCTTAAAAACTTTTCTCTTAAAATTTCTCATTAAAACATGTTTTTGAAAACACTTCTTCCAAAAATAACTATTTTTCTAAAGTATTTTTATCTGTTCTGGTAACCTTAAGCTCTGATACCACGTGTAACACCCCACGTCCATTAATGTCACTCACAAAGGGAATGCATTAACTTCCATGGAGGTTATAAGTGAATATAGAATAGAAAATTTACAACAAGACAGATAATAAATAGTACTTGGAAATCTAAAACTTCATTTTATTGCAGCGGAAATTAAACATGTTTGTTACATCATAAAACCATAGATCATAACAAAGTACAATATTCATCTTCATAAAAACAAAATACATAATCCCATTACATAAATAGCCATTAAAAAGATAACAAGATGGACTTTACTTCAACGGTCCAAGCTTTCCAAAGAGAGATGAAGCAATTCAATCAAACTCCACTAGAGCTGGGCCCAACCTGAGGACTTGGAGGGGGAAAAAGGATAGAAATAGTGGGGGTCAGACATAATGTCTGGCGAGTATGATAATTCTAACAATACTATTATCAAAATAACTAGACTAAGGAATAAGCTGGAAGACAAGTAAATGTCTATGAACTCTTAGGAAGATAAAGATAGCATTTAAGATAACGCTAAAGATAACGGTAAAGGCACACCTAATTACTAACGAATGATTACTACACTGCACCGCACATTACTACACTGCACCACACCAGTCACCCTATTGTTTGATCCCACTTGCTTCACACAGAAACTTTATAAATAGCCTTACGTACCCCTAGCTGACTACATAGGTGCCATCTGCCCTATCTCCACTAGGTGTACCCCACTACCCACTTTCGATTGGCTCCCTACTCGTAGATACCCGTGCTGGCCCCACAGTGGGGTGTATCACTCCCCTAAAGTGGCAACCCGATACAACTTGAGAATGCACGGCTTATACCTACACGATGCAACAACGTCTTACCTACCAGCCCGGGTCCACACACGCATACGAAACCCGTTGGACTTGCGTTGCCACCGCTCCCCGTTTTGGCCTCTTACAGTCAAACCCAGCATGCGTGTCCCATCCTCGACTTGGGTCGAGCCCACAAAGATACGTTTGGGATACTGGTCGAAATGAGCCCCCACAAGCTACCCACCTAAGCTTGTCACTAGTATATCCCACTTAACCCTCTTAGTCATGTTCATTTACATGTGTGTTTGGTTAAGTCTACTAATCGTATTTCACATGCCACTAAGGGCACCCCCTAGATTCCTCATGCCACCCAAGGCACCTACTTAACCCCCATGTCCCACCTTACATGTTTATCTGGTTAAGTATTTCTTAATTCATTCAGGCCATAACCTCATAAAGACCTCTCACATTAGATTGACATTTATGGCAGCTGGATTTGCTGGGCGGGTCTGGGCAGTCTTACACCATAAAAGAGTCTAACCTCGTGTCTTTACAACCGTTATGCTTTAGTTTAGGCTTAGGACCTCTCACATTGGGCTGACATTTGTGACCACTGGATTTGTCGGGCGGGTCCGGGCAGGTTTACGTCACAAACAAGTCTAACCTCGTGTCCTAAGCATTGATTAACACTTAAAATCTTTTACCCCAGTTTTAATAATTCCCTATTCAAATTATTAATTGAGTCAACTTTTAATGATGTCCATAATTGGCTCAATTATGGCCATCCACTTATGGCATGTAAAATCATATCAATTCAACCCCAACTTTTTAATATTAAATCATTAATATTACCCCTACCCCACGTTTATACGTTCGCTTATTCAACACATAATATAGGCTAGACTTGTATAGTCTAACACCTAGCACAAAGATAAATTATCACAAAATATAGACAATTAAAATAAATCTAATCATAATAGGGGTGAAACTTGCATAAACTACACATGTTAAGGATCAAAAGGTGTCAACTTGTTAAATGTCTCAATTTATATGATATGATCATAGCCCAAATCTATACATAAACTTGCATATGGGGTTTTTAGGCAACATAATGATGGTGTGAACTAGCATAGGATATCACATATGTCATAGCATAATTCTAGATGTCATAATAGATGTCTTGGTATATGTTCATAACTTTTCTAATCAATCTAACTTGCATATGTGACTTGTCATTTAGATCAACATAACCCAAACATGATGATTTAATTAATATGAACTAACTAGCATAGATGGTAACATCATGGCCTTTTTAACATGTATGATTCATCACAACTTAGCATAGAAACTTTCAACATACATAACATCATCATAGCATGGTTTACAACATATAAGATATCATCATCACATAACATTGGATTTACATTATACATGATAGCAAAAGGGGTTTACAACAACATATATGATAATTCACATCATCTACTCATAATCCATTCATAACTCAACCTAATTAAAATGATAATAATCTTGTTAAGATCATCATACTCACAATTTAGAGAAAAAAGAGAGAGTTTTGCTTTGCTTTAGGGTTAAGAGATTTAGAATTGAATTTGCTTTTCTTCTTTCTTAGTTGGCGGCGGCTCCATTGATTTCCATGGCGACGGTAACTATTCTATTTTAATTAGGTTTAGGGTTAGCATTAGGATGTATTTATAGGTGTAGGAAGTTATTTAGGACCATTAGATTAACCCTGAACCATGAGAACCAATCAAATGCAAAATCTGCATTTGAGCGAATCGGCCCACGGGTTGATAGTCAAACACCCTGGATTAACCCCTAGTCGACCCAGCAGAGCTCGGGTCGACCTCAAAAATGGGCCGGTTCGGTTATTCCCCCTCCCAATTCGCTGTTTTGAACTTTTTCGCATATTTATTATTTAATTGTTAATTTGTATATATATATATATCAGTATATATATATTTCTCTGCGCAACCCATTTCACTTAATTCTTTTCTAAAAATTAAGTATACTTTAATTTGTGAATTTTAATGTTATAAAATTACGGGGTGTTACATGTGTGCCTCAGTCTTCCATCCCGTCTCAACCAATCCTTGTCATTGATGGAGTATCTATTGAGGTAACTAGAAGTCTCACCTCTAATTAGCTTATCCATCACATCAACTAGCTGAGGGTCTTCACGTTGTGCGGTTCCTATTGAGTCCAAAAGAGTAGGCTACACCTCTAGCGATGCTAACAAACCAGGTGCAAATACAAAGGTGGGTCTAAAGTCTAAGTTTGCTATGTACTTCAAGCTTTGCCTTTCTACAAAGAGAGGACTTAAGGTCATCTTTTTCCTACTTAAGGCTTCTGCTACCACATTGCCCTTGCCAAGTGTATAAGCAATCTCAAAATCGTATAAGGCAAGAAATTCCATCCACCTTTGTTGCCTTAAGTTAAGATCTTTCTATGAGAAAAGGTACTTTAAAGATTTATGGTCAGTAAACAATTCAAACCTTTCTCCTAGCAGGTAATGATGCCATGACGTAAGAGTGAAAACAATGGCAGCTAGTTCTAAATCATGTGTTTGGTAGTTTTTCTCATGTACCTTCAACTTCTCTCCTCCATAACAAACTACTCTACCCTCTTGCATCAACGCAGTGCCCAATCCTATACTGCATGCATCTGTGTATAGAGTAAACATCTTACTCCCAACGGGCAATGTCAGAACCAGAGCTGTTGTTAGAGCCCTTTTCAGTCGCTGGAAAGCAACATCGCAATCCAAATCCCAAGAAAAAGTTAGGTTCTTCTTTATCAACCTAGTAAGTGGGGCTGAGATCTTTGCTAAGTCCTTAATAAACTTTCTGTAAAAGCCTGCTAGCCCGAGGAAACTTCGTACTTCGGTTGCATTCCGTGGGATCTTCCAATCTTGCACCGCAACTACTTTTGCAGGATCCACAGTTGTCCCCTCTTTTGACACTACATGTCCAAGAAACCTTACTTCATCTCTCCAAAAATGACATTTGGAGAATTTTTCTTTCAGCTGATGTGCACAATGAGTATCCATAACTTCCTTCAAATGCAAAGCATGTTCTTCCTCACTTTTTGAGAAAATCAAAATGTCATCCCTGAAGACCACTACAAATTTATTAAGGAACTCTCTGAACACCCTACTCATCAAGTGTACGAAGTAGGAAGGTGCGTTTGTCAAGCCGAAAGGCATGAAAAGCCATTCGAAGAAACCATCCGAGGTCCTGAACGCAGTGTTATTTATGTTGTCCTTAGCCACTCTTAGCTGATGAAATCCGATGGACAGATCTAGTTGGGAGAAAACTGAGGCACCTACGAGCTGGTCGAACAAGTCGTCTATTCTAGGAAGTGGGTGCCTATTCTTCTTGGTCAATTTGTTTATCTCCCAATAGTCCACGTACAGGCGAAGTAAACCATCTGCTTTGGTTGCAAACACCACTGGAGCACCCCATTTAGAAATACTCCGCCTTATGAACCCCTTTTCAAGCAACTCTTTAATTTGCTTGCTGAGCTTTTTCCTTTCCCTTGGAGCCATGTCTCTAATGGGTAAAGCAACAAGTTATGCATTATCAACAAGGTATATGCGAAAGTCTATCTCTCGCTTCGGAGGTAAACCCTTCACCTCTTCAAAGACAACGAAGTATTCATAGACCATTCTAAAAGATTGCAAGTTTTCAATAGACGCATCAAGAGACTCTAGGTAACTAAGCATAATAGAATTCATGGGATTACAAGATATTTCGAGAGTGTTACCGAGGTGAGTCATAAGTCTAACTACTCTCTTTTCACAATCGAGGACGGCACAATTACTGGATAACCAGTCCATGCCTAGAATCAACCCATAGCCCGTGAAACCCAAAACATAAGCATTACATCTAAACCCAATGCATAGTATAGAAATTTCCAAATCCAAACAAATCATGGACAAATAAGCTAAGCCCCCAATTGGATTTGAAAAAACCATGGGTTCCTCTACTATACTGGTATCTAGGTGTAGAGATTCAACTAAAGCAGTAGATATAAAAGAGTGCGATGCGCTAGAATAAAAAAGAGTACGAACTGGATGATCAGAAAGATAAACTAAACTCTCAACAGAAATATTTCTACCTCTTTCTTGCGGAGGTGCCACGAGAGCATGAATTTGTTCTCCAGAAGTGGGTCCAGTCCTCTGGCCTTGCCCTTGCCTTTTTGGGCAATCCTTAGCCATATGCCTGTCTTGCCGCATTAAAAGCGACCACCCATCCTCCTTTTCTTCTTTTTGTAGTCCTTAATCAAATGTCCAAGTATGCCACAAAATTTACATTACCTCTTCTCACAGGGTTTGTTATTCTTCCCGCCTTTCTTGGAATATGTCTTCTTATTCTGCGATCCCTCCACTTTCTTGTGTAGTGGTTCATCCATCTTTGCCTCTTTCTTGCCACCCTTGTCTTCCTCCTGTAACAGTGCCATGTCCACCAGTCTCTCAAAAGTCGCACCCATAGGTATATGGGACATAACTAGGCTGTCCAGCGGTTCATTCAAACCATTCATGAAACGGAGAGCCTTTTTATATGGAGTGTTTACAAACTCCAGTCCGAATCTAGCCAGCTGATTGAATTGGTTGACGTATTCCTTAACCGATAGGCTTCCCTGTTTGAGTGCTAGGAACTTCTCCATCTATAGGCTTCGTTCAGCTTGCGAGAGGTACTTCATTTCAAATCTCCTTCCGAAATATTCCCAAGTTTCAACTTCTCTTTCAGCATTAGTAACTTCCCACCATTAAGAGGCTTCGTCCTTAAGTAACCATACAGCCAATTGTATCTTCTGCCTATCGTCCACTTCGAAGATAACAAACAATTCTTCTATTTCCTTGATCCAGTTTCTTACTTCCACAAATGACTCAGTCCCATTAAAGTTCTTTCCACCTATAGCTCGAATGTCCCTACATATCTTTGAGAAAGCATTCACCCGCGGAGGAGGAGGAACGACTGCAGTTGGGGGAGGAGGAATGTCTGCTGGGCCTGCGTCATTAGCCCTAGCCTCCAGATACCTTCTGAACCAGCTAGGTATCGGTATGCCCTCGGGAAGGTTAAGATCCCCAGACATGCTGAAACAAAAATAAATGGTTCAAAACAAAGGATAGAAAGATAATGCATATGGTGTAACACCCCACCTCCGCCAGTGCCACTCTTGCAAGGGCACTGACTTTGGAGGGGCGTTTGAATCAGGTAAACATGCAAAATGATATATCAAGGCAGAACAAGAACATATGTATATATGTAAACAGAGTAAATAACATAGATAAAACAGCGGAAGATTTAAACCATTTCAAAACAAGTCTGGTACAACATAATATCAATTTTCCCAATAAACAAGTCTAGATAAAACAACAACATCTGAAAACAGAAATACATAAGTGCTATCCCCAAAATACGTGAGAACCATAGCTAGCTTCATGTAGAAAGCGTACATGTACTGAAATCCCACAAGCAAGTAATCCAAAATCCAAGCTAGGCTCCTGTATTCCCTCCCTGAGAACCTGGAGGGGGGAAACGGAAGAAAAGAGGCGGAAGAAAACAGGTCAGTCAAAAAGACTGAGTAAGCCCTACTACAATCAATGTAAACTGATAAAGTTAACTGGTATGGGCAGCAAGGGATGAACATAAGGATAACAACATACTAGCATGATGATTAACTATCAAGGTAGATAAAGGTGTCATCGCATAATCAGGATTAAGGTTTTGCACCACAGGTGTACTAGTAAACTAACATGACTTGAATAAACGAGTATTGATCTCTTGGCCCAAGCTTTGGCCCAATAACATGAAGTGACCCCAATACGAGGTCCAAAGTGTAAACAAGAAGTGATCCCCAGGCCCAAGTTTGGCCCAACATCAAGAATGACCCAAACCAAGGTCCAACTAGCACGGTCTAGTCGATCGGCTCCCTATAAGCCTATCTCGTCAAGTGTCTGTGTCATACGGCCCAACTACGAAGTGTAGCTAAACTGTGCTAGGTCCACCCTAGGGTGTATCAAGTCCTAGGGTGTCAACCACCGACACAAACCAAGCACGCACAGTTTAAACCTACTGGTGCCCGTGCCTGCTTTTTCAACTCCGGACCATGTGCACGATCATGGCCCGCCTGAACCCACACCGGCGCACCTACTCAGCCGTCGTTTGGTCGCTTACATGGAATCCCAGTAATCGTGCCCCTCCCTAGCCTAGTCCCTAGGGTCTCATGATACAACTAAGAGGGTTACTGGTGCAAAGAACCACGCAACTAGGGTTTCCTTAATGGGTTAACGTGGTTAACCCAACTCATTCAAGTACCAAGTTGGTTAAGTGTACCCAAGGTTCATGACTTAACCCTGCCAACCCATCGTGTTTTCATTGGTTAAGTATTCCAGCGGTCCACGACTTAACCCTAATCACAAGGCATTAATTAATTAATGCGCCTTAACCTCTCACATTAGACTTTGTTGTGGTTACTAGTTAAGCCGGCGGGTCCGGGTAGCTTTACACCACAACTTGGTCTAACCTCGGGTTCAAGGTACAACATGACCAACTTCTCACATTGGGTCTTATTTTTGTAGCAACTAGTTAAGCCGGTCGGTTCCGGGTAGGTTTACGCTACAAACTCAACCCAACCTCGAGTTGGTCACACTTATCTTTTCTAAGTGTCATGTCCACCATGTTTCCAAAACACATTACAAGTTTTTCAAGCAATTGGGTAGACCTAACTTAATAGGTAAATTCCCAATGGGTAGACCTAACTTAATAGGTAAATTCCCAAGCTTACGTTTTTATGTCTTTTAAGTTTACCCAACCCCAAACGCAATCCCATCGCTTACATATCGCAATATCGCATAAAGGATAGAAAGAGGGAACTTGGCATAATCATGACATAGAGGTGTTGGAGCCACAAGTTAAACATGGTGGCATATGGGACAAAGATGTGATCATAAACTTGCATATCTTGTTATCAACTTGCAAAATATTCATAAGCATGCATAACATCATTTTAACTTGCATAGTGTTCATATGCATACATAACATGGTTTCAACTTGCATAAAGTTCATATGCATGCATAACATCATTTTAACTTGCATAGTGTTCATATGCATGCATAACATGATAGCATGAACAAAATGTTCAACCCAAACTTGCATAACATACTTGCATACCACAACATGACATACTTGCCTAAAAACTTGCATATTACAACATGATAAACTTGCATATCAACTTGCATATTACAACATGATAAACTTGCATATCAACTTACATAGCATATGACAACTTGCATATCAAACTTGCATACAAAACTTGCATAGCATATGACAACTTGCATATCATACTTGCATAATAAAACTTGCATGACATATGACAACTTGCATATCAAACTTGCATACAAAACTTGCATGACATATGACAACTTGCATATCAAACTTGCATACAAAACTTGCATGACACATCATAGGAAACTTGCATAACACATCATAGAAAACTTGCATATCATACATTTAACTTAAAAGTTCAAGTATGAAAGTAATAGGGCTTACAATGCTTATGCGGGCTCAAATGAGTATAGCAAATGTAAGAAACCCCTTATGCAACAAATTAAAACCCCAAAATGCAAGCAAACTTGATCAAGACTCCTCCTTTATGATGCCAATAGAGAAACAAGACTTTAATGCAAGCTAAAGAGGATCATACAAGCCTAAATACACTTGTATGCATGGAAAATCACTTAGGAATTGATTTAGGAATTGTATGAAGAGAGTGGAGGCCATGAGAGGTTTGATTTTGACATAGTTTAGTTGCTAGAATGAATAATGAATGATTTAGGGTAGGTTAGGGTCTTATTTATAGATTAGGTGAGTGTTTTAGGCCCTTAGATTAATCCTAAATTAGATTAGGACCCTTAGATTTCGGAACCTTCCAGAAACCAGCCCTAAGACCAAGCCCAAACCCCAAACTGGTGCACCCAACCACAGAACTCTCTAGAAACTGTGCAGGTTTCCTGGCTCGACACGGGCGCACTTCCCAAGTGCGCCAGTGTAAAAATGTGTTGGCGCACTTCACAAGTGCGCCAGTGCATTTTTTGTGTTGGCGCACTTCACAAGTGCGCCAGTGCATTCTGGCTAGTTTTCGGGTTTTTCTGCCTAACTTCGTTCGTCCATATCTTCTTCATACGGACTCCGATTTTCGAAAACTCGGACTCTATTTCGCGTATTTTTCCGAGATGAACGCAATGGCATAGCCCGTTTCCCTTGATTCAGATTTTAGAATTAAATTCTGCCTCAATTTATGTTATAACAGGTTATTGAAAATACGGGTTGTTACATTCTCCCCTCCTTAAGGGATTTCGTCCCCGAAATCTTCAAGTTAGGAAGAACGTATCCTACCATCCAACATCCATCTACTCAAAACATCATCCACGAGCAATCATTGTCCTTACAAGATTCTAAATGCTAGATGAACATATGCAAAGGTGTGTGTATATGTACTTATCTAATGCGAATATCATCAATGCAAATTGTGTTAGTGAAATGAATCCATATGTATGCAATTCCTAACATAATGTATATCATCTATATGTGTGCACATAACATACACCCATATGCAACATCCATGTGATAACACACAATTTTCATCCATGAATAAGCATAAACACTCATGCATATGCAATATGAGGAGTGTGTGAGCCGATCTAGTGCCTAATCGTGTATAATGCATCCACGAGTAACCACTTGCAAACACTTGCAACCACTTGCAACCATCAAGCATAACATGTTTCAAAAACATGTTTCAACCAAAGGGTTTCTACCTAAGATTCTCATGACAAGATTAACACGATAAACTAGATAAACAAGACAAACATGGATAGCAAAAGATGTGCTAAAGAGATCGGGAGGATAAGCAAGATATACTCCTTTTGGATTACAAGAAATCCTTTCCTAACCCAACCCATATTCCATAAAAGCCCAAAAGGTTTAGTCATCCTAACGGACCCCTTCAAACCCTGACATGTATTACTAGCCAATAAGCCATACCTCCCGACAGAAGTAGGACCGAAAATGGGACCGAGAGGATATACATAAAAAGATAATATGCGAGTAAGTTCCGCAGGAAAACAAGGATCAAGGATATGCTCTTAAAAAGAGATATGATGCGCGTATCTAGCATTCAGTCTTCTAAGTCACATTTCCTTGAGCTTAACTCCACTGTGCTTTGACCGTCTTTTTTCTTACTCTTCTATCATTCTTGGATTAAACATAACCATGACCTCATGGATTCGTGCAAGCTCTCCAAAATTCACTAGTGAATCCTGGATCTCGTCTACTTACTATAAAGTATTCTACGCAGCAGAATTTTTCTTGGAAATACCAATCCATGTTGCCAATTGCTCTTACCAACAGGATTTTCTATAACTCATGCTTGAACGAAATGGGTCATCCGCCTACGAATGGTAGGCTGTACTTAGATTCAGTTGCTTGCCCATGACTTCCCGTAGACTATCTCAAAACTTGACTGGTGAAGATTGAGTCGTGGTTACCAACTATACTTTACGGAACCTCGTGCAACCGCTTTATTTCTTGAAAGTAAACTGTCGTTAGCTATGATGCAATCCTTTCGCTCTTTACCGGAGTGAAATGAGCACTCTTCGTGAGTCTACCTACTATGACCCACATGCTCGTATTCCCTTTTCCTTGATCTAGGCAGTCCATCCACGAAATCCTTCATGACGCTTTACTACTTCCATTGCGGGGACCTCCAATGGATGTAATAGCCCACCGGTCTTTTTATGACTTGGCCTTTAACCTGTTGGCCCAACATGCACCTTGGGACAAACTCGGCCACTTCCCTGTGTAATGTGCATCTTCAAGAGCCTTCTTTCTCTCAATGCGTCCTAGCTATCCCTTGTCATCTATAGCGAGGTGTCCTAACATCTCGCCTCGAATCAACTTGTTCATGATCTCGACTAACTGCGGGTCTTCTTTCTGTGAAGTCCCTACTTGATCCAGAAGGGTAGGTCTAAGCTCAAGGGACGCTAACTAACTAATTAAACTGAGAGAACTTCTTATTTCAATTGTCCTCGTCGGAGCTTTCCGATCTTGAACTGCAACCACTTTAGCAGGATCCACCACTAAGCCTTGCTTAGAAACTATATGCCCAAGAAATCTAACTCCTTTTTCTCCAAAATGTCATTTGGAGAACTTGGCCTTCAACTGATGCGCTCTGAGCGTATCCATCACCTCCACAAGATGCCTTGCGTGCTCTTCCTCATCCTTTGGGAAGATCAGAATATCATCTACGAAGACTACCACAAACTCGTTCAGGAACTCCCTAGACACCCTACTTACCAAGTCCACGAAGTATGCGGGTGCATTAGTCAAGCTGAACGGCATGACAAGCCATTCGAAGAATCCTATTTGGAGTTCTGAACGCAGTCTTGTCTATACTATCCTCAGCTACCCTGAGCTGATGGAATCCAGTAGCAAGATCAAGAGAGAACAGATGTTCCTACAAGCTGATCAAACAGATCATCGATCCTTGGCAATGGTTTTCTATTCTTCTTGTTCAACTCACGATAATCAACATACGGGCGAAGCGAACTGTCCACATTAGTAGCGAATACTACTAGAGCACCTTCCTCGGAAATGCTTCATCGAATGGAGTTCTTCTCAAGCAACTCCTTCACTTGCTTACTTAGCTCCTGTCTCACGGGACCATGTGCCTTACCGGCCACATAACTGGCTTGGCATTATCAACCAGATAAATGCGGAAATCTATCTCTCGTTTAGGGGTAACCCCCTTCACTTCACCCAAGATATCAGGATATTCTCGGACCACCCCCACCGATTGCAAACTATCGATAGACGAGTCGAGGGGTTTAAGATAACACAACATGACGAGACTCATAGGGTTACTAGAAATTCCTAGGGTATTACCGAGGCGAGTCATGAGCCTCACAACCCTATGCTCAAAAATCAAGAATGGCTCCAAAACTGGACAACCAATCCATGGTCAAAATCAACTCGTACCCCATGAAACCGAGAATACAAGCATCACACGAGAACTCTACACTAGAGATAGAGTTTTTCAAATCCACGTAGATAATAGACAAGTGGGCGAAAACCCCAATTGGATTTGAACCACACACAGGATCATAAACTAGACTAGTACTCAGGTGCAAACTTTCAACTAGATCAGATGAAATAAGCTATGCGATGCACCAAAATCAAACAAGGTACGAACAGGAAAATCAGAAATGTATACAAGGCTTTCAACAGAAATACTACCTCGATCGGGAACTGGAGCAGCATTGAGAGCATGAACTTGCCCTCTCGAAGGTCCAGCACGCTGAGTCTGACCCTGGCCTTGCCCTTGCTTCTTCGGGCAATCCTTACTGAAATGTCCAGTCTCACCGCAGAAAAAGCATTCACCATTATTCCTTTTTCTCTTCCGACAATCCTTACTAAGATGCCCAACTGAACCGCAATAATGGCACTTCCTCTTGTTGTTCTTGCCCTTGTTCTTATTGCCTTGACTGCTCTGACCGCTTGGATTACCCTGATTTCCTTTCCACTGGGAATCAGTCTTCTTGGCTTGAGTATCATTCATCTTGATCTCCTCCTTGTCACCCCTACTCTCTTCATTAAGTAGGGCCATATTCACCAAACTCTCAAAAGTTGCCCCCAAGGGTATATGAGTCATGGCCAAACCATGTAATGGCTCGTTTAATCCTAGAGCAAAGTATAGGGCCTTCTTCTGAGCTTTGTTAACTAAGTCTAAACCGACCTGAGCCAGTTGATTAAACTGATCTATGTATTCCCTAATAGTCATGTCCCCTTGCCTCAGTGATAGGAACCTTAGTCCAAACTTTCCCCGAAAGTCTTCCCAAGTCTCAATTGGCCTAGTAACGGTGGTGACCACCCACCAACGTGCAGCTTCTTCCTTTAACAACCACACTGCTAATAAAACCTTCCTACGGTCATCTATATTAAAGAAGGTAAAAAGATCTTCGGTTTCTTTCAACCAATTCCTTGCCTCCACATAAGTCTCGGTTCCAAAGAAATTCTTGCAACCCATCGCCTTAAAATCTTGGCAAATCTCTGCGAAGTCAGTTTGAGGATGCTGAGGGGAAGGAGGAAGAGGAACCTCAGCGACAGGAGGAAGAGGAACATCAACTACTGGAGGAGGAGTAATATTTGCGGGGCCGGCTTCGGTCGCCCTAGCCTCCAAAAGTCTCCTATACCAAACAGGTACGCGTACTCCC
Source organism: Allium sativum (assembly GCA_030737875.1). Lineage (NCBI taxonomy): Eukaryota > Viridiplantae > Streptophyta > Magnoliopsida > Asparagales > Amaryllidaceae > Allium > Allium sativum. The sequence goes on along the minus strand of CM060913.1, from coordinate 527,162,546 downwards.
TCCGGAATGGCAAAGTTATCGGTCATACTGAAAACGAAGAAAAAGATAGATTTAGAATGGAGAAAAACGAAGGAATTTTGCTAATGGCTTTTTGGGGAATAGCCTTTAAAATAAACTAGACTTTTCTTTGGAAAATACTTTATACTTGGTTTTGAAGATAGTTTTCCAAAAAGTTTTAAAAAAACCTTTTTGTTCTTTCTCGTAAACCATATGCTCTGATACCAAATGTAACACCCCACCTCCGCCAGTGCCACTCTTGCAAGGGCACTGACTTTGGAGGGGCATTTGAATCAGGTAAACATGCAAAATGATATATCAAGGCAGAACAAGAACATATGTATATATGTAAACAGAGTAAATAACATAGATAAAACAGCGGAAGATTTAAACCATTTCAAAACAAGTCTGGTACAACATAATATCAATTTTCCCAATAAACAAGTCTAGATAAAACAACATCATCTGAAAACAGAAATACATAAGTGCTATCCCCAAAATACGTGAGAACCATAGCTAGCTTCATGTAGAAAGCGTACATGTACTGAAATCCCACAAGCAAGTAATCCAAAATCCAAGCTAGGCTCCTGTATTCCCTCCCTGAGAACCTGGAGGGGGGAAACGGAAGAAAAGAGGCGGAAGAAAACAGGTCAGTCAAAAAGACTGAGTAAGCCCTACTACAATCAATGTAAACTGATAAAGTTAACTGGTATGGGCAGCAAGGGATGAACATAAGGATAACAACATACTAGCATGATGATTAACTATCAAGGTAGATAAAGGTGTCATCGCATAATCAGGATTAAGGTTTTGCACCACAGGTGTACTAGTAAACTAACATGACTTGAATAAACGAGTATTGATCTCTTGGCCCAAGCTTTGGCCCAATAACATGAAGTGACCCCAATACGAGGTCCAAAGTGTAAACAAGAAGTGATCCCCAGGCCCAAGTTTGGCCCAACATCAAGAATGACCCAAACCAAGGTCCAACTAGCACGGTCTAGTCGATCGGCTCCCTATAAGCCTATCTCGTCAAGTGTCTGTGTCATACGGCCCAACTACGAAGTGTAGCTAAACTGTGCTAGGTCCACCCTAGGGTGTATCAAGTCCTAGGGTGTCAACCACCGACACAAACCAAGCACGCACAGTTTAAACCTACTGGTGCCCGTGCCTGCTTTTTCAACTCCGGACCATGTGCACGATCATGGCCCGCCTGAACCCACACCGGCGCACCTACTCAGCCGTCGTTTGGTCGCTTACATGGAATCCCAGTAATCGTGCCCCTCCCTAGCCTAGTCCCTAGGGTCTCATGATACAACTAAGAGGGTTACTGGTGCAAAGGACCACGCAACTAGGGTTTCCTTAATGGGTTAACGTGGTTAACCCAACTCATTCAAGTACCAAGTTGGTTAAGTGTACCCAAGGTTCATGACTTAACCCTGCCAACCCATCGTGTTTTCATTGGTTAAGTATTCTAGCGGTCCATGACTTAACCCTAATCACAAGGCATTAATTAATTAATGCGCCTTAACCTCTCACATTAGACTTTGTTGTGGTTACTAGTTAAGCCGGCGGGTCCGGGTAGCTTTACACCACAACTTGGTCTAACCTCGGGTTCAAGGTACAACATGACCAACTTCTCACATTGGGTCTTATTTTTGTAGCAACTAGTTAAGCCGGTCGGTTCCGGGTAGGTTTACGCTACAAACTCAACCCAACCTCGAGTTGGTCACACTTATCTTTTCTAAGTGTCATGTCCACCATGTTTCCAAAACACATTACAAGTTTTTCAAGCAATTGGGTAGACCTAACTTAATAGGTAAATTCCCAATGGGTAGACCTAACTTAATAGGTAAATTCCCAAGCTTACGTTTTTATGTCTTTTAAGTTTACCCAACCCCAAACGCAATCCCATCGCTTACATATCGCAATATCGCATAAAGGATAGAAAGAGGGAACTTGGCATAATCATGACATAGAGGTGTTGGAGCCACAAGTTAAACATGGTGGCATATGGGACAAAGATGTGATCATAAACTTGCATATCTTGTTATCAACTTGCAAAATATTCATAAGCATGCATAACATCATTTTAACTTGCATAGTGTTCATATGCATACATAACATGGTTTCAACTTGCATAAAGTTCATATGCATGCATAACATCATTTTAACTTGCATAGTGTTCATATGCATGCATAACATGATAGCATGAACAAAATGTTCAACCCAAACTTGCATAACATACTTGCATACCACAACATGACATACTTGCCTAAAAACTTGCATATTACAACATGATAAACTTGCATATCAACTTGCATATTACAACATGATAAACTTGCATATCAACTTACATAGCATATGACAACTTGCATATCAAACTTGCATACAAAACTTGCATAGCATATGACAACTTGCATATCATACTTGCATAATAAAACTTGCATGACATATGACAACTTGCATATCAAACTTGCATACAAAACTTGCATGACATATGACAACTTGCATATCAAACTTGCATACAAAACTTGCATGACACATCATAGGAAACTTGCATAACACATCATAGAAAACTTGCATATCATACATTTAACTTAAAAGTTCAAGTATGAAAGTAATAGGGCTTACAATGCTTATGCGGGCTCAAATGAGTATAGCAAATGTAAGAAACCCCTTATGCAACAAATTAAAACCCCAAAATGCAAGCAAACTTGATCAAGACTCCTCTTTTATGATGCCAATAGAGAAACAAGACTTTAATGCAAGCTAAAGAGGATCATACAAGCCTAAATACACTTGTATGCATGGAAAATCACTTAGGAATTGATTTAGGAATTGTATGAAGAGAGTGGAGGCCATGAGAGGTTTGATTTTGACATAGTTTAGTTGCTAGAATGAATAATGAATGATTTAGGGTAGGTTAGGGTCTTATTTATAGATTAGGTGAGTGTTTTAGGCCCTTAGATTAACCCTAAATTAGATTAGGACCCTTAGATTTCGGAACCTTCCAGAAACCAGCCCTAAGACCAAGCCCAAACCCCAAACTGGTGCACCCAACCACAGAACTCTCTAGAAACTGTGCAGGTTTCCTGGCTCGACACGGGCGCACTTCCCAAGTGCGCCAGTGTAAAAATGTGTTGGCGCAATTCACAAGTGCGCCAGTGCATTTTTTGTGTTGGCGCACTTCACAAGTGCGCCAGTGCATTCTGGCTAGTTTTCGGGTTTTTCTGCCTAACTTCGTTCGTCCATATCTTCTTCATACGGACTCCGATTTTCGAAAACTCGGACTCTATTTCGCGTATTTTTCCGAGACGAATGCAATGGCATAGCCCGTTTCCCTTGATTCAGATTTTAGAATTAAATTCTGCCTCAATTTATGTTATAACAGGTTATTGAAAATACGGGTTGTTACATATGGCTTTGGGGGTTATGCCTTTAAAATATAACAACAGTTTTCTTGAAAATGCTTCTATAAATTTCATTTTGAAAAATAGTTTTCAAATTTTTTTATCTGATCTGGTAAACCCGGGTCTGATACCAAGTGAAACACCCTACCTCCGTTAAGGTCACTCACAAAGGGAATGTATTAACTTTGGTGAATCATTTTAGGTAAAAGACACAGATAATTTACAAGACAGATATAATAAACAGCGGAAAACTGAAATCATTTCATACATAGTGTGGTTTAGTCAAACATTACAAGCATTGTCTCAAAATCCAACTTCTAAATTATTAGAATGAAATATCTGCCTTGACTTAAAACTCCAAGTACATAAAGAAGCATAAAACATTAGTAAAGCAGCATAAATCCCCAATAAAAGCGTAACCACAGCCATAGCCCGAGAAGAGAGAATCCAAGCAATACATCTACCCTTTTCAAACTGGGAAAGGTCTGCACTAAGCTGAAGTATTCCCTCCCTACGGACCTAGGGGGGACGGAAGAAAAGAAGGCGAAAGAAAATAGGTCAGATATAAGTCTAGTAAGTCCAGTGATTATTCAGCACATAAACAAGTAAAAGGATCATGACATGAATAAACTGAACATAGGACAATACCATAGAAATAAGATAACATAAGATAAGGCAAGATAAACTGAATATACTTATCACACTCATTTCCATTCCTCTGCACCTACTACGAATGTTTCAACTACCGTCACGTATTCATAACAAACTGATCCCTTTCTCGATCGACTTCTACGAGCATGCATTTCTTACTTGTGTCATTAGGCCCCGCTCGATTGTAGATACCGGTGCTGGTCCCACCATGGGGTGTATCAATTCCTATGGTGGCAACCTGACACAAATTCAAGATGTACAGTGTATACTACTGATGCCCAGTGCCTGCTTTTCCACTCCGGAGTACGTGCATGCCCATACTCCGTCGAAACTACACTGCTGCACCCTCTACCGCTATTTTGACCGCTTGTAATCAGCCAAGTAATCATGCCATACCCTGCCCAGTTCAGGGTACCGTGATACATCTATGTGGGTTACTGCTGAAATGGGTCCCTATTACTAGGGTTTCCTAATCAACATGTTATAACGGTTGAGTGTTCTCAAAATTTACCTAAACTCACCCATCTGTTTTGCTAACTTGTTGTATTGGTTAAGTGTTTCCTTAATTAGCTTAACCCTACCAATCTTAGCTTGTCTTTTCCTTAGCTTTAATTCAATCATTAAAGCACCAATCTCTCACATTAGATCTATATTGTTGCGGTCGCTGGATGTGCCGGGCGGTTCCGGGCAGTCTTACACCGCAAATCAATATAACCTCGGGTTTTTGTGGCTTGATGCGCTAACCTCTCACATTAGATTTATATTGTTGCGGTAGCTGTATGTGTCGGGCGGTTCCGGTCTGTCTTACACCGCAACTCAATCTAATCTCGGGTTAGGCATGTTCATCTTTAGCCAATTTACATATTTGTCATATATGTCCAAATCTATGTGTCAAATTTTCCACATGTCTAGTAAATACAAGTTTATGCCACATTCCCAAGCTGTACCCAAAATTTACTAAATTAAATTATAACGAACTTTTCCTGCGTTATAATCGCACGTACATGAAGATTCAATCTAAGTTCCGAATGAACTCGGTATTCAAAAAAAAAGTAAAAAGGGGAAAAATAGAGAAGGAGCATAAGAATTGACATAAGGAAAAATCGGCAAGTAAAGATTTACCAAATTCAACAATCATGTTTCAATGTTGTACATTAACACTACGTGTAGACAAGCTAAGCAATTCACACCATAGGTATAAAGATTAGATAGAATTGGACTTAATAGAATTACTAATTTAATGTAAAACACGATAGGTCCCATTTGATAAATCACAATAGTCTCATAGGCATAGGTTGTACAACATGAAAAGTTCCATCCTATCAATCATAACAATATCACAAGCATTACAGGTTCATTTATGATAGTCCAACAGTCTCATAGGCATGATAGGTTCTATTATGTCAGTCAAATAGTCTCATAGGAATGATAGGTTCTATTATGTCCGTCCAACAGTCTCATAGGCATGATAGGTGCCATTACATCAATCACAATAGTCTCATAGGCATAAACAATTTAGATTAGACAAAAGGATAGGCACGAATCAGAATTAGGCATCGTTCTAGATCAGATTATTATAGTCATGGTTTCTATTAGATGTTTAAATCTAAATAATGACTAAGCTTACAGAAAAAGGATGGATCGTGTATTCTGGGATCTGATTTCTGAATTTGAAAAGCTATCCTTTGATGTAGACGTTTGATTTGAAGTTCTTCTAATTGATTACTAGTTTGGATTTATTTTTCTATTTAGGAGAAGATGAAGGAGGCTAGGCTAGCTTGTAGACGAACAATATGACGACACCATAGTCTTAGGGTTATGAGGTTTACGTATATATAGATGTCTAGGATTAATTCTTGCCTTTAGATTAGTCTAAGAGAAATCAGAGCCATCAAACCAAGGAGATGTGTCATCCAGCCAATCATAGCACTACACATAAGCCCTAACACCTCAGAAATTAGTCATTGGCCAATCCGGGAAGGACACATCAGCTAAGAGCTACTAAAATTTGTCACAGGAAGCAGATCTCAAAGGGGTCGACTCCCTACAAGGGGGTCGACTCCCTACAAGGGGGTCGACACCTATGTCGAATCCCCCTGGAGGGGGGTGGGGTCGACACCCTGAGCGGGAATTTTCCCGCTTAGCCTGTTCTACTTGAATTTTGAATTTTGAACTGGATTTATTATTTAATTATTATTTTCTGTTTATTCTTGAAATCTTCTGAACACCATAACTTCTACATACAGAGTCCGATTCATGCAAATTCGGACTCTATCTCATGCAGAATTCCGAAATGAACGCAATGTCGTAACCCATTTCCCTTAATTCTTCTTCTAAAAATTAAGTGTTCTTAGATTTGTTAATTTTAATATTTACAGAAATTACGGGGTGTTACACCCTCTAATTTACTTAACCCACCACTACCCATCCAATTTTACTTATCCCTAACTTAAGTCTATAGCCATATTAAATTAGGTTAAGCAGTCCATTTCATTGCCATGTCCAATTATGGTTATAATGGGCTAGACCTCCTACATTAGGCCTTTAATGTGTGGATGCTAGATATGCCGGTCGGGTCTGGGCAATCTTATTCCACAGTTGGGCCTAACCTCGTGTCTTAGCCTGATTCGTATTTGCGTACTTAGACCTCCCACATTAGGTTCAACATTAGTGGCTTTTGGATATGCCGGTAGGTTCCGGGCAGACTTCCACCACTAATATAACCTAACCACGTGTCAGAAGTACAATTTACAATTCCTAATTGTAAATTACTAAACATTCCAAATTAATCCAAGTCTACCTATATCATTATAGGTAACTATTTCTATGTTTCCCCCATTTGAATTACATGTCCCATTTCCTACTAAACATTACATAAATCATGCCAATTATAATCCGTTTTCCCCCATTTTCTCTCTAACGTATTCGTGCGTATTTTGGCGGCATCTAGGCTATAAAGTAGCCTAGCTACAAAAATAGAAAGGGATTATGACAAGGGTGATAGTTTCAACATGTCTTGGCATAAACATGAACATAAACTGGCATAGTAACAAAGTGAATGGACATGTTATTAACATCATAATAAAGTGGACATCAAACTTGTAACTTGTGGCAATCACTGTGATATTTAATAAGATCTAGATTTAACATTAGGTGTCCAATTACCTAGATCTATCATGGTCAGGGTGACATAGCAACATGTTTAAATCAAAGAGTAAATTCACATGTCAATTTTACAATATATATCAATGTATCAGAATATGACAGGTGAAAGGTGATTAACATAAAGGTCTAGATCCAAGTAATGTCACAATTATCCAAATTAATAGATGTACTTCCATCATAACATGGTTACAAGTCAAGATCCATATAAACATCATAATCGAATCACCATAATTATATTAGATCTAGGAAATTAGATCTATCATGACATAAGATAGAATTTCATATTAACACAGAATCATACTTTATAACATATCCAGTTCATTGTCTATAAAAATATACTTTTATATATCTAAACCTAAAAGTAATCTAGAAACTCACAGCGTTAGGTTTAGAGAATTTAGGAAGAACGGATCTAGAATTTCTGCATTGGATTTGTAGAGTATGTTGTTGTAGAAACGGTTCAGTTCGCACTCCAGTAGCATATGGACTCCATGGCTACCAATGAAGTGAATATGAGAAATATGACACATATATATAGTTGCCAGATCCCCTGAAACCGAGTGCCACCTCAGCCCTAGGGGTGTCGACACACCTGTGGGTTGGTCAACCCCTAGGTCGACACCCCTCTAGGGGGTAGACCCCCTAGAGCGGGAATTTTGCCGCTCAGAGGAATTTTTCGAATTTGAATCCTGTGGATAGTATTCTGACTCATCTCTGACTCACCTCTGACTCATGCGTATATATAAAATATTTTTGTGTGTATACAAACTTAAAACTCTCATAACTTCTTCATACGGTGTCCGTTTTACGAAAACCAAACATTTACCTTGACCAGAATTTCGAGATAGACGCAATAGTGTAGTCCGTTTCCTCTAATTCAGAGCATTTAATTAATTATTATTCAATTTATTCTCTTTAATTTCATTAAAAGTTTAAGGTGTTACATTCTTCCCTACTCAAAGGATTTTTTTCACGAAATCTCTAACTTGAGAAGAGTGCATATCCTACCATACATCATCCATCAATCACTGGCATCCATTGTCCTTAAAGAATTCTAATGATTATATGAATATATGCAAAGGTGTGTGTGTGTCCTAACACTAATGCGAAGATCAGGTAGTCTACTGATTTAGTTGACCTCCTTAATGCAATGTATGTTAGTGCCATGAGTCCAATATGTATACAAATAGACCTATTGTATCATATAAGTTCTATATGTGTGCACTTCCATTCGTCCAAATGCTACATCCATATGCTAGTTCATCCATTTCATTCATAAAAGAAAAGAAAATGCACATACATCCATATGCAATATGAAAGTGATTGAGCCGATCTTAGTGCCTAATGTGTGTGTATATGCATCCACAGGCAACCACTAGCAAACACTTGCATCCACTTACATTCATCAAACATAACATGTTTCAAACACATGTTTACATCTATAGGATTCCTACCTAAAGGTCGAAAATACGATAGATAAGATATATTCTATTAACAGAAACAAGTACTGATAAAACTTAGGAAAGGAGTTAAGAACATACCCTCGAAATGAAAAGTGTACGAAGCACGAATCTTGTCTTCGGTCTCCCAAGTTGCATCTTCTGGGTCATCTCCCCATCGAACCTTTAGAAACTTGATTTCTTTATAGGGCAACTTCTTAACCTCTGACCCAAGAACACGGGTAGGGACTCGTCTGACTTTCGCCTCCCATTCCACTTCGACTTCTTCCAACATGCTCAGCTCAACAACTTCCCCGGTGTCATGCAGGCACTTTCGTAGATGAGAAACATGGAAAACGTCATGAACATTGGATAAATTTTCTGGGAGCTTTACTTTGTACGCCATTTGGCCAATCCTCTTGGTTATGGCAAATGGACCCAAAAACCTAGGTGCTAACTTCCCTACCGATCCAAAGCGAACCACAATTTTCAGAGGTGATACTTTGATAAAAAATAAGTCTCCCACTTCGAATTCGAGTTCAGTTCTTCTCTTTTCTGCATAGGCCTTCTGCCTATCTTGAGCTGTCTTCATCCACCGTCGAATAAGGTCAATCTTTTTGGACATTTCTCTAACCATATATGGTCCAAGTAATAATCTTTCTGTAGATTCCCACCAACAAGTTGGCGATCTACAGGGTCATCCATACAATGCTTCGTAAGGTGCCACACCGATGCTAGCATGATAGTTGTTATTATAGGCAAACTCTACTAAAGGAAGATGCTATTCCCATGTCCCTCCAAAGTCAAGGATACACATCCTTAAAAGATCTTCTAGAATTTTGTTCACCCTCTCCGTCTGCCCATCGATCTGAGGATGATAAGAGGCGCTCAAACACAATTGTGTACCCAATGCTTCTTGCAAGCTCCTCCAAATTTCGCTGGTAAATATGGGGCCACGATCGCTCATGATGCTGGAATGAACTCCGTGGAGATGAACTATCTCTCGAACACAAATTGCTGCCAACCATGGTGCCGTCCTTTTACTTTTAACTAGAATAAAGTGAGAGCTCTTAGTAAGTCTATCCATTATCACCCAAATACTAGTATTACCTTTCTTCGATCTACGCAAACCATTTATGAAATCCATAGAGACGCTCTCCCATTTCCACTGCGGAACCTCTAATGGAGGAAGTAATCCACCAGGCTTCTTTTGCTTATCTTTGACCTACTAGCAAACTAAACATTGAGAAACAAATTCGACCATGTCCTTTTTCATCCCAGCTGAAAAGAAAACCCTCTTCATGTCTCTGTACATTTTGTCACTGCCTAGATGAATGGTCATCTTAGAATGGTGGGCTTCTTCTTGGACTGCCTTTATCAAGATTCCTACTTGAGGAACACAAACCCTTCCATCTCGTCGCAACCACCCCTTTTCATGTATGGCATATCTGCTGAGGTGACTAGAAGTCTCCCCTCTTCTGAGCTTATCCATAATGTCTAGAATCTATAGGTCACCTTGTTATGAAGCTCCTATCTGATCCACAAGAGTCGGTCGTATCTCTAAGGATGCGAATAAATCAGGTAAAACCTCGATGGACGGTCTAAAATCAAAAGCTTGTACGAACTCCAAGTTCTTTCTTTCCCCAAACAGAGGACTCAGAGCCACCCCTTCCTTCTTCATTCGTCTACCACCACATTACCCTTGCCAGGGGTATAAGAAATCTCAAAATGATATGAAGCTAAGAACTTCATCCACCGTTGTTGCCTTAAGTTTAGATCCTTTTGTGAGAATATATACTTGAGAGATTTATGATCGGTATATAACTCGAACTTTTCTTCAAGTAAATAATGACGCCACATCTTTAATGCGAATGCTATGGTAGCTGGCACCAAATCATGGGTGGGGTAGTTCTTCTCATGAACTCTCCACTGTCTACCCCATAAAATATTACTTTCCCTTCTTGCATCAGAACTGCACCAACCCCTGTACCGCAAGAATTAGTGTAAACAATAAACACATTACTTCCATCGGGCAAGGTCAAGACTGGTGTTTTTCTCAGAGCCCTCTTCAGTCTTTGGAAAGCAACGTCACAGTCTATGTCCCATGAAAATTCCAAATTCTTCTTTATAAGCCTGGTGAGAGGGGCTGATATCTTCGTGAAGTCCTTAATGAACTTCCTATAATATCCTGCTAACCCAAGAAAGCTTCTCACCTCGGTTGAATTTTTAGGAATCTTCCAATCTTGTACTGCAAAAACTTTAGCCGGATCTACAGCTATCCCTTCTTTGGAGACTATATGCCCCAAAAATCTCACCTCCTTTCTCCAGAAATTGCATTTGGAGAACTTTTCTTTTAGCTGATTATCACAGAGAGTTTTCAAAACTTCTCCTAAATGTTGGGCATGCTCCTCTTCACTCTTGGAGAAGATCAAGATATCATCAACGAAGACTACGATGAATTTGTTTAGGAACTCCCGAAACACCCTACTTATCAAATCAACAAAATAGGTGAGTGCATTTGTCAACCCAAAAGGCATAACTAGCCATTCAAAGAAACCGTTTGGAGTTCTGAAAGTAGTTTTATCCATGCTGCCTCAGCCACCCTCCGCTGATGGAACCCCGTAGCCAAGTCCAACTGAGAAAATACCGAGGCACCAACAAGTTGATCAAATAAATCATCAATCCTCGGAAGCGGGTGCCTATTCTTATTGGTGAGCTTATTTAACTCTCTATAGTCAACGCGCAAATGAAGCGAACCATCCTGTAATGACCTGGATTTTTTCGACTATGGTTATCGCCATAAACTCAATGATGTCTAACCAAACATCGAAAAATACCGATCATTAATGAACGAAATTAGAGGGTGAGGAAAGATAAGATAGAAACTTAGAATAGAAGAAGAAGAAGAACACAACATCATAGTAACACGGATCTCACAGCGGAACGAATGAATATATTATATAACATAACTTTGAAATATAATATCTGTACTTGAATATACATCATTATCAAGGTACAACACTTACAACACAGCGGAAATAAACTATAGCTATATGATCCTGAAGCCTCCTGCTCCAAACTCTTCCAGTATATCTGTAAATCCTGACTACTTGACTGCCCATACAAAATTGGGCACCCAAGAGTTTAGGGAAAACAAAACAAAATAAACTCCGGGTCAGTCGTGGGACTGTGATGAGTAAAACAGTTTAAAACAATTCAAGCAGGTAATCGATATCTCATAAGACCACGCCGTATAATGGAACGGGTTTTTCCCTTATGACAATCCAAATTATCTTTATATCAAAAACCTTTTGATATTATAATAATGTTTATCAACCACAATATAATAATCATCTAGCAGAAACGCTTTCATATCACGTTCTACATATATAGTATACAATCAAAACCACAAGCACGTATTGGGTAATGGATTTCCAACTATGACAAGGTATGGAACCACCTTACGCTAGTGTACCTCTAGAGAGGAATACACTGGGTTCAACAAGAACATCTTGCAACCCGACCACACATGACCGACCACTCATTTCGCTTGAGTGTATCGAATGTATATCACCAACGGTTGGGATCAACAACCATTTCCCGAAAGGGACATCATCAACAATAGATTTTTAGAAATAAATGAAACTCTAGATTAGGTGATTATACACCCTACTTCGGCGCGACCGACTTAGCCATGCTGCCTGCCTGATTTCTGTCATTTACCGGATGTGAGGCTAGAAGCTACGCTTTATCATCACACCAGATTCACTTTGAATCCCACATCGTCAAATCCATCAAATCACCGATTGACGTCCACAACCATACATTATGTGTTAGCTAAAAGAAGTTTCCTTCTCCGCTTCCACTCTTGGTACGGTTGGAGAAATCAATATACGTGATCTTCTGGAAATACTCTGTCAGACATCCGTCCATACAAGTCATCCAGGAACAGGATGAACCGAAGGCACTATTCAATACATCCATCTTAGACACTGTTATCTAAGACTTATACAATAGCCCTTGCACTTTAATCCGTCTTCAATTATCTTTGGAATGTATAATTCGCAACGCTTATGCCAATACAGAGTGGTTCTTTGGAAAATAATCCAACCGGTCTCTCCATATTAACAATGTTAAAATGGTAAAACTTCGATAGTCTTTGATTTAACTATCAAAGAAAAACAGGTGTGCAAACAACGATATTATTTCCAAATGGAAATTTATATCGATCAATCATCATTCAACATTTATCTCTTTATTTCATTAATTTACTTATCTCCTATTTCCCTATATTCAATATTTCTTATTTTCTAAATTTGGAAAATATACGTTATTAACAATGGAAAACATTTCCATTTCTTGTTTTCATTATTAGAAAACATTTCTGGTTTCTTATTTGGAAAACATTTCCAAAGCTTCTTCATTGGACTTAGACAGATGTTTAAACAAACCATCGCGATGCCAACTCAAACCATTTCCTTTAATTACTAAATTCACTTAACCATCCTTTACTATCGAACCTTAACCATTCCTTAGTTGAAAATGAAGTCAATCAAGTTGTGGTAATACTACCTCTCAGACCTTAACTGAACAACGTTTCTAACCTTGAAATAGACAATGTTCACCCTTCTAATTCTTTAACAAACTTCCTTACGTAACTCTCTTTCAAATCTTTTCTATTCGATAATTCTTTCCTTCGATAAGGTATATTCGATAACTCTATTCAATTTATTCTATTCACTTTACTCTTTTGATTTAACTTTAACTCTATTCAATTTACTTCTATTTGAATAAACTATATATTCGATTAACTCCTTTATTCTATTTGAATAAACTATATATTCGATTAACTCCATTATTCTATTGAATAAACTATATTCGATTAACTCCTTTATTCTATTCGAATAAACTATATTTGATTAACTCCTTTATTCTATTTGAATAAACTATATATTCGATTAACTCCTTTATTTTATTCGAATAAATTATATTCGATTAACTCATTTGCTTTAACTCTAATCGATTAAACTAACATCGATTAACTCCTTTCGATTAAACTAACATTGATTAACTCATTTTAACTCGATTAAAGTAACATCGATTAACTCCTTTTAACTCGATTAAACTATTCATTTATAAAGATTTACTTTTAGTAACGGGTCTTCACTTTACAAATGATTTCCCTTTTTTAATTCTATTCGTAAGTGGTTTTACAAATATCCCCTTTTCAATCTTTGTAAATGGCTTACAAATATTTACTTGTATATCTTTATGTATTCTACTCTAGTTATTTCCTTTTTTCTATTCTATTCGTTTTATCAACATTTTTCCCTTTTATAAAACTATATTCGTTTTATAAACATTTCCCCTTTTATTTACTTTCGAAATATTTCCTTTTATAAAATCTATTGATTTTATAAAATCCCTTTATTTCAATATACTTTGAAATAATTCTTTTTATATCCCAGGGTCTTTTATGATATTTAAAATATCGAATAACAAGGATCAATATCATTCCAACACACATAATCCATAACAGATTATATAACACATAATATATCACAATATATGAAAAAAACAGTAAAATAAATGTTGAGGAATCCAGTCGGATTCCTCCAACCTGTTTCCCTGCATCCACAGATGTTAAACAATATAGATAACATCATTTTCAGTTCCATGTGATATATTATGTTAAACAGAATCAATATAGAAATTCAACTAACTGACTAACATCTCAATCAACCAGTCAACACACAGTCAATCAACCAATATTTAACGGTTCTAAAAATACAACATGAATTTATAAACTGTTCAGAGTTAGTGAGATTTACTCACATTGGACGATCATCGTTAATAACGATAACCATCGCTCGATTTGATTCTGATGGACAATTTATTTTGCGATAAATTTTAACGAGCACGGATGGACTTCTAGTCAGTTCCATTGGGTTGCTCCCTTCCATACGATCCTGACGGATCTTGTTTTGTCCAATTCTGATATCGTATGGCGAAGATATGATATTTACAAGGTTAAACACTATTCTAAATAAATAATAAATTAATCAATTTTTAATTTGGGCTTTCACCTTTCTAAATCTCGGCCAATACCCAAATCTCATAACCCAACTAGCCCATTTGTAAACTTCACCATCTTTGCCGAACCCGCATACCATTTCCCTGGCCAAAACTTCATCTCCAATCACTAACCTAAATATGAACTTAACTAAGTAAACAATTAAGCCTTAATTCTTCATCACATTTAAGGTCCACTAATTCTTCTCTAAATCATTCTGTTTACCATTCGCAACCTACGGTTTCCAAACCAGTTCGGAAATACCCCAAGACACCCTCCGTTCAACCAACTCCCTGATGACAAAACACACGTCTGCTTCCTACTTCGTTCATTTACAAAGAACGCACCTCTCTTCTTCCTTAAAATGACTCACGCTCCGCTATTTTGAAACATTAGATCCCGAACTCTCTGACTCCAAAATACTTGGCTTCACCATTTCTAAACTTGGCCTCCTCCATCCACTCTACGCTCCGCCCTTCTCCAAACAATATCTGACTGAAACTCCACTTCGTTAAACCGAATTCCGCAAATACCACCCCCCCCTTTTGACCCGTCGTTTGACCATCCTTTCCCCTCAAACCAAGCCTTGCGACAGTAAACTTCTCATCAATATCCGCATCAACCTATACCACCATCTTCTTCGAACATCACACACTTACGCATCCTCATAACCGCTCCCTCCCCCATGGCCTTAGATCGTTCGCCTGGCCCACACTAGCTCACCACGTCGGTCTTTCATCTCGGCCTCAGTCGCTTAGGATAATTTATTTCCTCCTCCCAGAAGTTAGCTTTCGCATTTCTTAACATGAATATAGTTAAAGCTTTTAAATATAAATGATCAGATCGAACGATTAGAAAAGGGAAAACTGCGATGATTAGTGAATTCGTTCATTTTTTGTTTGTGGCGGCTGTAGAAGGCCTTGACCACTCAGAAAGGTTTTTAGAAAGGATTTAGGTTACAGCAAAAGATAGGGGTATTTATACGGTTGGGGGGTTAGATTATTTTATATGTTATGTATGGACTTCCCTTCTCCACGTTTCTTTGTTTGAGGACACAAAGAGTTGGTGGCCGAGACAAGGGACATCGTGGCTTCCTTTTTGGCCTAGAACTAGATAAGATATTTTAGTGTAGGGAATTAAAATTATATATATATTCAATTTGTTTTAGGCACCTCGCTACATAAAATTCTGATCACGTATGTACCGCTATGGACAGAAATAACATTACCGTCGTGTCGACCAAGGCATCACGATTCCAAAAATGTAATAATACCGGTAGATGAACTCATATTGCGAAACCCCGAAATGTCGATACAGGGTGCCAAATACTCCAAGTAAAAAGTTTCTTATTTAATTAATTAAAAATTACAGTAAAATTATAAAAATTAAATTATTGTTACGTCCTAAAAGAACCTTGTCTAAATTCGAACCCGATCTCTAGTTATATCGAATAACGGGTTACGGTCGATAAACGATTCTATAGCGACTATTTTAAAATTTTATTTGGACATATCTCAAAATCTACATGATGAAATCCCGATTTTTCTCTTCCACTAGAAAGATATACTCCACCAGCTCCACAAGTTTCTTGTTTCACAGAAATCCGGCTTAAAACGAATTCGGTATATTCAGTTGAAGTTCAAATCGCCAATTAACGAACTACCGCGCCATTTTAAGCTCGATTTTAATTTTTTTAAAATTCTACGTTCAAACTGTCGTTTATATAATATATTCGTTATTTAAATTAAATTCCAAGCTGAAATAAATATCGTAGATGATCCAGTTCATACCATATCGCCATTTCAGCCAATTCTGATTATTTCAGAATTAAATATATTATTTAATTAATATTTTAATTAAATATTCACTATTATTTAATTAAACCACCATTTAATTCACTATATCACTATTTATGTAATTAAATAAATTAATTATAATACCCCTGCCAATGCGGGTCATTACAATCTTCCCCACTTAAAATAGTTTCGTCGTCGAAATTGCTAAAAGGTAGAGGATGACCCTATCGACTGGTTAGAACATATTTGTTCACTTTTTAACTCCAATTTCAACTGAACCAATTTAATTTCAATTAAATTATAAATTAATTCTTATCAACGAAAATTTTCAAAAATCCTGAAAATTTTCTAACACCTTAACTCTTCGAAAAATTTCGCCAGCACCTCCTTTGTACTGGTCAATAGGTCAAACTCCAACTCGCCCCTTTGGCCATCTCCAACTCAAAAGAAAATCAAACAGCCAAGCGGCTTGCTAATTCAGCTCATAAATCTCATGCTTATATCGAATATAAACTTGTACCCTTTTGTCGACATATCATTATATCCTTTCCACCTGTTATCAATTCAGCGGATACAAGGGTCATCCCAATCAAATTCCATTCTGTTTTTATCCACAACACAACCATTCGCTTATATCCGAGCCAAATATCATTTCAACTCGAGTTTCTTCTCGATTCCCAACTCTTAACTTGATTATCACATTATGCTTCAAATTTGAATCTCACAATCCAATTTGTCTTGATATCATTCTAATTCAGTCTCAGTTACCACTTTACTGGCTTTACTTTAAGTCAAATTTGCTTTCACAAATTTCTGTTAAATTTGTTTTTAATTCAAACAGTCTTTCCCTGGGAGTTTTCAAACAGTTTGCTCTTTTCAAAAATCAAAATTTCCTTTTGAACACGTCACTGAGCGCTTAATTAATATTCCATTAGTTAAATCACTTCTCTATTTCTTTATCAATATTTGTTAACCAAATATTTTCAATAACCATATTGCCCTTTTATGTTATTTGGAAAACATTTCCGAATACCGCCTTCCTTTATTTTCTAAACTTTAGAAAATATATGCTATTTATAATTGGAAAATATTCCAATTACTTATCTCTTTTCCGATTTCGTTTATTTCTATACTTAGGAAATATTCTGTATTATATTTCCAAGCTTACACTTATTTGGGTTAAAACGGATGTTGTGTAAAACATCGTTACGACAACCCAAATACTATATTCAACTAACTCTTATGGAACATTGGTCTTCGAGCCCGAAATCTTACTATTTATTTGTTAATAATGAAATCAATCAAGTTGGGGTATAACTACCTCTCAGACCTTGACCGAATAACATTTATAACGTCAAAACAGATATGACTACTTACTCGAATAATCAATACCATAAAACTACTTATTCACTTTTAAACACATATACGCTTCCTCTTTCTATTCTTACTAGATTTTATTCTTAGTCTTCCTTTTTGATTTTACTATTCTATTTCTAAGTTCGTTTCCTTATCGACTTCTATATATATATCGATACGTTGATTTCTAACTATCAAATTATCTTAAAAATATTCTAACTCCTTAAATTCCCGGAAAAATTTGCCATAACCTCCTTTGTACTAGGAGCATCGGGATATTTCAAATAGCCTCCCATGGCCCTCATCAATCCAAAAGAAAAAGCCAAGCGGCTAGCCGATACGGCGCATAAAATCTCATATATGAATTAAATACATACCTTTTCGTCGAGCATTCTATTTATATACCTTCGTACCTTATCCATACCTATCTCATGTATATTTATACCTGCCCAATCTATTTTAACTATACCTGATTGTTTTAACTCAATTCGTTAATTAATTTGTTAATTAACTCTTTAGTCTATTTCACTTTTATATTTGAACATGACATGTTTAAATATATTTTAACTTGCTTATTAAATAATTTGAATCCAAATTTCAAATTTAAGTTCTATATTCGATTTCGAATATCCATTTACAATTCCAATTCACCTTTCAAAGTTAAAATTCAAATTCAAAACTCGATTAACTAATTCCTCTTCGACTTAGTTAATTCTATTCAATTTCTATTTAAAAATTCAAATTCTACTATTCAAATTCTATATTATAAATCCCATTTTGAAATTCAACACAACTTGTTTTTCCCAAAACAAATTCAAAACAGTATCTCTGGTAGTAATTCGTTACTTACAACTCGAAAATGAATACTGATGATGCAGCTGTCATTATCAGAATCTATTTTCCAGCGATCGAAGTGAGTTCAATACTATAAAACCATTTCTAAACATTTCCACCTTGAAATTCATTTCAAAATATAATTCACACTGCTTGTAAAACAATTTAAAATCTCCCAGGATTTTAAATTTTCCTTATTTTTAATCCAAATCCATTTACAAACACTTATCCAATTCTCCAGAGTTTTAAATTCAATTTCTGGTTAAAATTTCAGATTTAACTCATCTGATTTCTCGTATTTCACTTATATGAATTCTGATTGGTTATTTACATAACCATTTAATTTATAATCTTACTCGATTATAATAACAACCAATATATCCACTATATATCAAAATATACGTTGGGTAAAATTATATCGTTTACCCACTTTTCAAAACATACCGTGTCGACCCATCGTATTCAAGTGTTTAGTAACCCTTATCAATACAGTGGATCAAAATGATCGACCAGAATCCATAAACAACTCAACCAATGAATCTCCACAATATAAAACTACTTTATATCAATAACAAATACGTCCACTCGTATATATACACTCAATCTCAGTCTAGGGTATTACTAACCTTATCTCTACCGAGTCACGCCACAGAGCCAAGGTAATTACTTAACTTAAGCTCTGATACGAACTGTAATGACCCGGATTTTGTCGACTTTGGTTATTGCCATAAACTCAATGATGACTAACCAGCCATCGAAAAATACCGATCATTAATGAAAGAAAATAGAGGGTGAGGAAAGATAAGATAGAAACTTAGAATAGAAGAAGAAGAAGAAGAACACAACATCAGAGTAACACGGATCTCACAGTGGAACGAATAAATATATTATATAACATAACTTTGAAATATAATATCTGTACTTGAATATACATCATTATCAAGGTACAACACTTACAACACAGCGGAAATAAACTATAGCTATATGATCCTGAAGCCTCCTGCTCCAAGATCTTCCAGTATATCTATAAATCCTAACTACTTGACTGCCCATACAAAATTGGTCACCCAAGAGTTTAGGGAAAACAAAACAAAATAAACTCTGGGTCAGTCATGGGACTGGTATGAGTAAAACAGTTTAAAACAGTTCAAGCAGGTAATCGATATCTCATAAGACCACGCCATATAACGGAACGGGTTTTTCCCTTATGAGAATCCAAATTTTCTTTATATCAAAAACCTTTTGATATTATAATAATGTCTATCAACCACAATATAATAATCATCTAGCAGAAACGCTTTCATCTCACGTTCTACATATATAGTATACAATCAAAACCGCAAGCACGTATTGGGTAATGGATTTCCAACTATGACAAGGTATGGAACCACCTTACGCTAGTGTACCTCTAGAGAGGAATACTTTGGGTTCAACAATAACATCTTGCAACCCGTCCACACATGACCGACCACTCATTTCGCTTGAGTGTATCGAATGTATATCACCAATGGTTGGGATCAACAACCGTTTCCCGAATGGGACAACATCAACAATAGATTTTTAGAAATAAATGAAACTCTAGATCAGGTGATTATACACCCTACTTTGGTGCGACCGACTTAGCCATGCTGCCTGCCCGATTTCTGTCATTTACCGGATGTGAGGCTAGAAACTACGCTTTATCATCACACCAGATTCACTTTGAATGCCACATCGTCAAATCCATCAAATCACCGATTGACGTCCTCAACCATACATTATGTGTTAGCTAAAAGAAGTTTCCTTCTCCGCTTCCACTCTTGGTACGGTTGGAGAAATCAATATACGTGATCGTCTGGAAATACTCTGTCAAACATCCGTCCATACAAGTCATCCAGGAACAGGATGAACTGAAGGCACTATTCAATACATCCGTCTTAGACACTGTTATCTAAGACTTATACAATAGCCCTTGCACTTTACTCCGTCTTCAATTATCTTTGGCATATATGATTCGCAACGCTTATGCCAATACAGAGTGGTTCTTTGGATAATAATCCAACCGATCTCTCCATATTAACAATGTTAAAATGGTCAAAACTTCGATAGTCTGTGATTTAACTATCAAAGAAAAATAGGTGTGCAAACAACGATATTATTTCCAAATGGAAATTTATATCGATCAAACATCGTTCAACATTTATCTCTTTATTTCATTAATTTACTTATCTCATGTTTCCCTATATTCAATATTTCTTATTTTCTAAATTTGGAAAATATACATTATTAACAATGGAAAACATTTCCATTTCTTGTTTTCATTATTAGAAAACATTTCTGGTTTCTTATTTGTAAAACATTTCCAAAGCTTCTTCATTGGACTTAGACAGATGTTTAAACAAACCATCGCGATGCCAACTCAAACCATTTCCTTTAATTACTAAATTCACTTAACCATCCTTTACTATCGAACCATAACCATTCCTTAGTTGAAAATGAAGTCAATCAAGTTGGGGTAATACTACCTCTCAGACCTTAACTGAACAACGTTTCTAACCTTGAAATAGACAATGTTCACCCTTCTAATTCTTTAACAAACTTCCTTACGTAACTCTCTTTCAAATCTTTTCTATTCGATAATTCTTTCCTTCGATAAGGTATATTTGATAACTCTATTCAATTTATTCTATTCACTTTACTCTTTTGATTTAACTTCAACTCTATTCACTAAACTTCTATTTGAGTAAATTATATATTCAATTAACCCCTTTATTCTACTTGAACAAACTATATATTCGATTAACTCCTTTATTCTATTCGAATAAACTATATTCGATTAACTCCTTTATTCTATCCGAATAAACTATATTTGATTAACTCCTTTATTCTATTTGAATAAACTATATATTCGATTAACTCCTTTATTCTATTCAAATAAACTATATTCGATTAACTCATTTGCTTTAACTCTAATTGATTAAACTAACATCGATTAACTTCTTTCGATTAAACTAACATCGATTAACTCATTTTAACTCGATTAAACTAAAATCGATTAACTCCTTTTAACTCGATTAAACTATTCATTTATAAAGATTTACATTTAGTAACGGTTCTTCACTTTACAAATGAAATCCCTTTTTTAATTCAATTCGTAAGTGGTTTTACAAATATCCCCTTTTCAATCTCATTTGTAAATGGTTTACAAGTATTTCCTTGTATATCTTTATTTATTCTACTCTAGTTATTTCCTTTTTTCTATTCTATTCGTTTTATCAACATTTTTCCCTTTTATAAAACTATATTCGTTTTATAAACATTTCCCCTTTTATTTACTTTCGAAATATTTCCTTTTATAAAATCTATTGATTTTATAAAATCCCTTTATTTCAATATACTTTGAAATAATTCTTTTTACATCCCAGGTTCTTTTATGATATTTAAAATATCGAATAACAAGGATCAATATCATTCCAACACACATAATCCATAACAGATTATATAACACATCATATATCACAATATATGAAAAAAAACAATAAAATAAATGTTGAGGAATCCTTTCGGATTCCTCCAACCTGTTTCCCTGCATCCACAGATGTTAAACAATATAGATATCATCATTTTCAGTTCCATGTGATATATTCTGTTAAACAGAATCAATATAGAAATTCAACTAACTGACTAACAGTTCAATCAAACAATCAACACACAGTCAATCAGCCAATATTTAACAGTTCTAAAAATACAACATGAATTTATAAACTGTTCAGAGTTAGTGAGATTTACTCACATTGGATGATCATCATTAATAACGATAACCATCGCTCGATTTGATTCAGACGGACAATTTATTTTGCGATAAACTGTAACGAGCACGGATGGACTTCCAGTCAGTTCCATTGGGTTGCTCCCTTCCATATGATCCTGACGGATCTTGTTTTGTCCAATTCTGATATCGTATGGCGAAGATATGATATTTACAAGGTTAAACACTATTCTAAATAAAAAATAAATTAATCAAGTTTTAATTTGGGCTTTCACCTTTCTAAATCTCGGCCCATACCCAAATCTTAGAACCCAACCAGCCCATTTTAAACTTCACCATCTTTGCCGAACCCGCATACCATTTCCCTGGCTAAAACTTCATCTCCAATCACTAACCTAAATAAGAACTTAACTAAGTAAACAATTAAGCCTTAATTCTTCATCACATTTAAGCTCCACTAATTCTTCTCTAAATCATTCTGTTTACCATTCGCAACCTACGGTTTCCAAACCAGTTCGGAAATACCCCAAGACACCCTCTGTTCAACCAACTCCCTGATGACAAAACACACATCTGCTTCCTACTTCGTTCATTTACAACGAACCACCTCTCTTCTTCCTTAAAATGACTCACGCTCCACTGTTTTGAAACATTAGATCCCGAACTCCCTGACTCCAAAATACTTGGCTTCGCCATTTCTAAACTTGGCCTCCTCCATCCACTCTACGCTCCGCCCTTCTCCAAACAATATCTGACTGAAAATCCACTTCGTTAAACCGAATTCCGCAAATACCACCCCCCTTTTGACCTGCCATTTGACCATCTTGACATGACCCGAACTTCCCCGTGAAGGAAAGCGCGGATAGCGTTGAGTACAAGACAAAATAGAACGCAGACGGAAGAACATTTCATTGTTATTACAACAATTCCATCAGATACAAGAATATACAGAGTATAAATGAATAAATTACATTCGATAAATATCAGAGATTACAATAAATTACATAGCAGCGGAAAATAATACAAAGCACAACTGAAGGTGATATACGGATACAGAGCTTTTCGGATATCATTCCAGCTGTAAACCAGGATCCTGTGAATATAAATCTGCAAAACCAAAACTACTAGCTGCCCGTGTAGAAAATAGGGGCACCCAGAGTTTAGGTTAAAACAATAAACTCCAGGTCAGTCATGTGACTGGTGTGAGAACTAAAACAGTTGTTTAAAACTTTATTTTAAAAGAGAGTAATTCAAGGGACCACGCCGTATAACACGGAACGGGTTTCCTCCCAAGAATACCAGTGCATATTAATAAACAACGCAATGCTTTTTCGAAAAATGAAGCTATTATAAGACCCAGGTCCCATCACACAATGCAACGCAAGCCGGAGGATAGGGTTTTACCTTATAACAGCCAAACATGCTTGGTACGTTTAAAACAAATCATTTTATACTATAGTAAGTGTACAGTGTCAAAACAATTTCAATCATAAATATAAATCATAGACGGCATGGGTACCATATATCATGTCGCCATACTAGTTCTACAATTAAAACCGTAATACACGTATTGGAAATTGGATTCCGTCATGAGTCGAGGCAAGGGGCAAGCTCCTCTCCGCGTTCGAGACACTCTAGCAAATGTCCCAGGGCTACGCACTCTGGGCAACCCCTGGATGCTTCAGGGCCGGTCCTCACTTACGTTAGAGGATTATTTATTCCTGAACACACGTTTCCCGGTCCTTACAGACCTATAATCGAGGCGCCTCATCCAACAACCACAAAGGTGAAAAGTATATATATGTCAGGGCTGGTAAGTCACTGACACCACCAAAGCTAGAAAGAAACGTCATGCTCTCCCTGCAGTCCGTATCCCGTTTTTGACTCATACAGAGGTGTGAGGCTCGCGAATTCATGTTATACACAAAGCTGCCACGTAGGCGTGCTTTGATCATCAACCACAAGACTTTGCTTTTCAACAGAAGCCTTGATCAATGCATCTTAGCGTGCCACACAGGCAATTCATGCCATGCGACTGATGTCCATCGATATACAACCTCTGAGCTCGTACGTCTCAGAGAAGGGCGTTAAGCAAAAGAATAAATTCTCCGCCGCCAAACAGATGTATATTTAACAGAAATCAATCAACACAGAATAAAATCCAGTGTCAGACATACAATCCATTTACAAGTTCGTTCTGGGTCTGAACGAAACCGGAGGCACTTTCCTCACATATCCATCCATCTCCAAGTACGTCTGGACGACCACCAACTATTTCCATCCTCTTGGGTGTACAGCCCAATCAGGATCGTCAGTAATAATCCAAACGATGTGAAGACTTCCGGTCTTCGACCACCGTCTTCATCTTCGACATATCGTCGAATCGGTTATTCAGAATGGGTGTAAACCCGGCCTTTCCGAACAACCCGCGTATATTAAAAACAAATGTTACACAAACACAACATACGCCTCATTCCAATTCAGAATATTCTTTTATTCCCAAAATCACATTTTTAGGGAAAGGTTCCCATTAATTTTATCCAAGATAAATTCTTTAGAATTTATCCTTTAATCATCCTTTTGATGTCGTTTCAAACCAAATTATGGTTTTCTGAACTAGTCGAGATTAGCGAACCACACCGAAGTAATTATTTATTTTATTTCCCAATCCCAACCTATTCATCCCATGAAGCAAAACTGGTGATACTCCATATCTAACACCATGGTGTTATCGGTAAAATTAATTACCATTTCACGTTCAAATCTAATTAAAGATTTAACTATCGCTTTGGAGCAAAACTGGCGATACTCCATTCTCGCTCATTTCTAAATTTGATAATTTAGATTATAGCTTCACATCTCAACCTAATTGCAGATTCGTTAAAACTCCTTTTACTGGGTTAAAGAACTAGGTGTTATTTAAAACACAGTTCACGATAAACCCAAATCACATTCTATTAATTATCGGGTTAAAGAACTAGTGTTATTTAAAACACAGTTCACGATAAACCCATAAATCAATTCTAGTTCAATTTAATTCAAATATATTAGGAATTCCGATTATTTAAAACCCCTTTTTAAATCTAATTTATTTATTTAAAAACAATTCAGGTTTTAAATTTAGTTCAAACTAGTTCATTTTGATAAAAATCTATTTTTATCTTTTCAAATATGGAGTTTTTCACCCCAATTTTCCCCAAATCATTTCTTATGATTTTACACAAATTACTACTATTTTTAATAATTTTATCAAGGCCCGTACAGTCGATTTCCATCAACGGCCATCGAATTGCACTTACAGCGACCTTTTTCAAATTTGATTTGGACGTATCTCCAAATCTAACCGTTAGATTTTGAATCTCTAATATTCGTTAGAAAGCTCTTTTCGATACGAACCCAACGGTTCCGATTTTAGGAGAATCCGACGGTCGGATCTCCCGTAATATCCGTTTGAAATAAATGGTCGAAATTCACGAACTGCCGCGACGCGTTCTATTCAGGCCATTATTTTATATATATAATATATATATTATATATCTCGTCGATTACTATTTAAAACGATTTATATAAATAGTATTACATTCGTTTCCAAAGCAATTTCAACTTCCATTTCAATTTAAAGTGGTTTTCTATTCGATTCAATTCAAAGTGGTTTTCTATTCGATTCAATTCAAATTGGTTTTCTATTCGAATCAATTCAAATTGGTTTTCTATTCGATTCAATTCAAATTGGTTTTCTATTCGATTCAATTCAAATTGGTTTTCTATTCGATTCAATTCAAATTAGTTTTCTATTCGATTCAATTCAAATTGGTTTTCTATTCGATTGAATTCAAATTGTTTTCTATTCGATTCAATTCAAATTGGTTTTCTATTCGATTCAATTCAAATTGGTTTTCTATTCGATTCAATTCAAATTGGTTTTCTATTCGATTCAATTCAAATTGGTTTTCTATTCGATTCAATTCAAATTGGTTTTCTATTCGATTCAATTCAAATTGGTTTTCTATTCGATTCAATTCAAAGTGGTTTTCTATTCGATTCACTTCAAATTGGTTTTCTATTTGATTCAATTCAAAGTGGTTTTCTATTTGATTTAAATTCATTTCCTATTCAAATCAAACTCATAATATATTCAATTCATTTCGAAATCGTTTTATATTCAATTCATTTCGAAATCGTTTTCAATTCAATTCATTTCGAAATCGTTTTCAATTCAATTCATTTCGAAATCGTTTTATATTCAATTCATTTCGAAATCGTTTTATATTATTCTTTATTTTCTAAATTGGAATGAGGCCCAATCAATCACCATATAAAATTAATTATATGGATTTTCATACAACACATGTATATAATAGCATTGAAAAATAATCAACCATCAACCAAAGTGCACTACACTGTATAAGCATCAAATATAGATATCCAACGCTTATAACAGCCTGTCAATCAATCGATCGACATATTTAATCAATCAGGATGAGTGAACTTCATATTTCATCCCAACACCCGTGTGGGGTTTCAAACAATCAAACACTTATTTTATTTGTGTAGTTGGGCGATGTGTAAAATTTATCTACCCAATCAATATCAGTCAAATCAGTGTATATAAACAAATCGGTCGATTTGTTTATAAATATTTATTTATTCACATTCACGCTAAAAATTATATTTTTAATGACAAAACATTCTATTTTAACGCATGAATTTCTATTCAGTTAATTTATTCTATAAAATTGATATTTTTATTTTTCTAACATATTTTAGAAAATTTCGGCGGCATAACGGCACGATACTAGAAACGGGACGAGGCCTAGCCTTATCCCCGGTCTAGTGAAGGCCCACGCCATTCACACATCAATCAAATTCACCAAACAACCAAATTCAAATCAAATCATCTAACTAATTTATGCAACCAAACAAACAAGTGCATGGTCCGTGGACGATTGTGTCGGGTGCTACTAAGCACCGTCTGTATCCTAATATATATATAAATAGAAATGAAATTGAAAGGTGAGAAATTCTCACAGATAGCTATCCAACTTCACGACACTTCATTTAGAGAAATCTTCATCGTTATCGCATCTTCGTTGCTGTAGCCACTACATATATAAAAAATCACACATTTTTATATTTTGATGTCTTTAAAATAAAAAATCACATTATTATAATCGCTTCCTACATTTAAAAATCGAATTTTTCAATTCGCTATTCAATATATAAAAATCGAATTTTTACTATGCTATTCAATATATAAAAATCGAATTTCTACTATGCTATTCAATATATAAAAATCGAATTTTTACTAAAATAAAGATTTCTCCTTTTCCAACATATCATTATAAAAATCACATTTCTATTTTCCTACACATATAAAGATGATATTTTTAATATTCCTATCATGTAAAAATTATATTTTTAATTCTCTACCTAACCAAAAATCATATTTTTACACCTTCTACATAATAAAGATTATATTTTTAATACTTTAAAAATATAAAAATCATATTTTTACCATTTCTATATAGTAAAGATTATATTTTTACTTACTTATATTATAAAAATATTTTTTTTACAACTATAATTAAAAATCGTTTCTTTACCTCGCCTACTTCACATATATACAAATTGAATTCTTATCACGCTTTCTTCTATATAAAAATACGATCTTTTTCTCCCAAAAATTCAAATCTTTACTTTAGAAAAATCAAATCTTTACCGGGTTAAAAATTCTACCTTTGCAGTTTTTTAAAAATCCTATTTTTACAGTTTTAAAAATCCTATCTTTACAGATTTAATTTAAAGATCATTGCATGAAAGGATTTAATTAAACTAAATAAACTAAAAATCAAAATAAAATAAAAATAAAAATAAAGATAAAATGGGTCAAGAACTTACAGGGGGGGGGGTCTTCCTGCGTCGTCGGCTGTGGTCGAAGAAAGGGGGAAGCGAGGTACGGCTTGGTGGCCACGGGTGGTGGGGTATGGTGGCTCGAGGTCACGTCTGGGGGTGGTGGAGCGGAAATCGAGGGGAGGGAGGCGTGCGATGCGAATTGGGGAAAACCAAAGGGGGGAGGGGGTTTCGATGTCGTAGGCGAAGGGGGGGGGGGGGTTTGGAGGTGGCGCGCCGCCACCTGGGGCACGGCGGTGGGCGGCGCTGCCCTAAGGCGGGGGGGGGGGGGCGATGCTTGTCTCCGTTCTTCTTCTTTTTTATTTATTTATTTTGATTCTGATCGAATGAAGAAGGGGGGGCGGAACGAGATTAAGGGGAAGAGGGAAAGGGAGGGTTTTAATTTTTAATTAATTTATTTATTTTGCAAAATGTTGACTTTTACATACGACCTCGAAATGAGGCCCACCGCCTGTCGTCCATAGCGTTTCACCCCCATTCCGAACACAATGAGATATGTATCGTAGGTTGATTCGGATGTTACGATCAGTTTCCGTTGAATTTACATTTAAATTGCTATATTGAATTTTAAACGTACATTTCAAATTACCGGGGTCACATACTAACTAGAAAAATTCCAGAAAAATATTTTCTAGCTTCGTATTGACGATACGGTCCTAACGAAACTAGTTTCGTCGAATTCTGAGACCGTCTGAAAAATGGCCAATTTCCAGTCGATTAAAATCAACTGAAACTAGTCAAACGCGTTTTCCTTTGCCACGCTCACATATGGATTCGAAAAATTATGAAATTTGGAATCTAGTAATAATTTAACACCACGGACCCAACAAAACTGGTTTCGTCGAAATCCGAGGTCATTTGCAAAATTTCCATTTTTAAGGGCCTGAATTCCATAACGACTATTCAGAATTTTCAACTGGACATATATTTTGATTCCCGCTTTAAAATCTTAATTTTTCGGATTCATTGGAAAGATATTATCGATTAGATCCTAATGTTTTTGGTTTCACTAAAATCCGGATTGTTTTGCACCCGGTACATTCATTTGAAGTTTGAAATCGAATTATCGAACTACCGCGCCATCTTCAATTCTATTTATAATTGTATATAAATATTTATATTCTAATGACGACGTATATAATATATACGTTGGAAATATATTCAAAATAAATTTCTCATCATTTTTATTTAAAATAATCTATTTTAAATATAGAAAATTCGCTAAAATCGCCAAAATAAAAATTTTAAACTGGTTCAGAATTTCCGGGTTATTACAATCTCCCCCACTTAAAACTTTTCGTCCCCGAAAAGGAACGAAGTCGAAAGTGGTTTGATTAATCAACTCTACGTTCGATCTGGCTTCCATTCTAAAACTTTTCAGTTTCTGAGAATTTTCAAAAATTTGGCTTACACCCTCAATTTTCGAAAAATTTCGCCATAACCTCCCCTGCACCGGGAGCCACGGGAAAATCACGAAATTGCCATACAGGCCTTCTGATCTCAAAAAGAAAAAGAAAAAGCCAAGCGGCTAGCCAATAGGCTCATATACTCATCATCACCCAAACAAAACAGTAAATTATAGTAAACATGTACCTATTTGTCGGGCAAACAAATTTTATTCTTCGGCTCTAGCCTCCTTGCTATGACCTGTTCAATGATATACATGTATATGCAAGCAAATGCGACCAATTTTCAATACAATTCAATATTTGATTCTATTAGGCATAATGATTAAAAATTATCAAACAAATAAACAAACAACACAAACATCAATCAATTAGTGGATTAACGTTTCAAATTCATAAATTTGATACATATACAAAAAATCTTGTTTTTGATGCCAATTCACAACAATGTGTTCTAACTATATAAGTTTTGGTTCCACACCAGTCTAATGGAAATATATAGATATCACACCTTCGAAACACGAACATAATTATTGATGATGCCATGGTCATTATCAACATCATCTCCGGGCGACTAGAGTGTAATTCTATATCTATCCGGTATATTAAAACTTCGAATATACGTTCATGACGCGTATATGCAAAATCTTTATATAGCGGATTGTCCATATGCAAAATAAATAAATATTCAAATACGTATAAAATGGTTTAAATTTTCAAAACAAAATTGTTTCATTTGAAAAATATACTCTTCACACTCGTTCTAAGATACTACTGATCCTATCTCTAACGAGTCATTCTAATTGGATATTTCTAATCCAATATCTGATGAATTCTTTCGTATGGTTCTAATGTGTCTTGTTCTCGAGCTCTGTAAACCAAAGCTCTGATACCAAACTGACACGACCCGAACTTCCCCGTGAAGGAAAGCGCGGATAGCGTTGAGTACAAGACAAAATAGAACGCAGACGGAAGAACATTTCATTGTTATTACAACAATTCCATCAGATACAAGAATATACAGAGTATAAATGAATAAATTACATTCGATAAATATCAGAGATTACAATAAATTACATAGCAGCGGAAAATAATATAAAGCACAACTGAAGGTGATATACGGATACAGAGCTTTCCGGATATCATTCCAGCTGTAAACCAGGATCATGTGAATATAAATCTGCAAAACCAAAACTACTAGCTGCCCGTGTAGAAAATAGGGGCACCTAGAGTTTAGGTTAAAACAATAAACTCTAGGTCAGTCATGTGACTGGTGTGAGAACTAAAACAGTTATTTAAAACTTTATTTTAAAAGAGAGTAATTCAAGGGACCACGCCGTATAACACGGAACGGGTTTCCTCCCAAGAATATCAGTGCATATTAATAAACAACGCAATGCTTTTTCGAAAAATGAAGCTATTATAAGACCCAGGTCCCATCACACAATGCAACGCAAGCCGGAGGATAGGGTTTTACCTTATAACAGCCAAACATGCTTGGTACGTTTAAAACAAATCATTTTATACTATAGTAAGTGTATAGTGTCAAAACAATTTCAATCATAAATATAAATCATAGACATGGGTACCATATATCATGTCGCCATACTAGTTCTACAATTAAAACCGCAATACACGTATTGGAAATTGGATTCCGTCATGAGTCGAGGCAAGGGGCAAGCTCCTCTCCGCATTCGAGACACTCTAGCAAATGTCCCAGGGCTACGCACTCTGGGCAACCCCTGGATGCTTCAGGGCCGGTCCTCACTTACGTTAGAGGATTATTTATTCAAGAACACACGTTTCCCGGTCCTTACAGACCTATAATCGAGGCGCCTCATCCAACAACCACAAAGGTGAAAAGTATATATATGTCAGGGCTGGTAAGTCACTGACACCACCAAAGCTAGAAAGAAACGTCGTGCTCTCCCTGCAGTCCGTATCCCGTTTTTGACTCATACCGAGGTGTGAGGCTCGCGAATTCATGTTATACACAAAGCTGCCACGTAGGCGTGCTTTGATCATCAACCACAAGACTTTGCTTTTCAACAGAAGCCTTGATCAATGCATCTTAGCGTGCCACACAGGCAATTCATGCCATGCGACTGATGTCCATCGATATACAACCTCTGAGCTCGTACGTCTCAGAGAAGGGCGTTAAGCAAAAGAATAAATTCTCCGCCGCCAAACAGATGTATATTTAACATAAATCAATCAACACAGAATAAAATCCAGTGTCAGACACACAATCCATTTACAAGTTCGTTCTAGGTCTGAACGAAACCGGAGGCACTTTCCTCACATATCCATCCATCTCCAAGTACGTCTGGACGACCACCAACTATTTCCATCCTCTTGGGTGTACAGCCCAATCAGGATTGTCAATAATAATCCAAACGATGTGAAGACTTCCGGTCTTCGACCACCGTCTTCATCTTCGACATATCGTCGAATCGGTTATTCAGAATGGGTGTAAACCCGGCCTTTCCGAACAACCCGCGTATATTAAAAACAAATGTTACACAAACACAACATACACCTCATTTCAATTCAGAATATTCTTTTATTCACAAAATCACATTTTTAGGGAAAGGTTCCCATTAATTTTATCCAAGATAAATTCTTTAGAATTTATCCTTTAATCATCCTTTTGATGTCGTTTCAAACCAAATTATGGTTTTCTGAACTAGTCGAGATTAGCGAACCACACCGAAGTAATTATTTATTTTATTTCCCAATCCCAACCTATTCATCCCATGAAGCAAAACTGGTGATACTCCATATCTAACACCATGGTGTTATCGGTAAAATTAATTACCATTTCACGTCAAATCTAATTAAAGATTTAACTATCGCTTTGGAGCAAAACTGGCGATACTCCATTCTCGCTCATTTCTAAATTTGATAATTTAGATTATAGCTTCACATCTCAACCTAATTGCAGATTCGTTAAAACTCCTTTTACTGGGTTAAAGAACTAGGTGTTATTTAAAACACAGTTCACGATAAACCCAAATCACATTCTATTTATTATCGGGTTAAAGAACTAGTGTTATTTAAAACACAGTTCACGATAAACCCATAAATCAATTCTAGTTCAATTTAATTCAAATATATTAGGAATTCCGATTATTTAAAACCCCTTTTTAAATCTAATTTATTTATTTAAAAACAATTCAGGTTTTAAATTTAGTTCAAACTAGTTCATTTTGATAAAAATCTATTTTTATCTTTTCAAATATGGAGTTTTTCACCCCAATTTTCCCCAAATCATTTCTTATGATTTTACACAAATTACTACTATTTTTAATAATTTTATCAAGGCCCGTACAGTCGATTTCCATCAACGGCCATCGAATTGCACTTACAGCGACCTTTTTCAAATTTGATTTGGACGTATCTCCAAATCTAACCGTTAGATTTTGAATCTCTAATATTCGTTAGAAAGCTCTTTTCGATACGAACCCAACGGTTCCGATTTTAGGAGAATCCGACGGTCGGATCTCCCGTAATATCCGTTTGAAATAAATGGTCGAAATTCACGAACTGCCGTGGCGCGTTCTATTCAGGCCATTATTTTATATATATAATATATATATTATATATCTCGTCGATTACTATTTAAAACGATTTATATAAATAGTATTACATTCGTTTCCAAAGCAATTTCAACTTCCATTTCAATTTAAAGTGGTTTTCTATTCGATTCAATTCAAAGTGGTTTTCTATTCGATTCAATTCAAATTGGTTTTCTATTCGAATCAATTCAAATTGGTTTTCTATTCGATTCAATTCAAATTGGTTTTCTATTCGATTCAATTCAAATTGGTTTTCTATTCGATTCAATTCAAATTGGTTTTCTATTCGATTCAATTCAAATTGGTTTTCTATTCGATTGAATTCAAATTGTTTTCTATTCGATTCAATTCAAATTGGTTTTCTATTCGATTCAATTCAAATTGGTTTTCTATTCGATTCAATTCAAATTGGTTTTCTATTCGATTCAATTCAAATTGGTTTTCTATTCGATTCAATTCAAATTGGTTTTCTATTCGATTCAATTCAAATTGGTTTTCTATTCGATTCAATTCAAAGTGGTTTTCTATTCGATTCACTTCAAATTGGTTTTCTATTTGATTCAATTCAAAGTGGTTTTCTATTTGATTTAAATTCATTTCCTATTCAAATCAAACTCATAATATATTCAATTCATTTCGAAATCGTTTTATATTCAATTCATTTCGAAATCGTTTTCAATTCAATTCATTTCGAAATCGTTTTCAATTCAATTCATTTCGAAATCGTTTTATATTATTCTTTATTTTCTAAATTGGAATGAGGCCCAATCAATCACCATATAAAATTAATTATATGGATTTTCATACAACACATGTATATAATAGCATTGAAAAATAATCAACCATCAACCAAAGTGCACTACACTGTATAAGCATCAAATATAGATATCCAACGCTTATAACAGCCTGTCAATCAATCGATCGACATATTTAATCAATCAGGATGAGTGAACTTCATATTTCATCCCAACACCCGTGTGGGGTTTCAAACAATCAAACACTTATTTTATTTGTGTAGTTGGGCGATGTGTAAAATTTATCTACCCAATCAATATCAGTCAAATCAGTGTATATAAACAAATCGGTCGATTTGTTTATAAATATTTATTTATTCACATTCACGCTAAAAATTATATTTTTAATGACAAAACATTCTATTTTAACGCATGAATTTCTATTCAGTTAATTTATTCTATAAAATTGATATTTTTATTTTTCTAACATATTTTAGAAAATTTCGGCGGCATAACGGCACGATACTAGAAACGGGACGAGGCCTAGCCTTATCCCCGGTCTAGTGAAGGCCCACGCCATTCACACATCAATCAAATTCACCAAACAACCAAATTCAAATCAAATCATCTAACTAATTTATGCAACCAAACAAACAAGTGCATGGTCCGTGGACGATTGTGTCGGGTGCTACTAAGCACCGTCTGTATCCTAATATATATATAAATAGAAATGAAATTGAAAGGTGAGAAATTCTCACAGATAGCTATCCAACTTCACGACACTTCATTTAGAGAAATCTTCATCGTTATCGCATCTTCGTTGCTGTAGCCACTACATATATAAAAAATCACACATTTTTATATTTTGATGTCTTTAAAATAAAAAATCACATTATTATAATCGCTTCCTACATTTAAAAATCGAATTTTTCAATTCGCTATTCAATATATAAAAATCGAATTTTTACTATGCTATTCAATATATAAAAATCGAATTTCTACTATGCTATTCAATATATAAAAATCGAATTTTTACTAAAATAAAGATTTCTCCTTTTCCAACATATCATTATAAAAATCACATTTCTATTTTCCTACACATATAAAGATGATATTTTTAATATTCCTATCATGTAAAAATTATATTTTTAATTCTCTACCTAACCAAAAATCATATTTTTACACCTTCTACATAATAAAGATTATATTTTTAATACTTTAAAAATATAAAAATCATATTTTTACCATTTCTATATAGTAAAGATTATATTTTTACTTACTTATATTATAAAAATATTTTTTTTACAACTATAATTAAAAATCGTTTCTTTACCTCGCCTACTTCACATATATACAAATTGAATTCTTATCACGCTTTCTTCTATATAAAAATACGATCTTTTTCTCCCAAAAATTCAAATCTTTACTTTAGAAAAATCAAATCTTTACCGGGTTAAAAATTCTACCTTTGCAGTTTTTTAAAAATCCTATTTTTACAGTTTTAAAAATCCTATCTTTACAGATTTAATTTAAAGATCATTGCATGAAAGGATTTAATTAAACTAAATAAACTAAAAATCAAAATAAAATAAAAATAAAAATAAAGATAAAATGGGTCAAGAACTTACAGGGTGGGGGGTCTTCCTGCGTCGTCGGTTGTGGTCGAAGAAAGGGGGGAAGCGGGGTACGGCTTGGTGGCCGCGGGTGGTGGGGGTATGGTGGCTCCAGGACACGTCTGGGCGTGGTGGAGCGGAAATAGAGGGGAGGGAGGCGTGCGATGCGAATTGGGGAAAACCGAAGGGGGGAGGGGGTTTCGATGTCGCAGGCGAAGGGGGGGTGGGTTGGAGGTGGCGCGCCGCCACCTGGGGCACGGCGGTGGGCGACGCTGCCCTAGGGGGGGCGCGATGCTCGTCTCCGTTCTTTTTTATTTATTTATTTATTTTGATTCTGATCGAATGAAGAAGGGGGGGCCAGAACGAGATTAAGGGGAAGAGGGAAAGGGAGGGTTTTAATTTTTAATTAATTTATTTATTTTGCAAAAAGTTGACTTTTACATACGACCTCGAAACGAGGCCCACCGCCTGTCGTCCATAGCGTTTCACCCCCATTCCGAACACAATGGGATATGTATCGTAGGTTGATTCGGATGTTACGATCAGTTTCCGTTGAATTTACATTTAAATCGCTATATTGAATTTTAAACGTACATTTCAAATTACCGGGGTCACATACTAACTAGAAAAATTCCAGAAAAATATTTTCTAGCTTCGTATTGACGATATGGTCCTAACAAAACTAGTTTCGTCGAATTCTGAGACCGTTTGAAAAATGGCCAATTTCCAGTCGATTAAAATCAACTTAAACTGGTCAAACGCGTTTTCCTTTGCCACGCTCACATATGGATTCGAAAAATTATGAAATTTGGAATCTAGCAATAATTTAACATCACGGACCCAACAAAACTGGTTTCGTCGAAATCCGAGGTCATTTGCAAAATTTCCATTTTTAAGGGCCTGAATTCCATAGCGACTATTCAGAATTTTCAACTGGACATATCTTTTGATTCCCGCTATGAAATCTTAATTTTTCGGATTCGTTGGAAAGATATTATCGATTAGATCCTAATGTTTTTGGTTTCACTAAAATCCGGATTGTTTTGCACCCGGTACATTCATTTGAAGTTTGAAATCGAATTATCGAACTACCGCGCCATCTTCAATTCTATTTATAATTATATATAAATATTTATATTCTAACGACGGCGTATATAATATATACGTTCGAAATATATTCAAAATAAATTTCTCGTTGTTTTTATTTAAAATAATCTATTTTAAATATAGAAAATTCCCTAAAATCGCCAAAATAAAAATTTTAAACTGGTTCAGAATTTCCGGGTTATTACACATCCTTTCCCCTCAAACCAAGTCTTGCGACAGTAAACTTCTCATCAATATCCGCATCAACCTATACCACCATCTTCTACGAACATCACACACTGACGCATCCTCACAACCGCTCCCTCCCCCATGGCCCTAGATCATTCGCCTGGCCCGCACTAGCTCACCACGTCGGTCTTTCATCTCAGCCTCAGTCGCTTAGGATAATTTATTTCCTCCTCCCAGAAGTTAGCTTTCGCATTTCTTAACATGAATATAGTTGAAGCTTTTAAATATAAATGATCAGATCGAACGATTAGAAAAGGGAAAACTGCGATGATTGGTGAATTCGTTCATTTTTTGTTTGTGGCGGCTGTAGAAGGCCTTGACCACTCAGAAAGGTTTTTAGAAAGGATTTAGGTTACAGCAAAAGGTATGGGTATTTATATGGTTGGGGGGTTAGATAATTTTATATGTTATGTATGGACTTCCCTTCTCCACGTTTCTTTGTTTGAGGACACAAAGAGTTGGTGGCCGAGACAAGGGGCTTCGTGGCTTCCTTTTTGGCCTAGAACTAGATAAGATATTTTTGGGTATGGAATTAAAATTATATATATATTCAACTTGTTTTAGGCACCTCGCTACATAAAATTCTGATCACGTACGTACCGCTATGGACAGAAATAACATTACCGTCGTGTCGACCAAGGCATCACGATTCCAAAAATGTAATAATACCGGTAGATGAACTCATATTGTGAAACCCCGAAATGTCGATACAGGGTGCCAAATACTCCAAGTAAAAAGTTGCTTGTTTAATTAATTAAAAATTACAGTAAAATTCTAAAAATTAAATTATCGTTACGTCCCAAAAGAACCTTGTCTAAATTCGAACCCGATCTCTAGTTATATCGAATAACCCGTTACGGTCGATAAACGATTCTATAGCGACTAGACATATCTCAAAATCTACACGACGAAATCCCGATTTTTCTCTTCCACTAGAAAGATATACTCCACCAGCTCCACACGTTTCTTGTTTCACAGAAATCCGGCTTAAAATGAATTTGGTATATTCAGTTGAAATTCAAATTGCCAATAAACGAACTACCACGCCATTTCAAACTCGATTTTAATTATTTTAAAATTCTACGTTAAATTCCAAGCTGAATTTAATATCGTAGATGATCCAGTTCACACCGTATCGCCATTTCAGCCAATTCTGATTATTTCAGAAATAAATATATTATTTAATTATTATTTTAATTAAATATTCACTATTATTTAATTAAACCACCATTTAATTCACTATATAACTATTTATGTAATTAAATAAATTAATTATAATACCCCTGCCAACGTGGGTCATTACATATCCGCTTTAGTTGCGAATATTACTGGAGCACCCCACTCAGATATGCTTCATCTGATAAACCCTTTTTCAAGTAGCTCCCCTACTTGCTTACTCAGCTCCCTCCTTTCTCTTGGAGCCATGTGACGTACTGGTAATGTAACTGGCTTTGCATTGTCCACCAGATATATGCGGAAGTCAATTTCACGCCTTGGAAGTAAACCCCATACCTTATCAAAAACATCTGAATAATCTCGAACCACTGGAACAGATTGCAAATCATCTATGGATGCATCTAGAGACTCTAGGAAGCTAAGCATAACAGACCCTTCGGGTCACAAGAAACTTTGAGGGTCTTCCCATGATAAGTAGGGAGTCTAACAACCCTCCTCTCACAATCCAGCATAGCCCCATACGTGGTAAGCCAATCCATTCCTAGAATCAACCCATACCCCATAAACTCGAGCACATACACATCGCATTCAAAGTTGACGCCTAAGATAGATATTTTCAAACTCCAAAAAATCATCGATAAATGAGCCGAACCACCAATGGGGTTTGAAAGAACCATGGGATCTACTACCATACTAGTAACTAAATGCAGAAATTCAACCACAGAACTAGATATAAATGAGTGTGAAGCACCAGAATCAAAAAGTGTTCTAATTGGATAGTTTGAAAGAGAAACTAAATTTTCTACAGATATTTTTCTACCTCTTTCCGGAGCACTGATCACGAGAGCATGCACCTGCCCTCTAGAAGTCTCTGCTATTTTCCCTTGTCCCTACGATCCCTGTTTCTTCGGGCACTCTTTGGAGAGTTGTCCGACCTCTCTGTAATTAAAGCAACTGGCCTTCCTTCTCTTACAATCTCTGATCAGGTGGCCCTCCTTTCCACAATTGTGACATTTTCTCTTATCCTTGACTTTATCATCTTTCCCTCCATTCTTCTGCTGTTGTCGCACTTTCTTGGGCCACACCTTCTTAATCTGCGATGTTGCCTCAGCTTTTGTTTCCTTCTTTTCTCCCTTTTCCTCCTCATGCATTAAGGCCATATCAACAAGGTTTTCAAAGGTGGACCCCACTGGAAGATGGGACATAGCTAAACCATGCAGAGGCTCATTCAGCTCCTTAGCAAACCGTAAAGCCCTTTTGTGTGATGTGTCTACCAACTCTAGCCCGAACCTTGCCAGTTGGTTGAACTTGTTCACATACTCCTTCACCGTCAAATTTCCTTGTTTGAGTGTTAAGAACCTCTCCATCTGTATGCTTCTCTCCGTTTGGGAAAGAAATTTCAT
The DNA here is from genome assembly GCA_030737875.1 of Allium sativum. Lineage (NCBI taxonomy): Eukaryota > Viridiplantae > Streptophyta > Magnoliopsida > Asparagales > Amaryllidaceae > Allium > Allium sativum. The sequence goes on along the minus strand of CM060913.1, from coordinate 527,122,919 downwards.
TCGAACCTATGTCTAAAGTCTTCTCAAGTTTCTACTGGACGTCCATCTTTGGTGACTTCCCACCAAAATGGGGCTTTGTCCTTTAACAGCCAAGCAGCTAATTGAATTTTTTTTCGGTCCTCCACTTCAAAATTACGAATAAGTCCTCAGTCTCCTTAAGCCAATTCTGAGCTTCTACGAATGTCTCTTTCCCATGGAATGGCCTTCCTCCCATAGCCTGGAAGTCTTTGCAAGTCTTGGCAAAGTCATCAACTTTTGGAGGGGGGAAGGAGGAATGACTGGTGCAACTGGGGGAGGAATGTGTCTTTGGCCTTCAACCGTTGTCGTAACCTCCAGATACCTCCGGAACCATCCGAATATTGTGACGCCTTTGGGAGATTAGGGATATTTTGTTCCCAGACATGCTGAAAAAGGGAAAAGGAAGAAATTTAGATAAAGGACCGAAGGCTTTTTTGGGGAATGTTTTTAAAAATAGACTTTTCTTTTTGAAAATGCTTTCCTTTTAAAACCTTTTAAAAAATAATTTTCAAAAACTTTTATCTAATATGGTAACCTTCAGCTCTAATACCAAGTGTGACACCCCACGTCCGTTAATGTCACTCACTAAGGGAATGCATTGAGTTTTGTGAAGCGCTATAGGTAAAAAAGTCACAGAATAATTAAAAGACAGATATGAATAAGGCACCAGTGGGAAATTTAAACTTCAAACATAAGTCATAATAGTATGGTCCACAATTTCATAAGTCAAAAAATCCATTACAATAAAAATACTTCTGTCCTGCACCATCATTGTACATAAGTAAATAAGAAGCACCATTTCCCCAATAAAAAGAGTTAAGCCATAGTAGACACAAGAACTTGAGCCATACTTCAGAAGTAGCTCCTAGCAAGATGATATCTGATCCCTATTTAAGTCTGAGTGTTTCCTCCCTGAGAACCTAGGGGGGGAATGGAAGAAAGAAGGAGAAACAACAGGGTCAGACATAAAGTCTAGAGAGTCTAGTTACTTTTACCCAGTAGATAATTAAAAGCAACATGATAAGCATACAAAGTGGATAAGAGAGAGATCACTACATAAATGGAAAGTGTGACAAGGTAAGAAAGTTAAGGTGTATGTGCCTCACTAATGATTACTCTCCATTATTACTAATATAACTAAAATGAGATGATCCCTTCGAATATAAGTTGGTAGGCTTAGGTCATACGTCCAAGTATACCCTAACCCCTAACCTAATCGATCGGCTCCCTACCATGTAGATATCATGTGCTGCCCCACAATAGGAGGTATCACTTCCAAAAGTGGCAACCCATGGTGTGGACAACCATATCTACTGGTGTCACGGTCATCGTAGCCCCCTCTGCCAGGCCCATGCACGCATATGTCCCCAGTCGGTTTGCGCCGCCCACACCATCCGCCTTGTTTGGATCTCTTACAATCAATTAGTAAGCGTGCCCCTTTCTCCTCCTAGTGCAGAGGTCCTTACTTGATACCAACTCCGAGTTACTGACTAAAATGGGTCCCACATAACATGATACAGGCTCTCCCCTTGTCTTGTATCCCCCACTAGGTTTTCCACTGACTATGTATACCCTTAGGTGTCTTTAATTACATAGTCCTATACCAGTTATGCTTACCCTAAAGGGTATCTTTAATTACATAACTTCATTACATTATCAATCGGTTATGTATGCCACTAGGTGTCTTTAATTACATAACCCTATTACATTATCTACGGGTCATGTATACCACTAGGTGTCTTTAATTACATAACCTTATTGGGTTAAGTTCGTGGGCCTACATATTCATATTACCCACCCCCTCCAATTTACTTAATCCACCACTACCCATCCAAATTTACTTAACTCTAACTTAAGTCCATAGTCATATTAAATTAGTTAAGTAGTCCATTTCATTACAATGTCCAATTATGGTTATAATGGGCTAGACCTCCCACATTAGGCCTACAATATGTGGATGCTGGATATGCCGGTCGGGTCCGGGCAATCTTATTCTATAGTTAGGCCTAACCTCGTGTCTTAGCCCAATTCGTATTTGCATACTTAGACCTCCCACATTTGGTTCAACATTAGTGACTGCTGGATATGCCGGTCAGCTCCGGGCAGACTTCTACCACAAATGTAACCTAACCTCATGTCATGAGTACAATTTACAATTCCTAATTGTAAATTAATAAACATTCCAAATTAATCCAAGTCTACCTATGTCATTATGGTTAACTATTTCTATGTTTTCCCCATTTGAATCACGTGTCCCATTTCCTATTAAACATTACATAAATCATGCCAATTATACTCCCTATTTACCCTATTTCCTCTCTAACATATTCGTACGTATTTAGGCAGAATCTAGGCTATAAAGTAGCCTAACTATAATAATAGAAAGTGAATATGACAAGGGCGATAGTTTCAACATGTCTTGGCATAAACATGAACATAAACTGGCATAATAACAAAGTGAATGGACATGTGATTAGCATCATAATAAAGTGGACTTCAAACTGGTAACTTGTGGCAATCACTATGATGTTTAATAATACCTAGATTTAACATTAGTTGTCCAATTACCTAGATCTAGCATGGTTAGGGTGACATAGCAACATGTTTAGATCAAAGGGTAGATTCACATGTCAAGTTTACAACATATATCAATGTATCACAATATGACAAGTGAAAGGTGATTAACATAAAGGTCTAGATCCAAGTAATGTGACAATTATCCAAATTAATAGATGTACTTCCATCATAACTTGGTTACAAGTCAAGATCCATATAAACATTATAATCAAGTCACCACAATTATATTAGATCTAGGTAATTAGATCTGTCATGACATAGGATAGAATTTCATATTAACACAGAATCATACTTTACAACATATCCAGTTCATTGTCTATCAAAGCATACTTTTATTTATCTAAACCTGAAAGTAATCTAGAAACTCACAGCGTTAGGTATAGATAACGTAACAACCCAGAAAATCAGAACCAATTTAAATTTTTTATTTTGACTATATCAGTGAATTTTGAATAGTTAAAATAATTTATTTCAAATAATAACAATTAAAAATTTATTTTAATCGAAGTCGGAGAAAATGTATTTATTTTAATTTCAAAAGGAATTGGAAATAGTACGGTAGTTTGAAAAGTCAAAGTTGAACTTTGACTGAATGTACAGGATCCAAAATTAAACGGATTTTAGAGAAACCAAAAATATATAAATTTATTTAAAAACATCTTTCCAACGAATCCAAAAAATAGAAATTTCATTGCGGGAATCAAAAGTTATGGCCAGTTGAATATTCAAAAAAGTCGCTATGGAATATAGTATTATTTAAAGCCCGTATAAAAGGTCATTTTACAAATAATCTCCGTTTTTGACGAAACCACTTTTTTTGGATCCGGAATGTCAAATTATTGCTAAGTTTAACTTTCCAGAATTTTTGGAATTAAATTGTGAGCGTAGTAAATTAAACTCTGATTTGATAATTTCTGTTGAATTTAATCGGTCGTTAAAAAGGCCATTTTTCAAACGGTCTCCAAATTCGACGAAATTAATTTTGTTAGGACTATATCATCAAAACATAGCTAGATTTATTTTTCGGGAATTTTCGGAGTCCGTATGTGGCCCCGGTGAATTTAAATGTATGATCAAATTAATTTAATAGAGGATTTAAATTTTAAATTAAAGAAATCTGGCCAAAAACAATCATTTGGGCTAACGGGACCTAGCCCATTAGTTCCGGAACAGGGGCAATTTGGTGGGGCAACTCCTATTGGACTGAAATTGGAGTTGTTAAGAATTTACGGATTTATTTGTAAAAATTAGAAATAAAATATTATAAAATTCAACTTTGCCTTATACCTAACCCTAATTCCATCGTAACATAGCCGCCACTTCCTAATTCCATGGCCAGAATGCTCCCATGTTCTTTCCTTAAGTTCTCCAAATCCTCCCGATAAAATTAGCTCATCTTTTTGACATTATCATATAGATTTTCATCCTCTTCAGTTCTGTACGGTTGGATCATCCCCAAGTGGCACGAGCTCCGAGAATCGTGACCACAAACCCACCGAATTTCCTCCCCTACTGCATCACCAGGCCTCCAACAAGCCGGGCCCCTCTTCCTCCTCTCCGACGCTGCACCATCCAATCTTCGAACCACTGCACCATTTGATCGCAAAGGTTTAACCCAGAATTGAACCCATCGTGAAAAGCTTACGACCTTGGGTTTTTGTTGAGGAAGAACAGTGATTTTCTATTTTAATTAATTTATTAATTTAATTTAAATGTTAACAATACGAATTAATTCATAACTCGCTCATACTGAATTAGAATTGAATGATTACGAATCCTATATGATCGTGAAAACGAGATCTACGCTGCTGTCCTTACTAAAACCAATTCTGAGCTGATCGAATTTTGGAAAATTTTTGCAGATCTGAACCACTCAGATCCAAATGACAGTGAGATTTCTTATATTTTTTATAATTAAAAATTTAATTAATTATCGTTAGTTAGATCCGTACAATTATGAGAATTAAATCAGATCCCTGATTTGAAGTTGTTGAATGTTTATTGTTGTTCATGTTTCTTATGGTTTTTAGATCTTGTTTGAATCTATGGTTTATTATCTGATCTTGATTTGAAATAAAAAATTTATTTTTATTTCAGATCTATGTATAGTGGTTTGATGTTATGATATAAATTTCATATTTTATTTAAGGATATGAGATGTAGTTTTATCAAATATAGATCCACAATAAAATGTTCATCTTTACTGTCAAAATAAAAATATAAATTTTGTTATTGTTTGATTGAACTAGAATTTTCAATTAAATAAAATGTCAATTTTGTTATTGTTTGATTGAATTAGAATTTTCAATCAAAATAAAAATATCACTTTTGTTGTTATTGATTGAATTAGAATTTTCAATCAAATAAAAATATCACTTTTGTTGTTATTGATTGAATTAGAATTTTCATTCAAATAAAAATATCACTTTTGTTGTTATCGATTGAATTAGAATTTTCAATCAAATAAAAATATCACTTTTTGTTGTTATTGATTGAATTAGAATTTTCAATCAAAATAAAAATATCACTTTTGTTGTTATTGATTAAATTAGAATTTTCAATCAAATAAAAATATCACATTTGTTATTATTGATTGAATTAGAATTTTCAATCAAATAAAAATATCACTTTTGTTGTTATTGATTAAATTAGAATTTTCAATCAAATAAAAATATCACTTTTGTTTGTTGTTTGATTGAATTAGAATTATCAATCAAAATGAAATATACAATTTTGTTATTTGGTTGAGTTTGGATTTTCAATCAAAAGGGAAATATCAAATTTGGTCATTTTGTTGAATTAGAATATTAAACAAAAATGAAATTTAAATTTCTATCATTTTATGAAATTATTATAAAAATAGAAATGTTCATGTTTTAGAAAAAATAATAATAAATAGAACATTACATTCAAAAGTTTACATTTTTAATGTAATGTTAGGGAATAGAAAATATACAGTTTACATTTCTGACATTGCATTTCATTCTGTGTGATTGATTTCTATTAAATATATCCGATTGGTGGCGGAGAATTTATTTTTTTGCTTAACACCCTTCTCTGAGACGTACGAGCTTAGAGGTTATATATTGATAGACATCAATTGTATAACGCGAATTGTCAGTGTGGCATGCTAAGATGCAGATGAACAAGGCTTTTGTTGATAAGCAGAATCTTGTGGATGATGATCAAAGCACGACTTTAAATAGCGTAGCTTTGCATATAGCGTTAATTTGCGAGCCTTACACCCTGTATGATTCAAAAACGGGATCGTGACTGCAGGGAATGCACTACGTTTCTTTCTAGCTAGGAGCAATGTCATGGTATGAAGCCTAGACAGTTTTACTTATGCGGATGACGGAATGAGTTGCCTCGATTATTGACTCCCTAGTGACTCATAGATAGGTCCGACAGGACAGGGAAACGTGTGTTCAGGAATAACTAATCCACTAAAGTAAGTGTGGACCGGGCTTGAAGATCTAAGTGTTTCCTTTAGGTGTGATCCTGAGACATGTGCTATAGTGTCTCGAATCGTGAGGAGCCATCCCTTACCTTGACTCATAGATGGAAATCCAATTTCTAGCACATGACTTTTTGGTTTAAGTTGTAAAACTAGTATGGCGACATAGTAGGATGGGGTACTATGTCGTCTATGATTGATACGTTTATATTTCAAGTTGATTTTGACACTATACACTTATAGTAATATCAAAATGATTTGTTTTTAAAGCGTACCAAATTTTTTGGCTATTATAAGGTAAAATTCTATCCTCCGGCTTGCGTTGCATTGTGTGATGAGACCTGAGTCTTATAATAGCTTCATTTTTCCAAAAAGCATTGCGTTGTTTACAAGCTGTTTGTTTATGGTATTCTTGGGAGGAAACCCGTTCCATGTTATATGGTGTGGTCCCTTGAATTACCTAACTTTAAAATAAAGTTAATAACTATTTTGAGTTCTCACACCAGTCTCATAACTGTCTCGGAGCTTATTGTTTCTACCTAAACTCTAGGTGCCCATATTTTCCACATGAGCAGCAAGTAGTTTTGGATTTGCAGATAATTCTTTTCGCAAGATCTTGGATTATAGCTGGAGCTATATTTAGAAAGCTTTGTATCCATATATCTCTTACAGTTGTGTCAGTTGTTATTTTCCGCTACACATTGTACTCATGTATTATTTTCCACAGCTATGTAAATTCTTAATCTTTGATTTTGTATTTCCTATTTTATAAGGTATATTCATACTCTGGAATATTCTTGTACTCTAATGTAAACTGTTGTAATAACAATGAAATGTTCTATTATTTGTGTTCTGATGCATCGCATTCTCAATTCAATCAGGGCTTTCCCATAAGGTGAAGTTTGGGTCGCTTCAGAGTGGTATCAGAGCTTTGGTTTACAAAGCTAGAGAACAAGGCACATTAGAACCAAACGAAAGAATTCATCAGAGATAGGATTAGAAATATCCTATAAGAATGACTCGTTAGAGATAGGGTTAGTAATACCCTAGAATGAGTTAGAAGAGTATTATTGATAAAAATAAATTTAATTTTGAAAATTACATCATATTATACATATTTGAGTATTTTATTTTAGACCGAACTTGGACAATCTAGCATAAGAAGATTTTGATTATATGCCTGATGAGATGTATATTCGAAGTCTCGAATATATTGGGTGGATATAGAATCACACTCTAGTGTGACGAAAAGGAATTTCGCTCGATCCGAATCAGTCGCTAAACCGATCTAGACCGTTCGAAACGCCTGATTGTTTTGAGAACACGACAAAATAGAACGCAGACAGAAGAACATTTCATTGCATATTACAACAATTCATCAGAATACAAGAATATACAGAGTATAAACAAATAATATACATTCGATAAATATCAGAGATTACAATAAATTACATAGCAGCGGAAAATAATACAATACACAACTGAAGGAGATATACGGATACAAAGCTTTCCGGATATCCTTCCAGGTGTAAACCAGGATCCTGTGAATATAAATCTACAAAAACAAAACTACTAGCTGCCCAGAGTTTAGGTTAAAACAATAAACTCCAGGTCAGTCATGGGACTGGTGTGAGAACTAAAACAGTTATTAATCTTTATTTTAAAGTTAGGTAAATCAAGGGACCACGCCGCTAACGCGGAACAGGTTTCCTCCCAAGAACACCAGTGCATAAAACAACAACGCAATGCTAAATAAAGAAAAATGAAGCTATTATAAGACCCAGTTCCCATCACACAATGTAATGCAAGCCGGAGGATAGGGTTTTTACCTTATAATAGCCAAGAATGCTTGATACGTTTAAAACAAATCATTTGATACTATTATAAGTGCATAGTGTATAAAACAACTTCAAATCATAAGTATCAATCATAGGCGGCATAAGCGCCCCATCCCACTATGTCGCCATATATAGGATTACAACTAAAATCGAACCGTCACGTACTGGAAATTGGATTTCCGTCATGAACCAAGGCAAAAGATAGTCCTTACCGAATTCGAAACTTCCTAGCCTGAGTCTCAGGATCAGAACGCATCGACCCTTGGATCGTCAGGGCCGGTCCACCGATGTGGATTAAAATGCCTGAACACTACATTTCCCCGCCCTTTGGGGCGTAAGCGATCCAACGAATGACTCCATCGGACCCGGATCGTCCGATCTAACCGAGGCGCCTCACAACAGCAACAACCACATAAGTCAAACTCGTCAGGGCGTGTAAAACCACTGACGTCACTTCTAGCTAGGAGGAAACGCAGGCCCTCCCTGAGGTCCTTTCTCCCGTTTCTGGTTCATACCGGGGTGTGAAGCTCGCGAATTCACGTTATACACAAAGCTACGCCACACAGGCGGGGCTTTGATCATCACCACAAGACTTTGCTTTTCAACAGAAGCCATGATCACTGCATCTTATCATGCCACCCAGGCAATTCACACCGTGCAACTGATAGCTATCAATCACACAGAATAAATTCCAATGTCAGACACACTGTCCATTTGCAAGTCCGTTCTGGGTCTGAACGAAACCGGAGGCACTATATACCTCGCAAACCCATCGATCACCATGTACGTCTGGACGATCACCACTCATTATCCATATTTCGGGATGCCTCCCAATCAGGACCTCGGTTACCATCCAAACAAGGTGAAGATCTCCGGTCTTCGACCACCGTCTTCATCTTCGATTTCTTATCGTCGATTCAGTTATTCAGAATGGGATAAACCCGATCTTTCTGAGCAACTCGCGTATATAATAAACAAGTGTTACACAAACACAACATACGCCTCATTCCAATTCATCAGTCACTAACCGTAAATTAACAAGAGAATAATTCACCAAATATTAACCCCGAAGGCCGAAACCAACATCAGATCAATATCCAGAAAACCATTCTGCTTAGCTAACCGACAGTTAGTTTCTAAATTTCACATTCATAGGGAAAGGTTCCCATTAATTTTATCAAAGATAAATTCCTTGAATTTATTCTTTAATCTTCTTTTGAATTTCGATTCAACTAGTCGGGATTAACGAACCTTACCGAAGTAATCATTTGTTTTAATTTCCCAATCCCAACCTATTCATCCCATGAAGTAAAACTGGTAATACTTCATATATAACACCACGGTGTTATCGGTAAATTCAATTACCCTTTTCACGTTCAAATCTAATTAAAGATTTAACTACCGCCTAAGTAAAACTGGTGATACTCCATTTTCGATCTTTTCAATCTAATTAAAGATTCATTAAAACTCCACTTAGTTTTAATCTTTAACTGGGTTAAAGAATCAGTGTCATTTAAAAACACGGTTCACGATAAACCCAAAATCACATTCCATTTCAATCAGACCCTAACCATAAATTAGCAAGTGAGTCATTCCCTAAGTATTAACCCCGAAGGCCGAAACCAACATCATATCAATACCTCAGAAACCATTCAACTTAACTAATCTCCAGTTAGTTTCTGATTTTCTTAACTCCTTTGGGTCTAAGAACAGTATTATTGAAGATACCGTTCACGATAACCCAAAATCACATTCTATTAATTATCGGGTTAAAGAACGAGTGTTATTTAAAACACCATTCACGATAAACCCAAGAATCAATTCGAATTCAATTCCAATCAAATATTATTTAATTGGTACACTTCATTAAATCTAAATAAAAGATTTAATCTTTTTCTCAACTGGGTTCAAGAACAGGGTTAATGAAGACACCATTCACGACAAACCCAAATCACATTTGATATTAAATACAAGGCTCTGAATAGAAAATATACTGGCTTATATTCAATATCAAATTCTACGACCAACAAATATCGTATTGGAAATAACGATATAAATATATCTTTCAAATTCCCATAACAATATCTGTATCATCACGAAATCCAACATCGAAATATTCCGAAGACAATTTCGATTCAAATCCATTCCAATATAAATATTGGAAATTATGGTTATTTTCAAAACCATTTCAAACCCAATTTATTTATTTAGAAATAAATAGAATTATAATTCTAGTTCAAAACTAGTTCATTTCGATAAAAATCTATTTTTATCTTTTCAAATATGGAGTTTTTCATCCCAAATCTTCACAAATCATTTCTTATGATTTTACACAAATTATTACTTTTTTTAATAATTTTATCAAGGCCCGCACAGTCGATTTCCATCAATGGCCATCGAACTGCACTTACAGCGACCTTTTCCAAATTTGATTTGGACATAATTCCAAATCCAACTGTTAGATTTCTAATTTCTAATATTCATTAGAAAGCTCTTTTCGATACGAACCCAACGGTTCCGGTTTTAGGAGAATCCGACGGTCGGATCTCCTGTAATATCCGTTCGAAGTCAATGGTCGAAATTCGCGAACTGCCGTGGCACGACGCGTTCCATTCAGGCCATTATATTATATATATAATATATATAATATATACTTCGTCGATTTCCTTTAAAACGTATTTAATAAATCGTTTTAAATTCGTTTTCAAAACGATTTCAACTTCTTTTTCAAATTCAAATCAAAATTGAATTTTCCCTTACTAATTTGTTTTAAATTCATTTCGAATTGATTTCAATTCAAATTGATTTTGAATTCAATTTCAGTTCGTTTTCAATTCAATTCAATTTCAATTCGAATTCATTTCTATTCCATTTCAATTCGAATTCATTTATATTCAATTTCAATTCGAATTCATTTATATTCAATTTAAATCGAATTCATTTATATTCAATTTCAATTCGAATTCATTTATATTCAATTTAATTCGAATTCATTTATATTCAATTTCAATTCGAATTTCAATTCTTTTCAAAATATCAGATTTTGAAATCACTTTCGATATTCATTATAAAATGAATAAAATCGATATAAATATCGTTCACGTCAAGATGGCGTCAATCTAATCAACACGGCTTCATATATTTCTAGTTTCAAATATTCTATTTCAAATATTTCTATTTCAAATATTTCTTTTCAAATATTTCTATTTTCAAATATTCTATTTCAAATATTTCTTTTTCAAATATTTCTTCTTCAAATATTTCTATTTCAAAACTTTCTTTTTCAAAACTGGAATGAGGCCCAATCAATTACCATATAATGTTAATTATATGGATTTTCTACAACACATGTATACAATAACAACGATGAATAATCAACCATCATCCAAAGTGAATTCTACACTGTATAAGCATCGAATATAAATATTTAACGCTTATAACAGTCTGTCAATCAATCGATCGACATACAACTAACTATTGGGATTAGTGTATGTCATATATCACCCCAATACCCGTGTGGGGTTTTCAAACAATCAAACACAGATTTTATTTGTGCAGTTGGGCGATGTGTAAAATTTATCGTCCCAATCAATATCAGTCAAATGTGTGTATATAAACAAATCGTCCAATCTGTTTATTTTTATTTCATTTCATATACACGTTAAAAATTCTATTTTTAACTATAAAATATTTTCCACTATAAAGTATTTTATTTCATTTCACATCATAACACACAATCAACTATACAGCAAAATCAAACAAACAAGCATACAAGCCGTCCATGATCTGTGGACGACGGGTGTCGGGTGCTACTAAACACCGTCTGCATCCTAGTATATATTTCAACTAGAAAAATAAATTAAAGGTGAGAAATTCTCACCAATTGCTAAACCACACGCCACGACTCTTCTTATGTAGAATATCTTCGCCGTGCTTCCACTTGGTCCCATCACACTCTGTTTCACATGGGTTATGTTAAAAATCACTTTTTTATATCGCTACTCTATATAAGTAAAAATCGAATTTTTTCAACGCTATTAAATTAGAAAAGATTATATTTTTAACACGTTGTTTAATCAAAAAGGATTATATTTTTAACATGTTGTACATACTAAAAAGAATATATTTTTACAACGCTCTTTAAATAGAAAAGATTATATTTTTACAACGCCACTTTGAATATAAAGATTATATTTTTACTACGCCACTTTGAATATAAAGATTATATTTTTACTACGCCACTTTGAATATAAAGATTATATTTTTACAACGCTCCAAATAGAGAAAAGATTATATTTTTATATTGCTATTTTATATACAAAGATTATATTTTTAATTCGCTACTTATATATTTTTACAAAGCTATTTGATATATAAAGACAATATTTTTACAAGGCTATTTGATATATAAAGACAGTATTTTTTCTATGTTACAAATCCTATCTTTTTTATTTATAAAAATTATACCTTTTCAATTTATAAAAATTATAGATTTCGATAAACCTTTAAAACTGATTTATAAACTAATGCTAATATATATAAATTCTCTTACTCCCAATTTCTTAAATAAAATAAGTAAATAAACAAATAAAATAAAAGAAACTCACGTTGGACTTTGGGATTGGGGTCGCCGGAGTTTGGAGGTGGCAGTGGTGAAGTTTGGGCTGCGAATGATGGAGGGAGGCGGGGTTGGTGGTTGCGTCAGCTTCAGGGAGGGGTTTGGGGGGTCACGGGTTTGGGGATTGGAAGGGGGCTGATGGCCGATGGCCTGGGCATGGGAGCGCTGCTCCAGCGGTGGTGATTGGCGAGGGTAGGGCGTCGCGTGAATTTGGGCTCCGCCCGTGTGGGCTCGCGCACAACAGAAGGGGGAAAAGGGAAGGAGAAGAGGAGCGGGGAAGAGGGAGGGGACGACGGCGGGGCTCGCTGGCCGGAGGTGGCACCAGTGGCGGTGGCAGCGATCGGAGGAGATCGAAGGGGAAGCAGCGGTTTTTTTTCTCGATTGGTGACATCTGGGTTTGCGGAAGAAAATAACGAGAGGGGAGGGTGTTAAGGGCAAAAGAGGATTTTTTTATATTAATTTAATTATTTAATTTATTCCCATATAGTTGACTTTACGTTCGAACTCGAAATCGGGCCCAACGACTATCGTCCCTAGCGTAATACCCCCATTCTGAACACAATGGGATATGCCACACAAGACAATTCGGCTGTTTCGATAGGTTTTCGTCAAAAATAAAGTATAAATCAGTATATATTTAATTTGAACGTGCATTTCAATTTACTGGGGTCACATACTAACTAGAAAGATTCCCGAAAAGTATTTTCTAGCTTCGTATTAACGATACGGTCCTAACAAAACTAATTTCGTCGAATTCTGAGACCGTTTGAAAAATGACCATTTTCCAGTCGATTAAAATCAACTGAACTGGTCAAACGCGTTTTCCTTTGCCACGCTCACATATTGATTCGAAAAATTATGAAATTTGAAACCTAGCATTAACTTTACATCACGGATCCAACAAAAGTGGTTTCGTCGAAATCCGAGGTCGTTTGCAAAATTTCCATTTTTAAGGGCCTGAATTCTACAACGACTATTCAGAATTTTCAACTGGACATATCTTTTGATTCCCGTTATGAAATTTTGATTTTTCGGATTCTTTGGAAAGATAGTCACAATTAGATTCCATTATTTTTGGTTTCACTAAAATACGGTTTGTTTTGCACCCGGTACATTCATTTGAAGTTTGAAATCGAATTATCGAACTACCGCGCCATTTTCAATTCCTTTTATAAATATAAATAGTTATTTATATTCTAACGACGAACTATATAATAGATACGTTCGAATTCTATTCAAAATAAATTTCTCGTCGTTATTATTTAAAATAATTCATTTTAAATAATCATAATTCGTTAAAATTGCCAAAAATAAAATTTTTAAACTGGCCCAGATTTCTGGGTTGTTACATCTAGTCACCCAGGGAGAATTCTGATGATGATATCTACATCATCAGTATTTATGTTCAAGTATCAAAAGTGGGATATCTATATATTTCCATTTGACTGGTGTGAGAACCAAAACCAAGTTAGATTTATTGTTTGTGATTTGGCATAGAAAATATGATTTTTGGGTATATTAAAGATATGATTGAAAAGTTAACCAACTAATTGATTGCTGGTTGTGATGTGTGTTTATTAGTTCGACTAATTAAAATATTGGAACAATAAAACCAATAAGGGAACAAATTTAGCCAAATAGAATCAAATTTGAACTGAATTGAAATTGATTGGGATTGCGTACATGTACATATATATGTGAGCAGGTCATACTATGGAAGCTATGAAGAGGAATAAAATTGTGGGCCTGACAAATAGGTACATGTTTACTATATTCATTGGGTTTGATGATTTTATGTGCTGATTGGCTTCTTCTTTTTCTTTTTGATTGATGAGGGCCCATGGAGGCAAGTTGTGGTTTTTACTGATAGGGCTGTAAAAAGGAGGTAACAGCGGAATTCTTCGAAAATTTAGGGTGTTAGCCAATTTTTTTGAGAAATTAGAAAATTCTTAGAAACACAAAAGTTAAAGAATGAAAGCTAGAATGAAAGTTGAGTTGGTAAGTTAAACAACTTTCAGCTTCGTTTCTTTTTGAGGACGAAAATATTTTTAATGGGGGAGATTGTAAAAAACCGTAATTTCTAAAAAAAATAAATTTTTTATTCTAGTTATTTTAATGGATTTTGAATATTTAAAATGATTTATTTTAAATAATAATGATTTAAAATTTATTTAAATCGAAGTTAGAGCGTATAAATTTATATTAATTATAAAACAAGCTTGAAATGGCGCAATAGTTTGAAAATTCAATTTTTAATTTCAAATGAAGGTATAGGATTCAAAATAAATTGGATTTCAGTAAAAAAAGAAACATTTGAAATTGTTTAATTATATCTTTCTAACAGATGTAAGAAACTGAGAATTCACTTTATAAATTGGAAGTTATGTCCAGTTTAAAATTTGAAATAGTCACTATGGAATATATTATTTTAATAATATATAGCCCTGAAAAATTGCCATTTTGCAAATGACCTCCGTTTTCGATGAAACAACTATTTTTGGATTCGGAATGTCAAATTATAGTCAGGTTTAAAATTTCATAATATTTGGAATTAATATGTGAGTGTGGTAAATTTAAATGTGTTTTGTTAATTTAGTTTAAATTTAATCAACCAGAAAAAGGCCATTTTTCAAACGATCTCCAAATTCGACGAAATTAGTTTTGTTAGGACCGAATCATAAAAACACAGCTAGATTTATTTTTAGTAATTTTTAGAGCTAGTATGTGGCCCCGGTAAACTAAAATGTACGATCAAATTCAATATAAATTGATTTATATTTTTATTTTGATGAAAACTGATCGAATCAGTCGAATTGGCTTATGAAACGTATCCCATTGTGTATGGAATGTGGTATTTAGATAGGGATGATAGTTGTTGGGTTTAATTTGGAGTTCGGATGTGAAAGCAAGTATTATTGGAATTAAAAATAATTAAAAATATTTCTATAAATACACGGTAAGCGGTTCAAAACCCTACTCCCTCTCCCAACGCGGTCAACACCTCGTTCATCCGCCTCTCACTATTCAACGCGCCTAATCCTCCAAAAATAAACTCTAAATCTCTTCAATTCTGATACGAATTAAACCTATCTCCAAATCAAAAATTGATGAGCTTTTCGAGCTCTTGAAGATACAGATATGATGGTCCATCGTTCAATTTCGAGCTTGATTTTTAAGTGCAAACTTGAGCATTTCAACGTGGTTTTTAGGGGGGCCCATGGCTTCGAGTTGGACCAAGTTCTGGGCAGTGGCGGAGCCCACCGAGGCCGTCACCATGGAGGAGTTGATCGAACTCCGATCAGCAATTTTGGAGGCTGTGGCGATTTTGAAATTTGAATCGATGGGTTCGTTTTCTTCAGGGACAATGGTGTAGAAGATGGTTAGGAAATTTAGTAAATTAATTATATATTTAATTAATTATTAATGTTATCTAGTTTTTAAAAATTCCTATCTCCTTTATACGATGACCAAATCTGACGATTCAAAATGCGTTGGACTCGTCTCGATGAGCTCTGCATTATAGAACTGACTAGAAGCGAATTGGAGCAAATTAAAATTTGAGGCGGATTTAAATCAAAAGAGAAATTTAGAAATAAACACAGATGGAGTGGAAACAAAAATGAGAACTCCTTCTCACTAAATTATCTTTTATCATGTTATTTTATTCATGTATAAAATTATATAGAATTATTAGTGTAGATTTTTATCAGTTTTAATCATTATAAATTGTATACGGTGCCTGTTAGCTCACCTCCCTAGTCCACAAACCATGGACGATTTAGTAGACTGTATTGTGTGTTGATTGTGTTGTTGAAATGTTTAACATATTAAAAATGATGTTAACATTAATATGGTAGTTGAAATTAAATTATAAATATCTATTTATAATTTTAAGAAGCGAAAATTGGCTAATTAGAAAAATAATTCAAACCAAATTAGAATTGGTTAAATTTGGTAACCAATAATTTATCTAAATAAACTGTTTTGTTTGAAAACCTCACACGGGTATGGGGATGATAATTTATTCACATCTCACCTGAATTTAATTATATGTCAATTGATTGATCGACAGACTGTGATAAGCGTTATTTAATTATTTAGTGCTTATACAGTAGTAAATTACATTATGGATGTGAATTGGTTGTTTAATAGTTATTTATACTTATTTTTGTATACATGTGAAGTATGAAATCCATATAAATAAAATTATATGGTAATTGATTGAATATGATTCCAATTCAGAAATAACGAATATTTTATACTAATGAATATTTTAAAATAATATTCAGTGAATAATCAAAATATGATTTTGATGACCTATTTTGGATGGACACGAAAATATTGAAATATATGAAGCCGAGTTAAGTTAAAATATGCTATTTTAACCCGAACGTGTTTATCAATCGACTTTATTCCTTTTATAATGAATATGAAAAGGAAATGGTTTTTAAAATCATATATTTTGAAAATATTACCATTTTAAAATTGTAATGATATGGAATATTCAATTTTGATTTAAAATTGAAAATGAAGTTGAAATCATTTTGATATATTATATGGCCCAATAGAACGCGCCACACAACGACTATTCATGAATTTCGACCATTAACTTCAAATTGATGTAATGGGAGATCCGACCATTGGATTCTCCTAAAAACGGAACTATTGATTTCATATCGAAAAGATATTCCCAATTATTATAAGAGATTTGAAATCCAACGGCTGGATTTGGTATTATGTCTAAATCAAATTCAGAAAAAGTCACTATGAACGCAGTTCGTTTGTCAATATTGGAAATCGACTGTAAGGGGATTAATAAAGTTATTAAAAATATGAAAAAATTATGTAACATCATAATTAACGATTTGGAAAGATTTTGGATGAAAAATTCCAAGTTTGAAAAGATAAAAATATTTTTTTTCGAAATGAACTAGTTATTAACTAGTATAATAATCCAATATTTTTAAATAAATTGGATTAGAAATGGTTTTGATATAACCAAAATTTTCCAAGGTATGAATTGAAATGGATTGGAATGGAAATAATCTTCAGAATATTTTGATATTCGATTCCATGGTTATACGCGTATTGTTATTTGAATTTGGAAGATACATATATCGTTATTCCCAATACGATATCCATTAGTTTCGGAATTTGATATTGAATATAAGCCGATATAATTTCTATTCAGAGCCTTGTATTTAATATCAAATTGGATTTTGGGTTTGTCGTGAATGGTGTCTTTAATAACACTCTACTTAAACCCAGTTGGGGATAGAATAAATCCTTTAAATAAAATTTAGAGAAGTTTACTAATCAATTAATATTTTGTTGGAATTGAGTTGAAATTGGATTTTGGGTTTGTCATGAATAGTGTTTTAAATAACATTTGTTCTTTAACCCAACTAATAGTGAAGAGATGATTGTGAATTTATAAATCATTTTATTAAGATTTAATGGAAATTTTCCAAAGCAAAGTTTTCCAATTCAATATATTAAATTGGAATTGAACGGAATTCGATTTGGTAATATCGAAATGAGATTCTGAGAAGGAAAACGAATACAATTTATGGAAATTAAAAGGCCTTGCCGCTATTCCGTTTATAGTATTAGTACGATACGGAAGTTTATATCGATAATATCTTGATCTGTTTACTGTGAAGATTCCATAGTTAATGGAATATAATTTTGGGGTTTATCGTGGACTGTGTTTTAAACGACAGTAGTTCTTTGACCTGGTTAAAGATGAGATTTATTTCCTAAGTTTGAATAATCATTAAATAATGATTTTTGGAGATTAAAACTAAGCGTAGTTGTACTGAATCTTTAATTAGATTGAAAAGTTTAATGTAGTAACCAAATTTGCCAAATTTGATAAGTGATCGAGAATGGAGTACCATTGTAACAACCCGTATTTTCAATAACCAGTTATCACATAAATCGAGGCAGAATTTAATTTATAAATCTGAATCAAGGGAAATGGGCTGGGCCATTGCGTTCGTCTCGGAAAAATACGCGAAATAGAGTCCGAGTTTTCGAAAATCGGAGTCCGTATGACCCGATTAAGGCCCAATGAAGTTTTCAGAAAATTTCAAGTTCAAAACAGATTTCGAATTTCGGGTTCAAAATTCGAAAAACGGTCAGATTGGGCTAGGCGGGAAAATTCCCGCTAGAGCACCCAAGTCGACAGCCCTGTCGACTTGGGAGTCGACTTGGTTGGACCCAAGTCGACAGCCCTGTCGACTTGGCTGTCGACTTGGTTCAGCCGAGCAGTTTTGCCTGGTGCACCATTTTGGGGTTTTGGTTAGGTTTTGGGGTCAGATTCGGTTTTAAGGGCTGAGACTGGAATTAGGGTTTAATCCTAAGGTTGAAACTAATCCTAATCTCTATAAATAAGCCCCTAACCTAACCCTAAATCGTCATTATTCAACCCTACAACTAAACTATGGCAAAATTATTCCTCTCATGGCCTCCACTCTCTTCATAAAATTTCTAAGTTATTTCTATGAGAGATTTTCCATGCATACAAGTGTTTTCAAGCTTGTATGAGCATCATTAGCTTGCATTCAAGTCAAGTTTACATATTTACATCATAAAGCAAGAGTTTTGATTCATTTTGGCTCAAGGGTTTTTCTATTGGAGCTTTCATATTGGGTTTATTTGATTGCATAAGGGCTTTGTCTCAATCTTATATTTGCTTATACTCATTTGAGTCTTCATAAGCATTGTAAGCCCTTTTACCTTCTTTTTAAACTCTAAAGTTAATGAATGATGCAAGTTGTGTTTGATCATTATGATATGCAAGTTTATCATGTTATGTTATGCAAGTATGCCATGTTATGATATGCAAGTTTACCATGTTATGCTATGCAAGTTTGCCATGTTATGATATGCAAGTTTATCATGTTATGTTATGCAAGTATGCCATGTTATGATATGCAAGTTTACCATGTTATGATATGCAAGTTTGCCATGTTATGATATGCAAGTTTATCATGTTATGTTATGCAAGTTTGCCATGTTATAATATGCAAGTTTATCATGTTATGTTATGCAAGTTTGCTATGTTATGATATGCAAGTTTGCCATATTATATGCAAGTTATGTTATGCAAGTTTGGGTTGATCATTTTGCTTATGTTATCATGTTATGCAAGCTTATCTTGGGTTTATGAGCTTAAAGCTTCAAGCTTTATGCTAAAGGTTGCATTTTGGCAACATGTAAGTTATCATATCCCTTATGATAACTTGCATGTGAGGCTAAATGCGAACTTATGGCAACTTCTACATGTCATTTATCACCATGTATCACTTATATGCTAAGTTTGGTTTTATGAATACTTTTGAGGCCTAATGATGCAATATGCAAGTATATGAACATATGTACATTTCATATGCCACCATGTTAAACTTGTGGCTTCAACACCATTTGTCATCTTTATGCCAAGTTCCCTCTTTCTATCCTTTATGCGCTATTGCGATTATGTAAGCGATGGGATTGCGTTTGGGGTTGGGTAAACTTAAAAGACATTAAAACATAAGATTGGGAATTTACCTATTAAGTTAGGTCTACCCATTGGGAATTTACCTATTAAGTTAGGTCTACCCAAATTCTTGAAAACTTGTAATATGTTTTGGAAACATGATGGACATGACACTTAGAAAATATAAGTGTGACCAACTCGAGGTTGGGTTGAGTTTGTAGCGTAAAACTACCCGGAACTGACCGGCTTAACTAGTTGCTACAAACAATAGGACCCAATGTGAGAAGTTGGTCATGTTGTACCTTGAACCCGAGGTTAGACTAAGTTGTGGTGTAAAGCTACCCGGACCCGCCCGGCTTAACTAGTAACCACAACAAGGTCTAATGTGAGAGGTTAAGGCACATTAAATTAGTTAATGCCTCATGATTAGGGTTAATTCATGGTCCACTTAATACTTAACCAATTTGGGCTTGGTGGATTAATCGGGGTTAAGTTGTGAACCCATCGTTACACTTAACTAAGTTAATCCATGATTAGTAAAAGGGTTAAACCGTACTTAACCCACTAGAAAATCCTAGCAATGGGGGTCCACTCCAGCAGTAATCCCAAGTTTGTATCACTAAGACCCTAGGGACTAGGCTAGGGTGGGGCACGATTACTGGACTGGTATAAGTGACCAAAACGACGGTCGAGTGGTACGCCGATGTAGTTCCGGACGGACTATGGTCGTGCACGTAGTCCGTATTTGGAGAAGTCAAGCATGGGTACCAGTAGATCGAGACTGTGCACTTATGTTTATGGTGTCCAGGGGTTTACACCCTAGGGCTTGATACACCCGAAGGTGGACCCGGCACAGTCCGACTACAATTATGTTTGGGCCGTATTGACACCAACACGTGACGAGTTAGGCTTAGGGAGCCGATCGATTAGACCGTTTGGTTGGACCTCGTATTAGGGTCATTTCATGTTATTGGGTCAAAGCTTGGGCCAAGGGATCAATACTTGTTTATTCAAGTCATGTTAGTTTGCTAGTACACCTATGGTGCAAAACCTTAATCCTGATTATGCGATGACACCTTTTATCTATCATGTCAGTATGTAGTTATCCTTATGTTCATCTCAGTTTTCATCATGCCAGTTAACTTTATTAGTTTATATACTGATGGTAGTAGGGCTTACTCAGTCTTTTTGACTGACCTGTTTTCTTTTGCCTCTTTTCTTCTGTTCCCCCCCCCCCCCGGTTCTCAGGGTGGGAATATTGGAGCTTAGCTTGGATTTCTGGTCGCTTGCTTGTGGGATTTTAGCTCATGTACGGTCTTGACATGAAGCTAGCTATGGTTATCACTTATTTTGGGGATAGTACTTATGTATTTCAGTTTTTCAGTGATGTTGTTTTTATCTAGACTTGTGTATTTGTAAAGTTGACATTATGTTGTACCAGACTTGTTTTGAAATAGTTTGAAATCTTCCGCTGTTTTACTTATCTTATTTACTCTGTTTACATATATACATATGTTCTTGTTCTGCCTTGATATATCATTATGCATGTTTACCTGATTCAAACGCCCCTCCAAAGTCAGAGTGCTTGCAAGAGACACCCTGGCGGAGGCGGGGTGTTACATTTGGTATCAGAGCATATGGTTTACGAGAAGGAACAAAAAGGTTTTTGAAACTTTTGGAAAACTATTTTCAAAACCAAGTATAAAGTATTTTCCAAAGAAAAGTCTAGTTTATTTTAAAGGCTATCCCCAAAAAGCCATTAGCAAAAAAAAAAATTCCTTCGTTTTTCCCCATTCTGAATCTATCTTTTTTCTTCGTTTTCAGTATGGCCGATAACTTTGCTATTCCGGAGGGAGTACACGTACCTGGTTGGTATAGGAGACTTTTGGAGGCTAGGGCGACCGAAGCCGGCCCCGCAAATGTTACTCCTCCTCCGGTGGCTAATGTTTCTCCTCCTCCTCCCATAGCTGATGTTCCTTCTCCCCCTCAACCTCCACAAGCGGATTTTTCGGAAACTTGTAAGGACTTTAAGACGACGGGTGGCAAGAATTTCATTGGAACAGAGACTTTTGTAGAGGCAAGGAATTGGTTGAAAGAAACCGAAGATCTTTTCGCCATCTTTGACATAGATGACCGTAGGAAGGTTTTATTGGCAGTGTGGTTGCTAAAGGAAGAAGCTGCACGTTGGTGGGTGGTCACCACCGCTACTAGGCCAATTGAGACTTGGGATGACTTTAGGGGAAAGTTTGGACTAAGGTTCCTATCACTGAAGCAAGGGGACATGACTATTAGGGAATACATAGATAAGTTTAATCAACTGGCTCGGGTCGGTTTAGACCTGGTTAACACAGCTCAGAAGAAGGCCCTATATTTTGCTCTAGGATTAAACGAGCCATTACATGGTTTGGCCATATCTCATATACCCTTGGGGGCAACTTTCGAGAGTTTGGTGAATATGGCCCTACTCAATGAAGAGAATAGGAGTGACAAGAAGGAGGTCAAGATGAATGACTCTCAAAACAAGGAAACGCAGCCCAAAAAGGAAATGAAAAAGAAGGAGGAGAAGTCTGAAGATAAGAAGGAAAAGAAGTGCTTTACTTGTGGAAGCTTGACTCATCTAAACAAGGATTGCAGAAAGAGGAAGGGCACTTGCTTTGACTGTGGAGAAATGGGACACTTCACTAGGGACTGCCCAAAGAAGGGAGGGCCTACGTCGGAAGGAACGGTGAATTCCGGGAAGCAAGGCAAGAACTCCAAAAACCGCAAGAACAAGAGTCAAGGCAACAAGGGGAACAATAGCAAGGGCAATAACGACAAGAGGAAGTGCCATTATTGCGGTTCAGTTGGGCATCTTATTAAGGATTGTAGGAAGAGAAAAAGGAAGAGTGGTGAATGCTTTCATTGTGGTGAGTTTGGACATTTCAGCAAAGATTGCCCGAAGAAGCAAGGGCAAGGTCAGACTCAGTGTGCAAGACCATCTGGAGGGCGAGTTCATCCCCTCAACATCGTTCTTTCAGCTCATGATTGAGGTAGTGTTTCTGTTGAAAGTCTTGTTTACATTTCTGATTTTCCTGTTTGTACTTTGTTTGATTCTGGCACATCGCATAGTTTATTTCATCTGATATAGTTGAAAGTTTGCACCTAAGTACTAGTCTAGTTAATGATCCCGTGTGTGTTTCAAATCCAATTGGGATTTTCGCCCATTTGTCTATTATCTACGTGGATTTGAAAATCTCTATCTTTAGTGTAGAGTTCTCGTGTGATGCTTATATTCTCGGTTTCATTGGGTATGGGTTGATTTTGGGCATGGATTGATTGTCCAGTTTTGGAGCCATCCTTGATTTTTGAGCATAGGGTTGTGAGGCTCATGACTCGCCTCGGTAATACCCTAAAAATTTCTTGTAACCCTATGGGTCCCGTCACGTTGTGTTATCTTGAATCCCTCAACTCGTCTATCGATAGTTTGCAATCTATGAGGGTGGTCCGAGAATATCCTGATATCTTGGGTGAAGTGAAGGGGTTACCCCTAAACGCGAGATAGATTTTCGCATTTATCTAGTTGATAATGCCAAGCCAGTTACGTGGCCGGTTAGGCACATGGTCTCGCAAGATGAGAGTTAAGAAAGCAAGTCAAGGAGTTGCTTGAGAAGAACTTCATACAATGAAGCATTTCCGAGGAGGGTGCTCTAGTAGTATTCGCTACTAATGTGGACAATTCGCTTCGCCCGTGTGTTGATTATCGTGAGTAGAACAAGAAGAATAGATAACCATTACCAAGGATCGATGATTTGTTTGATCAGCCTGTAGGAACATCTGTTTTCTCTTGATCTTGCTACTGGATTCCATCAGCTCAGAGTAGCTGAGGATAGTATAGATAAAACTGCGTTTAGAACTCCAGATGGATTCTTAGAATGGCTAGTCATGCCATTCGGTTTGACTAATGCACCCACCTACTTCGTGGACTTGATGAGTAGGGTGCCTAGGGAGTTCCTGAACAAGTTTGTGGTAGTCTTTGTAGATGATATCCTGACTTTCTTAAAGAACGAGGAAGAACATGCTAGACATCTCAAGGAGGTGATGGATGCGCTTAGAGCCCATCAGTTGAAAGCCAAGTCCTCCAAATGTCATTTTGGAGAAAAGAAGTTAGATTTCTTGGGCACATAGTTTCTAAACAAGGCTTAGCGGTGGATCCCGCTAAAGTGGTCGTGGTTCAAGACCAGAAAGCCCCGACGAGGACAATTGAAGTAAGAAGCTTTCTCAGTTTAATTAGTTAGTTAGCGTCCCTTGAGCTTAGACCTACCCTTATGGATCAAGTAGGGACTTCGCAGAAAGAAGACCCGCAGTTAGTCGAGATCATGGACAAGTTGATTAGAGGCAGGATGTTAAGTTACCTCGCCATAGATAACAAAGGGATGGCTAAGACGCGATGAGAGAAAGAAGGTTCTTGAAGATGCACATCATCCGAGGAGGTGGCCGAGTTTGTCCCAAGGTGCATGTTGTGCCAACAGGTTAAGGCCGAGTCATAAAAAGCCCGGTGGGCTATTACATCCATTGGAGGTCCCCGCAATGGAAGTGGGAAAGCGTCACGAAGGATTTCGTGGATAGACTGCCTAGATCAAGGAAAGGGAATACGAGCATGTGGGTCATGGTAGGTAGACTCACGAAGAGCGCTCATTTCACTCCGGTAAAGAGCGAAAGGACTGCATCATCGCTAGCAACGGATTACTTTCAAGAAATAAGGAGGTTGCACGGGGTTCCCTCAAGTATAGTTAGTAACCGCGACTCAATCTTCACTAGCCAGTTTTGGGATAGTCTACGGGAAGTCATGGGCAAGCACTGAATCTAAGTACGGCCTATCATTCGCAGGCGGATGGTTCATTTCGTTCAAGCATGAGTTATAGAAAATCACGTTAGTAAGAGCAATTGGCAACGAGGGTTGGTATTTTCAAGAAAAGTTCTGCTGCGTGGAATACTTTATAGTAAGTAAACGAGATCCAGGATTCACTAGTGAATTTTGGGGAGCTTGCATGAAACCATGAGGTCATAGTTATGTTTAAGCCAAGAATGATAGAAGAGTAAGTGAAAGAGGAAGACGAGAGGCGACAGTGAAATAGGTTCCAACTCATATTGGGAAATAAGAGTTAAGAAGCCAAGAAATCATGAGGTAAAAGACGGTCAAAACATAGTGGAGTCAAGCTCAAGGAAATGTGACTTAGAAGACTGAAGGCTAGATACGCGCATCATATCTCTTTTTAAGAGCATATCCTTGATCCTTGTTTTCCTGTGGAACTTACTCGCATGTTATCTTTTTACGTATATCCTCTTGGTCCCATTCTCGGTCCTATTTCTGTCGGGAGGTATGACTTATTGGCTAGTAATACATGTCAGGGTTTGAAGGGGTCCGTTAGGTTGACTAAACCTTTTGGGCTTTTATAGAATATGGGTTGGGTTAGGAAGGGATTTCTTGTAATCCGAAAGGAGTATATCCTGCTTATCTTCCCGATCTCTCTGTAGCATATCTTTCTTTTGCTATCCATGTTTGTCTTGTTTATCTTGTTATCATGTTAATCTTGTCATGAGAACCTTAGGTAGAAACCCTTTGGATGAAACATGTGTTTGAAACATGTTATGCTTGATGTTTGCAAGTGGTTGCAAGTGTTTGCAAGTGGTTACTCGTGGATGCATTATACACATTAGGCACTAGATCGGCTCACACACTCCTCATATTGCATATGCATGAGTGTTTATGCTTATTCATGGATGAAAATTTTTGTGTTATCACATGGATGTTGCATATGGATGTATGTTATGTGCACACATATAGATGTTATACATTATGTTAGGAATTGCATACATATGGATTCATTTCACTAACATAATTTGCATTGATGATATTTGCATTAGATAAGTACATATACACACACCTTTGCATATGTTCATATAACATTTAGAATCTTGTAAGGACAATGATTGCTCGTGGATGATGTTTTGAGTAGATGGATGTTGGATGGTAGGATACGTTCTTCCTAACTTGAAGATCTCGGGGACGAAATCCTTTAAGGAGGGGAGAATGTAACAACCCGTATTTTCAATAACCTGTTATCACATAAATCGAGGCAGAATTTAATTTATAAATCTGAATCAAGGGAAATGGGCTGTGCCATTGCGTTCATCTCGGAAAAATACGTGAAATAGAGTCCGAGTTTTCGAAAATCGGAGTCCGTATGACCCGATTAAGGCCCAATGAAGTTTTCAGAAAATTTCAAGTTCAAAACAGATTTCGAATTTCGGGTTCAAAATTCGAAAAACGGTCAGATTGGGCTAGGCGGGAAAATTCCCGCCAGAGCACCCAAGTCGACAGCCCTGTCGACTTGGGAGTCGACTTGGTTGGACCCAAGTCGACAGCCTGTCGACTTGGCTGTCGACTTGGTTTAGCCGGGCAGTTTTGCCTGGTGCACCATTATGGGGTTTTGGTTAGGTTTTGGGGCCAGATTCGGTTTTAAGGGCTGAGATTGGAATTAGGGTTTAATCCTAAGGTTGAAACTAATCCTAATCTCTATAAATAAGCCCCTAACCTAACCCTAAATCATCATTATTCAACCCTACAACTAAACTATGGCAAAATTATTCCTCTCATGGCCTCCACTCTCTTCATAAAATTTCTAAGTTATTTCTATGAGAGATTTTCCATGCATACAAGTGTTTTCAAGCTTGTATGAGCATCATTAGCTTGCATTCAAGTCAAGTTTCCATATTTACATCATAAAGCAAGAGTTTTGATTCATTTTGGCTCAAGGGTTTTTCTATTGGAGCTTTCATATTGGGTTTATTTGATTGCATAAGGGCTTTGTCTCAATCTTATATTTGCTTATACTCATTTGAGTCTTCATAAGCATTGTAAGCCCTTTTACCTTCTTTTTAAACTCTAAAGTTAATGAATGATGCAAGTTGTGTTTGATCATTATGATATGCAAGTTTATCATGTTATGTTATGCAAGCATGCCATGTTATGATATGCAAGTTTACCATGTTATGCTATGCAAGTTTGCCATGTTATGATATGCAAGTTTATCATGTTATGTTATGCAAGTATGCCATGTTATGATATGCAAGTTTACCATGTTATGCTATGCAAGTTTGCCATGTTATGATATGCAAGTTTATCATGTTATGTTATGCAAGTTTGCCATGTTATGATATGCAAGTTTATCATGTTATGTTATGCAAGTTTGCTATGTTATGATATGCAAGTTTGACATATGATATGCAAGTTATGTTATGCAAGTTTGGGTTGATCATTTTGCTCATGTTATCATGTTATGCAAGCTTATCTTGGGTTTATGAGCTTAAAGCTTCAAGCTTTATGCTAAAGGTTGCATTTTGGCAACATGTAAGTTATCATATCCCTTATGATAACTTGCATGTGAGGCTAAATGCGAACTTATGGCAACTTCTACATGTCATTTATCACCATGTATCACTTATATGCTAAGTTTGGTTTTATGCATACTTTTGAGGCCTAATGATGCAATATGCAAGTATATGAACATATGTACATTTCATATGCCACCATGTTAAACTTGTGGCTTCAACACCATTTGTCATCTTTATGCCAAGTTCCCTCTTTCTATCCTTTATGCGCTATTGCGATTATGTAAGCGATGGGATTGCGTTTGGGGTTGGGTAAACTTAAAAGACATGAAAACATAAGATTGGGAATTTACCTATTAAGTTAGGTCTACCCATTGGGAATTTACTTTTTAAGTTAGGTCTACCCAAATTCTTGAAAACTTGTAATATGTTTTAGAAACATGATGGACATGACACTTAGAAAATATAAGTGTGACCAACTCGAGGTTGGGTTGAGTTTGTAGCATAAAACTACCCGGAACCGACCGGCTTAACTAGTTGCTACAAACAATAGGACCCAATGTGAGAAGTTGGTCATGTTGTACCTTGAACCCGAGGTTAGACCAAGTTGTGGTGTAAAGCTACCCGGACCCGCCCGGCTTAACTAGTAACCACAACAAGGTCTAATGTGAGAGGTTAAGGCACATTAAATTAGTTAATGCCTCATGATTAGGGTTAAGTCATGGTCCACTTAATACTTAACCAATTTGGGCTTGGTGGATTAATCGGGGTTAAGTCGTGAACCCATCGTTACACTTAACCAAGTTAATCCATGATTAGTAAAAGGGTTAAACCGTACTTAACCCACTAGAAAATCCTAGCAATGGGGGTCCACTCCAGCAGTAATCCCAAGTTTGTATCATTAAGACCCTAGGGACTAGGCTAGGGTGGGGCACGATTACTGGACTGGTATAAGTGACCAAAACGACGGTCGAGTGGTACGCCGATGTAGTTCCGGACGGACTATGGTCGTGCACGTAGTCCGTATTTGGAGAAGTCAAGCATGGGTACCAGTAGATCGAGACTGTGCACTTATGTTTATGGTGTCTAGGGGTTTACACCCTAGGGCTTGATACACCCGAAGGTGGACCCGGCACAGTCCGACTACAATTATGTTTGGGCCGTATTGACACCAACACGTGACGAGTTAGGCTTAGGGAGCCGATCGATTAGACCGTTTGGTTGGACCTCGTATTAGGGTCATTTCATGTTATTGGGTCAAAGCTTGGGCCAAGGGATCAATACTTGTTTATTCAAGTCATGTTAGTTTGCTAGTACACCTGTGGTGCAAAACCTTAATCCTGATTATGCGATGACACCTTTTATCTATCATGTCAGTATGTAGTTATCCTTATGTTCATCTCAGTTTTCATCATGCCAGTTAACTTTATTAGTTTATATATTGATGGTAGTAGGGCTTACTCACTCTTTTTGACTTACCTGTTTTCTTTCGCCTCTTTTCTTCCGTTTCCCCCCCCCCCCCTGGGTTCTCAGAGTGGGAATATTGGAGCTTAGCTTGGATTTCTGGTCGCTTGCTTGTGGGATTTTAGCTCATGTACGGTCTTGACATGAAGCTAGCTATGGTTATCACTTATTTTGGGGATAGTACTTATGTATTTCAGTTTTTCAGTGATGTTGTTTTTATCTAGACTTGTGTATTTGGAAAGTTGACATTATGTTGTACCAGACTTGTTTTGAAATAGTTTGAAATCTTCCGCTGTTTTACTTATCTTATTTACTCTGTTTACATATATACATATGTTCTTGTTCTGCCTTGATATATCATTATGCATGTTTACCTGATTCAAACGCCCCTCCAAAGTCAGAGTGCTTGCAAGAGACACCCTGGCGGAGGCGGGGTGTTACAACCATCAGTTTTACTCTTGGCAATAGATAAATCTTTAATTAGATTTGAACATGAAATGGTAGTTAATATTACCGATAACACAGTGGGTGTTAGATATGGAGTACTATCAGTTTTGCTCCATGGGGTGAATAGGTTGGCACTGGAAAGATAAAATAAATGATTACTTCGGTAAGGCTCAATAATCCCGTCTAGTTTTATAAACCTTAATTCGGTTTAGAATTGTGAAAAGATAAGATTAAAGAAATAGTTTAAATGAACTTATCTTTGATAAAATTAATGGGAACCTTTCCCTAAAAATGTGAATATTTGAATAAAAGGATATTCTGAATTGAAATGAGGCGTATGATGTGTTTTTATAGCACTTGATTATTGATTATAAAATATGCGAGTTATTCGTAAAGACCGGTTTTATCTCATTTTGAATAATTGAGACAACGACTAAAAGTCGACGATGAAGACGGTGGTTGAAAACCGGAGTTCATCACATCGTTTGGTTTGGATGATTACCGATGTCTTAATTGCTGTACAGCCAAGACAAGTTAATAAGTGGTGATCGTCCAGACGTACTTGGAGATCGAACAGATATGCAAGGACCTCTCTCCTGTACTGAACATATGGGACGAGGAATAAGGTGCCACCGATTTCGTTCAGCTCTGAATGGACTTTTAAATGGATATGTTTCTGACATTGGATTTCATTCTTTGTTATTGATTTTTACTGAATATATATATCTGTTTGGTAGCGGATAATTTTTTTCTCTTGCTTAACACCCCTCTCTGAGACATACGAGCTTAGAGGTTATATACTGATAGACATCATTTGTATGGCGTGAAATGTCAGTGTGGCATGCTAAGATGCAAATGAACAAGGCTTTTGTTGAAAAGCAGAGTCTTGTGGATGATGATCAAAGCACGGATTTAAATAGCATAACTTTGTGTATAGCGTTAATTCGCGAGCCTCACACCCAGTATGAGTCAAAAATGGGATCGTGACTACAGGGAGTGCACGACGTTTTTTTCTAGCTAGGAGCGCTGTCATGGTATGTGTAACACCCCGTGTATTCTATAACAGTGAGATTCACAAATTAAAGTATAATTAATTTGAAATCAAAGAATTAAGGGAAACGGGTTACGCCATTGCATTCGCCTCGAAATTCTGCTTAAGATAGAGTCCGAGTTTACGCAAAACGGATAACGTGTGAAGAAGATATCTTTAATTTAAATATCGCAGCAAAACATGAAAAAAAAAAGAATGGGAAACGAATAACGTTTAGCATTGTTCTAGGGTTTGTAAGCAAAAGACTTAGTACCTCATTTGGTTGGAACACATGACTTGCATACAAGAGGTACAGAGTTCGATCCCCGCAAGCGCCCTATTTTTGTTTTAGGGGAATGGCTTAAAATAGCCTAGTGTGAACGCAGTTCAAAAAGTGGTTTAGTGTGAAAATGGGTAATTGGGAAGATAGAGAAAAAAATGAATCTATATATAATATATATATATATATATATACATATACGCATATATATATATATATATATGACGTGTACGCATCATGTAGCGTACGTTGCGCATTTTTGGTTGTCAAGGATGGTTTTTTTTTTTTTTGCCTTCTCCAATTTTTAATTATGACAAATTAAAGGTAAGAAAATATTTATTCAAATATAAATAAATATTTATATATGGGTAATTAATACGGTAAAGGGGAAAATGTATCTATTAAATACGTATTTACGTTTGAATTGGTGAACATTTAATACGCTGAGTCATTTCTGACTCATCGCTGAGTCAATGCTGAGTCATTTCTGACTCATGGCTGAGTCAATAGGATAACTCTATCCTGACTGAACGGTTGTGGTCATTTCTAGGATTAATCAAACGGCCTAAATTAATCCTAAAATTCTATATATACAACTCAAACCTAACCTAAACTCACACAAAAAAAATAAGAACGAGGCCATCATGCTGCTGAGGAACGACTAGGAGTAGCCATCAATTTGAGAGACAATTAGGAGGCAAATTCTAAAGCATAAAGCAAGCTTAAAGCAAATCAAATCAAAGCAACGCCTATATCAAAAGGAATAGCATCTCCTAAATTGAAGAAATCGTCACATGATTGTAAGTAGAGTATTATTCCGGTATGAATTAAATAACTGTGTTTGGTTTGTAATGTAAGGAATGGAATTGTGGCGTTAATAATTCATATTTGTGCGTTGCTATGATTCTAAACGTTGTGATATAACGATGTGATATTCGCAAGTATGTAATTCATGTTGAAGCTATATGTTTATGGTTGTTTAATTTAGATTCATGCAAGTTTGTGGTTTTGCTACTATGCCAACATAATGTATAACGATGTGATATTCGCAAGTATGTAATTCATGTTGAAGCTATATGTTTATGGTTGTTTAATTTAGATTCATGCAAGTTTGTGGTTTTGCTACTATGCCAACATAATGTATAACGATGTGATATTCGCAAGTATGTAATTCATGTTGAAGCTATATGTTTATGGTTGTTTAATTGAGATTCATGCAAGTTTGTGGTTTTGCTACTATGCCAACATAATGTATATTTTGTACAAAAATCACTTTCTGAGTAATTGAATCAAATTTGGGATATTATGATTCATATATGTTGGAATTGACATCATGATCTATGTATAAAACCATACTTTTGTATTAGAAACAAAAGTAAGCCTCTTTGTGAACTTATGTTGATTTTTATGAATATGACTAGGCTATGTTTGGTATTATGCCAAATTGAAAAACAAGTTAGGCCTATGTTGTTAACAAGAATTATGTAATATATGTGACACATAGCTAAGTTAGATTTACATTCTAATTGCAAGTTTGCATGAATAAAGTAAAAACCATGATTTCATGTTTAGGAATATTTATGCCATGTTTATATGAATAGATCAAAAACCGCCATTTCATGTTTGGGTTATGTGAATAGATTAAAAATCATGATTGAGTTGAAATAATTCTAGTTGAACTATACCAAGCACCTTTGTAGACATATGGTAATTTTATAAACATGATTTGCTTATGTTTGACATTATGCCTAAGTAAAAATATAGGTTTTTGTTGTAGTTAGACTATGTGTCAATAATGATATCTAATTTAGTTAGATTCTTAACTTAACTACAAGTTTACATGGTTTGATTTATGTCACTTATGCTTTATGACCAAGTATATGTCACCACAATGCAAGTACACCAGTTTCTATTTTGTAGTTCCAACGTCATGTTGCAAGTTCATGCGTTCACATTCCCCTCTTTGTGTATGTAATCACGTTTTAAGCCTCCCCTTCTTTCACGTGGCTAAGTTGGGCTTAAAAGGCTAAGCCCAACATATATTATAATAAACGAACGTATTAAACGGGGAAATAGCGTTGGGCCAAATTAATTAATAAACGAAAATATAAAAGTAGTGGGGCCCAAATTCAAGAATGAGTTGGGCCCATGATTGGTGTAAACCTTTACACCATTAGCTTAAATTCATTTTTGAATAATGGGCCGCAAATATTTACATATAAAAAGAAGAAAGACAAAATATGTAAATGTAGAAAATACGATGTGTTTAACCCGAGGTTGGATTGAGTTGTGATGTAAACCTGCCCGGAACCGCCCGGCTGTCCAGTAGTCACAACAATACCTATCCAATGTGGGTGGTTAAACATGGAGCCCAATAAGGACCCGAGGTTAGACTGAGTTGTGGCGTAAGACTGCCCGGACCCAACCGGCAACAGGCAGCCACAACAATACCTGTCTAATGTGAGAGGTCAAGGCTTTAATAAGACAATTAAGGCTGAGTCAGGATTGATAGGATTAAGTAAATTATATTAATACTTAATCAAAATGGAACATGCTAAACTAAACAGACTGATTGGGGGGTTAGGTTTATAAAACACTTAACCAACTTAGCATGTTGGCTAGAAATAGAAAACCTAGTAGCGGAGGACCCTTTTCAGCAGTAACCCTATAAGGTGTATCATGATACCCTGAAACTAGACAGGGTGGGGCACGATTACTGGGCTGATTGTAAGAGGTCAAATCGACGGCGGTGGTGCAGCAGTGTAGGTTCTAACGGGGTACGGGCGTGCACACACTCCGGCGCAGAAAAATAAGGCACTGGGCACCAGTAGCATACCTGTGCATTCTAGGATTGTGTCAGGCCGCCACCATGGGACTTGATACACCCCATGGTGGGACCAGCATAGGTAACTACAACATCGGGGGCCGTAAGACACATGTAACTATGCGAGTAGGAGCCGATCATTATAATATGGATCACTTCACCCTGATTATGGGGTGCCAGTTGGGAACTAGTTTATATGGGTTCAGAGATTAAAATGGGGTACGATAGTATATTCGACCCTAGACAACTAATTAAGTTTATGGTGCTTTTCCATTTCTAGTTATACTTATCATACCCAGTTCTTTATTCATAGACTGAATAGTCCTAGACTTACTCAGGCTTTATGTCTGACTCTACTTTTCTTTCATCTTCTTTTCTTCCGTTCCCCCCCCCCCCAGGTCCACAGGGAGGGAATACTGCAGCTTGACCAGCCTTCACATCCAGCTTGAAGAGAAAAATGTATTGCTTGGATCTTTTCATTTTGGACTATGGCTTTGGACAGCAACTATGGGACTTTTGCAGTTTATTTATGTTTTCTTTATGCTTCTTTAAATAATGTAATCAAGACAGTTATGAAGATGTTATGTTTTTGAAGTATTGTAAGACAATTATGGTATGATTGTTGTAACACGTATTTTTAATGAAATAAAAGTTGTTGTTTTTCCGCTGTTCAAAAATATGTGTTCTTATATCTGTCTTGTATATCTGTGACTTATACTTATAAACCTCCACCAAAATTAGGGCATTCCCTTTGAGAGTGACCCTAACGGAGGTGGGGTGTTTCACTTGGTATCAGAGCAGAAGGTTACCAAGACTGGGCAAAAGTTTTGAAAACCTTTTGAATTTTTTTTCAAAACCATTTACAAAGAAGCATTTTCCAAGAAAAAGTTTTTAAAGGCTATTCCCCAAAAGCCATTAGCACTATCCTTTGTTTCCTTGTTTGAATCTCTTTCCCTTTCTTTTCTCCATCTGTAGTCACTGTAGCTTTACCTGAGGCTAATCTTCTTTCTAGCTTCGTAGAGGGTTTTCCCTTATGATGGAGATAGTTTTCGTGAGGCTTGTTAACATGTTATATAGGATAGGTATGAGTGATAAGGATAAAGATAAGGCAGATGAGTCTTCCGGAGTGATTGAGCCAAGCATCCTTGAAGGCGTAAAAGTGGAAACATTGAGGCGAGTTCTGATTCGTGTCTTAGGAACGGAGATCTAGGAGCTAAGGAATCAAGAAGTCAAGCTAGTTAAAATACAGTGGGGTGAAGCCCTAGAAGACGCAACTTGGGAAATTTAAGAAAAGCTAAGCGCGCTATACCCATTTCTTTTTAGGGTACATTCTAGATCTATTTTTCCTATAGGTTTACATACATTTCTCTTGCTATCCATGTTTGTTTTGTTATCTCTTTGATCCTATCTTGAGAACCATAGGTAGAATCTTTTTGGATGTAAACATGTAATTGAAACATGTTATGATTGCGAAATGGTTGCAAGTGGTCGTAAGTGGTTGCTCGTGGATGCATGAATACACATTAGGCACTAGATCGGCTCAGGCACATTTACATATTGCATATGCATGAGTGTTTATTTTGGAAACTTGGTTGTGCTATCATTTGGTTGTTGCATATGATTGAATGTTTGAGCACTCATGTAGAAATTGTGAATTATAGTAGGAAAAATTTGCATACATATTGGATTCATTTCACTAAACATATTTTGCATTTAGAAGATCAATCAGGCCTGATCATTAGCATTAGCTAAGGAACATATACACACACTTTGCATATGATCATAAAGCATTAGAAGTCTTTTAAGGACAATGGATACTCGTGTTTGATGGATGAGTAGATGGATGTTTGGATGTTAGGATATACATTCCTCCTAACTTGAAGATTTCGGGGACGAAATCCTTTTAAGTGGGGGAGAATGTAACACCCCATGTATTCTATAACAGTGAGATTCACAAATTAAAGTATAATTAATTTGAAATCAAAGAATTAAGGGAAACGGGTTACGCCATTGCATTCGCCTCGAAATTCTGCTTAAGATAGAGTCCGAGTTTACGCAAAACGGATAACGTGTGAAGAAGATATCTTTAATTTAAATATCGCAGCAAAACATGAAAAAAAAAAAAGAAGAATGGGAAACGAATAACGTTTAGCATTGTTCTAGGGTTTGTAAGCAAAAGACTTAGTAGCTCATTTGGTTGGAACACATGACTTGCATACAAGAGGTACAGAGTTCGATCCCCGCCAGCGCCCTATTTTTGTTTTAGGGGAATGGCTTAAAATAGCCTAGTGTGAACGCAGTTCAAAAAGTGGTTTAGTGTGAAAATGGGTAATTGGGAAGATAGAGAAAAAAATGAATATATATATATATATAATATATATATACATATACGCATATATATATATATATATATGTATATGACGTGTACGCATCATGTAGCGTACGTTGCGCATTTTTGGTTGTCAAGGATGGTTTTTTTTTTTTTTTTTTTTGCCTTCTCCAATTTTTAATTATGACAAATTAAAGGTAAGAAAATATTTATTCATATATAAATAAATATTTATATATGGGTAATTAATACGGTAAAGGGGAAAATGTATCTATTAAATACGTATTTACGTTTGAATTGGTGAACATTTAATACGCTGAGTCATTTCTGACTCATCGCTGAGTCAATGCTGAGTCATTTCTGACTCATGGCTGAGTCAATAGGATAACTCTATCCTGACTGAACGGTTGTGGTCATTTCTAGGATTAATCAAACGGCCTAAATTAATCCTAAAATTCTATATATACAACTCAAACCTAACCTAAACTCACAAAAAAAAAATAAGAACGAGGCCATCATGCTGCTGAGGAACGACTAGGAGTAGCCACCAATTTGAGAGACAATTAGGAGGCAAATTCTAAAGCATAAAGCAAGCTTAAAGCAAATCAAATCAAAGCAACGCCTACATCAAAAGGAATAGCATCTCCTAAATTGAAGAAATCGTCACACGATTGTAAGTAGAGTATTATTCCGGTATGAATTAAATAACTGTGTTTGGTTTGTAATGTAAGGAATGGAATTGTGGCGTTAATAATTCATATTTGTGCATTGCTATGATTCTAAACGTTGTGATATAACGATGTGATATTCGCAAGTATGTAATTCATGTTGAAGCTATATGTTTATGGTTGTTTAATTTAGATTCATGCAAGTTTGTGGTTTTGCTACTATGCCAACATAATGTATAACGATGTGATATTCGCAAGTATGTAATTCATGTTGAAGCTATATGTTTATGGTTGTTTAATTTAGATTCATGCAAGTTTGTGGTTTTGCTACTATGCCAACATAATGTATAACGATGTGATATTCGCAAGTATGTAATTCATGTTGAAGCTATATGTTTATGGTTGTTTAATTGAGATTCATGCAAGTTTGTGGTTTTGCTACTATGCCAACATAATGTATATTTTGTACAAAAATCACTTTCTGAGTAATTGGATCAAATTTGGGATATTATGATTCATATATGTTGGAATTGACATCATGATCTATGTATAAAACCATACTTTTGTATTAGAAACAAAAGTAAGCCTCTTTGTGAACTTATGTTGATTTTTATGAATATGACTAGGCTATGTTTGGTATTATGCCAAATTGAAAAACAAGTTAGGCCTATGTTGTTAACAAGAATTATGTAATATATGTGACACATAGCTAAGTTAGATTTACATTCTAATTGCAAGTTTGCATGAATAAAGTAAAAACCATGATTTCATGTTTAGGAATATTTATGCCATGTTTATATGAATAGATCAAAAACCGCCATTTCATGTTTGGGTTATGTGAATAGATTAAAAATCATGATTGAGTTGAAATAATTCTAGTTGAACAATACCAAGCACCTTTGTAGACATATGGTAATTTTATAAACATGATTTGCTTATGTTTGACATTATGCCTAAGTAAAAATATAGGTTTTTGTTGTAGTTAGACTATGTGTCAATAATGATATCTAATTTAGTTAGATTCTTAACTTAACTACAAGTTTACATGGTTTGATTTATGTCACTTATGCTTTATGACCAAAGTATATGTCACCACAATGCAAGTACACCAGTTTCTATTTTGTAGTTCCATCGTCATGTTGCAAGTTCATGCGTTCACATTCCCCTCTTTGTGTATGTAATCACGTTTTAAGCCTCCCCTTCTTTCACGTGGCTAAGTTGGGCTTAAAAGGCTAAGCCCAACATATATTATAATAAACGAACGTATTAAACGGGGAAATAGCGTTGGGCCAAATTAATTAATAAACGAAAATATAAAAGTAGTGGGGCCCAAATTCAAGAATGAGTTGGGCCCATGATTGGTGTAAACCTTTACACCATTAGCTTAAATTGATTTTTGAATAATGGGCCGCAAATATTTACATATAAAAAGAAGAAAGACAAAATATGTAAATGTAGAAAATACGATGTGTTTAACCCAAGGTTGGATTGAGTTGTGATGTAAACCTGCCCGGAACCGCCCGGCTGTCCAGTAGTCACAACAATACCTATCCAATGTGGGTGGTTAAACATGGAGCCC
Organism: Allium sativum; assembly: GCA_030737875.1. NCBI lineage: Eukaryota > Viridiplantae > Streptophyta > Magnoliopsida > Asparagales > Amaryllidaceae > Allium > Allium sativum. The sequence goes on along the minus strand of CM060913.1, from coordinate 527,084,936 downwards.
AATAAGGACCCGAGGTTAGACTGAGTTGTGGCGTAAGACTGCCCGGACCCAACCGACAACAGGCAGCCACAACAATACCTGTCTAATGTGAGAGGTCAAGGCTTTAATAAGACAATTAAGGCTGAGTCAGGATTGATAGGATTAAGTAAATTATATTAATACTTAATCAAAATGGAACATGCTAAACTAAACAGACTGATTGGGGGTTAGGTTTATAAAACACTTAACCAACTTAGCATGTTGGCTAGAAATAGAAAACCTAGTAGCGGAGGACCCTTTTCAGCAGTAACCCTATAAGGTGTATCATGATACCCTGAAATTAGGCAGGGTGGGGCACGATTACTGGGCTGATTGTAAGAGGTCAAATCGACGGCGGTGGTGCAGCAGTGTAGGTTCTAACGGGATGCGGGCGTGCACACACTCCGGCGCAGAAAAATAAGGCACTGGGCACCAGTAGCATACCTGTGCATTCTTGGATTGTGTCGGGCCGCCACCATGGGACTTGATACACCCCATGGTGGGACCAGCATAGGTAACTACAACATCGGGGGCCGTAAGACACATGTAACTATGCGAGTAGGAGCCGATCATTATAATATGGATCACTTCACCCTGATTATGGGGTGCCAGTTGGGAACTAGTTTATATGGGTTCAGAGATTAAAATGGGGTACGATAGTATATTCGACCCTAGACAACTTAATTAAGTTTATGGTGCTTTTCCATTTCTAGTTATACTTATCATACCCAGTTCTTTATTCATAGACTGAATAGTCCTAGACTTACTCAGGCTTTATGTCTGACTCTACTTTTCTTTCGTCTTCTTTTCTTCCGTTCCCCCCCCCCCCCCCAGGTCCACAGGGAGGGAATACTGCAGCTTGACCAGCCTTCACATCCAGCTTGAAGAGAAAAATGTATTGCTTGGATCTTTTCATTTTGGACTATGGCTTTGGACAGCAACTATGGGACTTTTGCAGTTTATTTATGTTTTCTTTATGCTTCTTTAAATAATGTAATCAAGACAGTTATGAAGATGTTATGTTTTTGAAGTATTGTAAGACAATTATGGTATGATTGTTGTAACACGTATTTTTAATGAAATAAAAGTTGTTGTTTTTCCGCTGTTCAAAAATATGTGTTCTTATATCTGTCTTGTATATCTGTGACTTATACTTATAAACCTCCACCAAAATTAGGGCATTCCCTTTGAGAGTGACCCTAACGGAGGTGGGGTGTTTCAGTATGGAGCCAAGAAATTTTTACTTATGTGGATTATAAAATGGGGCGCCTCAATTATTGATCCCTAGTGGCTCAGAGATAGATCCGACAGGACCGGGAAACATGTGTTTAGGAATAACTAATCTACTAAAGTATGGACCAGCCATGAAGATCCAAGTGTTGCCCGTAGGTGTGATCCTAAGACATGTGCTAGAGTGTCTCGAATCGGGGGGAGCCATCCCTTACCTCGACTCATTGACGTAAATCCAATTTCCAATACGGTACTTTTTGGTTTTATTTGTAAAACTAGTATGGCGACATAGTGGGATGAGGTACTATGCCATCTATGATTGATACATTTGTATTTGAAGTTGATTTTGACACTATACAATTATAGTAATATCAAAATGATTTTTTTTTAAAATGTACCAAGCATGTTTGGCTATTATAAGGTAAAACTCTATCCTCCGGCCTGCGTTGCATTGTGTGATAGGACCTGAGTCTTATTATAGCTTCATTTTTCCAAAATGCATTGCGTTGTTTACAAACTGTTTGTTTATGTTATTCTTGGGAGGAAACCCGTTCCGTGTTATACGGCGTGGTCCATTGAATTACCAAACATTAAAATAAAATTAATAACTATTTTGAGTTCTCACACCAGTCCCATACCGACTCAGAGTTTATTGTTTCTACCTAAACTCTGGGTTCCCATATTTTACATATGGCAGCTAGTAGTTTTGGATTTACAGATACTTCTTTTCACAAGATCCTGGATTACAGCTGGAGCTATATTCAGAAAGCTATGTATCCGTATAACACCTCATATTTTTTGTGAACATAAAAGTAACAAAACAAAGTATACTTGTTTTTTAAAAGAAGAATTAAGGGATAAGGGTTACGCCATTGCGTTCGTCTCAGAATTATGCTTGAGACTGAAGCGACCCGAACTTCCCCGATCTCCGAAGAGAAGAGAAAGAACGAATTACTGTGAGGATAAGATGAATCAGAACGCAAACAGATGAACATTTCATTGTTAATTACAACAATTCATCAGAATACAAGAATATACAGAGTATACACAAATAATATACATCAGTAAATATCAGAGATTTAAATTACATTTAAATACATCACTACAGCGGAAAATAATACAAAGCACAACTGAAGTAGATATGATAAAGAGCTTTCCGGATATCATTCCAGCTGTAAACCAGGATCCTATGAATATAAATATGCAAAACCAAAACTACTAGCTGCCCGTGTCAAAGTAAGGGCACCCAGAGTTTAGGTTAAAACAATAAACTCCAGGTCAGTCATGTGACTGGTGTGAGAACTAAAACAGTTATCAATCTTTATTTTAAAGTTAGGTAAACCAAGGGACCATGCCGTATAACACGGAACGAGTTTCCTCCCAAGAACACTAATGCATAAAACAACAGCGCAATGCTAAATAAAGAACAATGAAGCTATTATAAGATCCAGGTCCCATCACACAATGCAACACAAGCCGAAGGATATGATTTTACCTTATAATAGCCAAAGAATGCTTGATACGCTAAATTTCATCTTTTATTATTACTATAAGTGCATAGTGTCAAAACAGTTTCAATCATAAGTATTAATCATAGACGGCATGGGTACCATATATCATGTCGCCAATACAAGGCTCTACAATCAAAACCGCACATGTCACGTATTGGAAGTTGGATTTCCATCTGTGAACCAAGGCAAAATATAGTCCTCACCGAATCCGAGAGCCTCTAGTCCGCCCCTCCGGATCAGAGCTCGAGTGACCCTTGGATCGTCAAGGCCGGTCCACCGATGTGGATTAAAATGCCTGAACACTGCGTTTCCCTACCCTTTGCGGCGTAAATGAGCCAACGAATGACTCTATCGGCTTCACATAGTCACCGATATATCCGAGGCGCCTCGCAACAGCAACAACCACATAAGTCAAACTCGTCAGGGCGTGTAAAACCACTGACGCCACTTCTAACTAGAAGGAAACGCATGCCCTCCCTAATGTCCTCTCCCATTTCTTCTTCACAACTGGTGTGTGAGGCTCGCGAATCAACACTACACAAAGCTATGCCACAAAGGTCGTGCTTTGATCATCAACCACAAGACTTTGCTTTTCAACAAAAGCCTTGATCATTTGCCACTTAGGCATGCCACACAGGCAATTCACTCCATGCGATTGATATCCACCAATATATAACCTCTAAGCTCGTACGTCTATGAGAAGGGCATTAAGCAAGAGAATAAATTCTCCGCCACCAAACAGATATATATTTAATAGAAATCGATCACACATAATAAAATCCAATGTCAGACACACAGTCCATTTACAAGTCTGTTCTGGGTCTGAACGAAACCGGAGGCACCTTGTACCTTGCATATCCATCGATCTCCAAGTATGTCTGGACGACCACTAACTGCTTCCCTCCTCTTAGGTGTACGACCTAATCAAGATCATCAGTAATCACCCAAATGACGTGACGACCTCCGGTCTTCGACCACCGTCTTCATCCTTGACACCATGTCGAATCAATTATTCAGAATGGGATAAACCCGGTCTTTCTGAATAACTCGCGTATATAATAAACAAGTGTTACACAAACACAACATACGCCTCATTCCAATTTATCAGTCACTAACCACAAATTAGTAATGGAACAATTCCCTAAATATTAACCCTGATGGCCGAAACCAACATCAGATCAATACCCAGGAAACCATTTATCTTAACTAATCTTCAAATAGTTGCCAAATTTCACATTCTTAGGGATAGTTTCCCATTAATTTTATCAAAGATAAATTCCTCAAATTTATTCTTTAATCTTCTTTTGAATATCAATTCAAACCAAATTATGGTTTATCCAAAGTAGCCTGGATTAACGAACCTTACTGAAGTAATCATTTGTTTTAATTTCCCAATCCCAACCTATTCATCCCATGAAGTAAAACTGGTAATACTTCATATCTAACACCACGGTGTTATCGGTAAATTCAACTACCATTTCACGTTCAAATCTAATTAAAGATTTAACTATCGCCTGGAGCAAAACTTGTGATACTCCATTATCGATCTTTTCAATCTAATTAAAGATTCATTAAAAGTCCACTTAGTTTTAATCTTTAACTGGGTTAAAGAACCGATTTCATTTAAAACACGGTTCACGATAAACCCCAAAATCACATCACATTTCAAACAGTCCCTAACCGTAAATTAGTAAGAGGACAGTTCCCTAAATATTAACCCCGAAGGCCGAAACCAACATCAGATCAATATCCAAGAAACCCTCCCACTTAATTGATCTCAATTAGTTCCTAATTTTCTTAACTCCATTTGGGTTTAAGAACATTATTATTAAAGATACCGTTCACGACAACCCAAAATCCCATTTAATATTAAACACAAGGCTCTGAATAGAAAATATATCGGCTTATATTCAATATCAAATTCTGAAACCAACAAATATCATATTGGAAATAACGATATAAATATATCTTTCAGATTTCCATAACAACGTCAGTGTAATCACGAAATCCAACATCGAACTATTCTGAAGATGATTTTGATTCAAATCCATTCCAATTCAATTACTATAAATTCTGGTTATTTTCCAAAACATTTTCAAATCCAATTTATTTATTTTAAAAATAAATAAGTTATTATTCTAGTTCAAAACTAGTTCATTTCGACAAAAATCTACTTTTATCTTTTGAAATATGGAGTTTTTCATCCCAATTCTTCCCAAATCATTTCTTATGATTTTACGCAAATTATTACTATTTTTAATAATTTTATCAGGGCCCATACAGTCGATTTCCATTAACGGCCATCGAACTGCACTTACAGCGACTTTTCCAAATTTGATTTGGACATAATTCCAAATCCAACCGTTAGATTTCAAATCTCTAATATTCATTAGAAATCCCTTTTCGATACGAACCCAACGGTTCCAGATTTAGGAGAATCCGACGGTCGGATCTCCCGTAATATCCATTCGAATCAATGGTCGAAATCCGCGAACTGCCGCGGCGCGGCGCATTCTATTCAGGCCATTATATATATATATATATATATATATATATATATATATAATGTATATATTATATATATTTCATTGATTTCCTTTCAAAACGTATTTTATAAATCGTTTTAAATTCATTTTCAAAACGATTTCAACTTCCATCTCAAATTCAAATCAAAATTGAATTTTCAAATATAAATTCATTTTAAATTTATTTCAAATCAATTTCAGTTCAAATCAATTTCAATTCAATTCGAATTTCAAATCGTTTCAATTTAGTTCGAATTTCAAGTCATTTCAATTTAATTCGAATTTCAATTCTTTTCAATTTAATTCGAATTTCAATTCTTTTAAATTTAATTCGAATTTCAAATCATTTCAATTTAATTCGAATTTCAATTCTTTTCAAAATAATTCGAATTTCAATTCATTTCAAAATATCAAATTTTGAAATCACTTTCGATATTCAATATAAAATGAATAAAATGGACAAAATTCCCATTCGTGTTAAAATGGCATTTAACTACTTAACACGGCTTCACATTTCAATATTCACTGAATATTATTTTAAAATATTCGATAATTTTGAACTAGAATCAAACACAGTCAATTACCATATAATGTTGATAATATGGATTTCACACAACAAATGTGTATAACAACAATGAAAACAGCAATCCATCATCCAAAGTGCATTCTACACTGTATAAGCATCAAATATAAATATTTAACGCTTACACAGTCTGTCAATCAATCGATCGACATACAGATAATTATTGGGATTAGTGTATGTCCAATTTTATCCCAATACCCGTGTGGGGTTTCAATCAATCAAACACAAGTTTTATCTGTGCGGTCGGGCAATGTGTAAAATCTATCGTCCTAATCAATATCAGTCAAATGTGTGTATATAAACAAATCGTTCGATTTGTTTATAAATCTTTATTTTATATACATGTTAAAAATTATATTTTTTTAACTATAAAATATTTTCAACTATAAAATATTTTATTTCATTTCCCATCACACAATCAACTTTCACAACACATCAATTAAACAAACAAGTCATCCATGTTCTATGGACGACGGGTGTCGGGTGCTACTAAACACCGTCTGCATCCTAGTATATATTTCAAACTAGAAATTAAAATAAAAGTGAGGAGTTCTCATCGAGGATTCCACTCCGCCGTGCTTTAATTCTGAACTTCTGAACCGTTTGGATTTGTTTGAAATTCCAATGCAATCCTTTTCACGTTGTTCATATATAAGAATTATATTTTTATCGCTTCAATTCTATAAATAAAAATCATATTTTTATTTCTTCATATATTTTTACAACGCTTCTTTCTATATAAAAATTATATTTTTTATATTTCTATTTCATATATAAAGATCGAATTTTTATTTTATATATATAAAAATCGTATTTTCATTTCAGATTTATTCATATAAAAAATCGCAACTTCGCATAAGTAAAAATATGATCTTTTCTATAAACAAAATCAGATCTTTTCTACTTTTCAAACAATGTATATTTGGTTCTATCAAACAATGTATATATTTTAATGTCAAAACAATGATATTTATTTTCATTTTTCAAACAATGTATATTTTAAATTTTAGAATTTTGAAACAATGCATATATTTAAAATTTCAGATTTTACTTTACTATAATATTTAAAAGAAAATCAGATTTTAAACATAATTAATAAATCACTTACTATGTCTTCCTCGTTTGAAATTCCTGGAAGCCGCCACCACCCTTCATAACTAGGGTTTGAATTCGCGGCTCCCACAACCGACCGGATCAACATCTGAACGTCCCCCTTCGACCGCCACCCCAGCGCCTTGCCACAACCACTCCGCCGCTGACTCGAAGCTTCGGATGGCACGAAAAACGAGTGCGAGCAGCAGCACGTCAAGCCCCAAATCCGCTCGAATCCCCTCACGAAGCCCGATCATCCTTATTCGGATTTGAAGATTAGAGAAGGGGCTTTGATTTTGTTTTAGAGTTGGGTGTTATTTTGTTTTGATTTGGGATAATTTGGGGATCAAGCATAAAAGAACGGGGGCCATCGATTTCGGAAGGAGGCGGCTCCTTTGGTGCTTTGACCGCGCAAGAAGAAAGTAAGGGCTTTGACCCCCCCATTTGACCAATACATATCATATATTTTATTATTTTAATTCTCCCATTCGTTTTTTTTTCTCGAACCCCAAATCAAACACAACAACTGTCGCCCCTAGCCAAACACCCCCATTACGAACACAATGGGATATGTATCGTAAGCCAGTTTGGCTGTTTCAATCAGTTTCCGTCAATATCAAATTATAAATCTATATATTGAATTTGAATGCACATTTCAATTTACCAGGGCCAAATACTGACCTTATAAATTCCAGAAAAATATTTTCTAGCTTCGTATTGACGATACGGTCCTAAAAAAACTAATTTCGTCAAATTCTGAGACTGTTTGAAAAATGGCCAGTTTCCAGTCGATTAAAATCAACTTAAACTGGTCAAACGCGTTTTCCTTCGCCACACTCACATATTGATTCGAAAAATTACAAATTTTGGAATCTAGCAATAACTAGACATCACGGATCCAACAAAAGTGGTTTCATCGAAAACAGAGGTCGTTCGCAAAATTACGACTTTTCTGAATTTTAAACTGGACATATCTCTCAACTTCTAAAGTGTAATCTCGGTTTCTTACATCCGTTAGAAAGATATCGTCAAACAGATTTAGATATTTCTTGTTTCGCTAAAATCCGGTTTATTTTGAATCCTGTATGTTCATTTGAACTTTGAAATCGAAATTTCAAACTACCGCGCCATTTTCAATTCCCTTTATAATTTAAAATAAATATTTATATTCTAACGACGATTCAAATAAATATATACATTCGAATTCTATTCAAAATAAATTTCTCGTCGTTAGTATTTAAAATAATTCATTTTAAATATTCAAAATTCACTAAAATTTCCAAAATAATTTTTTTAAATTGGCTCGGATTTCCGAGTTATTACAATCTCCCCCACTTAAAACTTTTTGTCCCTGAAAAGGAACGAAGCCAAAAATTGTTTAACTAATCAACTCAACTTTCACTATTTCCATTACGGCTTAAGTTCTTCAACTTTTCAGTTTCTAAGAACTTTTCAAATTTTTCAAAAATTTGGCTAACACCCTAAACTTTCGAAAAATTTCGCCATAACCTTCCCTGCACCGGGGACTTCGGGATATTTCATATAGCCTCCCATGGCCTTCTTCAATCCAAAAGAAAAAGAAAAAGCCAAGCGACTAGCCAATCGACTCATAAAATCATCCAAAACCCAAGAAATACAATAAATATGTACCTATTTGTCGGGCAAACAATTTTTTTCCTCTTCTCTAGCCTCCTTGCTATGAGCTGTTCAATGTAAGTACATGTATATGCATGCAAATACGATAAATTTTCAATACAATCCAATATTCGGTTCAATTAGGCTAATGGTTCAACATTTAATTAATCAAACTATAATCAAACAACACGACCAGCAATTAATTAGTTGATTATCATTTCAAATTCATAATTTTGGTACATAGTCTAACAACCAGATTTTGATGCTAAATTACAACATAGCCCTATCTAATTTTGGTTCTCACACAAGTCTAATGGAAATATATAGATATCACACTTTCGTCACTCGAAGATAAATTCTGACGACGAGTACTCAACCATCAGAATCATCTTCAGGCCACTAGAGTATGATTCTATATCTATCCAGCATATTAAAACTTCGAATGCACGCAGATCAGACGTATACGCAAAATCTTTATATACTGGATTGTCCAAATTAAATATAAAATAAATAATCAAATACGAATAGTTGATTTAAATTTTTAAAACAAAATTGTTTTCAATTTTAAAAATATACTCTTCACACTCGTTCTAGGATACTACTGATCCCATCTCTAACGAGTCATTCACATTGGATATTACTAATCCAATCTCTGATGAATTCTTTCGTATGGTTCTAATGTGTCTTGTTCTCTGAGCTTTATAAACCAAAGCTCTAGTACCAAATGAAGCGACCCGAACTTCCCCGGTCTCCGAAGAGAAGAGAAAGAACGAATTACTGTGAGGACAAGACGAATCAGAACGCAAACAGAAGAACATTTCATTGCTAATTACAATAATTCATCAGAATACAAGAATATACATAGTATAAACAAATAATATACATCAGTAAATATCAGAGATTTAAATTACATTTAAATACATCACTGCAGCGGAAAATAATACAAAGCACAACTGAAGGAGATATACGGATACAGATCCTTCCGGATATCATTCCAGCTGTAAACCAGGATCCTGTGAATATAAATCTGCAAAACCAAAACTACTAGCTGCCCATGTCAAAGTAAGGGCACCCAGATTTTAGGTTAAAACAATAAACTTCAGGTCAGTCATGTGACTAGTGTGATAACTAAAACAGTTATCAATCTTTATTTTAAAGATAGGTAAACCAAGGGACAATGCAGTATAACACGGAACGGGTTTCCCCCCAAGAACACCAGTGCATTAAACAACAGCGCAATGCTAAATAAAGAACTATGAAGCTATTATAAAACCCAGGTCCCATCACACAATGCAACACAAGCCGGAGGATAGGGTTTTACCTTATAATAGCCAAAGAATGCTTGATACGCTAAATTTCATCTTTTATTATTACTATAAGTGCATAGTGTCAAAACAGTTTCAACCATAAGTATTAATCATAGATGGCATGGGTACTAAATATCAAGTCGCCAATACTAGGCTCTACAATCAAAACCGCACATGTCACGTATTGGAAGTTGGATTTCCATCTGTGAACCGAGGCAAAAGATAGTCATCACCGAATTCGAGAGCCTCTAGTCCGCCCCTCAGGATCAGAGCTCGAGTGACCCTTGGATCGTCAGGGCCTGTCCACCGATGTGGATTAAAATGCCTGAACACTGCGTTTCCCCACCCTTTAGGGGCGTAAATGAGCCAACGAATGACTCTATCGGCTTCACATAGTCACCGATATATCTGAGGCGCCTCGCAACAACAACAACCACATAAGTCAAACTCGTCAGGGCGTGTAAAACCACTAACGCCACTTTTAACTAGAAGGAAACGCATGCCCTCCCTGATGTCCTCTTCCGTTTCTGGTTCACAACCGGGGTGTGAGGCTCACGAATCAACGCTACACAAAGCTATGCCACACGGGCCGTGCTTTGATCATCAACCATAAGACTTTGCTTTTCAACAAAAGCCTTGATCATTTGCCACTTAGGCATGCCACACAGGCAATTCACTCCATGCAATTGATATCCACCAATATATAACCTCTAAGCTCGTACGTCTTAGAGAAGGGCGCTAAGCAAGAGAATAAATTATCCGCCGCCAAATAGATATATATTTAATAGAAATCAATCACACAGAATAAAATTCAATGTCAGACATACAGTCCATTTACAAGTCCGTTCTGGGTCTGAACGAAACCGGAGGCACCTTGTACCTCGCATATCCATCGATCTCCAAGTACGTCTGGACGACCACTAACTGATTCCCTCCTCTTGGGTGTACGGCCCAATCAAAATCATCAGTAATCACCCAAACGACGTGACGACCTCCGTTCTTCGACCACCGTCTTCATCCTCGACATCACGTCGAGTCAATTATTCAGAATGGGATAAACCCGGTCTTTCTGAATAACTCGCGTATATAAAAAACAAGTGTTACACAAACACAACATACGCCTCATTCCAATTCATCAGTCACTAACCGTAAATTAGTAAGGGAACAATTCCCCAAATATTAACCCCGAAGGCCGAAACCAACATCAGATCAATATCCAGGAAACCATTCATCTTAACTAATCATCAGTTAGTTGCCAAGTTTCACATTCTTATAGATAGGTTCCCATTAATTTTATCAAAGATAAATTCCTCAAATTTATTCTTTAATATTCTTTTGAATATCAACTGAAACCAAATTATGGTTTATCCAAACTTGCCGGGAATAACGAACCTTACTGAAGTAATCATTTGTTTTAATTTCTATCAATTCAAACCAAATTATGGTTTATCCAGACAAGCCGGGATTAACGAACCTTACTGAAGTAATCATTTGTTTTAATTTCCCAATCCCAACCTACTCATCCCATGAAGTAAAACTTGTAATACTTCATATCTAACACCACAGTGTTATCGGTAAATTCAATTACCATTTCGCGTTCAAATCTAATTAAAGATTTAACTATCGCCTGGAGTAGAACTGGTGATACTCCATTCTCGATCTTTTCAATCTAATTAAAGATTCATTAAAACTCCACTTAGTTTTAATCTTTAACTGGGTTAAAGAAATGATGTCATTTATAACAGGGTTCACGATAAACCCCAAAATCACATCACATTTCAACCATTCCCTAATCGTAAATTAGTAAGAGGACTATTCCCTAAATATTAACCCCAAAGGCCGAAAGCAACATCAGATCAATATCCAAGAAACCCTCCAACTTAACTGATCCCCAGTTAGTTCCTAATTTTCTTAACTCCATTTGGGTTTAAGAACAATATTATTAAAGATACCGTTCACGACAACCCAAAATCCATTTGATATTAAACACAAGGCTTTGAATAGAAAATATATCAGCTTATATTCAATATCAAATTCTGAAACCAACTAATATCGTATTGGAAATAACGATACAAATACATCTTTCAAAATTTCCATAACAACATCTGTATAATCACGAAATCCAACATTGAACTATTCTGAAGATGATTTTGATTCAAATCCATTCCAATTCAATTATTGCAAATTATGATTATTTTCAAAACCATTTCAAATCCAATTTATTTATTTTAAAAATAAACAAATTATTATTCTAGTTCAAAACTAGTTCATTTCGATAAAAATATACTTTTATCTTTTCAAATATGGAGTTTTTCATCCCAATTCTTCCCAAATCATTTCTTATGATTTTACGCAAATTATTACTATTTTTAATAATTTTATCAAGGCCCGTACAGTCGATTTCCATTAACGGCCATCGAACTTCACTTATAGCGACCTTTTCCAAATTTGATTTTGACATAATTCCAAATCCAACCATTAGATTTTGAATCTCTAATATTCATTAGAAAGCCCTTTTCGATACGATCCCAACAGTTCCGTTTTAGGAGAATCGGACGGTCGGATCTCCTGTAATATCCATTCGAAGTCAATGGTCGAAATTCGCGAACTGCCGTGACGCGGTGCGTTCTGTTTAGGCCGTTATATATATAATATATATATTATATATATTTCGTCGATTTCCTTTCAAAACGTATTTTATAAATCATTTTAAATTCGTTTTCAAAATGATTTCAACTTCCATCTCAAATTCAAATCAAAATTGAATTTTCCAATATAAATTCATTTTAAATTCATTTCAAATCGATTTCAATTCAAATCGATTTCAATTCAATTCGAATTTCAAATTGTTTCAATTTAGTTCGAATTTCAAGTCATTTCAATTTAATTCGGATTTCAATTCTTTTCAATTTAATTCGAATTTCAATTCTTTTCAATTTTGTTCGAATTTCAATTCTTTTCAATTTAATTCGAATTTCAATTCTTTTCAAAATAATTCGAATTTCAGTTCATTTCAAAATATCAGATTTTGATATCACTTTCGATATTCATTGTAAAATGAATAAAATCGAGAAAATTCCCATTCGTGTTGAAATAGCGTTTAACTACTTAACACGGCTTCACATTTCAATATTCACTGAATATTATTTTAAAATATTCGATAATTCTGAACTGGAATCAGACACAGTCAATTACCATATAATGGTTATTATATGGATTTCACACAACAAATGTGTATAACCACAATGAAAACAACAATCCATCATCCAAAGTGCATTCTACACTGTATAACATCAAATATAAATATTTAATGCTTACACAGTCTGTCAATCAACCGATCGACATACAACTAATTATTGGGATTAGTGTATGTCCAATTTCATCCCAATACCCATGTGGGGTTTCAATCAATCAAACACAGGTTTTATTTGTGCAGTCGGGCGATGTGTAAAATCTATCGTCCCAATCAATATCAGTCAAATGTTTGTATATAAACAAATCGTTCGATTTGTTTATCAATCTTTATTTTATATACACGTTAAAAATTATATTTTTTTAGCTATAAAATATTTTATTTCATTCCCCATTACACAATCAACTTTCACAACATATCAATTAAACAAACAAGTCATCCATGGTCAGTGGACGACGGGTGTCGGGTGCTACTAAACAACGTCTACATCCTAGTATATATTTCGAACTAGAAATTAAAATAAAAGTGAGGATCTCTCACCGAGGGTTCCACTCCGCCGTGCTTTACTTCTGAACTTCTGAACCGTTTGGATTTTTTTGAAATTACAATGCAATCCTTTTCACGTTGTTCATATATAAGAATTATATTTTTATCACTTCAATTCTATAAATAAAAATCAATTTTTATTTCTTCATATATTTTTACAATGCTTCTTCCTATATTTTTTTATATTTCTATTTCATATATAAAGATCGAATTTTTATTTTATATATATAAAAATCGTATTTTCATTTCAGATTTATTCATATTAAAAATCGCAACTCCGCATACGTAAAAATCATATCTTTTTCTATAAACAAAATCAGATCTTTTCTATTTTTCAAACAATGTATATTTGGTTCTATCAAACAATGTATATATTTTCATTTCAAAACAATGATATTTATTTTCATTTTTTGAACAATGTATATTTATTTTAAATTTTAGAATTTTAAAACAATGCATATATTTAAAATTTCAGATTTTACTTTACTATAATATATAAAAGAAAATCAGATTTTAAACATAATTAATAAATCACTTACTATGTCTTCCTCGTTTGAAATTCCTGGAAGCCGCCACCACCCTTCACAACTAGGGTTTGAATTCGCGACCCCCACAACTGATCGGATCCACGTCTGAACGTCCCCCTTCGACCGCCACGCCAGCGCCTTGCCACAACCGCTCCGCCGCTTGACTTGAAGCTCCGGATGGCACGAAAAACGAGTGCGAATAGCAGAACTTCAAGCCCCAAATCCGCTCGAATCCCCACACGAAGCCCGATCATCCTTATTTGGATTTGAAAATTAGAGAAGGGGCTTTGATTTTGTTTTAGAGTTGGGTGTTATTTCGTTTTGATTTGGGATAATTTGGGGATCAAACATAGAAGAACGGGAGCCATCGATTTCGGAAGGAGGCGGCTCCTTTGGGGCTTTGACCGCGCAAGAAGAAAGTGAGGGCTTTGACCCCCCCCCCCCATTTGACCAATACACATCATATATTTTATTATTTTAATTCTCCCATTCGTTTTTTTCTCGAACCCCAAATCAAACCCAACAACTGTCGCCCCTAGCCAAATACCCTCATTACGAACATAATGGGATATGTATCGTAAGCTAGTTCGGCTATTTCGATCAGTTTCTATCAATATCAAATTATAAATATATATATATTGAATTTGAACGCACATTTCAATTTACCAGGGCCATATACTGACCCTATAAATTCCATAAAAATATTTTCTAGCTTCGTATTGACGATACGGCCCTAACAAAATTAATTTCGTCAAATTCTGAGACCGTTTGAAAAATGGCAATTTTCCAGTCGATTAAAATCAATTGAAACTGGTCAAACGTGTTTTCCTTTGCCACACTCACATATTGATTCGAAAAATTACGAATTTTGGAATCGAGCAATAACTAGACATCACGGATCCAACAAAAGTGGTTTCATCGAAAACCGAGGTCGTTCGCAAAATTTCCATTTTCAAGACCTTTATATATATTAAAATATATATAAATTCCACAGCGACTTTTCTGAATTTTAAACTGGACATATCTCTCAACTTCTAAAGTGAAATCTTGGTTTCTTACATCCGTTAGAAAGATATCATCGAACAGATTTAGATATTTCTTGTTTCGCTAAAATCTGATTTATTTTGAATCCTGTACATTCATTTGAACATTGAAATCGAAATTTCAAACTACCGCGCCATTTTCAATTCCCTTTATAATTTAAAATAAATATTTATATTATAACGACGATTCAAATAAATATATACGTTTGAAAATAAATTTCTCGTCGTTATTATTTAAAATAATTCATTTTAAATATTTAAAATTCACTAAAATTGCCAAAATAAAATTTTTAAATTGGCTCGGATTTCGAGGTTATTACAGAGACAGAGTCCGAGTTTGCGTGAATCGGACTCCGTATGAAGAAGTTATGGCCCTTAGGAGTTTCAGGAATTTAAATAAATTAAAACCGCTCAAATTTATGTTTGAAATTCAAATCACACACCCGGTCTAGGCGGGAAATTTCCCTCCTAGGACCCAGGTCGACCAGGGGGTCGACGTTGGGGTCGACCTGGGTCGCATAGGTCAACCAGGGGTTCGACTTAGGGGTCGACCTCCCCTCTATTTCCACATCCGAGGTCTGGTTCTTTTTTCTACATTCGGACGCCCGTTCTGACTAGATTCGTTGATCCCTATGCTATTTAAACACCCCCAAACCCCACTTTCTCTCTACACCAAACCATTGTAACGCTATGCTGCCTCAATTCTAATTAAAATAAATCAATGGCTTCTCTACTCTGCGGAAACCTAAGCTAGAACTAGTGCTTCTTCTTCTTCCAATCTGAATAGGATTAAAAGAGAACAACTACAACCCTTTTTCTTTTAGAATCCAACTAAGGTGAGTACAGTTATTTTCAGATATGAAATTTAATTATGATCTTGACATGGCTATAAATAGGAATTTGAGGTTATGCATATTCATGTTTATCAGATCTGTTTTTCTGTGTAGATCTATCTTATTAATATTATAGTAACTATTCTGTATCTCTTCCTTCCTTCTGTTCTATTGCCAGGCTACCACGAGCCTGAGCAAAATCTCATAAGAGATTGACGCACGAACGCTAAATTTGGGAAAAATAGTGAATGATGCATAATTAGACATGACTGATTTGTGACTGATTTGAGAAAAGAACATATGTTGTAATTTAAGATCTGGATCTGGGCATACTATATATGATAGTCTGTGATTTGGAAGAAGGATAATTATTGTGCTTACGACTTAGGCGCAAAGATCTATATTATAATAGGATAACTATTAAATGTGAATACGCCTAAATGGGGATTTTGGATATTAGGCATACGCTGAAATCAAGGATATAATTTGGCATAATTCGTATTGTATATCATGATTTCGGGTTTTGGAAGATATTCTGTACTGTGTAAATTTAACTAAAATTCGGGGCATATGTTATGTTGTGAATTATGATCATAATTTGGGCATGTAAAATTAGGCTTAATTTATGATTAAATCTGTTAAATTGCCTAATCTGCTAAATCTGTTGAAACTGAATACGGTAAGTTTGGGGTATGAGAATCTATAGGCTCGATCTTAAATTGAGCAAAACAAGTTAATAGAACTTTGAATAATCTGTTGCAACTTGTAAAGAAGTTTAATTTGTTGAATTGGCATAATTAGTCTTATATTGGCATAATCTGTGAATGAATAATTTAGCTAAAAATAAGAATGCTGAGACATGAGGTTAGACTTTGTTTGTGGTAGAAGCCTTCCTGGACCAAACCGGCTTAACCAGCAACCGAAAACTGTCAGACTAATGTGAGAGGTCGTAGGAATAACAAAAAGATGCTTAGATACGAGGTTAGGTCTAGTTTGCGGCAGAAGTCTGCCCGGAACCGCCCGACACATCCAACGGCCACAAGCTACCGACCAAATGTGAGAGGTATGTGCATTAGTAATTAATTAATGCAAATCTAGGATAAATATGATGCCTAAAACGTGTCGGGTGGATAGGGTTAAATCAACTGGGCGGATGAATCTAATAAACCCGTTTCGTAAATCTGTAGGCCTAATATAAGGTTAGGTAAAACAATCTATAAGTCTATTAATCTGTATTTCTGATCCGTTAGTCTGAAAAACTTGTAAACCTATTTGTCCAATCTGAGAACTAGTTAATTTGAACTTTGTACATCTGAAATCTGTAAGCAAGGTAATATGAAATTTGTTAGTCTGGGGACACAAGGTTAGGACGGGTAATTACTTTTGTCATCTGTAGTGCAGGAGCCGTATTAGTCAGTAACCCCTTTCTAGTATCAAAACTATGGTCCAACACTAGGAGGGGTCCGGGCACGCTTACTTAACTAATTGTAAGAGGTTCACTCTGATAATGGCGATGGGTGTCGATGGCGCATTCCAACTGGGTCATGTGCGTGCATTGATCCGGTCTGATCTGAGAATGTAGGACACCGTGACATCTGTAAATAGGTTTGTGTCTATAGGTTTCCACTTTAGGGAATGATACACCCTTCTGTAGGGCCGACACAGAGTATTTATGTATTAAGGAGCCAATTGCTTGGGGTAGAATTTAGGGTACACCTGGTTCTGTTTGTTTCTGTTGGTGTACCATCTGTTTCTGCTAGGGTGGTAAAGGTCCATTATTAGTATTCTGTTTCTATACCTTCTGTCTTTATTGGGGTGGTAAAGGCCCATTACTTGCTTTCTGTTTCTGTAAAGATTATTCTGTTTCTGTTTCAGTTTAGACAGTAGGGTAATACATAATCCTGTTATACTAAGTATTAGTGCAGATAAGTAAGTTATAGGTAAGAAGCATATCTTGGTCTATATCATTCTGTTTCTTCTGTTTAACTTAAGCAAAACTACTACTCCTGTTGCTATAATCTCTCATCCAGCTTCATTTACATGTCATGATACTACTAATTATTTATATGCTGAAAGTTACTGGACTCGCCAGACTTTATTTCTGACCTCCTTTGTTTTCGCCTCTTTTTCTTTCCTTCCCCCCCTCAAGGGGCTCAAGATGGAAACATAGGAGCTTGATTCATATTCTCTCTGCTTGAAGTGCTTGAAGTATTGCTTGGCTTTGACTCTACCTTCTTATGCTGTTTATGTTGGGGATTATGGTTTTAAAATTATGCATTCTGAAGGATTTTCGTATAAGACTGATACTTTTGTACTTGGGTTTTGGTATTGTGATTTTGAGGGATGTAACCAAACTTATTTCTG
The DNA here is from genome assembly GCA_030737875.1 of Allium sativum. Lineage (NCBI taxonomy): Eukaryota > Viridiplantae > Streptophyta > Magnoliopsida > Asparagales > Amaryllidaceae > Allium > Allium sativum. Next base: position 527,066,529 of record CM060913.1, on the reverse strand, counting down.
TTTCTGCTATAATAAAGTTATAAAATTTTCAAGTACTACTTTATGTATCTGTCTTGTAATATTCTGTTCTATTTACTTATAATGCTTCATGGAAGTTAATGCATTCCCTTTGTGAATGACATTAACGGACATGGGGTGTTTCAATCCATATATCTCGTTCAGTTGTGTCAATTGTTATTTTCCGCTATGCATTGTACTCATGGATTATTTTCCACTGCTATGTAAATTCCTAATCTCTGATTTTGTATTTCCTTTTTTCTAATGTATATTCATACTTTGGAATATTCTTGTACTCTGATGTAAACTGTAGTAATAGCAATGAAATGTTCTATTGTTTGTGTTATGATGCGTCATGTTCTCAATTCAATCCGGACTTTCCTTTAAGGGGCAGTTTGGGTCGTTTCAAGATTCAATCAATTATCATATAATTACACTTATATGGATTTCATATATCATATGTATCCAATAACAGTTATGAATAAGTACCAAACATCCAATTCACATCTAGAGTGCAACTTCACACATACAAACCTTAAATAAATAAATAACGCTTATATCAGTCTGTCAATTAACCGAGTGACGTATAAACTAAACAATTTGGCAATGTGTCACTCGAATATTATCCCAATACCTATGTGGAGTTTTGATCACAAATTATAGATTATTATCTACATAGTCAAGAGACATGTAAATAAATAGTCATCCCGATACCCGGGTGGGTTTTACATCACAAACCATGTGAAATCATCTACACACTTGGGAGACGTGTGGGCTAATTATCATCCCAATACCCATATGGGGTTTTCATCTAGTTTAGATTAACCACAGATTCAAACAATCAAAAATAAATTGTTTATTTCTGGTTAGTTTCTATCAAGTCAGCTTGACTTAAAATGGTGATTATAAAATATGTCGTCTGACTTATAAATGGGTGTTTAACCCTACAAAAGCTACCATAAACATTTTAACAATGTGCTAACATTTTATTTAACTCCATCTCACTTTCAATTCATATCACATTTCCATACTAACACAATCACATAACAAACAAGAAATTAAGCTATATATTATGATTTAACAAATGTAGTAATTCGAGTATGAAGTTCTCACCCCAAGCATCCTTACATCTTGCCACTTCTCGGTAGGATCTTCTAAGCTTACAACGACACAAAAATGGCGTCATTTCACTACCAATGGCCTAGCTACTTCACGTACACATTCTAATACACTTCAATTTAAAGTTAATAAGGGAAAGTTGGGATTCTACTGGTGTTAGAGTTTGGAGGGGCTAGGGGATCACTGGTTTGGATGGTCCGGTGAAGAGGTGCACACTGGAGGTGTTGTGGAACCTGAACGAGTGTATAGGGGGGAACTAGAGGTGGTCGGAGTGGTGTAGTTATGTTTTAGGTGGAAAGATGCTAGCTTTTTGAAGTTAAAAGGGTAATAAGAGGTTCTTGTAGGGAGAAGGGGACCATGGATAAAGGGAGGGCTGGATGGGGTTGTAGGGAAGCTGCGGCTTGTTGGAAGAGGGCGGCGGTGGAGGTATTGGTGGCAATATGAGCAGAGAGGGGGAGGAGGAGTGAAAATGGAGGTTAGCTTTTAGGTCAATGAAGAAAGGAAATAAAGAAATGGAAAATGAGACTTAAAGGCAAAGGCATTTACCCATAAGAACATTTTTTCAAAGGCAATTTTATTCTTTATTACTCAGATCGAACTACAAAGTTACATGACACCACTACAAACAATACAAATTACAACACCGACATTGACTCAAACATATAGCAACGAAAAAAAAAACAAAGAACATATGTACATTTTATCCAAAAAAACTCAAAGCTGCACGTCCACAAAATAGCCATTATTGTATCTCTTATCAACGCCTTAATCAAGCTGCCAATCCCCACTATTAATACACAAACAAAACAAATCTGATCCATCAAAAACTGCACTTAATTCCTGAACCAAATCACAGTAATCCTCCCGTCAGCCGATATGGATTTCAGAACCAAAAATACTAGGACTGCAATACCAAATATGGACATGGCTGCAAACTTGAACCAACTTTAAACAGATCATAGTTAAATTGAATTACACCTAGTATGACGCGATGGAAATTTCATAGAATTAGGCAAAAAAATTCTAGAGAGTAATCAAGACCCTTGTCCAAGTCATCATCAGCATTTTCAGCAGCCTTCTTCTTACGAGCACGCCTCTTGGCATTCTTAGAAGAAGTTTTAGATAGAGCCGAGTTAGAGGGCGATGAAGAAGATTGCGCCAAAGAAGAAGGAGTTGAAACAGAATGTGACAAGGTAGAAGGCAGTGGCAAAATAATATGAGATGAGAGACTTAAATGCGAGTAAGGTGAAAAAGAAGAGACACAATATTAATGTTACTTGCATCTCAAATTGAAGATGACCTAATAGTTTGCCCAAAATCAGTACCCTCGTCAACTTCCTCCTAGAATTTTCCTTTAAGCCTTTATAATGAAGCTGATGAAGGACCATAACTTTTATCGCTCAAACCTAAGTGGCCAACCAATGAGGTGGATAAAGATGCTCGAGATGAATTAATAATGGGAAAAGTAAAGCCGGAATCAATAACATTCTGAGCATAATTATGAAAAGCTGTAGACGATGTTAAATTTGAAGAACTGTGACTGTAAGAAGAACATGTCATCATGCCAGATATAGATGAAACAGAGGCATTATTAGTAGATAAACTAGAGCAAGAAGTGCTAGATAAATTCAAACATGCAGAACTGGTTGTAAAACCTGTAGTCTCATGAGTAATATCCAAATTTTCAATGCTAACATCAAACAAATTCCCAATATCAACATCATCTTCATTATTAACATTGGGTTCCTTACCCATATCCATATCCTTATTGACAATAATTGTAATGACCCTGGTTTTTGTCGACCTTGGCTATCGCCATAAACTCAATGATGACTAACCAAACATCGAAAAAACCCGGATGATTAATGAAAGAAATTAGAGGGTGAGGAAAGATAAGATAGAAACTTAGAATAGAAGAAGAAGAAGAACACAACATCAGAGTAACACGAATCTCACAGCGGAATGAATAACATATAATATATGTAACATAACTTTGAAATATAAATCTGTACTTGAATATACATCATTATCAAAGTACAACACTTACAACACAGCGGAAATAAACAATAGCTATATGATCCTGAAGCCTCCAGCTCAAGCTCTTCAAGTATCTGTAAATCCCGACTACTTGACTGCTCGTACAAAATTGGGCACCCAAGAGTTTAGGGAAAACAAAAAAAAATAAACTCCGGGTCAGTCATGGGACTGGTGTGACTAAAACTGTTTAAAATAGTTCAAGCGGGTAAATGATTTCTTATAAGACCACGCCGTATAACGGAACGGGTTTTTCCCTTATGAGAATCAAAATTATCTTTATATCAAAAACCTTTTGATATTATAATAATGTCTATCAACCACAATATAATAATCATCTAGCAATAAACGCTTTCATCTCACGTTCTACATATGTAGTATACAATCAAAACCGCAAGGACGTATTGGGTAATGGATTTCCAACTATGACAAGGTATGGAACTACCTTTCGCTAGTGTACCTCTAGAAAGGAATACACTGGGTTCAACAAGAACATCTTGCAACCCGGCCACACATGACCGACCACTCATTTCGCTTAAGTGTATCGAATGTATATCACCAACAGTTGGGATCAGCAACCGTTTCCCGAATGGGACAGCATCAACAATAGATTTTTAGAAATAAATGAAACTCTAGATCAGGTGATTATACACCCTACTTTGGAGCGACCGACTTATCCATGCTGCCTGCTCGATTTCTGTCACTTACCAGTTGATGAGGCTTGAGGTTACGCCTTATCAACACATCAGATTCACTTCAAATGACACATTGTTAGATCCATCGAAAATCCCTAACTGACGTCTACAACAGTAGATTATGTGTTAGCTAAAGAAGTTTCCTTCTCCGCTTTCACTCTTGGTACGGTTAAAGAAATCAATGTACGTGACCTTTCTGGAAATACTCTGTCAGACATTCACCCATACAAGTCACCCAGGAACAGGATGAACTGAAGGCACTATTCAATATATCCCTCTTAGGCACTGTTACCTAAGACTTATACAATAGCCCTTGCACTTTACTCCGTCTTCAATTATCTTTGGCATATATGATTCGCAACACTTATGCCAATACAGAGTGGTTCTTTGGAAAATAATCCAACCGGTCTCTCCATATTAACAACGTTAAAATGGTCAAAACTTCGATAGTCTGTGATTTAACAATCAAAGAAAACACGGTGTGCAAACAACGATATTATTTCCAGATGGAAATTCTATCAATCAATCGTCAATCATATATATATCTATATATATATATATATTCATATTTCCTTATTTCATTTTTCATCTCCTGTTTCCCTATATTCAACATTTCTTATTTTCTAAATTTAGAAAATATATGTTATTACCCTTGGAAAACATTTCCATTTCTTGTTTTCTATATCAGAAAACATTTCTGGTTCTTATTTGGAAAATATTTCCAAAACTCCTTCATTTTGGCTTAGACAGATGTTTAAACAAACCATCGCTTATTAACTAAATTCCATTAACCAACCTTCACTATCGAACCTTAACCATTCCTTCGTTAAAAATGGAGTCAATCAAATTAGGGTAATACTACCTCTCAGACCTTAATTGAACAACGTTTCTAAGCTTGAAATAGACAAAGTTCGCCTTTTAACTCTTTAACAAACTTCCTTACGTAACTCTCTTTCGAATCCTCTCTATTCGATAATTCATTCCTTCGAATAAGGTATATTCGATAACTCTATTCAACTCTTATTCGAATAACAAATATTTGATAACTCTTATTCGAATAACAAAAATTTTAAATTGGCTAATATAATGGATTTTAAATATTTAAAATAAATATTTTAAATAATAACGATTAAAAGTAAGTTTGAATCGACATTTGAAAACGAATATAATTAATTCTAATTATAAACAAGGCCTGAAATGGCGCGGGAGTTTCAAAATTTGAATTCAAACTTTGACTGACTGTACCGGGTGCAAAACAAAACAGATTTGAGTGAAACCAAAATATTTACATTTGTTAGTAAATACCTTTCTAACGAATCTGAAATATCGAAGTTTCATAGCGGAAAGCAAAAGTTATGGCCAAATGAATTTTCTGAAAGGTCGTTATGGAATTTATATAGCCCGTGAAAATAGCCATTTTACAAACGACCTCGGAATTCGACGAAACCACTTATGTTGGATACGGGATGTCAAATTATTGCTAGGTTTCAAATTTCATAATTTTTGAAGCTAGTATGTGAGCGTGGCAAAGAAAAACGTGTTTTGTTCGATTTCTATTAAATTGGATTGACCAGAAATGTGCCATTTTACAAACGGTCTCAGAATCCGACGAAACTAGTTTTGTTGGGACCGTATCGTCAAAACATAGCTAAATTTATTTTTCTGGAATTTTTCGAATTAGTTTGTGGCCCTAGAAAATTGAAATGTACGTTCAAATCGAATATTGAATGTTTTATATTTTGATTTGAAGGAAAACAGACTGAAACAGTCGAATGGGCCTACAAAACATATGCCATTGTGTTCGGAATGGGGGTAAAACGCTAGGGGCGACAGTCGTTGGGTTTGAATAGGAGTCCGTTGGTGAAAACCCTATTTTTAAAATTAATTATATAACGGACCAATCAGGAATTTCCTTTCATAAATTAAAATAAAATAAAAATCAAACCCCCCCCCCCCCCCCCCCCCGTGTCCAGCGATTTCGACGATCCTCGTTCTCCCCCGTTCCAACTCACTTTCCCGCAGCCTCCGACCAAACTGAGCTCCGCCGCCACTAGAATTCGAGAGCCCTCCCTTCCCTCTTCAGATCCGACCAGGTCTCAGCACCCATCGTCGAGCGGTCGAGGAGATCTGACGCCCCGAAGTTCATCACTTTAGGCCGCCGCAGCCATCGCCAGGGGCCACCGAAGTGGGCCCCCTTCCTGGCGCACGTGCGCCCCACCTGGCTCTTTGACGTCGTGAAGCCCAATCCTCATATCGAGCAACGGATTGGAAGTTAAATTCAAACCTAGGTTTGAATAAAAAACTGAGAGGTACGGCTATGTTTATTTTCAACTGTTTTAACACCTTTAAACCGTTGCAAACTTTGAAAAATCGTATCTTTCTCATATGTTGATGAAATTCAGTGAAACAAGAGACAGTGGACTCGTGTGGACGTCTTCTACCTTCTAGAAGAGACCGCATATTTTTCTGAGCCTTCTGCTATTTTTGGTGGAGTGGAACCCAATGTGAGATTTCTAAATTATAAACGATATGGAAAACGACGGTGTATAAATTATATAATCGATGTTTGAGTTATATAAGAGTTGTAAACCTCTTGTATAAGCGTTGTATAAGTTGTACATTCGATGTATAAGTTTTATATGCATTGTAAAAATTATATATGTGTTGAAATAGAAGTGAAATGCTATATATATACGCCCCTCGTCCACAAACCATGGACGATATTTATTGGTTGTGATTGGTGTGAAAATTGATTGATAGCGAATGGTTGATTGAAATTGTTTGTGGTTGAAATTGATTGATTGTGGTTGAAAAATACCCGTTTGTGGTTGAGAAATATTTGGTTGAAACCACATAGGATTAGTTTGTGGAAATGAAAAAAATATACATGCTGCCTGCGTGCGAACTAGATGCATGATTCCCCATTGTCAAAAGCTGCGAGGCTTTAAGGTAGAGCAAGGAGCCGTACTAGGGACGGTCCCGGTTTTAACAACCTGCCGTTATGCTGCCGAAATTTTGAATAATATTCATGTGTTAGAATTATCTTCATGTGTTGAATCGATATTCATTCGTTGAATTGAAATTCATGTGTTGAATGGTATTCGTGTTTTGAATAAATTGTTTTAACAATAAAAATCACATTTTTACTCTATATATACAAACTATAGAAAACCTTCATGTGTTGAATCGATATTCATTCGTTGAATTGAAATTCATGTGTTGAATGGTATTCATGTTTTGGATAAATTGTTTTAACAATAAAAATCACATTTTTACTCTATATATACAAACTATAGAAAACCTTCATGTGTTGAATCGATATTCATTCGTTGAATTGAAGTTCATGTGTTGAATGGTATTCATGTTTTGAATAAATTGTTTTAATGATAAAAATCACATTTTTACTCTATATATACAAACTATAGAAAACCTTCATGTGTTGAATCGATATTCATTCGTTGAATTGAAATTCATGTGTTGAATGGTATTCGTGTTTTGAATAAATTGTTTTAACAATAAAAATCACATTTTTACTCTATATATACAAACTATAGATAACCTTCATGTGTTGAATCGAAATTCATTCGTTGAATTGAAATTCATGTGTTGAATGGTATTCGTGTTTTGAATAAATTGTTTTAACAATAAAAATCACATTTTTACTCTATATATACAAACTATAGAAAACCTTCATGTGTTCAATCGAAATTCATTCGTTGAATTGAAATTCATGTGTTGAATGGTATTCGTATTTTGAAAGAAATTGTTTTATAATAAAAATCCTATTTTTATCATCAATATGAACTATATAAAATAATCTTGTTTGGAAATAAATTGTTTTATAATAAAATTCCTATTTTTATCACCTATATTAACTATATAAAATAGTCGGGTTTTGAAATAATTCATTTTACAATAAAAATCACATTTTTACTATATACATGAATTGTTAAAAATAGTGAAGTGTCGAAGTGAATGTATGTTGGATAAAAATATCATTTTTATCAAAGGTATGAAAATCATATAGTTTTGAAATCGAAGAATTGATATATATATATATATATGTATATATATATAGAATTAAAATATATCGAAAAACGAAGCTACAGTTCGTATTTTGAAACCGTGATTTCAAACGATTAGTGCGGGAGATCCGACCATCGGATTTTCCCGAAACCGCAACCATTGGGTTCGCTTTGGAAATATCTTTCCAACGGCACCAACTTTGTAAAGATCCAATGGTTGGATTGTCTGGAATGTTTAATTCAAATCTGAAGAAAAACAGCGCTAGAATCGATTATATATATATATATATATATATAAATATAATTATATTTAATCGAATAACGACGCTGTAGTTCGTATTTTGAAATCGAAACTTCAAACGATTATACCGGGAGATCCGACCGTCGGATTTCCCCGAAACTGGAACCGTTGGATTCGTTTTGAAAAGATCTTTCTAATGATGTAAATTTTGTGAAGATCCAACGGTTAGATTTTCAGATATATGTAAATCAAATCTGAAGAAAAACAGCGCCACGGCCGCGTTATGGCCCGAAGCGTCATTTGAATAAATTGGATATTTTAAAATAAATAAAAATGGTGATAAATCGTTATAAAATATTATAAACGATATGGATGTGAAATTTAGAAACTAACTGAAGGTTAGCTAAGTCGAGTGGTTTCCTGGGTGTTGATCTGATGTTGGTTTCGGCCTTCGGGGTTAATATTTGGGAAATCGTTCTCTTACTGATTTACGGTTAGCGACTAATGAATTGAAATGATGCGTATGTGTGTTTGTGTTGCACTTGTTTATTATATACGCGAGTTGCTCAGAAAGACCGGGTTTCTCCCATTCTGAATAACTGAATCGACGATAAGAAATCGAAGATGAAGATGGAGGTTGAAGACCGAAAATCTTCACCTCGTTTGGATGGTAACTGATGTCCTGATTGGGAGGCATCCTGAAATATGGATAATGAGTGGTGATCGTCCAGACGTACGTGGAGATTGATGGGTTTGCGTGGTATATAGTGCCTCCGGTTTCGTTCCGACCCAGAACGGACTTGTAAATGGATTGTTTGTCTGACATTGGAATTTATCCTATGTGATTGACAGCCATCAGTTGCATGGTGTGAATTGCTTGTGTGACATGCTAAGATGCAGTGATCAGGGCTTCTGTTGAAAAGAAAAGTCTTGTAATTGATGATCAAAGCACCGCCTATGTGGCATAGCTTTGTGTATAACGTGAATTCGCGAACCTCACTCCCCGGTATGAACCCGAAACGGGAGAAGGACCTTAGGGAGGGCATGCGTTTCTTCCTAGCTAGGAGTGGTGTCAGTGTTTTTACACGGCCTGGCATTTTACTTATGTGCATGATGGATAGCGAGGCGCCTCGGAAATATCGGTCGATCCGGGACCGATGGAGTAATTCGTTGGCTCATTTACACCCCATAGGGCGGGGAAACGTAGTGTTCAGGAATTCTAATCCACATCGGTGGACCGACCCTGTCGCTCCAAGGGGCAGTTGCGGTTGTTCCTGAGGCTCGGGTTAGGCAGTCTCGAATTCGGTAAGGACTATCTTTTGCCTTGGTTCATGACGGAAATCCAATTTCCAAATACGTGACTGTGCGGTTTTGATTGTATACCTATATATTGCGACATAGTGGTATGGGGCATTAATGCCGTCTATGATTTATAGTTATGATTTGAAATTGTTTTTGAAACATATAAACACTAGTAATAATATCAAATGCTTTTGTTTTATTCGTATCAAGCATATTTTGGCCGTTGTAAGGTAAAAACTCTATCCTCCGGTTTGCGTTGCATTGTGTGATGGGAACTGAGTCTTATAATGGCTTCATTTTTTATAAAAGCATCGCGATGTTTAAAAGAATTATTTGTTTTAAAGCACTGGCAATCCGATGGAGTAAACCCAATCCACGAAAGTGGCGTGGTCCTATGATTAGCCATATTTTAATGTGTTGAGTGGATTTCTCATACCAGTCCCATGACTGACTCATAGTTTGTTTCACTTGCAAACTCGAGTGCCCCTTTTTCTACACGGGCAGCCTTGTATTCAGGTTTAGCAGGCTCTTTCTGGATAGCTGGAGCTGAAGATGGATTCTATCATTTATCTCTTTTTATGCTGTTCAGCTCCTGTTGTACATATTATGTTTGTTTCCGCAGTAGACATTTATGTACAGTTGAACTATATTTGTACTAAGTATGATCCTGTATACTGTGTAACTCTAATGATTTCGTTTATCCAGTGTAATATTTGTTCATTATCCGGTGTATTTATTTAATTCTGTTCTGCTATTATCTGTTTCTGTGTTATATTCCAAGGATTGCCCTTGCCACCGTCAGTACGGGGTTTGGGGTCGTCTCAATTTAACTCTATTTCGAATAACAAATATTCGATAACTCTATTTAACTCTAATTCGAATCACTAATATTCGATTAACTCAATTGATTCTATTCGAATAAACTATATTCGATCAACTCCTTTATTTTAACTCAAACCGATTAACTCCATCGAATAACTAAATTCGATAACTCCTTTCGTTTAACTCTATTCGAATAAACTAATATTCGATAAACTCCATTTAAATAACTCTAATTCGATTTAACTCTATCGATTTACTCTAACTGATTAACTGTAACTGGTTTAACTCTAACTGGTTAACTCTATTTGATTAACTCTAACTAGTTTAACTCTATTTATTTTCTAAACATTCCCTTTTTTAATTCTATTTGTAAATGGTTTTACAAATATCTCCTTTTCGATTTCATTTGTAAAGGTTTTATAAATATTCCTCGTTCGATTTCAGTTGTAAAGGTTTTACAAATATTCCCTATTCAATCTCATTTGTAAATGGTTTACAAACCTTTTTCTTTCTATTTGATTTTTAAATGGTTTACAAACATTTCTCTTTCTAATCTATTTGCAAATGGTTTGCAAATAATTCTTTTAGGGTTTTGTTTCTATGTATTTTCTATTTATAAATAATCCATTTATAAATAAATTTCTATTTATAAATATTCCATTTATAAATAATTCCTTTTATAAAATCTCCTTTTCCCATTCCGATATTTTGTGGTACTTAACACATCAAATCATGATGACCAATATCGTCCAAACACATATAATCAACCACAGATTATCAACCACATCATATATCACAATATATGAAAAACAATAAAATAACTGTTGAGGAATCCAGTCGGATTCCTCCAACCTGTTTCCCTGCATCCACAGATGTTACACAATAAAATCAACATCACTTTCAGTTCCATATGATATATTCTGTTAAACAGAATCAATATAGAAATTCAACTAACTGGCTAGAAGTTCAATCAAACAATCAACACACAACAATCAGTCATCATTTATCAGTTCTAAATATATGTTATAAAAAATAGAACTGTTCAGAGTTGGTGAGTTTTACTCACATTGGACGATCATCGTTAATAATGATAACCATCGCTTGATTCAGACTGACAATTTATTTTTCAGTAAATTGTAACGAGCTTCGATCCACTCCCAGTCAGTTCCATTTGGTAGTGTCCGTCCATACGATCCCAACGGATCTTGTTTTGTCGGATTCTGATAATGTACGGATAAAATATTAGTTTTACAAGTTATAGTCTATATAATGGTCATTAATGATATACTTAACCCATTAATTACTCTTTAATCCCATCTTTAACAACTTGACTGTGTACTCATCTTCTTCCAGTAGATAATACTGTTCCTTACGGTGAAAATGCTACAGTCGAATCTTGTCCTAACCAATTCATCCTTCTTCACTTCACACAAATCCAAACTAAACCACCAATATCTCCTTATTAAAAACACTTCACTTCCCTACCCAATTTTTATATTGAAATTCGATTCCCGTTTCGTTGCGTCGTACTTGAACTCTTTATCATGACATGGAACCCAAATCCACGCTCCAGACCGTTAACCGCCATTTCCAACTTGCTGTTTCACCAATTTTCTAACATCATTATACCATCCACTCACTTCACGTCATAACTTCCAACACTCCTTCCCTTAAAAACCTCCTCTTTCCCTGTTTAACTTTTCCACTTCAAAACAGTGCTCTTCTAACTTTCAAAATCCCGTACCCAGTATTACCCTATCACCGTATCTTCCTTCTTCAACTGAAAAGCTCCGCACCTTCTCCTCACCATTACGGCCGCTCCTACCACCTCATTCCATCACCGGAAACTCAAATAACAAACACCATCTACCCCCGACGCCTGCATCACTAGGAAAATGAACCGCAGGTCCACTATGGAAGTCGGGTTCGAACCAAAAATCACCACCGAGTCCTAGAAAGCTTTTGACCGAGCTTCACCATATTGATATCATCCTGAAGCCCATGATTCGCTAAGTAAAACGAGTCTAAGATTATAAGATTTCACTTGCTATTTGATTTTTATTTGTGGTTTGAAGATCCCGATTTTTGCTGTTAGAAGAGATTGTAGTGGCGGCTTGAAATTTTCATTGCCTGGAGAATGAAGTATTAGGGTAAATGTCTGGGTGTTTGGGGGTAGTTATAGGCTAATTTACTTTGGCCTTAAGAAACGAATTGCTTGGCTACCGTGTTTACTTCATGACCACGGAACGATTTCTGTTGTTCGAAGTAAACTTGAAAAAAAAAAAAAAGGAAATGTATCTTGCCCCTTCAATTCGTTATACTCTATGATATATACCCTTTTCAATTCGTTACAGGGTGTTAAATAAACCCATTCCGTAATGACTCGTTTCACATAATATCCATGTTATTCTGCCATTCTTTGTCATGCTTACTGTCTTGCGTTTTATTAATACTATTTTAGTTTAGCGTACCATTATGTAAAATTTCGTTTGTTTACGGACAAAAATAAAAATACCATCATAACGAGCAATTTTGAACGGTCCCAAAAATATAATAATACCGGTAGATTAACTCATATTTTGAAACCCGAAAATCGCTGATTAAGGGTGCAAAATACTCCAAATAAAAAGTTGCTTATTTAATTAATTAAAAATTACAGTAAAATTCTAAAAATTAAATTATCACTACGTCTCAAAAGAATCTTGTCAAAATTCAAACCCGATATTCAAATATATTGAAAACCCTTTTATAACGTAAATAAAGCGTTGCAAATTATAAAGGAATTCAACAGCGACTTTTCTGAAATTTGATTTGGACGTAAATCAAAATCTACCCGACGAAATCAAGATTTTTCTCCTCCATCAAAAAGATATACTTCACCAGCTCCGAATGTTTCTTGTTTCACAGAAATCCGGCTTAAAACGAATCATGTACATTTAGTTGAAGTTCGAATCGCCAAATTACGAACTACAGCGCCATTTCAAGCTCGATTTTAATTATAATATAATTATACGTTCAACCATCGTTAATTAAATATATTTGTTATTATAATTCAACTTTGAACTGAATTAAATATTTTGAACTGCCCAATTCACACCATATCGCCATTTCAGCCCATTCTGATTATTTCGGAATTAAATATATTATTTAATTATTATTTTAATTAAATATTCCCAGCTGTTTGATTAAACCACCATTTAATTCACTATATCACTATTTATATAATTAAATAAATTAATTATAATACCTCTGCAAATGCGGGTCATTACAATCTTCCCCACTTAAAATAATTTCGTCCTCGAAATTGCTAAGGTAGAGAACGACCCTATCGACTGGTTAGAACATATTTGTTCACTTCTTAACTTCAGTTTCAACTGAACTAATTTAATTTCAATTAAAAATTTATTTAATTTTTATCAACAAAAATTTCCAAAAAGCCTGAAAATTTTCTAATGCCTTAACTCTTCAAAAAATTTCGCCAGCGCCTCCTTTGTACTAGTCAATCGGTCAAACTCCCCCTCGCCTTCTGGGCCATCTCCATCCCAAAAGAAAATCAAACAGCCAAGCGGCTTGCCAATTCGGCTCATAAATCTTATATCCAATAGAAATATAAACTTGTAACTTTTGTCCGCATATCATTTTATCCTTTCCACCTGTTATCAATTCTGTGGATACAAGGGTCATTCCAATCAAATTCCAATCTGCTTTTATCCACAAATCCAACCTTCACTTATATCCGAGCCAAATATCATTTCAACTCGAGTTTCTTCTCGATTCCCAACTCTTAACTTGATTATCATATTACACTTCAAATTTGAATCTCACAATCCAATATGTCTTGATATCATTCTAATTCAATCTCAGTTACCACTTTACTGGCTTTACTTTAATTCAATTTTTCTTTCACAAATTTCTGTTAAATTTGTTTTTAATTCAAACAGTCTTTCCCTGGGAGTTTTTAAACAGTTTACTCTTTTCAAAAATCAATTTTTCCTTTTTGAAATTCAATACAACTTGTCTTTCCCAAAAAAAATTCAAAACAGTATCTCTGGTAGTAATTCGTCACTTACAACTCGAAAATGAATACTGGTGATGCCGCTGTCATCATCAGAATCTATTTTCCAGTGATCGAAGTGAGTTCAATACTATAAAACCATTTCTAAACATTTCCACTTTGAAATTCATTTCAAAATATGATTCACATGGCTTGTAAAACAATTTAAAATCTCCCAGGATCTTAAATTTTCCTTATTTTTAATCCAAATCCATTTACAAACACTTATCCAATTTTCCAGAATTTTAATTCCAAATTTGGTTTTAATTTCAGATTTAATTCATGTCGTAACACTTATACGAATTTTACTTGGTTATTTATATCACCATTTCATTTATAATCATTCCAATATAAATTCTTTATATCAAAATATAATTTGGGTAAAATTACTTCGTTTACCCTCTTTTCAAAACATACCATGACGGTTCATCGTATTCGAGTGTTTACAAAATCTCTACCGATACAGTGGATCAAACTGATCAACCAGAACTCATAAACTACTCAACCAATAAATCTCCACAATATAAAATTATTTTTATATCATCTACAAATACGTTCACTCGTATATATACACTCAAACTCAATCTAGGGTATTACTAACCCTATCTCTACCGAGTCACGCCACAGAGCCAAGGTAATTCACTTAACTTAAGCTCTGATACCAACTGTAATGACCCGGGTTTTTGTTTCAAGTAGGCTTTACAACCATCCTCTCCACATCCTCCCGAAGCAGCAAGGTAATACCACACTGTGGCTTACATTGGTACCCCAACACCATATTTTACGGCCAGCCTTTCGACTTCACAACCAACCCTCATTTTCGGGACATGTAGGGGTAAGAGTCTCCCGTTCTCCATCTAACGAAAAGCGAGAACCGCCTATCATGCGACACATGCCCCAAGCACGTAACATGGACTGGTATGAGTAAAACAGTTTAAAACAGTTCAAGCAGGTAAACGATATCTCATAAGACCACGAAGTATAACGGAATGGGTTTTTCCCTTATGAGAATCCAAATTATCTTTATATCAAAAACCTTTTGATATTATAATAATGTCTATCAACCACAATATAATAATCATCTAGCAGAAACGCTTTCATCTCACGTTCTACATATATAGTATACAATCAAAACCGTAAGCACGTATTGGGTAATGGATTTCCAACTATGACAAGGTATGGAACCACCTTTCGCTACTGTACCTCTAGAAAGGAATACACTGGGTTCAACAAGAGCATCTTGCAACCCGGCCACACATGACCGACCACTCATTTCGCTTGACTGTATCGAATGTATATCACCAACAGTTGGGATCAGCAACCGTTTCCCAAATGGGACAGCATCAACAATAGATTTTTAGAAATAAATGAAACTCTAGATCAGGTGATTATACACCCTACTTCGGAGCGACCGACTTAGCCATGCTGCCTGCCCGATTTCTGAAATTTACCGGTTGATGAGGCTTGAGGTGACGCCTTATCAACACATCAGATTCACTTCGAATGCCACATTGTCAGATCCATCGAAAATCACTAATTGACGTCTACAACAGTACATTATGTGTTAGCTATGAAGTTTCCTTCTCCGCTTTCACTCTTGGTATGGTTGAAGAAATCAATGTACGTGACCTTTCTCGAAATACTCTGTCTGACATTCATCCATACAAGTCACCCAGGAACAGGATGAACCGAAGCCACTATTCAGTATATCCCTCTTAGGCACGGTTACCTAAGACTTATACAATAGCCCTTGCACTTTACTCCGTCTTCAATTATCTTTGGCATATATGATTCGCAACGCTTATGCCAATACAGAGTGGTTCTTTGGAAAATAATCCAACCGGTCTCTCCATATTAACAACGTTAAAAATGGTCAAAACTTCGATAGTCTGTGATTTAACCATCAAAGAAAACACGGTGTGCAAACAACGATATTATTTCCAGATGGAAATTCTATCAATCAATCATCAATCATATATATATATATATATATATTCATATTTCCTTATTTCATTTTTCATCTCCTGTTTCCCTATATTCAACATTTCTTATTTTCTAAATTTAGAAAATATATGTTATTACCCTTGGACAACATTTCCATTTCTTGTTTTCTATTTCAGAAAACATTTCTGGTTCTTATTTGGAAAATATTTCCAAAACTCCTTCATTTGGGCTTAGACAGATGTTTAAACAAACCGTCACTTATTAACTAAATTCCTTTAACCAAATTTCACTATCGAACATTAACCATTCCTTAGTTAAAAATGGAGTCAATCAAGTTGGGGTAATACTACCTCTCAGACCTTAACTGAACAACGTTTCTAACCTTGAAATAGACAAAGTTCACCTTTTAATTCTTTAACAAACTTCCTTACGTAAATCTCTTTCGAATCATCTCTATTCGATAATTCTTTCCTTCGAATAAGGTATATTCGATAACTCTATTCAACTCTTATTCGAATAACAAATATTCGATAACTCTATTTAACTCTATTTCGAATAACAAATATTCAATAACTCTATTTAACTCTATTTCGAATCACTAATATTCGATTAAATCAATTGATTCTATTCGAATAAACTATATTCGATCAACTCCTTTATTTTAACTCAAATTGATAATCTCCATCGAATAACTAAATTCGATAACTCCTTTCCTTTAACTCTATTCGAATAAACTAATATTCGATAAACTCCATTTGAATAACTCTAGTTCGATTTAACTCTATCGATTTACTCTAACTAATTAACTCTAACTGGTTTAACTCTAACTGGTTAACTCTATTTGATTAATTCTAACTGGTTTAACTCTATTTATTTTCTAAATATTCCCTTTTTTAATTCTATTTGTAAATGGTTTTACAAATATCTACTTTTCGATTTCATTTATAAAGGTTTTACAAATATCCCTCGTTCAATTTCAGTTGTAAAGGTTTTAAAATATTCCCTATTCAATCTCATTTGTAAATGGTTTACAAACCTTTCTCTTTCTATTTGATTTTTAAATGGTTTACAAACATTTCTCTTTCTAATCTATTTGCAAATGGTTTGCAAATAATTCCTTTAGGGTTTTGTTTCTAAGTGTTTTCTATTTATAAATAATCC
Organism: Allium sativum; assembly: GCA_030737875.1. Lineage (NCBI taxonomy): Eukaryota > Viridiplantae > Streptophyta > Magnoliopsida > Asparagales > Amaryllidaceae > Allium > Allium sativum. Next base: position 527,049,135 of record CM060913.1, on the reverse strand, counting down.
ATTTATAAATAAATTTCTATTTATAAATATTCCATTTATAAATAATTCCTTTTATAAAATCTCCTTTTCCCATTCCGATATTTTATGGTACTTAATACATCAAATCACGATGACCAATATCGTCCAAATACGTATAATCAACCACAGATTATCAGCCACATCATATATCACGATATATGAAATACATTAAAATAACTGTTGAGGAATCCAGTCGGATTCCTCCAACCTGTTTCCCTGCATCCACAGATGTTACACAATAAAATCAGCATCACTTTCAGTTCCATATGATATATTCTGTTAAACAGAATCAATATAGAAATTCAACTAACTGACTAGCAGTTCAATCAAACAATCAACACATAGCAATCAATCATCATTTATCAGTTCTAAATATACATTATAAAAAATAGAACTGTTCAGAGTTGGTGAGTTATACTCACATTGGACGATTATTGTTAATAACGATAATCATCGCTTGATTCAGACGGACAATTTATTTTTCAATAAATTGTAACGAGCTTTGATCCACTCCCAGTAAGTTCCATTTGGTAGTGTCCATCCATACGATCCCAACGGATCTTGTTTTGTCGGGTTCTGATAATGTACGGATAAAATATTAGTTTTACAAGTTATAGTCTATATAATAGTCATTAATGATATACTTAACCCACTAATTACCCTTTAATCCCATCTTTAACAACTTGACCATGTACTCATCTTCTTCCAGTAGATAATACTGTTCCTTGCGGTGAAAATGCTACAGCCGAATCTTGTCCTAACCAATTCATCCTTCTTCACTTCACACAAATCCAAACTAAAACCACCAATATCTCCTTATTAAAAACACTTCACTTCCCTACCCGATTTTTTTATTGAAATTCGATTCCCATTTCCTTGCGTCATACTTGAACTCTTTATCACGACATGGAACCCAACTCCACGCTCCAGACTATTAACCGCCATTTCCAACTTGCTGTTTCACCAATTTTCTAACATCATTATACCATCCACTTTCTTCACGTCATAACTTCCAACACTCCTTCCCTTAAAAACCTCCTCTTTCCCTGTTTACCTTTTCCATTTCAAAACAGTGCTCTTCTAACTTTCAAAATCTCGTACCCAGCATTACCCTATCACCGTATCTTCCTTCTTCAACTGAAAAGCTCCGCACCTTCTCCTCACCGTTACGGCCGCTCCTACCACCTCATTCCATCACCGGAAACTCAAATAACAAACACCATCTGCCCCCGACGCCTGCATCACCAGGAAAATGAACCGCAGGTCCACTATCGAAGTCGGGTTCGAACCAAAAATCACCACCGAGTCCCAGAAAACTTTTGACCGAGCTTCACCATATTGATATCATCCTGAAGCCCTTGATTCGCTGAGTAAAACGAGTCTAAGATTATAAGATTTCACTTGCTATTTGATTTTTATTTCTGGTTTGAAGATCCCGATTTTTGCTATTAGAAGAGATTGTAGTGGCGGCTTGAAATTTTCATTGCCTGGAGAATGAAGCATTAGGGTAAATGTTTGGGTGTTTGGGGGTAATTATAGGCTAATTTACTTTGGCCTTAAGGAACGAATTGCTTGGCTACCGTGTTTACTTCATGACCACGGAATGATTTTTGTTGTTCGAAGTAAACTTGAAAAAAAATGTATCTTGATCCTTTAATTTGTTATACTCTAAGATCTACCCCTTTTCAATTCGTTGTAGGGTGTTAAATAAACCCAGTCCGTAATGACTCATTTCACACAATATCCATGTTATTCTGCCATTCTTTGTCATGCTTACTGTCCTGCGTTTTATTAATACTATTTTAGTTTAGCGTACCATTACGTAAAATTTCGTTTGCTTACGGACAAAAATAAAAATACCATCACAACGAGCAATGTCACACGATCCCAAAAATATAATAATAGCGGTAGATTAACTCATATTTTGAAACCCCAAAATCGCTGATTACGGGTGCAAAATACTCCAAATAAAAAGTTGCTATTTAATTAATTAAAAATTACAGTAAAATTCTAAAAATTAAATTATCACTACGTCTCAAAAGAACCTTGTCTAAATTCAAACCGGATATTCAAATATATTGAAAACCCTTTTATAACGTAAATAAAGCGTTGCAAATTATAAAGGAATTCCACAGCGACTTTTCTGAAATTTGATTTGGACGTAAATCAAAATCTACCTGACAAAATCAAGATTTTTCTCCTCCATCAAAAAGATATACTTCACCAGCTCCGAACGTTTCTTGTTTCACAGAAATTCGGCTTAAAACGAATATTGTACATTCAGTTGAAGTTCGAATCGCCAAATTACGAACTACAGCGCCATTTCAAGCTCGATTTTAATTATAATATAATTATACATTAAACCATCGCTAATTAAATATATTTGTTATTACAATTCAACTTTGAACTGAATTAAATATTTTGAACTGCCCAATTCACACCATATCGCCATTTCAGCCCATTCTGGTTATTTCGGAATTAAATATACTATTTAATTATTATTTTAATTAAATATTCCCAGCTATTTGATTAAACCACCATTTAATTCACTATATCACTATTTATATAATTAAATAAATTGATTATAACACCTCTACAAATGCGGGTCATTACAATAATATCCTCCTCGGGGTTAACACGTAAATTTATTTTAGTATGATCATTGATGACCTCATCTTGAACATGACCATCCATGCTACCCCCAATACTATCCAATCCATTAGAAACTAAATTTCCAAAAGGGTTTACACTTTCCTTGCCGACATGATCAGCATTACTTACATTACCCTGATTACTACCTGCATCCTTCATTCTCCAAAACTTTTGTTTCTTCTTATACACATTAGTCCATTTATCATGATTAACATTAGCTTGCATGTTCCTGTATGGATTGTGATATTGCACATCTTCATGTTCTTGCAAATTCCTCATATCAACTTTGACTTGATTCACATTATTCCCATTATCCGTATTATGTAACTCACAGTATATAGAATCATGGTCGAAAACCATGCATTTCACACATATCTTAGGCTTCCAGTCATAACTGACTTTCACAATTGGACAAGTATCTCCCAATCCGTCTACCTCAATAACATTTGGTAATTCATAATCAGTGATATTTCAACCAATGCCTTAGCATATCTAAACCTAATCAACCTTTCAGTGCTAGTATCATAGCATATAAGCCAGCTTACATGATTAACTAACCAATTGATGCCAATTAATGTCCATAAAACCATAAGGATTTGATATAAATGGATCCAAACAGGGAATTTTTTGACTTGTGATTGTGCACAACCCATAGATGGATCCAAAACGTAAATGATGAACATTCTACCATGAATGAAAATTGGATTAGATCTGAGAATCTTCTCCCTATCAGATTCGTTAAAGAATTTGAAATAATAGTAAAACCCGTCTGATTTAATGTCAACCTCCCTTATTAATTTCCATTGCCTTTGCAAGAAATTAGAAACAACATAAAAGGATAACGTACCATTGAGAAAGAAGCCAATTAGAAATTTATTCCAATAATTGAGACCTTCTTGCTTGACTATGTCAGGAATCATCTGCCTTTTACCATCTCGCGGAATATCGAATTGAAGAGGCTTATACGATCCTGCGTTACACGGAGTTGATATAAAAAGTGAAGCATAGTCCGATTTCACAAACAAAGGAAATGAGGCCTTCAAAGAATTTGTCGGCCCAATATGAGGATGCAAATTTGTCGATGAAGAGGGATTTCCAGTGGGAGGTGGAGGATCTGGAGGTTTAGGAGGAGGAAGGCAAGAAGGTAGTTGTGGAAAGGCAGACTCGAAGGCATTAGATGAGGTTAGAGAAGAAGAAAAGGATTTCTCTACCGCCATTATCGAGGGTTCAATTCGTTTTTTCAGAAACTCACGTTTTTTCAGAAACTCACGTTTTTTCAGAAACTCACGTTTTTTCGTATATTAGAGACATTTTCCTATAAGTACAATTTAAAAGAGAATCTTTGGAAGAGCTCGACACTTGTCTAGAGGGGTACAAGTGTTGTCTTATTTAGGTAGCTTATAGAAAATACCGTATAAGGATAAATTAACTCCTTATTTATTTATACAACATAAACTTCGTTTTGGTCGTATAACTACATACAAACTCCAAAAATATGAAACTTGATATCTCGCTACATTACAGATTTATGGTTCCAACGGACCTAGTCTCGTCGAATTCGGAGACTGTTTGAAAATCAACTTATTTTTAGCTTTAATTGAAATTTGACTATGTTTTCAACTTACAATTATATATCGTACGCTTACATATGAACTCCTTTTGACTTGAAATTTTAAACCATACCATATTTTGACATTTTGGATCCAATAAAGTTAGTGTTGTTGGATTCCGAGACTATGTCAATAATGATCCTTTTATAGGTCGTCAATATAGCATTAAAATATAGATTTTCAAAATCTTTACTTTTAAATTGATTTAACAAGTTTACTTACCCAATTTTAGGTCAAATAAAACTTAAAACCAAGTTTGAAATTTATTATAAAAATTTATCAAGTCCAAATTCAACATTTCCAATTGTAAAGCTCATTAAAATATATAAAAGTTCAAATTATAAGTTGACCAAAATTATGGGTCGTCACAATCTCCCATATTTAAAAAAGTTTCATCCCCGATAAGGAACAAAGCTAAGAAGAGAACATAGAAGAAATAATAGAACAATGCCAATACATTTTAAAAGAATGTAACATAATTATATATCCATACATTCATATAAGCATCCCTATATACATACGTATATACACCCAAAATCCTTGTTCTTTATATTAGAACATAACTTCCTAGGAAATCGTTCTTTCTTAACCCGATATTTCCTCATTGCCCACTTCTTGCATATTTTCCAAAGTAGAAGGTTCCCTTCCCTCGGATCCCATATCTTCCCTCTTTATTGTTTTCGGACAATTTTTCCATATATGTCCTTCTTCAAAGCACCTGGCACAAGTAAAAGTGGATGATACTACTTTATCTCCTGCCTTATCATGAGCGACCCAATTTTTTTCCCCCAATTTGTGAATAACGGTTTAGTTATTCCTTTAGCTGATTGTTCTTCCTTCTTTAATTGGCATTTCTGGACTACATGCCTGCAATTCTTTACACAGGAAGCACTTCTTCTCTTTCCTTAGATTTCTGGGTTTCTTCTTTACTTTTGAACACTTATCTACAAAATGCCCCTTCTTCTTGCACTTGAAACAAACTATGTCCTCTCGCACCCCTTTCTTCATATTCTTTTTTTCTGAGGACACAGAATTGCATAATGCCCTTCTTTATCGCACTTATAACAATAAGTACCTACGCATATTCCTAACTCCAACTCCCTTTCTTTTTGTGCTTGCTAATGATCCCTTCTTACTTGTTTTGGAGTAATCCAGAATTTAGTTCCAAATAATTCATACTCACTCATATCCTACATAATATTTTAGGATTCCATCAAGAAGGCTTATATTACTTTTTATCTTAACAAAAATCTTGATTTGTATTTTTTTTTTTCAATTTATTTAACTTGTATTAGTTAAGTTTAAAGATCAAATCATTTTTTTCCAGCATTTATTTAAATGGGCTTAGGCATATTTCGATGTTTCAATTTTGAATTATTTAGTCATCCCACTTTCTAAACTTGAAAATAAACACTATTGATGTAATATCCCGTATTTTTGGTAGTCTGATATTTAATTTAATTTATTATTTTAAATATTGACTTGGGATTTTAAATGGATTTATAATTTGTTTATATATCGAAGTTTGGAACGTTAATTTATATTTCATTTAAAACGAGCTCGTAATGTCGTTATAGTCTGTAATTTATGATTTGAATTTCAATTGAATATATAGAATCTATTTTAAGTCACTATTCTATGAAACAAAAATCGTTCGAATCTATTTGATGATATTTTTTAATGAAAGAGAAATATGGAGATTTCATGCTATATAAATTGTTAGTTATGTCCAATTCCAATTTTTAAATGGTTGCTTTGGAAATCGTTAATAAATGATAATGTTTATTTAATAAATTTAAAAGGGTTTTAATATAATTTGGATAACGTTTAACTTGAAATTTGTGATGTTGAGTTATAAATCCATATTGGGTTGTATTTGAATTTATACGATAGTCCATTTGGATATTTACGATAATAATTATTATTTAACTAGATTGTTTTGGAATTTATTTATATTTTAATTGATATTATATAAGCCCTAAAATGGCCATTTTTCAAACAACCTCGTTTTTCAATGAAATTAGTTTCGTTGTAACCATAACGTTAAATTATTGCGTGAAGTCAAATTCGGTGGCATTCTGATGTTGTATGTGACAATGGAAGCCCTAAATGCTTAGATTTTTAATCGTTTTGTCAACTTAAGTCCGAATTTAAGAATAACCATTTTCAAATGATTTTAGCATTCAACGAAATTAATTTTATTAAATACATATTAATTAATTGTATAGTATTTCAAGTTTCAAGTTGTTTGGATTTATTTTATGATCATAGGCAATTTAGAGGCAGTTTATTCATGTGTGCATTGTAAAGGGATTTTTGCTAATGACTTCGGAATATGACAAATCTTGTTCCATCATGTCCGGAATATTATTTTATGCTAGGATTATGAGTTTCATCTCGAACGAAGATTGTACGTACTTGTTTTATCATGATACTTAACGATGAAGTTTCATTAAAATAAAATATTAATTTATTCTTCATTATAAGTACAAACAGTTAGCAACAACCTTAATTCTCCCTTTGTTGTTGGTCAACTATTATTTCTATCTACTGTCAATAAAACCAATGAACCAAATCTTCATACTTTCCTCCCCTATAATCTCTTAATCCAATCCTTATTGTTGAAAACTCCTAACTACAAAAATATCAGCCTCTTTGAGATCCACTAAATCGTGCGGTGATGGTCAGAATCCATGATCTATGGTGGCCAATGCAGACTTTGAAAAAACAGGAGTTCGTGGCTAGTTTTCTAGGGAAGGTGAGTTCGAGTGTGACGATATTGTAGGCGATGGACGTGCAGCCGCGTGTCTCAGTGGGTTCATATCAGTTTCCGGTGGATTGTGGTTCGAGCAACGGTGCAGAGATGGTTTTGAAGCGTGGGTTTCACGAGAGCAGAACTGGGAACGGAGAAGCACAATAGCATATGGAAGGATTTTTAAGTGTACGAGCCTCATCAACGCCTTAAAGTTTCCATCGATACTACAACTCTTTTATAAAATATAATTTAAAACAATTTTATTTAAAGTGCAAAAATGTTGGTAGCGCACTATTGCCGAGCAGGTTTCTGCATGATGGTTATACTCTGGTCAGTACGCTGTAGCATTTCAAGATGACGTGACCATTAAAATAAATTTTGGTATGTAACGACCCGGCAGGGACTCGACGCCCGAATTCTGACAATAATACATAAACCCTGCATTACTTGTCAGAACTCAAGTATCGAATCCACCAGATTGTTATTAGAAAGAATGTAGAGGGTGAGATAAGATAGAAAGAAATATTAGAATAGAAGAAGACGAAGAACCAACACAACACAGAGTCTGACATCGGAGCGGAACAAAATATAATACAAAAATAATTCTTTATTGAGAGCTTCAAAAATATACTTACAATCATCAGAGTACGTCACACATCTGGACAGTTATAATAATCTGTCCTTACACACAGCGGAATAATATAACACTATACGTTTGAACTTCTCCAACACGTCTTTGGACTTCATAGCATTCTATGACCTGAACCTGCAGCATTACAAACACCGGGTCATTCTGGTGAACCAGAGTGAGAAAATGCCTTAAGTTTAAATATCATCCAACTTGATTTTAAAGTTCAAATTCCCTTTTGAAAGAAAAGAATAATCGTAAGACCGGTCCACACATAAACACGGACGGTTTTTACCTTACGATAACCCAAAACAGTTTTTGAAAACCAATACTCCTCTGATATTATAATAGTGTCTAAATACAAGTAAATAGTATCTAGTAGAACGCTTGCATCTCAAGTTCCGCATATATAATTTACAAACAAAAACCGCGGGCGCTTATTGGAGAATGGGTTCCGACTATGGCAAGGTATGGGACCACCTGCCGATCGTGTATCTCTAGAGACGAATACACTGGGTTCAACAAGAACATCTTGCAACCCGGCCCAGACATGACTGACCACTCATTTCGCTTGAGTGTATCGAATGTATATCACCAACGGTTGGGAGCTACCCACCGTTTCCCAAAAAGGGACAGCATCGATAGATTAAAGAAGCAAAAGGAATTTCTCTAGATAGGTGACTATACACCCTAATGGGAGCGACCCACATAGCCATGCTGCCTGCCCGATTTTTTGTCATTTCCCGGATGATGAGGCTTGAGGTTTGAATTTCCTTTTATCATATCTGAACACCATTCACTTTAAATGCCACATCGTCAGATCCATCAGATATCTCTAATTGACGTCCCCAAAAATACTCTAGCTGGGAGCTAACCAACTAGGTCACGTTTGAAGAAACAACGTACGTGGTCCTTTGGAAATACTTTGTCAGATACTCATCCATACAAGTCATCCAGGAACAGGATGAACCGAAGGTACCCTCCTACCACATCCTAGGAATCACCCTATGGATCAGTAGCGAGTAGTCCTTGCAACTCATAGATTTCAACCACGACTGAGTTAATATCAAAATATCTCTGGTTGCAACATCAGAGAAATTTATCAAGTAGCCCTTCCGCTTATGAAGATCCACGGTCTTCAATTGCTACATCTTCAATCAACATCTTTTCGTATTTGCTGGTTTGGAATGGTTTTCAAATATAAATTCGATTCCGGACTTTCCGTACCAACAGCGTATTGGCCATGATTTTGATAGTCGGTTATTTAACTATCAAAATAAACAATCATAAAAACAAAATAAATTCATTGGTTTATTCCATAACATCACTTGGCCATTTAAAATAATATATTATTTGTAATACGAAAGATAATATATTAATTTAATATATAAATGTTCTCGAATCATTTGATTGGATTACTTAAAAGAAATACCTTAAACCTTATCCAATTCCTCGTTATTATCCTTTTAAAACATTCGTCACTACGTTTCTTACCACATATACTTACGAGATCAATTTACTTACCATTGTAAAACAATTGTTACAAAATCTCCTTTTATTTTGTTACCAAGGAAATGTTATTTCCTACTCTCACGCCCCGCTTTATTTCCTTTTCTTTTGAAAACTCATCATATATCGAAATTCTTCCAATAACGATTCACTATTATTTCCAAAAAAAATAATCTATTTGAACAACTCCACTATCACGATTCATACCATCCTTTGATAATCCCAAAGTCGTTCAAGTTGGGGTATTTAATTACCTCTCAGACCTTGAGCAACAACGTTCTTGTCCTAAAATAAATATGAATCGTAATTCAAAAACTCATTCGTTTTTAACACCACTTCACTTTCGTATAAAAAATATAGTTTTATAAAACCGACTTGCTTTTGAAATGATTATTACTAAATTCCTTGATCTAGTAAATGGTTAATATACATAAATCTTTAAACTTCAACTTTCTTAAAATTCTTGGTCCCATCATCTGGGTTTTATTTTAAATCCTATTATTAAACATTTTGCCCAATTCGATTACATAAATCCCTTTTCTAGTTCTTTAAACCATTTCCTTTGGTAAATCTCACTTCAATCTCATCCCTTACACTTAAGGTCACTATTAGGTAACGTCAATTCATAGTTTAACGCTTTACTTCCCATCTCACTATCCATTACTCTTTTGCACAACTATGGTGTAATATAAAGCCCCTTTGCCATCTCGATTCTCTTTACTTAAAATATTAAGTATCATTTAGTTTAAGCTCACCAAAATCGCTCAAATTCACTTCATAACTAAATTCGGTTTAAATGTAAACCGTTCATAAAACTTCCTTTGAAACTAAATCGTAATTTATTTCTAACTTCCATTTCTTATTTAAATGATATTTAAGAAATAGTTCCTTAAGTAAAATACTTTAATTTACTCCAGAATTGAATTTCCTTTTAAAACTTTATATATATATTTAAAACCTACGTTCAGTTATAAACTGAATTTCATAACTTTGTTATTATCGATTCACCTGTCGGTGAATCAAACTTAATAAAACAGTTTGAAATTTGGCCATCCGCTAGGAATTTCCCAACCAACATCACAATTGGTTAATAACCAAACAAAGGTTGAATTTGGGTTTCACAAGCAACAATCAATTCTATAAGCCAATCATATGAGTTTTACGGTGTCATATCATGATCATATGCAGATAAATAATCAATCTAACTGATAACGGTCAACCAATAGTGATCCAAGCACCCAATTTAATTTAAATACGTTTATATTATAAACGTAACCAACAAGGTAAGTTACCTTGTTTGGAAGTCATCGTTAAAAATAACGACGTTATTTTATTTAAATTAAACAACTGTTTAATTTAAATTATGGATATAATTATTTTTAACACGCATTCAAACAACCATCAACAACCAATAATTAACAACCATAACAGACAAACGATTAACCCGACTTATAATCATTTATAAGTGGGAAACTGAGTGAGGTTAACTCACCGGATCTGCGTTCTGTAAACAGCTTGTTCTAGTTAATTCCAACCCGTTCGATTCAGTTCCATAACGTTCTGCCCATAAGTATGGTTCCAGTGTATCGGCCAGTTTTGGTCTTAAATACTTCGGCTTGTCTTCTTTATTTACCGCTTCGTCTGCTCCCGCCTTGTTCCAAACCATGACCGCTATCCCAGACCCAAAAAGGATACGTTGTCCTCGAACTTCTTCAATATCGCATGCAACAAACCCCTTCTTGCTACTGAAATTGGAAAACATGTCATTGCCGTGCAACAGTCCGTATCCTTTGATTCCACCGCACCATTTTCTTTTCATTTTTTCTTTCTTTTTGTAAAGGCCCAAAAGCCCACAACTTCAGCCCATTCTCTCCACAAACCCACCCGTTACGTTAAAACCCTCTCCGCAGCCGCCTCTCTTCTAATCCACTTCTTCATTTCATTTTTTTCCGTCCAAACAAAACGCTTTATCAAAGAAAACCCCCCCCGCCTTCCTCACTTCCTCCGTTGACCAGAGAGCTAGTGGTGACCTCCAAATCCAACGCGCCAGTCGGCTCCTCCTTCAGCTTGAATTCCGTCACTCCTAACCCTCTCATTCGATCGCAATTTGTTCCCACAGTCAACGAGATCCGAGCAACATACTATTGTTCGAACCCCAGTTTGAAACGCCATGCGTTCATCTTCGCCACAGGAGTTACGACGTCCGCTTCCGATCTTCACCTCGAACTGCTCAGATATGGGGTACGCCCTTGTTTTAATTTTTTTCCTTTTATTTCCGAAACTGTAAATGAGAAAAGTAGATCTCGAAATTTGTTTTTCCATACTGTAATCACTTTTGTCTGTGTTGAAAATGAGCTGAAGTTATCAGACTTCGCTCCTGTATTTATATCCGAAATGCCTTGGCCTTCAAGGAAATTTTAGTATAGGGAAGATGGCAGAATAGCTGCCCTGTTCTTTCCTTTCCATCAGTGGCGTTTTCCACTGTCACTTTCTAAAATATATTGATGAACGATCTTGTACAGAAGGTTAGGGACGTGAAAAAGCTGTTCTTACATAGTCCTTGCTCTCCTTTATATTTGATACTATGCATTGTAATGTTCCCATCATATCTCATATTTGTTCTTTTTCCTACTTTTCATTTGGTACTTTGCTTTGTATCAATGTGCTGAGATTTTCTGGATGCAGAAAAATGATGTTCTCACAGTGGAAATATTTCACTCAGACAATCATATCTTGTAGGATATTATATGATAAATTTCCAAAGATTTTATATATTTTTTTTTCTTTTCTTTGCAGATGTTTTGAAATGTGTTCACGATGATAAAATATTGTATACAGTCCTCTCTATCTCTTCTTTATTTATTTGCTACTTACCTTTATAATATTCATGTCAAATATGGAATTTATAAATTTGTTTCGGCAAAAGATTTGGTATAGAGGCACATGGAAATGAAGATCTGTTTCTCAATCTTTTTAAAATTTTCTCTTCTACTTTATTTGATTTAGTACTTGCTTTGATAATAGGTTTGGGAAAAATCTTTGTACAAGAGGCAAGCATATGGAAAAAGCTGCTCCAACTTATTTCCTTGTAAAGTGTTTGCGTTGAAATGAAGTCTGCGAGATTTAGCAAAGATTTGGTGTAGAAAGCACATGGAAGAGAAAAACTATCTTTCTGTATACTTCTTCCCCTTTGCTTTTCTTTTCATTTGATTTAGTTCTTGATTTGTAATGTTCCCATCAGTTTTACTGGTTTGGCAAAAGATATTGTATATGAAAGGAATCAAAAGATATTGTATACGAAAAGAAGCTGACTTTATCTTATTGTATTTTCCTTTCTACAATATTTATTTGCTGCTTTGTTTTTTGTTATTTTTGGTTGGATAGTTTTTCTTCTTTCCTGTTGCACACAGTGTACTTGATGTTATTGGAATTGAGGAAGTCTAGTTGGAAATTTCTTAGCTTTGCTCCAGTTTCCTTTTGTCATGATCACACGTCGACATATTGAATAGATTTCATTTGAATTCAATCCTCTATGTATGTATGCTATTTTTAACCAGCTGTGAACTAGACATTGACTAGCAATGCTGTGTGTCATGTGATTTTCTTGAGCACTGTAGTTATGTTGATCAAATTTGATCGTTTCTTTATGGATGTTCAGGCGTCCTCATGGTAATGTTTGTCAAGTGTATCTTGGCAAAAGATTTGATACCGCTGCGCGCTACTTTGTTTACTTTTGTACATGAAAGTTCAAGTTTTAGCATTTGCATATATAACGTACGAGTGGGAAAATGTTTTTATAAATAGCTTCTAAAATGTTATCAATAGTTTTTTTATTTCAATAAATCCTAAAACTATACAATTCATAGATAAATTGTTATTGACGCATATGGCTGAATGGAAAAGTATCTAATTTCAAATTTACTCGATACTGAAATATAACTCAGCATCAAAAGTTCAAGTCAATCGATATTAACATTTATATAGAAACGTTATTAAATATATTAAATAAACGTTATCGTTAATTAACGGTTTCCATAGCGACTTATTTAAAAATTGAATTGGACATAACTTACAATTTTTACAACGAAATTTCGATTTTTCTCTTTCATTAGAAAACTATAATCAATTCGATCCTAACGTTTCTCATTTCACGAAATTCCGACTTATATCGGATCCTATATCTTCAGTTGAAATTCAAATCGAAAATTTTGAACTACCGCGTCGTTTTCGAGCTCGTTTTAATTATATATAAATTATAATGTTTAAACTCAAATTTTAAATATTAAAATCAATAATTATTTCAATTAAAATATTTAAACAAAATTAAACACTCAAACAAAAGTGGTCGAAAATCTGGGTCGTTACATGGTATCTATAATGGTTTTTCTAACTCAACGTTTACGTAACTTAGTTATTAAAATTGGCTTGAATTTTGTGCCTAAACCAAACCAAATTAATTAATTAATAATTAATTGTAATATAGAAGGTTGCTAGTTTAATTGAAATCGTTTAAACTAAAAAGTTAATAACTTTTATATCATAATTAGAATGGAATGGAACAAGCTACATCGGAATCGGGGCAATGAACCCTACATTCCGAAACTAGTTTGGACAGATTTGGAAGCAGTTGAAATTTAGTTAAATTAAACACCTGTTTAATTTAAATATAACGAAACCACTTCAATGATAAATGGAAATTTAAGTGAGTATAACTAACTAGGATTTTATCCACTTATATTTCATACAAGTCGGTATTTATTTTGTGTGTTATGATTGATAATTGTTTGATGTATGCTGAATGTTTATATTTATATATTTGATGAATCAGCTGATTTAAAACGTTAGTTCAATTTAAACTATCTGACCAACCTTATTAGATGATTGATTTTTTTATTGATTGTTTTATTGTAATTCAACAATTTTTTATGATATTAACGAATGGGCGTTATTGGTTGAATTGGCAGCATCTAGCTTTGAAAATTCGATCATTTTATAAATATTGATTTACCGTTAGTTGAATCAATAGAAATGAGTTATAAAATTATCCTATAACTGGGAGGGATTTTGAAATCTATTATTTTGAATGAAAGTTTATAAAAAGGAAATTAATATTTATTATTTAAGTTTATAAATAATCATAGAATGATTTTATAACACAAATTCCTATGTTTTATAAGTAAGTAAGTATAATTTAACTTAAGGGTTAAAAGTGGGATTAATTATTTTGAAGAGATAATTAAATGGAATTATTTAAATTAATTATATTGTTAATTAATTTAAAGGAAGGACTAATTAGGATTGGTTCACGAGATAACTGTATTTGGAGTTGACTAAGTCAACTGTTTAATTGGGATCAATTATTAAATTAGTTTGTCGTCAATAAATTTAATGGAATAGTTTAACTAATATTTATTTAATTTTAATAAGACTTTAAAAAAGAAATTTGTGATCTATTTTTGTTAAATAAGAAGTTAACTACTTTTATAGTAGTTAATGTTGAAGTAAATTTATTATTTTAATTTAAGGGATTCCATTTTAAATGAAAATCATTCAGGTAAGTAATCAAGTTTGAAACAAGTTATTGTTAAATCGTGAGAAGAGTTTATGTTCAGATTTATATTAAAAACCCGAGTTTTATGAATTAAGTTATATAGGGATTTTAAGCGGGTACATTAGCTTAAATCAATGTTTCTTAATATTTGAATCAAGTAAAAAGAAACGAGATAAAAAGGGTTATTAAATTACACCTAAGTTTTATAAATAAGGTTTATAAAAGAGATGTGAAGTCCAAGCGTCAAATTTTTAATTAGCGTTACTTAATAATGAAATTAAGTAAAATGAACGGATTTGAAACGAGATGTTCAAAAGGAAAATGGTTGAATGGATTATAAGTGGAATAATATGAACTGATAAGGAGCCATGATGAGGAATTTAAAAATTGGAACCTAACTAGAAATTGGTTGAGTTGAGTGATTTTCTGAGTATTAATTATATGTTGATTTCGGTCTTCGGCGTTGACAGTTAGGGAAAATTTCTCTTATCGATTTACGATCAGGGGCTAATGAATGTTGAAGTATAGAAAATCACGAATAAGAAATAGAAATGTCACTAATTATAAAAAGAGGTTTCAGAAGTATAACGATATTTTGAGGAAAAAGGAAATAAAGAGATGAGTATTAAAATAAGTTTATTTTTAAAAGAAGATAAGTATCGTTTGTTGTTTTCAAGTAATGAAACAAAAAGAGATTTTTGTAACAACTGTTTTACAAATAATAAGTTAAACTGATTTTCTAGTTATAGATAAGGAATAATGCCGTAGTAAATGTTTTGCAAATGATAGTCAAATGGAATATTGGATATTGTTATAATATTTTTTATAAGTATTGAACGAAGTAGTTTGCGAATATTAGTACATTAAAGTAATAAATGAAATGTTGTTTTCCAAATCTTAGAACATTTAAATTAACCATTTGTTAACTATTTCTAATCAAAGAAGCCAAGTGATGTTGAGTTCTAAACCAGTAAATCTATTTTTATTTTTTTTGATTGAATGGTTGTTTATTTGATGGTTAAATAACCGACTATCAAATCTAGTCTATATGATTGTTAGTATGAAAAGACTAGGACCGAATTTATATTGAAAACCATTTTGACTATTAAGTACGAAATGTAGAAGATATCAGATCATGATCAAGATGGAGCATTTGAAGACCATAGATCTTCATAAAATGGAAGATCCGTTGAAAATCTTTGATTCGACCCGGAGATACACCGGGCTTTTATCATGGTTGAAATCTACGAATTGCAAGGATTACTCGCTACTTATCTATAGGTTGATACCTAGGAGGTGATAGGAGGGTACCTTTGGTTCATCCTGTACCTGGACGATTTGTATGGGCTAATGTTTGACAGAGTATTTCTTAAGAATCACGTACGTCTATTTCTAATAACGTAGTTATGTTAGTGGCAGAGAAGGGCACTTCTCTTAATTTAACGACCAGAGTATTTTTATCGATGTCAATTAGTAATTTGGTGGATCTGATGATGTGGCTTTCAAAGTGAATGGTGGTCAAATTGTGACACCCACGTCTGTTAATGTCACTCACAAAGTGAATGCATTAAGTTTCATGAAGCGTTATAAGTAAACAGAACAGAAATATTACAAGACAGATATAAAAGCAACAACGAAATTTAAATTTTTATTTCAAACATAAATCATAGCATTGTGGCCCAAAATACCATACGCCTGAAAACTACATAAAACCCATTACAACAATATCACTTCTGTCTTTCACCATCAGAGTACAAAAATACTTAAAAGAAAACATAATTCCCCAAAAAGAGATAAAGCCATAATAGAGATAAGAACTAGAGCCAAACTTCGAAAGCAGCTCCTAGCAAGATGATAACTGAGTCCTGACTAAGCCTGAGTATTCCCGCCCAGAGAACCGGGAAGGGGGACGAAAGAAAGAAGAGGAAACAAAAAGGGTCAGACATAAATTCTAGTGAGTCTAGTTTCTTTTATCAAGTAAATAAATAAAAGTAGCATGACAGACATATAAAGTGGATGAGAGAGATTACTACATTAAAGGCAGGTGTGACAAGGTAGAAAGGATAAGGTGTATACGCTTCCCTAATGATTACTCTGCACTATTACTAGTATAACCAGAATGAGATGACCCCTTCCACTAAAAGGTGGTGGACTTAGGCATACGTCCAATTGTATCCTAACTACTACCCTAATCAATCGGCTCCCTAATCTGCATAGATACTCTATGCCGACCCCACCATAGGATGTATCAGGTCCTAAAGTGGCAACCCTCGCTGAAATGCACAACCCCATATCTACAGGTGTCACGGTCTTCCTAACCCCCTCTGCCCGGCTCATGTTACCACATGGCCCGATTGGTTTGCACCGCCCACACGGTTCTTCACGTTTGGATCTCTTACAATCAGTACAGTAAGTGTGCCCCTTCTCCAACCTAGTTCGAAGTACATGATTGATACCTACTCCGGGTTACTAGATCAAACAGATCCCACACAATAGATAGAAGCTCTCCCCTTTGTCTTGTATCCCTCACTAGGTTTTCCATTTGATTATGTATACCAATAGGTGTCTTTAATTACGTATATTTATTATTTCTATCGTTTATGTATATCACTAGGTGTATTTAATCACATAACCCCGAATTGGTTATGTTTCGTGGGCCTATATTAAGATATTACCCACCATCTCAGATATACTTAACTTAAACCCCCAAGTTTACTTAACCCCTTATTCATGTTCATGTTCACAAAATCCTTATGGGTTCCACTATGTTAAGTATTTCAATTTTTACCATATTTTCATTTTTGATTACAAATGACTAGACCTCCCACATTAGGCCTACAACTTGTGGATGTTGGATTTGTCAGTCGGCTCCAGGCAGAATTCTTCCATAAGTTGGGTCTAACATCATGTCTTAGTCTGATTCGTATATGTTCACTTAAACCTCTCACATTAGGTTCAACATTAGTGGTCGCTGGATATGTCTGTCGGGTCCGGGCATACTTCCACCACTAACGCAACTAACCTCGTGTCATAAGTGCAATTACAATTTCTAATTGTAATCCTAGACATTCATTATTAATCAATTTATTAGACCTATGCCTTTATAGGTGTTAATGCCCATTTACCCAATTATAGAATTATATGTCCAATTCATGTTTATAAGCATTATTAAAATTATGCCAATACTAATCTTTTTCCTTCGTTCCCTAACTAGTGCATTCACATAATTTTCAGCATGCCTAGGCTAAATAACAGCATAGTCATAAACGATAAAAGGAAAAGGTGATGGGAATATAACAAGAGTTAATGTTCTAACATGATTGGCATAAATGTTTACTAACATGGTGATAATGTGAACATATAAGCATAGATCGGATGAACTTGTGGTAGTTGACTAGTTGTAACATAGCAAAGGTGATAAGATAAACATAACAAGATCTAAACATTAATTTAGATGTCCAATAGGTTCAGATCTAATATGTTAAACACAAGGGAATCTAAGTAATAGGCTAAATCTGATTAAAAATTTAGATGTTCACATAATTCAGATGTAATAGTTAAAAGTAGATCTGACACAAATAAGGTTTAAGATCCACATCATAGAATGCCATAAAAGTTACAATAGATCTGACAAGATAGAGATTTAGATCCAGTTTATAACCAATTTAGAATGTCATATGTTCACAATTTACAATGGATCCAACATAATATAGGCACATGAAAAAATCCGAACTATAGTCATATCAGGTTTACTTTTAAAAATTTAAATCTAAAAGCAACTAAACGCTCATAGAGTATGGATTAGAAAATAGAAAAAGAATGGATCTTGAATCTCTAACTGATTTTCTTTCGTTGATAGTTGTACAAGATAACGAATCCAGTTCAGTTTGGACACTGGCAGCGTTTGACCTCGATTAAATTCCAATGAAGAAAACAAGAGAAATGGACCTGTATATATAGCTGCCAGCCTCCAGAAACTGGATGCCACGTCATCTCTAGGGGTGTCAACACCCTTGTAAGGGGGTTGACCCTTGTGTCAACACCACCTAGAGCAGGAAATTTGCCGCCTTCCAAAATTTTGATTTTTGAATCCTTTTCTGGATAAGTTTTGACTCATATCTGACTTATATGTATATATATAATTCTTCTACGCGTATACAAACTAAAGATCCTTTTAACTTCTGCATACGATATCCATTTTACGCAAACCAAATGTCTATCTTGACCAGAATTTCGAGACGAACGCAATGGCGAAGTCTGTTTCCCTTAATTCTGAATATTAAATTAACAATTATTTAATTTATCCTCTTTTAGTGTTGTTTAAAAAATGGGGTGTTATATTCTCCTCTACTCAAAGGATTTCGTCCCCAAAATCTCTAAGTTGAGAAGAATGCATAGCCTACCATCCATCATCCATCTACTCATCTATCAATCATAGGCATCCATTGTCCTTAAGACTTCTAATGCTCATATGAACATATGCAAAGGTGTCTGTATATGTCCCAATACTAATGCGAAGATCAGGCGGTCTACTGAATCGGTTGACCTCCTTAATGCAATGTATGTTAGTGCCATGAATCTAATTTGCATGCAAATAATCCTATTATAACACATGAGTTCTATATGTACGCACACTCATTCGTCCAAATGCAACATCCATATGGTAATACATTCATTTTCATCCATAAAAGAAAAGAAAATGCACGCACATGCATATGCTGTATGAGAGTGAGTGAGCCATCTAGTGCCTAATGTGTGTGTATATGCATCCACAGGCAGCCACTAGCAAACACTTGCATCCATTTGCATCCATCAATCATAACCTGTTTCAAACACATGTTTACATCCATAGGATTCCTATCTAAAGGTCGAAAATTCTATGGATAGGATATATTCAAATGATAGAAACAAGCACAGAAAAAACATTGGAAAAAGGAGTTAAGAACATAACCTCGAAAAGAAAAGGCTACGATGCACGAATATTGTCTTCGTCTCCCATGTTGCATTCTCTGAGTTATCACCCCATTGAATCTTTATTAGCTTGATTTCTTTATGGCGTAGCTTCTTAACTTCTGATCCAAGGATATGGGTAGGGACTCATCTGACTGTCGCCTCCCGCTCTACTTCTACTTCCTCCGAAATGACTGGCTCAACAACTTCCATGGTGTCATGCAAACACTTCCGCAGATGAGAAACGTGGAAAACATCATGAACACCAAATAGATTTTCTGGGAGCTTTACTCTATAGGCCATTTGGCAAATCCTCTCGGCTATGGGAAATGGTCCCACAAACCTAGAAGCCAACTTCCCTACGAACCCGAGGCGAACCACATTCCTCAGAGGCGATACTTTGATAAACCAAGTCTCCCACTTCAAATTCGATGTCAGTCCTTCGCTAGTCTGCATAGGACCTCTACCTATCTTGAGATGTATTTATTCATCATCGAATAAGGCACTACTACAAAAATGGGCATATTCAACACTATTTTGTGTGCCTTGCATGAAAAGTGTGGCAAAATCTATGCTTTCTTTGATCTTCTGCAACAATATTCATATGTTGTTGCGTTAGACGTGAATGCGCTGTTGCGGTTGGAGTTCTTGTGCTGTGACGTCCAACACCAGATCAAAGTGTTGCTTTACATAAATACAATCTAATCCAGCGACTCACGTTAACAACATAAATAAAGCTACAATCATCGATGCATATTTAAACCAACGGTTAAAATCACTCCATGTTTCCTATCTAAACATTACCCTATCATCCAATCAAGGACAACCACCTCGTTGCATTCTTCCGTCGAAATTTTGGCATGACATTTCCACCTCACGAAAAACATCTAAAAATAATCTCATCTTTTATCTTCTCTTTCCTAACTTTCCCCTTTTTTCCATTGACCAAATTGTAAACCAAAAATCACGTCAGCTTCCATTCTCACATCGCCAAGTCGATTAACACTCACGAACTACAGATCGGAGGAAGGAGCAACATCGAAAAATATAAGAGACAGACGGTCCATTTGTTATTGCTACTGCACTGATTAGGGGGAGTTCTTCCACCTTATATTTGAAGGAGCAACAGACGGTACATTTAAAGGAAGAAAATGCAGGTTGACGGGAGTTTTTCCACCTTAATCTATCCACAAGTAAGTATGTACCTTAATTTATCCTTAATCTATCCATAAGTAATTATGTACAATAATTAATTATGTACCAACATCCTTAATCTATCCATAAGTAAATACGTACCACAAGTAATTATGCAGGTTAGGAGCAACAGACGGTCCACCTTAATCTATCCATAAGTAATTATGTACTTGGATAGTTATATTTGGGTTTGCAAATTACTTTTCAATGTAAGTTAGTTAGTAGCAAGCATACATAAATGATAAACCAAAAGTTAAATCTACCCAAAGTTAAACAAAGATACTATTAAAATGCTTGCGGTTACCAATCACCACCAGCATTCACAAACATTCACTAACATTCACAAACATTCAACCCATTCACAAACATTGTAGCCAACATTCATCACTAGCAATCACAAACTTCCACAAACATTCAAGCCAACAATCATCACCAGCGTTGAAACGACCCAGAAAAAGTTGATATTGGTTATCCGATATACAATACGTATCGAACATCCAAAGATTGAAAACACCGGTAGTTAATGAAAGAAATTAGAGGGTGAGAATAGATAAGATAGAAACTTGGAATAGAAGAAGAAGAAGAACACAACATCAGAGTAACACGAACCTCACAACAGAATGAATAACATATAATATATATCATAACTTTGAAATATAAATCTGTACTTGAATATACATATCATTTCCAAAGTACAACACTTACAACACAGCGGAAATAAACAATAGCTATATGATCCTGAAGCCTCCTGCTCCAGCTCTTCAAGTATCTATAAGTCCCGAATACTTGACTGCCCATACAAAATTGTGCACCCAAGAGTTTAGGGAAAACAAAATAAAATAAACTCTGAGTCAGTCATGGGACTGGTATGAGTAAAACAGTTTAAAACAGTTTGAGCCATTAAACGATATCTCATAAGACCACGCTGTATAACGGAATGGGTTTTTCCCTGATGAGAATCCAAAATAATCTTTATATCAAAACTCATTGATATTATAATAGTGTCTATCAACCAAAATATAATAATCATCTAGCAGAAATGCTTTCATCTCATGTTCTACATATATAGTATATAATCAAAACCGCAAGCACGTATTGGTTAATGGATTTCCAACTATGAAAAGGTATGGAACCACCTTTCGCTAGTGTACCTCTAGAGAGGAATACACTGGGTTCAACAAGAATATCCTGCAACCCGGCCACACATGACCGACCACTCATTTTGCTTGAGTGTATCGAATGTATATCACCAACGGTTGGGATCAACAACCGTTTCCCGAATGGGACAACATCGAAAATAGATTTTTAGAAGTAAATGAAACTCTAGATCAGGTGATTATACACCCTAATAGGTGCGACCTACATAGCCATGTTGCCTGCCCGATTTTTGTCATTTCCCAGTTGTGAGGCTAGAGGTCACGCTTATCTCTGACAAATCACACGTTTATTCACTTTGAATGTCACATCGTCATGACCGCCAAATCACAAATTGATTTCCCCAAAAATACCACGGGTATACAACTAGGAGAAACGAATTCCTCCGCCACCAAACGTAAATACATTTGAAGAGAACAACTCACGCGACCTATTAAATATACACTGTCAGACATTCTTCCATACAGGTCGTCCTGGGACTGGACAAACCAAAGACACTATTCAGTACATCTATCTTAGGCAATCTTTACCTAAGATTTATAAAATAGCCCTTGCACTTTACTCCGTCTTCAATTATCATTGGCATATATGATTCGCAACGCTTATGCCAATACGGAGTGTTTCTTCGGATAATAATCGAACCGGCCTCTACATATTAACAACGATAAAAAGGTAAAAACTTCGATAGTCGGTGAGTTAACAATCAAAGAAAAACAGGTGTGCAAACAACGATCTTATTTCCGGATGGAAATTACATCGATCAATCACCAATAAACTTTTATCCTTTAAATTAATTTATCATTAATTTATTTCATTTTTCATTTCCTGTTTCCATATATTTAACATTTCTTATTTTCTAAATTTAGAAAATATATGTTATGAACACTGGAAAACATTTCCATTTCTTGTTTTCTATATTACGAAAACATTTCTGATTCTTATTTGGAAAACATTTCCAAAACTCTTACATTGGTTTTAGACAGATGTTTAAACAAACCATCGCTATGCCAACTCGAACCATTACACTTATTAATTAAATTCACTTAACCATCCTTTACTATCAAACCTTACCATTCCTTAGTTAAGAAGGAAGTCAATCAAGTTGGGGTATAATTACCTCTCAGACCATAACTGAATAACGTTTTAACTTCAGAATAGACAAAGTTTTTCTTTTACACCTTTAACAACTTCACTACATAACTCTCTTTCGAATAAATCTCTATTCGATAACTCTTTCCTTCAAATAAACTAAATTCGATAATCTCTCTTCTTAGAATAACATATATTCGAATAACTCTATTCAATTAGCACTATTTGATTAACTCTAATCGATTTACTCTTATCAGTTTGCTCTATTTGATTAACTCAATTCTATTAACTCTATTTGATTTACTCTACTGGATTAACTTTATTCAATTGATTCTAACTAATTTACTCTTATCAATTAATTCCTTTCGAATAAACTATATTCGATTAACTCCTTTCGAATAACTAATATTCGATTAACTCCTTTTGAATAACTAATATTCGATTACTCCTTTCGAATAACTAATATTAGATTACTCCTTTTGAATGACTAATATTCGATTACTCCTTTCGAATAACTAATATTCGATTACTCCTTTCGAATAACTAATATTCGATAACTCCTTTTAAATAACTAATATTCGATTACTCCTTCTTCTAATAAACTATATTCGAATAACTCTAATCTGACTAACTCTAATTCAATTAAATCTATTCAAATAACAAATATTTTATTAACTCTTGTTCGATTAACTCTATTCGTATAACTCTAGTTCGATTTAACTCTAATCGATTAAATTTAACTGATTAACTCTAACTGGTTAACTCTAACTCTAATTGATTAACTCTAACTCTAATCGATTAACTCTAACTAATTACCTCTAACTGATTAACTCTAACTGGTTAACTCTAACTCTAATCGATTAACTCCTTTAACTCATTTTGATTAACACATTTTGATTAACTCCTTTGATTAACTCTATGTTCATATTCAGTTTCAAATATCGACGTTGAAATCGATTCTTACTCCTCTATATAAGCCTAACTTATATATTCTATTTATCCAAACGATAAATATTTTATTTAATTTATAAACTATTATTTATAAATTAATCTTCTCAATCTATCTGTTAGAACATATTCTATTTAAAAATCTTTGCTTTGAATCCATATCATGTTATACCCGTTTGCGAAGCACGGGTCTAAACTTTCCTGATGTAAAATTCTATTCATTTGCCAAATATTTCTTTATATGACATTCTTTTCGTTTCCCAATAAATCCCTTTAATAACTCTATTTGTTTTCTAAATAAATATCTACTTTTATAACTCTTTTTATTTAACAAATAAATATTATTTTCCAATCCTATTATTTAACAAATAAATATTTTCTTTTCAACTCTATTTGTAAATGTTTTTACAAATATTCCCTTTCCAAATCTGTTTGTAAATGGTTTACAAATATACCCTTTTCATTTCTATTTGTAAATGGTTTACAAATATATCCTTTCCTTTTCTATTTATTTTACAAATATATTCCTTTTCATTTCTATTTGTTTTACAAATATTTTCCTATATAAAATCCCTTGATTTTATAAATATTCCTTTATATAAAATCCTTTGATTTTGTAAATATTCTATTTCAATATACAATTTGAAATCTTCCTTCTATGTAAAATCTTTCGATTTTATATAATATTTTATTTCAATATATTTATTGAAATTTTCCTTTTTCATCCCAGGGTTTTCTTATGGTATTTAAAATACTGGACAACAGTGATCGATATCATTCAAACGCACATAATCAATAACAGATTATACATCACATCATATGTCACAATATATGAAAAACAGTAAAAAATAAAGTTTGAGGAATCCAGTTGGATTCCTCCAACCTGTTTCCCTGCATCACAGATGTTAAACAATATAATTAACATCAATTTCATTTCAATATGAAATATTCTGTTAAACAGAATCAATATTTGATTAACGATTTATTTATATATCGCTATTTATAATTTCAACCAATACACAAGCAATTCAACCAAACAGTCAACACACAGCAATCAACAGATAATTATCAGTTTTAAGAATACGTTATAAATATATAACTTTTCAGAGTTGGTGAGTTTTACTCACATTGGACGATCATTGTTAATAACGATATCCATCGCTTGATTCAGATGGACAATTTATTTTGCTATAAATTGTAACGAGCTCCAATGGACTTCCAGTCAGTTCCATCATGTAGTGTCCGTCCATACAATCACAACGGATCTCATTTCGCTGAATTCTGAAATTGTATGGTGAAATTATGACCTTACGAAGTTAAAACATATTATAATTAAATAAACAAAACTTGGATTTAAAATTTCCGGGCCTCGCCCTATTTTCCCAACCGGTCCATTTACAAATTTACCTCAGCCCATTCGAAGACCTTCTTCCCTGTCGACCCACTCCTCCTGTATAACCAAGCCATAAGCGATTCCTTCCAGCTACCCAACTCCTCACATCTTCAACGAAAACTCACACAAATATTACCATGTTCCTCCTCTTTCAGTCCTCTACAGATTCATCACAACCCGAAAACCCCCGCGCCCCTTCCTCACCGCGACTATGTGGTATTGACGAGCTAAAGCAAAACTGGCAACGCCATTTTACATGGATTCCCACAAAATTACCACAAAAAGTGCGGTTTTCCACTACAGCCCAAATCCAAACTTGATAGCACGACTCGAAGCCTCTATTTCCTGAATCGACGAACCCTAGAAACCACTGTACATTTTCCAGCGAGTCAACAAGAATGTCGATTCCACCAATATACATACTAGCGTGAAGAGGAGAATTCAGGGATGAATAATATACAAGTGTGGTGATTTATAAGTTTTTACACGAATTGAAATTGTTTTATGAAGATCAAACTCATTTACTGGTAGGAGAAATACCCACGTCGGAGTGTTCTTTGACCAGAGAAAAAGATGGGATTTGGTTTGCACTGATGGGGATGTATTTATAGTGTTAAATATGGCTTGTTGTAAGATCCTTATCCACTCAATTTTATTATTATTTATTATTGTGTCACTTATATTTGCTTTCTAAAAATCCTGTGATCACATACTACATCCAAAAATCACGAAAATGGACATGCCACTAGAGTTTGACATTATGGACCCAACGAAATTGGTTTCGTCGAATTCCGACTCCGTTTGCTCACACAGCGTATTTTTAACCGTCGAAATACTGACTGTATTTCACATTAAAATCCCGTACGGCCATATATTTACTTCTAAAATCATGAAAATTGAAATCTAGCAATAATTTAATATTGCAGATCCAACAAAATTAGTTTCGCCGAATTCTGAGGTCTTTTGCAAAACTGGCTATTTTTAAAGCTCTAAATAACCCTTTTAAATATATAAATATATTTAAAAACAATTAAATTTAATATAAAAAATAAATATTATCGTATATATTCACAGTGGAATACCATATAGCTCTAGAATATTCCTATATGCATTTCTAACTCGATATTTCAAATCCCGATTAAATCGATATTTGATTTATAATGAAATTCCTTTTATGAATATAAATAAATCATTATAAATTATAAACGAATTACATAGCGACTTTTCCAAAATTTGATTTGGACATAAATCAAAATCTACACGACGAAATCCCGATTTTTCTCTTCCATTAGAAAAATATAATTCACCAGCTCCTAACGTTTCTTGTTTCACAGAAATCCGATTTAAAACGGCTTCTGCATTTCCATGAAGTTCAAATCACCAAATCGCGAACTGCCGCACCGTTTCGAGCTCGATTTTAAATATAATATATATTATATGTTCAGACTTCGTTTAAATAATATATTCATCAATATAATTCAATACAAACTGAATTATATATTTTAAATTATCTAGTTCACATTATATTGTCAATTCAGCAATTTCTGATTATTCCAGAATTTAATATATTACTTAATTATAATATTAATTAAATATTCACTATTATTTAAATTAACAACCATTAACCTCTCTGAATCGATATTTAAATAATTAAATAAATTAATTAATACGCGTAAAAATACGGGTCGTTACATTCTTCCTCATTTCAAATAATTTCATCCTCGAAATTGCTAAGGTAGAAAACAAACCCTATTGACTGGTTAGAACTTATTTGTTCACTTCTTAATTTCAGTTTCACTGAACCTATAAACTTCAATTAAATTATTAATTAACTCTTATCAACGAAAATTTTCAAAAATCTTGAAAATTTTCTAACACCTTAAATTTTCGAAATATTTCGCCAGCACCTCCTTTGTACTGGTCAATAGATCAAACACCAACTCGCCTCTCTAGGCCTTCTTCAACCCAAAAGGAAATAAGACAGCCCAGAGGCTTGCCAATACGGCTCATCAAAATCTCATAACATATGAAATATAAATTTGTACCTTTTTGTCGGGCATATCATTATATCATTTCCATCTACTGTTAATTCAGCATATACCCATGTTTTCCCAATCAAATTCCAGTCTGTTTTATCCATAAATCCAACCATTCGCTTATTCCTAAGTCGAATTTCATTTCAACTCAATGTCACATTCTTGATTCCAAATTCTTAACTCATCAACCAAATATCGTTTCAAATTTTTATCTCATAAATCCAATTTGTTTCGATACCATCCTAAACCAATCCAATTCCAATTACCACTAACTGCCATTATTTCAATTCCAATTCGCTTTTACAAATTTCAATTCAAATTGGTTTTAACTCAACAATCTTACCCTGGGAATTTTAAACAGTTTACCATGTCGAAAATCAAACTTCCCTTTTCAGGATTCAAAACACTTGTTTTTCTCAAATCAATTCAAAAACAATGTCTTTCTTTGGTAGTAATCCGTCACTTACCACTCAAAAATGAACACCGATGATGTCATGATCAACATCGAAATCTATTTTCCAGCTATCGAAGAAAGTTCAATACTATATCACTTTCGAAACCATTTCCAAACACTTTCATTTTGAAATTCATTTCAAAATATCCTTTTCAATGCCTGTAACAAATTTAAAATCTCCCAGGATTTTAAAATTCACATACATTTAACCCAGATTCATTTACTAAAAATTTTCAAATTTCCAGGGTTTTAATTCAGATTCTGGTTTAATTTCATACTTGATTCACCTGATTTCACGTATTTCACTTACGTGAATTCTGATTGGTTATTTACATAACCATTTCATATTTATAATCTTACTCGATTATAATAACAACCAATATATCCAATATATAATAATTCCAATATATATATTTTCCTCTATATCAGGATATAATTTGGGTAAATTTTTTTCTTTTGCCCTTTTTTTTTCAAAACATATCGTGTCGACCCATCTTATTCGAGTGTTTAGAAACCCCTATCGATATTGTGATGCCCCACCATCGACCATAATCCATAAACAACTCAACCAAAAAATCTACTCAATATAAAATCATTTATATCAAATAACAAATACATTCACTTGTATATATACACTCAACTCAATCTAGGGTGTTACTAACCCCATCTCTATCGAGTCACGCCACAGAGCCAAGGTAATTCACTTAACCTTAAGCTCTGATACCAACTGCAACGACCCAGAAAAAGTCGATCTTGGTTATCTGATATACAACACATATTGCACATCCAAGGATCGAAAATACTGGTAGTTAATGAAAGAAATTAGAGTGTGAGAATAGATAAGATAGAAACTTGGAATAGAAGAAGAAGAAGACGAACACAACATCAGAGTAACATGAACCTCACAGCGGAACGAATAACATATAATATATATCATAACTTTGAAATATAAGTTTGTACTTGAATATACATATCATTTCCAAAGTACAACACTTACAACACAGTGGAAATTAGAGGGTGAGAATAGATAAGATAGAAACTTGGAATAGAAGAAGAAGAAGACGAACACAACATCAGAGTAAGACGAACCTCACGGCGGAACGAATAACATATAATATATATCATAACTTTGAAATATAAGTCTGTACTTGAATATACATATCATTTCCAAAGTACAACACTTATAACACAACAGAAATAAGCAATATGATCTTGAAGCCTCCTGCTCCAGCTCTTCAAGTATCTGTAAATCCCGACTACTTGACTGCCTGTACAAAATTGGGCACCCAAGAGTTTAGGGAAAACAGAACAAAACAAACTCTAGGTCATTCATGGGGCTGGTATGAGTAAAACAGTTTAAAACAGTTTGAGCCATTAAACGATATCTCATAAGACCATGCCGTATAACGAAACAGGTTTTTCCCTGATGAGAATCCAAAATAATCTTTATATCAAAACTCATTGATATTATAATAGTGACTATCAACCACAATATAATAATCATCTTGCAGAAATGCTTTCATCTCACGTTCTACTTATATAGTATATAATCAAAACAGCAAGCACGTATTGGGTAATGGATTTCCAACTATGACAAGGTATGGAACCACCTTTCGCTATTGTACCTCTAGAGAGGAATACACTGGGTTCAACAAGAACATCTTGCAACCCGGCCACACATGACCGACCACTCATTTCGCTTGAGTGTATCGAATGTATATCACCAACGGTTGGGAACAACAACCGTTTCCCGAATGGGACAACATCGACAATAGATTTTTAGAAGTAAATGAAACTCTAGATCAGGTGATTATACACCCTAATAGGTGCGACCTACATAGCCATGCTACCTGTCCGATTTTTGTCATTTCCCAGTTGTGAGGCTAGAGGCCACGCTTATCTCTGACAGATCACAAGTTTATTCACTTTGAATGTCACATCGTCATACCCGCCAAATCACAAATTGATTTCCCCAAAAATACCATGGGTATACAGCTAAGAGAATCGAATTCCTCCACAACCAAATGTAAATACATTTGAGGAGATCAACTTACAAGATCTATTAAGCATACGCTGTCATACATTATTCCATACAGGTTGTCCTGGGACTGGACAAACCGAAGAAACTATTCAGTAAATCCAACTTAGGCAATCTTTACCTAAGATTTATACAACGACCCTTGCACTTTACTCCATCTTCAATTATCTTTGGCATATATGATTCACGACACGTAAGCCAATACGGAGTGGTCCTTTGGATAATAATTGAACCGGTCTCTCTATATTAACAACGATAAAATGGTCAAAAACTTCAATAGTCTGTGAGTTAACCATCAAAGAAAATCAGGTGTGCAAACAACGATCTTATTTCTAGATGGAAATTACATCGATCAATCAACAATCAACTTTTATCCTTTAAATTAATTTATCATTAATTTATTTCATTTGTCATTTCCTGTTCCCATATATTTAACATTTCTTGTTTTCTAAATTTAGAAAATATATGTTATGAACACTGGAAAACATTTCCATTTCTTGTTTTCTATATTAGAAAAACATTTCTGATTCTTAATTGGAAAACATTTCCAAAACTCTTACATTGGACTTAGACAGTTGTTTAAACAAACCATTGCTATGCTAACTCAAAACATTACACTTATTAACTAAATTCACTTAACCATCCTTTACTATCAAACCTTACCTTTCCTTAGTTAAGAAGGAAGTCAATCAAGTTGGGGTATAATTACCTCTCAGACCTTAACTAAACAACTTTTTAACTTTAGAAAAGACAAAGTTTATCTTTTTAAACCTTTAACAACTTCCCTACGTAACTCTCTTTCGAATAAATATCTATTCGATAACTCTTTCCTTCGAATAAACTATATTCGATAATCTCTCTTCTTCGAATAACCTATATTCGAATAAATCTATTCAATTAAAACTATTCGACTAACTCTAATCGATTTAGTCTTATCAGTTAGCTCAATTTGATTAACTCAATTCTATTAACTCTATTTGATTTACCCTACTGGATTAACTTTATTCAAATAACTCTAACTAATTTACTCTTATCAATTAATTCCTTTCGAATAAACTATATTCAATTAACTCCTTTCGAATGACTAATATTCGATTAACTCCTTTCGAATAACTAATATTCGATTACTCCTTTCGAATAACTAATATTCGATTACTCCTTTCGAATAACTAATATTCGATAACTCCTTTCGAATAACTAATATTCGATTACCCCTTCTTCGAATAAACTATATTTGAATAACTCTAATCCGACTAACTCTAATTCAATTAACTCTATTCAAATAGCAAATATACGACTAACTCTTGTTCGATTAACTCTATTCGAATAACTCTAGTTCGATTTAACTCTAATCGATTAACTCTAACTGATTGACTCTAACCGATTAACTCTAAGTGGTTAACTCTAACTCTAATCGATTAACTCTAACTCTAATCGATTAACTCTAACTGATTAACTCTAACCGATTAACTCTAACTGGTTAACTCTAACTCTAATCGATTAACTCCTCTAACTCATTTTGATTAGCACATTTTGATTAACTCCTTTGATTAACTCTACGTCCATATTCAGTTTCAAATATCGATGTTGAAATCGATTATTACTCCTCTATATAAGTCCTGACTTATATATTCTATTTATCCAATGATAAATATTTTATTTAATTTATAAAATATTATTTGTAAATTAATCTTCTCAATCTATCAGTTAGAACATATTCTATTTAAAAACTTTGCATTGAATCCATATCATGTTATACCTGTGTGCGAAGCACGGGTCTAAACTTTCCTAATGTAAAATTCTATTCATTTGCCAAATATTTCTTTATATGACATTCTTTTCGTTTCCCAATAATCCCATTAATAACTCTATTTATTTTCTAAATAAATATCTCCTTTTAAAACTCTATTTATTTAACAAATAATTATTCTTTTATAATCCTATTTATTTAACAAATAAATATTTTATTTTCAACTCTATTTGTAAATGTTTATACAAATATTCCCTTTCCAAATCTATTTGTAAATGGTTTACAAATATAACCTTTTCATTTATATTTGCAAATGGTTTACAAATATATCGTTTCCATTTCTACTTATTTGACAAATATTTTCATTTTCATTTTTATTTGTTTTATAAATATTTTCCTTTATAAAATCCCTTGATTTTATAAATACTCCTTTATATAAAATCCTTTGATTTTATAAATATTCTATTTCAATATACAGTTTGAAATCTTCCTTCTATATAAAATCTTTCGATTTTATATAATATTTTATTTCAATATATTTATTGAAATTTTCCTTTTTCATCCCCGGGTTTTCTTACGGTATTTAAAATACCAAACAACAGTGATCGATATCATTCAAACACACATAATCAACAACAGATTATATATCACATCATATATCTCAATATATGAAAAATAGTAAAATAAATGTTGAGGAATCCAGTTAGATTCCTCCAACCTGTTTCCCAACATCACATATGTTAAACAATATAATTAACATCGATTTCATTTCAATATGAAATATTCTGCTAAACATAATCAATATTTGATTATTGATTTATATATATATCGTTATTTATAATTTCAAACAATACACAAGCAATTCAACCAAATAGTTAACACACAACAATCAACAGATAATTATTAGTTCTAAGAATAAGTTATAAAAATATAACTGTTCAGAGTTGGTGAGTTTTACTCACATTGGACGATGATTGTTAATAACGATAAACATCGCTTGATTCAGACAGACAATTTATTTTGCTATAAATTGTAACGAGCTCCAATGGACTTCCAGTCAGTTCCACCATGTAGTGTCCGTCCATACGATCCCAACGGATCTCGTTTCGGTGAATTCTGAAATCGTATGGTGAAGTTATGACCTTACGAAGTTAATACATATTATAATTAAATAAACAAAACTTGGATTTAAAATTTCCGGGTCTCACCCTATTTTCCCAATCGGGCCATTTACAAATTTACATCAGCCCATTTGAAGACCTTCTTCCCTGTCGACTCACTCCTCCCGTATAACCAAGCCATAGTCGATTCGTTCCGGCTACCCAACTCCTCACATCTTCAACGAAAACTCACACAAATATTACCATGTTCCTCCTCTTTCAATCCTCTACAGATTCATCACCAATACAAAACCCACGCGTCCCCCTTCCTCACCGCGACTCCGTGGTACTGACGAGCTGAAGCAAAACTGGCGACATCTTTTTATACGGATTCCCACAAAATTACCACAAACGAGTGTGATTTTCCACTAAAACCCAAATCCAAACTTGATAGCACGATTTGAAGCCTCCATTTCCCGAATCGACGAACCCTAGAAACCGCTGTACATTTTCCAGCGAGTCAACAAGAATGTCGAGTCCACCAATATACATGCTAGCGTGAAGAGGAGAATTCAAGGATGAATAATATACAAGTGTGGTGATTTATAAGTTTTTACACGAATTGAAATGATTTTATGAAGATCAAACTCATTTACTGGTAGGAGAAAAACCCACGTCAGAGTGTTCTTTGACCATAGAAAAAGATGGGATTAGGTTTGCACTAATGCGGATGAATTTATAATGTTAAATGTGGCTTGTTGTAAGAGGCTTATCCACTCAAATTTTTATTATTATTTATTATTATGTCACTTATATTTGCCTTCTAAAAATTATGTGATCACATACTACATCCAAAAATCACGAAAATGGACATGCCACTAGAGTTTGACATTATGGACCCAATGAAATTGTTTCATCGAATTCCGACTCCATTTGCTCACACAGCGTATTTCTAACCATCGAAATACTGACTGTATTTCACATTAAAATCATGTACGGTCACATACTGACTTCAAAAATCACGAAAATTGAAATCTAGCAATAATTTAATATTGCGGATCCAACAAAATTAGTTTCGTCGAATTCTGGGGTCGTTTGCAAAACTGGCTATTTTTAAAGCTCTAAATAACCCTTTCAAATATATAAATATATTTAAAAACAATCAAATTTAATATAAAAAAATAAATATTATTGTATATATTCACATTGGAATACCATACAACTCTAGAATATTCCTATATGCATTTCTAACTCGATATTTCAAATCCCGATTAAATCGATATTCGATTTATAATGAAATTCCTTTTATAAATATAAATAAATCATTATAAATTATAAAGGAATTCCATTGCGACTTTTCTAAAATTTGATTTGGACATAAATCAAAATCTACACGACAAAATCCCGATTTGTAATCAATCGTTAATGGCGTCCTCTCTTCCTTCTTCTCCCCCTCATCTTTCGAATTATCCTTCTAAGTACAAACCTTTTCTTTTTCCTCGATCTGTTCCTTCTTCGCCTCCTTCCTCTCATCGTCCTCGTTCTATTCCTCCTCCCATTCCTTCTTCCTCCAATCTTTACCCTTCGTCTAAAAATGTTCACTCGACTCCATCCCGTTCTGTTCGTTTTAATATTTCTCACTCTTCTTCTCATGCCTCTTCTTCTCGTAATCCTTCCAATTGTCCTTCCATTCAAATAGATAAGAGTCAGTTCAGTCTCGCTCTTTTTCTCATCAATCTCGTTCTTCTTTTAATTATTCTTCTAATCGTTTTGCTCTTCTTTTTGATCATCAACCGGTAGTTCCTCCTAAGTCTTATGCTCAAGTGGTTACAACGAAACCGTCAATGCCATCAAACCCACCACCTAAGATGAGAATTAAACCACCTTTGACGGAGTTTATTTTAGTTCATCAAACTATCACCCAGCTGAAGAAGGTGAAAAGATATTTGAAATGTGCATGCAAAGGTCATGTGAGTTCCACGTGCAGAGACCCAACAATTTGTTTCAAATGTGGTTCAATAGGCCACTCAGTGCAAAGATGTTTACGAAAAAATTACTTCGTTGGAAGCTCCTCGTCTTCTGTAATTACATCAAATAGTAACAAGAGTAATAATCATGCTCATTGGGTCCCGAAACAACTCAATAGCTCTGCCAACTCAGCACATCAACAGTCACTTCGTAATGCCAGTAGTCAATTTACTCACCAGGGAAATTACAATTTTTCGTAACCATCTAATTATAATTCACTTCACTCTTCCCCTCCTAATTCACATTCATCTCAAAAAAACAAGATTTTCCGTAAAATGGATTCCTCAAAACGCATTGTAGCAAAAACACTCTCAGGAAAATGGAGCATAGAAACTCTACATCATGCCTTAGAAGTCAACCTTGAATATGATATTTGGCCGATGTCGATTATCACTAACAATTCATTCTTGGTCCATTGTCCTACTTATGGTAAAAGAGATCATGCACTTTTACATAAAATCCTTACTAAGCCTGGAGCTACGATTAGTTTGAAAGCATGGGATGAGGAAGCAATGGAATCTGAACCTGCATTGGAAAACGAATCATGGGCTAGGGTAGAAGGATTCCCTGAATTTTTAAAGTATAATGAAGAAGTGGTGAAGGAAATCCTTAAGTCGATTGGTAGAGTCTTAACAGTTGATGATTGTGACTGGTGCCACTTTGACCACAGAGAATTCTTGGTAAAATTACAATTTTTCAAAGGCATTGTCTCAAAAAATGAATTTGCAGCTCGTTTTAAGAACAAAACTCATATCATTAAAGTCCAGCGCTATAATCATGAACATCCAGGCACAAGACCTGAACTCATATTCGTAGGGAATGAAGATGATCAAGTGATTCCGTGTATCCACAATGAACAAGATACAAATTCGGAGAACATATTTGATGCAATGATTAAGGAGGCGATGATGTTACCATATTTTCCCTCGATTTGTAGAGAGATTAACAATAACCCTAATTTCCTAGAATTTGATGATCAGGAGATGGAACACGATGATCAAGAAGAAATGAATCAGGACGTAAAAGATGATCAGAACCAGAATGTGCAAAATGTTGAAGATCCACCTATTAACCAGATTATCCCTTATGGTAACGATTTTTCTATGCTTCCTATTCAAGCCATTCCTTTTGACATCAGTTCTATTCCGCCACCACAATCTCCTCCTCATCAACCATGGTCTGATGACAATGATTGGCCTCAATTTCTCCCCCCCATCTTTGTTCGTCGCAGTGGGAGACGCAACAATCCTGATGTAACTGGTAGTTTTCTTACTCCTGTTGTTTTTTCTACTTCAAATAAACGTTTGAACAAAAAGATAGCAAACTGCATGGGTGTAAATTTACGTGACTCACACTATAAAGCCATGCAGGCATTAGAACAAGAGCGTATTAATAGACATCAATGAAAGTGGTCACATGGAATGTACGGGGTTTGGGGGACCATTCGAAATGTCATGCTATAAATTTAGTTTTGTCCCCACTTAAAATAGATATCCTCTTCCTTCAAGAAAGAAAACTCATTGAGCCTTCTAATTATCATTTTAGATTGATTGGAGGTGCCTTCTTCGGAGGTTGGACCTATGTTAATGCTATTGATACAAGAGGTGGCCTTATTACTACATGGAATGATTCTGAGTGGTCTCTTTATCAATCTTTTCCTTCCCATTTGCTCTTCATGTTGCTCTCAAAAATATTGCTACTAATTCAATATATCTTTTTTCAAATATTTATCGTCCTCGGGATTATCATGAAAGAATTGCTATTTGGGAGCATTGTAAACAAATGTCAAATAATGTTTTAGGACCTCGGGTGATAGGGGGTGAATTCAATACTGTGAGATATCCTGATGAGAGAAAATCTTTTTCTTTATCAGCTAACTCTTTTATCTTTGATTTTTGTCTTTTTGGTCCTCCTATTTGCAATAGATCTTTTACATGGTCAAGCAACAAAATGAATCCATCCCTCACCAAACTGGACAGATTTCTTTTCAATGAAGCTTAGGAAGAATCTCACCCATTATGCTTTGCTTCTGGCCTTGCTACCATTATTTCTGATCATTTCCCTGTTGTACTTGATTCGGGTTCACTATCTAATTTTAAACGCCCATTTAGTTTTGAGAGATTATGGTAACTTAAACCATCTTTTAAAAATTTTATTCAAAAGGTTTGGGATAATCCTGTTTAAGCCCAATCAGCCACACACATAATTGGTCTT
Source organism: Allium sativum (assembly GCA_030737875.1). Taxonomy (NCBI): domain Eukaryota; kingdom Viridiplantae; phylum Streptophyta; class Magnoliopsida; order Asparagales; family Amaryllidaceae; genus Allium; species Allium sativum. Next base: position 527,012,063 of record CM060913.1, on the reverse strand, counting down.
AAATTGTGATCTTTGAGAAAACTGATAAAACCTTGGGCTAAAACAATCTGGGGCTCAATTCGAACTCATATTTCTAATATCCAAGATGTTATCTTAGATCTCAATATATTAGAGGAATCTCGTTCCCTCAATGATGTTGAACTAAACTCTCTTAATAATCTGGAATCTGAGTTGGACAGACTGTTTAAACAAGATGAAATTGGATGGAAGCAAAGATCCAAATCCAAATGGCTAAATGAAGGAGGTAGAAATTCAGCTTACTTTCATAGAATAGCTAATGGAAGAAGACGAGCATCACGCATTCTCGAAATAACCCATGAGGGTCAAGTTTATTAAAACCCCGATGATATTCTTTCTCTTTTTTCTAACTATTATCGCTCCATTCTGGGTTGTTCATCCTCTGAAATTCCTCTTATTGATTGGTGTACTCTTTATCCTTCATCTGCTTCTATTTGTATAGATCAACCGTTCATTGAAAATGAAGTATGGGCTACGTTAAGAGACATGAATGATGATAAAGCCCCTGGGCCTGATGGGTTTGGGCCTTCCTTCTTTAAATCGTTTTAGGCTATTGTGAAAAATGATATAATGAATATGTGCAATGATTTTTATGAAAACCTTAATCTCATATCTCGTCTCAATTATGCAAATATTGTGCTTCTGCCCAAATTTGCTGGCGCAAACTCTTTGTCTGATTTTCGTCCTATCAGTTTGCTTATTACCACTTTCAAAATTGTGACTAAAACTCTCGCAAATCGGCTTCAATCTGTCATCGCTGATCTCGTAGGTGCTGAAAAATCAGCATTTATTCTTGGATGAAACATTTCTGATTGCATTTCAGCTACACAAGTGGTAATCTCTTATTGTCACAATATGAAAATACCAGGTGTTCTCCTCAAATTAGACTTTTCAAAAGCATTTAACTTTGTTAATTGAGAATTTGTTCTGCAAATTTTTAAACATAACGGATTTTCTCAACGTTGGTGTAATTGGATCGAGGGTATTCTTACAACAAGTCATTCTTCAGTTTCAATTAATTGTGATATTGGGGGTTTATTTAAATCAAGTAGAGGTTTGAGGCAAGGGGATCCCTTATCCCCTCTGATTTTTGTATTAGTTGCTGATGTTTTTAACCAAATGGTTAAAAGAGTTATAGCCAACAATTACTTTGAAGGGATTCATCTGCCTAATTCCTCTCTGTCCATTTCCAACCTTCAATTTGCAGATGATACAATCATCTTTTCCTCTCCTAATTTAAATCAAATTTCTGTCTCAAAGTTGTTCTCTATACTTTTGAGATTATCTCTGGCTTGTCAATCAATTTCTCCAAGAGCTCGATAATAATGTTAGGTGAGGCTGATTATCTTGGTTCTTCTATCTCATCCATCTTAAACTGTCCTGTCGATAAGTTCCCTATTAAGTATTTGGGAATTCCTCTTAGACCCACCAAACTACACAAATTGGATTGGATACCTCTTATTCAAAAAATTGAAAGGAGATTATCTTCATGGAAGGCGAATGCTCTTTCTTCAGAAGGTCGTTTAGTGTTGGTTGAGGCTGTCTTATCAGCAATACCAACTTGTTGGATGTCTATCCATAAATTTCCTAGGTGGGTAATTTCAAAAATTGATTCAATCAGAAGCACGTTCCTATGGAATCGGAACAAGGTTAAAAACTAGTTAATTGGCAAACTTCTTGCTTACACACTAGTCAGGGAGGTCTGGGTATCATTAACCTTTATGATTTTAATTTGGCTCTTTTATCTAAATGGCTTTGGAGAATTGTTACTCCTGGTTCTTTCCTATAGAAGAATTGGATTCTCTCTCTCTACTATTCTAACAATCCTCATCTTGTTTTACACTCCTCTCCTCCTATCAAATTTTCTCCTTTCTGTCTGCGTTATTTCATGGTTACCTTGCATTAAAAGCTTGTTTCAAGTCAAAGTGGGTAATGGGGACTCTTGTTTATTTTGGTATGGTATTTGGCATGGTCATATTCCTCTCCATCAGGTTTTCCCTATGCTTTTCCCTCACATTTCTAATGGACTCTCCACTGTTGCAAATTTGTTGCATTTGGGTCCTTCTGCATTGTGTCCATCTTCTATTTTTAGTGTGCATGTTCTGGATGAACTACTTCTTGCATCCAGACTGTTAATAAACTCATATCTTTCCTCTAATGAAGACAGTTATTTTTGGGCTTTGTCTCCATCAAAAGGTTTCTCAGTCGCTTCGGTGTATAAATTCATTAATTTCTCTAGAAGGTTATTTTCTTTTCCAAGAATCTGGAAGGTTCATCTACCCACTATGATTCTATTCTTCAATTGGTGTTTGATACATGGTAAAATAAACAAAAGGGCTAAGTTGCATAGACTTAACTTGATTGAGGACTCCCGTTGTGTTCTTTGTTCTATTCATGTTGAGACAATTGATCATCTTTTCCTGAATTGTGATTACTCATTTCCTGTCTTAGCAGCCACTAGTTCGTTTTTACTTGGCTTTATTCCTGAGATTAATTCAGTTATTGATCACTGGGAATTTTCTGATGCAAATACGGCTAGAGATTCATTCTTTGCAGTTTTCTGTTGGTGTTTATGTAAACAAAGAAATGCTAGGATATTCAACAAACCACTGAATAGCTTTAGAGGATTATGTAATCTTATAATTCATGGAAAAAGAGAAGAAGACGATTATGGAAAAAGAGAAGAAATAAACTGAATTATGGAAAAGAGAAGAAATAGCTTTTTCCAATAATCGTAGCTTTTGGTTAATGTATGATCAGTTTATTTATTCTCTTGTGCTATGGATTGTCTCTCTTTTTGTTGTGGTAATGTGGGTTGTGGTGATGTTTATTATGGCAGTACTTATTGTATTATTATTACTCTTTTGATATTAAACTTAGCGTTACCAGTTAGGCTTGTCAATTGGGTTATATAATTATTTATATTACGTCTAATCGGCTGTGTAGTTACGCGCTACACATCCGTCTTCCTTAAAAAAAAAATCCCAATTTTTCTCTTCCATTAGAAAAATATACTTCACCAGTGTAACACCCCACCTCCGTTAAGGTCACTCACAAAAGGAATGCCTTAACTTTGGTGGAGCATTTTAGTAAACAGAACGGAAACTTACAAGACAGATAAAACAGTACTTGAAATTTTTTAACTTTATTACAGCGGAAACAGAAATCAATATGGTTACATCCTTTCAAATCTCAGAATTCAAGTACAAAATATCAGTCTTGTACAAAAGCCTTCAAAATGCATGGTTTAAAATCATAATCATTATAGAACGGAAGCTATACAGAGCCAAGCCATACTTTAAGCACTTCAAGCAAAGAGAAATCCGGATCAAGCTAAAGTATTCCCTCCTTGGATAACCTGGGGGGGGGGGGGAAACGGAAGAAAGGAGGCGAAACAACAAGGGTCAGACAAAAAGTCTGGCAAGTCCAGTGACTTTCAACATATGAATAGATAATAATAATATGACATGAACATAAAACTGAATGAGAGATAACTGTAACAGGTGTAGCAGATATAACAGAAGAACAGAATGACATAAACTATTGCTTTACACTTCTCTGCACTAATACTAGTATAACAGAATTAGGTGTCACCCTAATGTCTAAACTGAAACAGAAACGGGTATAGAATAATTTCCACCGAAACAGAATGCTAATAATGGGCCTTTACCACCCGATCAGAAACAGACAGAAGCAGAATGCAGATAATGGGCCTTTACTACCCGAACAGAAACAGAAACAGATTAATCCCTATGGGAACAGAATGTAGAATTAGGTGTACACTAGTAATTGGGCCTTTACCACCCGAACAGACGGTACCACGCAGAAACAGACAGGTGTTGCCACCCAATAGAAACAGACGGTACCAACAAAAACAGACAGAACTAAGTGTACCTAAAACCCTACCCCAAGCGATCGGCTCCCTAATACATAAATATCCTGTGTCGGCCCCACAGTAGGGTGTATCACTCCCTAAAGTGACAACCAATTGGCACAGACCTATTTACAGATGTCACGGCGTCTTACATCCTCAGAGGCAGACCGGGATCCATGCACGCACATGACCCGGTTGGAACGCACCATCAACACCCCTCGCCATTATCAGAATGAACCACTTATAATTAGTTCAGTAAGCGTGCCCGGACCCTACCTACTGTTGGGTCAAAGTTTTGATACCAGAAAGGGTTACTGACTAATATGGGTCCCAAACAACAGATGACACAAGTAATTCCCCTCCTAACCTTGTGTCCCCAGACTAACAGATCTCAGATTAACTTGTTTACAATTTCAGACATACAGAATTCGGATTTACTAGTTCATAGATTAAGTTAACAAGTATTCAGACTAACAGATCAGATGTACAGATTTTTCAGATTTGTCTAACTTTGTATTGGGCTTACAGATTCATGGACGGGTTTACTACACCTATTAATCCAGTTGGTTTAACCCTATTTCCCCCAATATGTTTTAGACGTCATTCTTATCTTAGATTTGCATTAATTAATTATTAATGCCCAGACCTCTCACATTAGGTCGCTAGCTTGTGGCCACTGGATGGGCCGGGCGGTTCCGGGCAGACTTCTGCCACTAGCCAGACCTAGCCTCATGTCTTAAGCAGGTTATGACTAACTTCTCACATTAGAACCAATTGTTTGCGGCCACTAGATGTGCCGGGCGGTTCCGGGTAGAATTACGCGGCAAACTCATTCTAACCTCGAGTTAGTCACGTTTATCTTTGCGGCCAATTAATTAATAATTTACCGTTTATGCGCACGCCCAATATATATGCCAATTCAGATTATATCAATAACAGGATGATTATATCAACACAGCAGATAACAGATTTTAGCAGATAACAGATTTTCCAGATTATATGACTTAACGGATTTAGCAGATTTAGTAACTTAGCAGATTTTGGCATATAACAGGTTAGGCATCTAAACAAATAAATTTAACAGATTTAGGCATTTCAACAGACAAATTTAACAGATTAGACACTTCAATCTAATTAGCAGTCTAGGCAATATAACAAAACTAGCAGTTTAGGCAACTTGGCAAATTAGCAGATTTAGCAAATTTAATATTTCTAAAGGTTCTATTTACATTCCTTGCCTAATCATAAATTAGGCCTAAATTCATATGCCTACATAATTGTCATGATTCACAACATGAACATATACTCCATGTTTGCATAGATTTACATAGCGCAGAATATGGACATAATTTACCATATAAATTATACCAAATATAACCGTTAATTACAATGCATGCCATATATCCAAAAATCCCTATTTAGGTGTAATCGCAATAATAGATATCCTAATTAATGTAAATCTTTACACCTATGTTTCCATATCTTCTTCTTTTTAAGTCATGAATCATTATGCAAACTATACCCAACAATCTAAATCTTTAAATCATATCTTCTAAAAATCAGATCTTGACTTTTATATGCATTTTGTCCAAAGTCTCAAATCATATGTAATCTTACAATGGTTCCTCTCTTCTTTTATCACAGAATATGCATAGGTCTAAAACTAGTTTACAACATATGCTTATTTTTCTAATTAATTACAGATCTAAATAACATATGTTCATTTCTCTAATTAGTTACAGATCTAGATTACAACGTACACTATGCATACAACATATATAAATTACATGTTTACAGTCAAATTCATGCATCCAATCCCAAGTCATATGTCAATATATTTTATGCCTCAGATCTAAATTCATACGTTCAATTCAGTCTTGTCAAATTTTGCATCATTCATTATTTGTCCCAAAATTTGCGTTCATACGTTAATCTCTTATGAGATTAGGCACAGGCTCGTGGTAGCCTGGCTATAGACACAGAAAGGAAGCAGAAAGGGATACAGAACAGTCACAGAAAAACCAGATCTGATAGATATACAATCTCAGATTCAGATTTAGAAGCATATCAGAATTATAATTAATGTTTATAGCAGAAAATAACTGTACTTGCCTTGATTGGATTAAAGAAAGAACTTTAGTTGTTGCAGAATTTTTGCAGAAGCTTCAATCTCTAATTTGAATTGAGTTGCTTAGGTTGATGTTGATTAGCTTCTAGTTTTGATTTCAGCAGAGTAGCGACGCCATTTTTATTTTTAATTTAGAACAGAGGTAGAGTGGAAGCAGAATAGAATTGTGTGCAGAGAAGGCTGGGTTTGGGGCTGTTTAAATAGGTTTAGGCAGACAAATCTATACAGAAAACGAGACCAGATACATCAGAACGCACCCAGGCATAAAAGCAGATTCGGAGGCAGGTCGACCCCCAGGTCGACACTAGGGTCGACTCTAGGGTCGACCCCCTGGGCCAGGTCGACTCTAGGGTCGACTCCCCGGTCGACCTTGTCTGTGCTGTTTAATTTTTTTCTGAACTTTGGAAGGCCATAACTTGGTCATATGGACTCCGATTTACGAAATTTCAGACTCTATTTCGCGTATTTTTCCGAGACGAACTCAATGGCACAGCCCGTTTCCCTTGATTCTGATTTTATATTTTAATTATACTCAGATTTGTAATTCTTAAGTTTACAGAAAATACGGGGTGTTACATTCTCCCCTCCTTAAAGGATTTCGTCCCCGAAATCTTCAAGTTAGGAAGAATGTGTCCTACCATCCAATCACTCATCTACTCAGTCAACAACCACAAGCATCCATTGTCCTTAGAAATTTCTAGTGCTGTATGAACATTTGCAAAAGTGTGTGTATATGTTCCTTATCTAATGCAAAGATCAGGCGGTCTACTGATTCAGTTGACCTCCTTAATGCGAATTATGTCAGTGCCATGAGTCCAATATGTATGCAATTTTCCTATTGGATACATATCATTTCTATATGAGTGCACAACCATCCACTCATATGCAACATCCATGTGCTGATTCAACCATTTTGCATCCATAAAAATTTAAAATGCTCACACATCCATATGCAGTATGAGAGTGTTTTCGAGCCGATCTAGTGCCTAGTGTGTGTGTATGCGTCCACGAGAAACCGCTAGCAACCACTTGTATCCACTTGCAACCATCAAACATAACATGTCTCAAACAAATGTTTACACCCATTAGGATTCCTATCTATAAGTTGAACACTCGATCGATAGGATACAGTCGAGTGATGGAAGCGAGTATAGATAAAACAAAAACTTGATTCCTATCAGACATTGGTTGAGAAAATAATTCCCCTAAGGGTCAACCCCGAAGACCGAAATCAACATCAGATTGACACCCAGAGGGTTACCCTCTTTAGACAATGTCAAAACTGGAAATCTTATCAGAAGTATTCAGATATTTACAGACTACTGGTACAGATCAGGTTCCTTAATGATTCTTCGGAAGCTAAGAATGATAAAATCATATCCCACAAAAACTCAGAATATATGCGTCATATTTGACGCCTAACACAGATATCCCTCAAACCTTAACTTAAAACAGATGAGTAATACCCTTTATGGGTCTGAGTCTACAGCAGAATCGGAAACAATACTAGTATTCAAGTGCAGAGTATCAAGTACAGAATCAGAAAGAGTCTTAACTCCATAACTAGATAAGAAAATTAAACCTTCTACAGAAACTTTCCCTATTTCTATCCTATCCACTAGCCTTGAGAGTGTTTGCCTGCCCTCCAGAAGTTGGTCCTGTCCTCTGTCCTTGCCTTCGTTCCTTCGGGCAGTCCCTAGTAAAGTGCCCCATCTCACCACAGTTGAAGCAAGCACCCTCCCCTTCCTCTTTCGGTAATCCTTATTCAGATGAGTCGAGCTTCCATAAGTAAAACACTTTCCTCCTCCTTATCTTCAAACTTTCCTTCCTTCTTTTGTGTTTCCCTTTTGCCTCCATTGTGAACTAAGTCTATATGAGTTTCTCACCTTTGGGTTGTGCTCCTTAGCCAAACCTTATCATTCTCATCTTTACTATCCTTGTGTAACATGTTGACCAATCCCTCGAAAGCTGCCTCCATCGCCCGGAAAAGTCCTTTAAAGCTCTAAAGAAAACTAGCCGCAGGTGAAACTACTACAGCTATCGATGGAAGTCGGGCACTACTTTGCCCTTCGACGAGGTTACCTCCCAGAAAACCGGGAGCCCTAGAGACTCAAGAAAGAAGGAAACAAGGATTCAAGCAGAGGATCAAAAGATAGATATATGGCTTAGGGGACTATGTTTTTCAAAATAAGCTTTACTTTTGAAAATACTTCCTTTTCAAAACCTTAATGAAAATAGTTTTCAAAAATTCTTTATCAAATCTGGTAACCTTCGGCTCTGATACCAAGTGTAACACCCCACCTCCGTTAAGGTCACTCACAAAGGGAATGCCTTAACTTTGGTGGAGCATTTTAGTAAACAGAACGGAAACTTACAAGACAGATAAAACATTACTTGAAATTTTTTAACTTTATTACAGCGGAAACAGAAATCAATATGGTTACATCCTTTCAAATCTCAGAATTCAAGTACAAAATATCAGTCTTGTACAAAAGCCTTCAAAATACATGGTTTAAAATCATAATCCCCATAGAACGGAAGCTATACAGAGCCAAGCCATACTTTAAGCACTTCAAGCAAAGAGAAATCCGGATCAAGCTAAAGTATTCCCTCCTTGGATAACCTGGGGGGGGGGGAACGGAAGAAAGGAGGAGAAACAACAAGGGTCAGACAAAAAGTCTGGCAAGTCCAGTGACTTTCAGCATATGAACAGATAATAATAATATGACATGAACATAAAACTGAATGAGAGATAACTGTAATAGGTGTAGCAGATATAACAGAAGAACAGAATGACATAAACTATTGCTTTACACTTCTCTGCACTAATACTAGTATAACAGAATTAGGAGTCACCCTAATGTCTAAACTGAAACAGAAACGGGTACAGAATAATTTCCACAGAAACAGAATGCTAATAATGGGCCTTTACCACCCGATCAGAAATAGACAGAAGCAGAATGCGGATAATGGGCCTTTACAACCCGAACAGAAACATAAACAGATTAATCCCTATGGGAACAGAATGTAGAATTAGGTAGTAATTGGGCCTTTACCACCCGAACAGACGGTACCACGCAGAAACAGACAGGTGTTGCCACCCAACAGAAACAGACGGTACCAATAAAAACAAACAGAACTAAGTGTACCCTAAAACCCTACCCCAAGCGATCGACTCCCTAATACATAAATATCCTGTGTCGGCCCCACAGTAGGGTGTATCACTCCCTAAAGTGACAACCAATTGGCACAGACCTATTTACAGATGTCACGGCGTCTTACATCCTCAGAGGCAGACCGGGATCCATGCACGCACATGACCCGGTTGGAACGCACCATCAACACCCCTCGCCATTATCAGAATGAACCACTTATAATTAGTTCAGTAAGCGTGCCCGGACCCTACCTACTGTTGGGTCAAAGTTTTGATACGAGAAAGGGTTACTGACTAATATGGGTCCCAAAAAACAGATGACATAAGTAATTCTCCTCCAAACCTTGTGTCCCCAGACTAACAGATCTCAGATTAACTTGTTTACAATTTCAGACATGCAGAATTCAGATTTACTAGTTCACAGATTAAGTTAACAAGTTTTCAGACTAACAGATCAAATGTACAGATTTTTCAGATTTGTCTAACTTTGTATTGGGCCTACAGATTCATGGACGGGTTTACTACACCTATTAATCCAGTTGGTTTAACCCTATTTCCCCCAATACGTTTTAGACGTCATTCTTATCTTAGATTTGCATTAATTAATTATTGATGCCCAGACCTCTCACATTAGGTCGCTAGCTTGTGGCCGCTGGATGGGCCGGGCGGTTCCGGGCAGACTTCTGCCACAAGCCAGACCTAACCTCGTGTCTTAAGCAGGTTATGACTAACTTCTCACATTAGAACCTATTGTTTGCGGCCACTGGATGTGCTGGGTGGTTCCGGGCAGAATTACGCGGCAAACTCATTCTAACCTCGAGTTAGTCACGTTTATCTTTGCGGCCAATTAATTAATAATTTATCGTTTATGCGCACGCCCAATATATATGCCAATTCAGATTATATCAATAACAGGATGATTATACCAACACAGCAGATAACAGATTTTAGCAGATAACAGATCTTCCAGATTATATGACTTAACGGATTTAACAGATTTAGCAACTTAGCAGATTTTGGCATATAACAGGTTAGGCATCTAAACAAATAAATTTAACAAATTTAGGCATTTCAACAGACAAATTTAACAGATTAGACACTTCAATCTAATTAGCAGTCTAGGCGATATAACAAAACTAGCAGTTTAGGAAACTTGGCAAACTAGCAGATTTAGCAAATTTAATATTTCTAAAGGTTCTATTTACATTCCTTGCCTAATCATAAATTAGGCCTAAATTCATATGCCTACATAATTGTCATGATTCACAATATGAACATATACTCCATGTTTGCATAGATTTACATAGTGCATAATATGGACATAATTTACCACATAAATTATACCAAATATAACCGTTAATTACAATGCATGCCATATATCCAAAAATCCCTATTTAGGTGTAATCGCAATAATAGATATATCCTAATTAATGTAAATCTTTACACCTAAGTTTCCATATCTTCTTCTTTTTAATTCATGAATCATTATGCGAACTATACCCAACAATCTAAATCTTTAAATCATATCTTCCAAAAATCAGATCCTGACTTTTATATGCATTTTGTCCAAAGTATCAAATCATATGTAATCTTACAATGGTTCCTCTCTTCTTTTATCACAGAATATGCATAGGTCTAAAACTAGTTTACAACATATGCTTATTTTTCTAATTAATTACAGATCTAAATAAAATATGTTCATTTCTCTAATTAGTTACAGATCTAGATTACAACGTACACTATGCATACAACATAAATAAATTACATGTTTACAGTCAAATTCATGCATCCAATCCCCATATGTCAATATATTTTATGCCTCAGATCTAAAGTCATACGTTCAATTCAGTCTTGTCAAATTTCGCATCATTCATTATTTGTCCCAAAATTTGTGTTCATACGTTAATCTCTTATGAGATTAGGCACAGGCTCGTGGTAGCCTGGCTATAGAAACAGAAAGGAAGCAGAAAGGGATACAGAACAGTCACAGAAAAACCAGATCTGACAGATATACAATCTCAAATTCAGATTTAGAAGCATATCAGAATTATAATTAATGTTTATAGCAGAAAATAACTGTACTTGCCTTGATTGGATTAAAGAAAGAAATTTAGTTGTTGCAGAATTATTGCAGAAGCTTCAATCTCTAATTTGAATTGAGTTGCTTAGGTTGATGTTGATTAGCTTCTAGTTTTGATTTCAGCAGAGTAGCGACGCCATTTTTATTTTTAATTTAGAAAAGAGGTAGAGTAGAAGCAGAATAGAATTGTGTGCAGAGAAGGCTGGGTTTGGGGCTGTTTAAATAGGTTTAGGCAGACGAATCTAGACAGAAAACGAGACCAGATACATCAGAACGCACCCAGGCAGAAAAGCAAATTCGGAGGCAGGTCGACCCCCAGGTCGACACTAGGGTCGACCCCCTGGGGCAGGTCGACTTTAGGGTCGACTCTAGGGTCAACCCCCTGGGGCAGGTCGACTCCCCAGTCGATCTGGTCTGTGCTGTTTAATTTTTTTCTGAACTTTGGAAGGCCATAACTTGGTCATATGGACTCCGATTTACGAAATTTCGGACTCTATTTCGCGTATTTTTCCGAGACGAACGCAATGGCACAGCCCGTTTCCCTTGATTCTGATTTTATATTTTAATTATACTCAGATTTGTAATTCTTAAGTTTACAGAAAACACGGGGTGTTACAACCAGCTCCTAACGTTTCTTGTTTCACAAAAATCCGATTCAAAATGGCTTCTGTATTTCCAGTTGAAGTTCAAATCGCCAAATCGCGAACTGCCACGCTATTTCGAGCTCGATTTTAATTATAATATATATTATACGTTCGGACTTCGTTTAAATAATATATTCGTCAATATAATTCAATATAAACTGAATTATATATTTTAAATTGTCCAGTTCGCATTATATTGTCAATTCAACAATTTCTGTTTATTCCATAATTTAATACATTATTTAATTATAATATTAATTAAATATTCACTATTATTTAATTTAACAACCATTAACCTCTCTGAATCGATATTTAAATAATTAAATAAATTAATTATTACCCGTAAAAATATGGGACGTTACGAGCATTCATCACAACATTCACAAATATTAACAAATATTCACAAACTTTCAAGCCAACAATCATTACCAGCATTCATAACCAACATTCACATGCTTTAAATCCATTCACAAACATCACCAGTCATCACCAGCATTCATCACCAGCATTCACACCAATCATCACCAGCATTCGCTACCATTCACAAACTCCACCAGCGAGTGTCAAAATGCAGCATAAAGTATCGTAAAGTAGTCATACATAAAAGGTAACTGAATATATACATACATAATACATAAATAATTTTCCACCAAGAGGCATGTTAATCTTCTTCTTCTTATTCTTCTTCTTCAGAGTCAGTGTCCATGTTAGAGCCATTGTCTATGTCAGAGTGACTGTAAGGGGATTACATGATCATTGATATATTCCAATTAGCACCTCATATAAATGATCATAGTTTTAAGAAGAAATGATTATTTCTAGATAAATAATCCACTGGTGATAATGTGTCGTTTTATGCTAATGTTCGTATAGCTACTTTCTAGTTGAATGTCAGTCATCTGGTTGTGTCTCATTATAGGGCTATTATAACCTTATATGTATGTATGTATGTGAGTGTGTGCACGCGTGGTTGTGTCTCATTGTATGGCTGATAAGGATAGAGCATAGTTGAATGAACTCTTTGTCTTAAACTTCTATTATATTTTGGGCTGACTATGATAGGGAGCATGTTATGCTGACTCCATATACTTTGTTGAGAAACTAATGGGTAAATTCATAATGTAAGCTATTATAACCATGTATGTATGTATGTGAGTGTGTGCCCGTGTGGTTGTGTCTCATTATAAGGCTGTTAAGGATAGAGCATAGTTGAATGAATACTTTTTGTCAAACTCTGATTATATTTTGGGCTGACTATGATAAGGAGCTTGCTATGCTGACTCCATATACTTTGTTGAGAAATTAATGGGTAAATTCATAATGTAGGCTATTATAACCTTGTATGTATGTATATGAGTGTGTGCATGTGTGGTTGTATCTCATTATAAGGCTGTTAAGGATAAAGCATAGTTGAATGAACACTTTGTGTCAAACTTCTATTATATTTTGGGCTGACTTTGATAAGGAGCATGGTATGCGACTTCATATAGTTTGTTGAGAAACTAATGGTTAAATTCATAATGTAGGCTACTGTAACCTTGTATGTACGTATGTGAGTGCGTGCATGTGTGGTTGTATCTCATTATAAGGCTGTTAAGGATAAAGCATAGTTGAATTAACACTTTGTAATTGTCTCATTATAATGATGTTAAGGATAGAGAATGGTTGTGTCTCATTATAACCTTGTATGTATGTGAGTGTGTGCATGTGTGGATTAACTAAAAGAAACTGGAGATGGAAGTAAAATTTACATATGATCACAAAAAATGGTACCGCAGGTTCCTCCCTATTGCCCACAAACAGAAGTTCAGGCCTTGTCCCAGGATGAGCATGGGTACAACGCTGAACCCTAATGAGGTAAACCTTGTTGTCGAATCGAGCAGAAGTATTCTCTGAGCCGATGCCTTCATAAAATTCCATTTTCAGGTATAATGATCTATGGTCGATTCGAGACCAACGACAGTCATCAATTTCACACACATATCCCATTGGTGTCATTAATTCTTTAATTTCAGGAACATTTTTCTTCAGGAACTTGGGAAAGCCAAAAACTCTAGCCTATGATTCTGCCTCAAACTCTGGTTCAGGCTCAAATTCTTCACCAGACTGTTGTTGCATATAAAAAGCACCTCCACATTTTGTAAGAAGTTTCAACATGAGCGCATGATAACTCTTACTGTAAAATGTGCACGTTAGTAGTAAAGAGTTATTGGGTATAAACCGTATAGGCCACTCATCATGCCCCAGACCCAGAGTATGCCTAAGCGTGAGATGCACAATTTCGTAATTCCAGTGTCCCGTAAGAACAGTGGCATTGATGCATACTGAAGAGTCCTCAATTGTTTTTTTTGAAACTTTTGATAGAGTTGGAGGTTTGTTTAGGAGTTGAAGATGTAGATGACAATATGGTTCTGAACCTTGAAAGGATATGAAGTGACACACTGTATGTGGCAGTAATATGCGAACTGGAATTTTTTTTCTCAGAAGACGAAGCATATTGAAATTGCTTATTTGTTAGGCTTGGCTGGCATGAGTGACCGATCACTAATGGTCAGTAAGTCAATTGTAGTAATTATGTTCATAACATTTTATTAAGAAAACCAATGGCCATTCCATGCCCCCATTTATCAAATAACTTGTTATCACATTTCAGGTGCATATTTAATTCTGGAAGGCAGAGGGATACATTTTGCAGATGTGACACACACACACACACACACACACACACACACACACACACACACACACACACATATATATATATATTCGATGCCACCCTGTTGTATAGGTACATACATATATATTTCCTATTGCAATTAGATTGCTGCATATATATGATTCATATATATAAATGAGTAATAAATTTTGCAGATGTGGACACAAGCGTACATGTTCAAAATGCGCTAATGAATTAGCCCGGAATGGAGGATAATGTCCCTTATGCTGTGCACCTATTCTTGAAGTAGTTTGAGCTTACTATATACAATAAAGAAAACAGTGTTGCTAATTTTTGAGTTTTGATATTTGGATAATTAAAACAATTGCCTTGGATGAGTTTCTTGTACAAAACCTGTATTGCAAAAATTTTAATTAAAGCATTGTATTTGTTATCTTCTAGTGTAGCATTTTCCTTCTTATACTGTTGCGTTAGCTTTTATTGATATTGCAGTGGGGTTGCATTACATATTGCAATGGTGTTGCATTAAATTAAATATAATTAATTACCCACCGCACATGGACCCCACAGCTAACGTGGATAGTTGGTGTGGCATGACATATGGGCAGCTGACATGGAGAGATAACGTGTCGTGTGACACGTAGACAGCAGACGTGGAAAGCTGACGTGGCCCCACTGGAAGCCAGGCCCTAACTAATGCTTAAGGCAATGCTAAATAGTGTCGCATTATGTGCAAATAGTGTTGCATTACGGCTATAATGCAACACTTTCTTTCCATGGCAGTAGAGGGGAAAAAGCGTTGCCTTAGAGGGCTAAGGCAACGTCCGCAGATGCCATGGGTCCCTGGTGTTGCCTATTTGAAAAAAGGGCCTACGGCAACACTTTTTTGATCTACGGCCACAACAAAATAGCATCGAATATGACCACTTTTGTAGTAGTGAGGTCAATCTTCTCGGATGTTTCTCTAACCATATCTAATCCAACTAATAATCTTTCTGTAGATTCCCACCAACAAGTTGGTGATCTACAGGGTCGTTCGTACAATGCTTCGAAGGGTGCTATGCCGATGCTAGCTTGATAAATGTTGTTATAGGAAAACTCTAATAAAGGAAGATGTTATTCACAAGTCCCTCCGAAGTCTAGGATACACAACCTTAAAAGAACTTCAAGAATTCTATTCACAATCTTCGTCTGCCCATCGGTCTGTGGATGATAAGCGGTGCTCAACCACAACTATGTACCTAATGTTTCTTGCGAGCTCCTCCAAAATTTAATGGTGAAGATGGGGTCACGATCGATCACGATTCTTGAAGGTACTCCATGAAGACGAACTATCTCTCGGACATAAATGACTGCCAACAATGATATCGTCCTCTTACTCTTAACTGGAATAAAGTGAGTGCTCTTAGTGAGTCTATCTCCACCACTCAGATACTGGTGTTGCCTTTCTTCGATCTAAGAAAACCATCTATGAAATTCATAGAGATGCTTTCCCATTTACATTGCGGAACTTCCAAAGGATGAAGTAAGCCATCGGGTTTTTCTACTCAGCCTTAACTTGCTGGCAAACTAAACATTGAGAAACAAATTCGGCCACAACTTTCTTCATCCCAGCCTAAAAGAAAACCCTCTTCATGTCCCTATACATCTTGTCACCGCCTAGATGAATAATCATCTTAGAATGGTGGGCATCTTCTGGTACTGCCTTTATCAAGCTTCCAGTTTAAGGGACACAAAGCCTTCCATCTCGTCGCAACCACCCCTTTTCTTTTATGGAATATATACTAAGGTGGCTAGAAGTCTCCCCTTTGTTGAGATTATCCATGATGTCTAAAATCTGTGGGTCACCTTGCTGCGAAGCTCCTATCTGATCCATAAGAGTTGGTCGTATTTCTAGCAATGCAAACGAAACAGGCAAAATCTCGATGGACGGTATAAAATTAAAAGTTGATATGAACTCAAGCTCTTCCTCTCCACAAACAGAGGACTTAAGGCTATCCTCTTCCAACTTAGCGTATCTGCCACCACATTACCCTTGTCAGGGGTATAAGAAATCTCAAAATCATTAGAATCTAGGAACTCCATCAACTGTTATTTCCTTAAATTAAGATCCTTCTACGAGAATAAGTACTTGAGAGATTTATGATCGGTATATAACTCGAAGTTCTATCCAAGTAAATAACGTCGCCACGTCTTAAGCGCGAATACTATGGCAGCTAGCTCAAGATCATGGGTAGGGTAGTTCTACTCATAAACTCTCAACTGTCTACCCCCATAAAACATTACTTTCCCTTCTTGCATCAGAACGACACCAAGCGATTATACCACATGCATTAGTGTAAACGATAAACAGTTTACTTCCATCGGGAAGGGTCAAGACTGGGGCTATTGTCAGAGCCCTCTTATGTTGTTGGAAAGCAACATCACAATCTATATCCCATGAAAACGCCAAATTCTTCTTTGTCAACCTGGTGAGTAGGGTTGATTTATTCGTGAAGTCCTTAATAAACTTCCTATAATAACCTACCAACCTAAGAAAGATTCTCACCTCTGTTGCATTTTTAGGAATTTTCCAATCTTGCACTACAACCACCTTTGCGGGATCTACAGTTATCCCTTCTTTGGAGACCACATGCCCTAAGAATCTTACCTCTTTTCTCCAAAAATGGCATTTGGAGAACTTTGCCTTAAGCTAATATGCACGGAGGGTTTTCAAAACTACTCTCAAATGCTGGGCATGCTCTTCTTTTCTTTTGGAAAAGATTAAGATATCATCAACAAAGATCATGACAAATTTATTTAGAAACTCCCGAAACACCCTACTTACCAGATCAACAAAATAGGCTGGTGCATTTGTCAACCAAAAAGGAATAATTAGACATTCAAAGAAACCATCTGGAATTCTAAAAGTGGTCTTATCTATGATGTCATCAACCACCCTCAACTGACGAAACCCCATGGCCAAGTCTAACTGAGAAAATACCGAGGCACCAACAGGCTGATCAAATAAATCATGAATCCTCGGGAGCGGGTGCCTATTCTTCTTGGTGAGTTTATTCAATTCTTTATAGTCGACACACAAACAAAGCGAACCATTCGCCTTAGCTGCGAATACAACTGGGGCACCCCATTAAAATATGCTTCGTCTGATAAACCCTTTCTTAAGTAGCATCCCTACTCTGCTTACTTAGCTTTTTCCTTTCCCACGGAGCCATATGACGCACTGGTAATGCAAAATGCCTTTGCATTGTCCACCAGATATATACGAAAGTCAATCTTGCGCCTCGGAGGTAAGCCCTAGACCTCCTAAAAAACATCTGAATGATATCGGACTATTGGAACAAATTAAAAATCATCTATGGATGCATCAAGAGACTCTAGGAAGCTAAGCATAACAGACCTTTGTGGGTCACAAAATATCTCGAGCATCCTCCTATGAAAAGTCAGAAGCCTAACGACCATCCTCTCACAATCTAGAATGGCACCGTACGTGGTAAGCCAATCCATTCCTAGAATCAACCCATAGCCCGTAAACCCGAGCACATATGCATTGCACTCAAACTCGATGCCTAACATAGATATTTTCAAACCCCTAAAAATCATAGATAAATGAGCCGAACCACCAATGTGGTTTGAGACAACTATGGGATCCACCACCATACTAGTAATTAAGTGAAGAGATTCAACCACAGAACTAGATATAAATGAATGTGAAGCACCTGAATCAAAAAAGTGTTCTAATAGGACGGTTTGAAAGAGAAATTAAACCTTCCACAGAAAATTTTCTACCTTTATTAGTAGCACTGATCGCGAGAGCATGCACCTGCCCTCCAGAAGTTACTGCTCTTTGACCTTGTCCCTGTGATCCATGTTTCTTCAGGCACTCCCTGGCAAAGTGTCTGACCTCTCCGTAATTAAAGCAAGTGCTCTTCCTTCTTTTACAGTCTACGACCAAGTGACCCTCTGTCCCACAACTATGACATTTCCTCTTATCCTTAGCCTTGTCATTCTTTCAACTTTTCTTTTGCTATTGTTATTGTTGTTGTCGTTGCTCCTTCTTGGGCCACACCTTCTTATTTTGCGTTATTTCCTCAGCCTTTACTTACTTCTTTTTTCCCCTGTCTTCCTCATCCATTAGGTCCATATCGATATGCTTTTCAAAAGTGGCTCCTGTTGGAATATGAGACATGGGTAACCTATGAAGGGGTTCATTTAGCCCTTTTGCAAACCGCAAAGCCTTCTTATGCGGAGTATCCACCAGTTCCAACCCAAACCTTACTAGTTGGTCGAGTTTGTTGAAATGTTCTTTAACCGTCATATTCCCTTGTTTAAGTGCTAAGAACATCTACATCTGCATGCTTTTTTCAGGTTAGGAAAGAAATTTCATTTCTAATCTTTGTCTAATATCATCCCACGTTTCCACCGGACGTCCAGCTTGTGTAACCTCCCACCAGAATGAGGCTTGTCTTTTAGTAGCCAAGCAACTAACTGGATCTTCTTTCTATCTTCTACTTCAAAGACTATGAACAAGTCCTTGGTCTCCTTGAGCCAATTCCGCACTTCTATGAATGTCCCGTTCCCATGGAATGGCTTCCCTCCCATAGCATGGGAATCTTTGTAGATCTTAGCGAAATTGTCTACTCTTGGAGGAGGAGGAGGAGGAGGAGGGATGAATAGTGCAGCTAGGGAAGGAACGTCAGTTTGACCATCGGCAGGCACCGTGGCCTCTAGATACCTATCGAAACATCTGGGTATCGTAATGTCCTCTGGAATGTTTGGTTCCCCAGACATGCTGAAAAGAAATAGGAAGAGATTCAGACAAAGGATCAATAGAAATTACATATGGCTTTGGGAATATATTTTTCCAAGCAGACTTTTCTTTTTGAAAATGCTTTCTTTTAAAACCTTTCTGAAAATAGTTTTCAAAAACTTTTATCCAATCCGGTAACCTTCAGCTTTGATACCAAGTGTGACATCTCACGTCCGTTAATGTCACTCAGAAAGGGAATGCATTAAGTTTCGTGAAGTATTATAAGTAGACAGAACAGAAATATTACAAGACAGATATAAAAGCAACATCGGAATTTAATTTTTTTATTTCAAACATAAATCATAACATCATGGTCCAAAATACCATAATCTGAAAAATACATAAAACCCATTACAACAATATCACTTCTGTCTTTCACCATCAGAGTACATAAATACTTAAAAAAAAAATATAATTCCCCAAAAAGAGACAAAGCCATGATAGGATAAGAACTTGAGCCATACTTCGAAAGTAGCTCCTGGCAAGATGATAACCGAGTCGTGACTAAGCCTGAGTGTTCCCTCCCTGGGAACCTAGGGAGGGGGGAAACAGAAGAAAGAAGAGGAAATAAAAAGTCTCAGACATAAAGTCTGGTGAGTCTAGTTACTTTTAGCAAGTAAATAAATAAAAGTAACATGATAGGCATATAAAGTGGATAAGAGAGATTACTACATAAACGGCAGGTGTGACAAGGTAGACAAGATAAGGTGTACACGCTTCCCTGATGATTACTCTGCACTATTGCTAGTGTAACCAAAATGAGATGATCCCTTCCACTAAAAGGTGGTTGACTTAGGCATACATCCAATTGTATCTAACTGCTACCCTAATCGATCAGCTTCCTAATCAGCGTAGATACTCTGTGCCAGCCTCAGCGTAGGATGTATCACGTCCTAAAGTGGAAACCCCTCACTAAAATGCATAGTCCCATATCTACAGGTGTCACGGTCGTCTCATCCCCTCTGCCCGGCTCATGCACGCACATGGCCCGGTCGGCTTGTGCCGCCCATATCGTCCTCTATATTTGGATCTCTCACAATCAGTCCAGTAAGCGTGCCCCTTCTCCGACCTAGTTCGGAGTACATGATTGATACCTACCCCGGCTTACTGGATGAAACGGTTCCCACACAATATGATACCAACTTTCCCCTTTGTCTGTATCCCTTATTACGTTTTCCATTCGATTGTGTATACCAATAGGTGTCTTTAGTTACATATCTTTATTATTCCCATCAGTTATGTATACCACTAGTTGTCTTTAATTACATAACCCCCAATTTGTTAGGTTTCGAGGGCCTATATTTAGATATTACCCACCTATCTCGTATATACTTAACTTAACCTCCCAAATTTACTTAAAACCTTATTCATGTTCATGATCACACAATCCTTATGGATTCCACCAGGTTAAGTATTTCAATTACTACCATATTTTCATTTATGGTTACAATGGACTAGACCTCCCATATTAGGCCTACAGCTCGGGGATGCTGGATTTGTCGGTCGGGTCCGGGTAGACTTCTTCGACAAATTGGGCCTAACCTCGTGTCTTGGCGTGATTCTTATTTGTGCACGTATACCTCTCACATTAGGTTCAACATTAGTGGTCGTTGGATATGCCAATCAGGTCCGGGCAGACTTCCACATTAATGCAACCTAACGTCGTGTCATAAGTGCAATTACAATTTCTAATTGCAATCCTAGACATTTATTATTAATCAATTAACCAGACCTATGCCGTTGTAGGTGTTAATGCCCATTTACCCAATTATAGAATTATATGTCCTATTCATGTTTATAAGCATTATTCAAATTATGCCAATACTTATCTTTTTCCCCCGTTCCCTAACTAGCGCATTCACATAATTTGCGGCATGCCTAGGCTAAATAATATCCTAGTCATAAACGATAAAATGAAAGGTGATGGGAATATAACAAGAGTGAAAGTTCTAACATAACTGGCATAAATATATACTAACATAATGATAAGGTAAACATATAAGCATAGATCGGATGAACTTGTGGCAATTGACTAGTTGTAACATTGCAAAGGTGATAAGATAAGCATGAAAAGATCTAAATATTAATTTAGATGTCCAATAGGTTCAGATCTAATATGATAAACACAAGGGAATCTAAGTAATAGGCTAGATCTGATTAATAATTTAGATGTTCACATAATTCATATCTAATAGTTAAAAGCTGGTCTAACACAAATATGGTTTAAGATCCACCTCACAGAAAGCCAAAAAAGTTATAAAAGATCTGACAAGATAGAGATTTTGATCCAAGTTATAACCAATTTAGAATGTCATATGTTCACAATTTACAATGGATCCAGCATAATATAGGCATATGAACAAATGCAAACTATAGTCATATCAGCTTTACTTTTAAATATTTAAATCTAAAAGTGTATGGATCAAAAATGACTCAAACACCAATGGTGTGAAATCACAATTCAAAAATTATGGGTAGAAATTAAAAGGGACACAATCGGAAAATAAATGGAGAAAAACAAGTAAATTTTTATAGTGGTTCGATTCAACGTGAATCTACGTCCACTTTTCAATCACTTTTCATCATTATGGAAAGAATTAGAAATTTTATCATCTCATACATCGCACTTATTAGACTTGAGCACTTTTGTGATAATTCTCCACTTTTTGATCTCTTTTCGCTTTAGATCACACTTAGATTCGATAAGGAATGGATTGGATTGTGTAATTATATACCTTTCCTTGGTTCCATCATGAAAATGATTTTAGATCCATGCATTGAAGAGGAGCTAGGTCGGTTGGAGATCACTCGGAGTAGATCGGAGTGTGAATTAATGGTGCTTAAAGAAGATTAGGTCCATTCCATGTAGAAGGAAGAAGGAGAGAAGTTTGGCAGCTATTAATGAAGCTTTTAAAAGCTTTAGAATTGCGGAGGAATGATTTTGGTAGCCCTTCAGGGTAGTGGAATCAATGCCATGAATTGTGGAGCAAGGGGCTATTTACAGAAGAAGTTTGATGGTAGTGGCAGTCTCGTAATTATGGGGGGTAAAGTTTGGATCGGCCATAAACTTGGAATGGGTTAAAAGTTATTTATGGAAATGCCACTGGTCTACTGTACAGTTTTATATAGTTGGCATATCCTATATATTACAGTTCCGCCATCGCATTTGAACATGACCGATCCAAAATAAAGAATGCATCGATCCAAAAGAAAAGGGATGGATCGACCCATTTTCATGGCAATGTACTATTCCAGTTTAATCGAATGTACTATACCGATCCAATTTGTTCCACTTTGTTGTACTGTTGCCCACTTCATTTTAGTATACCGATCCAATAACAAATACAAAGCGTATCGACCATCTTTGTAGCCCTGACCCGGTTTGGCACAGTGCCTCTGCCTTTTTCTTAAATGTCCCGATCCAGTTTAGCACAATATAAGACTGATCCAAATTCCAATACCTACCCAAATTACGCCACGTGTTGCTACGATACCAACCTACACAAGTATGAATATGACTTCATATGTATTTGAAATCACCTGGCGCATGTAACCCACGTAAGTGTTAACCTATAGACATATTAACTAAGTTAACTTACCACGTTAACGTCATCCACGTTTCTATGATATAGCATAACTACCCTCATCTATACAAAGTTAGGGATTCTTCTTATAATTTTAACATATGCGTACCAAACTAAAATCATGTGGATGGCTTTGCATGTGTGAAGGTACCCTCACACTATGTAACGTTCATCAGCATAAGCAACATTATTTAAACTTTACATGCTCATCATTACATTACTGTTATGATCACACATATATATTAAATAATGTGGACTTATGCTCTTCAATACTTGATGCCGGTCCATGCACGTTTTACATATAACAATTACTTTATGCTGTTGTATCATATGTTAGCTGATCTCGCCCAAAATATAAATGAGGTCCATGCAAAAATGAATGTATTGACCACTTTTGTTCCATTACTTCATGTGTAAGAACGCCATCACATCGTTTACACGCTGACCCATGTATATTTGAATGGTATTAATGTAGGTGATGGAGCCAATCTTTGCATTACATCATTTGTTGTGTATTTATCCATACATACTTGTGCATGGTTCAATCTTTATAAAACAGTTGCTTTATGCAAACTTTGTTTAACTTGTGACTTATTCGTGTTTTAGGTATTGATCTGCGCATTTTCATTTTAAGGTCGATCTGCCAAACACACTGGTGCCGACCCAATCAGTGTCGTTGTAACCGCCCGGAAAATCTGAGACAGTTTAAAAATTTTAATTTGGCTAATTTTGTGGATTTTTAATATTTAAAATAAAATATTTTAAATAATAATGACGAAAAGTATGTTTGAATCGATGTTTGAAAATAAATATAATTATTTTTAATTATAAGCAAGGCCTGAAATGGCGCGGTAGTTTCAAATTTGGAATTCAAACTTTGACCGACTGTACCGGGTGCAAAATAAAACGGATTTTAGTAAAACCAAAAATATTTAAATCTGTTAGTGAAATCTTTCTAATCAATCTGAAAAATCGATGTTTCATAGCGGGAGTCAAAAGTTATGGCCAAATGAATTTTCAGAAAGGTCACTATAGAGATTATATCGCCCTTGAAAATAAACATTTTGCAAACGACCTCAGAATTCGACGAAACCACTTTTGTTGGATCTGGGATGTTAAATTATTGCTATGTTTTAAATTCCACAATTTTTGAAGTTAATATGTGAGCGTGGAGAAGGGAAAATGTGTTTGGTTGATTTCAGTTAAATTGGATCAACCAGAAAATGGCCATTTTTCAAACGATCTCAGAATTCGACGAAACTATTTTTGTTGGGACCGTATCGTCAAAATATAGCTAGATTTATTTGTTTGGAATTTTTGGGATCAGTATGTGGCCCCGGCAAATTGAAATGTACGCACAAAGCAAATATTAAATGTTTTATATTTAATTTTAAGGAAAACTGACTGAAACAGTCGAATGGGCCTACGAAACATATCCCATTATGTTCGGAATGGAGGTATTTAGCTAGGGACGACATTCGTTAGGTTTGGATTGGAGTTCGTATGAGATAAGGGGTATTTTCGAATTTTTAAAAATATATAAATAAAAGAAAAAAATCATATTGGCCATCACAACCTTCTCTCTCCCCAACCTTCACTGCGCGACGACGGAAAAGGGTTCAAACCTTCTCTCCTCGATTCCTCTCAATCCTCTCAAAATTAGACCTGCATCCTGTTGGGGATTTTGTAGAGCTTGTCGAGATCTTCCAATCCATACCAAGTTAGATTTTTTTCATTGAGTGTATCGCTCGAATCAAAGCCATGAAGTCCGCCATTTGCAACTGCCGCCGCTGCTTCTTCTGAACATCGAACTGAAGGTGGTTGCCGGCGCCGGGAAGCTGGTTCAAAGCCTTACGCTGTGGTAAAGGCCGATCATCATATCGTTCCACGGATTGCACGAAAATCGCAAACCTAGTTATGAAGAAAACAGGAAGGCATATGGCCTTTATAATTTAAACTGTTCAATAGTACTTTAAAGCGCTACAGATTTGATTTTACAATAAAAATCATATCTTTTTGCTATGTTGACGAAATCCATTGAAACAAGAGATAGTGGACTCGTGTGGACGTGTTCTACATTTTAGAAGAGACCGGATATTTTTATGAGCCTTCTGCTATTGTTGGTTGAGTGGAACCCAATGTGAGATTTCTAAATTATAAAAGATTTGGAAAATAACGATTTATAAATTATATAGTTGATGTATGAGTTATATAAGCGTTGTACACCTCATGTATAAGCGTTGTATAAGTTGTATGTTCTATGTATAAGTTATATATGCGTTGTACAAATTATATATGCGTTGAAGTGAAGTGAAATGGAATTGAGATATACTTATATACGAATATATATACACACACACACACACACTCCCCTCGTCCACAGACCATGGATGATATTTATTGGTTGTGATATTGTTTGGATTATTGGTTGATGAGAAATTTGGTGAAAATCATGAATGATGGATTGTGGTTGAAAAATACCTGTTTGTGGTTGAGAATTATTTTGGATGAAACCACATAGGATTAGTTTGTGGAAAAGAAAAATAAACATGCTCGTCTGCGTACGAATTAGATGCATGAAATCCCCATTGTCAAAAACCACGAGGTTTTAAGGTAGAGCGAGGAGCCGTACTAGGGACGGTGCCGGTTTTAACTAACCTGCCATTATGCTGCCGAAATTTTCAATAATATTCATGTGTTAGAATTATTTTCATGTGTTGAAAAATATATTCATGTGTTGAATAGAAATTCATGTGTTGAATGAAGTTCATGTGTTGAATAAATTCTTTGAAAGATAAAAACAACATTTTTATTATATATATAGACTATATAAATTATTAGTATTTTAAATAAATTGTTTTAACACCAAAAATAACATTTTTACCTTATGTATGAACTATATAAAATAATCTTGTTTTAAATTAATTGTTTTACAATAAAAATCACATTTTTATTATATATATCAACTATAGAAAATATTCATGGGTTGGATAAAGGACTAAAATGATAAAAAAAACATATTTTTTATCGTATGTGTGAAGTCAAAAATATTCAAGTGTTCAGTATATAGATTGATCAATAAAATCTACATTTTTATTGTGAAAACGAAGTGCTAAAAGTATATTCATGTGTTGAATACATATTTTGATGATAAAAATATCATTTTTATCAAATATATAAAGTGACGATGGTTTTGAAATCGAAGAATGAATTATATTTATATATATTCATATAAATATAATTAAATTAAATCGAATAACGACGCTGCAGTTCGTATTTTTAAATCGTAACTTCAAACGATTGTATCGGGAGATCCGACCGTCAGAACCCAAAACTAAAATGTTGGATTCATTTTAAAAAGATATTCCTAATGATATAAATTTTTTGAAGATCCAACGGTTTGATTTTCAGATATGTGTAAATCAAATCTGAAGAAAAACAGCGCCACAGCCGCGTTATGGCCTGAAGCATCGTTTGAGTGAATTGGCTATTTTTAAATAAATAAAAATAGCAATAAATTGTGATAAAATATTATAAACGATATGGAATGGTAATAAACCGAATTTGCTCGGTTTATGTGATATTTGATGGTTGAATGTGTTTGGCATGAAAATTACATTAAAGAACAGAATTAGTGATATTGAGTAATTTAACCATTGAAATGAATTGATTTGAAATTCTAAATATACGTGAATTATTTGAAAAGGTCGAATTAATTCTCATTTCAAATAATTGATCGATGATTGAAAGTCGAAGATATGAAGACGGTGCAAGACCGATGATCTTCACGTCGAATGGAGGGGTGCTACTGATGCTCATGATAGGAGTAGAAGTGGCTGAAATAGTAGCCGTCCGGATGTACATGTTGATTGTACGGATATGCGAGGTATTGAGTGCCTCCGATTTCGTTCAGACCCAGAACGAACTTGTAAATGGACTGTGTGTCTGACATTGGATTTTGTTCTGTGCTGATTGATCTCTATTTAATATATATCTGTTCGGCGGCGGAGAATTTATTCTCTTGCTTAACGCCCTTCTCTGAGACGTACGAGCTCAGAGGTTATATATCGATAGAAATCAATCTCATGGAGTAAATTGCCTGTGTGGCACGCCTAAGTGGCAGATGATCAAGGCTTCTGTTGAAAAGCAAAGTCTTGTGGTTGATGATCAAAGCACGGTCTGTGTGGCATAGCTTTGTGTATAGCGTTGTTTCGCGAGCCTCATACCCCAGTATGAGCCAAAACAGGAGAGGACATCACGGAGGACATGCGTTTCCTTCTAGCAAGGAGTGGTGCTTTAGGTTTTGCACCTGGGTATTTTACTTATGTGGATGATGGAAAGCGAGGCCTCGGTTAGTTCAGTCTCTTTGGAGCCGATGATTTGGTCGGATATGACTAGTGACGCCCCATAGGGCGGGGAAACGCAATGTTCAGGCATTACAATTGTGACGGCCCGCCCGCACCAACCGACATTTACTCCAAAAGTGCACTGTACACATGTCCAGTTAGCACGGAACGGGTCGTCAGAAGGGAAAAAGGAAGAAGAAGAAGGAAATGAACATGCAAGGGACCTGTAGAATGTCTCACAGCGCTTGGAACAAAATATAATAATAACATACTTGACATAAAACATGAGAGACAGTGCATAAGCTGAAAATCAGAACTAAACATCATAGCAGCGGAAATTCAGAACACAGCTTATTACAAGTTTCAAACTATCTCAAAGCAAAGTAAGATAAGCGAGGTACACTACTAATGCCCAAGTAGCAACCATCAACGACACAGGGAGAATGTGTATATATATATATATCATACGTGGAAGCCTCCTTCCTGCCTCCGAATCAGCTACTCGCACATCACCAGCTAACCTGTCTCTAGTCTGCTCGTGTGAGCACCCAGAGTAATAAGAGGAGACATAAAACTCTGGGTCAGACATAAAGCCTGGTATGAGCGATAAGCATCTAAAGTGAACAATAACAGGTAGACTAAAACATACCTGAACCTGTACCTGCAACCAAAGAGTTAGCACTACATACTGTACAACACTCTAAGGTATCATATCAAACAGTGTAAAGATACGGAGGTGGGGGAGGTGTGCATGTCATAATGATGGCAAACAATCAAGCATAGCATCCATCCTCACATCTCTCACTCAGTGCTTAAAGCATATGATATTCACCACTTCGATCACCCAACATTCCTTGCTACGACCACTTTGCCCCATGAAGTCATAAATGGCTTCACTGCACTGATAACGTAGCCACTAATTCCTCGCTATGTCCACTTGCCCCATGGAGTTATTCACCCCATCTGTGCTGGCTCATAGCCTTACCAATCCTTACTATGTCCACTTGCCCCATGGAGTTATTCACCCCATCTGCGCTGGCTCATAGTCTTACTACGCATCACCTTTCTCCTCAGGTCATAATGACCCTACTGCACTGATAACGTAGTCTTGCTACCATCACCTTGCCCCTCAGGTCGTAATGACCCTACTGCACTGATAAGTAGCCCATCATTCCTTTTTAGTGGTGAATCGAAGTTATGAACGTCGACAACTCCTTAGCACACGTCCCGCAGCAAAGTCCAACCATGAAGTGAACTCACTGGTTCCCAACTGATTCCGGGATCCTGAGCTCTAACTTCCATTTGGACTACCTTTGCATCTCGGGTTATTGGTCATCATCATCGGATCAGATCAGCCTTCACATTCTTCATCGGATTGGGTCGCGCCTTCTACGTCGGATCGGTTCGTGGTCCTCCTATCCTTTGCTTCGGATCGTGCTCCCCTTCTCGGTTCGGATCGGAACACCCCATACGGATCAGATCGTGGTCCTTCAAGTGGTTCGGATCGGACGCACTTCTCCAGGTCAACGGATCGTGCTCACCCTTCATGGACGGATCGGGTCGTAATGCTTCTTCGCGATCCGGATCGGAGTACTTCAGTTTGGCACGACGCTGCATCGATTCGCTTCGTGGGCCTTGCACAGACGGTTCGGTTCGGAGGAGGTGACTCGACTCGTGGGGATACCCCCACGATCCCATAGGGCGATCTGATCGTCCCTCAACCCCCTATGCGATACGAACCCCTGCACCTTGTCCAGCGAGCTGTTTACGCCCCTCGACGACGTTTTCGACCATTCCAACTATTCTAAACAGTCCCATAACATTTCATACAGTCATAGCAACATGCATAATCAACCACAACCATCAAAACATCAATATGATAGGTAAAAATGGATCAAACATACCCAAAATCCCATATTTCCCCTTAAGCATGTTTAGGTGAAACTGATGATAGGATTAGCAAATCTTAACCAAATTAACCCAAATTCATACCAGAGGTCTAAAACATCATTCCGAATTTTATAAACATTTTTCCAGAATTTTATCATGTTTAAATTCGCTAATTAACACTAATCACCCCTAATTAGCCATAATTAGTGCAAAACTAAGCAAATCAGTCACCTTAGCCACAAAATAAACTAAGATATGAAATAATCCTCTGATCTGATGCGAATTTCATTACCAACCAGCAGCTCCTTTGTTGATTTGGTGAAGATCCTCCTCGATTAGGGGTTGCTAAGCCAAATCCTTAACCAAAAGATGATTTGGAGGTGATTTAGAGGTTGGAGGCCATTTTTAGGGTTTCTTGGTGATAAGTGGAGGCTAGAAAACTGAAATGGAATGATTCTCCATCTCATTTCAGCCTCCCATAACCCTAATCCCGAAATGGGTTATGGGCCTACTCACTAATCACCCGATTTGGCCCGGTTAAGCAGTTTTTCACACTCTAAACCTTGTTTCAGCCATATCTCCCAAACGGTAAGTCCGTTTGGCTATTGTAACCACTCTACGGAAAGAGAAACCATCAAACGAATCTAATGGAAGTGGTTTGAGGTCAAAATTCCTTTCCAATCAAAAGTTATGGCCAAAACAGTACCAACTAGGGGCAAAATGGTCATTTAAAAATCGACAAAAATCATGAACATGGGAAATGACTCTAATGGATGTTTCCCAAAGTTATATGACCATATGACTTCACATGGGAAAGAAATAAATATTCTACAATCCTATGATGTGTAGAATACGGATCGTTACACTCCCCTTAAGAAATTTCGCCCCCGAAATTCCCTAATCCAAACATACACAAAAAGGTCCCGCATGCCTATCAATCATAAAACAACAATCAAACATACAAAACAAGTGAAATAAGTCTATCCTAGCATGCGGAATAACTAAATCGCAAAGTAAATCTTACCAGGCAAAGAGTTCTGGGTGTGTCTTCCTAATGCTCTCCTCTGTCTCCCAAGTACAATCATTCTCGTCCTCGCCCCACTGAACCTTGACTAGCTTCACCGACTTCCTTCGAAGTTGCTTCGTATCGTGCCCCACAATACGAATCGGCTTGCGGTTCCCAACCGCCTCGGGTTCTACCTCATAGTCCTCTAACTGATCAGGTGAAATAGTCATATCTAAGTCGTGAACGAACTTCCTTAGTTGGGAAACATGAAATACATTGTGAACTCCCGCCATCTTCTCTGGTAAGCCAACTCTATATGCCAAATTCCCGATTAATTCAAGGACAGGGAATGGGCCGACAAATCTTGGTGCTAACTTGCCTCTCCTACCAAATCGAATCACGCTCTTTAACGGAGAGATCTTGACAAACACCAAGTCACCAACGGAGAATTTCAAGTCTCTTCTCCTCTTATCAGCATAACTCTTCTGCCTATCCTGAGCAGCTTTCATTCGTTGCTGAATGATCTTGATCTTATCCGACGTTTCTCTCACCACATCTGGTCCAAGCACAAACTTCTCGCCAGTCTCTATCCAACATGATGGTGAGTTGCACGGTTTTCCGTACAAAGCTTCATATGGAGCCATACCGATACTGGATTGGTAGCTATTATTATATGCAAACTCTACTAGATGCAAATGGTCATCCCATGATCCACCAAAATCCAATATACAAGCTCTCAAGAGATCTTCCAATATACGATTCACCCTCTCCGTCTGACCGTCGGTCTGAGGATGATATGCAGTACTGAGATGTAATCTTGACCCTAGAGCCTCTTGTAAGCTCTTCCAAAACCCACTAGTGAACAACGGGTCTCGGTCGCTCACAATGCTTTTGGGTACTCCATGAAATCTCACTACCCACTTCATATACAATTCGGCCAACTTGGCTGCCGTTCTGGTCGATTTGACTGGTATAAATCTTGTACTTTTAGTCAATCGATCCACAATTACCCAAATGCTATCATATCCCGATCTAGTCCTTGGTAGGCCATCGATGAAATCCATCGAGACTTGCTCCCATTTCCATTCGGGAATTTCTAATGGTTGCAGCAACCCACTAGGCTTCTTTTGCTTGGCTTTAACTAGCTGGCAATTCATGCATTTGGATATAAACTTCCCAACGTCTCTTTTCATCCCTTCCCAGTAGTAAGTCTGTCTCATGTCTCGATACATCTTATTACCACCGGGATGTATAGTCAATTTTGAGTGATGACATTCTCTAAGCACTTCATCTCTCAAACCATTCACGTTGGGCACAACTAGTCTTCCATCCTTCCGAAGCCATCCATCTCGATCAAGCCCATACACATTCATCTCCTCATCAATACCCATCTCTAACTTGGAGATGATTTCTAATAAATTAGGATCGTCCCTCTGGCTAGAACCGATCCGCTCTATCAGAGTGGGTCTGATCGTCAAACTAGCTAGCATAACTGGATCCAATTCGCACTTTGGTCTGAAATCAAACCCCGCGATATATTCCAGTTGCTTCCATTCAAGAAACATTGCCCCTAAACTGGCATGTCTCCTACTCAAGGCATCGGCTACCGCATTACCTTTCCCGGGTGTGTATGCGATATCAAAATCATACGAAGCCAAGAACTCTAACCATCTCTGCTGACGGAGATTCAGATCTTTCTGAGAGAAGAGATACTTTAACGATTTATGATCGGTAAACAACTCGAATCTTTCTCCCAAGAGATAATGTCTCCACATCTTCAGCGCAAATACAATCGCTGCCAATTCCAAATCATGGGTAGGATACTTCTTCTCATGCGGTTTTAGCTGTCGACTAGCATAAGCTACAGCCCTACCTCCTTGCATCAATACTGCACCCAGTCCGGTACCACAAGCATCCGTGTATACCGTCATCTCTTCATTCCCTTTAGGAATGACTAACACTGGCGCATGCGTCAACCTCTCTTTTAGACTCTTGAAGGCATCCTCACACACTCCGTCCCAGACGAAGGACCGATTCTTCTTAGTCAACTGAGTCAACGGTGCTACAATCTTGGAGAAGTCCTGGATAAACTTACGATAATATCCAGCTAATCCCAAGAAACTTCTTACATCTGTAGCATTCTTGGGCGTAGGCCAATCCTGCACCGTAGCCACCTTTGCAGGGTCCATGGCAATACCACTTTCAGAAACAACATGACCCAAGAATCTCACTTCCCTTCTCCAAAAATGACACTTAGAGAATTTCGCTTTCAATTGGTGTTTCCTCAACACCTCCATCACTATCCTCAAGTGTCCTTTGTGTTCCTCCTCTGTCCTTGAGTAAACAAGGATGTCATCCACGAACACAAGAACAAACTTATTCAACTGATCTCTGAATACTCGATTCATAAGATCCACAAAATAGGCTGGTGCATTGGTTAACCCAAACGGCATGACCACCCACTCATAAAATCCAGACGGCGTCCTAAATGCCGTTTTCGGAACACTCTCATCCGCTACTCGAAGCTGATGAAATCCTGTCGCGAGGTCCAACTGGGAGAACACTCTTGCTCCTTCCAGCTGATCAAACAAATCATCTATCCGTGGCAGAGGATACTTATTCTTCCTCGTCACCTTATTCAACTCGCGATAGTCCACACACAAACGAAGGGAACCATCTGCCTTAGTGGCAAACACAACTGGTGCTCCCCACTCGGAGACACTCCTTCTAATCAATCCCTTCTTCAAAAGATTGCTGACTTGCACCCCGAGCTCTCGTTGCTCCTTTGGTGCCATACGACGAAGTGGCATCACTATAGGTCTGGCTTCTTTCACTAAATCAATACGGAACTCAATCTCTCGGTGTGGTGGAAGCCCGGTCACCTCCTCGAAGACGTCCGGATACTGGCCAACCACGGGCACATCTGACAACTCATCCTGCGGAATGTCGAGGGAATTTACAAAACTAGCCATAACCCCATCACTAGGTAGACTACCAAACACTACCCTCCGCCCATCATCCGCCCTCACTGTCACCAAAAAGCCCTCACAGTCTACCACCACCCCGTATCTTTGGAGCCAACCGACTCCCAATATAATGCCATACCCAGTAAAGCCCAAAACAAAGCAATCACATACAAACATACATCCATGACTCGATAAGACCAAATTCCTGCAAATCATACTAAGGCTAGTCGAACCACCAATCAGGTTCGTCACAATCAATGGTCTATCGACTATCTCGGGTTCCAGTCCCAACCTATCTACCAGGTCACTAGATATGAAGGAACGGGAAGCCCCAGTATCAAACAAAACTCGAACTGGTACATCATAAATAGAAAGCATACCTTGAATAACAACATTCTTTCCTTTCTCCGCCGCAGTTGGGGCATTCGACGAAGAAGGAACAACATCAATAGCATATGCTTTCACAATCTGCTTCTCCTTAAGAGGTTGCGGACACTTATCTTTCTGATGTCCCACTTGGCCACAGTTGTAGCACTTCCTTTCCGCTGACTTGGCCCGACATTCCTTAGCATAAAGGCCTTTCTTTCCACAGCTGAAGCACTCAACATCCTTCTTGTTCTTTTTCTGGCCACCCTTAGATTGGTCCTGCTTCCTCTTATTCTGAGAATTATTCTTGCCTCCACCGCCCGCTTGCGGCTTTGGCCCTTCTGCAGATGCAGCCTCAGTCTTTGACTTAGGGTAAAGGCTCTCTGATCTCAAAGCTTTCCCCACGATCGATTCAAAAGTCTCATCGATGTGGTTAATGAGCCTCTCCCCCAAGTACCCATCCAGACCAGTAATGAACTTCTCATTCTTCTTCTCAGGAGTATCGATAAGAGACAGTCCATACTTCGACAAAGTGTCGAACTCAGCAATATAATCAGAAACTGCCCTTCCGTTCTGCTTGAGTTCCAAGAACCTCTTAAACAACACTGACTTCTGGGCAGCTGGAATAAACTTCTCGCTAAAGCGAGCCTTGAACTGATCCCAAGTAACTTGGTCCTCTGGAGTAGCTGTTCTAATAGCATTCCACCAATTCATCGCTCGCCCTTGCAGCTGACGAGATGCTAGCCTTCTCTTCATCGCATCCTCAAGACCCAAGTCATCAAAGATACGGTCACAGCTATCCATCCAATCCTGAACATCCGTGGCCGACTCCGTCCCATGGAACGACTTCCTACCAAGATTAGTGTAATCTTTGCACAACTTGGCGAAATCGACCCTAGGCGCCTGCACTCCTGGGCCAACACCAACTCCGGGATTGGGAACTGCCCCTTGCACTTCTCTAAGCATGTCTCTCATGAGGTTAGTAAACATAGCCCTCATGTCAGCGGCATTCCCTTGGTTGGTCCCTCTACCAGCACCCCTCGTCTCTCGGCTCATCGTTAATCTGTAAAAGGGAAACGATTAACGACCCCACAGTGGTGCTAGTGCAGTGCGACTTCATCTTTATACTACTAATAGTATATACATACATAGCTTTTGAAAACCAAAGTAATCACAAATACGCGGTCTCATATACGTACTATCTCTCCCTAGTGTCTTTCCCTAGGTTAACTACGCAACCTAGAGCTCTGATACCAAGTGTGACGGCCCGCCCGCACCAACCGACATTTACTCCAAAAGTGCGCTGTACACATGTCCAGTTAGCACGGAACGGGTCGTCAGAAGGGAAAAAGGAAGAAGAAGAAGGAAATGAACATGCAAGGGACCTGTAGAATGTCTCACAGCGCTTGGAACAAAATATAATAATAACATACTTGACATAAAACAGGAGAGACAGTGCATAAGCTGAAAATCAGAACTAAACATCATAGCAGCGGAAATTCAGAACACAGCTTATTACAACTTTCAAACTGTCTCAAAGCAAAGTAAGATAAGCGAGGTACACTACTAATGCCCAAGTAGCGACCATCAACGACACAGGGAGAATGTGTATATATATATCATACGTGGAAGCCTCCTGCCCGCCTCCGAATCAGCTACTCGCACATCACCGGCTAACCTGTTTCTAGTCTGCTCGTGTGAGCACCCAGAGTAATAAGAGGAGACATAAAACTCTGGGTCAGACATAAAGCCTGGTATGAGCGATAAGCATCTAAAGTGAAAAATAACAGGTAGACTAAAACATACCTGAACCTGGACCTGCAACCAAAGAGTTAGCACTACATACTGTACAACACTCTAAGGTATCATATCAAACAGTGTAAAGATACGGAGGTGGGGGAGGTGTGCATGTCATAATGATGGCAAACAATCAAGCATAGCATCCATCCTCATATCTCTCACTCAGTGCTTAAAGCATATGATATTCACCACTTCGATCACCCAACATTCCTTGCTACAATCACTTTGCCCCATGAAGTCATAAATGGCTTCACTGCACTGATAACGTAGCCACTAATTCCTCGCTATGTCCACTTGCCCCATGGAGTTATTCACCCCATCTGCGCTGGCTCATAGCCTTACCAATCCTTACTATGTCCACTTGCCCCATGGAGTTATTCACCCCATCTGCGCTGGCTCATAGTCTTACTACGCATCACCTTGCCCCTCAGGTCATAATGACCCTACTGCACTGATAACGTAGTCTTGCTACCATCACCTTGCCCCTCAGGTCGTAATGACCCTACTGCACTGATAAGTAGCCCATCATTCCTTTTTAGTGGTGAATCGAAGTTATGAACGTCGACAACTCCTTAGCACACGTCCCGCAGCAAAGTCCAACCATGAAGTGAACTCACTGGTTCCCAACTGGTTCCGGGATTCTGAGCTCTAACTTCCATTTGGACTACCTTTGCATCTCGGGTTATTGGTCATCATCATCGGATCGGATCAGCCTTCACATTCTTCATCGGATCGGGTCGCGCCTTCTACGTCGGATCGGGTCGTGGTCCTCCTTTCCTTTGCTTCGGATCGTGCTCCCCTTATCGGTTCGGATCGGAACACCCCATACGGATCGGATCGTGGTCCTTCAAGTGGTTCGGATCGGACGCACTTCTCCAGGTCAACGGATCGTGCTCACCCTTCATGGACGGATCGGGTCGTAATGCTTCTTCGCGATCCGGATCGGAGTACTTCAGTTTGGCACGACGCTGCATCGATTCGCTTCGTGGGCCTTCCACAGATGGTTCGGTTCGGAGGAGGTGACTCGACTCGTGGGGATACCCCCACGATCCCATAGGGCGATCCGATCGTCCCTCAACCCCCTATGCGATCCGAACCCCTGCACCTTGTCCAGCGAGCTGTTTACGCCCCTCGACGGCGTTTTCGACCATTCCAACTATTCTAAACAGTCCCATAACATTTCATACAGTCATAGCAACATGCATAATCAACCACAACCATCAAAACATCAATATGATAGGTAAAAATGGATCAAACAAACCCAAAATCCCATATTTCCCCTTAAGCATGTTTAGGTGAAACTGATGATAGGATTAGCAAATCTTAACCAAAT
Organism: Allium sativum; assembly: GCA_030737875.1. Lineage (NCBI taxonomy): Eukaryota > Viridiplantae > Streptophyta > Magnoliopsida > Asparagales > Amaryllidaceae > Allium > Allium sativum. Next base: position 526,975,387 of record CM060913.1, on the reverse strand, counting down.
TAACCCAAATTCATATCAAAGGTCTAAAACATCATTCCGAATTTTATAAAAAATTTTCCAGAATTTTATCATGTTTAAATTCGCTAATTAACACTAATCACCCCTAATTAGCCATAATTAGTGCAAAACTAAGCAAATCGCTCACCTTAGCCACAAAATAAACTAAGATATGAAATAATCCTCTGATTTGATGCGAATTTCAATACCAACCAGCAGCTCCTTTGTTGATTTGGTGAAGATCCTCCTCGATTAGGGGTTGCTAAGCCAAATCCTTAACCAAAAGATGATTTGGAGGTGATTTAGAGGTTGGAGGCCATTTTTAGGGTTCCTTGGTGATAAGTGGAGGCTAGAAAACTGAAATGGAATGATTCTCCATCTCATTTCAGCCTCCCATAACCCTAATCCCGAAATGGGTTATGGGCCTACTCACTAATCACCCGATTTGGCCCGGTTAAGCAGTTTTTCACACTCCAAACCTTGTTTCAGCCATATCTCCCAAACGGTAAGTCTGTTTGGCTATTGTAACCACTCTACGGAAAGAGAAACCATCAAACAAATCTAATGGAAGTGGTTTCAGGTCAAAATTCCTTTCCAATCAAAAGTTATGGCCAAAACAGTAACAACTAGGGGCAAAATGGTCATTTAAAAATCAACAAAAATCATGAACATGGGAAATGACTCTAATGGATGTTTCCCAAAGTTATATGACCATATGACTTCATATGGGAAAGAAATAAATATTCTACAATCCTATGATGTGTAGAATACGGGTCGTTACGACAATCCACATTGGTGGACCGGTCCTGACGATCCAACGAGCATTTGCGACTATTCCTGAGGGGCGGCTAGAGTGTCTCGAATTCGGTAAGGTAGATCCCTTGCCTTGGTTCATGACGGAAATCCAATTTCCAAATACGACACCGTGCGGTGTTGATTGTATATATATATATATATATATATATATATATATATATATATATATATGGCGACATGATGTATGGTACCCATGTCGTCTATGATTGATGGTTATGACTGAAATTTGTTTTAGAAACATATAAACACTAACAATAATATCAAATGATTTTTCTTGCTCGTATCAAGCATATTTTGGCCATTATAAGGTAAAACTCTATCCTCCGGTTTATGTTGCATTGTGTGATGGGAATTGAGTCTTATAATGGCTTCATTTTTATAAAAAGCATTGAGATGTTTAAAAGATTTACTTGTTTTAAAGCACTGGTAATCCAATGGAGTAAACCCGTTCCGCGAAAGTGGCGTGGTCTTGTGATTAGCCATATTGTAAGATGTGTTAAGTAGATTTCTCATACTAGTCCCATGACTGACTCGTAGTTTATTTAACTTGCAAACTCGGGTGCCCCTTTTTCTACACGGGCAGCCTTGTATTCAGGTTTTAGTAGGCTCTTTCTGGATAGCTGGAGCTGAAGATGGATTCTATCATTTATCTCTTTTTATGATGTTCAGCTCCTGTTGTACATATTATGTTTTGTTTTCCGCTATAGACATTTATGTATAGATGAACTGTATTTGTACTAAGTACGATCCTATATACTGTGTAACTCTGATGATTATGTTTATCTAGTGTATTCTATTGTACATTATCTAGTGTATTTATTTATTTCTATTCCGCTGTTATTTGTTTATGTGTTATATTCCAAAAATTACCCTTCTTTCCATCTTATTGGGGTTTGGGGTTGTCACAGTCGTCCAATTTTATCCCATAGGACCGGCCCATTGCTTTGTAGTGACCAGTCGACCTGATACGTTAAAACTGACTGACCCGATACTTCTGCATTGAGCGACCGACCCAGACCCATTTTAATGACCGACCCGATCCGTTAACATAGACCGATCCGGCTCTTTGATTCTGACTGACCCGGTCCATTCTGAATGAATTGACCCTCTCTAAAGGAAATGGATCGGCCCAATGCTTCGAGACTAGGCCGATCTGATACTTGCGACTTACCCGGTCCGCTCTGAATAGACCCATCTGGCACTTTGAACTGTGTTTTAATAGGGTTAACATTTGCCCCGCGAAGCTTGTGTTTTTTTGCTTGCGGGAATGCAGGCTTCGGCATAAACATTTCTGTTGATAAATTCTATATTGAGATCCAGTTATGGCTTTTGTCTTGCTTTGATGAGCCATGCTTTGAATTTTTACACTTCATGCCACCTGTTTTGTAATCAAAACAAGCACTTGCAAGGTTTTGGGCTTATACTTCACCATCGACCATCCATATCGATAACAGAATAGTTCATTATTAAAAAATGAGATATAGCGAATTTTAATTTGAACTGAATAAAGTGCTTGCAAAGAATTATTTTATCCAACAGTTTATAACTCGGCAAATATTGTCTGCAAAAATACGAAATTCTAGTTCGAATCCACATTAATGCATAAATTCAGCTAATCGATTAAAGCCGATTGTGAACTTTAGACATTATCGTTTCAATGACTTATACGTTAGTGTGCGATACTTCTCATTCGAGAAATATGCATATGTAATTTATTCCCGATTTCTCTTTGGAGAAGTCTTTGAATATTGGGCCCTAGCTTTGGAGGTCATTGTTAGTCTTCATTATGTGAAGAGTTTTTACAGCTCAATATTCGTTTGTTTTGCCGATCAGTTTTGACGTTGGAGACTCGCTGGATGCCCGTGTTTTGGAGAGATTATTTCCAAAGTTTTTTCTTCCCTTGTCGACTAAGTCAACATGATGGAGTTCATTGAGCGTCGTTGACTTTTCTTGTGGAGAAATTGCTTTCTCTATGGAAATAATTTTTGGTTGTCATATTGTTTCGCAACGCAAACGCTAACAATCTTTGTGGTGAGGGCTGCATCGCTTCGCACCACGAAATCCCTCTCTTTGTTTCACTCATAGTGAACTCCAATGCTTCGTTTCATGCAACGAATTCCGGAAAATTTTTTGTGGATTGCATCGCCATGCTTACGCACTCCCATGCTTCATTTCACGTATAGTGAATTCCCTTGCTTTGTTTCACGCTAACGAATTCCAGCGAACCATTGTCGGGTTGCATCGCTGCGCTTATGAACTCCCATATTTCATTTCACATATAGTGACCTCCCTTGCTTCGTTTCGCGCTTACGGATTCCAGCGAACCTTTGTCGGGTTACATCGCCGCGCTTACGAGCTCTAATGCTTCGTTTCACATATAGCGAACTCCCACGCATTGTTTCGTGCTTACGGATTCCAGCGAACCTTTGTCGAGTTGCTTTGCCATGCTTACGAACTCCAACGCTTTTTGTTTCACGTATAGTGAACTCCCGTGCTTCATTTCACGCTTACAGATTCTAGCGAACCTTTGGTGGGTTTGCCTCGGCTATGGGAAGACTTGATTCTGCCCTTGCTATGGAGGGACATGATTTTACCCTTGCTATGGAGGGACTTGCTTCTGCTATGAGAGGACTTTATTTTTCCTCTCTATGGGAGGACTTTGTTTTGCCTCTCTACGGGAGGACTTCATTTTACCTCACTACGGGAGGAATTTATTTTGCCTCTCTACGGTAGGACTTTGTTTTGCATCTTTATGGGCGGACATTGTTTTACCTCTCCGTGGGAGGACTTTATTTTGCCTCTCTATGGGAGGACTTTATTTTGCCACTCTATGGGAGGACTTTGTTTTGCCTCTCTATGGTATGACTTTGTTTTACCTCTATATGGGAGGACTTTATTTTGCCTCTCTATGGGAGGACTTTCTTTTACCTCTCTATGGGAGGACTTTATTTTGCTTCTCTGTTAGAGGACTTTATTTTGCCTCTCTATGGGAGGACTTTATTTTTGGCATTGTTCCCAAAGGTGAATATTCGTCCTCATGTCGGATATTCTGAACTATGGTAAGTAATCTCTGCTAGGCTGAGAGGTTGTGACCCCTTGGAACTCGCAACTTATGGCATTGATTTTGGATATGCTTGTTGAACTCTCCACCATTTGACTCTTGGCAACTCCTCTCGCTTACTCTTTTAGGTGGTGCTTTCCATCTTTGCTTTATGCATATCAATGGTTAAAGCACTTGACGTTTGAACTGGTACTTGTCGGAATTGCTTCAGTTCGTCGTGCCTTGAGAGAGGAGATGCTCATTGGATAGCCTGTAATGAAAATTCGTCTGTTAGCAAATTTTCATGTAAATTTAGAAAGTCAGAGATTTATACAGGAAGGTAATACTTCATTCATAGAGCTATTGCTCGATACAATGCATGTAAATCATTATATACTTTTTACAAGAAAGTAAAACATAACAAGGAGTAAAGTACTGCAGGAAGTAAAGTAAAGGCGATTGAGACCGTTTATTCTAAGCTATAGATATTAAATCATCATCAACAGTTGTCAGTTGATTATCAGCGTTGGAATATCTTGAGCAGAAGCTATGTTGCTTGGACCAGGTTGATCAATTGATGGCCCTTTCCCCTGGGTAGTCGTAGAAGGATTTGAATCTTGGGAATTCTTCCCATACTATTACAGACGGTTCTTCTCAATCAGCTCTTCAATCAATGATCTTAGATGTCTACACTGATTGGTGTTGTGGCCTGGCTGATTATGGAACCATCAGAACTTTTCGAATTTGGTCAGATGGTCATTTATCCTTATTGGTCGAGGCTCCGGGTAGTCTTCATCATCCTTTGTGGCAAGGTAAATGTTCTTAGGAGTATCATTCAGGGATTGTAACACCCCGTAATCCTATAACACTAAGATTATCAAATCAGGGTATAATTAATTTTTAAAAGAAGAATTAAGGGAAACGGGTTATGCCATTGCGTTCGTCTCGAAATTCTGCTTGAGATAAAGTCCGAGTTTGCATAAATCGGACTCCGTATGAAGGAGATATGGACGAACGAAGTTAGGCAGAGAAACCGGAAACAGACCAGAATGCACTGGCGCACTTGTGAAGTGCGCCCATACAAAAATGCACTGGCGCACCTGCCAAGTGCGCCCATACTAATCCAGCACCGAATTCTGGAGTGTTCTGTGCTGACGTGTCTCCTTTTGAGTGATTGGATGATGTGTATTCGACCTGTGCGATTCTGATGGCTTCTATGATGATCTAAGGGCCCTAAAATACTCTCTACACCTATAAAAGAATGCCCAGACCTAAGGGTTCCTCCACACAAATTCTCTAAGGCATTTACATGCTGCTTCTCTCTACTCTAGCCTCCACCATTAAAATAAATTTAATTCTCCACTAAAACAAGTTATAGTTCTTCTTCTAATTGGAGATTCAAATCAAGATTAAAGCTTCAAGAAGGGGTTCAAGTCAAGCTAGGATTCAAGAGGAGGTTCAAACAACTTCAGCGGTTTCAAGCAACGTCACACGAATCATAGCAACGCCATCTTTCTTTTCTAATCTAAATCTCTGTAAGTCAGTTATTTTTAGATTTGAACGTTTCTCTCTGTTCGTGACATGAAATTAAAGGAACAAAAGAATATGCCAAATTTTTCTATTCGAACCTGTGCCTATATCTTTGGAACTAATTAACAACTGTTATGATTCGATGACCAATTAGGCATTGCCTATGACTATGAAAATTGCCTATGACTATGACCATTGCCTATGACTATGAACATTGCCTATGACTATGGACATTGCCTATGACTACGAACATTGCCTATGACTGTGACTGTGACTATGAGGATTATTTACTTGACTAAACCTATGCCTTTGATTAGAAAACATAAACTATTACCTATGACATAACAAGGATGTCTGTGATTAAACACCTATGACTCATGACTAGGAAAGTGTTGCTCAAGTTTAGTGATTATGAGATTGAGTCTAAACCAGATTATTTATTCTACCTATCCTTGGTTTTCTTTGGTTTTAGACCGTGGGAATTTACCTATTAAGTTAGGTCTACCCATGTTCTTGAACCTACTCTGTCTATTCTTGGTTTTAGACCTTGGGAATTTACCTATTAAGTTAGGTCTACCCATGTTCTTGAACCTACGTCATTATTCAAAACCATTTTATGCCAGTTGTTATATCTAACCTTTTAATAGCAATCTTTAGTTCATTCCCTATTTGCTACGAATCTAGATTTATCTATAATCGAGATTGAAACACGATTATACGAACGGTGGGAATGCGATTTGGGGAAAAATATGAAATTTACTAATAGTTATAAACTTGGAAATTGGCATAAATTGGGAACATGTATTATGGCATGTTCATAGAAATGCAAATGGGATAAATTTGACAGGAATTATAGGATTGTGTAATTTGAATCTAGTATTGACATGTAAATCTAGCATTTACATGAATTGTGAATTAGAGTAATAAGTCTAGTTTGACATGAATTATAATGTTAAATCAGAATTGGATTAGCTAATTTGGCTCGAAAAGTATATTGGCATAAACTTGAAATTGGCCATAATTGGGAGTAATTGTCAGGATTAGCAAAATCATGGTTAGTGACACTTCATTTGGTATGGTTTACATACCAAAAAGCATAAACATGATATAGAGGGGAAAATGGGCCGTAAGAATAAATATTGACAATTTACATTAAAAGAGTAATTGGGAAATAAGTAAATTAGGATTAATTAACTTATAGAATTTGTCCTAAGTGAGAAATGTAAATTTAGACAAATTAAAGATTTATTAACGACATCTCTTTTAATGAAACACCAGAAAGTTCTAGGGCGACAGAGAGGATAGTGTCTAGGCTTGGGTTTGGAAAATACAAGTTTCCTGCTCTCCCTGGCTATCCCTAACTGATCTGATGGACGGGATGGTTACTTTCAAAACCTGATTTGAAAATTAATCAAAACCCTTTGAACTTAGAAAACATGAATATGCCTAACCCGAGGTTAGACTGAGTTGCGATGTAAACCTGCCCAGAACCAACCGGCACATCTAGTATTCGCAACAATATCTGTCTAATGTGAGTGGTCGTGGCTTTAATCTATTTAGTTAAAGCTAGAACAAGAATGGTAGGGTTAAGTTAACTAAGACACTTAACCAGTTCAACATGATAACTAGATTGATGGGTGGGGTTAGGTTCAGACTGACACTTAACACAGTTAAGCCAGAATGGGAGGGTTAACTCCATAGGAACACTTAACCAACTTAACACAGTTAAGCTAGAATGGGAGGGTTAAGTCCATAAGAACACTTAACCAACTTAACACAGTTAAGCTAGAATGGGAGGGTTAAGTCCATAAGAACACTTAACCAACTTAACACAGTTAAGCTAGAATGGGAGGCCTAAGTCCATAGAGACACTTAACCAAACTCAAGGTAGCAAAACGAGACTTGTAGGGGTTAAGTAAAGTTAATACACTTAGGAAAATTTATATGTTAACTAGGCTAGAGGTTAGGGTTAAGTAAAATCTAATACACTTAGCCAATTTGATATGTTAGCTGGGCTAGACCTTAGGGTTAAGTAAACTTGAACACTTAACCATCAGATTTTGATAAAGGAATAGGGTTAAGTCTAAAACATGAAGGGATAATACTTAACCGTTAATAACAGGTTAGTTAAAACAGACGGGCAAGGTAAAGTTAAAAAGGAACACTGAACCAATACAGGGTGAATGGGTAAGGATAAGTAATAAGAAATACTTAACCAATATAACTTGGTTTGTGGTGGGGTTAAGTCCACATGAATTACTGATAACACTTAAACAGTTTGACAGGATAAATGAAGAGGGTTAAGTCGGCTTGAATTGACTAATGACACTTAACCAATCCAAATTGACGGGAAAGGGAACTAAGTAGTAAACCTTAGTTAAGAAAACAATGATTCTGTAAACTAAGTGCTAAATCTTAGTTAGTAAAACTAAGTAGTAATTCTTAGTATAACATGGGAAGGAGCGAATGTCCGTCTGAGTAAAAAGAAGGCTCCAACGAATTGGGTTACGAAGCCCAAGGCTTCGAGGGGACGTGAGGGTACTCTTGGTATCCCTCTGTGAGGCTGCAGATGATTCTCCTGGGCTCATAGAGGTTAAGCTCTGCGTAGATGAACCAGGAGTATGCCTTGGTTGCAATACATGGCAACCTAAAGACCAGGATGGACCAGCGTGATTCGGCGAGAAGACGGTAGCCCTGTGATAGCAACTCGTCGTCTACCATCCATCTTGAGTCAATCGAGATGCGTGAAGCGGAAAGGTGGAGAACTCCAAAAGACCATATACTTGCTATCTAGTTATGGTTGCGGATGGCCATAGGATAGTGGGGCACCGGGGGCCGGCGTATAGTTCTCATTTTCAAGTTATGCATTTCATTAGTTGAGGGAGGGGTCAAGTGGGACCATAACCACTGGAATAAAAACAGACCTTAGCATCTGCATCGGCAGATATCTGAAAGCTCCCGATCGAGTTCTGTGTTCCTTGATTTTCCCTGTCACAGGACTCGGACTGCACATTACAGGACATGTGCATCTTGACAAGCGATAAAGATTCGCGATACATGCGTGGGGAAGTATAGGAACATATACCACTCTAGGTGGTGTGTCCTAGACTTGGGGGCATCGTTCGACAGGTAGCGTAATCCTTAGTTGGACTAGGTGGCATAAACCCTGAACTCGAGAAGCGTTCAGCAGATAGCGTAAAACTCTAGTTAAATCTAGAAAGGACTTGATAGAAAACCCTAGATTTGATCTAGGTAATAAATAATGAATGTATGCCGGAAGGCAATGGAAAATACAGGGATTGGGATCACGTTATCGTTATTAGTTGGGACACTAGATATGCGGTGCAGAGATATAGAAACCAGTATAACAAGGAAATAGCGAAGCGGTGAAAGTATTAGAGCGTATCCAGTTTATCTTAGCATATCTTGTGACTACCTTGTCTAATCTTGTTGACCCTATCGTCATTGTGTAATCTTGTATTCAGTTAATTCATGTCGTTTTGTTTTCCATGTTCACATGCTAGAAGTTACTAAACTTACTCAGGCTTTATGTCTGACTCTGTTTTTCTTTCGTCTTCTTTTCTTACGTTCCCCCCAGGTAGTAAAGGAGGGAATAGTTTAGCTCAGGTTAAGTTGGACTGCCACTTTTTCCCAGCTTGAAGATTTGTCGAAGTTTGCCTGGATTCTCTTTTCAGATGCTATGGCTGGCTCTTGCTAAAATCGGGGAATATAAATGTTGTTTTTATGCTTCTTTATTTTGTAAGACAGATGATACTCTGATATTGTAAAGAAACCATTGTACAAACTATTTTATCAATAAAGAAAAGTTTTATTTTCTGCTGTTTAATTTCTGTCTATCTTGTAATTTATCTGCATCTCTTACCCTAAATGCTCCACTGAACTTAGTGCATTCCCTTTGTGAGTGACACTAACGGATGTGGGGTGTTACACGTTGTATTAGAGACAAAGGTTACCGGATCAGATAAAAGATTTGAAAAATTATTTTTCAAAACGGTTTTTAAAGAAGCATTTTCAAAAGAAAAGTTTTGTTTAAAGGCATATTCCCCAAAGCCATATGCACTGTCTTCTCTTCCTCTGTTTGAATTCTTGTCTCCTTCTTTCTTGAGTCTTTGGGGCTCCTGGCTTTTTGGGAGGTAACCTCATCGAAGGGCAAAGTAGTGTCCGACTTCCATCTATGACCATAGTTGTTTCACTTACGGCTAGTCTTCTTTCAAGCTTATAGGGTTTTCCGGACGATGGAGGTAGTTTTCAAGAGATTTGTCAACATGGTTACACACGGAAGGGGATGACGAGTTTGGCTAAGGAGCATAACCCTAGGATGAGGAATTCATGGATGTAGATTTAGCTCACGAAGGAAGAAGAAATTATAAAACCTAAGACAAGAGGAAGTATCTTTACTAGGGTATGATAGGGCATAGAATTAAGGACAAGGGCAAGAATGAGGAACAAGATTTTCAGAAGAGCAAGTACATACTTTCACCACCAAGCTCACCTAGGAGAAAGGAAGTAAAGTTCTGTTGGAAGAGTTTAGTTTTCTGTCCATACTCTTTCGGTTTTAGCGCTTCGCAATTGTTCATACCCACTTCCATAGCTGAGTCTCTGCACCATAGCACTTGTATAGTAAAAGGATCCCACTAGAGTCTCAAATCCAATTGGTGGTCCGACCAGTTTATTTTTGGTTAGTAAGAGATTTGAGAATAACTATCGAGTTTGCTTATATCATCTCATGTAGATCGTCTAAATTCGAAGGAGGTATTCCTTGGGTGCTTGTCTGATATTGGTTCAGGCCTTTGGGGCTTGTACTTGAGGAATGTCAAGTTCGACTAGGATGATTTGCGTGTAGGATGAATAGTTGTGGCAGGTACTCTAAAAAGCACGTAGTAACCTTTCGACCCCTATAGTTATGGCATGGCGGATAAGAGGGAGACCTCTAATCATCTTAGTACATATACTTGGTACCGTGATTGACATCTGTTTATTTTGAATTGGAGGTCAGAAACTTCACAATCGTGAAGTTAAATAAGTTAAGATACAGTGGAGTAAAGCTCAAGAAGGCTAGATACTAGCGTCATACCCTTTTTCTTAAGGGTGCATCCTTGATTTCTTCGTGTAGTAGATTTACGCATAATTGTTTCTCTCTTTCCGAAGTATATCACCTAGGTCGTATCTTCGATCTTTAGGTAGAAGCCAATGGATGTAAACATGTGTTTGAAACATGTTATGGTTGGTGGTTGCAAGTGATTGCTAATGGTTGCTCGTGGATGCATATGCATACGTATTAGGCACTAGATTAGTTTGGACACATTCATATTGCATTTACAGATATGTATTTGTTTGTAAGTTGAGCCTGATATGTTATCATATGGATGTTGCATATGGATGAATGGCTATGCACACATGTAGTATTTACATAACTAGGGATGCTTGCATACATGATTGGATGCATGGCACTGACATGATTTGCATTAAGGAGGTCAAATGAATCAGTAGACCGCCTGATTTTGCATTAGATAAAGATATATACACACACTATGCATATGAACATGAAAGCATTAGAAAACTTTTAAGGACAATGGATGCCTGTGATTGAATGGTTGAGTAGATGGGTGATTGGATGGTAGGACACATTCTTCCTAACTTGAAGATTTCGGGGACGAAATCCTTTTAAGTGAGGGAGAATGTAACACCCTGTAATCCTGTAACACTAAGATTCACAAATCAGGGTATAATTAATTTTTAAAAGAAGAATTAAGGGAAACGGGTTGCGCCATTGCGTTCGTCTCAAAATTCTGCTTGAGATAGAGCCCGAGTTAGCATAAATCGGACTCTGTATGAAGGAGATATGGACGAACGAAGTTAGGTAGAGAAACTGGAAACAGACCAGAATGCACTGACGCACTTGTGAAGTGCGCTCGTACAAAAATGCAATGGCGCACCTGCCAAGTGCGCCCATACTAATCCAGCACTGAATTCTGGAGTGTTCTGTGCTCACGTGTCTCCTTTTGAGTGGTTGGATGATGTGTATTCGACCTGTGCGATTCTGATGGCTTCTATGATGATCTAAGGGCCCTAAAACACTCTCTACACCTATAAAAGAATGCCCAGACCTAAGGGTTCCTCCACACAAATTCTCTAAGGCATTTACATGCTGCTTCTCTCTACTCTAGCCCCCACAATTAAAATAAATTTAATTCTCCACTAAAACAAGTTATAGTTCTTCTTCTAATTGGAGATTCAAATCAAGATTAAAGCTTCAAGAAGGGGTTCAAGTCAAGCTAGGATTCAAGAGGAGGTTCAAACAACTTCAACGGTTTCAAGCAACGTGACACGAATCATAGCAAATCCATCTTTCTTTTCTAATCTAAATCTCAGTAAGTCAGTTATTTTTAGATTTGAACGTTTCTCTCTGTTCGTGACATGAAATTAAAGGAATAAAAGAATATGCCAAAATTTTCTATTCGAACCTGTGCCTATATCTTTGGACCTAATTAAGAACTGTTATGATTCGATGACCAATTAGGCATTGCCTATGACTATGAACATTGCCTATGACTATGAACCTATGACTATGAACATTGCCTATGACTGTGACTGTGACTATGAGGATTATTTCCTTGACTAAACCTATGCCTTTGATTAGAAAACATAAACTATTACCTATGACATAACAAGGACGTCTGTGATTAAACACCTATGATTCATGACTAGGAAAGTGTTGCTTAAGTTTTGTGATTATGAGATTGGGTCTAAACCCGATTATTTATTCTACCTGTCATTGGTTTTCTTTGGTATTAGACCGTGGGAATTTACCTATTAAGTTAGGTCTAACCATGTTCTTGAACCTACTCTATCTATTCTTGGTTTTAGACCTTGGGAATTTACCTATTAAGTTAGGTCTACCCATGTTCTTGATCCTACGTCGTTATTCAAAACCATTTTATGCCAGTTGTTATATCTATCCTTTTCATAGCAATCTTTGGTTCATTCCCTCTTTGCTACGAATCTATATTTATCTATAATCTAGATTGAAACACGATTATACGAACGGTGGGAATGCGATTTGGGGCAAAATATGAAATTTACTAAAATATAGTTATAAACTTGGAAATTGGCATAAATTGGGAACATGTATTATGGCATGTTCATAGAAATGCAAATGGGATAAATTTGACAGGAATTATAGGATTGTGTAATTTGAATCCAGTATTGACATGTAAATCTAGCATTTACATGAATTGTGAACTAGAGTAATAAGTCTAGTTTGACATGAATTAGAATGTTTAATCAGAATTGGATTAGCTAATTTGGCTAGAAAAGTATATTGTCATAAACTTGAAATTGGCCATAATTGGGAGTAATTGTCAGGATTAGCAAAATCATGGTTAGTGACACTTCATTTGGTATGGTTTACATACCAAAAAGCATAAACATGATATAGAGGGGAAAATGGGTCGTTAGAATAAATATTGACAATTTACATTAAAAGAGTAATTGGGAAATAAGTAAATTAGGATTAATTTACTTATAGAATTTGTCCTAAGTGAGAAATGTAAATTTAGACAAATTAAAGATTTATTAACGACATCTCTTTTAATGAAACACCAGAAAGTTCTTGGGTGACAGAGAGGATAATGTCTAGGCTTGGGTTTGGAAAATACAAGTTTCCTGCTCTCCCTGGCTATCCCTAACTGATCCGATGGACGGGATGGTTACTTTCAAAACCTAATTTGAAAATTAATCAAAACCCTTTGAACTTAGAAAACACGAATATGCCTAACCCGAGGTTAGACTGAGTTGCGATGTAAACCTGCCCGAAACCAACCGGCACATCCAGTATTCGCAACAATATTTGTCTAATGTGAGTGGTCGTGGCTTTAATCTATTTAGTTAAAGCTAGATCAAGAATGGTAGGGTTAAGTTAACTAAGACACTTAACCAGTTCAACATGATAACTAGACTGATGGGTGGGGTTAGGTTCAGACTAACACTTAACACGGTTAAGCTAGAATGGGAGGGTTAAGTCCATAGGAACACTTAACCAACTTAACACAGTTAAGCTAGAATGGGAGGGTTAAGTCCATAAGAACACTTAACCAACTTAACACAGTTAAGCTAGAATGGGAGATTTAAGTCCATAAGAACACTTAACCAACTTAACACAGTTAAGCTAGAATGGGAGGGCTAAGTCCATAGAGACACTTAACCAAACTAAAGGTAGCAAAACGAGACTTGTAGGGGTTAAGTAAAGTTAATACACTTAGCCAAATTTATATGTTAACTAGGCTAGAGCTTGGGGTTAAGTAAAATCTAATACACTTAGCCAATTTGATATGTTAGCTGGGCTAGACCGTAGGGTTAAGTAAACTTGAACACTTAACCATCAGATTTTGATAAAGGAATAGGGTTAAGTCTAAATCATGCAGGGATAATACTTAACCATTAATAGCAGGTTAGTTAAAACAGACGGGCAAGGTTAAGTTAAAAAGGAACACTGAACCAATACAGGGTGAATGGGTAAGGATAAGTAATAAGAAATACTTAACCAATATAACTTGGTTTGTGGTGGGGTTAAGTCAACATGAATTACTGATAACACTTAACCAGTTTGACAGGATAAATGAAGAGGGTTAAGTCGGCTTGAATTGACTAATGACACTTAACCAATCCAAATTGACGGGAAAGGAAACTTAGTAGTAAGCCTTAGTTAAGAAAACAACGATTCTATAAACTAAGTGGTAAATCTTAGTTAGTAAAACTAAGTGGTAAATCTTAGTATAACACGGGAAGGAGCGAATGTCCATCGGAGTAAAAAGAAGGCTCCAACGAATTGGGTTACGAAGCCCGAGGCTTCGAGGGGACGTGAGGGTACTCTTGGTATCCCTCTGTGAGGCTGCAGATGATTCTCCTGGGCTCATAGAGGTTAAGGTCTGCATAGAAGAACCAGGAGTATGCCTTGGTTGCAATACATGGCAACCTAAAGACCAGGATGGACCAACGTGATTTGGCAAGAAGACGGTAGCCCTGTGATAGCAACTCGTCGTCTACCATCCGTCTTTAGTCAATCGAGATACGTGAAGCGGAAAGGCGGAGAACTCCAAAAGACCATATACTTGCTATCTAGTTATGGTTGCGGATGACCGTAGGATAGTGGGGCACCGGGGGCCGGCGTATAGTTCTCATTTTACAAGGTATGCCTTTCATTAGTTGAGGGAGGGGTCAAGTGGGACCATAGCCACTGGAATAAAAACAGACCTTAGCATCTGCATCGGCAGATATCTGAAAGCTCCCGACCGAGTTCTGTATTCCTTGATTTGCCCTGTCACAGGACTCAGACCGCACATTACCGGACATGTGCATCTAGACAAGCGATAACGATTCGCGATACATGCGTAGGGAAGTATAGGAACATATACCACTCTAGGTGGTGTGTCCTAGACTTGGGGGCATCGTTCGACAGGTAGCGTAATCCTTAGTTGGACTAGGTGGCATAAACCCTGAACTCAAGAAGCGTTTAGCAGATAGCATAAAACTCTAGTTAAATCTAGAAAGCACTTGATAGAAAACCCTAGATTTGATCTAGGTAATAAATAATGAATGTATGCCGGAAGGCAATGGAAAATACAGGGATTGGGATCACGTTATCACTATTAGTTGGGACACTAGATAGGCGGTGCAGAGATATAGAAACCAGTATAACAAGGAAATAGCGAAGCAGCGAAAGTATTAGAGCGTATCCAGTTTATCTAAGCCTATCTTATGACTTCCCTGTCTAATCTTGTTGACCCTATCGTCATGGTGTAATCTTGTATTCAGTTAATTCATGTCGTTTTGTTTTCCATGTTCACATGCTAGAAGTTACTGAACTTACTCAGGCTTTATGTCTGACTCTATTTTTCTTTCATCTTCTTTTCTTCCGTTTCCCCCCAGATAGTAAAGGAGGGAATAGTTTAGCTCAAGTTAAGTTGGACTGCCACTTTTTCCTAGCTTGAAGATTTGTCGAAGTTTTCCTGGATTCTCTTTTCAGATGCTATGGCTATCTCTTGCTAAAATCGGGGAATATAAATGTTGTTTTTATGCTTCTTTATTTTGTAAGACAGATGATACTCTAGTATTGTAAAGAAACCATTGTACAAACTATTTTATCAATAAAGAAAAGTTTTATTTTCCGCTGTTTAATTTCTGTCTGTCTTGTAATTTATCTGCACCTTTTACTCTAAATGCTCCACATAACTTAGTGCATTCCATTTGTGAGTGACACTAATGGATGTGGGTTATTACAGGGGTGTTAGATCAGACGAGTCAAGGGGATGAAACATTTTATTAGCTTTGTTATCGTTCCCGTTGTTGGATCACTTTTACCCCTGAATGTTCTTCTGATTTGTTTAAATAGCTGCAGTTTTGGGAGCTTCAAGAAGTTGGTTACCACCAATGATCCGAAGAGGTATAGGATTACCATCCACTTTCATCTACTCTTCCGATTTCTTATAGAACTTGTCAAGCGTAGTCGGTTCCTTCATCTTTATCCATCTTCTGAATTCGTTTGTTTTGTCTATAGCATTAAGTAGAGCCACGAGGACTATGCGTAGTTCCGGATTTTTTACTTCATACAAGGCAATATTGAACCGACCGAGGAAGGCTTTGACGGTCTCCCCTGGCTTCTGCTTCATGGTTGAGAGTGTTATAGCGTCCTTGGATTTGGTAGCATATAAGCGGAACTGCTCCTTGAAATTTTTGGTTAGGTCAGAGAAACAGT
This sequence comes from Allium sativum, assembly GCA_030737875.1. Classification (NCBI taxonomy): domain Eukaryota; kingdom Viridiplantae; phylum Streptophyta; class Magnoliopsida; order Asparagales; family Amaryllidaceae; genus Allium; species Allium sativum. Next base: position 526,959,230 of record CM060913.1, on the reverse strand, counting down.
CTATAGATTTGGGTGGCAGCTTTGTAAACCATTGTAACGACCTGAACTTCCCCGTGAAGGAAAGCACGGATTGTTATGAGAAAAAGACGAATCAGAACACAAACAGAAGAACATTTCATTGCTTGTTACAACAATTTACAACAAAATAGAAGAATATACAGAGTATGAACAAATAAGATACATTCGATAAATAATAGAGATTTACAAATTACAATGCAGCGGAAAATAATACAAAAACACAACTAAAAGAGATAACCAGATACAGAGCTTTCCGAATATCATTCCAGCTGTAAACCAGAATCCTATGAATATAAATCTGCAAAACCAAAACTACTAGCTGCCCGTGTGGAAAATAGCGGCACCCTGAGTTTCGGTTAAAACACTAAACTCCAGGTTATTCATGTGACTGGTGTGAGAACTAAAACAGTTATTTAAAACTTTACTTTACAAATATGGTAAATAAAGGGACCATGCCGTATAACATGGAATGGGTTTCCTCCCAAGAATACCAGTGCATAAAACAAATAGCGCAATGTTTTTTGAAAAAATGAAGCTATTATAAGACCCAGGTCTCATCACACAATGCAACGCAAGCCAATGTATTGGTCTGATAGGATCAGGAAACGTGTGTTCAAGAATTGCCAATCCTCAAACGTAACGGAGGACCGGCCCATCCGATCCAGGGTTACGCAGAGTGTGTAGTCCTGAGACATTTGCTAGAGTGTCTCGAAGTGGTGTGGAGCCATCCCTGGCCTCGACTCATGACTGAAACCCAATTTCCAATACGTGACATTTTGTTTTTGATTGTAGAGCCTAGTATTGGCGACATGATAGATGGTACCCATGCCGCCTATGATTGATACATTTATATTTGAAGTTGTTTTGACACTATACACTTATAATAGTATCAAATGATTTGTTTTTGCTAAATCGTACGAAGCATGTTTGACTATTATAAGGTATAATGATGCAGCACTTTCTAAGTGGAGAGGAAATTATTTGCATCTTATCTCATCGGTCGCCTTAGCTGCACTTATATGCCATTCATATTTGAATAGGAAGTAGTTCAGATCAACTAGGCCGTTGTCCAAAGGCAAAGTAGGAGGATTAAATTTCTTTGGACAGTCTACATCAAGGATTATTTTAGTGAACAAAGTCCTATCGGGAGAAAAGTCCTATTCTCTTTCATCATCTTTGTTGGCTTGATTCCTTTTCATGACTCGTTCCATCATATCAGAGATGTTTTCTTTAGTGTTATGGTGCTCTGTGAAGCTGAGCTCTTTACCAAATATCCGTCTAGGCAAACGATCTCATTGGAAAGCTTTGGCCCTTTGCCTTCTCAACAAGGAGGTGCCACTGTGACAAGATTAGTGGCCTTTCGAGAATTCACTTCGGAATGGTTCTTAGCCTTTGATTTCAATTTTTCGATGTTAGCTTCGTCCTTGTACCCGCCCAATCATAATCGTCTTCCATGTTGTCATTGCGGTTATGATCGGAAGCGAGTGATTTGTCATTCTCTTCGAGATCAACATGGACTTTCGGAGGGGCTGGATTTGATCGAGCATTAAGGATGGTGTCAAGTTTCTCCATCATCACTTTAGTAGAGGCATCCATTTGGTTGTTTGTGTTGGAAATAGCGGCATTTAATTCATTTCTAGTCACACTTGCTGCACTTACGAAGTTTCACCAACATCAAAACAGCTTGTAAATGGCTTAGTCTCATTATAGGCATTAGAGGCTTCTACCATGGTTTAACTAGTATTTTTCTTAGATTTTCACCATGATTTCGGAGGAGGATGAAGTTTAGACCTTTAATGTCAGGTTTTAGACTTTGTGAGAGTGTGAGAGGAGCTAGAAGATGCGAACACGGCCCCACGGTAGGCGCCAAATGTTTGGATCAAAAATGACTCAAACACCAATGGTGTGAAATCACACTTCACCTATTATGGTTAGATATTAAAAGGGCCATAATCGCAAAATAAATGGAGAAGAACAAGTAAAGGACACATGATTTTTATAGTGGTTAATTCAACGTGAATCTACGTCCACTTTTCAATCACTTATCATCATTATGCACAAAATTAAAATTTTTATCATTTCATATATCGCATTAATTACACTTGACCACTTTTGTTATAATTCTCCACTTTTTGCTCTCTTTCCTCTTTAGATCACACTTAGATTCGAGAAGGAACATATTAGATTGTGTAATTATATACTTTTCCTTAGTTCCATCATGAAAATGATTTTAGATCCATGAATTGAAGAGGAGCTAGGGCGGTTGGAGATCACTCAAAGTAGATCGGAGTTTGAATTAATGGTTCTCGGAGAAGATGAGATCCATTCCATGTGAAAGAAAGAAGGAGAGAAGTTTGGCGGCCATTAGTGAAGTTTTTAGAAGCTTTAGAATGGTCGAGGAATGATTTTGGAAAACCTTCGGGGTAGTGGAATCAGTCCCTTGAATTGTGGAGTAAGTGGCTATTTACAGAAGAATTTTGATGGTAGTGGCAGTCTCGTAATTACGGGGTATAAAGTTTGGATCGGCCATAAACTTGGACTGGGCTAAAAGAAATTTACGGAAATGCAACTGGTCCAATTTATAGTTGTATACAGCTGGCATATCCCATATATTACAGTTCTTCCACCGCATTTGAACATGACTGATCTAAAATAAAGAATGCACTGATACGAAAGTAAAGGGATGCACCAATCCATTTGCATGGCAATGTACCATTCCAATTTAATTGAATGTAGTGTACCGATCCAATTTGTTCCACTTCATTGTACTGCTGCGCACTTCATTTTAGTATACCGATCCAATATCAAATACAAAGCGGACCGACCATCTTTCTAGCCCCGACCCGGTTTGGCACAGTGCCTCTGCCTTTTTGTCCCGATCCAATTTGGCACAATATAGGACCGATCCAAATTCCAATACCAACCCAAATTGCACCATGTGTTGCTACAATACCAACCTACGCAAATATGAATAGGACTTCATGTGTATTTGAAAACTCTTGGCGCATGTAACCCACGTAAGTGTTGAACTATACAATATTAACACTCCTTTAACTAAGTTAACTACGCTAACTTCATCCATGCTTCTATGATATAACGTAGCTACTCCCATCTATACAAACATGGGGATTCTTCTTATAACTTTAACATATGTGTATCAAAATAAAGTCATGTGGATGGCTTTGGACTTGTGAAGGTACCCTCATGCTATGTAATGCTCATCAGCATAAGCAACATTATTTAAAATATATATCCTCATCATTACATTACTGTTATGATCACACATATATATTAAATAATGTGGACTTATGCTCTTCAATACTTGATGCTAGTCCATGTACGTGTTACATAAAACATTAGTTTATACTGTTGTATCATCTGTTAGCTGATCTCACCCAAAATACAAATGGTGTCCATGCAAGAATGAATGTATTGACTGCTTCTGGTCCATTACTTCATATGTAAGCACACCATTACATCGTTTACATGCTGGCTTGTGTATATTTGAATGGTATTAATGTACGTGATGAGCCAAGCTTTGCATTACATCATTTGTTATGTATTTATCCGTTCTTACTTGTGCATGGTTCAATCTTTATAAAGCAATTGCTTCATGCAAAATTTGTTTAACTTGTGATCGATTCGTGTTTTAGGTATTGATCTGTGCATTTTCATTTTAAGGCCGATCCGCTAAACACACTAGTACTGACCTAGTTAGTGTCATCCCATTATATCTGATAGGACCGACCCATTGCTTTATAGTGACTAGTCGACATAGTCCGTTAAAACTGACCGATCCAATACTTCTGCATTGAGAGACTGACCCGGATCGTTTCTAATGACCGGCCCGATTTGTTAATACTGACCGACGCGGTTCTTTGATTCTGACTGACCCGGTCCTTTCTAAATGGAACAATCTTCTCTAAAGGAAATGGACCGACCCGTTGCACTAAGACTAGGCTGATCCGATACTTGCGATCGACCCGGTCCGCTCAGAATAGATCGACCCGGCACATTGAACTGTGTTTTAACAGGGTTAAAAAAAGCAACTAAGAACTCACAGAGTTTGGATTAGAAAATAGAAAAAGAATCGATCTTGAATCTCTAACTGATTTGCTTTAGTTGATAGTTGTAGAAGATAATGGATCCAGTTATGTTCATGACAACGGCAGCGTTTGGACTCCATTGAATTCCAGTGAAGAAAATAAGTGAAATGGACCAGTATATATTGCTGCCAGCCTCCAGAAACTGACTGCCACATCATCCTTAGGGGTGCCAACACCCCTATAGGGGGGTCGACCCTTATGTTGACACCCCTCTAGGGGGGTCGACCCCCTAGAGTGGGAAATTTGCTGCCTTCCAAAATTTTTATTTTTGAACCCTTTTCAGGTTAAGTTCTGACTCATATGTATATATATATATATATATATATATATATATATATAAAATTCTTTTACACGTATACAAACTGAAAATCCTAATAACTTCTTCATACCATATCCGTTTTACGCAAATTGAATGTCTATGTTAACCAAAATTTTGAGACAGACGCAATGGCGCAATCTATTTCCATTAATTCTGAATATTAAATTAATTATTATTTAATTTATCCTCTTTTAGTGTTGTTGAAAATATGGGGTGTAACGTAAATGTTCTAAATGGATAAAATAAATAAATTATGACTTCAAACGTCTTCAACCGGGTGGTATAAAATTGGGTAGGTCGTATGGCTAAGTGGGTCGCTCCCAATTCGGGTATATTTCACCATCTAGAGATATTCCAATTTGTTCTTTTTTCACTTCTGTTTCTCCTGGGAACAATTATGTTGGATCGAACCGTAGGTGGCAAAATATTCGAAACATTCAACTGAAGTGATTGGCCGGTCATGTTTTGCCTGGGTTGTAAGATGTTCTTGTTGAATCCTAGTGTATTCCTCCCTAGTGGTACACTGTCGGATGGTGGTCCTATACCTTGCTAGTTGAAATCTTTTCTCGAATAAGTGCCTGCAGTTTTTTATTATATACTATGTATGTAGAGAATGAGATGCAAGCATTCTGCTAGATCGTTATTTATGTGATTTAGATATTATTAAAATATCAGAAAAGATAACATTTCAAAGTGTTTTGAGTTATCGTAAGGTAAAAATTGTCTGTGCTTATGCACGCACTGGTCTTACGATTATCCTTTTCTTTCGAAAAAAATGTTTTTGACTTTAAAATCAAATTAGATGATACTATAAACTTAATTGGTTTCACATTCTGGTTCGTCACACTGATCCGGCGTTTGCAATGCTTGGTTTAAACCAAGTTTTACATGTTTAGGTTTGGATGCTATGAATTTGGAAGCCGTGCTGGAGGAGTTTGGATGAATGATATATATATTTAATGTGTATTCCACTATGTGTTGTATACGAGTACAGATCGTTATAACTATTCCGATGTGTTGACTGTAAGGTTACTTTGATGATTATAAGTACTTATTTCAAGCTCTCAATAAAGATTTATTTCTGTATTATATTTTGGTCCACTATGATGTGAGAATTTGTGTTATACTGGTTACTCGGTTCTTCTTCCTTTCTTGTATTATAATATTTCTTTCTTATCTCACCCTATGATTTTTTTCCATTAACCGTATAGTGCTTTCGATACTTGAGTTTTGGCAAGTAATATGGGTTTGTGTATTATTGTCGAAATTCAGGTGTCGAATCACGTTGAGTCATTACAGGTGATGCCTAGGTCATCAACAAAATCATCCTTAAGCGACTATAATATGATTCTATATCTGTCAAGTATATTTGGGACTTTGGATATACGTTTGCAAGGCTCTTATGAAAAATGTAACAACCTAATTTTTTTTAACAAATAATGATTAGTTTAATTAATTAAGGTGGAAAATGATAAAATGAATATTAATTTATAAAATATTAAGAATTGAGTAAAACTGACTTTACCGTTGCGTTCGTTACAAAATTATGGTTTAGATAGACCCTTAGTTTTTTAAATTAGATAACATATAAAGAAGTTATGGGCTAAAGAAGATTAAACAATATTTAAAATTCAAACGTATAATTACACGCATGAACTAAGGGTAAGTGGGCAAACCAGCTCACACTTGGGTGGACACATGTGTCAACCCAGTCTAATGTGGTCGACCCATGGATTGACCCAGAGGGTAGGAGGGGTCGACTCATCTAAAGGAATTCGATGATTCTAGACCTGCTTTGAATCTGGGCTATTTTTGTATATAAAATACATTTGCTGACTCAGCATTGAGTGTATGGTTGGATGGGAAAATCTAAATCTAAGGTAAGGGATTATCCTAGGTAATCTATATAAAGGCTAGCAGCCTCATTGTTTTTCTACACAAAAATCTATTCTTCTTCCACCAAACCTTTTCTAATCAAAATCATGAAGATGCTAAGGTGCTGCCCAAACATAGATTAGAAAGGACAATTCTTATTTTTCAACAACAACAAATCTAGAGTGGATTTTCTTCTATAATAATAATTTCAGAAGATTTTGAAGATCTACAACTATGTGAGTATTACTATAATTATTTGGATTTTTTCTAACTAAAGTTAAATAGATATAATAGTTGTAGTAGTCTAAATAAAAATAACATTTATAGTAAATATTTTTTGAATCTGAAAAGTAACAATGTTTATAAGATTATTCTTATATGTTATTTATTGTCTGTTACCTATTCGTTTTCAGTTATTTTCTTGTATGTACATCTCTCTTCCTTATCCCCTTTTTTTATTTACCGTAATTTATGCCTTTTTAAATTGCATAGAAGCGGGAAAGTATGAAATAATGTTAAAAAAGGTAACTCGACATATTAGAATTTGTACAGTAAATGGAGATTATTAAAACGGAAGAATATGCAAACATGAATAGGTTAAAATTAATTTTATATTAATTAGAAATGTCATTTGTAAACATGTAATTGACATTAATATGGAATTGGTTTCGTGAACACGGATTTGACACTAATTTCTAGGAATATTTATATGGCATTGATTGGGTGAACATTTATTTGGCATTAATTTGTAGATATGACAATAAGGCATTGATTTGTAAACATGTAATTAACATTAGTATGTATATGTTAATTTTATAAACATGTTGACATTAAAGAGAATATGTTAATTTGAGGAATATGGAAAATTGTCATTCATGTTAATTAACATTAAAAGGGATATGTTAGTTGGCAAATTTTCATATATTGACATTTATTTGCGGAAAATATGTTAATTCAGGGGAACATATCAACTTGAAATTTATGAGCATTCATGTTAATTAGGGAAAAATATGTAATTGAATGTTTATGTTCATTTCATGGTTAATTTAGGAAAAAAAGCCAATTAGATATAATATTCATTTAATGTTAGGTTGGACATTTATTCTCATCCGAAGTTTATATTCATATATCTTCCATGTCCCTATTCTGTTGTTTAATTTATTTACACTCTTGTTTATATCCCAATTTTATACTGCTTGATTTGATTCTTTTTGCAACGGCCCGAAAAATTCGACGCCCGAATTGCAACAATAATACATAACCTGTATTACTTGCCGGAACTTAAGTATTGAAAACACCAGATAGTTTAACGAAAGAATACAGAAGGTGAGATAAGAAAGAAAGAAAATTTAGAATAGAAGAAGAAGAAGAAGAAAACAACAACACCAGAGTCTCACATCGCAATGGAACAAAATATAATATAGAAATAAAACTTTGTTGAGCGTTTTGAAATAAAACTTATAATCATCAGAGTAAACAAATCTAGACAGTTATAATGCTCGATCTTCATATACAACGCACAGCGGAACACACGCTAGATATCATATGTCTGAACCCCTTCAGCTTATCTTCGGACTCCACAACATCCGATAACCTGAACCTATACAACCCAGTCTAACCCGAGCATTTACAAAATGCCGGATCAATCTAGTGAACCAAAGTGAGAAAAATCTCGCTAAGTTTAAAAACATCACACAACTTGATTTTTTTAAGTCAAACCATTTCTTTCTGAAATCATATCTTTTCTGTATTATAATAGTGTCTAAACACAAGTAAATATTAATCTAGCAGAACGCTTGCACCTAACGCTCCACACATATAGTATACAATCAAAACCGCGGCTCTTATTGGAGATTGGATTTCCAACTGCGACAAGGTATTGAACCATCTTCAGATAGTGTACCTCTAGAGGTGAATACACTGGGTTCAAGAAGAACATCTTGCAACCTACCCACACATGACCGACCACTCATTTCGCTTCAGTGTATCAAATGTATATCACCAACGATTGGGAGCTACCCATCGTTTCCCAAAAAGGGACAGCACCGAAAAAGATTAAAGAAGGAAATAAATTATCTCTAGACAGGTGATTATACACCCTATTTGGGTGCGTCCCACTTAGCTATGCTACCGTACACCCTACTTGGGTGCGTCCCACTTAGATATGCTACCTACACGATTTTTATCATTTCCCAGTTGAAGAGGCCTGATGTAACACCCCACCTCCGTTAAGGACACTCAAAAAGGGAATGCCTTAACTTTGGTGGAGCATTTTAGTAAACAAAATAGAAAATTTCAAGAAAGATAAAGAATACTTGAGAAATTATAACTTTATTGCGGCGGAAAACAGAAATCAGTATGGTTACATCTTTACCAAAACTCAAGTACATAAATGTCAGTATTGTTAAGAAAACCATCAGAGTACAAAACTTTAAAATCATAATCCCCACAGAAGCTGCCATAAGGAGTCAAGCCATACTTTAAGCACTCTAAGTACTTCAAGCAAAAGAAATCCGGATCAAGCTAAAGTATTCCCTCCTTGGAAAACCTGGGGGGGAAACAGAAGAAAAGGGGCGAAAACAAGCAAGGTTAGATGTAAAGTCTGGCAAGTCCAGTGACTTTCAGCATATGAACAGATAATAATAATCATGCCATGCTAATAAAACTGGATGAGAGATAACAGTAACAGGAGCAGCAAATGTACTTAGGTTAAACAGAAGAAACAGAATAATATTACTTTTCATTTCTCTGCACTAATACTAGTATAACAGGATTACATGTCACCCTAATGTCTAAACTGAAGCAGAAACGGGAACAAAATAATTTCCACATAAACAGAATGCTAATAATGGGCCTTTACCACCCAAACAGAATGCTAATAATGGGCCTTTACCACCCGAATAGAGACAGACAGAAACAGAATGCTAATAATAGGCCTTTACCACCCGAACAGAAACAGACAGAAACAGAATGCTAATAATGGGCCTTTACCACCCGAACAGAAGGTACAAAAACAGAAATAGATTAATCCCTACGGAAACAGAATGTAGAATTAAGTGTACACTAGTAAATGGGCCTTTACCACCCAAACAGACGGTACCACGCAGAAACAGACAGGTGTTGCCACCCAACAAAAACAGACGGTACCAACAGAAACAGATAGAACTAAGTGTACCCTAAAACCCTACCCCAAGTGATCGGCTCCCTAATACATAAATACCTTGTGTCAGCCCCACAATAGGGTGTATCACTCCCTAAAGTGACAATCAATTGGCATAGACCTATTTACAGATGTCACAGTGTCTTACATCCTTAGAGACAGACCAGGACCCATGCACGCACATGACCCGGTTGGAACGCACCATCAACACCCCTCGCCATTATCAGAATGAGCCGCTTATAATTAGTTCAGTAAGCGTGCCCGGACCCTACCTACTGTTAAGTCAAAGTTTTGATGCCAGAAAGAGTTACTGACTAATATGGGTCCCAAACAACAGATGACACAAGTAATTTCCCTCCTAACCTTGTGTCCCTAGACTAACAGATTTTAGATTAACTTGTTTACAAGTTCAGACATACAGAGTTCAGATCAACTAGTTCACAGATCAGACAAGTTTTCAGACTAACGGATCAGATATACGAATTTAACAGATTTACGGATTTGTCTAACTTTGTAATTGGGCCTACAGATTCACGAAACAGATTTGTTAAATTCATTAGTCCAATTGGTTTAACCCTATCCACCCAACACGTTTTAGACATCTATTTATTCCAGATTTGCATTAATTAAATATTAATGCACAGACCTCTCACATTAGGTCGGTAGCTTGTGGCCGCTGGATATGCCGGGCGGTTCCGGGCAGACTTCTGCCACAAGCCAGACCTAACCTCATGTCTAAGCATATTTTAGTTATGCCTACGACCTCTCACATTAGAATGACTGTTTGCTGTCGCTGGTTAAGCCGGTTAGTTCCGGGCAGGCTTCTACTGCAAACAAAGTCTAACCTCGTGTCATTGCCAATTCATTCCAATACAGATTTTTCAGATATCAGACTAATTCTGTTTATTTAACAGATTAAACTTCTTCATAGGATATAACAGATTAATCAAATTTCCATGTTCTACTAAATCTTAGGTCGAGCCTACGGATTTCCATACCCAGATTACCATTATCTATTTTCAACAGATGAGACAATTCAACAGGTAGCAGATCTAGCAGTTTAAATGATTCAACAAATTTAGCAGATAACAGATTTAGCAGTTTAGGTAATTCAACAGTTTTAGCAGACAACGGATTTGGCAATTTAACAGATTTAGCAGATAACAGATTTAGCTGATTATATATATCAAAAACTCTATTTACATATCTTGCCTAGTTATAAATTTAGCCTAAACTTACATGCCTAAATATAGGTCATAACTCATAATACAATATATGCCCCAAATTTTAGCCTTAATATTCCCATTTGCAGTTCATGGCAAAACTAGATTTAATATTCTAGTTCACCATTTATGTCCTAGACTAATACACATGTAAATCATCCTCTATTATAGCCAACATAAATTATGTCAATATATTTGCTATGCCAGATTTACTTAGTTAAGCTACGCCCAATCCCCGTATAACGTGTTTCCACAAGTTCTCTAAATACTCATGAAATGGCCCTATAGGCTCGATGTACATAACAGTGAATGGGAGTAAACTAGCAAAGTTACATACTAAATATGAGATCTAACATCATTAAGGGAATAGGCATAAGAAACTAACTACAATAGTTATAGGAAACTAACCACAATAGTCATGGGCGACTAATCACAATAGTTTCTTGTTCAATGTCATAGGCAATAGTCTCATAGTCATGAATCATAGTCATAGGCAATAGTCTCATAGTCAATGAATCACAGTCATAGGAAATAGTTTCATGTCAAATTATGCATTATTATTTGTCCCAAAATTTAGCGTTCGTGCGTTAATATCTTATGAGATGAGGCGCATGCTCGTGGTAACCTGGCTATAGAACAAAAAGAAGAAAAAGATACAGAAAAAAATATATCAGAACAGAACGTACACCACCTCAAATTCAGATTTACAATCATGTCACAATTAAAATCACAGTTTATAGCGGAAAATAACTGTACTTGCTTTTCGTGGTTTTAAGAAAGGATAATAAACTGTTGTTGATGCAGAAATGATGTATTATTCATCTTTAATTGTTGTTGTAGCTCTAAACTTTGATTGGAGATTTGATTTATCTTTTAATTCTATTCAGGAAGAAGATGCATCAGTCCATGTTTTGATTCCAGCAGAGTAGCGACGCCATTTTTATTTTTAATTAGAACAGAGGCAGAATATAGACAAAATGAAATTGTGTAGAGAAAATGAGGCTAGGGGGCTGTTTATATAGGATTAGGCGGACGAATCTAGATAGAAAATGAGACCAGATACATCAGAATGAATCAGGTTCAAAAACTGGGTTTCGGGAGCAGGTTGACCCCCAGGTCGACACTATTGTCGACCTGGTCTGGCCAGGTCGACCCCCAGGTCGACACTATGGTCGGCCTAGCCCCCGGGAGGTCGACACCGTGGTCGACCCCCAGATCGACCTGGTCCATGGGCGGGAATTTTCCCGCCCAGCCTGTTCTGGGATTTTTATATCGAATTTGAATTCGAATTTTCGTGCTGTTTTTGATTCTGAAATTCTCTGATACTTCGGAGGGCCATATCTCCCTCATAAGGACTCCGTTTCTCGAAAACTCGGACTCGTTTCCAAGCAGAATTTCGAGATGAACGCAATGGGGCAACCTATTTTCCTTGATTCTTATTTTAAAAATTTAATTATTCTCTGATTTATTACTTATACGATCACAGAAAATACGGGGTGTTGCATTCTCCCCTCCTTAGAGGATTTCGTCCCCGAAATCTTCAAGTTAAGAAGAATGTGTCCTACCATCCAGTCATCCATCTACTCAACCATCATCCACAAGCATCCATTGTCCTTAGAAAACTTCTAATGTTGAATGAACATATGCAAAAGTGTGTGTATATGTTCGTTATCTAATGCAAAGATCAGGCGGTCCACTGATTCAGTTGACCTCCTTAATGCGAACTATGTTAGTGTCATGAGTCCATCATGTATGCAATTTTCCTATTTGATACATGTTATTCTTATATGAGTGACAACCATTCATTCATATGCAACATCCATGTGATGAGTCAATCATTTTGCATCCACAGAAATTGAAAATGCTCACACATCCATATGCAGTATGAGTGTGTATTCGAGCTAATCTAGTGCCTAGTGTGTGTGTATGCATCCACGAGCAACCACTACCAATCACTTGCATCCACTTGCAACCATTAAACATAACATGTCTCAAACACATGTTTTCATCCATTAGTTCCTACCTAAAGTTCGAAGATTCGATCGATAGGATACAGTCGTGTGATGGAGCGAGTGCAGATAAACAAAAACCTGGTTTCCATTAGACCTTGGTTGAGAGACAAATTCCCCTAAGTATAAACCGCGAAGACCGAAATCAACATCAGATTGACACCCAGAGGATTACCCTCCTTAGACAATGTCAAAACTGGAAATCTCAACCTTATCAGAAATATTCAGATATTTACAGATTACCGATACAGATCAGATTACTAAATGATTCTTAGGAAACTAAGCATGATAAAAACCCAGAATGTATGCGTCATAGTCAACTTAACGCTCAACACAGATACCGAACTTATCACAATTGGATGAGTCATAACCCTTATGGGTCTGAGTCTACAGCGGAATCAGAAACAATACTAGTATTCAAGTGCAGAGTATCGATTACAGAATCGAAATGCCAGAATCAGAAAAGAGTTTTAACTCAAAAATCAGATAATGAAATTAAACCTCCTACAGAAAGTTTTCCTATTTCTATCCTATCCACTAGCCTCGAGAGTGTTCTCCTGCCTTCCAGAAGTTGGTCTTGCCCTCTGCCCTTGCCCTCGTTTCTTCGGACAGTCCCTAGTGAAGTGTCCCATCTCACCACAGTTGAAGCAAGCGCCCTTTCTTTTTCTGCAATCCTTGTTCAGATGAGTCGAGCTTCCGCAAGTAAAGCACTTTTTCTCCTTCTTATCTTCATACTTTTCACCCTTCTTTTGTTTTTCCTTTTTGGGCCATGCTTTCTTGTTCTGTGGTTCTTCCTTCTTTGACTCTTTCTTGCCATTGTCTTCCTCGTGCAGTAGTGCCATATCCACCAATCTCTCATAAGTCGCTCCCATGGGTACATGGGTCATGGCTAGGCTATGCAGTGGCTCGTTCAATCCTTTAACAAAGCGGAGAGCCTTTTTTATGTTGGGTGTTGACTAAGTCTAGTCCAAACCTAGCCAGTTGGTTGAACAGGTTGACGTATTCCTTGACCGTCATACTTCCTTGCTTATGAGATAAGAGCTTTTCCAGTTGTAGACTTCGTTCAGCCTGCGAGAGGAATTTTGTCTCAAACCTTGTTCTGAAATCCATCCATGTTTCAACCGGCCTCTCGGCGTTAGTGTCTTCCCACAAATAGGAAGCTTCGTCCTTGAGCAACCACACCGCCAATTGTACCTTCTGCCTATCGTCCACCTCGAAGATAACGAACAGATCCTCAGTTTTTTTAAGCTAGTTCCTTGCTTCTACGAATGATTCAGTTCCCTTGAAATCCTTTCCACCCATGGCCCTAAAATCTTTACAGATCTTTGAAAAATCAATTGCACGAGGAGGGGGCAGAGGAGGAGGAATCGCTGCAGCTAGAGGGGGAATATCTACTGGGCCTGCATCGTTGGCCCTAGCCTCTAAGTACCTCCTGAACCAGCGAGGTATTGGCACGCCCTCTGGAAAGTTAAGATTCCCAGACATGCTGGAATGAAAGAAAAAGATTTAAAATGGAGAACTGAAAAGATAGATATATGGCTTTTTGGGGATTATGTTTTTCAAAATAAACTTTATTTTTAAAAATACTTCCATTTAAAACCTTTTTGAAAATAGTTTTCAAAATTTTTTTTACCTAATCTGGTAACCTTCAGCTCTGATACCAAGTGTAACACCCCACCTCCGTTAAAGACACTCACAAAGGGAATGCCTTAACTTTGGTGGAGCATTTTAGTAAACAGAACAGAAAATTTCAAGACAGATAAACAATACTTGAGAAATTATAATTTATTACAGCGGAAAATAGAAATCAGTATGGTTACATCTTTACCAAAAACTCAAGTACATAAATGTCAGTCTTGTTCAGAAAATCATCAGAGTACAAAACTTTAAAATCATAATCCCCACAGAAGCTGCCATAAGGAGTCAAGCCATACTTTAAGCACTCTAAGTACTTCAAGCAGAAGAAATCCGGATCAAGCTAAAGTATTCCCTCCTTGGAAATTCTGGGGAGAAACAGAAGAAAAGGGGCGAAAACAAGCAAGGTCAGACGTAAAGTCTGGCAAGTCCAGTGACTTTCAGCATATGAACAGATAATAATAATCATGGCATGCAAATAACACTGGATAAGAGATAACAGTAACAGGAGAAGATGATGTACTTAGGTTAAACAGAAGAAACAGAATAATATTAATTTTCATTTCTCTGCACTAATAGTAGTATAACAGGATTAGGTGCCACCCTAATGTCTAAACCGAAGCAGAAACGGGAACAGAATAATTTCCACAGAAACAGAACGCTAATAATGGGCCTTTACCACCCGAACAGAAACAGACTGAAACAGAATGCTAATAATGGGCATTTACCACCCGAACAGAGACAGACAGAAACATAATGCTAATAATGGGCCTTTACCACCCGAACGGAAACAGACAGAAACAGAATGCTAATAATGGGCCTTTACCACTCGAACAGACAGTACAGAAACAAATTAATCCCTACGGAAACAGAATGTAGAATTAGGTGTACACTAGTAAATGGGCTTTTACCACCCGAACAGACGGTACCACGCAGAAACAGACAGGTGTTACCACCCAACAGAAACAGATAGAACTAAGTGTACCCTAAAGCCCTACCCCAAGAAAACGGCTCCCTAATACATAAATACCCTGTGTCGGCCCCACAATACGGTGTATCACTCCCTAAAGTGACAACCAATTGGCACAGACCTATTTACAGATGTCACGGCGTCTTACATCCTCAAAGGCAGACCAGGATCCATGCACGCACATGACCCGGTTGGAACGCACCATCAACACCCCTCGCCATTATCAGAATGAACCGCTTATAATTAGTTCAGTAAGCGTGCCCGGACCCTACTTACTGTTGGGTCAAAGTTTTGATACCAGAAAGGGTTACTGACTAATATGGGTCCCAAACAACAGATGACACAAGTAATTTCCCTCCTAACCTTGTGTCCCCAGACTAACAAATTTCAGATTAACTTGTTTACTAGTTCAGACATACAGAGTTCAGATCAACTAGTTCACGGATCAGACAAGTTTTTAGACTAACGGATCAGATATACGGATTTAACAGATTTACAGATTTGTCTAACTTTGTAATTGGGCCTACACATTCACGAAACGGATTTGTTAAATTCATTAGTCCAATTGGTTTAACCCTATCCACCCAACATGTTTTAGACATCATATTTATCCCAGATTTGCATTAATTAAATATTAATGCACAGACCTCTCACATTAGGTCGGTAGCTTGTGGCCGCTGGATATGCCGGGCGGTTCCGGGCAGACTTCTGCCACAAGCCAAACTTAACCTCGTGTCTAAGCATATTTAAGTTATGCCTACGACCTCTCACATTAGACTGATAGTTTGCGGTCGCTGGTTAAGCCGGTTGGTTCCGGGCAGGCTTCTACCACAAACAGAGCCTAACCTCGTGTCATAGCTAATTCATTCCAATACAGATTTTTCAGATATCAGACTAATTCTGTTTATTTAACAGATTAAATTTCTTCATAGGATATAATAAATTAATCAAATTTCCATGTTCTACTAAATGTTAGGTCGAGCCCATGGATTTCCATACCCAGATTACCATTATCTAGTTTCAACAGATCAAACAATTCAACAGGTAGCAGATCTAGCAGTTTAAACGATTCAACAGATTTAGCAGATAGCAGATTTAGCAGTTTAGGTAACTCAACAGTTTTAGCAGACAACAGATTAGGTAGTTTAACAGATTTAGCAGATAACAGATTTAGCAGATTATATATATCTAAAACTCTATTTACATATCTTGGTTTATCATAAATTTAGCCTAAACTTACATGCCTAAATCAAGGTCATAACTCATAATACAATATATGCCCCAAATTTTAGCCTTAATATTCCCATTTGCAGTTCATGTCAAAACTAGATTTAATGTTCTAGTTCAACATTTATGTCCAAGACTAATACACATGTAAATCATCCTCTATTATAGCCAACTCGGATTATGCCAACATATTTGCTATGCCAGATTTACTTAATTAAGCTACGCTCAATCCCCGTATAATATGTTTCCACAAGTTCTCTAAATACTCATGAAATGACCCTATAGGCTCGATGTACATAACAGTGAATGGGAATAAACTAGAAATGTTACATACTAAATATGAGATCTAACATCATTAAGGGAATAGGCATAAGAAACTAACTACAATAGTTATAGGCAACTAACCACAATAGTCATGGGCAACTAATCACAATAGTTTCTTATTCAATGTCATAGGCAATAGTCTCATAGTCATGAATCATAGTCATAGGCAATAGTCTCATAGTCAAAGAATCAATGTCATAGGCAATAGTTTCTTGTCCAATTATGCATTATTATTAGTCCCAAAATTTAGCGTTCGTGCGTTAATCTCTTATGAGTTGCGGCGCAGGCTCGTGGTAGCCTAGCTATAGAACAAAAAGAAGAAAAAGATACAGAATAAAATATATCAGAACAGAATGTACACAACCTCAAATTCATATTTACAATCATGTCACAATTAAAATCACAGTTTATAGCGGAAAAAAACTGTACTTGCCTTTCGTGGTTATAAGAAAGGATAATAAACTGTTGTTGATGCAGAAATGCTGAATTATTCCTCTTTAATTGTTGTTGTAGCTCTAAACTTTGATTGGAGATTTAATTAACTTTTAATTCTATTCAGGAAGAAGACGCATCAGTCCAAGTTTTGATTCCAGCAGAGTAGCGACGCCATTTTTATTTTTAGTTAGAACAGAGGCAGAATATAGACAGAATGAAATTGTGTAGAGAAAATGAGGCTAGGGGGCTGTTTATATAGGATTAGGAGGACGAATCTAGATAGAAAACGAGACCAGATACATCAAAATGAATCAGGTTCAAAAACTGGGTTTCGGGAACAGGTCGACCCCCAGATCGACACTATGGTCTACCTGGTCTGGCCAGGTCGACCCCCAGGTTGACACTATGGTCGACCTTCCCCTGGGAGTTCGACACTGTGGTCGACCCCCAAGTCGACCTGGTCCATGGGCGGGAATTTTCCTGCCCACCCTGTTCTGGGATTTTGAATTCGAATTTGAATTCGAATTTTCGAGCTGTTTTCGATTCTGAAATTCTCTGAAACTTCAGTGGGCCATATCTCCCTCATACGGACTCCGTTTCTCGAAAACTCGGACTCGTTTCCAAGAGGAATTTTGAGACAAACGCAATGGCGCAACCCATTTCCCTTGATTCTTATTTTAAAAATTTAATTATTCTCTGATTTGTTACTTGTACGATCACAGAAAATACGGGGTGTTACACCTGAGGTTTAACACTACCTTTAGCACAACATATCACCATTCACTTTGAATACCACATCGTCAGATTAGCCAAATCACTAATTGACGTCAAAAACCATACTCTTGTCATTAAGCTAAGAGAAGTTGTCTTCTCCACCGCTAAAAAAATACGTTTGCAAAAATCAACGTATGTGGTTCTTAAAAAATATTCTGTTAGACATCCGTCCATACAAGTCATCTAGGAAGAGGATGAACCGAAGGTACCCTCCTACCACATCCTAAGTATCACCCTAGAGATTAGTAGCGAGTAGTCCTTGCGAATCCGTAGATTTCAACCACGACAGAACCCCAGTATATCTCCAGGTCGAATCAAAGATTTTAAGTGGTTATTCTGTTTTATGAAGATCTATGGTCTTCGATTTCTCCATCTTGGTCAGCATCCAATATCTTCAACATTTTCGTATTTGCTGGTCGGAACGGTTTTCGAATATAAACTCGATCCCGGTCCTTTCGTCGCAACAATCGTATTGGCCAAATTTGTTAGTCGGTTATTTAACTATCAAATAAACAACCATTCAATCATAAAATAAAATATATTTACTGGTTTAATACTCAGTACTACTTGATGTTTTAATTAAAAATACTTAACAAATGATTAATTTTACTATTCCAATATTTGGAAAACAATATTTTACTTCTCACTTTAATATACTCATATTCGCAAAAAAAATTCATTTCAATATTTAGAAAAATATAATAATATCCAATATCCCATTTAATTATTATTTGCACAACATTATTCATTATCTAAATTGGGAATTCTGTTTAACTTATTATTCGTAAAATATTCATTACGAAAATCTCTTTTGTTTCAATTCTTGAAAACCATAGCCCACCCTTCCCTTTTAGAATAAAACCATCCTAATTAACATTTAATTATTTCAAAAATATCATTACGTATTCACATAATCTCCTTTTCATTTCTGTTACTTTGGGAATCTCATCTTGTATATCCTTAAATCTTTTATTTCCTTATTTCTTTGGAAGTAGCTTTTTATCCTTTCTCAAGTCTTCTATTTCCTATTTACTATGGAAATATCTTTTATCCATGCATTTCTGTATTTCGACATTCATTAGTCCTAGACCGTAAATTGGTAAGAGTGTAATCCTCTGAGTATCAACCCTGAAGATCGAAATCAACATCAGATTAAAACTGAGCAAATCATTCAACTCAATCAATCTCCGGTTAGGTTCCAATAATTATCTTAACTCATTATCAACTCATTTTATTTCACTTGCAATCCATTTACCCATTTTCCACTTTGTATATCTCATTTCAATTTCATTTACATCACTTAAGTTCATTATTTATTCCCGCACATTAAAAATAAATATTTTAGCTCCACTTCTCTTTTATAAATCTTATTTATAAACTCAGGTTTAATATAAATTCTTTTTATATCCTGATTTCTTTTTACTTAATCCAACTTTTTAAGTAAAATTTCACTTAAGCTATCATACCTGCTTAAATCTCTTTATAACTTAGTTAAAAAAATAAAACCCGTACAAATCTCCTTTAATAATTCTACTCGATTTCATTTCAAATTTTGATTTCTAACTTAAATTAATTTCACTTAAAAAGAAATCTCTTAAGTTATTATTAATTAAATTAATAATTTTCTTCATCACTATCTACTGCAAAAGTAGTTGGCCCCTGACTAGCTAAAATAATAATAAATTTCTCTTTATGTCTTATTAAATTGAAACAAATGTTCTCAAACTATTTCGATAGATTTATCAAAAATCAACTAATATAATTTAATAATCAATTCCAATAAAAGTGGTTTACTTCATTAATCCAAAACACGGTTATCTCGTTAACCTATTCTAATTAGTTCTCCCTTTAAATTAATGTATAATTAATTTGAATAACTTCATTTAATTGTTTCTTTGAAATAATTAATCTAATTCTTAACCGTTTGGTTAATTTCTACTCACTTGCTTATGAATTTTATTAATCATAAGAATTTGCATTACAAAGCCATTTAATAATTATCTATACTTAAGTAATAAATAAAAAATATTCATTTCACTTTAATAAACTTCCATTTAGATAAATAGATTTAATAATCTATATTTAGTTATAAAAGAAATTCAATAACTTCATTCCAGTCTATTTACATGACGGTAAATCCTTATTTATAAAAAGAATTGATTTCCAAGCCATCTAATGCCAATTACTCAACCAATACCGCCCATTGGTTAAAAACAAACAACCGTTTAATTCCATTTCAACAGTCAACAGTTAACAACCAAATCAATTGTCCAATCCATATTAGTGAAATAGTTCATATAATTGTGATATGAAAATAACAAAAAAATTGAAGAATCCAATTGGATCCCTCCAAATTGTCTTTCCCTGCAACAAATATGTTATCTCAAAATATATTATTCGATTCAATAAACTAGTATAATATTTAAAAATAAATAATAACAGTAATCCAATGTAATAACAAGGGAAATCTAAACCAATTGAAATTTTTTAAATTGGCTATTTTAGTGAATTTAAAATATTTAAAATAAATATTTTAAATAATAACGACGAAAAGTAAGTTTGAATCGACATTTGAAAATAAATATAATTAATTCTAGTTATAAGCAAGGCCTGAAATGGCGCGGTAGTTTCAAAATTTGAATTCAAACTTCGACTGACTGTAATGGGTGCAAAATAAAGTGGATTTGAGTGAAACCAATATTTAAATCTGTTAGTGAATATCTTTCTAACGAATCTGAAAAATCGAAGTTTCATAGTAGGAAGCAAAAGTTATAGCCAAATGAATTTTCAGAAAGGTCGCTATAGAGTTTATATAGCCCGTGAAAATGGCAATTTTGCAAACGACCTCAGAATTCGACGAAACCACTTTTGTTGGATCCGGGATGTCAAATTATTGCTAGGTTTCAACTTTCATAATTTTGAAGCTAGTATGAGAGCGTGGAAAAGGAAAATGTGTTTGGTCGATTTCTATTAAATTGGATCGACCAGAAAAGGGCCATTTTTCAAACGACCTCAGAATTCGACGAAACTAGTTTTGTTGGGACCGTATCGTCAAAACATAGCTAGATTTGTTTTTCTGGAATTTATAGAATCAATACGTGGCCCCGTCAAATTGAAATGTACGTTCAAATCAAATATTGAATGTTTTATATTTTAATTTGAAGGAAAACTGACTGAAACAGTCGAATGGGCCTACGAAACATATCCCATTGTGTTCGGAATGGGGGTATTTAGCTAGGAACGACAATCGTTGGGTCTGGATTGGGGTTCTGTAACAAATTAACACTAATGATTAGTAATTAAAGTATAATTAATCTCATATGTGAGAATCAGGGGAAACGGGATGCGTCATTGCGTTCGTCTCGGAAAAATACGCGAAATAGAGTCCAAGTTTGCGTAAAACGGGTACCGTATGAAAGAGATATGGATGAACGAAGTTAGGCAGAAAAACCCGAAACAGGCCAGAAATGCACTGGCGCACTTGTGAAGTGCGCCAGCACAAAAATACACTGGCGCACTTGGGAAGTGCGCCCATGTCGGGACAGGAAACCTGCACAGTTTCTAGAGAGTTCTGTGGTTGGGTGCACCAGTTTGGGGTTTGGGCTTGGTCTTAGGGCTGGTTTCTGGAAGGTTCCGAAATCTAAGGGTCCTAATCTAATTTAGGGTTAATCTAATGGCCCAAAACACTTGCCTATTCTATAAATACACCCTAATACTACCCTAATTCATACTAAAAATAGAAATGATGCCACCATGCCGCCAAAATCAAACTTGAGAGGAACCTCCACTAGTTTATGAAGAAAGTTGCAAGCTAATCAACCTCTAATCATCATCTTCTTCTTGTATAGCAACTAGTTCTACTACATAAGTTTGCTAATCTTGGTTTTGGTGAGTTTCTATCACTTTAATAACCAATTGCTAAATTAAGTAGATGAGATATGATGAGATCATGCGGTTTTGTATGCGGATTTGTGGGTTTTAAGTCATATGATATGATGTTAGTTTGCTAATCTATGTTTAATGTTAACCCTATGTTTATGCAAGTTAAGTATGTGGGTTTATGCAAGTTAAGTGTTTGGTTTCATGCATACTAAGCATTGGGTTTTATGCATGCTAAGCATTGGGTTTTATGCATGCTAAGTATTTGACTTTATGCATGTTAAGTGTTTGGTTTTATGCATGCTAAGTATTTGATTTTATGCATGCTAAGTATTTGATTTTATGCATGCTAAGTATTTGATTTTATGCATGCTAAGTGTTTGGTTTTATGCATGCTAAATATTTGATTTTATGCTTGCTAAGTGTTTGGTTTTATGCATACATTATGACACCTTTGTATGCTATGCATACATATGCATGTTTACCCTATTATGATGCAAGTTCATATGCAAGTTTGTCTCTTTTTATGATATGCATAACATATGCGAGTTTGCCTCTATGTATGACATGTTATGCAAGTTCATATGCAAGTTTATGTGCAAGTTCATATGCAAGTTTATGTGCAAGTTCATATGCTAGTTTGTCTCTTTTTATGACATGCATAATGCAAGTTTGGGTTAAATGCTAGTTGGGTTTAATGTATGCTCATATATGCAAGTTGACACCTTTTGAACCCATGATAAAGTTATAAGCAATGTTGGTTAAACCCATGACATTTGTGATGAATCTTCCCTTTTATTATGTCACTTTGCGAGAACGAATTACGTGGGGAACGATGGGGTTAATATGCATGTTAATAAAATGATGTGGAATGGGTATGCTTAAGAGTAACATAAATTAAATGGACATAATTGGGAATTTACCTATTGAGTTAGGTCTACCCATATTATGGAGTTGGGAATTTACCTATTGAGTTAGGTCTACCCATACTACGGAGTTGGGAATTTACCTATTGAGCTAGGTCTACCCATATTCTGGAAAACATGATTAATTAATTAGGGATAATTAATATAAATTATGAGGGTGATTAATTAGGTGTAATTAATCGACTAAGACACGAGGTTGGACTCAGTTGTAGCGTAAAACTGCCCGGACCCAACCGGCTTAACCAGTTGCTACAAATGTTAGCCCAATGTGAGAGGTCTTAGGCACAAATTAAATACGTGATTAAAGTAAAGACACGAGGTTAGACCCTTTTTATGACGTAAGGCTGCCCGGACCCAACCGGCATATCCAACAGTCATAAAAGACGGTCTAATGTGAGAGGTCTTTATGAGGTCATGATCTTAATTAATTAATTAAGAAACACTTAACCATATTAGCATGTAGAGGGACATGAGGGGTTAAGTGGGTGCCTTGGGTGGCATGAGGAATCTAGTGGGTTGCCTTGGGCGGCAATAGAAAATACGATTAGAATACTTAACCAAAGTGGAACATGTAATTAAAACATGGTTAAAGGGTTAAGTAAGTGCTTTGGGTGGCATGTGGAAATCTAGTGGGTACCTTGAATGGCAATTAAAATATGATTAATGACTTAACCAAAATTTATAACATGTAAGTGGACATGGTTAAAGGGTTAAGCGGGATTCACTAGAAATAACAAGCTTAGGTGGTAGCTTGTGGGGGCCCATTTCAACCAATATCCCAAACGTATCTTAGTGGGCTCGACTCTAGTCGAGTGACGGGACACGCATATTGGGCTTGACTATAAGAGGCCAAAACGGGTTAGCGGTGGCAACGCAGGACCAACGGGTTTCATATGCGTGTGTGGACCCGGGCTGGTTGATAAGTCGTTGTTGCATCGTGTAGGTATAAAGCCGTGCACTGTTGATATTATCAGGTTGCCACTTTGGGGAATGATACACCCCACGGTGGGGCCAGCACGGGTATCTACGTTAGGGAGCCGATCGAATGGGGGGTAGTGTGTACACCTAAGGATTGTAGGGCCCCGTGGCGTCTACTTAGTCACCTAGGGGTACGCGAGAACTATTAAGTTAATTTTATAAGTCCATGGGTGGGATCAACCTTTAAGTTAGGAATGACTGGTGTGGTGCAGTTTAGTAATTTACCTTTGGAAGGGTAGATGCGTCTTTATCTTTTATCTTAGTTTAGTTGACTGCTTAGTGTAGCCATTCATCCCCATTAGTTACCGTATATCAGTTTATGTCTTCTCTGGTTACTTTAACGATTGTATTGTTAAAGTTATAGGACTCGCTCAGACTTATGTCTGACCCCGTTGTTTTTATCTTTTTCCCAACCCTCAGGTCCTACGGTGGATCCTAGCAGTAGTGGAGCTTGATCGGATTGCTGTTCCAGTCTTTAGGAGCTTGGATAGATGTAAAGCTCCAGTTACCCAGTTATCTTTTCTTTTGTCATGGCTATTGTATGAGAGTGGGATTATGTACTTCTTTATTTTGATGGATATTGTACTTGACTTTTATTGTGGTTTTATGATGTAACCAGACATGTTTTACTTCCACTGTTATGAGATGATGTTTTAAATTTCAAGTACTATTTATATCTGTCTTGTTGTAATTTTTCTGTTCTATATTCACTAAAATACTCCACCGATGCTATGGCATTCCCTTAGTGAGTGACCATAGCGGGAGTGGGGTGTTACACGTGGTATCAGAGCTTAAGGTTACCAGAACAGATAAAACTTTTAGAGAAACTATTTTCTAAGAATATTTTTGAAAGGAGTATTTTCAAAAACATGTCTTTTAAGAGAAAAGTTTTTGAAAGAAAAGCATAATCCCCAATAGCCATATCTATATCTTTCGAATTCTCCGTTTTGAATCTCTTCCTCTCTCGTTTTGAGTTTCCCCTCCGCGTATAGATGACCTTTCTAAGATAGATAAGAACGGAAAACCACTTCAAGGGACTTAGACATTAGTCGGATTAGAAGTTGGTTCAAGAAGGAGGAGGACTGGTAGGTATCTATTGGATTGACGATGGGAGGAAGGCTCAAATAGTTGTTTGGTTAATGAAGGATGAAACCTCATTGGTGGGAGGTTACGAGTGGAGAATGGGAAGATGAAGGCGAGTAGTTATCCTTTTGGAGGAATGGGACACCGTATTAGGATTGTCCAAAGGGGCATGGGCAAGGTATGGAATCTCCTGGAGGGTAGTTATATTCCCTCGCGGCTAGTGTACCAGATGGGGATAGGACCGTCTAGGTTGGAATTTGGATTTCTTTATTATCCGGTTCGAACTTTATTAGATTCTGACGCATCGAGTTCGTTTATCTCATCATTGTTAGTTGAGTCACTGCACTTAGACACCAGTTTGGTAGATGATCCCTTAGTTGTTTCAAACCCAATAGGGGCTCCATGATGTGTTTGGGTTTGAAAGTTGCTATACTTAGCGTTGAGTTTAGATGTGATGCTTTTTGGGCTTCACGGGCTATGGGTTAGTTTGGGCATGGACTGGTTATCCAGTAGGGGTGCCGTTCTTGATTTTGAAGGGAGAGTTGTTAGGCTTATGACCCGGTTGGGTAACACTCTCGAGATCTCTTGTAATCCCATGGAATCTGTTTTGCTAAGTTATCTTGAATCGCTCGATGCTTCGGTCGAGAGTTTGCGTTCTGTCAGAGTGGTCCGGGAATATCCGGATGTGTTTGAAGAGGTGAAGGGTTTGCCTCCGAAGCGGGAGATAGATTTCTGAATTTATTTGGTGGATAATGCCAAACCAGTGTCTTTGCCAGTGCACCACATGGCTCCTCGTGAGAGAAGAGAACTTCATAAGAAAGTAGGGGAGTTGCTTGAGAAGGGGTTCATAAGGCGAAGTATATCGGAGTGGGGAGCTCCAGTAGTGTTTGCCACGAAGGCGGATGGGTCCCTCAGACTTTGTGTGGATTATAGAGAACTTAATAAGCTCACGAAGAAGAATAGACACCCATTACCGAGGATAGATGATCTCTTTGATCAGTTGGTTGGCGCCTCAGTGTTTTCGCAGATGGACTTAGCTACAGGGTTTCATCAGTTGAGAGTGGCGGAGGACAGTATAGAGAAGACTGCTTTCCGGACTCCGGATGGTTTTTATGAGTGGCTTGTGATGCCATTTGGGTTGACAAACGCCCCTGCATACTTTGTTGATCTGATGAGTAGAGTGTTCAGAGAGTATCTGAATAAGTTTGTAGTGGTCTTTGTGGATGACATCTTGGTCTTTTCCAAGAGTGAAGAAGAGCATGCCTTACATCTCAGAGAAGTGTTGGAGACTCTTCGAGCACATAGTCTTAAAGCTAAATTCTCTAAATGTCATTTTTGGAGAAGAGAAGTGCGATTCTTAGGGCATGTGGTCTCTAAGGAAGGGATAACTGTGGATCCCGCAAAGATAGTATCTATCCAGGATTGGAAAGTTCCTAGAAATGCTACCGAAGTAAGAAGTTTCTTGGGGTTGGCAGGATATTATAGGAAGTTCATCAAAGACTTCGCGAAGATATCAGCCCCATTAACCCGCTTGACGAAGAAGAATCTGGTTTTCTCATGGGACGTAGATTGTGATGATGCTTTCCGACGGTTAAAGAGAGCTTTGACCACCGCTCCAGTTTTAGTGCTTCCAGATGGGAGTAAGCCGTTTGTTGTTTATACCGATGCTTGTGGGACAGGATTAGGCGCAGTCTTGATGCAGGAGGGAAGGGTAATAGCCTATGGAGGGAGGCAATTGAGAGTGCATGAGAAGAATTACCCTACCCATGATCTAGAGTTGGCCGCGATTGTTTTCGCACTTAAGTCTTGGCGCCATTATCTTCTTGGTGAGAGATTCGAGTTGTTCACTGACCATAAATCATTGAAGTACTTATTCTCTCAGAAGGATTTAAACTTAAGACAGCAAAGGTGGATGGAGTTCTTAGCATCCTATGATTTCGAGATAGCGTATACCCCTGGCAAGGGTAACGTGGTGGCGGACGCCTTGAGTAGAAAAAGGCTATCTTTGAGTCCATTGTTCGTGGAACGGCGAAGCTTGGAGTTTCTTTCTTTGTTCGACTTCAGACCTTCTGTTGACTTTGTACCTGGTTTGTTAGCATCCTTGGAGGTTAGACCTACTCTTTTGGGACGGATTGGCGAGGCTCAGCGAGACGACCCACAGTTGGTTGAGTTGGTAGAGAAGCTTATAAGGGGGGAGTCGTCCAGCCATTTGGGTAGATACACTATAGATGATAGGGGATGGTTGCATAGAGACGGTAGACTTTGTGTACCGCAAGATGAGGGTTTGAAGAAGGCTATTTTGGATGATGCACATCGTTCAAGAATGACTATTCATCCCGGTGGAGACAAAATGTACCAAGACATGAAGAGAGTTTTCTTCTGGGCCGGTATGAAGAAAGATGTGGCCGAGTATGTGGCCAGATGCTTAGTGTGCCATCAAGTTAAAGCGGAGCAAAGGAAACCCGGTGGGTTGCTACACCCATTGGAAGTTCCGCAATGGAAGTGGGATAGTGTCTCGATGGATTTCATCGATGGGTTACCGAGATCGAGGAAGGGCAATACGGGAATTTGGGTTGTGGTAGACAGACTTACCAAGAGTGCCCATTTTATACCCGTGAAGAGTAAGAGGACCGCTCCATGGCTTGCTTCAGTCTATGTTAGAGAGATTGTTAGATTGCATGGCGTACCATCCAGCATTGTGAGTGATCGAGATCCTATCTTCACTAGTGAGTTTTGGAGAAGTTTGCAAGAGGCGGTAGGGACTCAGTTGTGTTTGAGCACCGCATATCATCCTCAAATGGACGGTTAGACCGAGAGGGTGAACCGTATCTTAGAAGATCTCTTGAGGCTTTGTATCTTGGATTTTGGAGGTACATGGGAAGAACATCTTCCTTTGGTGGAGTTCGCATACAATAACAACTTTCAGTCTAGTATTGGAATGGCACCTTTCGAAGCTCTTTATGGAAGGCCTTGTCGATCTCCTACATGTTGGTAGGAATCTACGGATAAGATCTTGCTTGGGCCAGATATGGTTAGAGAGACTTCAGAGTAGATTGATTTGATTCGAAGAAGGATGAAGGCAGCGCAAGATAGACAGAAATCTTATGCGGATCGGAGAAGGACGGATCTTGAGTTTGAGGTTGGGGACATGGTTTTTGTCAAAGTATCTCCGTTGAGAAATGTTGTTCGCTTTGGGTCCGTTGGGAAGTTAGCACCGAGGTTTGTTGGGCCGTTTCCTATTAAGGAAAGGATTGGACGGATGGCATATAGGGTGGAGTTGCCCGACAGACTTAGTGGTGTTCATGATGTATTCCATGTATCACATTCGAGGAAGTGCTTACATGAGACCGCAGAGGTGGTAGAGCCGAGCTTGCTTAGAGATGTAGAGGTAGAGCGTGATGCGACGATTCGACAAGCTCCTACTCGCATCCTTGGGTCAGAAACTAGGAAGTTGAGGAACAGAGAAGTTCAGGTTGTTAAAGTGCAATGGGGAGATGACGAAAGCAATGCTACTTGGGAGACGGAAGCGAAGATGCGTTCTTTGTACCCATTTCTTTTTGAGAGTATGTCTTTTAACTTCTCCTTTATTGCTTGTCTTGTACTTATCTTATCTTTAGTATATCCTCTCGCTAGTACCTATGGCCTTTAGATAGGGTAAAGCCTATGGTTGAAACATGTGTTTGAAACATGTTATGGTTGATGGATGCATGTGGATGCAATTGTTTGCTAGTGGTTGCTCGTGGATGCATATACACACACATTAGGCACTAGATCGGCTCAGTCACTTCATGTTGCATATCGCATAAATGGATGTGGTAGTTAGATTGATGGATGTATCATGGCTGTGTTATCATGTGGTTGATGCATTTTTGTGTATGGTTGTGCACGCATATAGAAATTGTATGTGTCAATAGGGTTTCGCATACATATTGGATGCATGGCACTATCATGGTTTGCATTAAGGAGGTCGACTGAATCAGTAGACCGCCTGATTTTGCATTAGTATACGGACATATACACACACTTTTTGCATATGTTCATACATCATTAGAAGTTTCTAAGGATAATGGTTGCTTGTGGTTGATGGTTTAGTAGATGGTTGTTTGGTTGGTAGGATACGTTCTTCTTGACTTAGAGATTTCGAGGACGAAATCCTTTAAGTAGGGGAGAATGTAACACCCCGAATTTCAATTAACACTAATGGTTAGTAATTAAAGTATAATTAATCTCAGATGTGAGAATCAGGGGAAACGGGCTGCGTCATTGCGTTCGTCTCGGAAAAATACGCGAAATAGAGTCCAAGTTTGCGTAAAACGGGTACCGTATGAAAGAGATATGGACGAACGAAGTTAGGCAGAAAAACCCGAAACAGGCCAGAAATGCACTGGCGCACTTGTGAAGTGCGCCAGCACAAAAATACACTGGCGCACTTGGGAAGTGCGCCCATGTCGGGATAGGAAACCTGCACAGTTTCTAGAGAGTTCTGTGGTTAGATGCACCAGTTTGGGTTTTGGGCTTGGTGTTAGGGCTGGTTTCTGGAAGGTTCCGAAATCTAAGGGTCCTAATCTAATTTAGGGTTAATCTAATGGCCCAAAACACTTGCCTAATCTATAAATACACCCTAATACTACCCTAATTCATACTAAAAATAGAAATGATGCCACCATGCCGCCAAAATCAAACTTGAGAGGAACCTCCACTAGTTTATGAAGAAAGTTGCAAGCTAATCAACCTCTAATCATCATCTTCTTCTTGTATAGCAACTAGTTCTACTACATAAGTTTGCTAATCTTGGTTTTGGTGAGTTTCTATCACTTTAATAACCAATTGCTAAATTAAGTAGATGAGATATGATGAGATCATGCGGTTTTGTATGCGGATTTGTGGGTTTTAAGTCATATGATATGATGTTAGTTTGCTAATCTATGTTTAATGTTAACCCTATGTTTATGCAAGTTAAGTATGTGGGTTTATGCAAGTTAAGTGTTTGGTTTCATGCATACTAAGCATTGGGTTTTATGCATGCTAAGCATTGGGTTTTATGCATGCTAAGTATTTGACTTTATGCATGTTAAGTGTTTGGTTTTATGCATGCTAAGTATTTGATTTTATGCATGCTAAGTATTTGATTTTATGCATGCTAAGTATTTGATTTTATGCATGCTAAGTGTTTGGTTTTATGCATGCTAAGTATTTGATTTTATCCATGCTAAGTGTTTGGTTTTATGCATACATTATGACACCTTTGTATGCTATGTATACATATGCATGTTTACCCTATTATGATGCAAGTTCATATGCAAGTTTGTCTCTTTTTATGATATGCATAACATATGCGAGTTTGCCTCTATGTATGACATGTTATGCAAGTTCATATGCAAGTTTATGTGCAAGTTCATATGCAAGTTTATGTGCAAGTTCATATGCTAGTTTGTCTCTTTTTATGACATGCATAATGCAAGTTTGGGTTAAATGCTAGTTGGGTTTAATGTATGCTCATATATGCAAGTTGACACCTTTTGAACCCATGATAAAGTTATAAGCTATGTTGGTTAAACCCATGACATTTGTGATGAATCTTCCCTTTTATTATGTCACTTTGCGAGAACGAATTACGTGGGGAACGATAGGGTTAATATGCATGTTAATAAAATGATGTGGAATGGGTATGCTTAAGAGTAACATAAATTAAATGGACATAATTGGGAATTTACCTATTGAGTTAGGTCTACCCATATTATGGAGTTGGGAATTTACCTATTGAGTTAGGTCTACCCATACTACGGAGTTGGGAATTTACCTATTGAGCTAGGTCTACCCATATTCTGGAAAACATGATTAATTAATTAGGGATAATTAATATAAATTATGAGGGTGATTAATTAGGTGTAATTAATCGACTAAGACACGAGGTTGGACAGTTGTAGCGTAAAACTGCCCGGACCCAACCGGCTTAACCAGTTGCTACAAATGTTAGCCCAATGTGAGAGGTCTTAGGCACAAATTAAATACGTGATTAAATTAAAGACACGAGGTTAGACCCTTTTTATGACGTAAGGCTGCCCGGACCCAACCGGCATATCCAGTAGTCATAAAAGACGGTCTAATGTGAGAGGTCTTTATGAGGTCATGATCTTAATTAATTAATTAAGAAACACTTAACCATATTAGCATGTAGAGGGACATGAGGGGTTAAGTGGATGCCTTGGTGGCATGAGGAATCTAGTGGGTTGCCTTGGGTGGCAATAGAAAATACGATTAGAATACTTAACCAAAGTGGAACATGTAATTAAAACATGGTTAAAGGGTTATGTAAGTGCTTTGGGTGGCATGTGGAAATCTAGTGGGTACCTTGAATGGCAATTAAAATATGATTAATGACTTAACCAAAATTTATAACATGTAAGTGGACATGGTTAAAGGGTTAAGCGGGATTCACTAGAAATAACAAGCTTAGGTGGTAGCTTGTGGGGGCCCATTTCAACCAATATCCCAAACGTATCTTAGTGGGCTCGACTCTAGTCGAGTGACGGGACACGCATATTGGGCTTGACTATAAGAGGCCAAAACGGGTTAGCGGTGGCAACGCAGGACCAACGGGTTTCATATGCGTGTGTGGACCCGGGCTGGTTGATAAGTCGTTGTTGCATCGTGTAGGTATAAAGCCGTGCACCGTTGATATTATCAGGTTGCCACTTTGGGGAATGATACACCCCACGGTGGGGCCAACACGGGTATCTACGTTAGGGAGCCGATCGAATGGGGGGTAGTGTGTACACCTAAGGATTGTAGGGCCCCGTGGCGTCTACTTAGTCACCTAGGGGTATGCGAGAACTATTAAGTTAATTTTATAAGTCCATGGGTGGGATCAACCTTTAAGTTAGGAATGACTGGTGTGGTGCAGTTTAGTAATTTACCTTTGGAAGGGTAGATGCGTCTTTATCTTTTATCTTAGTTTAGTTGACTGCTTAGTGTAGCCATTCATCCCCATTAGTTACCGTATATCAGTTTATGCCTTCTCTGGTTACTTTAACGATTGTATTGTTAAAGTTATAGGACTCGCTCAGACTTATGTCTGACCCCGTTGTTTTTATCTTTTTCCCAACCCTCAGGTCCTACGGTGGATCCTAGCAGTAGTGGAGCTTGATCGGATTGCTGTTCCAGTCTTTAGGAGCTTGGATAGATGTAAAGCTCCAGTTACCCAGTTATCTTTTCTTTTGTCATGGCTATTGTATGAGAGTGGGATTATGTACTTCTTTATTTTGATGTATATTGTACTTGACTTTTATTGTGGTTTTATGATGTAACCAGACATGTTTTACTTCCGCTGTTATGAGATGATGTTTTAAATTTCAAGTACTATTTATATTTGTCTTGTTGTAATTTTTATGTTCTATATTCACTAAAATACTCCACCGATGCTATGGCATTCCCTTAGTGAGTGACCATAGCGGGAGTGGGGTGTTACAGGTTCGTGTGTGAAAAAGGGTATTTTTGGATTTTTAAAATTTATAAATATAAAAAAATTCCTAGGCCAATCATATCCCGCCATTTCATTGTTCTCTCTTCCGATATATTATCGACGAACGGTAGAAAGACACTCTTTCCTTCCTTCCTTGATTGCGCCTCCTACCTCAGTTGAAGATTTTGAAGAGCTCGAGACGAGCTTCATATCCATACCAGGGTTCGAATTTTTCATTGAGTATTTCGTTCATTTGAAGCCTCCAAAGTTCAGCCCTTTCGAGCGCCGCCGTGGATGCCAGAGACCACCAAGTGGGCCCCACCGCCGCGCGCAGGTGCGCCGTTCCTCCCCCTCCAACGCTGCAAAAGCCGATCGACTAATAGCTACACGGATTCGAAGAAAAATTGAAACCTAGTTTCAAACCCTTTAGCTGAGGTACGACTGATTTTAATTAAACTATTTAATAGCACTTTAAAGCGCTACGGTTTTTGATTTCACTGTAAAAATCATATCTTTTTCGTTTTTGACGAAATTCAGTGAAACAAGAGACAGTGGACTCGTGTGGACGTCTTCTACATTCTAGAATGGACCGCATATTTTTCTGAGCCTTCTGCTATTTTTGGTGGAGTGGAACCCAATGTGAGATTTCTGAATTATAAACGATATGGAAAACAACGATGTATAAATTATATGGTCGATGTATGAGTTATATAAGCGTTGTACACCTCATGTATAAGCGTTGTATAAGTTATATATGCATTGTAAAAATTATATATGTGTTGAAATAGAAGTGATATACTTATATATATATGTATATATATGATATATATATATATATGCCCCTCGTCCACAAACCATGGTCGATATTTATTCGTTGTGATTGGTGTGAAAATTGGTAGATAGCGAATGGTTGATTAGAATTGTTTATAGTTGAAATTGATTGATTGTGGTTGAAAAATACCCGTTTGTGGTTGAGAATTATTTGGTTGAAACCACATAGGATTAGTTTGTGGAAATGAAAAAAAAATTATGCCACCTGCGTGCGAACTAGATGCATGAAATCCCCATTGTCAAAAGCTGCGAGGCTTTAAGGTAGAACGAAGAGCCCTACTAGGGACGACCCCGGTTTTAACTACCCTGTCGTTATGCTATCGAATTTTTTTGAAATATTCATGGGTTAGAATTATTTTCATTTGTTGAAATTATTTTCATATGTTGAAACCGCATTCATGCGTTGAATAGAAATTCATTCGTTGAATAGAAATTCATTTGCTGAATGGTATTCGTGTTTTAAGTAAATTGCTTTAACAATAAAAATCACATTTTTATTATATATATATGAACTATAGAAAACATTCATGTGTTGAATAGAAATTCATTCGTTGAATAGGAATTCATGTGTTGAATGGTATTCGTGTTTGAAATAATTTTTTTTACTAAAAATCATATTTTTATCACCTATATGAACTATATAAAATAGTCATGTTTTGAAATAAATTGTTTAATAATAAAAATCATATTTTTATCACCTATATGAACTATATAAAATAGTCATGTTTTGAAATAAATTGTTTTATAATAAAAATCATATTTTTATCACCTATATGAACTATATAAAATAGTCATGTTTTGAAATAAATTGTTTTGCAATAAAAATCACATTTTATTATATACATGAATTGTTAAAAATAGTGAAGTGTCGAAATAAATGTTGGTTGGATAAAAATATCATTTTTTATCAGACGTATGGAAAGAAAATAGCTTTGGAATCGAAGAATCGATTATATTTATATATATATATAAATATAATTGAAATACATCGAATAACGAAGCTACAGTTCGTGTTTTGAAACCACGATTTCAAACGATTAGTGCGGGAGATCCGACCATCGGATTTTCCCAAAACTGAAACCGTTGGGTTCGCCTTGGAAATATCTTACCAACGATACCCACTTTGTGAAAATCCAATGGTTGGATTGTCTGGAATGTTTAATTCAAATATGAAGAAAAACAGCGCCAGAATCAATTACATATATATATATAATTAAATCGAAAAACGACGCTGTAGTTCGTATTTTGAAATCAAAACTTCAAACGAGTGTACCGGGAGATCCGACAGTCGGATTCTCACAAAACTGGGACCGTTGGATTCATTTTGAAAAGATCTTTCTCATGATATAAAATTTGTGAAGATCCAATGGTTAGATTTTCAGATATGTGTAAATCAAATCTGAAGAAAAACATCGCCACAGACGCGTTATGGCCCGAAGCGTCGTTTGAATGAATTGGCTATTTTTAAATAAATAAAAATAGCGACAAATCGTTATAAAATATTATAAATGATATGGAAAGCGAAATTTATAAACTAACTGAAGGTTAGCTAAGTCGAATGGTATCCGGGGTTTTGGTCTGATGTTGTTTTCGGCCTTCGGGGTTAATATTTGGGAAATCGTTCTCTTACTAATTTTCGGTTAGTGAATAACGAATTGGAATGTGGCGTATGTTGTGTTTGTGTAGCACTTGTTAATCATATACGTGAGTTGCTCAGAAAGACTGGGTTTATCCCATTCTGAATAACTGAATCGACGACAAGAAGTCGACGATGAAGACAGTGGTTGAAGACCAGAGATCTTCACCTCGGTTGGATGGTAACTGATGTCCTGATTGGGAGGCATCCCGAAATATGGATAATGAGTGGTGATCGTCCAGACATACGTGGAGATCGATGCGTATGCGAGGTATATAGTGCCTTCGGTTTCGTTCAGACCCAGAACAGACCTGTAAATGGACTGTGTGTCTGACATTGGAATTCATTCTGTGTGATTGATAGCCATTAGTTGCATGGGGTGAATTGCCTATGTGGCATGCTAAGATGCAGTGATATAGGCTTCTGTTGAAAAGCAAAGTCTTGTGGTTGATGATCAAAGCACTGCCTGTATGGCGTAGCTTTGTATATAACATAAATTCGTGAGCCTCACACCCAGTTATGAACCAGAAACGGGAGAGGACGTCACGGAGGGCATGCGTTTCCTTCTAGTTAGAGGTGGTGTCAGTGCTTAAACTGGCTGACATTCATATTATTTTCACCTGAGTGGTTGTTGTTGTTGCGAGGCGCCTCGGATTTATCGGTGACTATGTGATGCCGATGGTGTCATTCGTTGGCTCATTTACGCCTCAAAGGACGGGGAAACGCAGTGTTCCGGCATTTTAATCCACATCGGTGGACCGACCCTGAGGATCCAAGGGTTTGACCGAGTACTTGCCCTGAGGCTCAGGCTAGAGAGTCTCGAATTCGGTAAGGACTATCTTTTGCCTTGGTTCATGACGGAAATCAAATTTCCAAATACAACACCATGCGATTCTGATTGTATATATATATATGGCGACATGATATATGGTACCCATGCCATTTAGGATTGATAGTTATGACTGAAATTGTTTTTGAAACCTATAAACACTGGTAATAATATCAATTGCTTTTGTTTTATTCGTATCAAGCATATTTTGGCCGTTATAAGGTAAAACTCTATCCTCCGGTTTGCGTTGCATTGTGTGATGGGAACTAAGTCTTATAATGGCTTCATTTTTATAAAAAGCATTACGATGTTTAAAAGATTTATTTGTTTTAAAGCACTGGAAATCCAATGGAGTAAACCCGTTCCGCTAAAGTGGCGTGATCCTGTGATTTACCATATTATAAAATGTGTTAAGTAGATTTCTCATACCAGTCCCATGACTTACTCATAGTTTGTTTCACTTGCAAACTCCGGTGCCCCTTTTTCTACACAGGAAGCCTTGTATTCAGGTTTAAGCAAGCTCTTTCTGGATAGCTGGAGCTAAAGATGGATTCTATCATTTATCTCTTTATGCTGTTCAGCTCCTATTGTACATATTATGTTTGTTTTCCGCTGTAGACATTTATGTATAGCTGAACTGTATTTGTACTAAGTATGATCCTGTATACTGCGTAACTCTAATGATTATGTTTATCAAGTGTATTATTTGTACATTATCTGGTGTATTTATTTATTTATTTATGTTCTGCTATTATCTGTTTATGTGTTATATTCCAACGATTACCCTTGCCACCGTCATTACGGGGTTTGGGGTCTTCACAACGTGGTATCAGAGCTTTGGTCAAGCTTAGTGCTGGAATATAACATATTAACGAACTCGTCAGAAATAGAAGTTCTAGGATGTGTAATTAATTACAAATAGGATCAATAAGGTCCTAGTATGGGTAAAGCAGAATGAAATACACCCCGATAGACACATTTACATTCAAGTATATGTTTCTATGTTTTAAAATACCTTTTCTATGACCTTACACTTGATCTGCTATTTGCAGAAGTACTTGAAAATGAGTTCGGAAACAGGAGGAATGCATAACCAGATCTAGAGGCTCTATTAAAGAGATATTGAAATCTGGACGGAGCACAATTCTCAGGCAATGAATCTATAATTCAAACTCAAGCATGGATGAGTTTTGTTGAAAGAATTTTTGAACGTATCCAGTTGAGAGATGATCAAAAAATATTAGTATCATCTTGGGCGCTCAAAGAAGAAGCTTTAATCTGGTGGGAAACAATCATCAAGGATAATCCAGAAGGTGATATCACCTGGGATAGGTTCAAAGATATTTTCCTAGAAAGATTTACTCCTCCCGAAGCAACTGAGCTGCTATGTGATGAATTCTCTTATCTGATACAAGGAGATATGACCATCCTAGAATATCATAAGAAATTCAACGAACTTTCTCACTTTGCTCCTCATCTAATTCAAAATACGAAGATAAAGAATCTGAGATTTATTCATGGCTTGCAAAGAAAATACCAGAATAAAGTAATAGGGCATGTGATGCTTCCTTTTTCAGAAATGATATACATGGCTTATCAGTATGAAGATCTCCATAAGAAAGGTATGTAGTGCGACGAAGAGGAAGTTAGTCCAAGTAACGAAGAGGAGTCTGAAACTGATAGTCCTGAGGCCAGTACAATATCTGAGGCCAGTAGGAAGCCCAAAGCCAAGAGGAAATGGGTTAAATCTAAGAAAGAAGCAATAACGATTGTCATATGCAATAACTGCAATAAGCAGGGACATTTGTCGGTAAATTGCAGAGCTTTAAAGAAACAAAAGAAATCTCATAGAGGGAGGAGATGCCATAAGTGTCACCAAGCAGGTCATATTGCACGGGAGTGCCACTCTCAAAGAAATTTGAAGCAGTACATGTAAATGAAGTAGCAGAAACTTTTTAGCCCTCAACTAGTCTGGGAAGGCCTGATGTTTTAGAAGGCACGCTTAATGTCAAAAACATTCCAGTTAAAGTACTGTTTGATACAGGCACATCACGAAGCTTTATTACAAAGAATGCAGTTAAGAATTTGGATTTGAAATTGAGAAAGCTCAAGGAACCCATCACTGTCCATAATCCGGTCGGGGGTTCTCTCGATCTTAGCTGGATTTATGCGGTGCCTATCTCTTTTTCCTGTTATAAGTTCCCAATCATCTCTATCGTCATGAATTTTACTGAATTCGATCTTATTTTGGGATTGGATTGGTTAACCAAATATGAGGCAGAGGTTAGATGCACCGAGAGAGTTGTTAGGGCAAAGATTAAATCAGGGAATTATATAACCATACCATGTGAAGGCCCGAATTCAAATAGAAAAGACTTTTAGTCAACTCTGGATGTTTCTCCTGCTCAAATAGAAAATATCCCTGTAGTCACAGAGAATATTCTGGACCTCATCAAAGATATTCCTATCATAAAGAATTATGCAGATGTGTTCGATGAAGTTGTCAGCTTACCTCCACAAAGAGAAATTGATTTCAAGATTGCTTTAATTCCAAACGCAAGGCCAGTAGTGCACGCTATTCGGAGAATGACTCTAAAGGAGAAAGAAAAATTAGACAATCAAACTCGACAGCTTGTATGGAAGGGTCTGATCAGGCCTAGTTTATATAATTGGGGAGCATCATTGGTGTTTGTCCCAAAGTCTGATGGTACTCTGCGACTATGTGTGGATTATCGTGACTAGAATAAGCAGACAATAAAGAATAAATATCCGTTGCCGCGAATCTATGATTTATTGGATCGTCTGAATGGAGCACAAGTATTTTCAAGGATGGACCTAACTACAGGTTTCCATCAGCTTCGTATTGCCGAAGAGTGTGTTCCTATGACATCATTCAGAGGTCCCGACTTATTCTATGAGTGGTAAGTAATGCCGCGCTCTAGCATACTTCGTCGATTTGATGAATCTAGTGTTCAGAGGAGTCTTGAATAAGTTTGTTCTGGTCTTTATTGATGATATTCTAATCTTCTCTAAGTCAAGGGCCGAACATGAAAAACATTTGGAGCAAGTTCTAGAAATTCTGAGAAGGAATGTATTGAAAGCCAAACTATCCAAATGTATATTTTGGCAAGATGAAGTAAAGTTTCTTGGCCACGTTGTTTCAAAAGAGGGAATTGTTGTGGATCCAAGTAAAATCACCGTTATTCAAAATTGGAAATAGCCTAGTACTCCTATAGAAGTTTGAAGTTTTCTTGGATTGGCTAGTTATTACCGGAAGTTCGTTAAAGATTTTTCGAAGATATCTAGTCACTTAACGAAGCTTACAAGGAAGCACTCAAAATTCAAGTGGACTCCAGAATGTGAGGAGGCTTTTAAGGAGCTAAAGATAAGATTAACAATGGCACCAGCATTAACGATAATCGATGGAAATCAGGACTTGAAATTCTGGACAGATGCCTCTAGAGAAGGCCTTGTTGCAGCATTAATGCAAAGAGGTCAAGTTGTTGCTTATGCTAGCCATCAGCTGAAGCTGCACGAGAAAAACTACGTCACTCATGATCTTGAGTTGTTGGCTATCGTATTTGCTTTGAAAATCTGGAGGCACTATCTTTTGGGTGAGAAATTCGAACTATTTACAGATCACCAGTCGCTCAAGTAACTGTTCACCCAGAAAGACTTGAATCTGAGGCAGCAAAGTTGGCTAGAGTTCCACGCAGCATAAGATTTTGAGATTTTGTACACTCCAGGGAAAGCAATGTCGTGGCCGATGCGCTAAGCTGAAATAATGTAATGATCGCCAGTTTTATTATTACGACTTCATTGATTGATAAAATCTATGCTCTTCAGAAGGATGATCACTTCATTCAAAGGATCAGAGAAAGAATACAGAAAGGCAGACACTTGAGTTTCCAGATTGATGTCCAAAGGATTCTTAGGCTGAAGGGTCGAATTTGTGTTCCTAACATTTCGGAGCTCCGAAAGGAAGTACTGGATGAATGCCACAAATCAAAACTTAGTATCCATCCAGGAGTAAGCAAAATGTATAATGACATCAAACACACTTTTTGGTGGAGGTCGATGAAGAGAGACATTTCTTTATATGTCAGCCGATGCTCTACTTGCCAACTAGTCAAAAGTGACCAACAGAAACTTGCCGGATTTTTGCAACCGCTAGACGTTCCATGTTGGAAGTGGGAACATATTTCAATGGACTTCATAGATGTTTTGCCCACAACCAGAAAAGGAAATGACAGTATTTAGGTAATCGTAGATCACTTCACGAAGACCGCCCATTTCATACCTGTCAAATCCAATAGAACTGCTCAGAGTCTGGAGCAGATTTATTTCAAGGAAATTGTTAGGCTACATGGAGTGACGCTCAATATAGTTAGTGATAGAGATCTAATATTTACTAGCAAATTCTGGGAGGCGTTTCAAGTAGAACGGGGAACGAAGCTGAACTTAAGCACCGCAAATCATCCTCAGACGGATGGTCAGACTGAGAGGGTGAATTATATACTCGAAGATCTATTGCGGCCTTGCGTTCTTGAATTTGGTGGATCATGGGAAGACCATTTGCATTTGGCTGAGTTCTCATATAACAACAGCTACCAAGCGAGCCTAACGATGTCACCATTCAAAGCATTGTATGGTAGACCATGCCGATCCCCTGCTTGTTGGGTCGAACCTGGTAATAAACTTGTATTGGGACCTGATATGATCCGCGAAGGTGCAGACAAAGTCGATTTCGTTAAGAAACGATTACTCGTCGCTTAAAGCCGACAGAAGAGCTATGCTGATTCGAGAAGGAGGGATTTGGCTTTTCCTGTTGGTGATTATGTGTATCTAAGTGTTTCGCCGATGAGAGAAGTGATTCGATTTGGCAAAACTAGGAGGTTGGCGCCCAGATTTATTGGTACATACTTTATACTTGACCGGATTGGAACCCTCTCTTATAGAGTTCAATTGCCTGATTGGTTGCATGGAGTGCATGGTGTATTTCATGCATATCAACTTCAAAAGCATGTTCATGATCCAGACCTGATCGTGGAAGAAGCAGTGCAACAGGATATAGAAATTACTCCAGAATTGGCTGTGAGAAGAGAGCCGCTAAAGATTATCGGCAAAGAAACCAAAGAGCTGAGGGATAAGAAGGTTCACCTAGTCAAAGTGCAATGGAGTGGAGACCCATGAGATTGTACTTGGGAAACAGAGGAAAGCATTAAGAAAGCCTATCCTAAGTGCAGGGTGGATATCTCTGATTGACTCTGGTGCAAGGTTCATTTACCATACTTTGCATTACCATTTTGTTCTCTACCTTGTTATTATTTTCTTTTCATGGATGTGAACTTTTAATTCTATCGTCCGAATGATTTTAAAAGTGTATAAATTAATTAGTACATTTTTTGAAAAGTTAAAAATAAAATTTATTGTTGTTTGTGTTGTGTGATAATAGATTTGATTAATTAAATTATTAGAACGATAGTTAATTTAATCAATAAGAGAATGTATGGTAGGATTTATTCGATTAAATCACACATTGAACTGAGTTAAAAATAGATAGAAATATATACATGTGCATTATGTATATTTTAGCAGGCAAATGGATTAGCTGTTGAGTAAAGAATTTTTTTGTGTGCCCGACAAATAGGTAAACCTTAATAAGTTGGATGCGAAATATTATTATATCAACTCCTGTGAATGACATTGGATGCGACGTGCTGGTTGTTCTGTGTGTAATAATAAACGTCTCCATAGGCTACTAACAATTAATTTTGAACTACACTACATGGCATACTTCTTGAAGATAGGCATACTTCATCATATACCACATAAGAATTTGGAGCTTGTTTGATGAGGTTGAAGATTTACGAGCGAGAGACTTGTATGGCGATGACTATATTTTACAGGTTGAACTGATGACTAATATGGACCCGATAAAATATAACTGTAAATTGCAAGATTAATAAAAATCCCACACGGGTTTGGAGATTAGCTAGGGATGACAGTCGTTGGGTCTGAATTGGGGTTCGTGTGTGAAAGAGGGTATTTTTTGGATTTTTAAAATTTATAAATATAAAAAAATTCCTGGGCCAATCATATCTCGCCATTTCATCGTTCTCTCTCCTGATATATTATCGACGAACGACGATGTTAGACCAAAAAATGGTCCTAACACCCAATTGATCATATTTTGCAGAGAATAATGAGGAATCATGAACTAAAAACAAGAAAAATCAGTCAATACACAAAATTTATAGTGGTTCGGCGTTAATGAGCCTACGTCCACTTCATAATTTCTCATTTCGTTCATGGATTACAATTACATTGAATTTAATCACTCAATCGCTCAAATACCATGAATAATTCTCTCCGAATTCATTGATTTTCATTGGAGAAGATGGTGGTTATTAATGGGGGAATTCATCCATGGCTACCATGAATGAATGAAATGCCAAAAGTCCCTTCAAATGGCCATGTTGTGGTGTATTTATAGCTGTAGAGAAGCTCTGGGCGGTTCTGGTTCGGATGGGCCACGTGGCGTGACCAAAGGAGATCTCAGAAGTAGTGGAGAACATGGAAAAGTGGTTACCAGGTCGTGCTTTGCCAAGTGGAGTCCGATCCGCAATTGTAGGAGTTGGTTATGCCAAGAGAAGAGGTCAAACTCCGTGTGCAGAAGCAGGTCCAGTCGGATCGGATCCGAACCGAACCGGTTGTTCGAGCAGAATGCCTGCACGCACTTCTGTGCAGAATACTTCAAGAGGTTTGGGTAGAGGGTACTCCGATCCGATCCGGGGAGGGGGATCCGATCCGATCCGAAAGGAGGGATCCGATCCGAATGGGGTTTCCGATCCGATCCGAAAGGAGGGATCCGATCCGATCCGAATGGGCCGATCCGGTGGCATTTGCACGAATAATTCAAGTTTTGCAGCTTTCTATCACTCCACTCAAGTGATCGCCAATCAATGTAAGTTCATACCCAAGTCCCTGGCTTTGGGTAGCTTGGTTACAAAACAGGCTAACAGGCGAAAAGACACTCTTTCCCTCCTTCCTCGATTGCGCCTCCTACAAGCAAAATCAGCCCCTCCTCCAGTTGAAGATTTTGAAGAGCTTGAGACGAGCTTCAAATCCATACCAGGGTTCGAATTTTTCATTTGGTATTTCGTTCGTTTGAAGCCTCCAAAGTTCAGCCCTTTCGAGTGCCGCCGTGGACGCCAGAGACCACCGAGTGGGCCTCACCGCCGCGCGCAGGTGCGCCGCGCTCCTCTCCCTCTGACGCTGCAAAGGCCGATCGACGAATAGCTACACGGATTCGAAGAAAAATCGAAACCTAGTTTCGAACCCTTCAGTTGAGGTACGACTGATTTTAATTAAATTATTTAATAGCACTTTAAAGCGCTACGGTTTTTGATTTCACTGTAAAAATCATATATTTTAAGTTTGTTGACGAAATTCAGTGAAACAAGAGATAGTGGACTCGTACGGATGTCTTCTACATTATAGAAGAGACCGCATATTTTTTTGAGCCTTCTACTATTTTTGGTGGAGTGGAACCCAATGTGAGATTTCTGAATTATAAACGATATGGATAACGACGATGTATAAATTATATGGTCGATGTATGAGTTATATAACCATTATACACCTTATGTATAAGCATTGTATAAGTTGTATGTTCGATGTACAATTTATATATGCGTTGTAAAAATTATATATGTGTTGAAATAGAAGTGATATACTTATACATACATATATATATACATACATATATATATATATATATATATATATGTATATACGCCCCTCGTCCACAAAC
This sequence comes from Allium sativum, assembly GCA_030737875.1. Lineage (NCBI taxonomy): Eukaryota > Viridiplantae > Streptophyta > Magnoliopsida > Asparagales > Amaryllidaceae > Allium > Allium sativum. Next base: position 526,915,715 of record CM060913.1, on the reverse strand, counting down.
CATGGACGATATTTATTGGTTGTGATTGGTGTGAAAATTGGCTGATAGTGAATGGTTAATTAGAATTGTTTGTGGTTAAAATTAATTTATTGTGGTTGAGAAATACCCGTTCGTGGTTGAAAATTATTTGGTTGAAACCACATAGGATTAGTTTGTGGAAATGAAAAAAATATACATGTCATCTACGTGCGAACTAGATGCATGAAATCCCTATTGTCAAAAGCTGCGAGGCTTTAAAGTAGAGCGAGGAGCCGTACTAGGGACGGCCCCGGTTTTAATTACCCTGCCGTTATGCTGCCGAAATTTTCTGAAATATTCATGGGTTAGAATTATTTTCATTTGTTGAAATCATTTTCATATGTTGAAACCGCATTCATGTGTTGAATAGAAATTCGTTCGTTGAATAGAAATTCATGTGTTGAATGGTATTCATGTTTTAAATAAATTTCTTTAACAATAAAAATCACATTTTTATTTTGTATATACGAACTATAGAAAACATTCATGTGTTGAATAGAAATTCATTCGTTGAATAGGAATTCATGTTTTGAATGGTATTCGTGTTTGAAATAAATTGTTTTATAACAAAAATCATACTTTTACCACTTATATGAACTATATAAAATAGTCATGTTTTGAAATAAATTGTTTAATAATAAAAATCATATTTTTATCACTTATATAAACTATATAAAATACTGATGTTTGGAAATAAATTGTTTTATAATAAGAATTATATTTTTTATCACCTGTATGAAATATGTAAAATAGTCATGTTTTGAAATAAATTGTTTTGCTATAAAAATCACATTTTTATTATATACATGAATTGTTAAAAATAGTGAAGTGTCAAAATAAATGTCGGTTGGATAAAAATATCATTTTTTAATCAAATGTATGAAAAGAAAATAGCTTTGGAATTGAAGAATCGATTATATATATATATATGTATAAATATAATTGAAATATATCGAATAACTTAGCTGCAGTTCATGTTTTGAAACCGTGATTTCAAACAATTAGTTCGGGAGATCCGGCCATCGGATTTTCCCGAAACCGAAACCGTTGGGTTCGGCTTGGAAATATCTTTCCAACGATACCCACTTTGTGAAAATCCAACGGTTGGATTGTCTGGAATGTTTAATTCAAATCTGAATAAAAACGACGCCAGAGTCGATTATATATATATATATATATATATATAATTAAATTAAATCGAATAACGACGCTGCAGTTCGTATTTTGAAATCGAAACTTCAAACGGGTGTAGCGAGAGATCCGACCGTCGGATTCTCCAAAAACTGGGACCGTTGGATTCGTTTTAAAAAGAACTTTCTAATGATATAAAATTTGTGAAGATCCAACGGTTAGATTTTCAGATATGTGTAAATCAAATCTGAAGAAAAACAGCGCCACGGCCGCGTTATGGCCTGAAGCGTCTTTTTAATGAATTGGCTATTTTTAAATAAATAAAAATATCAATAAATCATTATGAAATATTATAAACGATATGCAATGTGAAATTTATAAACTAACTGAAGGTTAGCTAAGTCGAATGGTATCCTGGGTTTTTATCTGATGTTGGTTTCGGCCTTCGGGATTAATATTTGGGAAATCGTTCTCTTACTAATTTTCGATTATTGAATAACGAATTGGAATGAGGCATATGTTGTGATTGTGTAGCACTTGTTAATCATATACGCGAGTTGCTCAGAAAGACCGGGTTTATCCCATTTTGAATAACTGAATCGACGACAAGAAGTCGACGATGAAGACGGTGGTTGAAGACCGGAGATCTTCACCTCGGTTGGATGGTAACCGATGTCCTAATTGGGAGGCATCCCGAAATATGGATAATGATTGGTGATCGTCCAGACGTACATGGAGATCGATGGGTATGCGAGGTATATAGTGCCTTCGGTTTCGTTCAGACCAGAACGGACCTGTAAATGGACTGTGTGTCTGACATTTGAATTCATTCTGTGTGATTGATAGCCATCATTATCATGGTGTGAATTACCTGTGTAGCATGCTAAGATGCAGTGATTAAGGCTTTTGTTGAAAAGAAAAGTCTTGTGGTTGATGATCAAAGCACCTCCTGTGTGGCATAGCTTTATGTATAACGTGAATTCGCGAGCCTCATACCCCGGTATGAACCAGAAACGGAGGAGGACGTTAGGGAGGGCATGCGTTTCCTTCTAGTTAGAGGTAGTGTCAGTGCTAAAACTGTCTAACATTCATATTATTTTCACCTGTGTGGTTGTTGCTGTTGCGATGTGCCTCGGATTTATCGGTGACTATGTGAAGCCGATGGAGTCATTTGTTGGCTCGTTTAGGTCCCAAAGGGTGGGGAAACGCAGTGTTCAGGCATTTTAATCCACATCGGTGGACCGACCCTGAGTGTTGATACCGAAAATTGGTATAACAACCAAAATGGAATTTCTAACCACGTTACCTAATCGGAGGCGAGATGCTTAGAAAGCACGTCACCTTTTCAGAGGCGGGGCGTTAGAAAACCTTTAGAGTTGTGTGAGGCCATATCTAACATTCAAAAGCATCAAAATACCAAAATAAAGAAAGAAGACAAGAATTTTATAGTGGTTCGACTCTTATTCGAGCCTACGTCCACTTTGAAGATTGAATTTCATTAATAGCCACAAAATTACAATATTTGCTCCATTATGCATTCATACAAGCTTTTTTGACATGCATTAATCTCCACAACCGATTGAAAGAATGGATGAAAGCTTGACGTATTTTATGCAATCCCTCCATGAAAGCCATGGATAAAAGCTCCTTAGATGATCAAGAAGAAATGAAGTAGTGTGAAGAGTGCTTATGCTTGTTCCTCCATGAAAGCTATGCTCCACATGCTCCAATGCTCCATAGATTTGTGATCGATGATAGAGAAGAGATGTAGAAATGCTTGGAGAAATCCCGAAAGCAATTAGACAACACCTACTCGTAGTTCCAGAAAAAGTCCCCAGAAATAATGGAGGTAGGGTCCTATTTATAGGCGGAGAAATGGCTGAAATCTTGTATGCAGGGGCCTGGTCGGTATTTTCAGTATTTACGGAAATGCCACTGCCAGTTGTCACCAGTTGTTTCCAGCTGTCACACCATCACAGGTTGCTTCTAGCGCTTTGGCCGACCAGGAGCTTCCGCCAGAAGTAAGGACGACCAGGAGGCTAAAGTACGGAGCGGACCGACCAGGAATGACTAAAAGGCTTTGAAGCTGGCTGGTGCGATCAGAGGCTAGTGGGCGAGCAAGTTTGAAACGACCAGCTTTCTGTAGCTTTTGGAGCGACCAGGTTGCTTTTGGATCTGGGGCGATCGGGTCAGCGTATAAAAGAGAGCGACCAGGTGCCTTTTGTCCCTAGGGCGACCATAAGGCTTTCCTCTTTTGGAGAGACCCGGAGGCTTTGGTTCTCAGAGCGACCAGGCGTTGGGCTCTACGACCGATCCCTCTTAATAATTATATGACCGACCCCTTCTTCAAAACACTTAAAACCAACCCACATTCACTTGGATCGATCAGATGGATAACATTTTGCCCCTCGAAGTTTCATAGTTTTTATAAAATACTGTGGGCTTCGAAACATTATTGGATCGATCTGCTTCAATTAAGGGTCAGTTTTGGATGCAGTTCTCGTGGGTCGGTTCTAGAATTACCACGAGGGGTCGGTTTTAAGTAGAGGTCGGTCTTTTCTCCAATTTTGGAACGCATGAAAAAGCCAAATTTCTGGAAGACGACGAGACAATTCTCGAAATATGAAGAGACCAAATTAAACTTTATGTAATTAATTTAACTCATCATTCTCTCCTTCATTTTTCCTTGGTCAGAATTTTCATTAATGGCGGCTCTCTTCTTTTAAAACAAATTGCTTAATTTCTCGCTTACTTCTTCGCCGATTCAAGCTGTTGTTTCATTGTTTAAAGACCGTGCTTCTTCAACCCGAACCATTCTTCCAAATCTCAGGTATCTTTTGAGTTAGTTCATTTTCAATCGTGACAGCCTTCGTGAGTCTTTGTCGTTGATGTCATTTATCAATTGAGTGTGGTTTCACTTGAGTCACACTAGATGATCTTTCGCTTGGGAGAATTTTGGATGGTCGATTCATCTTGGGATCGGGTTTGATCGATCCATCACTGGATCGATTGTGGTTGATCCACCATGGATCGGCCATGGCCGATCTGGAATCGAATTGGTTCAATTTTTGCCGATCCAAGGTTGAACCGGTTTCAGTCGTTCTTTCTTGATTTAGAGCCAGTTACACATTTTCATGCTCGAAAAACTTTATTTTGCAGGATGTCAGGAAGTTCTGACCAAGAGAGTTCAAGGAAACGTCAGTGCTTGGGAAAACAGCCCGCAGCTGAGCCCCACGCTTCTCCGGTCGAGCCATCTTCTGCTGATCTTCGGGCCATCATCAACAGGCCTCGCTTTTGTCCTGTTCCTCATACCTCTGAACTGGCTAACCGATTTGAAGGTTGGTGCCTTGATGGTTTGCACTTTGACCAATTCAGCTTGGATATATATCCGTCAGATGATCGGTCAGTTCCAGAAGACTTGGATGTTTTCAGGACTCATTTTGCGGCGCAGCTTGACGAGACGAAGGCCTGGATGGAGAAGCACTTGGGAGACATTGAGCGGTACCACTCGCGCAAGTTTGGTGCGTGGAAGACTTTTGCTTGCGACCTCCAACAGTTGAATCGGGAGAACCTGGAGCGGATCGCCTTGCTGGAGAAGGATAAGGCTGTGCTTATTCAGGTCTTAAAGTCCCAAGACGACCTCATTGCTGAACTGTCGAGCTCCACGGGCAGGGCAAGTCCAGGTGGTTCTCCTTCCGGTTCTCCTAAGTAATGGTACCGTTCTTCCTATCTTTTTGGCTTTTTGCTTAGTATGTTCATAACTTTAGATCGGTTGTATATGCGGGTGCCGGTCCCCGCTTTAACTCTTTAAGTCGCTGATGTCGGAACACCATGGTTATTGTACTTGCGTTTGTTGGCTCTTCTTAGATGGAAGGGATGTGTTTATAGTATCTACTGCCGCTCAGTTGACTATCTTGCTTAATCTTCCTGCTTTTATTTTGCCTTTCTGTGTTTGAATGTGACATGGCAGTGCTCTGTGCTCTTGTATTCTGAACCTTGTCGTTACTTTCTTCCGCTTGTCCTGGTTTGCATACCACATTTGCACATTTCACTTTACACACATGGCTTGTTTGCAGTGATCCTTTGGCATGTAAAGAATCAAGTAGTCACTTTTGCTATATACCCCCGTACCAATGGGATATTTTAACTTTAATATATTGAAAATAAATTTAAGATTTGGATGTTTTTAAGTTGTAGTCAGAATTTAGGAAGCGTCTGTCATTGCATTGTGACATTTGGAGCTTTTTCATTCTTCGTACGTCCTTCGCATGTGTTATCCATAATCTCTTATCCTTTGCGTCCTAATGCGTTGGGTATTCAAGAAATGTTTGAATGCCTTTCAAAGGTTTTCCTTGTCAAAGACTCAGTAATATCGTAGTCAAGTTTTATCTGACTTTGATTTATTGACTGAGCACCCCTGGAAAAGACTCAGTTTATTATTCGACTGAGAATCCTCGGAGAGGGTTTGGGTTAAGAAACTCGGTTATAACGCGATCAGATTTTTCTAACTTTGGGTTATTTGACCGAGCACCCCTGGAGAAGACTCAGTTTATTATTCGACTGAAAATCCTCGGAGAGGGTTTGGGTTAAGAAACTCGGTTATAACACGGCTAGATTTTGTCTGACTTTGGCTTATTTGACCGAGCACCCCTGGAGAAGAATCAGTTTATTATTCGACCGAGAATCCTCGGAGAGGGTTTGGGTTAAGAAACTCGGTTATAACGCGATCAGATTTTGTCTGACTTTGGGTTATTTGACCGAGCACCCCTGGAGAAGACTCAGTTTATTATTCGACTGAGAATCCTCGGAGAGGGTTTGGGTTAAGAAACTCGGTTATAACGCGATCAGATTTTTCTGACTTTGGGTTATTTGACCGAGCACCCCTGGAGAAGACTCAGTTTATTATTCGACTGAGAATCCTCGGAGAGGGTTTGGGTTAAGAAACTCGGTTATAACGCGATCAGATTTTGTCTGACTTTGGGTTATTTGACCGAGCACCCCTGGAGAAGACTCAGTTTATTATTCGACTGAGAATCCTCGGAGAGGGTTTGGGTTAAGAAACTCGGTTATAACGCGATCAGATTTTGTCTGACTTTGGGTTATTTGACCGAGCACCCCTGGAGAAGACTCAGTTTATTATTCGACTGAGAATCCTCGGAGAGGGTTTGGGTTAAGATTGCGCCTGCTTTTGGACCATATTTCTTCAGTAAAGCTATGGCGAGTTTCATGCCGGAAAACAGGATGACGGAGGTATTATGTCCTGTAACCATAGCTATGCATCTTTTGGATATATGATCAAGGGCATGCGAATATGAAGCTTTGATAGAGTCAGAAGTGTTGCTGGATTTATATTCATGTAATTTCATACAAAGTATTTACTATATTCATAGAAAAATACAAAAGTACATGAGTTAGAAAATCATTTGAAATAGCGACGAAGGTGATCACTGTTCCAGGCCCTTGGGAGTTCTACCCCATCTGTAGTTTTGAGCTTAAAGGTACCGTCGAGGAGCTTTTGGTCGATGACAAATGGACCTTGCCAATTGGGGCCAAAGACTCCTGTTGCGGTCATGGTTTTCTTTAACACCAGGTCTCCCATTTCAAACGTTCTATGCCTGACCTTTGATTGAAGTGTCGAGCAATTCTTCTCTGATGGGCGACCATTCTAAGTTCTGATTCGGTCCTTTTCTCCTCGAGTAAATCAAGAGCCTCAAGTTGCTGCTTTTCATTCTCTTCTTGGTTAAAATGAATTCTGCGGTGAGTTGGAACCTCTAACTCCACAGGTATCATTGCTTCTGAACCATATGCCAAGGAGAACGGAGTATGCCCAGTTGCAGTTTTATGAGTCGTACGATAAGCCCATAGGGCAAGTGGCAATTCTTCAATCCAGTTGCCCTTAGCTTTCTCGAGACGCTTTTTAATGGTGGATTTCAGGATTTTGTTGACTGCCTCAACTTGTCCGTTGGCCTGCGGGTGGGCAACTGCTGCAAAGCTTTTCTGAATATGATATTTGTTGCAGAAATCCTTGAATTCATCGCTTTCGAATTGTGTGCCATTGTCGGTGATAATTTTCTGCGGAACCCCAAACCTGCATATGATATTTTTCAACACAAAGTTGATTACCTTCTTCGATGTGATAGTTGCCAATGGTTCAGCTTCAGCCCATTTGGTAAAGTAATCCACAGCCACTATAGCATATTTGAAGCTCGATTTTGCGGTAGGTAGTGCTCCAATCAAGTCTATGCCCCAGACAGCGAATGGCCAAGGACTCAACATCTGTGTCAACTCAGTTGACGGAGCTCTTGGAATTTTTTCAAATTTCTGGCACCGGTCGCATTTCTTAGTGAATGTCATTGAGTCGAAGTTCACATCGGGCCAAAAATAACCATATCGAAGGACCATTTTGGCAAGAGTCTGTCCACCAACATGACCTCCGCAATCTCCTTCATGTAGCTCCGCCAAAATCGCTTTAGATTCCTCCTTTGTCACACACCGTAGTAATGGCGTTGAATATCCTCTCCTATATAAATGACCGTCTTGGATGAGATATAGGCGAGACTTTCGGAGCAGTTTTCTGCGATCTTTTGGTTTCTCAGGAAGTGTTCCGTGAAGTATATAGTTTTTTATAGGGGTCATCCACGAGTCGGGCTCGTTGGTTGCTTCCATAACCCAGTCTATATCGGATTCCTCAATGCTGGAACTAGATAATACTTCCACAAAAACTAGATCGAAGATTTGAGGATCTCCGGTGCTAGCCAACTTTGATAAAGAATCTGCCTTCCAATTTTCTCTGCGGGGAATATGAGAGATAGAATAATATTCCAAGTTGTCAAGAAGTTCTTTGGCTTTAAGCAGATATGTCGGAAGCCTTCCCATCTTAGTCTGAAATTCACCTTTGATTTGAGAAACCATTAGCTGTGAATCACTGAATATTAGTAGACTTTTCAAGCTTAATTCTTTTGCAACCCGCAATCCTCCATGTAATGCTTCATATTCGGCCTCGTTGTTGGTGATGGGAAATTCAAATCGCAGAGCACAACATACATATCGTCCTTCTGGGGTTTCGAATACTATCCCTGCCCCAACACAATATTCATTCTTAGCGCCATCGACAAAAAGTTTCCACCTAACGGTCAATTCGTTAGTTTCCTCCATTTCCTCTCCCCTGTCAGTGAATTCAGCGATAAAGTCGGCCAGAGCTAGCCCATTTATTGCTTTTCTGGGATAATAAGTGATATTATATTGGCTGAGTTCAATATTCCATTTCAGGAGTCTCCCTGAAGTTTCTGGACGAAACAACACCTGTTTTAAGGGTTGGTCGGTATGGACTTTAATAGAGTGGGATTGGAAATAGGGTCTGAGCTTTTGTGATGCGATGAGCAAGGCATATGCAAGCTTTTCTATCCTTGGATAATTCATCTCTGCCCCGGTAAACCTTTTGCTAATGTAGTATACTGGCCACTGCACTTTGTCTTCCTCCCTAACGAGTGCTGCGCTCAATGCATGGGATGACACTGCAAGGTACAAGAGCAAGCTTTCTCCATCCCTAGGCTTCGATAGCATCGGAGGGGATTCCATGTGCTTGATGAGATCTTCAAATGCTTGCTGGCATTCAGGAGTCCACCGGAAGCTTTTCTTTTCCTTTTTTAATGCATCAAATAGGGGAATGCACCTGTCCGTTGCCCTTGAGATGAAGCGGCTTAATGCTGCCACCTTGCCGTTTAAGCATTGGAGTTCTTTCTTAGTCCATGGAGCTTGCATTTCCCGTAAAGCAATCACTTGTGTTGGGTTTGCTTCAATGCCCCGATGATTTACCATGAAACCAAGAAACTTTCCTGACGCTACGCCGAACGAGCACTTAAGTCGATTGAGCTTCATGCCGTATCTACTCAGGATTTGGAACATTTCATCAAGATCCTCTATATGATTCTTTGCTTCTTTGGATTTTACCAACATGTCGTCAACATAAACCTCCATAGTCTTTCCAATTTGAGTTTTGAACATCGCGTTCACCAAGCGTTGGTAGGTGGCACCTGCATTTTTCAAACCAAACGGCATTACCTAGTAACAATATAAACCACGATCAGTTATGAAACTGGTACTATCCTGGTCTGGCTCGTGCATCATAATCTTATTATATCCAGAATATGCATCCATGAAAGACAATAGTTCATGCCCCGCCGTTGCATCAACAAGTTGATCAATTCGAGGTAGGGGGAAACTATCTTTTGGGCAAGCCTTATTCAAGTCAGAATAATCAACACACACTCGCCATTTGCCGTTTGATTTTTTCACAAGGACCGGATTGGACACCCAATTAGGATAGGTGGATTCTCGAATGAAATTATTCGTCAATAGCCTATCCACTTCATCTTTCAAAGCTTCAGACCTTTCTGGGCCCTGTATCCGTCTTTTCTGCTTCACCGGGCGCATGTTGGGGTCAATATTCAGCTTATGCACTATTACGTCTGGAGGTATCCCGCACATATCTAAGTGATTCCAAGCGAAGACATCCAAATTTGCTTTCAGAAAACTAATCAATTCCTTTTGCAGCATAGGGTCCAATTGGGAGCCTATCTTTATTAACTTATCTGTATCACTATCATGGATCTCTATGGAAATGGTAGCTTCAGCTGGTGCTACCTTTTCATCCCCTGCACTGATTTTTCGTGGGTCCATATCTTCCTGCATGTTGTTATATGTTCCAGCGCAGGGGATGGTCATTATAAAGGAGCTTCATGGATGCAGAGAGGAGTCTCCGCATCCTTTCGGATTTCGCATTTCCGAGCTTCAATCAGCTCTGCCATATAGCATTCTCTTGATTCCTGAGGATCCCCTTTGATAACTCCCACCCCATTTGCGGTCGGGAACTTCATCATCAAGCACCAAGGAGCAAGAGCTATCCTGAAGTCGGCAAGTGCTAGTCTACCCAAGAATGCATTGTACCCTGAAGGTGAGTCAATTATAACGAAAGATTGTATCATGGAGACTTGCCTCTCTCCCTCTCCTAGCTCTACAAGGAGATCAATCACACCGATTGGCTGAGTTGATACGCCAGTGAACCCATGTATTTTGTCTTTGCTAGCTCGCACATTATCCATGGATAGACCCATTTTAGAGAAAGTACTGTAAAACAGGATGTTCACGGATGCTCCGTTATCAATCAATACCTTCTTTACTATTGTTGGACCCAAGCCAATGGTGATCACCATTGGATCAACAGTTGGAACCAACATTCCGTCGGAATCCCGATCCCGGAAGATAACATCTTCGCAGGATGTTTTATGCATTTTTTGACGAAGAGAATTAATGCAAACCTCAAAACCGTCTCCTTTTGGAATGCTTCTTGGTTCATTAGTATACCTGATCATGTCTTCCCAAGTATCCCCTACAGGATGAGGTCCGCCACTGATTATATTGATAACAGGTCGAGGAATATTTGCAGGTGCTCTTCTATCTTGACTTGGATGGACCTGCTGCCCCTGGACAGGCTCGGTATCTGATGAACGCTTTACATACTCCTGGAGATGATTTTTCCTTATCAATTCTTCAATCAAGTTTTTCAGGTGTCGACATTCATTAGTGTCGTGTCCCGGTCGATTGTGAAATCGACAGAACCTTCCTGAGTTTGTAGCTTCTTCGGACACCTTTACTGGCTTTGGGCTCGGATAGCCCTCTGCATCCTTCGTTGCCATATATATATGCTCGATTGTATCATTCAACGGAGTAAAATCCGTTGGCTTGAAGAAACGCCTTTTCTTGGAGTCCTTATCATTTCTAGCATCATTACTGCTTCCTCCCTTTTGACCTTCCCCAAAATTTTCTTGACTATTCTTTTTGGGAGCTTCCTTTCTTTCCGGGACCACCTTAGGTTTGACATTGCCAGCGGAATAGATAGGATCATCTTCAAGACACATGTATTCCTCGACTTTGTCATAAAATTTCTCTAGCGTCTCAGGTTTCTTTCTTTTTAGCCACCTTCCGAATTCAGACAGCTTATCAATCCCCCCCTTTAAGGCCATTAGAATTAGCCTTGGCTCCTGGTTCCCTACTTCTGCAGCAGCAGCATTAAAACGATTCAAGAAAGACCTTATCGTTTCACCAGGAGCTTGTTCTAGCTCATTGAGGGACATGATATCTCTGACCTTTGTTGTTTGGAGGCGGAACTGGTCTCGGAAGCATCTTGCCAATGTGGCAAAGTCATCAATAGATCGGGGAGGCAACCTTGTGAACCATAATGACGCAACCCCTTCCAAATACACCGGGAAGTACAAGCACTTAAGTTCGTCAGTTGCTTGTGCCCCATCCATGTGCTGATCATATCGAAACAAGAACACATTGGGGTCGCCTGTCCCGTTAAAAGCTTTGATTGAAGGAGGATTGAATTTGCGTGGGAAAGTTGTCTTTTTAATCCTTTCAATGAGCGGGGTTTTGGACGGTGCGAATTCCCATTCAGCCTCACTTTCGTTTCGAGATTGGCTTTCCTTCATAAGCTGTTGGACCATTTTCTTGAGGCGTTCCTTCTCAGGGAGGCTATCTGCGGGGCGGACACCTTTGTCTTGACCGGAGGCTTGCCTGAGCAAACCATCGCGGTTGAGACTTAGGGGCCCTGGTCTTTCTTGGTTGGAAAGTGCCCCTTTGGCAGAATTGGCCGCTTGATGAGAAGTGATCCCTGCAGTGCGGTTCCGATCAGCTTGCTTCGAAACCTCATGCTTTCCTTTATCTGGATCGGAGATTTCTTGAAAAGATTTTTCCCGATTTGGACTAGAAGAAGAAGAACCAGCATCCTCTGCACAAATGGGCTTAGAGGCCACCTTTGCTGTAGCGGCTTGAAGAGCAAAGAGAGAATCAAGTTTTGTCAACATGGCTTTGTTAGCTATCTCTAGCTGTTGCGTCAATCCAGCGACAGCCTGATCAAGCTCGCCTCTTGTGACATTCACACCTCCATTAGATGTCTCTCCCACTTCAAATCGGTTAGCCACGGGGGTCTCATCCCGATTTTCTCCGTTAGAGATTCTAATTCTAGCTTCCTTATTTACTTTTGGCGGCATTATTTTGGAAAGCAATTTGAACTTTGCAGAAAATCCGTCAGAAGGTCCAAATCGCAAGCTGGAGCGAGCTATTTTAAGGCTTAGCTTCAAGATCTCAAGATCTTCGCAGTATACTTGATGCCAGAAAGTAGATCTGGCCCCACGATGGGCGCCTAATTGTTGATACCGAAAATTGGTATAACAACCAAAATGGAATTTCTAAACACGTTACCTAATCGGAGGCGAGATGCTTAGAAAGCACGTCACCTTTTCAGAGGCGGGGCGTTAGAAAACCTTTAGAGTTGTGTGAGGCCATATCTAACATTTAAAAGCATCAAAATACCAAAATAAAGAAAGAAGACAAGAATTTTATAGTGGCTCGACTCTTATTCGAGCCTACGTCCACTTTGAAGATTGAATTTCATTAGTAGCCACAAAATTACAATATTTGCTCCATTATGCATTCATACAAGCTTTTTTGACATGCATTTATCTCCACAACCGATTGAAAGAATGGATGAAAGCTTGACGTATTTTATGCCATTCCCTCCATGAAAGCCATGGATAAAAGCTCCTTAGATGATCAAGAAGAAATGAAGTAGTGTGAAGAGTGCTTATGCTTGTTCCTCCATGAAAGCTATGCTCCACATGCTCCAATGTTCCATAGATTTGTGATCGATGATAGAGAAGAGATGTAGAAATGCTTGGAGAAATCCCGAAAGCAATTAGACAGCACCTCCTCGTAGTTCCAGAAAAAGTCCCTAGAAATAATGGAGGTAGGGTCCTATTTATAGGAGGAGAAATGGCTGAAATCTTGTATGCAGGGGCCTGGTCGGTATTTTCAGTATTTACGGAAATGCCACTGCCGGTTGTCACCAGTTGTTTCCAGCTGTCACGCCATCACAGGTTGCTTCTAGCGCTTTGGCCGACCAGGAGCTTCCGCCAGAAGTAAGGACGGCTAGGAGGCTAAAGTGCGGAGTGGACCGACCAGGAATGACTAAAAGGCTTTGAAGCTGGCTGGTGCGATCAGAGGCTAGTGGGCAAGCAAGTTTGAAACGACCAGCTTTCTTTAGCTTTTGGAGCGACCAGGTAGCTTCTAGATCTGGGGCGATCGGGTCAGCGTATAAAAGATAGCGAACAGGTGCCTTTTGTCTCTAGGGCGACCATAAGGCTTTCCTCTTTTGGAGCGACCCGGAGGCTTTGGTTCTCAGAGCGACCAGGCGTTGGGCTCTACGACCGATCCCTCTTAATAATTATATGACCGACCCCTTCTTCAAAACACTTAAAACCGACCCACATTCACTTGGATCGATCAGATGGATAACACTGAGGATCCAAGGGTTTGACTGAGTACTTGCCCTGTGGCTCGGGCTAGAGAGTCTCGAATTCGGTAAGGACTATGTTTTGCCTTTGTTCATGACGGAAATCAAATTTCCAAATACAACACCGTGCGGTTTTGATTTTATATATATATATATATATATATATATATATATATATATATATGGCGACATGATATATGGCGACATTATATATGGTGCCTATAAACACTAGTAATAATATTAAGTGCTTTTGTTTTATTCGTATCAAGCATATTTTGGACGTTATAAGGTAAAATTATGTCCTCCGGTTTGCGTTGCATTGTGTGATGGGAACTTAGTCTTATAATGGTGAGACGACCCGATTTCCCGTTCTCACGGAAACAAGGTTATCTTTGGAATATAACACAGAAACAGATAATAGCAGAACAGAATTAAATAAATACACCAGAATGAACAACAAAATATACTGGATAAAAGTAATCATCAGAGTTACACAGTATACAGGATCTTACTTAGTACAAATACAGTTCAGCTATACATAAATGTCTACAGCGGAAATAAACAAAGTATGTACAATAGGAGCTGAACAGCATAAAAAGAAATAAATGATAGAATCCATCTTCAGCTCCAGCTATCCAGAAAGAACCAGCTAAACCTGAATACAAGGCTGCCCGTGTAGAAAAAGGGGCACCCGAGTTTGAGAGTGAAACAAACTACGAGTCAGTCATGGGACTGGTATGAGAAATCTACTCAACACATATATAATATGGCTAATCACAGGACCATGCCACTTTCGTGGAACGGGTTTACTCCATTGGATTGCCAGTGTTTTAAAACAAATCTTTCTTTTAAACATCGCTATGCTTTTAACAAAAATGAAGCCGTTATAAGACTCAGTTCCCATCACACAATGCAACGCAAACCGGAGGATAGAGTTTTTACCTTATAACGGCCAAGATATGCTTGATACGAATAAAACAAAGGCATTTGATATTATTGCTAGTGTTTATATGTTTTGGAAACAATTTCAAATCATAACTATCAATCATAGACGACATGAGCGTCCCATGCCACTATGTCGCCAAATGTATATATACAATCGAAACCGCATCGTCACGTATTTGGAAATTGGATTTCCGTCATGAACCAAGGCAAAAGATAGTCCTTACCGAATTCGAGACAATCTAGCCCATGTCTCAGGCAAGCACGCAGGCAAGCCTTGGAGCGACAGGGCCGGTCCACCGATGTGGATTATTATGCCTCAACAATACGTCTCCCCGCCCTTTGGGGCGTAAACGAGCCAACGAATGACTCCATCGGACCCGGATCGTCCGATCAAACCGAGGCGCCTCGCAACAGCAACAACCACATAGGTGAAAAGTATATAAATGTCAGGGCTGGTAGGTCACTGACACGACCCTAGCTAGAAGGAAACGCATGCCCTCCCTGAGGTCCTTCTCCCGTTTTAGGTTCATACCGGGGTGTGAGGCTCGCGAATTTACGTTATACACAAAGCTACGCCACACAGGCGATGCTTTGATCATCACCACAAGACTCTGCTTTTCAACAGAATCCCTGATCACTGCATCTTAGCATGCCACACAGGCAATTCATACCGTGCAACTGATGGCTATCAATCACACAGAACAAATTCCAATGTCGGACACACAGTCCATTTACAAGTCCGTTCTGGGTCTGAACGAAACCGGAGGCACTAAATACCTCGCAAACCCTTCGATCAACACGTACGTCTGGACGATCACCACTGATTATCCATATTTCGGGATGCCTCCCAATCAGGACCTCGGTTACCATCCAAACGAGGTGAAGATCTCCGGTCTTCGACCACCGTCTTCATCTTCGACTTTCAATCGTCGATCGATTATTCGAAATGAGAATTAACTCGGCCTTTCCAAATAATTCACGTATATTTAGAATTTCAAATCGATTTATTTCAATGGTTAAATTATTCGACGACACCAATTGTGTTCTTTAATGTAATTTTCACACCAAACACATTCAACCATCAAAAGCCACACAAATCAAGCAAATTCAGTTTATTTCCATTCCATATCGTTTCCAATATTTTATAACGATTTATCGCTATTTTTATTTATTTTAAAATAGCCATTTTATTCAAAACGACGCTTCGGGCCATAACGCGGCCGTGGCGCTGTTTTTCTTCAGATTTGATTTACACATATCTGAAAATCTAACCGTTGGATCTTCACAAAATTTACATCATTAGAAAGGTCTTTTCAAAACGAATCCAACGGTTCCAGTTTCGGGAAAATCCGACGGTCGGATCTCCCGGTACAATCGTTTGAAGTTTCGATTTCAAAATACGAACTACAGCGTCGTTATTCGATTAAATATAATTATATTTATATATATAAATAAATATAATCGTTTCTGGCGCTGTTTTTCTTCAGATTTGAATTAAACATTCCAGACAATCCAACCGTTGGATTTTTATAAAGTTGGTGCCGTTGGGAAGATATTTCCAAGGCGAACCCGACGGTTGAGGTTTCGGGAAAATCCAATGGTCGGATTTCCCGCACTAGTCGTTTGAAATCACGGTTTCAAAATACGAACTGCACGGCCTCGTTTCGTTTTAATTTTTATTTATATTTATATATTTATATAAATATAGTTCATTCAATGATTTCCATATCGTTTTCACTTCAAAAAATTTTCTAACACCTTAAATTTTGGAAAAATTTCGCCATAACCTCCCCTGCACCGGGAGCATCGGGAAATCGCAAATAGCGTTCCCGGTCCTTCTAATCTCAAAAAGAAAAAGAAGAAGCCAAGTGGCTAGCCAACAGGCTCAAAATCATCACCCAAACAAATCAGTAAATGTGTACCTGTAACAACCCGTGTTTCGTGTGACGACCCGTATTTCGATAACATGTTAAAACGAGAATCAAGACAGAATTAAATTATAAATTCTGAATCAAATGAAACGGTCTGTGCCATTTTGTTCGTCTCGGAAAAATACGCGAAATAGAGTCCGAGTTTTCGAGAATCGGAGTCCGTATGACCCGTTAAAGGCCCAAAGAAGATTTCTGGAAATTTGAATTTCGGAAACAGATTTTGGTAATCAGATCTGGGGCTAGGCGGGGAGTTTCCCGCCTAGGCCATGTCGACAGGCCTGTCGACTTGGGCCCACACCAAGTCGACAGCCCTTACGACTTGCCTGTCGACAGGGGGTGGCCGGGGCATATAGCCTGGCGCACCTGTTTGTCTCACCTAGTCTTGTTCTTGGGCTGGGTCTGGAAGCTTCCGAGATCTGATGGTCCTAATCTATCCTAGGGTTAATCTAAGGGCCTAAAACTATCCTAATCTCTATAAAAAGACCCTAAACCTAGCCTAAATCCCTAAAAATCAAACCTAGCAACTAAGTGCTGCCAAAATCAATCTTGATCATGGCCTCCATCTCAAATCCCTAGAGCCTATGCATCCAAATCAAGTTCAAATCAAAAGGTGCAAGCTTGCTACATCAAATCAAGGCCAAATCAACATTTCTATGCGAGTTTCATGGCGGATCTTCATCAAAGGAGCCACCTTTCTTCGCCAAAACGATTCATGCTCCTAGTCCTCTTGCCATGCTATGTAAGTTCTAGCTACTTTTGGATCAAAACGGTATTTTTAATGTTGACATGGGATAAAATGAGATAAAACATAAGTATGCATGTATGTGAACCTAACTTTGTCCCTTTTCTATGATCTATGACCTTAGACTAAGATGTAGCAACTTAATCATGTCACTCATGTTATGTTTAGCCTAATTTATCTTGCAAGTTGGGATCTTTATGCATGAAATGCTAGCATGAACCTTTAGGAACCACTTTACTTGTGAAACATTGGATAAGACAAGATTTTGGGGCTTATGCATGTTTATGAACCCAAACCCCTTACGCTAACATGCAAGTTTGTGGCCAAATCCTTTATGAGATTATGCATGCTCGTGGCCAATCCCCTCTTTTTAAGTTGTGCATGTTTATGACCAAATCCCTTTTGATAATATGCATGTTTGTGGCCAAATTACCTTATGACACTATGCATGTTTATGGCCAATCCCTTTATGATGTTATGCATGTGGAAGCCAAGCCCTTTTTGGCATCATGCATGTTTTGAGACTAATATGTGACATAGTATCCTTACTATGTTGACTCGCTTGGGAAACCACGATTTTGGGTAGTTAGATAAACATGAACATGTCGCAAAGTCTTAACTTGAATATGACATGCGTTTATACTTGGAAATATGACAACATGTAACATTAAATATAACATGGAAGTTAACATGTAAATATGCATAAAAACATAGGCTTGGGAATTTACCTATTAAGTTAGGTCTACCCATTGGGAATTTACCTATTAAGTTAGGTCTACCCAATTGCTTGAAAACTTGACCATGAACATGACACTAGGCTAAACATGAAAGTGGCCAACTCGAGGTTGGGTTGAGTTTGTAGCATAAATCTACCCGGACCCGCCCGGCTTAACTAGTAGCTACAAACAATAGGATCCAATGTGAGAAGTTGGTCATGTCGCGCTTAAGACCCGAGGTTAGACTAAGTTGTGGTGTAAATCTACCCGGACCCGCCCGGCTTAACTAGTAACCACAACAAGGTCTAATGTGAGAGGTTAAGAGTGCATTAATTAAATTAATGCCACATGATAAGGTTAAGTAAATTTGACTAATGACACTTAACCGATATGATACGAATGGGTAGGTTAAGTGGGACCGGGCTTGATTTCCGTAATGACACTTAACCAATTTAGACTTGGTAATTAGATGAGGTTAAGTGATTAAGACTTAACTAACCTAAACACGGTAATTAGATGGGGTTAGGTAATTGATACTTAACTAACCTAACCACGGTAATTAGATGGGGTTAAGTAATCCACACTTAACTAATCTAAACACGGTAATTCGATGGGGTTACGTTAAACACTTAACCAATTTAAACTTGGTAATTCAATGAGGTTAAGTAACCAATACTTAACCAACTTAATGGGATAATTTAATGGGGTTAAGCAACTTATACTTAACCAATAATACATGATGATTTGATGTGGTTAAGTGACCTAAATTTAACCAATCTAACTCGTTAATTGGATGTGGTTAAGTGACCTATACTTAGCCAATCTAACTCGTGAATTTATGGAGGTTAAGTTAACCCATACTTAACCAATATAACGTGAAAACATGATAAGGCTAAGTCACGAATCACTTGAATACGCTTGACCGATTTGACTCGGTAATTTGACAAGGTCAAGTTAATTTATATAATTAACCAATCTAAAATGATAATTAAACGAGGTTAAGTTATGGATTGCTTAATATACTTAGCCAACTTGACACATGGTTTGTAGGGTTAAGTCTTGGACTTGGATACTTAGCCAATTTTGACATGGTTTGTAGACAGGCTAAGTTATGAACTTAAGTGACACTTAACCCATTAGATAAACCCTAATTCGGAGGATTAGGTAAATAACCATAGTTAACAAGGAGTATGGAAATAAGGCTAAGTGGTAAACCTTAGTTAAAGGAAACTAAGTAATAATTCTTAGTCAAGGAAATCTGGACCATTTCTTAGATAGATTAGTAACCCGATACGTTAGGTCAACGTTTAAGTATGCGTGTAGGAGCAGGCTATCTGATTTAGATAAAGGCTCCAACGAACTGGGTAACGAAGCAGCGGCTTCGGGGAACGTGAGGATATTCTTGGGATCCCTCTGTGAGCTGCCAGGTCATTATACTAGGCTCACGAGAGGTTGAGGTCTGCGGTAGAAGAACCAAGAATATGCCTTGGTTGCTATGCGAGCAACCTAAAGACTGGGGTGGATAGCAGTGAGTCGGCGGATACATACGGTGCCCGAGATTGCAAGTTCGTCGATCATCTACCATCTTAAGTCAAGCGTGTACGTACGGAAAGGCAGGGGACACCCAACAGACCATAATTTGCTATCTAATTATGGGTGAGGTATGTCGTAGGATGTGGGCTGACCGGAGTGTAGTTCTCATGCAAGATTTTCTCTTGTGTTGCCTTTCACTAGTTGAGGGAGGGGTCTCGTGGGACCATAGCCACGTGTAGAAAAGCAGACCTTAGTATCTGCATCGGCAGATAAATCTAAAGCTCCCGACCGAGTCCTGTATTTCTTGTTTTGCCCTGTGAGAGGACTCGGATGGCACGATGTGATACATGTGCATACAGTTGTAGAAAAACGATTCACGATGAATGCGTGGGAAAAAGGGCGCGGTTGAGGGTTAGCGTAATCCCTAGTGGCCTAGGTGGTTTAACCCAACCCGAAATACGAAAGCGTGCAATAGGTAAGCGTAATCCCTAGTGGTGCTAGGTGGCGTAAGTCCTAGTAGTTCAAACGATGATTCATATGGAAGAGCCTAGCTAGAACAAGGGTGACAGTCCAAATGATTTCAAGGAAAATACGACATGAGGAAGCCCGTACGAGGTACGGCAAAGGACTGAACTTATATACATGGAAAGAAACATATGATTTGAGTAACCTATATATGCGATATATTAGGTTGACATGGACCATTACACGACCTTGAGCAAGGGACATTCATGGTTAACACATGACGCGGGTAGGGATACTAGTACGAGAGGTGCAGAGCAAATATACATGTTAGAACTAGGAAGAATATACATAATAGATACCGTGGGATGTTAGACGGGGTAGATACCTTGGGATAATGTACTCGATAGAAATCTAACGATGTGATACCTTGACTTATCATAACACCGTAGTTTTTCATGATACCTTAGTTTACCTTGCCGCAGTAGTTTAACCGGCTACTCTGGTTTATCTATCTTGTAGTTATCCTTATGTTTACTTTCAGTTTATGCATGTCATGTTACCTTTACCTGTTTTTATACTGGAAGTAGATAGGACTTACTCAGTCTTTTTGACTGACCCGTTTTGTTTCGCCTCTTTTCTTCCGTTTCCCCCCCCCCCAGGTTTCAGGGAGGAAACAATGCTGTTTAGTTCGGACTTCTTCTGCTTGAAGGTCATCATGGATGGCTTGGACTTATCTTGGCTATGGCTTCTTTACTGTTTTACTTGGGGAATAATTTATGAAAAAGTCTTTATGCTTCTTTACTATTGCAAGACAGGTTTTGATGTACTCTGATGTAAAAGGCTTTAGACCTTATTTATTCATGTTATGAAAGTTTGATTTTACTTCCGCTATTTATATATGTTCTGTCTTGTGATATTTCTGTGCATGTTTACCAATAATGCCCCTCTAAAGCTAGTGCATTCCTTTGCGAGTGACCCTAGCGGAGGCGGGGTGTTACATTTGGTATCAGAGCAGAAGGTTACTAGACTGGGCAAAAGTTTTTAAAGACCTTCTGAAAATTATTTGAAAAACCGTTTACAAAGAAGCATTTTTCAAGAAAATTTTCTTTTAAAAAGAAAAAGGCTATTCCCCAAAGGCCATTAGCATTATCCTTGTTTCCTTGATTGAATCTCTTTTCCTTTCTTTCCTCCATCTATAGTCACAGTGGTTTTGACTGCGACTAGTCTTTCTAGCTGCGTAAGTGTTTCCCGTACGATGGAGGTGGTTCTCGAGAGACCGTTGCAGAGTTATGCATGAAAGGATAGTAAGAACAAGGATAAAGGATACGAGCTCAGGGATAAGCAACATGTTGGTATGGCTGAGTCCTAAAAGGAGGGAGAAAGATGAACAATGAAACCCATGACGAGAGGGTACCTATGGCATAGTGAAACGGGATAGATAGTTAAGTATCATGGGACAAGGACAAGATCATTGGGAGGGCAATAGTATGCTCTCATTTCTAGGGTACCTCAGAAGGAGGGTAACGATCTTGTTAAAGGTTTAGCTTTTCTTCTCTATCATCCTGTCGGGACTTTGTTTTGATCACCGCATCTTTTAAGTCCGCTTCGATAGTTGAGTCTCTGCACCTTAGTACTAGCGTAGTAGAGAATCCCGCTTTTGTCTCAAGTCATATTGGAAGATCGGTCCATTTACTCATGGCTTGTTTGGATTTGAGAATGTCTATGTCAAGTGTTGAGCTTGGAAATAATGCTTATATTTATAAGTTGTGGATGGATTCTAGGAATGAAGTGGTTATCCAGTAAGGGATGCCACTCTCGGTCTTAGAAGGAGGGTAGTTAGACTCTTGGCTTGCTTTGGTAATACCCTCGAAGTCTCGTGTAACCTTTTGGGTTCTGTCATGGCTAGTTACCTAGAATCCCAGGATGCAGTTGTTGGTAATCTGTTTGAATAGAATTCGCCGCTAAGACGGATGGTTCGTTTCGATTATGTATGAGTTATGGGAATCACCCTAGTAAGGACTCTTGGCAATTTGGATTGGCATCGGAAAACGAGATCCAGAATTCACTAGTGAATTTTGGGGAGCTGGCTTGAGTACGTAGATATGGTTGAGCCAAGTATGCTAGGGAAAGAATAAGTGCAAGTGGAACGAGAGGCGACGAGGAAATGAGTTCCAACTCATGTTATGGAAACAGGAAGTAAGAAGCTGCGAAATCGTGAAGAAAAAGGGGCGGTCAATGCACGATGGAACTAAGCTCAAGGTAATGCGACGCAGGAGACTGAAGACTAAATACGTGCATGATATCTCTTTTGGGAATATAGCCTCGACCCCTGTTTTCTGTTGAGCTTGCTTGTAGGCCATCTTTTAGGGATATCCTCTCGGTCCTGTTTCTGTTACAAACCCCGTAAGGAGTTCGTTTTAGTTATCTTCTCGACCCTGTTTCAGGGAATCTTAGGTAGAACCCTATGGATGTAAACATGTATTTGAAACATGTTATGGTTGATATGGTTGCAAATGGTTGCAAGTGGCTACTCGTGGATGCGCGAATTTACATTAGGTATTAGCTCGACTCGGTCACATTTCATATTGCATATGCACGAGTATTTATATTTGTTTATGGATGAAATTGAATGTGTTACCATGAGGACGTTGCATATTGATGAATGTTTGTGCACGCATATAGTGTATATATATGACTAGGACTATTTGCATACATGTTGGATTCATGGCACTGTACATATTTTTGCATTAGGAAGATTATCCAGGCCTGATCATTAGCCTTAGCTAAGGAACATGTACACACACGTTTTGCATATATTCATACAACATTAGAAATCATCTAAGGACAATGGTTGCTTGTGGATGATGTTTTGGGTAGATGGATGATGGATGGTAGGATACGTTCTTCCTAACTTGGAGATTTCGGGGACGAAATCCTAAAAGGAGGGGAGAATGTAACAACCCGTGTTTCGTGTGATGACCCGTATTTCGATAACATGTTAAAACGAGAATCAAGACAGAATTAAATTATAAATTCTGAATCAAATGAAACGGTCTGTGCCATTGCGTTCGTCTCGGAAAAATACGCGAAATAGAGTCTGAGTTTTCGAGAATCGGAGTCCGTATGACCCGTTAAAGGCCCAAAGAAGATTTCTGGAAATTTGAATTTCGGAAACAGATTTTGGTAATCAGATCTGGGGCTAGGCGGGGAGTTTCCCGCCTAGGCCATGTCAACAGGGCTGTCGACAGGCCTGTCGACTTGGGCCCAGACCAAGTCGACAGCCCTGTCGACTTGCCTGTCGACAGGGGGTGGCCGGGGCATATAGCTTGGCGCACCTGTTTGTCTCACCTAGTCTTGTTCTTGGGCTGGGTCTGGAAGCTTCCGAGATCTGATGGTCCTAATCTATCCTAGGGTTAATCTAAGGGCCTAAAACTATCCTAATCTCTATAAAAAGACCCTAAACCTAGCCTAAATCCCTAAAAATCAAACCTAGCAACTAAGTGCTGCCAAAATCAATCTTGATCATGGCCTCCATCTCAAATCCCTAGAGCCTATGCATCCAAATCAAGTTCAAATCAAAAGGTGCAAGCTTGCTACATCAAATCAAGGCCAAATCAACATTTCTATGCGAGTTTCATGGCGGATCTTCATCAAAGGAGCCACCTTTCTTCGCCAAAACGATTCATGCTCCTAGTCCTCTTGCCATGCTATGTAAGTTCTAGCTACTTTTGGATCAAAACGGTATTTTTAATGTTGACATGGGATAAAATGAGATAAAACATAAGTATGCATGTATGTGAACCTAACTTTGTCCCTTTTCTATGATCTATGACCTTAGACTAAGATGTAGCAACTTAATCATGTCACTCATGTTATGTTTAGCCTAGTTTATCTTGCAAGTTGGGATCTTTATGCATGAAATGCTAGCATGAACCTTTAGGAACCACTTTACTTGTGAAACATTGGCTAAGACAAGATTTTGGGGCTTATGCATGTTTATGAACCCAAACCCCTTACGCTAACATGCAAGTTTGTGGCCAAATCCTTTATGAGATTATGCATGCTCGTGGCCAATCCCCTCTTTTTAAGTTGTGCATGTTTATGACCAAATCCCTTTTGATAATATGCATGTTTGTGGCCAAATTACCTTATGACACTATGCATGTTTATGGCCAATCCCTTTATGATGTTATGCATGTGGAAGCCAAGCCCTTTTTGGCATCATGCATGTTTTGAGACTAATATGTGACATAGTATCCTTACTATGTTGACTCGCTTTGCTTGGGAAAACACGATTTTGGGTAGTTAGATAAACATGAACATGTCGCAAAGTCTTAACTTGAATATGACATGCGTTTATACTTGGAAATATGACAACATGTAACATTAAATATAACATGGAAGTTAACATGTAAATATGCATAAAAACATGGGCTTGGGAATTTACCTATTAAGTTAGGTCTACCCATTGGGAATTTACCTATTAAGTTAGTTCTACCCAATTGCTTGAAAACTGGACCATGAACAGGACACTAGGCTAAACATGAAAGTGGCCAACTCGAGGTTGGGTTGAGTTTGTAGCATAAATCTACCCGGACCCGCCCGGCTTAACTAGTAGCTACAAACAATAGGATCCAATGTGAGAAGTTGGTCATGTCGCGCTTAAGACCCGAGGTTAGACTAAGTTGTGGTGTAAATCTACCCGGACCCGCCCGGCTTAACTAGTAACCACAACAAGGTCTAATGTGAGAGGTTAAGAGTGCATTAATTAAATTAATGCCACATGATAAGGTTAAGTAAATTTGACTAATGACACTTAACCGATATGATACGAATGGGTAGGTTAAGTGGGACCGGGCTTGATTTCCTTAATGACACTTAACCAATTTAGACTTGGTAATTAGATGAGGTTAAGTGATTAAGACTTAACTAACCTAAACACGGTAATTAGACGGGGTTAGGTAATTGATACTTAACTAACCTAACCACGGTAATTAGATGGGGTTAAGTAATCCACACTTAACTAATCTAAACACGGTAATTCGATGGGGTTACGTTAAACACTTAACCAATTTAAACTTGGTAATTCAATGAGGTTAAGTAACCAATACTTAACCAACTTAATGGGATAATTTAATGGGGTTAAGCAACTTATACTTAACCAATTATACATGATGATTTGATGTTGTTAAGTGACCTAAATTTAACCAATCTAACTCGTTAATTGGATGTGGTTAAGTGACCTATAATTAGCCAATCTAACTCGTGAATTTATGGAGGTTAAGTTAACCCATACTTAACCAATATAACGTGAAAACATGATAAGGCTAAGTCACGAATCACTTGAATACGCTTGACCGATTTGACTCGGTAATTTGACAAGGTCAAGTTAATTTATATAATTAACCAATCTAAAATGATAATTAGACGAGGTTAAGTTATGGATTGCTTAATATACTTAGCCAACTTGACACATGGTTTGTAGGGTTAAGTCTTGGACTTGGATACTTAGCCAATTTTGACATGGTTTGTAGACGGGCTAAGTTATGAACTTAAGTGACACTTAACCCATTAGATAAACCCTAATTCGGAGGATTAGGTAAATAACCATAGTTAACAAGGAGTATGGAAATAAGGCTAAGTGGTAAACCTTAGTTAAAGGAAACTAAGTAATAATTCTTAGTCAAGGAAATCTGGACCATTTCTTAGATAGATTAGTAACCCGATACGTTAGGTCAACGTTTAAGTATGCGTGTAGGAGCAGGCTATCTGATTTAGATAAAGGCTCCAACGAACTGGGTAACGAAGCAGCGGCTTCGGGGAACGTGAGGATATTCTTGGGATCCCTCTGTGAGCTGCCAGGTCATTATACTAGGCTCACGAGAGGTTGAGGTCTGCGGTAGAAGAACCAAGAATATGCCTTGGTTGCTATGCGAGCAACCTAAAGACTGGGGTGGATAGCAGTGAGTCGGCGGAAACATACGGTGCCCGAGATAGCAAGTTCGTCGATCATCTACCATCTTAAGTCAAGCGTGTACGTACGGAAAGGCAGGGGACACCCAACTGACCATAATTTGCTATCTAATTATGGGTGAGGTAGGTTGTAGGATGTGGGCTGACCGGAGTGTAGTTCTCATGCAAGATTTTCTCTTGTGTTGCCTTCCACTAGTTGAGGGAGGGGTCTCGTGGGACCATAGCCACGTGTAGAAAAGCAGACCTTAGTATCTGCATCGGCAGATAAATCTAAAGCTCCCGACCGAGTCCTGTATTTCTTGTTTTGCCCTGTGACAGGACTCGGATGGCACGATGTGATACATGTGCATACAGTTGTAGAAAAACGATTCACGATGAATGCGTGGGAAAAAGGGCGCGGTTGAGGGTTAGCGTAATCCCTAGTGGCCTAGGTGGTTTAACCCAACCCGAAATACGAAAGCGTGCAATAGGTAAGCGTAATCCCTAGTGGTGCTAGGTAGCGTAAGTCCTAGTAGTTCAAACGATGATTCATATGGAAGAGCCTAGCTAGAACAAGGGTGACAGTCCAAATGATTTCAAGGAAAATACGACATGAGGAAGCCCGTACGAGGTACGGCAAAGGACTGAACTTATATACATGGAAAGAAACATATGATTTGAGTAACCTATATATGCGATATATTAGGTTGACATGGACCATTACACGACCTTGAGCAAGGGACATTCATGGTTAACACATGACGCGGGTAGGGATACTAGTACGAGAGGTGCAGAGCAAATATACATGTTAGAACTAGGAAGAATATACATAATAGATACCGTGGGATGTTAGACGGGGTAGATACCTTGGGATAATGTACTCGATAGAAATCTAACGATGTGATACCTTGACTTATCATAACACCGTAGTTTTTCATGATACCTTAGTTTACCTTGCCGCAGTAGTTTAACTGGCTACTCTGGTTTATCTATCTTGTAGTTATCCTTATGTTTACTTTCAGTTTATGCATGTCATGTTACCTTTACCTGTTTTTATACTGGAAGTAGATAGGACTTACTCAGTCTTTTTGACTGACCCGTTTTGTTTCGCCTCTTTTCTTCCGTTTCCCCCCCAGGTTTCAGGGAGGAAACAATGCTGTTTAGTTCGGACTTCTTCTGCTTGAAGGTCGTCATGGATGGCTTGGACTTCTCTTGGCTATGGCTACTTTACTGTTTTACTTGGGGAATAATTTATGAAAAAGTCTTTATGCTTCTTTACTATTGCAAGACAGGTTTTGATGTACTCTGATGTAAAAGGCTTTAGACCTTATTTATTCATGTTATGAAAGTTTGATTTTACTTCCGCTATTTATATATGTTCTGTCTTGTGATATTTCTGTGCATGTTTACCAATAATGCCCCTCTAAAGCTAGTGCATTTCTTTGCGAGTGACCCTAGCGGAGGCGGGGTGTTACAGTACCTATTTGTCGGGCACAAAATTTTATTCCTCTTCTCTAGCCCCTTTGCTATAACCTGTTCAATGAATATGCATGTACATATATATACAGTTCTTATCATTTATCAATTTCTATTCGACTTCATATTTGGTTTAAAAACTCCATTCATTCTAATGTTACATAAATAGGTGCAAATCATTTCATTAGCTAATTAATGAATATTTCATCTCATATATGTTTATTTTGAACAAGTGGCTATTTTTAACACTTCACGTTTCAACGATTTATGCATACAATAAAAATGTGATTTTTATTGTAAAACGATTCATTTCAAAACACTATTTTTCTATATAGTTCATATAGGTGACAAAATAGAATTTTTATCATAAAACAATTTCTTTCTAAAACGAGATTATTTTACACAGTTCATATAGTCGATAAAAGGCGATTTTTATTATCAAACAATTTATTTCAAATTATGAATACCATTCAACACATGAATTTCTAAACAACGAATGAATATCAATTCAACACATGGATGTTTTCTATAGTTTCTATATATAGATAAAAATGTGATTTTTATTATCGAACAATTTATTTCAAAATATGAATACCATTCAACACATGAACTTCTAAACAACGAATGAATATCAATTCAACACATGAATGTTTTCTATACAATGAATAAATATAGTTTAAGCATATGAAAATAATTCAAACACAAGAATATTATTCAAAATTTCGGCAGCATAACGGCAGGGTAGTTACACCGGCACCGTCCCTAGTACGGCTCCTCGCTCTACCTTAAAACCTCGCGGTTTTTGACAATGGGGATCATGCATCTAGTTCGCACGCAGGCGGCATGTATATATTTATTTCATTTCCACAAACTAATCCTATGTGGTTTCAACCAAATATTTCACAACCACCAATGGGTATTTTTCAACCTCAATCAACCAATATCAATCACAAACAATCCCAAACAACCATTCAATTTTCACAACAATTTCAACCAATAAATATCGTCCATGGTTTGTGGACGAGGGGCGTATATATATATATATATATATATATATATATATATATATAGATATAGATATTTATATATAGCTATTCACTTTTATTTCAACACATATATAATATTTTAAAATCAGAAATCTCACCAATAGCTATCCAACTGCACGACTCTTCCTTTATAGAAATCTTCGCCTTTTGTCGCTTTCTCCCGTATTCTCTACATATGTAAAAATCGAATTTTTACGATGCTATTCAATATATAAAAATATGATTTTTTTTCCACGCTATTCAATATATAAAAATCGAATTTTGACTTCGCTTTCAATATATAAAGATATGATTTTTTACTTCGACTT
Organism: Allium sativum; assembly: GCA_030737875.1. NCBI lineage: Eukaryota > Viridiplantae > Streptophyta > Magnoliopsida > Asparagales > Amaryllidaceae > Allium > Allium sativum. The sequence goes on along the minus strand of CM060913.1, from coordinate 526,887,100 downwards.
TCAATATATAAAGATCTGATTTTTACTTCTTAAAGTTCAAATCCTTTTTCTCTTTAAAGATTAAACCTTTTTCCTATTTAAAGTTTAAACCTTTTTTTCCTATTTTAAACCTTAAAATAAAATCAGTTTTTATTTTCTACTTAACAAAATCAGTTTTTGCATCTTTTAAAAAAAAACAGTTTTAAAATGTTTTTCAAATCAGTTTTAAAATGTTTTTCAAATCAGTTTTAAAATGTTTTTCAAATCAGTTTTAAAATGTTTTTCAAATCAGTTTTAAAATGTTTTTCAAATCAGTTTTAAAATGTTTTTCAAATCAGTTTTAAAATGTTTTTCAAATCAGTTTATAGATCTAATTGAAATCAGTTTTTATACTTTTATAAAATCAATTCGGTTTTTATACTTTTATAAAATCAGGCTTTGTTTCCTTTTTTTAAAAATCAGGCTTTATACAATCAGTTTTTGCCTAAACATCGAAATTACTTTTAACGAATTAAAATAAAAATAAAAACAAAATACTTACAGTATTTCGAAGAAGGGGGGGGGGGGAAGGCGTCGGCGGCAGAGGCGGTGTGGGGTGGCGTCTCGATGCTTTGGGGCGCGCTAGGGTTTCGAACGGCTTCGGGGGGGGGGGGGGTCGCGATGCTTCTGGAGGCTTGCGAATTGGCAGGGAGGGTTCGGGGCCTTCGATCGATGGGGGGGGGGAGAACAGGCGGAGTCGGGCAGAGGCGGTGTGGGGTGGTCTTCGTCGGCGGCTGCTGCTGCCTTCTTTTTTTTTTTTATGTTTAACTGAATAATGGATCGGGGGGGGGGGGGGCAAGAAGGAGATAAAGGAGGAAATTATATTTTTTTTTATTATTATTATTTAATTATTATATTTTGCAAAAAGGTTGACTTTTACATATGACCTCGAAACGAGGCCCACCGCCTGTCGTCCATAGCGTTTAACCCCCATTCCGAACACAATGGGATATGTATCGCCAGCTGATTTGATCGTTACGATCAGTTTCCGTTGAATTTACATTTAAATCACTATATTGAATTTCAAACGTACATTTCAAATTACCGGGGCCACATACTAACTAGAAAAATCCCAGAAAAATATTTTCTAGCTTCGTATTGACGATACGGTCCTAACAAAACTAGTTTCGTCGAATTCTGAGACCGTTTGAAAAAAGGGCCAATTTCCATTCGATTAAAATCAACAGAAACTGGTCAAACCCGTTTTCTTTTGCCACGCTCTCATATTAATTCGAAAAATTATGAAATTTGAAACCTAGCAATAACTTGACACTGCGGATCTAACAAAAGTGGTTTCATCGAAATCCGAGGTCATTTGCAAATTGTCCATTTTTAAGGGCCTGAATTCCATAGCGACTATTCAGAATTTTCAACTGGACATATCTTTTGATTCCCGCTACCAAATTTCGATTGGTCGGGTTCGTTAGAAAGATATTACCAATTAGATCCTAATGTTTTTGGTTTCACTAAAATCCGGATTGTTTTGCACCCGGTATATTCAATTGAAGTTTGAAATCGAATTATCGAACTACCGCGCCATTTTCAATTCTATATATAATTATAATTAATTATATTCGTTTTCAAATGTCGATTCAAACTCAGTTTTCATTGCCATTATCTAAAATATTTATTTTAAATATTTAAAATCCATTATTTTAGCCAATTTAAAATTTTTAAATTGGTTCAGATTTTCTGGGTCGTTACAATCTCCCCCACTTAAAACTTTTCGTCCCCGAAAAGGAATAAAGTCGAAAGTGGTTTGATAAATCTACAATCACAAGATACAACAACCAATTTGTTTCTAACCTTCCAAAAATATACTAATTAATCTCTATACACTTTTCAAAATCATTCAGAGTATAGAATAAATAGTGCACATCCATAGGAAGAAAATTGCAATAGAATAGAGAATTAAATGGTAATGCAAAGTAGGGTAAATGTACCTTGCACCAGAGTCAATCAGAGATATCTACTCGGCATCTAGGATAAGCTTTCTGAATGCTCTCCTCAGTTTCCCAAGTACAATCTCGCGGATCTCCACTCCATTGCACTTTGACTAAGTGAACCTTCTTGTTCCTCAGCTCTTTGGTTTCTTTGCCGATAATCTTTAGCGGCTCTCGCCTCACAGCTAATTCTGGAGTAATTTCAATATCCTGCTGAGCTGCTTCTTCCACGATCAAGTCTGGATCATGAACGTGCTTTCGAAGTTGAGATATATGAAATACATCATGCACTCCAGGCAACCAGTCAGGCAGATTAACTTTATATGCGAGAGTCCCAATCCGTTCCAGAATAGGAAACGGACCAATAAATTTGGGCGCTAACTTTCCTGTTTTACCGAACCGGATAACTCCTCTCATCGGCGATACTTTCAAATATACATAGTCGCCAACTTCAAAGGATATATCTCTTCTTCTTCTATCGGCATAGCTCTTTTGTCGGCTTTGAGCGGCGAGTAATCGCTTCTTAATAAAATCTACTTTGTCGGCAGCTTCTCGAATCATATCAGGACCCAACACAAGTCTATTTCCAGGCTCGACCCAACAAGCAGGAGATCGGCACGGTCTACCATACAATGCTTCGAATGGCGACATTGTCAGACTCGCCTGGTAGCTGTTGTTATAAGAGAATTCAGCCAAATGCAGATGGTCTTCCCATGACCCACCGAAATCTATAATACAAGCCCGCAATAGATCTTCTAAAATGCGATTCACCCTCTCAGTCTGACCGTCTGTCTGAGGATGATAAGCGGTGCTCATGTTTAACTTCGTTCCCAGCTCGACTTGAAATGCTTCCCAGAATTTGCTAGTGAATATTGTATCTCTATCACTTACTATACTGAGCGGCACTCCATGCAGTCTAACTATTTCCCTGAAGTATATATGCGCCAGACTCTGAGCAGTTCTGTTTGATCTGACAGGTATAAAATGGGCGGTCTTCGTGAAACGATCTACGATCACCCAAATACTGTCATTTCCTTTTCTGGTTCTGGGAAAACCATCAACGAAATCCATAGAAATATGCTCCCACTTCCAACTAGGAACTTCTAGTGGTTGTAATAATCCAGCCAATTTCTGTTGGTCGCTTTTAACTAGCTGGCAAGTAGGGCATCGACTAACATATATTGAGATGTCTCTTTTTAACGACTTCCACCAGAATGTGCGTTTGATATCGTTATACATTTTATTCACACCCGGGTGGATACTGAGCTTAGATTTGTGGCATTCATCAAGCACCTCTCTTCTGAGTTCAGGAATTTCTGGAACGCAAATTCGCCCTTCTAACCTCAGAATCCCTTCGCTGTCTAACTGGAAATCCGAAGCATTGCCTTCACGATTTCGCTGACCTATTCCTTTGATAAATTGGTCGCCTTCTTGGAGAGCCGATATCTTATCAATCAACGAAGTCGCAATGACGAAACTGGCGATCATTACATTCTTTCTGCTCAGCGCATCGGCCACGACATTGGCTTTTCCTGGAGTATATATAATTTCAAAGTCATATGCTGCAAGGAACTCCAGCCAACGTTGCTGCCTCAAATTCAAGTCCTTCTGAGCGAACAGATACTTTAACGACTGGTGATCTGTAAACAGTTCAAATCTCTCACCCAGAAGATAATGTCTCCAGATTTTCAAAGAGAATATGATAGCCAATAACTCAAGATCATGAGTTACGTAGTTCTTCTCGTGTGGCTTCAGTTGACGGCTAGCATAAGCAATTACTTGGCCTCTTTGCATTAACACTGCGCCAAGGCCTTCTCTAGAAGCATCAGTCCACACTTTTAAATCTTGGTTGCCATCGATGATGGTTAACACTGGAGCTGTTGTTAACCTCAACTTTAGCTCTTCGAAAGCCTCCTCACTTTTTTGAGTCCATTTGAATTTAGAATGCTTCTTTGTAAGCTTTGTTAAGTGACCAGATATCTTCGAAAAGTCTTTAACGAACTTCCGGTAATAGCTAGCCAATCCGAGAAAACTGCGGACTTCAGTGGGAGTACTGGGCTGTTTCCAATTTTGAATAGCTGTGATTTTGCTTGGATCCACAGCGATTCCATCTTTCGATACGACATGGCCCAGAAATTTCACTTCATCTTGCCATAATATACATTTGGAAAATTTGGCTTTTAATACATTCCGTCTCAGAATTTCTAGAACCTGTTCCAGATGCTTTTCATGTTCGGCTTTCGATTTAGAGAAGATTAGAATATCGTCAATGAAAACCAGAACAAATTTATTCAATACTCCTCTGAATACTCTGTTCATCAGATCGACGAAGTAAGCTGGAGCGTTACATAAGCCGAACGGCATTACTAACCACTCGTAGAATAGGTCGGGGCCTCTGAACGCTGTCATTGGAACACACTCTTCGGCAATTCGAAGTTGATGGAATCCTGTAGCTAGGTCCATTCGTGAGAATACTTGTGCTCCATTTAATCGATCTAACAAATCATCTATTCGCGGCAATGGATATTTGTTCTTTATTGTCTGTTTGTTCAGATCTCGATAATCCACACATAGCCGTAGAGTACCGTCGGATTTTGGGACAAATACCACTGCTGCACCCCAATCAGAGAAACTAGGCCTGATCAGACCTTTCCATACTAGCTGTCGTGTTTGATTGTCTAATTCCTCCTTCTCTTTCAAGGACATTCTTCGAATAGCGTGAACTACCGGCCTTGCATTAGGAATCAAAGCAATTTTGAAATCTATTTCTCTCTGCGGAGGTAAGCGAACGACTTCCTCAAACACATCCGCATAATCCTTGACGACAGGAATATCTTTAATGAGGTCAGGAATATTCTCAGTGATTTCAGGGATATTTTCTATTTGGGCTGGAGAAACATCGAGAGCTGACCAGAAATCTTTTCTATTTGAAGTCGGGCCTTCACATGGTATGGTTATATAATTCCCCGATTGGGCCTTTGCTTTAACCACTCTCTCGGCGCATTTAACTTCAGCTTCATATTTGGTTAGCCAATCCAATCCCAGAATAAGATCGAATTCATTAAAATTCATGATGATAGAGACAATGGGGAATTTATAGCAAGAAAAAGAGACGGGCACTGCACAAATCCAACTGAGATTGATGGAACCTCCAACTGGATTCTGAACAGTCATGGGCTCTTTGAGCTTTTTCAAATTCAAATCCAACTTCTTGACTGCACTCTTTTCAATAAAGCTTCGCGACGCGCCAGTGTCAAACAGTACTTTAACTGGAATATTTTTGACATTAAGCGTGCCTTCTAAAACATCAGACCTCCCCTGACTATCTGAGGGTGCTGAGGTTTCTGCTACTTCATTTGCCTGAGCCTCTTTGGCCCTTTTTAACAGCCAGCAATCTCTCTTTATATGACCGGACTGATGACAAAGATTGCACTCCCGAGTCACAGGAGACTTGTTCTTGGTTTTAGATTCACTCCCCCTTCGCTTTTTCGAGGGTTTGCAATTCCCCTGGAAATGCCCTGGCTTATGGCAGTTGTTGCATATGGCAGTCGTTGCTGGTTCTTTTTCGGATCTGGCCCTTTTCTGATTGGTCCTAGGCTCCTTACTGACCTCAGACATCATACTGGCTTCAGGAATATCCGTTTCCGAATCTTCTTTGCCACTACAACAAACTTCTTCTTCGTCGCGCAACATTGCTTTCTTGTCTAGATCTTCGTATTGATAAGCCATATAAATCATTTCTGAGAAAGGAAGCTTCACATGCCCCAATACTTTATTCCGGTATTTCCTTTGAAGCCCGTGAATAAATCTCAGATTTTTCCTCTTTGGGTCTTGAATCAGATGAGGAGCAAAGTGAACAAGTTCGTTGAATTTCTTATGATATTCTGGGATTGTCATGTCACCTTGTATCAGATAAGAAAATTCATCACATAATCTCTCGGTTGCTTCGGGAGGAGTAAATCTTTCTAAGAAAATCACTTTGAATCTGTCCCAGGTGATATCACCTTCTGGATTATTCTCTATAACTGAATCCCACCAGAATAAAGCTTCATCTTTGAGTGCCCAGGAGGCCAGTAATCTTTTCTGGTCATCCCTAAGCTTTTGTGCTTCGAAGATTTTCTCAGCCGAACGAATCCAAGCTTGCGTCTTCATAATAGATTCTTCACCAGAGAACGGTATTCCACCCATATTTCGATATTTGATTAATAGGGCCTCAATATCCGGTTCTGCATTCCTTCTGTTTCTGACACTCATTTTCTAGTACTTCTGCAAATGGCAGATCAAGTGTCAGGTCAACAGAAAAGATATTTCAAAATATAGAGACAAATACTTGAATGTAAATGTGTCTATCGAGGTGTAATTTTATTCTGCTACTCATACTAGGATATTGCTGATCCTATCTGTATAGAGTTACCCGTCCTAGAACACTACTGGTTCTATTTCTGACGAGTTCGTTCAAATGTTATATTCCAGAACTAAGCTTAACCAAAGCTCTGATACCACGGTGAGACGACCCGATTTCCCGTTCTCACGGAAACAAGGTTATCTTTGGAATATAACACAGAAACAGATAATAGCAGAACAGAATTAAATAAATACACCAGAATGAACAACAAAATATACTGGATAAAAGTAATCATCAGAGTTACACAGTATACAAGATCTTACTTAGTACAAATACAGTTCAGCTATACATAAATGTCTACAGCGGAAATAAACAAAGTATGTACAATAGGAGCTGAACAGCATAAAAAGAATTAAATGATAGAATCCATCTTCAGCTCCAGCTATCCAGAAAGAACCAGCTAAACCTGAATACAAGGCTGCCCGTGTAGAAAAAGGGGCACCCGAGTTTGAGAGTGAAACAAACTACGAGTCAGTCATGGGACTGGTATGAGAAATCTACTCAACACATATATAATATGGCTAATCACAGGACCACGCCACTTTCGTGGAACGGGTTTACTCCATTGGATTGCCAGTGCTTTAAAACAAATCTTTCTTTTAAACATCGCTATGCTTTTAACAAAAATGAAGCCGTTATAAGACTCAGTTCCCATCACACAATGCAACGCAAACCGGAGGATAGAGTTTTTACCTTATAACGGCCAAGATATGCTTGATACGAATAAAACAAAGGCATTTGATATTGTTGCTAGTGTTTATATGTTTTGGAAACAATTTCAAATCATAACTATCAATCATAGACGACATGAGCGTCCCATGCCACTATGTCGCCAAATGTATATATACAATCGAAACCGCATCGTCACGTATTTGGAAATTGGATTTCCGTCATGAACCAAGGCAAAAGATAGTCCTTACCGAATTCGAGACAATCTAGCCCATGTCTCAGGCAAGCGCGCAGGCAAGCCTTGGAGCGACAGGGCCGGTCCACCGATGTGGATTATTATGCCTGAACAATACGTCTCCCCGCCCTTTGGGGCATAAACGAGCCAACGAATGACTCCATCGGACCCGGATCGTCCGATCAAACCGAGGCGCCTCGCAACAGCAACAACCACATAGGTGAAAAGTATATAAATGTCAGGGCTGGTAGGTCACTGACACCACCCTAGCTAGAAGGAAACACATGCCCTCCCTGAGGTCCTTCTCCCGTTTTAGGTTCATACCGGGGTGTGAGGCTCGCGAATTTACGTTATACACAAAGCTACGCCACACAGGCGATGCTTTGATCATCACCACAAGACTCTGCTTTTCAACAGAAGCCCTGATCACTGCATCTTAGCATGCCATACAGGCAATTCATACCGTGCAACTGATGGCTATCAATCACACAGAACAAATTCCAATGTCGGACACACAGTCCATTTACAAGTCCATTCTGGGTCTGAACGAAACCGGAGGCACTAAATACCTCGCAAACCCTTCGGTCAACACGTACGTCTAGACGATCACCACTCATTATCCATATTTCGGGATGCCTCCCAATCAGGACCTCGGTTACCATCCAAACGAGGTGAAGATCTCCGGTCTTCGACCACCGTCTTCATCTTCGACTTTCAATCGTCGATCGATTATTCGAAATGAGAATTAACTCGGCCTTTCCAAATAATTCACGTATATTTAGAATTTCAAATCGATTTATTTCAATGGTTAAATTATTCGACGACACCAGTTGTGTTCTTTAATGTAATTTTCACACCAAACACATTCAACCATCAAAAGCCACACAAATCAAGCAAATTCAGTTTATTTCCATTCCATATCGTTTCCAATATTTTATAACTATTTATCGCTATTTTTATTTATTTTAAAATAGCCATTTTATTCAAAACGACGCTTCGGGCCATAACGCGGCCGTGGCGCTGTTTTTCTTCAGATTTGATTTACACATATCTGAAAATCTAACCGTTGGATCTTCACAAAATTTACATCATTAGAAAGGTCTTTTCAAAACGAATCCAACGGTTCCAGTTTCGGGAAAATCCGACGGTCGGATCTCCCGGTACAATCGTTTGAAGTTTCGATTTCAAAATACGAACTGCAGCGTCGTTATTCGATTAAATATAATTATATTTATATATATAAATAAATATAATCGTTTCTGGCGCTGTTTTTCTTCAGATTTGAATTAAACATTCCAGACAATCCAACCGTTGGATTTTTACAAAGTTGGTGCCGTTGGGAAGATATTTCCAAGGCGAACCCGACGGTTGAGGTTTCGGGAAAATCCAATGGACGGATTTCCCGCACTAGTCGTTTGAAATCACGGTTTCAAAATACGAACTGCACGGCCTCGTTTCATTTTAATTTTTATTTATATTTATATATTTATATAAATATAGTTCATTCAATGATTTCCATATCGTTTTCACTTCAAAAAATTTTCTAACACCTTAAATTTTGGAAAAATTTCGCCATAACCTCCCCTGCACCGGGAGCATCGGGAAATCGCAAATAGCGTTCCCGGTCCTTCTAATCTCAAAAAGAAAAAGAAGAAGCCAAGCGGCTAGCCAACAGGTTCAAAATCATCACCCAAACAAATCAGTAAATGTGTACCTATTTGTCGGGCACAAAATTTTATTCCTCTTCTCTAGCCCCTTTGCTATAACCTGTTCAATGAATATGCATGTACATATATATACAGTTCTTATCGTTTATCAATTTCTATTCGACTTCATATTTGATTTCTATTTGGTTTAAAAACTCCATTCATTCTAATGTTACATAAATAGGTGCAAATCATTTCATTAGCTAATTAATGAATATTTCATCTCATATATGTTTATTTTGAACAAGTGGCTATTTTTAACACTTCACGTTTCAACGATTTATGCATACAATAAAAATGTGATTTTTATTGTAAAACGATTCATTTCAAAACACTATTTTTCTATATAGTTCATATAGGTGACAAAATAGAATTTTTATCATAAAACAATTTCTTTCTAAAACGAGATTATTTTACACAGTTCATATAGTCGATAAAAGGCGATTTTTATTATCAAACAATTTATTTCAAAATATGAATACCATTCAACACATGAATTTCTAAACAACGAATGAATATCAATTCAACACATGGATGTTTTCTATAGTTTCTATATATAGATAAAAATGTGATTTTTATTATCGAACAATTTATTTCAAAATATGAATACCATTCAACACATGAACTTCTAAACAACGAATGAATATCAATTCAACACATGAATGTTTTCTATACAATGAATAAATATAGTTTAAGCATATGAAAATAATTCAAACACAAGAATATTATTCAAAATTTCGGCAGCATAACGGCAGGGTAGTTACACCGGCACCGTCCCTAGTACGGCTCCTCGCTCTACCTTAAAACCTCGCGGTTTTTGACAATGGGGATCATGCATCTAGTTCGCACGCAGGCGGCATGTATATATTTATTTCATTTCCACAAACTAATCCTATGTGGTTTCAACCAAATATTTCACAACCACCAATGGGTATTTTTCAACCTCAATCAACCAATATCAATCACAAACAATCCCAAACAACCATTCAATTTTCACAACAATTTCAACCAATAAATATCGTCCATGGTTTGTGGACGAGGGGCGTATATATATATATATATATATAGATATTTATATATAGCTATTCACTTTTATTTCAACACATATATAATATTTTAAAATCAGAAATCTCACCCAATAGCTATGCAACTGCACGACTCTTCCTTTATAGAAATCTTCGCCTTTTGTCGCTTTCTCCCGTATTCTCTACATATGTAAAAATCGAATTTTTACGATTCTATTCAATATATAAAAATATGATTTTTTTTCCACGCTTTTCAATATATAAAAATCGAATTTTGACTTCGCTTTCAATATATAAAGATATGATTTTTTACTTCGACTTTCAATATATAAAGATCTGATTTTTACTTCTTAAAGTTCAAATCCTTTTTCTCTTTAAAGATTATACCTTTTTCCTATTTAAAGTTTAAACCTTTTTTTTCTATTTTAAACCTTAAAATAAAATCAGTTTTTATTTTCTACTTAACAAAATCAGTTTTTGCATCTTTTAAAAAAAAACAGTTTTAAAATGTTTTTCAAATCAGTTTTAAAATGTTTTTCAAATCAGTTTTAAAATGTTTTTCAAATCAGTTTTAAAATGTTTTTCAAATCAGTTTTAAAATGTTTTTCAAATCAGTTTTAAAATGTTTTTCAAATCAGTTTTAAAATGTTTTTCAAATCAGTTTCAAAATGTTTTTCAAATCAGTTTTAAAATGTTTTTCAAATCAGTTTTAAAATGTTTTTCAAATCAGTTTTAAAATGTTTTTCAAATCAGTTTATAGATCTAATTGAAATCAGTTTTTATACTTTTATAAAATCAATTCGGTTTTTATACTTTTATAAAATCAGGCTTTAATTCCTTTTTTTAAAAATCAGGCTTTATACAATCAGTTTTTGCCTAAACATCGAAATTACTTTTAACGAATTAAAATAAAAATAAAAACAAAATACTTACAGTATTTCGAAGAAAGGGGGGGGGGGGAAGGCGTCGGCGGCAGAGGCGGTGTGGGGTGGCGTCTCGATGCTTTGGGGCGCGCTAGGGTTTCGAACGGCTTCAGGGGGGGTCGCGATGCTTCTGGAGGCTTGCGAATTGGCAGGGAGGGTTCGGGCCTTCGATCGATGGGGGGGGGGGGGGGGGGGCGAGAACAGGCGGAGTCGGGCAGAGGCGGTGTGGGGTGGTCTTCGTCGGCGGCTGCTGCTGCCTTCTTCTTCTTTTTTTTTTATTATGTTTAACTGAATAATGGATCGGGGGGGGGGGGGGGGCAAGAAGGAGATAAAGGAGGAAATTATATTTTTTTTTATTATTTAATTATTATATTTTGCAAAAAGGTTGACTTTTACATATGACCTCGAAACGAGGCCCACCGCCTGTCGTCCATAGCGTTTAACCTCCATTCCGAACACAATGGGATATGTATCGCAAGCTAATTTGATCGTTACGATCAGTTTCCGTTGAATTTACATTTAAATCACTATATTGAATTTCAAACGTACATTTCAAATTACCGGGGCCACATACTAACTAGAAAAATCCCAGAAAAATATTTTCTAGCTTCGTATTGACGATACGGTCCTAACAAAACTAGTTTCGTCGAATTCTGAGACCGTTTGAAAAAGGGCCAATTTCCATTCGATTAAAATCAACAGAAACTGGTCAAACCCGTTTTCTTTTGCCACGCTCTCATATTAATTCGAAAAATTATGAAATTTGAAACCTAGCAATAACTTGACACTGCGGATCTAACAAAAGTGGTTTCATCGAAATCCGAGGTCATTTGCAAATTGTCCAATTTTAAGGGCCTGAATTCCATAGCGACTATTCAGAATTTTCAACTGGACATATCTTTTGATTCCCGCTACCAAATTTCGATTGGTCGGGTTCGTTAGAAAGATATTACCAATTAGATCCTAATGTTTTTGGTTTCACTAAAATCCGGATTGTTTTGCACCCGGTATATTCAATTGAAGTTTGAAATCGAATTATCGAACTACCGCGCCATTTTCAATTCTATATATAATTATAATTAATTATATTCGTTTTCAAATGTCGATTCAAACTCAGTTTTCATTGCCATTATCTAAAATATTTATTTTAAATATTTAAAATCCATTATTTTAGCCAATTTAAAAATTTTAAATTGGTTCAGATTTTCTGGGTCGTTACAAATGGCTTCATTTTTATAAAAATCATTGCGATGTTTAATAGATTTATTTGTTTTAAAGCACTGGCAATCCAATGGAGTAAACCCGTCCCGCGAAAGTGGCGTGGTCCTGTGATTTGCCATATTATAAAATGTGTTAAGTAGATTTCTCATACCAGTCCCATGACTGACTCGTAGTTTGTTTCACTTGCAAACTCGGGTGCCCCTTTTTCTACACGGGCAGCCTTGTATTCAGGTTTCAGCAGGCTCTTTCTGGATAGCTAGAGCTGAAGATGGATTCTATTATTTATCTCTTTTATGCTGTTCAGCTCCTATTGTACATATTATGTTAGTTTTTCGCTGTAGATGTTTATTTATAGCTGAACTGTATTTATACTAAGTACGATCCTGTATACTGCGTAACTCTGATGATTATGTTTATCCAGTATGTTATTTGTACGTTAACTAGTGTATTTATTTATTTCTGTTCTGTTATTATCTGTTTATGTGTTATATTCCAAAGATTACCCTTGCCACCGTCAGTACAGGGTTTGGGGTCGTCACATTCAATCACCCATATTTTAATTTATTACGTTTATATTATTATAAACGTAACTACCAGGTAAGTTACCTTATTTGGAAAAAATCATTAGAATAACAATTTGATTTTGTTTGAGAAAACTAACATTTAATCGATCAATTTATCTGACATATTATACTCAACACACAACAAACAATTATCAACCATAGCACACAATTTAAAACCTGACTTATATAAAATATAAGCGGGACAAAAATTGAGTCAGTTAAACTCACATTGATTTCCATTTCATCGCTGTAGCGGTTCAATTATCGTTAGATTAAACCGCGTTTAATTTAACTGTAATCCCAGCCAACTCTTTTTCTGTCCAATACCATTCCAAAATGTTTGGTTTGCCACTATGGTGCCATTGCTATGGTCCCTGCTTCCCTTATCCGTTCAATACTGATAACATCATAAGCAGTTACAAATATTCTAAGTTAAGATTTTAATTATTTTAACTAGCACCTTAATTAAATTATTATAACTAAATTTCTTGACGTTTGTTAACTAACTTACCATATCAAATAATAACACGGTCGCGTCTTCCTTTCTGTTGCCTTAAAAACTGCTAACAAATTCACATTTCTCTACAATCCAAGTGCCCAATCTCTTCGTTCCAGTTTAAACCTTGCACACTTCATTCCAACTCAAGTTGCTAGTTCAAAACTTGCCCATACATTTTCTTTTGTTTCCATTTCCCATGCACCATTATCAACTAATTCAACACTTACGTCTTCTTCCCTAGATCAGCAAAAATCGCACCACATTGTGCTTGCTCACGTTCATACTCCATTTCATGTTGTGCCCTACTTTTTCTTCATTTCTTTTTATAACTGCATCCCCAATGATTTGTTTCATGCTGCCTGCTCGCTCATGAAGACATTCCCGGATTCATTCAAATTGAACATCCCCACTTCTTACAGTATTTTATAACTCCTTCATGTTGTAGTCTGCTCAACATACGGCTCCCATTTCCCACTTCATTTTGATTCAGTGATACTGCTTCCTTCATTTGTGTCCAGCTTTAATAATTTCCATTTTGCTTTCACTTGTCTTCGTGTTAAACAAAAATGCACATACTTTTCAAGATAATTTTCCATCCGAAAACACATGTTGCTTCACTTCTGCATTAATAATAAAATTGCCCACTTTAACTTTTAAGATCTTCATTTTGCAACTCATTAATACTGCTCTCCTCTATTTTCATAGCTGCCTCATTTATATGCTTCACTATTGTTCATGCATTTGGTTCCCAGTTCTTTGTTTAATGTTGTCCAAGTCTTTTTGGGCCCAACATAACTTGCTTCTTCAACAAAATGTCCACGTTCCCTTTTCGTCTCTTTTGCAAAACAAAAATCCCAACCTCACTTTGTTTAAATCTTCCCAGACGTAGCTTCCTTTCCACGTAAACCCAAATGTAGATGCTCGGGTCCTTATTCTTCACGCGAGGAAGAGCAAACCCAAAGCTTCCAATTTTCTTACACACGCACGCCTTAAATTTCCTTTCATAAACATCCCAAGACTCACATTTTCACTTCATGCATGCTCCAGTAATAACACAGCATGAAAACTATCCCATATTGATCCACGTCCATTCTACTTTTATCCCACTAGCCTGTGCAATAGCACGCGAGCCACATTCGACCAACACAGCTCTCTGCTGCCACCCATACTACCGACCACAACTTCCCTAGTCGCTAGCTCTTCATGCCACCTGAGCACACTCGAGGTTCGGCAATTGACGCGGCGCATCCCACTCGACTATAACCTAAAACCTAGTGCAACTCGAAGCTACCATCAATCCTCAAATCTTCTTCCAATGCGGTGGCTTCAATGACCGATTCTGGTCGTTGAGGTCCTTGACAACCCATCACCGTCGCACAGTCGAAGCATCTCGCCAAGATGATCATTTGTGTTGTTATAATATTTCGATTTTGATTAGTGAATCTCGCGTGTTTTGGATGAAGAAATGAATGTTTGCTACCCATTTGTTTAGTCAGTGGAGGCCAAAAAATTGAATTCTTTGACCATGCAAAACTGAGTTGACGAAAGTTTAGGGTTCCATGGGGTATTTATTTATAAGGGTAATAATAATATTATATTAGTAATTGAAACTTAGTGCTGAAGTATACGATAAAGTACCAACGTATGATCCCCAATCGACGTGAAACTCCTAATCTTAACACAAAAAAATATTCCGAACTCAATAGGACCAGTTTCGTTGAATTCCGATATCGTTTATGAAAATTTCATTATAAATCAATGGCGAAAACGCACGTTTAAATTTCCCACAATCAAAAAATAAATCCAAATGACTTGAAACTTTGAAATCCTACAATAATTAATTAATACGATTCCAACGGCAAACACTTCGTCACATTCTGAGACCATTTCCTAGTACGCTATTTTATACGCACACCAAGTGCTATTTGGGACACCAAGTTACCCGATCTATATTCTGACTCTAAACGTCAGTACGAATTCAAAGCAATTCTTTTCATGGCTTAGTTCGATTGTTAGCTCGAGTTATGATGATAAACCATTTTTAAATCGAATTAAATTATGGATTAATTGTCAAGAATAATCCGAAGTTTAACGTTTCTTCCCATAATAACCCCAAGTTTGGATTATTTCTGAATATTCCGAAGTTTGGGGGGTGTCTTCCCATATCGATCCCAGTGACCCTCTGACGTGTTATTTTGGGATCAATATGGGAAGACATGCCTAAACATCGGATTAATATGGGAAGAGCCAAGTAAATAGGATTAATTCGGGAAGATACCCCCAAACTTTGGATTATTCAGAAATAGTCCAAACTTGGGATTATTCTAGAAAGACACATTAAATTTCAGATTATTCTTGATCATTAATCCTTAAATTATTAATAATTTCATAGCGACTTTTTTAAAATTTGAATTAGACATAACTCACAATCTATAAAACAAAATATCGGTTTTTCTCTTTAATTAAAAAATTATGATCAAACAGATTCAAACATTTCTTGTTTTATAGAAATCCGACTTATATCAGATGCTGAATATTAAATTGAAATTCAAAACTCAATATTACGAACTAGCATGCCATTACAAGCTTCATTTATAATTATAAACGTTTTAACTTCGTTTTATAAACGAATTATATATTTTAAATTCATTTAAAATTCCAAATCTGTATTTAATATAATAAAATAAATATTTGACCATGGAAAAATACGGGATGTTACAATTTTCTTCTCCTTTTCTTTTCCATTTTTATTTACGTTGAGCCTAGGCCGTCAGGAGCCTAAGCCATTTTCGATTTAAGATTGCATCTAATTTTGGATACTTTGAGATAATAGTGTAAAAGGAGAATTCAGGGCATATTATAAATTAATGACTTTTGATTGTAATTTTGGAATATAATCAAAAGGAAGAAAATGCAAATATGTATATATGTTAGATTAGACTCTATAGAGATTAAGTAAAGAACATGTTATGAAAATATAAGAACCAGATGTAATTAAGTAAAATGAGTAACTTAGTTTATACATGTATATACATATGTGAAGGTGCTTATTGAGGAAGGGTTGTACACATAAATAATATTTTATATCCATGCTTATTAATGAACTTAAATCTGCTAAGTTAAACCTGATAATTAATAAGCCAAGAGGTCTCATGTATTGCTGTTTGTATCAGGTTCTGGGAATCTTAAAATCCTAGTTATTTGGGGCATAAGCTTAGGGGGTCAGGCTTGTGTCAGTCTTGCTGTATGGAACCCGTATCAGTTAGCATCCTTGTGGGTATCTTGTTAAGGGGCCTCGCACTAGCTAGGGTCCAAGGAACGCTTTACGGAAATGGATAGTTAAAGGTTCAAAAGAAGAAGGTGGGTACGAGGCGCGTTCTGGTGAAGTCATGAGCGTGCATGGGTCTAATTAGGGAAACTAAGCAGCTGTAACACTAGTAAATAGGTCTCTATCCTATTAGCTACTGCTTTATGAAGTGATACACCATACTGTGGGGGTGGCAGGGTATTTACATAGTAGGGTGTCGATCACATAAGTAGAAATTTATAACAACCCGTATTTTCAAAATCAATTTAAAATTTATTTTTAATTGATTTTCATAGAAATTAAATATTTTAACCGATTTATTTTGAGAATAAATGATGAAAGACTTATTTAAATCTAAATTAGAACGTATAAATTTATTTTAATTATAAAACAATATTGAAAAGGCGTGGTAGCTTGAAATTTCGATTTTTTATTTCAACTGAATGTATAGAATTCAATATAAATCAGAATTTGTTAAAATAAGAAACGTTAGAATCTGTTTAACTATACTATTCTAACGAGTATAAGAAACTAAGATTTCACATTATAAATTATAAGTGATGTCTAGCTTAAAATTTAAAATAGTCGCTATAGAATATATATATATTAATAATATATATAGTCCCTAAATATACCCATTTTGCAAACAACCTTAGTTTTCGATGAAACTAATTTTGTTGGATCCAAAACATCAAATTATTGCCAGGTTTAAAATTTCAAGTCAAATGGAATTAGTATGAAAGCATAGCAAATTTAAATGCGTTTTCAATTTCAGTTCAAATTTAATAAGCTACTTAAAAGATCATTTTTCAGATGGTCTCCAAATTCGACGAAATTTATTTTGTTACGACCATATCATCAAAACATAATGAGATTTCAAAGTTCATAATTTTTGGAAGTAGTTTGTGGCTTCGGTAAAATGAAATGTACGTTAGAATTCGATATTGAACGACATAATAAATTATTTTTAGCTTTGATAAAAACTGATCAAAACGACTGAATTAGCTTACGAAACATGTACAATTATGTCTGGAATGTGGTTATTTGGTTAGGAGCGATAGTCGTTGGGTTTGATTTAGAGTTTGAAAAAAAAAAATCAATGCTAGAATTAAATTAAATTAATATATATATATATATATATATATATATATATATATAAATCCGTGCCCTAACCTTAGGCCACATTCCCTCCAGCCACCACAAACAATTTCGAAGACCAGAAATTATCCAACTAAATCCATTAAAATCTTACAATCCATGAGATGATTCACAGAACTTATTGAATGAAAATTATTGAGCACGTCGACTTCATCAACATCAATGACCGTGATCGTGTTTGGTTCTTGGATTGGTCGGATTTTTGTGCTCGAAGTAGAGAATTCCTTGGTGGCTGTGACAACCGCCCACAGCCCCCGCACTAAACAAGAGAAATGATGCACTAAAAGGTGTTCCAAGCAGCTATGGACAGTCATCGCAGTAGGTAAACACATCAAAACCTGTCGTAGAACTCACAGCGCAAGGATAAAATATATTAGAATATATACTATAGTTAATTGTAGTGAAGCATCGTTTAGCAACTTTTCAAACTTTCACAACATCTTGAAAGATTATCCCAAAATCATAGGAAATATCAAGTATGTACATAAGGCTTCACTGCAACACTCATAGAGCAACTCAAACAGCAGAAACAGAAATACTAGATAGTAGTAAAGATAATACGCCAACCTCTTGCTCACCATCGATCAACATTATCAATATCACTAAAGCATCACCTATCACCTACTACTCAGTCTGCCTATCCACAACCGGATGATCAGCCCAAGGTAATAAGAGGAAACATAAAATCTTGAGTCTAACAACAGTCTTAGTGAGCGATAAAACAACTAACGAACTTCATCAATAAAGTATACGAGAATGGATAGTTAAACATACTAATCTACCCACAACACTAGAGAAGAATTCAACCCTATCTTCCCCACATCATACAGTGAGAGCCTTTACAACAATAAGTCAACCGTTTTTTCATGGAAATTAGAACATCCACTCAACCATGATAAGCACTCATAAAATCCAGATTATGGATCTCACATACATCATCCTAGTCGAATTCAACATCCTTTAGCAAAGTCCCAGAGGCCTAAACTAATATTATACAAGCACCCAAGGAACATCATGTTGGATATTCTACGTGAGAAGGTACAAACAAGGAAATCAATCATCCATAACAGACTCTGGCTATGACTACCAGTCCTACTTTGAACCATTGTTAATCATATGACGGCCAACCTTGCCATATGTCGAGGGCTAAGTGTAAACCCAGTTCTAGCATATGCTCACATGTCCAACCTTGACAACTGGGCCTTTTTATAAGACCCAGGGTACTCGACCAGCAACATTCCATCTTTTAGGGGCCCCTGTTATACCACAGCTTTGAGTCTGCTAGAACTTATGAAAATGATATTCTCTCGGCTTTACCACCTTTAGTCATCCAAACCAATGATTTTTCATAGCTCAAGCAACCTTCTCGAGCAACCATTATCCAATAACTCACGACCCTTAAGTTGCTACCTTTCCTCGTTGGTCTACACCGATCAATGAACACGTTCAACACTTCGAATATTCCCACTTGAATGCTACTCGAAGTTATCACCGTTGTCGACTCAAAAACAAGCTTCATTCAGTAGACATTGTTTAGCTCTTGACCCCCTTAGATATTACTCCTTAGGTCTTACTCTTTAGTTCTTGCTCCTTAGGTCTTACCCCTTAGGTCTTGCTCCTTAGGTTTGGCTCCTTAGGTCTAGCTCCTTAGGTCTTAAAATGATCGAAGACCTAACGACCGAAGACCTAAGACCTAAGTGTAACAACCCAACTCCTTATGTCTAAGAACGACCCAAGACCTTAGACCTAAATCATTAGGTCAAAAAACGACCCATGGCCTTTGACCTAACTCCTTAGGTCTAAAAACAACCTAAGACCTCAGACCTACCTGTAATCTATCATAAATCATAGACATGTTTCTATGGTTTCAAAGGAAGAAACTATGTGACCGACTAGGCTAGAAGACCCGATCTATAGTTGAAGGGAACCCCGTCCAGTGCTACATGACTTTACCTAGGAAGAAAGAGACACCGGTCGGTTAAAGCACAAAGGCACCGATCGCTAGAGGGGCAGATACACACCATTTGAATGAAACACAGACATACCGATCGGTCAGGAACCTGGCACACCGATCGGTCAGGACCATGGACACCGGTCGGCCAGAAGTTAGGTACACAACATGAAGATGGATTACGGGCATATATATCGGTTTGACTAGTATATACCTATCGGCTATGATGAAGAGATAATGATCAGCAGGAAATGATAATTACAGACAATTAGAGAAAACTAGCTAGTCGCAAACCTGTAAATATCGATGTATATGGATCGGTTATCCTAGGTACTATGTCTATACATCCTCCACACCTATAAATTGAGGACCAACTCCACATGAATGCGGACTGAATTTTATGACCCCGAAGGGCTGTCGAACCATTTCCTAAGCAATTATAAGTGATTTCTACACCGTCTAACACCTCTAATCGAAGAACAATCATGGAATTCTCCATCACATCTTGGAAATCCACCTAAAAGCTTGGTAAATCAAAGATCTACTTCTCAAGTTGCTATACTTAGCGGATTTCTCTACTTCTTTTGGCCTTTTGGATTGAATGAAGATAAGAGTGTGTGAGGATGAAAATTTATGTAATGAGAGAGTACTCAAACCTTGTAGATATGCATGTGATAATGAAAGTTTCTCTTAAAGTGAATGTAGATCTTTCCTAAGATCGAACCACTATAAAAATAGTTTTCTTTGACTTGCATTTATTATTGTGGCTCCTTATATCTCTTACCATATTGGTGAAGTACTAGTTTTTTATCTTTGGTTTTAAAATCTAATTTGGTTTCAAAATTTTGTGCCCACCATGGGGCCGCATTCTCTTTTCCTTCTCTTACACTCTCTCAAAAGGTTGAAGACCTTTCATTGAGGTTCTAAGCCTACTTCTACCGTAGATCATACAAGACTACATTCTAAGCCAATCGATGAACTTTCTTTCAAATTCAAATCCTTGTCCGAAGTCATAACTAGACCATCGAAGAAGATTGCTAGTAAAACTGTCGAGGAGATTGAGAACGCCGCCAACAATGAAAATACTCTACTAACCAACCAATTCCAAGTTGGAGAAATTTCTAAGTCTGGAACGGCTGTAACGAGAAGAGAGTTGGATGACATTGTTGCGGGTTTAACAAGCCAAATGGACATTACAAACAATGCCATAATAAAGAAGCTTGAGTCCATGTTCACCTTGCAGGCCACTACTGCAAAAGTTACCATGAATGCCGCTCATGCTAAACCTGCTCAAAAAAATCATACAGAAAATGCGGGTTCTTCCTTTTTAAGTCCAAATCGAGAAAATTCTATCCAAGAGGTTGCAGATCCAAACGATCCACCACTTATGTGCAACTACTCCGATAAAGAAATCTCTTGACAAGCGCTTGGAACCACCAAAGGGGAACCTATCCAAACGGGAGGCCCAGGGACCCGAAATTCGAGCCATGACCGTTTTCTTCAGCAAACATCCGGCAAGGATGACGATGTCCGCTCTATAGACCAGCTCAACAAAGAGGAGCGCATATCGGAAATGGTCCGCAAAACCATAGAGAAAAGCTCGAGAAAGCAAGATGATGAGAAGGTGCGGGGGTTCGCTCCTACTAAAACCCCACTCACGGAGAGGATTAAGATGGCTCCATACCTAAGTAAGTTCAAACCTCTGACGATGCAAGCCTACAATGGGAGTAGAAACCCCAACGTGCTCTTGTTCAAATATGATCAACATATGGATGGAGAATGTGCACGTACGAGTTGAAATGCTTATACTTTCCAACTTACCTTGAAGGGGTGACTTCAGTTTGGATCATAAAGTTACCACCCAAATTTGTCGATGATTTTCTACTTTGGCCAAACTATTCAGAAAGCAGTTCAGACTCTAAGCTACGAAGGTGCGTGTTGTCATGGAGTCGAACGAGCTTGAACAAAGGCCAGGAGAACCCGTCAGAGCTTTTCTCACTTGCTTCAGTACTGCTACAGCTAAGGTTGGGAATTACGAGCCTCATTGGCTTTGATGGCTTTAAAGGGAGCCATAAACAAAAAGACCAAGCTTGGACGGTGGATTAAGAAGAAGAAGCCAAGTACGCTTGAGGAACTATTTGACAAAGCTGAGTAGTATATATGTGTGGACGAAGATCCAGCTTATGCCATGGATGTTCCTGAAAGTAGCGCACAACTCGAAAAGAAAAGTACTGATGCATAAGGCGGCTAGAAGAATCTAGGTGGTCGGAAAAAGAGCAATGATGGAAAAGATAATCAAGCCATCAAGAAATTCTACTTCTTTAAAAGTTCAGAATTGACTCCTTTAACGACACTACAGAAAAAATCTTCATGGCAACTAAAGATACAAAAGAGTATCCAACACCAAAGCAAGCAAAGGTCAGTGATACCGCAATAAAATCAGGAAGGTTCTACCGATTTCGTAACCAACCGGGCCACAATACAAATGAGTGTAGATATCTGAAATACCTTATTGAGGAATTGATAAGAAAGAACATACTTTGGCATTACACAAAGAACCCGTATATCACTCAGACCGCTTAAGGACAAAGGACATATGTAGGACATCCTAGACAGAATAAAAGCGCTTCGATTGTTGTAATTCCAAGACTAGTCAACAATACCATTTCAAGCGGGCCTCATCCAGCCAGAAGAAGTGGGGACATTGTGAAGTACACTAATGAGATGAAGATCCTTCGAAAAGAAGAAGTACTCATGATCATGAACGAAGCCTTTCCGACAAAGATGCCAAAGACTCCATGGGATGATATTTTTTTTTCAAAAAAAGAGACTCAGACGGATAGCTAACACCAACAGTAGATCCAATGGTGATTACCATCGGTTCGGGTCCGGCCATAGTCAGAAGGGTTTTGTTTGACAGTAGGGCCTCCGTTAATCTTCTTTTCGTTAATGCTTTCAACAGGATGAACATTTCCATGGATAGCTTAAAGGCTTGCCAAAATAAAATCCACGGGTTTACAAGACAACCCATTCAACCAACTGGCATCATTAATTTGCTCGTAGAACTCGGAGAAGGGGAAAAAAAGGTTGCTATAAAATAAGATTTCATCATAGTCGATGAGATTTCAACATATAATGCCTTCCTTGGAAGACCAACCCTCGCACCCTTTAGGATAGGAATGGCTCTGTGTTGCCTAATAATGAAATTCCCTACCGAAAATTGAGTTAGCGTAATCAAAGGCGACCAACAGGCAGTGAGAGAATGTTATATGATGGAACTTGTTGAATCCAGGAAGAGATAAGTGAAGAAGGATGTGGATCCTCTGCTCTGCATTCATCCCCTCCCTTTATAGCAATTAAGGCGGGGCAATTACACTGGAGAGTACAGCGGAGCTCAGAAGAAGATCAATCCAAGAAAAGCCAATATGGGGGAAGATAGAGAAACACAAGCTGAAGCCACAATCTCAATCCCAGTACACGATAAAGATCCCGACCGAGTCTTGAAAATAGGTTCTCAGCTGGGCCTAAAGGTGCAGGAAGATTTAATCTTGTTTTTAAAGGCAAATTTAGATGTTTTCGCTTGGACACATTCCGATATGTGCGTAATATCAACTGATGTAATTGTGCATAAGTTGAATATTAATCCCAGTTGAACTCCTGTAAAACAAAAAGTACGAAATCAAGGACTTAAATGATCTATAGCCTTAAATTAAGAAGTAGATAGGTTATTCAAGAATAAAGTTATACATGAATAGACATATTCCGGTAGGGTTTCCAATCCAGTTCTTGTTAAAAAGTCCAACGGCAAGTGGAGAGTGTGCATAGACTATTCGAACCATAACAAGGCATGTCCCAAAGACATCCTCCCGTTATCTAGAATTGATCAACTTGTTGATGCGACGACGGGGCATGATCTGTTATCTTTTATGGATGCATACTCTGGGTACAATTAGATTATGATGCATAAGCCAAATGATGTAACACCCCATGTCCGTTAATGTCACTCACAAAAGGAATACATTAACTTCCATGAAGCATTATAAGTAAACAGAACAGAATATTACAAGACAAATACATAAAGTAGTACTTGAAAATTTTATAACTTTATTATAGCAGAAACAGAAATAAGTTTGGTTACATCCTTCCAAATTACAATACCAAAACCCATGTACACTAGTATCAGTCTTATACCAAAATCCTTTAGAATGCATAATTTTAAAACCATTATCCCCAACATAAACTACCACAAGAAGGTAGAGTCAAAGCCAATCAATACTTCAAGAACTTCAAGCAAACAGAATATGAATTAAGCTCCTATGATTCCACCCTGAGCACCTGGTGTGTGTGTGTGGGGGGGGGGGGGAACGAAAAGAAAACGAGGCGGAAACAAGCAAGGTCAGACATAAAGTTTGGTGAGTCCAGTAAATTTAAGTATATAAACAGATAGTAGTATCATAACATGTAAATAAAGCTGGATGAGAGATTACAGCAACAGGAATAGCAGGTATGCTTAAGTTAAACAGAAGAAACAGAATGATATAGACCAAGATATGATTCTTACCTATATCTTACTTCTCTGCGCTAATACTTAGTATAACAGGATAAGGTGTTACCCTAATGTCTAAAATGAAACAGAAATAGAATAATCTCTACAGAAACAGAATCTTAGTAAATGGGCCTTTACCTCCCCAATAGAGACAGAAGATATAAAAACAGATTACTAATAATGGGCCTTTACCACCCTAACTAATGGTCCTTTACCAACCCAACAGAGAAAGAAGGTACAGAAATAGAATACTAATAATGGGCCTTTACAACCCCAACAGAGAAAGAAGGTATACCAACAGAAATAGACAGAACTAGGTGTACCCTGAATTCTACCCCAAGCGATCGGTTCCCAAATAAATAAATTCCTTGTGCCGGCCCCACAGAAGGGTGTATCATTCCCTAAAGTGGCAACCTATAGACACAGACCTATATACAGATGTCATGGTGTCCTACATCCTTATAGCAGACGGGATCCATGCACGCACATGACCCGGTTGTAATGAGCCATTAACACCCCTCGCCATTATCAGAGTGAACCTCTTACAATTAGTTCAGTAAGCATGCCCCAGACCCCTCCTAGTGTTGGGTCATAGTTTTGATACCAGAAAAGGGTTACTGACTAATATGGGTCCCACACAACAAATGACACAAGTAATTACCCCTCCTAACCTTGTGTCACCAGACTAACAGATTTCAGATTAACTTGCTTATAGATTTCAAATGTAAAAAGTTCAGATTAATTAGTTCTCAGATCAGACATACTGGTTAACCAGTTTTCAGACTAACGGATTAGATATACAGATTAACAGACTTATAGATTGTTTTACCTAACCTTGTATTGGGCCTATAGATTTACGATACGGGTTTATTAGATTCATCCGCCTAGTTGATTAAACCTTATCCACCCATTACGTTTTCGGCATCATATTTATCCTAGATTTACATTAATTAATTACTAATGCACAGACCTCTCACATTAGGTTGGTAGCTTGTGGCTTCTTGATGTGCCGGGCGGTTCCGGGCAGACTTCCGCCACAAGCCAGACCTAACCTCGTGTCTAAGCATCTTTTATCTGTGCCTAGGACTTCTCACATTAGACTAACAGTTTGCGGTTGCTGGTTAAACCGGTTGGGTCCAGGCAAGCGTCTACCGCAAACATAGTCTAACCTCGTGTCTGAGCATTCTTATTTTTAGCTAAAGTATTCATTCGCAGATTATGCCAATATTAGACTAATTATGCCAATTCAATAAATTAAACATCTTTACAAGTTATAGCAGACTATTCAAAGTTCAATTAACTCATTTTGCTCAATTTTAGATTGAGCCTACAAATTTACATACCCCAAATTTACCATATTCTGTTCCAACAGCTTCAGCAGATTAGGCAATTTAACAGATTTAATCATAAAATTAAGCCTAATTTTACATTCCCAAATTATGGTCATAATTCATAATATAACATATGCCCCAAATTTTAATTAAATTTACATAGTACTTAATATTCTCCAAAAACCCAAAATCATGATATACAATATGAATTATGCCAAATTATAGCCTTTAATTTCAGCATATGCCAAAAATCCCCATTTAGGCGTATTCACATTTAATAGTTATCCTATAATAACATAGATCTTTACGCCTAAGTCATATACACAATAATTCTCCTTCTTCAAAATCACAAACTATTATATATAGTACGCCCATATCTAGATCTTAAAATACAACATATGTTCTTTTCTCAAATCAGTCACAAATCAGTCATGTCTAATTATGCATCATTCACTATTTTCCCCAAATTTAGCGTTCGTTTGTCAATCTCTTATGAGATTTGGCTCAGGCTTGTGGTAGCCTGGCAATAGAATAGAAGGAAGGAAGATATATAGAATAATTACTATAATATTAATAAGATAGATCTACGCAAAAAAATAGATCTGATAACCAAGAATATGCATAATCCCAAATTCAGATTTATAGCCGTGTCAAAATCATAATTAAATTTCATATCACAAAATAACTGTACTCACCTTGGTTGGATTCTAAAAGAAAAAGGGTTGTAGTTGTTCTCTTTTAATCCTATCCAGATTGGATGAAGAAGGAGCACTAGTTCTAGCTTAGGTTTCAGCAGATTAGCGACGCCATTGATTTATTTTAATATGAATTAGCACATAGTATAGGTGTAATGAAGTTGTGTTGAGAAAACTGTAGCCTTAGGGGTGTTTATATAACATGGGTATCAACGAATCTGGTCAGAATGGGCGTCCAAATGTAGAAAAGTGAACCTGTCCATGGATCTGGAAATGGGGGGAGGTCAACCCCCTGGTTGACCTATGTGACCCAGGTCGACCCCCTGGTCGACGTGGGTCCTGCGAAGGAAATTTCACGCCCAGCCTGAGTGTGTGTTTTGAATTTAGAACTTTTAAATTTTGAATTTGGGCTAGTTTTTATTTTAAATTCTAGAAACTTCTAAGTGCCATAACTTTTTCATATGAAGTCCGATTTACGCAAACTCAGACTCTATCTCAAGAAGAATTCTGAGCCGATCGCAATGGCATGACCTATTTCCCTTAATTCTTCTTTTAAAAATTAAGTATACTTTTTTTTGTTACTTTATGTTCATAGAAAATACGGGGTGTTACATTCTCCCCTCCTTGAAGGATTTCGTCCCCGAAATCTTAAAGTTAAGAAGAATGTGTCCTACCATCTAATCACTCGTCTACTCAACCATCATCCACAAGCATCCATTGTCCTTATAAAACTTCTAATGTTGTATGAACATATGCAAAAGTGTGTGTATATGTCTCTTATCTAATGAAAAGATCAGGCGGTCTACTGATTCAGTTGACCTCCTCAATGCGCATTATGTTAGTGCCATGAGTCCAATTATGTATGCAAGAAATCCTATTTGATACACATCATTTCTATATGAGTGCATAACCATTCATCCAAATGCAACATCCATGTGATGAGTCAATCATTTTGCATCCACAAAAATTGAAAAATGCACACACTTCCATATGCAGTATGAGAGTGTTTTTGAGCCGAACTAGTGCCTATTGTGTGTATATGCATCCACGACCAACCACTAGTAACCACTTGCATCCACTTGCAACCATCAAACATAACATGCCTCAAACACATGTTTACGCCCATTAGTTTCTACCTAAAGGTCAAAGACTCGATCAATAGGTTACAGCCGAGTGATAGAAGCAAGTACAATAAAAACAAAAGTTCTGTTCCTATTAGACATCGATTAAGAGAATAAATCTCTCAGTATCAACCCCGAAGACCGAAATCAACATCAGATTGACACTCAGAGAATTACTCATATTACACAATGTCAAAACTGGAAATCTACTTCACGCTTCGAGTAAAAACCCTAATCCTTTTCAGAAGTATTCAGATACTTATAGACTACTGGTATAGATCATATTATCAAAACCCAGAATGTATGTGTCATAGTCAACATAATGCCCAACACAGATACCCCTAACTTATCACAAACAGATGAGTAGTAACCCTTATTGGGTTTGAGACTATAGAGGATCAGAAACAAGACTAGTATTAAAGTGCAGAGTCTCAAATATAGAATCAAAATGCCAGAATCAAAAAGAGTTTTAACTCAATAATCAGATAAGGAAATTTAAACCTTCTACAGTAATTTTCCTATCTCTATCCTATCCACCAACCACGTGAGCATTCACCTGCCCTTAAGAAATAGGTCCTGTCCTCTGCCCTTGCCCTCGTTTGTTTAGGTAGTCAATAGTGAAGTGTCCCATCTCACCACAATTGAAGCAAGTGCCCTTCCTCTTTCTGCAATCCTTGTTCAGATGAGTAAAGCTTCCACAAGTAAAGCACTTTTTCTCCTTTTTATCTTTAGACTTTTCATCCTTCTTTTGTGCTTCCTTCTTGGGACGCGCTTTCTTGTTCTGTGGTCCTTCAAGCTTTTCCTTTTTTTCTCGCTTTTGGCTTCCTCTTCATGCATCAATGCCATGTCAACCAATTTCTCGAAGGTATCCCCAATAGGAATGTGGGTCATAGCCAACCCATGTAGCAGCTCATTCAAACCTTTAACGAATCTCGGGGCCTTCTTTTCAGGTGTGTTCACCAAGTCTAAGCCAAATCTCGCCAACTGATTGAACTTGCTAACGTACTCTTTTACTGATAAATTCCCCTGCTTCAACTCCAAGAATCTCTCTGTGCATAAATTCTCTTCTGCTCGTGAGAGAAATTTCATCTCGAACTTATGCCTGAAATCCATCCTTGTCTCCATTAGACACTCTCTATTCGTGACCTCCCACCAAAACGAGGCATCGTCTTTCATTAACCAAGAAGCTAATTGGACCTTCCTTCCACCTTCTATCTCGAAGATACCAAAAAAATCTTCCACATCCTTAAGCCAATTTCGAGCTTCAACAAACATCTCTATCCCGTGAAAAGTTTTCCTGCCCATTTCCCGAAAGTCCTTACATATCTTCGAAAATGTATCAACGCGGGGAGGGGGTGGGTGAGGAGAAGGAGCGGGTGCAGCTAGGGGAGGAGGAACGGTTGTTGGGTCTACAGCGGTGGCCCTAGCCTCCAGATACCTTTTGAACCAGTTTGGTATCGGTATGCCCTTGTGTATCTCGGGTACCCCAGACATGCTAAAAAGAAAAAGGAAGAGATTCAAAATGGGGAATCGAAAGACAGATATAAGGCTTTTGGGGATTATGTTTTACAGAGTAAACTTTACTTTTGAAAGTACTTATTTTTTTCTAAAAAAACTTTTTAAAATAGTTTTCAAAAACTTTTTGTCAAATCTGGTAACCTTCAGCTCTGATACCAAGTGTAACACCCCATGTTCGTTAGTGTCACTCACAAAGGGAATGCATTAACTTCCATGAAGCATTATAAGAAAACAAAATAGAATATTACAAGATAGATACGTAAAGTAATACTTGAAAAATTTATAACTTATTACAGCAGAAACAGAAATAAGTTTGGTTACATCCTTCAAAAGTACAATAACAAAACCAAGTACACTAGTATCAGTCTTATACCAAAATCCTTCAGAATGCATAATTTTGAAACCATAATCCCCAACATAAACTGCCATAAGAAGGTAGAGTCAAAGACAAGAAATACTTCAAGCAGAGAGAATACGAATCAAGATCCTATGTTTCCACCCTAAGCACTTTGGGGGGGTGGAACAGAAAGAAAAAGAGGCGAAAACAAACGAGGTCAGATATAAAGTCTGGTAAGTCCAATAACTTTCAGCATATAAATAGATAGTAGTATCATGACATGTAAACAAAGCTGGATGAGAGATTACAGCAATAGGAATAGCAGGTATACTTAAGTTAAACAGAAGAAACAGAATGATATAGACCAAGATATGCTTCTTACCTATATCTTACTTCTCTACAATAATACTTAGTATAACAGGATTAGGTGTTACCCTAATGTCTAAACTGAAACAGAATAATCTCTACAGAAACAAAATGTTAGTAAATGGGCCTTTACCACCCCAACAAAGACAGAAGGTACAAAAACAGAATACTAATAATGGGCCTTTACCGACCTAACTAATGGGCCTTTATCACCTCAACTAATGGGCCTTTACCACCCTAACAGAGAAAGAAGGGACATAAATAGAATACTAATAATGGGCCTTTACCACCAAAACTAATGGGCCTTTACCACCCCAACAGAGACAGAAGGTATACCAATAGAAACAAATAGAACTAGGTGTACCCTAAATTCTACCCCAAGAGATCGGCTCCCTAAGACATAAATACCCTGTGCCGGACCAACAGAAGGGTATATCATTCCCTAAAGTGGCAACCTATAGACACAGACCTATTTACAGATGTCATGGTGTCTTACGTCCTCAGAGCAGACCGGATCCATGCACGCACATGATCCGGTTGGAATGCACCATCAACACCCCTCGCCAATATCAGAGTGAACCGCTTACAATTAGTTCAGTAAGCGTGCCCCGGACACCTCCTAGTGTTGGGTCATAGTTTTGATACCAGAAAAGGGTTACTGAATAATACGGGTCCCACACAATAGATGATGCAAGTAATTACTTCTCCTAACCTTGTGTCCCCAGACTAGCAGATTTCAGATTAACTTGCTTACAGATTTCGGATGTACAAATTTTAGATTAACTAGTTCTCAGATCAGACATACAGGTTAACAAGTTTTCAGACTAATGGATCAGATATGCAGATTAACAGACTTACAGTTTGTTTTACCTAACCTTGTATTGGGCCTAAGATTTATGAAACGGGTTTACTAGATTCATCCACCCAGTTGATTAAACCTTATCCACCCAACACGTTTTAGGCATCATATTTATACTAGATTTGCTTTAATTAATTACTAATGCACGAACCTCTCACATTAGATCAGTATCTTGTGGCCGTTGGATGTGCCGGGCGGTTCCGGACATGCTTCTGCCACAAGCCAGATCTAACCTTGTGTCTAAGCATCTTTAAGCTATGCCTACGACCTCTCACATTAGAACAGTTTGCGGTTGCTGGTTAAGCCGGTTGGGTCCGGGAAGGCTTTTACTGTAAACAAAGTCTAACATCGTGTCTCAACATTCTTATTTTTAGCTAAAGTATTCATTCACAAATTATGCCAATATTAGACTAATTATGCCAATTCAGCAAATTTAACTTCTTTATAAGTTAGAGCAGATTATTCAAAGTTCTATTAACTCGTTTTGCAAAATTTTAGATCGAGCCTAAAGATTTACATACCCCAAATTTACAATATTCGGTTTTAACAGTTTTAGCAGATTAGACAATTTAACAGATTTAATCATAAAATTAATCCTAATTTTACAATCCCAAATTATGGTCATAATTCATAATATAACATATGCCCCAAATTTTAGTTAAATTTACATAGTACATAATATTCTCCAAAAACCCCAAATCATGATATACAATACGAATTATGCCAAATTATAGCCTTTGATTTCAGCGTATGCCAAATATCCAAAATTCCTCATTTAGGCATATTCACATTTAATAGTTATCCTATTATAATATAGATCTTTACTCCTAAGTCATATACACAATAATTCTCCTTCTTCGAAATCACAGACTATTATATATAGTATGCCTAAATCTAGATCTTAAATTACAACATATGTTCTTTTCTCAAATCTGTCACAAATCAGTCATATCTAATTACGCATCATTCACTATTTTTCCCAAATTTAGCGTTCGTGCGTCAATCTCTTATGAGATTTGGCTCAGGCTCGTGTTAGCATGGCTATAGAATAGAAGGAAGGAAGAGATACATAATAGTTACTATAATATTAAAAAGATAGATCTACACAAAAAAACAGATTTGATAAACAAGAAAATGCATAATCCGAAATTCATATTTATAGCCATGTCAAGATCATAATTAAATTTCATATCTGAAAATAACTATACTCACCTTGGTTGGATTCTAAATGAAAAAGGGTTGCAGTTGTTCTCTTTTAATCCTATTCAGATAGGAAGAAGAAGGCGCAATAATTCTAGCTTAGGTTTCAGCAGAGTAGCGACGCCATTGATTTATTTTAATATGAATTAGGGAAGAGTATAGGCGTAATGAAGTTGTTAGAGAAAACTGTAGCCTTAGTAGTGTTTATGTAGCATGGGGATCAACGAATCTTGTCAGAACGGGCGTCCAAATACAGAAAAATGAAAATGTCCATGGATCTGGAAATAAGGGGGAGGTCGACCCCCTGGTCGACCTATGTGACCCAAGTCGAACCCAGGTCTACCCCCAGGTCGAACTGGGTCTTGGGCGGGAAATTTCCCTCCCAGCCCGGGTGTGTGTTTTGAATTTCGGACTTTTAAATTTTGAATTCAGGCTGGTTTTTATTTTAAATTCCTGAAACTTCTAAGTGACATAACTTCTTCATACGAAGTCCAATTTACGCAAACTCCGACTCTATCTCAAGCAGAATTCCGAGCCGAACGCAATGGTACAACCCGTTTCCCTTAATTATTAATTTAAAAATTAAGTATACTTTGTTTTGTTACTTTATATTCAAAGAAAATACGGGGTGTTACATTTAAATGGAAACAATATAATCTCTACAAAAATAGAATGTTAGTAAATGGGCCTTTACCACCCCAACAGAGACAGATGATACAGAAACAGAATACTAATAATGGGACTTTACCACCCCAACTAATGGGCCTTTACCACCCCAACATAGACAGAAGGTACAGAAATAGAATACTAATAATGGGGCTTTTCCATCCCAACTAATGGGCCTTTACCACCCCAACAGAGACAGAAGGTACAGAAATAGAATACTAATAATGGGCCTTTACCACCCCAACTAATGGGCCTTTACCACCCTAACAGACAAAGAAGGTATACCAAAAGAAACAAACAGAACTAGGCATACCCTAAATTCTACCCCAAGCGATCGGCTCCCTAATACATAAATACCCTTTGTCGGCCCCACAGATGGGTGTATCATTCCCTAAAGTGGAAACCTATAGACACATACCTATTTACATATGTCACGGTGTCTTACATCCTCAGAGCAGACCGGATCCATGCACACACATTACCCGGTTGGAATGCGCCATCAACACCCCTCGCCATTATCAGAGTGGACCTCTTACAATTAGTTCAGTAAGTGTGCCCCGGATCCCTCCAAGTGTTGGGTCATAGTTTTTATACCGGAAAAGGTTTACTGACTAATATGGGTCCCACACAACAGATGACACAAGTATTTACTTCTCCTAACCTTATGTCCCCAGACTAATAGATTTCAAATTAACTTGCTTATAGATTTCAGATGTACAAAGTTCAGTTTAACTTGTTCTCAGATCAGACATACAGGTTAACAAGTTTTCAGACTAACGGATCAGATATACAGATTAATAGACTTACAGATTGTTTTACCTAACCTTGTATTGGGCCTACAGATTTGCGAAATGGGTTTATTAGATTCATCTGCCCAGTTGATTAAACCTTGTCCACCCAACATGTTTTAGGCATCATATTTATCCTAGATTTGCATTAATTAATTACTAATGCACAGACCTCTCACATTAGGTCGGTAGCTTTTGGCCGCTGGATGTGCCGAGCAGTTTCAGGCAGACTTCTACCACAAGCTAGACCTAACCTTGTGTCTAAGCATCTTTTAGCTATGCCTACGACCTCTCACATTAGACTGATAGTTTTCGGTTGCTGTTTAAGCCGGTTGGGTCCGGGCAGGCTTCTACCGCAAATAGAGTCTAACCTCGTATCCCAGCATTCTTATTTTTAGCTAAAGTATTCATTTATAGATTATGCCAATATTAGACTAATTATGCCAATTCAACCAATTTAACTTCTTTAAAAGTTACAGCAGATTATTCAAAGTTATATTAACTCGTTTTACTCAATTTTAGATCGACCCTACAGATTTGCGTACCCCAAATTTACCGTGTTCAGTTTCAACAGTTTTAACACATTAGGCAATTTAACAGATTTAATCATAAAATTAAGCCTAATTTTACATGACCAAATTATGGTCATAATTCATAATATAACATATGTTCCAAATTTTTGTTAAATTTACGTAGTACAGAATATTCTCCAAAAACCCCAAATCATGATATATAATACAAATTATGCCAAATTATAGCCTTTGATTTCAGCGTGTGCCAAATATAAAAAAATCCCCATTTAGGCGTATTCACATTTAATAGTTACCATATTATAATATAGATCTTTACGCCTAAGTCATATACACAATAATTCTCCTTCTTCAAAATCACAAACTATTATATATAATATGCCCAAATCAAGATCTTAAATTACAACATATGTTCTTTTCTAAATCAGTCACATATTAGTCATGTCTAATTATGCATCATTCACTATTTTCCCCAAATTTAGCATTCGTGTGTCAATCTCTTATGAGATTTGGCTCAGGATCGTGCTAGCCTGGCTATAGAACAGAAGGAAGGAAGAGATACAAAATAGTTACTATAATATTAATTAGATAGATCTACATAGATAAACAGATCTGTTAAACAAGAATATGCATAATCCCAAATTCAGATTTATAGCCATGTCAAGATCATAACTAAATTTCATATCTGAAAATAACTGTACTCACCTTGGTTGGATTCTAAAAGAAAAAGGGTTGTAGTTGTTCTCTTTTAGTCCTATTACGATTGGAAGAAGAAGGAGCACCAGTACTAGCTTAGATTTCATCAGAGTAGCGACGCCATTGATTTATTTTAATACGAATTAGGGCAGAGTAAATGAAATTGTGTAGAAAAAACTGTAACCTTAGGGGTGTTTATATAGCATGGGGATCAATGAATCTGGTAAGAACGGGCGTCCAAATACAGAAAAACGAACCAGTCCTCAAATCTAGAAAAAGGGGAGTGGTCGACCCCTGGTCGACCTATGTGAACCAGGTCGAACTATGTGACCTAGGTCGACCTCTTGGTCGACCTGGGTCCTGGGTGTGAAATTTCACGCCCAGCCCGGGTGTGTGTTTTGAATTTCGAACTTTTAAATTTTGAGTTCGGGCTGGTTTTTATTTTAAATTCCTGAAAGTTCTAAGTGCCGTAACTTCTTCATACAAAGTCCGATATACGCAAACTCGAATTCTATCTCAAACAGAATTCCGAGCAGAATGCAACGGCGCAACCCATTTCCCTTAATTCTTCCTTTAAAAATTATGTATAATTTGTTTTGTTACTTTTATGTTCACAGAAAATACGGGGTGTTACATTCTCCCCTCCTTAAAGTATTTCATCTCGAAATCTTTATGTTAAGAAGAATGTGTCCTACCATCCAATCACTCATCTACTGAACCATCATCCACAAGCATCCATTGTCCTTAGAAAACTTCTAATGTTGTATGAACATATGCAAAAGTGTGTGTATATGTCTCTTATCTAATGAAAAGATCAGGCGGTCTACTGATTCAGTTGACCTCCTCAATGCGAATTATGTTAGTGCCATGCGACCAATTATGTATGCAAGAAATCCTATTTGATACACGTCATTTCTATATGAGTGCATAACCATTCATTCATGTGCAACATCCATGTGATGAGTCAATCATTTTACATCCACAAAAATTGAAAAAAATGCACACACAACCATATGCAGTATGGGAGTGTTTTTGAGCCGATCTAGTGCCTACTGCATGTATATGCATCCACGAGCAACCACTAGCAACCACTTGCATCCACTTGCAACCATCAAACATAACATGTGTCAAACATATGTCTCAAAAGACATATATCATTCTTTTGATTCTTTATTTCGAGTTCCTTCCTCTTTCCCTTTTGAATCTCTTCCTTCGCATATAGATGTTTTTTCTAAGATGTGTAAGGACTTTCATGCGGAAAACCGCTTCGTGGGACTGAGACGTTTGTCAAGGCTAGAAGTTAGCTCAACGAAGTGGAGGACTTGCTGGCACCTTTAAGATAGATGATGGGAGGAATGTTCAACCAGGTGCTTGGTTAAAGAGGGTTAACTTGGAAATCCTAGTGGGGACCAAGCATAGGTGGAAAGCTTGTGCCAAGTGTGGGGACCCTTTTCAACCAGTAACCTATTTAGTATCTAAGTGAGCTCAATCTAGATCGAGGATGGGACACGCTTACTGGGTTTGATTGTAGGAGGTCAAAACGGGTTAGCGGTTGCAACGCAAGTCCAATGGGGTCATGTGCGTGTGTGGGCCGGCCTGGTAAGTAAGACGTTGTTGCATCATGTAGGTATAAGTAGTGCATCTTTAGTGGTATCGGGTTACCACTTTGGTGAGTGATACACCCCACTGTAGGACCAGCACTGGTATCTACGAGAGAACATATGTTTCATAACAGATAGAGACTTGTACTGCTATAAAGTAATGTTGTTCGGACTAAAAAATGCAGAAGCGACATACCTATAGCTTGAGAATTCCATGTTCAAATCCAAAATCGAAAATAGAATGGAAGCCTACGTGGATGATATGCGGGTAAAGTCCATGAAAGCTGAGGACCATCCTGAAAACTTGGTTGAAATGTTTCATATCCTTTGAAAGTATGTAATGAAGCTGAATCCACTTAAGTGTCTATTTGGAGTTGCGTCAGGAAAGTTTCTTGGATTCATGCTCAACGACAGAGGCATAGAAATGGAAATGAACCCTTCTCAAGTCACAGCCTTATAGGAAATGCATGCTACGAGCTTGAAGAAAGAGCTTTTAAGCCTGAATGGGAAAGTAGTAACACTTAACCGATTCATTTTTAAGGCAATGGATCGGTGCATTCCACTCTTCGATGCCTTAAAGAAAGGGAAGAAAGATTCCCAATAAACTCCTAAATGTCAAACATTTTTCGAAGAATTGATTAAGCATATGGAGTCTCCACCGATGCCCTCTAAACCCAAAGATAGATAGGAGCTATTCCTATATTTGGCTGTCTTATCACATGCCGTAAGCGCCACACTTGTTTGGAAGGATGCCAAGGTCCAATGCCCAGTTTACTACATCGGTAAAAGGCTCACTGGGGCAGAACTAAACTATTTGAAGTTGGAAAAACTTACGTGTTGACTTCCCATCGCCTCAAAAAAGCTAAGGCCGTACTTCCAATCCCATTCTATAAAGGTTCTCACAGATCAATTTCTAAGACAAGTTCTCTTTCGCCCAGAAACTTCGGGGAGGTTATTGACGTGGAACATAGAGCTCAGTCAATAGGACATCACTTATCACCCTCGAAGAGCTGTTAATAGGCATGCTTTAGCGGAATTTATTACTGAGTTCATGGATAGGGGAGAAGAAATGGAGGAACCAACAGAGATAGTGGCTAGTTGGAAGCTTTACATCGATGGATCCAGAAATGATTACTATTTAGGGGCCGGAATTGTCTTAGAAACTCTAGATGGCCATTCTCTATGCTACGCCTCAAGATTCGAATTCCCATTGACCAATAATGAGGCAGAATATGAAGCACTAATCGCAGGGTTAAAATTAGCAAAAGAAATGAATCTGAAAACCGTGCAAATCCTTAGTAACTTGCAGCTGGTAGTATGTTAAATCCTAAAGGAATTCCAAACAAAACTTGGAAACCTTCTAGTCTATCTTACCAAAGCTTTAGAACTTCTCAACAACCTTGACTAATGCACTATATCTCACATTCCCAGGGAGGAAAATTCAAAAGCAGGCTCACTCGCTAAGTATGCTAATTCCTCAAATGCAGAGTTGTTGGGATTTATTCCTATTGAAGTCCTATCAACTCCCGCCATTGAAGAAGTAGATATTGACTAGATTATGGAGACTTCCAAAGACCTCTACCCTGGATGACTCCGATTAAGGAGAATATCCTCAATGGAACACTTCCAGAAGAGCCGAAAAAGCAAAGGAAGATATTGTGCAAAGCTATATTATACCTTATCCAAGAAGTGAGGTTGTATAGGTGAGGGTTCTCCATGCTGCTGCTACAACGTGTAACCGAAGAGGAGTGCAGAGCAATCTTGGCAGAATTACATGAGGAAGAATGCGGAGGTCACATAGGCGGTCAAATACTTGCCAAGAAAATTCTGCGATATGGTTAATTTTGGCCTGACGTGAATCTGGATGCAAAGACCTATGTCAAGAAATGTGATAGATGCCAAAGAGTTGCGAAGAATCCAAGAGCACCTCCTATAGTATTGACTCAAATGGTTTGCCCATGGCCACTAGCCGTCCGGGGCATAGATTTAACTAGAGCATTGCCTACAACAAAGTCAAGCATGAAATATGCAATCGTGGCGGTCGGCTAGTTCACTAAATTGGCCGAAGCTGGACCATTTGCAACTATTACCTCAAGGAAGGTGTTCAACTTTGTCTTCAACAACATTATTTGCCGATTTGGGGTCCCTCAGAAAAAAATCATCGACAACGGAACTTGATTTGAGAGTAGTGATTTCCAAGATTTCTATGCTAAATATGGGATTAGAAAAGGTTTTGCAGCCGTCGCTCATCCATAGGCCAACGGGCAAGTCAAAGCAATCAACAAAATTTTGAAGTCAACCATCAAGAAGCATCTTGAAAAAGCTAAAGGTGGTTGGGTAGACGAGCTTCCTCTTGTACTATGGGCATATCATACAACTCACGAAACTACGACTGGCCACACTCCGTTTTCACTTGCATTTGGATCCGAGGCTATGATTCCGATGGAGCTGGAAGTTCCCATTCATCGAAGAATCCACTTTAACCAAGAATAGAATGATAAGCTGCAACTCGAAGTGCTTGACCTACTCAAAGAAAAAAAGGAAAGAGGTAGAACTCAGAATAGTAGAATATCAGAGAAGAATAGCCAGCAAATTTAATGCCAAAGTAAAACGGAGAACCTTCCAAGTTAGGGATCTTGCTCTAAAAAGAATTATGACCAGAACTAGAGTGTTTGGACCCAACTGGGAAGGGTTATATATGACAAGCCAAATATTCTCAGATGGCACATTCGAGTTAAAAACGACGGATGGCATCCGACTTCCGAGAGGGAATAGCATACATCTTTGCCACTACTTCTTTTAACAGTTCTTTCATTTTATAAGTTGTAAACATCATGCATTTTAAATACCATGAAACGTTGATAAAGGCTTTGTACATATTAATGAAAGAAATTTCTTTACTTGCCTAAATCGTACATTTGGAAACTCTTATTTACAAGTGGTTTAAATTCGATTTTGATTGCATGTCCCCTAATAGAACGTCGACGGATCTATGACCTAATGAAGCTTGGTGACCATTTAAACGATGCGCCTCTAAACCAAAGACCTCCCCGAGGGGCACCCAGTTAATCGTCAGTGCCATTACTACATGGCCCTATTACGACAATCACTGGGCCTTTGAACCAAAGACCTCCTCGAGGCCACCTAGTCGATCGCCGGTACCATTGATACATGGCCCAACTGAAGAAAACAGTGGGCTTTTAAACCAAAGATCTCCTCAATGGGCACCAGGTAGATTGTCAGTGCATTAATACATGGCTCGATTGCGACAAACCTAGGGATTCAAAAGACCTCTACGTGGGCATCCGACCATAAGCCATATCTTCTAAATTCGGTAAATGACAGACCCAATGACCTTATTGAAGGCGCCCTACAAATTCTACATGTGGCTGAATAACTTAAGCACAACGAATAACGGCTTTATAAAAGACCACTATGAAGGCACAAAAACCAAGACCACTCCGAGGGCACCAGTTCAAATCTGACATCCGAATGGCCTGGATTTCCATGCTAGCGAGAAACATGATTAAATATGCTAGATTATAAGACCTCTCAAGCAAGGGCGTAAAAAAAATTCAACCTCACAAAAAGGTGTGAGCTGAATCGACTTGACCGAAAACCTTTGATCATGATCATGTGAAAAAAAAAATGGCAAAAACACATGACCAGAAGATTCAAAATAAAGTCGATCATAAAATGTCATATTCAAGCTTGAAAGTTTGTGACAAATTTTGGTATGGGGGCATTACCACCACATTAAAGAGAATAAATATTGCACACTTAAGTATACGACAAACTTGTCACTATTTTACATTAAAGATTTAACATTTACAAGGATTATTTTAACCAATAAAGTTGAATTCCTTGAAATGACCAAGGCAAACTTGAGAGCTTCAATGCAGTGATAAGCACAAAAGTGGTTAGTCACAAGAAAGAAGTCTTAGGTATCCAATCACAATTAAGGAAATTTAATAAAGTTGGTCAAGAAAATTCAGCTAATAATGATCCGTGGCTACAACTGAAAAACCAATTTACGAAATATGCTACGAGGTCATTATAATACCAAATGTTGCAATAGCAAATGACTTATAGCATAAAATTATTGCTGTAAACATGAAAAGAAAACAGACGTGGAATGTGAAACAAGAATATACAACAAGCTAAAAGTAAAAGCTTAAGTACAGTACGTAGAACATAGTTTCATTTCAGCTACATAAAACCAGATAGCAGAATCACAAGTAACAAAGTCACGAATCTAATACAGAAGTTTCAGACATAGAGTAACATAAAGCAGTTAGCGGGGACTGACACCCGCATATACAACCGATCTGAATACAACATACAAAAGAGAGTAATCGAGAAGCAAAATAAGCTGGTACCAAGCACTACTTCTTCTTGTCCCCTGATCTTATAGCTGGTTTCTTAAGAGAAGGAGGAGGAGTCTCTGTCAATCACTTGGATTTTCTTGAGAAGACAGAGTGGTAACTTATGTATTCTGAAAAGCACGCTTCTTCTTCTTCTTCTGGCGCTACGTAGATGATGAGGATTTGGCAGCTATATTTCCTTTACCCTTAGTAGCATCTTTTGGGCTTCCATATGCTTCTATGACTTTAGGATCATCACTAAGAGTATAATCGACATCCTCTAAGTCGGAGAACGCACCAATTTTAGAATCATGTGGCTCGGGAACTGTAACGACATGCAAGGATGTGTTACTAAGGGGAGGGGGAGTGATAACAGAAGCAATAGGGATAGTCATCAGCGATAAGTCAGTTATATCGAGAAGATAGGGGTGAAATTAAACCTAGATTATGGAAGCAATGAGTATAAGAGGAAAGAGACCTAGGCGAATCCGAAATGGATTATAAGTATGACACGGTATAGTCGATTTCGTCTAGAAGGTTTCCCTGGATATTTCTATGCTCAATTCTCCAGTTGTCTATGTTTTCATCATCACCTTCATTGTCTCCATCATGTTCCTCTATAATGTTCTCTATAACAATGTGCTCCATAGCGCTTACGACTTTTTCTGTTAGAATAACAGGAGCATTTACATGAATCTGTGAACTAGAAGCTTCGATATTTATAGAATCGATGGGAGGATCAAGTTAGTTGGACTTTGAACCTTCTCTCCGGAAGTACCGGCCCTATCATTAACCAATAGAGCTTTTCCATCAACTAGAGTCTTCTTGGACTTGTCATCTAAAAGTTCATTGATAATATCGTCTTCGTTATGATCGCTACCATTAATTTCAAGTACTCGTTCCGAAACAAGTGCTAAGGTTTAGGGAAGGTATCCCCTAAGTAGGGTAAACTCCCACGGCTCATGACACTTAAAACATAAAACCAAAATATGTCAGCATCAGCTTCGTCTATAGCCTTTTTATGGGTTTCTTTAGCAGTCCTCTTATCCTTCCCAAGAGATTTAGCCTTAGCCGTCAACATATTATTGGAAGCTTTTAAAGAATTGATGGTTTCTCTAAGCTAGGCAGCTTCGCCCCGATATTGTTTAGAAAAATATTTTTTCCACGGACAGTGTAGCTTCAGCATTGCTTTTGGCAGTTAGAGCTTCCTTTTCCTTTTGTTTGGAAGCTTCAAGTTCCTCTCTGAGTTTCTTATTCTCGGTATTCTTCCCTCTAGTTCTGTAATTCTTTTAGTAAGAGAGGCGATGGTAGCGTCACGGGAATCTAAGACTTCCCCTCACTTAGCTTTATCAATCTCCAAAGCCACAATCTTAGCAAGATTAATGTCATTACGCTTTTGGAGATCTTCACCAAATTTATTCCATTTACGCAGCTTTTTCTTAGCACCGTTCCTGAAAATGCTTAGCTTTATGTTGAGTTGGCTCTTAGCAGTGTCGAGTTTGGTATGTGTTCTCCTTATTAGATCATCTACTTCATCAGCTATGTCATCAGCATCAGTTGGATTAGCACCACGATCAAACATAATCCATTTCAAATTCCAACCTAGGAATCATTTAGAGAGAGGAACATTTGCTGGTTCAGGTTCGTAACTAGGCTTATGAATGATTGAGTGGGTTTCAACAGAAGGACCAGAGGGCGGAACCGATTGGGGTATAATAGGAAGCTTTTCCAATCAGGGGTGTTTACGTGAGCCACCT
Organism: Allium sativum; assembly: GCA_030737875.1. Taxonomy (NCBI): domain Eukaryota; kingdom Viridiplantae; phylum Streptophyta; class Magnoliopsida; order Asparagales; family Amaryllidaceae; genus Allium; species Allium sativum. Next base: position 526,845,102 of record CM060913.1, on the reverse strand, counting down.
TTCCCTCGATCGTATTTCCCTCGTTTCTTCCCTCGACCCTCTTCATCAGAAGTATCTTCCCTACGCCAAGCACGTCTTCTTCTTTCCTCATCTTCTTCCTCACATATGTTCCGCCTTTGCTCATCAGTCAAGTCCAGTTCCGATACGTGTGGAGGTTTGAGAGAAGACTTAGGAGTAGGAGGGTGAGACTATTTGGAGTGATGCGATGGTCGCGAAGGGTCAGATTGTAACAAATACTTCAGATTGTATGCTTTACTTTTCTTCCTAAAGTCTAACAAGTGGTTCCCATGCATGTCTGAACTTGAAACAAGATAAAGAGCATTTTCAGTACTTAGACTACAAAGTACTAGGGAAATTTATGAAAGCTGTGAGGGAATGTCTAAAATTATGTGCATGTTAGATATGTTTTCCAAGGCACTACTACTGATGAACTAGTCCTTTTAACCGGTTCTAGAAAGATTCCTAGTGATGCAATATATTTTCCTGGTCAAGTGATGGCAACATCCATTATTTCGTTTCCCGTATTTTTGGTTTTAGGCTCAAATAATTGGGAAACAGTACCGCCTAGGATAAAATACTTAGCCAAGTTAAGATCACCCAAATTGTTAAATGTACCTGCAGAACCTTCTTCTGTTGCATCTTGAACAGAAGGGTCCTCAGTCATCGTCTCGGTATTTGGGTCGATCTCTAGTGAGATTTCACCTTCCCTAGCATGTGCAGTCACATGTGCAGATTATGAACTGATGCCCCCTCTGTCATCTCTCTCAACCTGTCCAGAATCACATTCTTTAACGAAGGTTAATTTGTGCTTAGGAGATGTTTTACTACTACCAACAGCCTTAGATCATCTCTTCAAAGTGGCTTTCTGAGCAGCGGATTTTTGAGTAACCTCTTTCTTAAAGGCTGGGTTCAATATTAGAGTACGAAAAGGGTCGAGCAACTGATATTTGCAAAGCAGTGGTTCTGTAATTAAGAAACTCCTAGACCTTTCATATTCATTAACAACCGTCAAGAAGCTAAGCAAATTCTCATCAATAGTATCACATTAGCCAGCAGATCGAATTTCCGAAAGAATAGAAAAGGAATTTAGAACATGAATTCTTAAAATGTGAAAAAAGAATAAAGAATTTTCGAATAAGCGAAATCCTCACCCTTTCCATCCATTTGCCAAAGAAGATATCTGGACATTGAATGAAGAAGTAAAGGTCGACATATCCCTTACTGCTTTCTACCAAATCTGTTATGATTTTGGAATGTTTCGCCTTCATAAAGATGATAGATGGTTTATCCCTCCTTTTAAAAGCACATAATGAAAAGATTTCTTGGAATGAAGGTTCTCGTTGTTTAACCCTCATGAACAGTACATATAAGCCTGTTAAGATGGCATAGCCGTTGGGATGTAGCTGCATGGAGGCAATAGCCAGGTGTTTTAAAATCATCTCTAGAAAGGGGTGGAAAGGAGGGACAGCTCCAATCGTCAACATATACCAACTAACTACCACATATCCCGGAGGAGGGGAATTAGCAAATTCATTTTGTCCAATGAATCTGGCATTATCCTCTTTAATTCTAAATTGAAGACACAAATTGTTATATGATTGTAAGATGAGTTTAGTCAGAGTCCTTTCAGGAGGTATCCCCGCATATAGACGTGGTACAAGGAACTCTGGGTTAACTTCAAATTCTAGGGCATTAGCCATCTCAGTGTCTAAAGGTTGACCATAAGTTCCAGCTTGAGTAGATTTGGGTGTTTCTTTGGGTCGTCCACGTGTTTGTTTACGAGTCATTATTGGTATAGGTGCAGTTGTCCTCTTAGAAAAACTACAGAATTTTTACGGAAAAAGTGTGTGACTAAATAGTCATCAAAAACGCTACAATACAAACAAACCATTCAAATGTCTGATGGTAGCTAAAAGAAGGATTGCACTTAGATTAATGATTGGGAAAATTACGAGAATAGTATAAAGTGTGATAAGATGATCGGTGTCCAATACCGATCGGTCGGAATAGCCAAATCCCCAATAAACTAATACTAACCGATCGGCCCCTGGGAGTGAACAACAGTATGGTTAGTTTCCTAGAAAGTTCATAGCAACCGATCGGTTCTATCCTGTTGTATATAACGGTGTTACATATACAATTATATGATTTTTGTTTGATGATAACAACCAAATATATATTATTTTAAATGTGTTTGTTGCCATACTGTTTCATATGTTTATCACAGACTGGAATATAATATTTATATTTAAATAAAAATACGACTGTACAGAAATTCGAATATTCACACAATATTTTATTCAAATATAATATTTTATTTCAATATTTAACAGTACAGATTTACAACACCACTATTTGCTCAACATTGTAAGTCACTGAAATAAAACTCTTTCATATACAATTTCTTTTGTTACACAGCTCATCAATACATCACTCAGGCTATACATCTCATATATATATATATATATACACAAAGTCACTCAGTACATTTTCATATATACATTTGTTCACGGTTATACACACTGACACTATAATATACTTGTCTTCTGTCTTTTATCTTATGTCTTCACAGCTTACAAGTCAGTCCAGTCTTTATACGGTCAGCCCAGTCTTCATACCTGTCATTCAAATGAACACACACTGTACACTGCAATAGAAATAATACGGAACACGTGTAAATATAATTTTTAATTTTAAGAATTTTATTTGCCTCAGTTTTCTAGTGTGTTTCTCATCATTTTTCATGACTTGATCTGATCTGTGTCTAGCTAGTTTGTATATGAACAGGGACAGAAAATATTGTCTGATGGCTGCATATACCCACTTGTATATTTATACACGTGTGCATTGCCACGCCAATCAGTGAGCAGCTGAAGAGTAGCCACGTAGACCATCTCGACTCAGTTCTCAAATGCAAATCAGTGTTTAAATGTCAGCTCAACATCAATGGTCGAACCATGGTCAAGCATGAAGACAGCTCAACACATTTGGCCGAGCACAGATTTACTCAATGCAACATAAAGACAAAACTGATTGAAGTAATGTTTTCAGAAATCCAAATATACATGAGGGAAAAGGCAATACACAAGTACAAAAAGAAAGTGCAGTTTCACATGCATGGGATTAATGTAGATAAATGGTGCAGTAGTGAACATATATATATACATAAACAAGTAGCAATACAATGGAGCTAATACAAATACTTTCAGCATGAATATCATGGGTGCAACATCAAAACAGTGAAGTGAAGCAAAAAATAGAGTGCAGCAAGCATGTGTGCACTGAATGGTGACAAGGCAGCACTAACACAAGAAAGACAAGTTCAAGTATGGAGTCGAGCAAATCATTTCAGCAAATGTTAAGGAATGGAGCAGCTTTAAGTACATGTAAGAATTACAAGTGTGCATGGAATGCACACTATATTAGTTTGCATTAGCATTATGGCCGAGACTGTTTTACAGCATTGCAATGAACTCATATCAGTTTTCAAGTTGAAGCGTACACAAGCATACTTGATCAAGACATTATAGATGAAACAATGCAAGCAAGTGTAAATGCCAAGCACACATGACAGAAGAATATCAGTGTTTGAGCAAGAGGGGTTCATATGCATACAAGAGCAGATAGTGGTGCATGGTGATGAAATTGCAAGTGTGTGTGTACACTTCATATCATACACATGATAATAAGCAAGCTGGAAAAACAAGTATGATCAGAACAACATATGCAAATGAATGGAGCAGCAAGTGACTCAGAAATTCAAAGCATTCAAGTGAATGTAACATAGTATCAGCTGCAGGGTGATGAATGGATGGTGTACCAGTTTTTTCACATGACATGGTGCAGTAATACACATGCACAGTTTTGGTTCATGGCATAAAAAGGAAGTATCAAAATCAAGTTGGCAAATTTTCTTATTTCCAGGAATAAATCAAGTGTGCTCAGAAATACACAAGGAATTTTATTCAGCAGTTTATGGCATGTTTTCAAAATGGTTCCAGATTTTAATCAGCATAAACATATTTGGCAAGAAACCATTCAAAAATTCGCAGTGATTTGGATTCATTGGCAAGTTTAAAATTAGTTTTTGGCAAATGGCAACATCTCAGAAAATCACACAAATATGAATTCAATCAAGTCCAAATATATCTCGCATGTTATAAGCAGAAGAGAATCAATTTGGGAAAGGTTTTAATCTTGGCAAATTCCAAAATTCAATCAAGGGAATAATATCCAAATTCATCTATTCATTTGTACATGCAGGAAACAATTTTTATCAGAATTTCAGAAAGGGAAAACCACAATCTCAGACCAAGCCACATACACGAAATCAGAGCTCAAGTAAAGGATTTCTAAATCCTATTTAACACCAATATCATCATAGGAAATGGTATCGAAAATCATTCCAACAAATTCAAAGAGAAAACATAGAAAATCAGTTTGAAGAACTCACTTTGTTTTCGATCAAGAAACAGAGAGAAAAATCCCAAATCTAAGCATCAAAAAGCCACAAAATCTCGAACGTCAGAGAACATAGTTTCATCAGTCAAAGCACCGCAATTTGAGATTTCATAGAAACCATAATTTCCAGAGCGCCGCCATTTTTTTAATTCTATTTTTTTTGTAATTCGTCAAAACCAGTTCTAGAGTCTGTAAAATCTAGGGGAAATCAGTCAGGGTGTTGACTGACAGTTGACATAGTCTGTAAAATCTGGGTTACTGGTTACGGGGTTGTAATCAGGGGAAATCTGATCGAGGGAATATCAATCAGTCTACAGTTTTGAGCGTTGGGCTAGGACAGGAGCAGGCACTGCGAGTGTACATGGTCTTGTATGTGGGATCTATTTATAACACCTAGTAGAAACCTTAGGAATGCAGCAGCAGGCATGTTTTTTCCCAAGCTGGGTATATCTATGTGTGATTTATTTTCTGCACTTTTGTTTCTACTGCATTCTGTGATCTGTTTATTATTTTAACATCCTGTCAGTTTTTCAATTCAGTTTAAAAACTATGATAAACCCTATGCACCCCCCTCTAGGATTAATCTAGATCCCACAATTGGTATTAGAGCAGGTATTTCTTTAACTCTAGAGTCATGGGTAACCCTTGCTGTCAGTTCATAGAGAGTCAGTCCAGTTCATTTCCAACTATTTTTGATGGAACAGGTTTTCCAAACTGGAAATCCAAAATGGAATTTTATTTAAATTATGTTAATATTAAATGTTGGGATGTTGTAATCAATGGATTTGGTAGTGTAGATATTACTTACAATACTTGTTCTATGAAAATTATATTTGATTATCTTGGTACTGAACAGTTTCATCTTACCTGCCATTGTCTATCTGCACAAGATATCTAGGAACTCTCAATACAAAGTATGGAAGATCTCACAAAGGTAGCTCAAAACCCCAGAATGTCAACTCAGTTTCAGAATTTTGCTTAACAGGACTTACAGATGATAATTCAGATGGATCAGCTGATGGAGACTCAACAGACAATGCAGTAGAAAATTTCTCTTATGAAGATCTAGTTTATTTTTGTGTTGATCTAACTAAGTCTGTTGATAAACTTCAATCTAAAAATAAATCTCTAAAATCTAGGAATTTTGAGTTGACCAGCAAAATTGATGATTTGGAATCACAACTTGAATATGTTAAAAAAATTTTAAATTCTGTTTGCAAAAATTGTTTGAAATTGAAAACCAATCTTGTTCATCTCAATAAAAATATTCAAAAGTTTGAATATGAAATTCTGATCTTAAATGAGAACAAGACTGAGTTGTCAAATTTGAATAATTTTCTACAAAAGGAATTTGAAAATTTTAAAACAAATATAAATTCCAAATTTGAAATTACTGAAAAGGAGAACTTGTTGAAATCAAATTTAATTTTAGAAGAACTTGAAAATGAGATTGAAGAATCCAAGAAATTTGAGTCTGAAAAACAAAAACGATTTGAATCTGAAATCATGGAATCTCAAGTCAGAATTAAAATTCTTAAAGAGGAAATTTGGTTTTAAAATATGATTTTGAAAGATGTAAGATCACTAAAAATCATTGTTCAGATTTAATGAAAGAAAACCGTGATCTTAAAACTAAAATTCAACATCTTGAGTCAACTTTGACTAAATTTTCTAACGGTGAAAAATCTCTGAATATGCTGTTGAAAAATAAATTTACATCTGGTAATAAAAGTGGTCTCGGCTTTGAGAAAAATGACTTTTTTGAAAATCAGAACTCAAATGATTTTAAAAATCCTTTAAACTACTTTGGAAATAATCGATATGAAAATTCAAACTCTGATAATCACAAAGGATTTTTGAATCATAAACGTGATGTGAATTTGTTTTGTAATAATCCAATTGAACAATTCTAGATCCCTAAAAGAAATAAAATAAACTTCTTTAAATTCAAACAGCTTTGGGTTCCAAAGGGTACAAAGATAAATTCAGATGCATTGTTATAGAAACAAGTCTGGGTACCAAAACATTTTAATACAACTATGGGTGGTTTTGCAAATTTTGTTAGACCACTCGATCTCTTAAATTGTTAGGTACCGAAGGAGGCTGAGGAACTGCATTGCTAAAAAGAAAAACTGGATTCAAACCGCTTCATTTCACTAAATCATTCACAGTTCCTTAAGCCACATCTGTTGAGTTAGAGATTCAGTTTTACATTGGATTCTTTTATGATCTCTAAACTCACCTTTGTATATTCTCTTTTAGTTTCTATGTTTATTCCTTCCTCTATCCTTTTTTTTTTTGATTCGACACTGCCATATTCTTCTTTGTCTGTACTTCTTAAACTTCCAGTTGCAGAATCCATGATTTTTTGGAAACTTGCTTTATTTGAATAAAATCATCGTGTGTTAATCATTTCCATATCCTGAATTTGAACTTGTATATATCTTCAATTGTTTTGAGGTTTAGTTTTCTGTTTTCCGAATTCATAACAGTGTTGATGTATTCTTGTCATATCTCGAACACTGTTAATTAGAATTCTAAGTTCTTGAAGATCTGAAAATTTGATGAAGATTCGCACACCGCTGCTGTTTTGGGTTTCTTCTAATTCATTTTAGAAAGCTTGATATATTATACTCATTACAGCACACTGCTTCTTTTCAGTCGTGAGAATTTCATTAATTTTCAGATTGGCTTGGAATTTTTTAATGTCTTGAATCACATTGTTTACATCTTGAAATTCACTGTCATTCGTGATCATCTAGCTTAGATTATTTGTTTGTTTGAGATCGGTTGAAACTTTTGATATTTTGAATCTCACACACCTCTCATATCTGAAATTATTAATTCTGTGTGATAGATTATTGTATCTCATGACTTACATTTTTTTCAAGTGATTTCAAATAAATCATTATTTTTGGTTAATGAATTATTACTCAATCTTGATATAATTATTCAAAAAAAAAAATTCCTTGTGTAATTGTCCGAAAAATTTGAGAAGAATTCTTTTGAATAATGGTCTTTAAAACTCATTGTTATTTCATGATGATTGGACTTGAATATTTGTTTGTTTAAAATCATTTGAAATAATTGGTTTATTGGATCTCACACAAATCTTGGAACAAAAATTTATAATTTGGTGTGATTGATTCATTAAATTCTAATATTTTCATATTCCTTCAAATGATTTAAAATAAACAATATTTTTTGATCTGGGATCAAGAATCATCTTTTGTGACCATCTGAAACTTCTATGAAACATTTTCTGACAAGTCTGATTCATGACTTATGTCTTATGCTACTTTGATATTGTTTTGAAAATATGTTGGAAATTGCTTGTTTATGATCTGATTGCTGCTCTGATACAATTCTTCAGATAACTGCTTGTTCTTATCTGCTGCTCTAATAAATGTGCTAAATTTGTCTGGCTGGGTTTGTGTTTAAATTTCTTTGGTCTGAGATATCCATGATAGTCCATCAGGGTGTAATTAAATTCCTCGATAAAGGAGACCACAATTTGTATCAGTTTTTTTTCACTCATTTGTTTATTGAATTATCACCATGTATAGATTTCATTTTTTTCACCTTGTATAAATCTGTATTGAAACACCCCACATTCGATAGGGTCACTCACAAAGGGAATGCCCTAATTTTGGTGGAGGTTTATAAGTATAAGTCACAGATATATAAGACAGATATAAATACACATATTTTTAAACAGCGGAAACAACAGCAACTTTTATTTCATCAAAATACGTGTTACACAAACCGCACCATAATTGTCTTACAATACTTCCAAAAACATTACATTTCCATAACTGTCTTGATTAACAAAGAATCATAAAACATAAAGTAAAGCAACAAAATCCCCATAATGATATCCAAAGCCATGATCCAAGCCAAAGAGATCCAAACCGTACATCTAATGTCTTCAAGCTTGCAAAAGAGTCTGACTAGGCTGAGTTATTTCCTACTTGTAGACCTGGCGGGGAAACGAAAGAAAAGAAGACGAAAAGAAAAACGGAGTCAGACATAAAGCCTGAGTAAATCTAGTGACTTTTCAGTATGTGAATAAGAAAAGGATATGATAGACATAAACTGAAAAACAAGATAGTATCGTAACTAAGGGAGTGTAGTCTAGAATCGAATATACTATCGAACCCACACCATATCTCTGCATTAACTAGTATTACTCTAACCGGCACCCCATGCTGAGGGTGAAGTGATCCAATTTGTTTTCTAAAGATCGGCTCCTACTCGTACGTGTGTCTTACGGCTACCCCAAGAAGTGTAGATACCTATGCTGGTCCCACCATGGGGTGTATCAAGACCCATGGTGGCGGCCCCGACACAATTACTAGAAGGCATAGGATATACTACTGGTGCACCCAGTGCCCTGCTTGTCTGCTCCGGAGTGCCTGCACGACCGCACACCGTTAGACCTACACTGTACACATAACATTGCCGTTATTTGACCGCTTACAATCAGCCCAGTAATCGTGCCCCACCCTGCCTAGTTTCAGGGTACCGTTGATACCTAAATTGGGTTACTACTGAAATGGGTCCTTACATTACCAGGGTTTCTAGTCAAACATGTTAAGTGGTTAAGTGTATGTATATACCTAACCCCACCCATCAATATTTGTTAACATGTTGAATCTTTTGTTAAGTGTTTTCAGTTGGCTTAACCCTACCACCTATCCTTAGCCTTTTAGAGCACCGACCACTCACATTAGACACATATCACTACGGTTACTGGATGTGCCAGTTGGTTTCGGGCAGGTTTACACCATAGTTCAGTCTAACCTCGGGTCTTTATTGGGCTCAATGTTTAAACACCCACATTGGATAGGTATTGTTGTGACTACTGGACAGCCGGTCGAGTCCGGGCAGGTTCATGTCACAACTCAATCCAACCTCGGGTCACTCATGTCGTCTTTTCTAGGTTTACATATTTCATTATTTATGTAAATGTCATGTCGTCTTTTAATTTGGGTATAACAATTTATACTGCAAAAATGTCACAATCGTTGGCACGCGCCAAACATGCCAACATATTTATTTATATCATGTTTTACACCCAACGCTATTACCCCCGTTTGTACGTACTAACGCTGGGCTCGACACAATTCAGCCCAACTTGATAAACGTGAGGAAAGGGGAAATTCAGAACATATAATATTTCTATGATAGATAGAAGGTGTAGCGCATGAACTTGCAAATTTGCGTCAACATAAACATTGGAGCATGTGAACTTGCATTCAAAATTGGCATACAACTAAATGGGTGTCACATAGGATGGCATATGTAGACTTATACAAACTTGGATTTTAACATATTAACTTGGCATAACGCCGAACATAAAACAAGCATGTTGTAAATTAACCAAAAATGTCCAAATCTAATATATAGTCTATTTCCACATGAACTTGCATAGTTTACGTAGCCCAAACTGCATTTAACATAGTTCTAATCATACTTGTAATGGATCTAAGATGTTTACATAAGTTCTGAGTCATGTAGCATAAAGGATCTCAGATCTAGGGTGTGTTTACATAAGTATATGGCCCAAGATATCAACATAAACATAGAGGGGATATTCACATAAACATGAGAGGGATCTAATCATAGACTTTGCCACAAACTTGCAACTACCATTACTTTCATATACAAACGTATAATAAACTTGCATCGATCCATTTATGCCACAAATCGATACACCAAAAACAATCACGATAGAAACGTTACAATACACAAGATCTACATCATTATAATGACACAATTCTATTCCCAATTACATCGTATCACATCCTAATTTTATTCAAATTCTGAACTACCACTATACTTACAACATGTGACAAGATCTTGTTTTCTGATTTCTGTTTTCTGAATTTGGAGATGCTCTCCTTTGGGTAGCAATTTGTTGATTGATTTGATTAGACCTTAATTTGCTTCTTAGTTTGATTCTTGGCGGCTACGATCAACTCCTTCCAGACAGCATGACGACTCCTCTCATATTTTCTTATGTGAATTAGTTGAGTCTTAGTGTGTATTTATAGAGTTTTCAAGTTAATTTGAGCCGTCAGATGCAAATAGGGAGGGAAATCAGACCGTATAGCACACCAGAGTCGAACAAGGGTCAGACCCACCTGGTCAGGCCGACCAGGCAAGTCGACCTGCAGGTCGACACCCAAGTCGACTGCGCAGTCGACTTGTGGGGGCCAGGTCGACTGCCCAGTCGACACTAGTGTCGACCTGGTCACTGGGCGGGAATTTTCCCGCCCAGCCCAGTTTGAACTCGAATTCGAATTTTAAACCTGTTCTGAGCTGTTTTTGAATTTCAAATTTATTCTGAAACTTCCGGAGATCATAACTCCTTCATACGGAGTTCGTTTCACGCAAACTCGGACTCTAACTCAACCAGAATTCCGAGACGAACGCAATGGCGTAAGAAATTTCCCTTAATTCTTTCATTAGAATTAATTATACTTTAATTTATGAATTTCACTGTTATAGAATATAGGGGGTGTTACATTCTCCCCCACTTAAAAGGATTTCGTCCCCGAAATCTTCAAGTTTTGGGAAGAATGTATATCCTACCATCCAATTGTCCATCTACTCAACCAACAAACACAGGTGTCCATTGTCCTTAAAGACTTCTAATGCTTTATGATCATATGCATTGTGTGTGTAAATGTCCGTATCTAATGCAGAAATCAGGAGGTCGACTGATTCAGTTGACCTCCTAAATGCGAATCATGTAAGTTTCATGAATCCATTATGTATGCAATTTTTTTCCTACTCATAATTCTACATGAGTGCACAACAATTCATACAAATGCAATAACCATATGATAACATATAAAATTTCAACCACATATGAACGAGAATACATATATGCATTTGCAGTATGAAGTGACTGAGCCGATCTAAAACCTAGGGTGTGTGTGTGTATATGCATCCACGAGCAACCACTAGCAATCACTTGCAACCACTTGCAGCCATAATCCATAACATGTTTTCAAATACATGTTTGCATCCATTTGTTTTCTACCTAAGGAGTTAAGGGAAAAGGGTCGAGGAAATATTCCTAAAAGATAGATAAAGCATAACTTAAGGAAAAAGAGAGATCAAAGATGTACCCTCGAAAAGAAAAGGGTAGGCTGTGCGTATTCTAGCCTCAATTTCCCAAGTCGCGTCTTCTTGTGTTGGGTATTTACTAAGTCCAGCCCAAATCTGGCCAGCTGATTAAACTGATTGACGTACTCCCTGACCGTCATGCTTCCCTGTTTAAGATTCAAGAACTTCTCTATTTGCAGGCTCCTTTCAGCTTGGGAGAGGAATTTCAGTTCGAACCTTGTCCTAAAATCATCCCAAGTTTCCACTGCCCTCTGAGCATTAGTGATCTCCCACCAATAGGAAGCTTCATCTTTGAGCAACCACGCTGCTAGCTGTATCTTTTGCCTATCATCAACTCCGAAGATGTCAAACAGATCCTCGGTCTCCTTTATCCAATTTCTTGCTCCTACAAAGGGTTCAGTTCCATGGAAGTCTTTTCCACCCATAAACTTGAAGTCTCTACATGTTATGGAAAAAGCATTTCCAAGGTGAGGAGCAGGAGGAGGAACTGGTGCTGTTAGGGGAGGAAGGATATCTGCCGGGCCCGCACTATTTGCGGCCCTAGCTTCTAAGAACCTTCTAAACCAACCGGGTATCGGTACTCCTTCTGGAATGTTAAGGTCTCCAGACATGCTGAAACAGAAAGGAAAGATTCAAAACGAAGGATAGAGAGAGATAGTACACATGGCTTTGGGGGATCATGCATTTTAAAATATAACACTTTTTCTAAAAAAAATGCTTCTTTAAACTTTCTTTTGAAAATAATATCAAAAACTTTATCTTATCTGGTAAACCTATGCTCTGATACCAAGTGAAACACCCCACCTCCGTTAGGGTCACTCACAAAGGGAAAGCCCTAATTTTGGTGGAGGTTTATAAGTATAAGTAACATATATACAAGACATATATAAATACACATATTTTTAAACAGCGGAAACAACAACAACTTTTATTTCATCAAAATACGTGTTACACAAACCACACCATAATTGTCTTACAATACTTCCAAAAACATTACATTTCCATAACTGTCGTGATTAACAAAGAAGCATAAAACATAAAGTAAAGCAACAAAATCCCCATAATGATATCCAAAGCCATGATCCAAGCCAAAGAGATCCAAACCGTACATCTACTGTCTTCAAGCTTGCAAAAGAGTCTGACTAGGCTGAGTTGTTTCCTCCCTGTGGACCTGGGGGGGAAACAAAAGAAAAGAAGACGAAAAGAAAAATGGAGTTAGACATAAAGCCTGAGTAAATCTAGTGACTTTTCAGTATGTGAATAAGAAAAGGATATGATAGACATAAACTGAAAAACAGGATAGTATCATAACTAAGGGAGTGTAGTCTAGAATCGAATATACTATCGAACCCACACCATATCTATGCATTTACTAGTATTACTCTAACTGGCACCCCATGCTGAGGGTGAAGTGATCCTTTTTGTTTTCTAATGATCGGCTCCTACTCGTACGTGTGTCTTACGGCTACCCCAAGAAGTGTAGATACCTATGCTGGTCCCACCATGGGGTGTATCAAGACCCATGGTGGTGGCCCCGACACAATTACTAGAAGGCATAGGATATACTACTGGTGCCCCCAGTTCCCTGCTTGTCTGCTCCGGAGTGCGTGCACGACCGCACACCGTTAGACCTACAATGTACACCTAACATTGCCGTTATTTGACCGCTTACAATCGGCCCTGTAATCGTGCCCCACCCTGCCTAGTTTCACGGTACCGTTGATACCTAAATTGTGTTACTGTTGAAACGGGTCCCTACGTTACTAGGGTTTCTAGTCAAACATGTTAAGTGGTTAGGTGTATGTATATACCTAACCCCACCCATCAATATTTGTTAGCATGTTGAATCTTTGGTTAAGTGTTTTCAGTTGGCTTAACCCTACCACCTGTCCTTAGCCTTTTAGGGCACCGACCATTCACATTAGACAGATATCACTATGGTTACTGGATGTGCCGGTTGGTTCCGGGCAGGTTTACACCGTAGTTCAGTCTAACCTTGGGTCTTTATTGGGCTCAATGTTTAACCACCCACATTGGATAGGTATTGTTGTGACTACTGGACAGCCGGTCGGGTCCGGGCAGGTTTATGTCACAACTCAATCCAACCTCGGGTCAAACATGTCATCTTTTCTAGGTTTACATATTTCATTATTTATGTAAATGTCATGTTGTCTTTTAATTTGGGTATAACAATTTATAACGCAAAAATGTAACAGTCGTTGGCACGCGCCAAACATGCCAACATATTTATTTATATCTTGTTTTACACCCAACGCTATTACCCCTGTTTGTACGTAATAACGCTGGGCTCGACACAATTCAGCCCAACTTGATAAACGTGAGCAAAGGGGAAATTCAGAACATATAATATTTCTATGATACATAGAAGGTGTAGTGCATGAACTTGCAAATTGGCGTCAACATAAACATTGGAGCATGTGAACTTGCATTCAAAATTGGCATACAACTAAATGGGTGTCACATAGGATGGCATATGTAGACTTATACAATCTTGGGTTTTAACATATTAACATGGAATAACGCCCAACACAAAACTAGCATGTTGTAAATTAACCCAAAATGTCCAAATCTAATATATAGTCTATTTCCACATGAACTTGCATAGTTTATGTAGCCCAAACTGCATTTAACATATTTCTAATCATACTTGTAATGGATCTAAGATGTATATATAAGATCTGAGTCATGTAGCATAAAGGATCTCAGATCTTGGGTGTGTTTACACAAGTATATGGCCCATGATATCAACATAAACATAGAGGGAATATTCACATAAACATGAGAGGGATCTAATCATAGACTTTGCCACAAACTTGCAACTACCATTACTTTCATACACAAACGTATAATAAACTTGCATCGATCCATTTATGCCACAAATCAATACACCAAAAACAACCATGATAGAAACATTACAATACACTAGATCTACATCATTATAACAACACAATTCTATTCCCAATTACATCGTATCACATCATAATTTTATTCAAATTCTGAAAGACCACTATACTTACAACGTGTGACGAGATCTTGTTTTCTGATTTCTGTTTTCTGAATTTGGAGATGCTCTCCTTTGGGTAGCAATTTGTTGAATGATTTGATTAGACCTTAATTTGCTTCTTAGTTTGATTCTTGGCGGCTACGATCAACTCCTTCCAGACAGCATGACGACTCCTCTCTTATTTTCTTATGTGAATTAGTTGAGTCTTAGTGAGTATTTATAGAGTTTTCAAGTTAATTTGAGTCGTCAGATGCAAACAGGGAGGGAAATCAGACCGTATATCACATCAGAGTCGAACCAGGGTCAGACCCACCTGGTCAGGCCGACCAGGCAAGTCGACCTGCAGGTCGACACCCAAGTCGACTGCGCAGTCGACTTGGGGGGGCCAGGTCGACTGCCCAGTCGACACTAGTGTCGACCTGGTTACTGGGCGGGAATTTTCCCGCCCAGCCCAGTTTGAACTCGAATTCGAATTTTAAACTTGTTCTGAGCTGTTTTGAATTTCAAATTTATTCTGAAACTTCCGGAGATCATAACTCCTTCATACGGAGTCCGTTCACGCAAACTCGGACTCTATCTCAACCAGAATTCCGAGACGACGCAATGGCGTAAGCCATTTCCCTTAATTCTTTCATTAGAATTAATTATACTTCAATTTATGAATTTCACTGTTATAGAATATACGGGGTGTTACATGTATAAATTCCTCTTGCAATTGATTTTCAATTTTAAAATTATTTATTTATTATTTATTCAGAAATTGAAATCAATATCCAATTTGTGTTGTATTTATAATTCATCAAAATTGTTATCAGATTTTGAAATTGTGATGAATTGTGACTGAATATATTTCACAACAAGAGAAGATTTTATTTAGATTTTCATGTCAGATAAATATTTATTATAATATCTTTGAACTGCAATTATTTCACGAACATCTTCATTATTTATCATCTTTCTGCAATCCATGATAATTTTATATTAATGTAGAGAGTTAATTTTTTTTCTTTTTGAATAAACAGTGAAAATATTTGTGATGGAATTGTGATTTTGTTACTATTCAGAATTAGTGACAATTGAAATTTTCAATGATCTCGGTACAGTTGATCATATTTTATAATATAGTTAATTTAGAAATTTATTTCACAGTCCATTTCTGTACCTACCACATTTCTATCATTCATATTGGTTGTATATACCGAGGAGTTTTTCCTTTTAAAGTTAAAAACAATAAATATAATACATAAGTGTGTCTCTAATCCCATTTAAAAATCCAAGCCTTCGTCATGCATGGTTATGAGAAAACTTATAATATAAGCTGTGACTGACCTCATTTAAATATCCAAGCTCTGGTTATGCGTGGTTAGTGTGCTCTTAAATAAATAAAAATAAAAAGAAAAAGGTAATATTGTGCCACAAATAGAAATTAATTTGAAATTCTCCTTGGTGTGTAAAAACCAGCCTATCAGTCCATCTTCTAATCTAAGAAATATGTTGATATTTTATGACGTATTATGATTTGTTAATTGATAGCTACTGGGATTTGAGATTGTATAGTCACTTAAATTGAATTATTAATTATAATCCAAATCCATCAATGTTTTTGTGCTAATTTTTTTTATAAAATCTTTTGAAAATAATTGAAATTCATATCTATATAACTCTCCTCATTTTTATAAAATTCATCGTAAATCTATCGTTCTACAATGTGAAATATGCCACCTGCGCTCAGAATATTATGATTTTTGTTTGACTGATTGAGATTTATGATAACTGTTCTTCCTCTTATGTTGAATTATTTTTTTAGTGAATTTTCATATATATTTTAATTTCTGTATCCTTTTGATGATAACAAAAGGGGGGGGGGGGAATAGGTTGAGATTTTGATTTATGAGTGAATATTTGACAAATATTTTTAATTTTGAAAATTCATTATTGTTCAATTCACTCATGCATATTTATAGGGGGAGTCTCTGTTGTGTGGGAGTTTTCAAATAGGGGGAGTTCAATATTCACTGTCAAACACATTTATTGTACACAAAAACTTTTATTTGTTTGTCATCATCAAAAGGGGGAGACTGTTGTATATAACGGTGTTGTATACACAATTATATAATTTTTGTTTGGTGATAACAACCGGATATATATTATTTTAAATGTGTTTGTTGCTGTACTGTTTCATATATTTATCACCGACTGGAATAAAATATTTATATTTAAACAAAAATATGACTGTATAGAAATTCAAATATTCACACAGTATTTTATTTAAATATAATATTTTATTACAATATTTAACAGTACAAATTTACAACTCCACTATTTTCTCAACCTTGTAAGTCACTGAAATAAAACTCTTTCATATACATTTTCTTTTGTTACACAGCTCATCAATACATCACTCAGGCTATACATCTCATATAATACACAAAATCACTCAGTACATTTTCATATATACATTTGTTCATGGTTATACACACTGACACTACAGTGTACTTGTCTTCTGTCTTTTATCTTCTGTCTTCACAGCTTACAAGTCAGTCCAGTCTTTATACAGTCAGTCCAGTCTTCATACTTGTCATACAAATGAACACACACACAGTACACTGCAATAGAAATAATACTGAACACATGCAAATATAATTTTTAATTTTAAAAATTTTATTTGCCTCAGTTTTCTGGTGTGTTTCTCATCATTTTTTATGACTTGATCTGATCTGTGTCTAGCTTGTTTGTATATGAACAGGGACAGAAAATATTGTCTGATGGCTGCATATACACACGTGTGCACTACCATGCCACTCAGCGAGTAGCTGAGGAGTAGCCACGTGGACCATCTCGACTCAGTGCTCAAATGCAAATCAGTGTGCAAATGCCAGCTCAACATCAATGGTCAAACCATGTCAAGCATGAAGACAGCTCAACACATTTGGCCGAGCATAGATTAACTCAATGCAACATAAAGACAAAACAGGTTGAAGTAATGTTTTCAGAAATCCAAATATACATGAGGGACAAGGCAATACACAAGTACAAAAAGAAAGTGCAGTTTCACATGCATGGGATCAATGTAGATAAATGGTGTAGTAGTGAACCTATATATACATGAAAAAGTAGCAATACAATGGAGCTAATACAAGTACTTTCAACATGAATATCGTGGGTGCAACATCAAAACAGTGAAGTGAAGCAAAAAAATAGAGTGCAGCAAGCATGTGTGCACTGAATGGTGACAAGGCAGCACTAACACAAGAAAGACAACTTCAAGTATGGAGTTGAGCATATCATTTCAGCAAAGTTTAAGGAATGGTGCAGCTTTAAGTACATGTAAGAATTACAAGTGTGCACGGATTGCACAGTATATCAGTTTGCACTAGTATTATGGCCAAGACTGTTTTACAACATTGCAATGAACTCATATTAGTTTTCAAGTTGAAGCGTACACAAGCATACTTGATCAAGACAGTACAGATGAAACAATGCAAGCAAGTGCAAATGCCAAGCACACATGACAGAAGAATATCAGTGTTTGAGCAAGAGGGGTTCATATGCATACACAAGCAGATAGTGATGCATGGTGATGAAATTGCAGGTGTGTGTGTACACTTCATATCATACACATGACAATAAGCAAGCTGGAAAAACAAGTATGATCAAAACAACATATGCAAATGAATGGAGCAGCAAGTGACTCAGAAATTCAAAGCATTCAAGTGAATGTAACATAGTATCAGCTGCAGGGTGATGAATGGATGGTGTACCAGTTTTTTCACATGACCTGGTGCAGTAATACACATGCACATTTTTGGGTCATGGCATAAAAAGGAAGTATCAAAATCAAGTTGGCAAGTTTTCATATTTCCAGGAAAAAAATCAAGTGTGCTCAGAAATACACAAGGAATTTTATTCAGCAGTTTATGGCATGTTTTCAATTAAATGGTTCCAGATTTTAATCAGCATAAACATATTTGGCAAGAAAACATTAAAAAATTCGCAGTGATTTGGATTCTTTGGCAAGTTTAAAATCAGTTTTTGGCAAATGGCAACATCTCAGAAAATCACACAAATATGAATTCAATCAAGTCCAAATATATCTCGTATGCTTTAAGCTGAAGAGAATCAATTTGGGAAAGGTTTTAATCTCGGCAAATTCCAAAATTCAATCAAGGGAACAATATCCAAATTCATCAAGTCATTTGTACATGCAAGAAACAACTTTTATAAGAATTTCAAAAAGGGAAAACCGCAATCTCAGACCAAGCCACATACACGAAATCAGAGCTCAATTAAAGGATTTCTAAATCCTATTTAACACCAATATCATCATAGGCAATGGTATCGAAAATCATTCCAACAAATTCAAAGAGAAAACATAGAAAATCAGTTCAAATAACTCACTTTGTTTTTGATTAAGAACCAGAGAGAAAAATCCCAAATCTAAGCATCACATAGCCACAAAATCTCGAACGTTGGAGAACACAGTTTCATCAGTCAAAGCATCACAATTTGGGATTTCATAGAAACCCTAATTTCTAGAGCGCCGCCATTTTTTTTCTCAAAGGAAAGTGAACGGGATAATTGAAGTCGGGTGGAACAAATATACAAATGGTCGGCCAAGCTTCTAAATGAAAAAGGGGATGACCCTTCCTTTTTAAAAACCTAGGGTTTCTTGTTTATATTTAAATTTGTATCGTTTTTAATTCTATTTTTTTTGTAAATCGTCAAAACCAGTTCTAGAGTCCGTAAAATCTAGGGGAAATTAGTCAGGGTGTTGACTGACAGTTGACAGAGTCTGTAAAATCTGGGTTACTGGTTATGGGGTTGTAATCAGGGGAAATCTGATCGAGGGAATATCGATCAGTCTACGGTTTTTGAGCGTAGGGTTATGACAGGAGCAGGCGCTGCGAGTGTACATGGTCTTGTATGCGGGATCTGTTTATAACACCTAGTGGAAACCTTAGGAATGCAGCAGTAGGAAGGTTTTTGCCAAGGCTGGGTATATCTGTGTGTGATTTATTTTCCGCACTTTTATTTCTGCTGCATTCTATGTTCTGTTTATTATTTTAGTATCCTGTCAGTTTTTCAATTCAGTTTAAAAACTATTATAAACCCTATTCACCCTCTCTAGGGTTAATCTAGTTCCAACACTATCAAACTACTAAAGGAGCAGAACTAACTGACCGATGCAGTCAACTCCCTGAGGGATCACACTAAACGACCGGTGACCGAGACCTTACCGATTGGTACAAGACATTTCCCAAGGGGTTAGTGACAGCTGATCAGCCCTGGTACATTATTGAATTCATAAAAGCCGTACCTCCATCACAATTTATCAACAAGTGAGATGACAAAAATTATATACACAAGAACCGCAAGTTCAAGACATGTGACTATATTCAAACTAAACACTTATGGTGTTATAAATAAAGCATACAAAGTTAAGAACCACTGAGTCAAGCATTTTAGCAAACATGTGCGAGGTTTTGCGTTGGAATCAAGATTAAAAGGGAATCAAAATATTTCATGCTTCATACACAATCTTCAAATCACTCTAGTCACCTTCGATTCTATGTTAAATTGACACAACACACAAAAATTACAAACCAAAATCCTCGTTCATCATACCAAATATATTCAAATCCAAACAGGAACCTCTGAATTTAATACGAATTCTAAAGAGGCAAAGTACCTGCAACTCCAGCGAGTGAATGGGTTGAGAAACAATATTTGCCTTAAAAATCGCTATTTAAAGAAGCAATTTGGCGCTGGCTTAGACCGATCGGGGGAGAAACAGTGATCGAGGGTGCGGATCTGGACAAGGGAAAGACTCAAAGGTTTTTTCGATTGGATTTTTCTCAAAAACTATCGACCGCCATTAAAAAGGTTTAACGGTTTTGAAGTACGAAGAGTGAAATGAATGAAGAAAGGGCAAGGCCCACAGAGGGTTATATAAAAGTAAATCCTTAATGGGCTGATCGGCCTGAAAGGAATTAAGCCCATTATGAATGTTCGGTCCAACCTCAGAAACCAACCGATCACACTTCAGACCTATTAGTTATGATTTGTTCATTTTATAAGCACATATTTGAAATACTTATTTAGGGCCCACCATTTTTGTGACAAAAAATTATAAACCCCGAGGGGCAAATGTTATCTACCAAAAATCATAGATATTTTTCTATGGTTTTAAAGGAAGAAACTATGTTATATATTATGCTAGAAGACTCGATCGGTAGTTGGAGTGAAACTTATCCAGTGCTACATGACTTTGCCTGGGAAGAAAGAGACATCGATCGGTTAAAGCATAGAAGCACCAATCGGTAGAGAAGCAGATACACACCATATGAGTGAAAACGCAGGCATACCGGTCGGTTAGGACCCTGACACCCCAATCGGTCAGGATCAGGGACACCAGTTGGCTAGAAAGTAGGTACACATCATGAAGATGGATTACGAGCATATTGATAGGTTCGACTGGTATATATTGATCGACTATATTGAAGGGATACCGATTGGTAGGAGATGATAATTACTGATAGCTGGAGACAACTAGCTAGTGGCAGACCTACAAAAATCTGTGAGTACCAATCGGTTATCCTGGGTACTATGTCTCAACATCCTCAAAACCTATAAATAGAGGACCAACTCCACAAAAATGGGGACTGAATTTAATGACCCCGAAGGGCTATCCAACCATTTCCTAAGCAATTCTAAGTTATTTCTACACCTTCTAACGCCTCCAATTGAAGATCGGTCATGGAATTCGCCATCAAATCATGGAAATCCACCTAAAAGCTTAGTGAATCAAAGATCTACTTCTCAATTTGCGAAACTCATAGGATTTCTCTACTACTTTTGGCTTTTTGGATTGAATTAAGACAAGAGTGCGTAAAGATGAAAATCTATGTAATGAGAGAGTACTCAAACCTTGTAAACATGCATGCGATAATGAAAGTTTCTCTTAACTTGGACGTAGATCTTTCCTAAGATCGAACCATTATAAAAATAGTTGTCTTTCACTTGCACTTATGATTGTGGCTCCTTATAATCTGTTACCATATTGGTAAGTTCTAGTTTGGTATCTTTGGTGTTAAAATCTAATTTCGATTTTAACACAAACTCCTTAGGTCTAAAAACAAGCCAAGGCCTCAGACCTAACTCCTTAGGTCTAAAAACGACCCAAGGCCTTAGACCTAACTCCTTAGGTCTAAAAACGACCCTAGGCCTTAGACCTAACTCCCTAGGCCTAAAAACATCCCAAATCTTGGAAAAACGACCCTAATCTTGGAAAAATGACCCAAAGCTTGGAAAACGACCCAAAGCCAGATCTGACCAAATTAGCTCCAAATTTGACCAAATCTTCACCAAACGACAACATCGATTCAAACAACAAATCTAAGTCATTCGAATCAGTCATAACCAACTCAACAAATTCATAGCAACATCAAAATGACAACTATCATAATTAGTTCATAGAAATTGCTCTAAATCATGATAAATGAATGTGTGAACTAAAATTATGGATCTGACTAGCATAAACATATGAAATATCGTAGAAATTATCGGCTTAAGTTGCTAGATTAGATCCAGTGGTGATTCCTATGAAAATATAATTACCTTGGTGTAGATCTAGGTGAAAACAACTCTAAATGATGAAAAGTAAGATCGAACACCCATATACTTGATTGAATCCACATGAGAGATGCATATCACTCACCAATCCTTCGATTTAGCTTAGAAATAAACAAGTACGAATCTGGACAGCGAAGAGCTTGCTTCAATCATCTCGATTTGATTAAATCTCCGTGTAGATCTAGCGTCAAATGTGTAGATCATAGATTCTCTAAGATTTAATGGTAGAATGGATGAAGGACTAGAGGAATGGAGGGTCCCTATTGTGACACCCCACATCCGTTAATATCACTCTTTAAGATAATGCATTAAGTTTCGTGAAGCGTTATAGGTAAACAGAAAAAAAAACATTATAAGATAGATATAAAGCAGCGAAATATAAAAAAATTATTAATCATAAAGCATAACATCGTGGTTCAAAACATCATGTCTGAACATACATAAACCCAGCACATCATCTTAAAATTTCTATCTCGTACTAAACACATCAGAGTACAATAATAAAAGAAGCATAATTCCCCAAAGAAAAACATAGCCTTAGTAGAAAGATGAGAGCTCGAGAAATACATCTAAGTAGCTCCAAGCAGAATGAAAGCAAGCAAAATCCTGATCAAGCTTGAGTATTCCCGCCCTAAGAACCTGGGGAAACGGAAGACAAAGAAGAGGAAATAAAATGGGTCAGACGTAAAGTCTGGCAAGTCCAGTTGGATTCAGCAAATAAATATGTAAAATTATTGTGACATGCACATAAAGTGGATAAGAGAGATAACATCAATAAAAGGCAGGTATGACAAGATAAACATGATAGAGTATATCGCGCTTCTCTAGTGATCTTCCTTTTTCTCTACATCAATACTAGTATAGCCAAAATGAGATGATCCCCAACATGTATAAAATAGTAGACTTTGGTGTACTTCTGGTAAGAGGTTTAACCTTATACAATCAACAGGATGCCCAACATACCGTAGTTACCCCTGAGGATAATAACGGGCTCTTAATCATACCAAACTCTAAGTGTACCATAACTATGACCCTAATCGATCGGCTCCCTATTCCGTAGATACCCTGTGCTGGCCCCACAGTAGGATGTATCACTTCCTAATATGACAACTCTTCGTTTTTAGGATGTGCACAACCATATCTACAACTGTCACGGTGTCTAAACCTCCTCTGCCGGACCCATGCACGCATATAAACCTATCGAAATACGCCGCCCACACCGTCACCCACGTTCGGATCTCTTATAATCAGCCGAGTAAGCATGCCACGACTCCGACCTAGTAAAGAGTACTCGTTTGATACCTATTTGTGGGTTACTTACTAAAATGGGTCCCATACACATGATGATACAAGCTTTCCCCTATGCTTGCATCCCCACTAGGTTTTCCACAGGTTATGCCATACCAGAGTAAAAGATTGCATAACCCCATTGGTTAAGTCTGTAGGCCTATATATATAAATACTACGCACCCAACCAAAATTTACATAACCCAGCAACTGTTTCAAACAAGTTTACTTAATCCCTATTCAATTTATATGTTCATACAATCCCTATGGATTCAACTAGGTTAAGTATTCTAGACCTCTCACACTAAGCCGACCACTTGTGGTTACTGGATATGCCGGGCGGTTCCGTGGAGACTTCTTTCACAAGTCAGGCATAACTCGTGTCTTAGCACATCTCATGTTTATGCACTTAGACCTCTCATACTATATTCACCACTTATGGTCGCTGGATATGCCGGGCAGTTCCGTGCAGCCTTTCACCAAAAGTATAATCTAACCTCCTATCTAAGCGCTATTATAGTTTCTAGTTACTGGAATTCTAGGCATTTCAATAATTAATTAATTATTCCCAGGTCATTGTAGGTTTCCATGACTCTTTCCCAAGTTATATTCAGAATGAACCATATGCCCCATGTTCATATTCAAATTTTCATTAAAGTTATGCCCAAATTTCCTAATACAAATTATGCTCCAAATTTAACATTTTCCCCTCATTTCTAATTTAATGTGTTTGCATATTTAAGCGGCATGCCTAGGCTCGAAGGTAGCCAAGCTATAAAAATAAAATGAAAAAAAATGAAGGGAAGAGAAAAGAAATGATCGTACTAACAACATTGACATATAACGGCAGAAATAGGAATGAACTTATAGTGGCATAATGACACGATAGGCATATAGAACAGATACGATAAACATGTGACAATAGAACTGATTCCAACATAATTAGGATGTCATAATAGGAATGATAGGATCTAAACAATGAACTAGATAACCAACTAACAACAGACCTAATTTAAACATAATAAAAATAGGCATGACGTGATCTAACAATGAATTAGATCTACTAACAATTGCACATCTGACGTGATAAATAGGTACAGCTTCAGACCTAGTTCATAGTCATGTCAGAATTATAGGTTATAACAGATCTAATATTAATCAAATTGTCATAGGCATAAATCTAAGTTACAGTCATGTCAAGCTTTACTTTTAAGCATTTATATCTAGAAGTAATGTAAATTCATAGTGTTTGGATCTAGGAAAGTAGAAGAAAGGTTGCAGACGTTGAATCACAAATCTCTAAACTCTAGTTGATTGACTTGATTGCAGAAAAAGAAAAGACTTGATTTAATCTAGGCAGAGGCAACATCTAGTTCTCCATTATTTTTGGTGTGCAAACACAAGAGAAATGAGGCCATATTTATAACTGTCACCCCAAAGCCTAATCTACCTAAAATGCCATAGGGGGGTCGACCCATGGGTCGACACCCTCCTTATGGGGTCGACCCAGGGGGCAACACCGCTAAGTAGGAAAATTCTTGTCTCCCCAATTTATGGGATTTTGTAGTATTTTAATTTTTCTGGACCAATTACATATATACATATATATATTCTTCTTATGCATATACAGACTTCAAACCTTCATAACTTCTTCATATAATGTCCGTTTACGCAAACCAGTTGTCTATTTTGACAAGAATTCCGAGATGAACGCATTGGTGTAGTCCGTTTTACCTTAATTCTTAATATTAAATTAATTATTCTTTAATTTATCATCTTTTATTGTTGTTAAAATTACGAGGTGTTACATTCTCCCCTCCTCAAAGGATTTCGTCCCCGAAATCTCTAAGTTAAGAAGAATGTATATCCTACCATCCATTACCCATCTTCTCATCCACCAATCATAGGCATCCATTGTCCTTAAAAGATTTCTAATACTTATATGAACATATGCAAAAGTGTGTGTATATGTCCCTATACTATTGCAAAGATGAGACGGTCTACTGATTTAGTCGACCTCCTTAATGCAATGTATATTAGTGCCATGAATCCAACATGTATGCAAATAACCCTATTGTAGCATGTAAGTTCTATATGCATGTAGAATCATCAATCCAAATGCAACATCCATATGATGATTTTTCCATTTCCATCCATAAAAGAAGAAAAATGCACACACATCCATATGCAGTATGAGAGTGATTGAGCCGATCTAGTGCCTAATGTGTGTGTGTATATGCATCCACGGGTAGCCACTAGCAAACACTCACATCCACTTGCATCCATCAAACATATCATGTCCCAAACGTATGTTTACATTCATTGGATTCCTACCTAAAGATCGTAGATTCGATCGATAGGATATACTTAAATGATACAAACAAGCGTAAATAAAAGCTTTGGAAAAGAAGTTCAGAACATACTCCCGAAAAGAAAAGGGTACGAAGCGCGAATATTGTCTTCGATCTCCCAAGTTGAATCCTATAGGTTATCTCCCCACTGAACTTTCATCAACTCGACTTCTCAGTTGCATGGCTTCTTAACTTCTGATCCAAGAATACGGGTAGGAACTCGGCTAGCTGTCACCTCCCATTCCACCTCTACTTCTTCCAATAAACTCTGCTCATCTACTTCTGTGGTACCATGCAAGCACTTCCTCGAATGTGAAACGTGGAAAATATCATGAATGCCAGTTAGTCTCTTGGGTAGCTTTAATCTATAGGCCATTTGGCCATTCCTTTCTGTCATGGGAAACGGCCCTACAAACCTTAGTGCCAATTTCCTTATAGATCCAAAGTGGACCACATTCCTCAAAGGTGATACCTTAATAAAAACCATGTCTCCCACTTCGAACTCAGTGTGAGTCCTCTACTTGTTTGCATAGGAGTTCTACCTATCTTGAGCAGTCTTCATTCCCCGTTTAATAATAGTAATCTTCTTAGACCTTTCTCTAACCATATCTGGTCCAAGTAGTAGTCATTTTGTAGATTCCCACCAATGTGTCGGTGATCTAAAGGGTTTTCCGTACAATGCTTTGAAGGGTTCCATGCCAGTGCTAGCTTGATAACTAATGTTGTAGGCAAACTCTACTAAAGGTATGTTCTCTTCCTAAGTCCCTCCGAAGTCTGGGATAAAAGTTCCTCAAGAACTCTATTCACCCTTTCTGTCTGTTCATCGGTTTGTGGGTGATAAGCGGTGCTCAAAGACCACTGTGTACCTAATGCTTCTTGCAAGCTCCTCCAAAATTCAGTGGTAAAGACAGGGTCACAATCACTTACGATATTGGAAGGTACTCAATAAAGATGGACAATCTCACTAACGTAAACTATTTCCAACCATGTTGCCATACTCTTGTTCTTAACCAAAATGAAATGAGTGCTCTTAGTAAGTCTATCTACTACAACCCAAATACTGGTGCTGCCTTCATTTGATCTAGGCAAACCATCTATAAAATCCATATAGATGCTCTCCCACTTCCACCGTGGAATCTCCAAAGGATGAAGTAAACCACAGGGCTTCTTTTGCTTAGCTTTAACTTGCTGGCAAATCAAACATTGAGAAACAAACTCTGCCACATCTTTCTTCATCTTAGGCCAAAAGAAAACCCTTCATATCTCTATACATCTTATCACCACCTAGATGAATAATCATCTAAGAATGATGGGCTTCTCCTAGGAATGCATTTAACAAACTCCCAGTTTGGGGAACACAAATCCTCCTATCTCGTCATAACCACCCTTTATCGTCTATGGAATATCTACTGAGTTGACTAAATGTCTCCCCTTTACTGAGCCTATCCAAGATGTCTAAAATCAATGGATCCTCTCACTATGAAGCTCCTATCTGATCAATAATAGTAGGTCGCATCTCTAGTGATGCAAATAGAACAAGCAAAAACTGGGTGGAGGGTCTGAAGTCAAAAGTTGTTATAGACTCCAAGCTTTTCCTCTCCCCAAACAGAGGACAAAAGGCCATCCTTTGCCTACTAGTGCGTCTACCACCACATTACCCTTCTCAAGGGTATAAGAAATCTCTAAGTCATAAGATGCTAGGAACTCCATCCACCATTGTTTCCTTAAATTAAGATCCTCCTGTGGGAACAAGTACTTGAGGGACTTATGACCAGTGTATAACTCAAACTTCTCTCCAAGCAAATAATGATGCCACGTCTTAAGCGCCAATACTATGGCAGCGAGCTCTAAATCATGGGTAGGGTATTTCTTCTCATGAACCCCTAGCTGTCTAACTCTGTAACATACAACCTTTCCCTCTTGTATCAGAACCTCACCAAGCCTTGTACCATATGCATCAGTGTATATGATAAACACTTTGCTTCCATCAGGCAAGGTCAAGACTAGGGCTGTTTTCAGAGCTCTCTTCAATCATTAGAAAGCAGTTCACAATCCTTATCCCATGAAACCATCAAGTTCTTCTTCATCAGCCTGGTGAGTGGGGTTGATATCGTTGCGCAGTCCTTAATAAACTTCCTATAATAGCGTGCCAATCCAAGAAAGCTTCTCACTTCCTTTGCATTCTTTGGAATTTGCCAATCTTGAGCTGCAACTACCTTTGTAGGATCTACTATTATCCCATCTTTTGAGACTACTTGCTCTAAAAATCTCACCTCTTTTCTCATAAAATGGCATTTGGAGAATTTCTCCTTAAGCTGATGCACACGCAGAGTTTTCAAAACTTCTCTCAAATGTTGGGCATTCTCTTTCTCGCTCTTTGAGATGTTCAAGATATCATCAAGAAAGACCATGAGGAACTTATTTAAAAACTCTCGAAACACCCTACTCATCGAATTAACAAAATAGGTGGGTGCATTTGTCAACCCAAAAGGCATAACGAGCCATTCAAAGAAAACATATGGAGTCCTAAAAGCGGTTTAGTATATATTGTCCTCGACCACCCTCAACTGATGAAACCCACGGACAAGTCTAACTGAGAGAGTACTTATGCACCGACAAGTTGGTCAAACAAATCATCTATCCTCGGGAGTGGTTGGTTGTTCTTCTTAGTTAGTTTGTTCAACTCCCTATAATCTACACATAAGCGAAGCGAACCATCTTCCTTAGTTGTGAATACCACCGGAGCACCCCATTTAGATATGCTTCACCTAATAAATCCTTTCTCAAGTAGCTCCCTACTAGCTTATTGAGCTTTCTCCTTTCTCTTGGAGACATATGGCGCACGCCAATGCAACTGGCTTTGCATTGTCTACTAAGTATGTACGAAAAATCGATCTCGATCCTCGGGGGTGAGCCTTGAACCTCCTCAAAAACATCAAAATATTCATGGACCACTGGTATAGTTCATAGATCATTGATAGATGCATCAAGTGACTCTAGGAAAGTAAGCATGACAGACCCCTTTGGGTCAGAAGAAATCTCGAGGGCCCTTTCATGGCAAGTCAAAAGTCTAACGACCCTCTCTCATAATCCGAAAAGGCATTATACATGGCTAGCCAATCCATCCCCAGAACCAACCATATCCCATAAAATCGAGCACATATGCGTCTCACTCAAACTCGACACCTAAAACAGATATTCTCAAACCTCGACAAATCATGGACAAATGAGCCGAACCACCAATGCGGTTTGAGACAACAATGGGATCCACTACCAAACTAGTATTAAGTTGCAGAGACTCAACCATAGAATCAAAAATAAATAAATGCGAAGCTCCAGAATCAAAAAGAGTTCTAATAGGATGATTGGAAAGAGAAATAAAACCTTCCATAGAAACTTTCCTACCTCGATCTAGAGAACTGATCACAAGAGCCTGCGCTTGCTCTCCACAAGCTCCTGCCCTCTGACCTTCTCCTTGCTTCTTTGGGCACTCCTTAGAAAAATGTCCAACCTTTCAACAACTGAAGCAAGCATTCTTCCTTCTTTTGCAGTCCTCAATCACATGCCCCTCACATCCACAATTACGACACTTCCTCTTATCCTTAGTCTTGTCATTCATTCCGCCTTTCTTTTGTTGTTGTTGCTACTGTCCCTTCTTGGGACATACCTTCTATTTTGTGTTTCCTCAACCTTACCTTCCTTCTTGTCACTCTTATCCTCCTCATGCATCAAGGACATATCAACGAGCCTTTCAAAAGTTTCTTCCATTGGAATATGAGACATAGCTAACCCATGGAGGGGCTCATTCACCACTCTAGCAAATTTCAATGCTTTCTTATGTGGAGTATCTACCAGCTCCAACCCAAACCTTCCTAGTTGGTTAAATTTTTAACATATTCTTTAAAGTCATGCTTCCTTGCTTGAGCACCAAGAACCTTTCCATTTGCATGCTTTTCTCAGCTTGAGAAAGAAACTTCATTTCAAACCTCTACCTAAAATCATCCCAAATCTCTACCGGACTTCCCACTTGCATTATTCCTACCAGAACAAAGGTTCTTCTTTCAGTAGCTAGGCGGTTAGCTAAATGCTCCTATGATCGTCCTTTTCGAAAATTCCAAACAAGTCCTCTGTCTCCTTGAGTGAATTCCTTGCCTTTACTAACGTCTCAGTTCCACAGAATGACATTCCTCCCATGGCACATAAATCTTTGCAGATCTTAGAGTAGTTTTATGCAAGCAAAGAAGGAGGAGGAGAAACGAGGGGTGGAGCTGGGGGAGGAATGTCAGCTTGACCACCTGGTATCGTAACACCGTCAAGGATATTACGTTACCTAGACATGCTAAAAAGAAAAGGAAAGGGATTCAGACAAAGGATCGAAAGATATTACATACGACTTTGGGGAATATGTTTTTCAAAATAGACTTTTCTTTTGAAGAATTTTATTTTGAAAATTCTTTCTTTTAAAAACTTTTTGAAAATAATTTTCAAAATCTTTTATCCGGTCTGGTAACCTTTAGCTCTAATACCAAGTATGACACCCTACATTCGTTAATGTCACTCACTAGGAGTATGCATTAAGTTTCGTGAAGCTTTATAGGTAAATAGAAATAGAAACATTACAAGATAGATATAAAGCAGCAGAATTTATAAAAATACTTTATTAATCATAAAGCATATCATCGCGGTCCAAAACAACATATAATGGCCTGACGGATTTTCGACACCGAAAGTCGACACGGAACATCATGTCAACTATTCAAGCATCGAAAACACCAGTCATTATTGAAAGAAAATAGAGGGTGAGATAAGAAAGAAAGAAATATTAGAATAGAAGTAAAAGAAGAAGAACATAATACAAAGTCTCACACCGCAGCGGAACAAAATATAATATAGAATTAATTCTTTATAGAGAGCTTGAAAATAAAACTTATAGTCATCAGAGTACATCACACATGTGGACAGTTATAATGACTTGTCCTCATATACAACACACAACGGAATAAATATATATCATACGTCTGGACTTCTACAGCTCGTTTCTTCAATGCACCCGATAACCTGAACCTGTACGACCCTGTCTAACCCGATCATTAAAAGCGCAAGGTTTGTCTGGTGAACTAGAGAGAGACATACACACTTAGTTTATAGGTAACATCCAACTTGATTTTTAAATTAGAATATTTTTTTTTGAAAGAAAGGATAATAGTAAGACCAAATCAACACATAAATATGGACAGTTTTTACCTTACTATAACCCAAAATATTTTGACATCAATATTCTTTTGATATTATAATAATGTCTAATATCAAGAAAATAGAAATATCGTAGAACCCTTTCATCTCATGCTCTACATACATAGTATACAATCAAAACCGCGGGCTCTTATTGAAGAATGGATTTCCAACTATGGTAAGGTATGGGACCACCTTCTGACTATGTACCTCTGCAGATTAATACAATGGGGATTCAACAAGAACGTCTTGCAACCTGGCTAAACATGACCGGCCCCTCACTTCGCTTGAGAGTACTGAATATATCATTACCATGGTTGGGTGCCAGCAAACCGAAACGATAGCATACAAAAATAAAGGGACAACTGAAGGCATTTGACTTCACCAGATTAGATAATGATATACCCTTTTGATAAGTGCGACCCACAGAGCGATGCGACCTATCCGATTTTACACAATTTCCCCGTTGATGAGGTTTTAAGTCATAATTAAATAATTAATTATTTAATTTACCTTTATTATTATTTTAAAACATCTGACCACCATTCACTTCGAATGCTACATCGTCAGATCCACCAGATAATCATTAATTGACATCCACAAAAATAATCTAGGCGTTTACGCAAAAAAGAACGAATTCTTCCGCCACCAACAAAAGTACGATTGAAGAAATCAATATACGTAATACTTTGGAAATACTCTATCAAACATTTGACCATAAAAGCTTTCCTAGGACTGGACAAACCGAAGGCACCCTCCTACCACATCTTTGAATTACCCTATGGATCAGTAGCGAGTTGTCCTTGTAATCCGAAGATTCCAACCACGACAGAATCACTGCCGTAATATCTCTAGGAGCTACCCAGAGAACTTTAACAAGAAGTTCTTCCGCTTATGAAGATCCACGGTCTTCAACTCTCCATCTTTAATTATCTTCACGTATTTCGTTGGTCCGAAATGGTTTTCGAATATAAATTCGATCCCGGTCTTTCCGTACCAACAATCGTATTGGCCAAATTTGATAGTCAGTTATTTAACTATGAAATAAAATAAAATGAGTTACTGATTTAGTACTTGGCATTACTTGGCCTTTTTAATTAAAACAGCTAACGAATGTTAATTTAAACTCTTACAATATTTCGATATTACGAATATAGCTTTTTAATTCTTATTTAACATAACATAATTTCAAAAACTATTTTATTTTGATACATTCTATAATCATATCCCATACTCTATTTTTTTATCATTTCAAAACAATTCCTATATCATTACTCATTACTTATAATTTGGAAAATCAATTCAACTTATCTTTTATAAAATATTGTTACAAATCCCTTTTGTTTCATTACTGAAAACAAAATCTAACACTTCTCTTTTTTGAATAAACTCGTTTCAAAGCTCAACTTTTCATTCCCTTTTACTTTGAGAATATCATTATGAATTTACATAATCTCTTTTTTTACCTTATTTCGGGAAATTCCTTATATATACATATATTCTCAAATATATCCATTTCCGATACTTTGGAAATCTCATTTTATACTCTTAAACCTTTCACTTAACTTTGTGTTATTATTCCATATGGGGAAATAATAAATTGTTCTTAACCCTGTTCCTATTTCAAGTAATATCATCCTCAGATAATTCTAAAGTTATTCAAGTCGGGGTATTTATTTACCTCTCAGGCCTTGATCAAAACCATTCTTATCTTAAGATGGATATGAATCCAAATTCATAAACCCATATTCATTCTGGTATCAAACAAGTCACACTAAATTCCTTTATTTAAAATATGGTTTATAAAACTTTCTCACTTCTTGAAGTATCTCCTTTAAAATATAAATTTTTATTACTTAATTAATATGTTGATTAAGTAATATATTAATAAAAAAAACACTTTTTAACCTTAACTTCTATTCGAAGAATTTATTTTACCAATCGAATTACTATTACCAAATATCATTATTAAATCCTTTACCAAACTCCATTACAGATTCCTTTTAACCGTTTCTTTTTGAAATCTCATTTCAATTTCAAACATTTTACTTAATTCCATTATTAAGTATCACCAATTCAAATCACGCTCGACTTCTCCCTTCCTTCCATAAATCTTGCTTATAAAATTTTAGATTTAAGATAACCCCTTTTTAATTAGTCTCCTTTAATTAATTCAATATTAAGTAAACATTTATTTTAATTTATCACATTCGCTTAAAATCTTCTTTTAAAACACTATTGTAACCTTGGGTGCACAACCTCTTTACAACTCAACCATATTCCATTTTAAAAAAATTGGTTACTTCCTTAAATGTATTTCATTTAAGAAGTAATCCTTAAATTATTATTAAAATAATAATTTACTTCATCATTAACTAGAATTAGTATTAAATTTCTTTTTAAAATCTTATTTAATTTAACAACTATATTCTAAATTATTTCATTTCTAATTGTCTCAAACTAATTTAATCAAATAATCAGTTTCAATTAAAACAGTTGACTTGTTCAACTATAAAACATGATTAACTCGTTGATCAACTTTAACTCGTTTCTTCAAATAAATAAATAAATAAATAAATTTAAATAATCTCATTTACTTCAATTAATATTAAATAAATAATAATATAATCCTATTTTAGTTGTTTCTAAATACAATTAATTTTAGTTATAATTGATACATTAATCAAAATAAGGCACGTGCTTCGAACACGGCTGATTTCCCTTTTTATAAACTTTATTTTTAAATAATATATATTTAAAAATATTTACTAAATTATAAAATAAATTTCATAACTTTATTTTTATCGATTTATCAGACGGTAAATCAATATTTCAAAGTGATTGATTTAGAGACAAACTACTGCCAATTACTCAACCAATACTGCTCATTGGTTAAAGTAAAACAATTGGTTGAGTTTCAGGTCAATCGTCAACAATCAAAAAAATCATCCAACAGATGAGTTTTAAACAGTTCATATGATGATAATATGAAAATAAATAATATCTAAGATATTTGAGGAATCCGATAGGATTCCTCCGACCTGTTCTTCTTTGAATCCAAATAGGTTATATCACATATAGTGCCATTCAATTCCATTTTACCGATTACACTCTAAAACAGTAAAATAACAGCAAGTTAATATCAAACAACTTATTTATCGTTAACAAACAATTCAAAAATTCATTAAATTAAAACACAGTTATTTTATAATCGTGACCAATAAGGTAAGTTACCTTCATTGGGTCCAATCGTTAAAATAACGATTTGGTGTTTCATTGAAATTAAACAACATTTAATTTCATTAGTTCAGTCAATACATGTGTGTGTGTGTGTGTGTGTGTGTATATATATATAACAGATAGTCAATCATTGGCAACCGTAACAATAACTAGCAAGCACAACACACAATTATAAAACCCAATTTAAATAAAATATAAGTGGGTAAATACTGAGTGAGTTTAGCTCATCTTGTCCGTTATCGCCAAAGCAGTTCGGGTTTTTAGTTGAATTGAAGAACGTTTAATTTAACGGGAAATTCCAACAGCTTCTATTTTTGTCCAGGTGAGTTCCAGTTCCAGAATATAGTGTCGGACACTGCGGTTCCAACGTAGCTTGTTTCATCCAATTCTAATAATAAATGCATCAAATATCACTATTATAGGTACACATTCTATATAAATAAATAAATTTACTTAATATAATGTGATTTAGGTTCAATTACTTTAGTTAAGGATAATTATATGATTGATTTCCTTCTCCTTTATCATGTACTTTCATTGTTGAACCTCACTACACTGCCTGCGTTCACATTTAGTACCTATAACAAATAGGTTATAATTAATTTATTTCACGGTTCAAATTTGGAATTATTAAATCCATAACTAATGGTTTATATACACTAATTACGTTCGATAAGAAGAAATGGTCCGATATCCTTTATTCCATTACTCAGCGCTGTTCATACCATTCTGAATCACACTTGACCTTCATTCTCCAACTATGCAACTTCGAACCCGCTCAACACCTATAGTAAAAAAGATTATAACTAAATTTCCTAATCACGTTTTTACTTTAACAATTATTTCTATATTTTTTTTTCGAAATCAGGCCGATACCTTGTTGTCTTCGTTTCTCAGGCCTTAAAATTTCAATGCTTCCCTTCTCGTCTTCATTTTTTTGGTCAGCACTGTCCAATCCCAATACGTTGATCGTGCCTCTTTACACCTACTCTAGTACGAATATATCTTAATTAATGGCAAACAACGATTAACCCATCTACCTCGTAATTCCTACTGTCGCATTCCCAGCTCATTTTCCTTCTATTTTGTTCTTCTCGTAATCCCCATTCCATGCGTGCTTGACGAAATTTTCACCGCTCCAGTGCTACATCCATTCGCCGCATGAAATTTTGATCCCCGGAGTTCGATCAATTTACACCTAGACCTGCGCCTCTTCCTCCTCCATTAACATCCTATGTGCCATCTCTCCTGGTGCTTCCATCCATCAATAAATTACCCAAAACCGGCACAGCTTTGAGATAGGATTCCGTTCGCTACGGTGAACGACAACTCATCACATCCGTTCACTTGGTCGGTTTCACGAAGGTATAGGATTTTCTAGTTACAAGTTTTGAAAATTTATTAGTGGATCTCAAAGTAAATTGAGAGAAAGTCTGGAAGATTTGCATTCGTTCATTGTTTAGAGATGTGGCGGCATAACTGTTGACCGCAAGTAGAAAGAAACAAGGGTTTTTTACCCTTACATTATATATAAGTAGAGATGGGATAGGTTATATTATTATTTTAATATAGATGAAAATTCTGTGTGAAATATCGTCCAAAACACCAACATACGGCCTCCGTTTTTGACAAACAAATATAATCCTAGCATAAAAAATATTCCAGACCAAATGGGATATGTTTCGTCGAATTCCGAGGTCATTTATGAAAAGTCCTTTATAAATATCATTGAAAAATCAAGCGTTTAAAATTCCTATAATTACAAAAAAAAAAGTCAAAAAATATGAGGCTGTGTCATTTTATTATACTCTTCCTAACGGATCCAATGAATCTTTTTTCGTTGAATTTGGAGTTTGTTTGGCCAGACATTTGTTCGTTAAAAGTTACCCCTGTCTAAATTATATAATCAATTAAATAGAAATAGAGACATTTTTGGCCACTGATGTCGCATACGATATCCGTTTGACATGAAATTTTATTTTCTGTCAATAGTTTAGCGATACGGTTCCAATGAAACTAATTTCACCGAAAGCTAAGACCTTTTGTAGAAATGGCTATTTTTAACGCTTATATAATATTGATTAAAATATTGTATAAAATTCCAAATAAGTCATAATAAATTATTTTCAACATATATATCCAAAAAGAATACATGTACAACTTTAAATATAAATTATACAACTCAATATCGTCAAATTTGAGTTAAACAATTTAAATTTCCCTTTTAATATATTAAATAACAATTTCCATAGTGACTATTCTAAAATATTATTTGGACATAACTAATAATCTATAACACGAAATCTGAAATTTTCTCTTTCATATGAAAACTATTATCAACAAGATTTTAACGTTTCTTGTTTCACAGAAATCCGACTTATATCGGATCATGTATATGCAATCAAAGTTCAAAACTCCATATTACAAATTGCAGCGCCATTTCGAGCTCATTTATAATTGAATAAAATTTATATATATTCAATCGTCACTTTATTAATGAATTCAATAATAATATTGGTTAATATTCCAAATATAATAATTAAAATAAAAAATTAAATTAAATATTTGCCTACCAAAAATACGGGACATTACAATCCTCCCCCTTAATAAAATTTCGTCCCCGAAATTACTAAGGTTAGAAAAATGTTATAAATCCCATAATGTTATGAATCCAATTTATTTTAAATTGAAAACAGATTCATTATGGTAAAATAAAATTTTCAAAAAGATCGAAAATTCTCTAACACTTTAAATTCATGGAAAAATTCGGCAGAGTCTCCCCTGTATGGAGTGACATCTGCGATACCGCAGGAACAAATAATATATATACATCCGCCCACACGGTCGGAAAACAAATTTCAAAACCGAAATTTGATATTTTCGCATAGGCGTACCTCATGTGAGCGTTATTGAGCATATTACTCAATTTATGTGCAATCAAAACATATCCCTATAGCTTTTAGCTACCTTTACTCAACTCAGTTCAACATATAAGTAACATTTACATAAAATTCGAAATAACATTCATTTATCATTATGTATAATTCACAAATTCCAGCACCAAGTAAGGGTTAAATAATTTGGTTTTCAATTCATATATGATTCCATTCCAATCAATAATACATGAATTCATTTCTTAGCCTTTAATTCATTGAACTATTATTAAACCATTAATGAATTTATTCAACCAATTGAACATACAATTAGGAATCAATGCACAACCTGTACAAACAAACAATCCAACTTTTTATTAACTCAATTTATCTTTAACATTAATATCAACTTGGTTTTCTTCCCTTTGGTTTATATATTAATATCCATCAATTAATACTCGATTAATTACTATTCAATCATTATCAATATTTACTTTGGTTTAACATACCTACATAACAATTAATTCACAACAACTTGACTTCCAATTTCGAATTTTAATCACTAACTCATTACCAAGTTAATTCCAATTCATATTCAATTTACTAATTTATTTTCAAAATTATTTTACTTTCATTAACAATCAAAATTCTGATTTATTTCAAAAATCATTCAATTTCCCTTCAAAATCCATTTAATTTAATTTTAGGTTAAATTCTAATTCATTCAATTTTACTTACTAATTTCATATTGAAATTACCATTTCGAATTCCTAATCAAATTTGAATTTCACACAAATCAAAAAAACAAACAAATAAACCAATATTTAAATAATTGGATAAAATTATCTCTTTTATATAGAAAAATATAATTCGGGTAAAATTATTGCATTTACCCGCTTTACAAAACAATATTGTATCCATTGTCAGTTCAATGCTTCTCAACATTTGAACCGATCAGCAAATACAATACAAAACACTTATACATAAAATTTACAAATACGCGCTCTCATATAGATACACTCAACTCAATCTAGGATATTACAAATCCTATCTCTATCGAGTTATACCACAGAGCCAAGGTTATTACTAAACCATTGCTCTGATACCACTGTAATGGCCAGATGGATTTTCGACCTCATAAATCAACACGGAACATCATGTCAACTATTCAAGCATCGAAAACACTAGATCGTTATTGAAAGAATATAGAGGGTGAGATAAGAAAGAAAGAAATATTAGAATAGAAGAAGAAGAAGGGCACAACACAGAGTCTCACATCGCAACGGAACAAAATAGAATTAAATATTTAGAGAGAGCTTGAAAATAAAACTTACAGTCACTAGAGTACATCACACATCTGGATAGTTCTAATGACCTGTCCTCATATGCAACACACAGCGGAATAAATATATATCATACATCTGGACTTCTACAGCTTGTTTCTTCACTGCACCTGCAACAATTCGGATTTTGTTCAGACCAAATCGATCGCAAAATCGACTAAGACCGTTCAAAAACCCGAATACGCTAACTTTGGGCATACAACACATTAGAAAAAATAATAGGAGACTTTTATAAACATTACATTAATGTTACATCAACCATAAATAAACATATGGATCTACAATGCAACAATCAACATGCAATTCCTTAATCTACACATTTAGGCTTAATCCCTTAACTTAGATTTCAAAATCAAATTCACTTTACATAAATTATTTCTTAAGACTTTATTTCTCGATTTCTTTTATTTCAAATCATTTGAAATACATTTATAGCTTTTATAATAAAGTAGATTTCACTTCGGGATTTCAAAACAAAACATTTGGAAATATGAATTCCAAAATGTAACAATGTATACAAATAAGTATGAAACCAAATATCAGTCATGTTCCCTCAGGGTCGGGCAGTACGCACCCTAACCAAACCTATATATATATATATATATGCACCTGAATGCTACACTGACAATGCACGATCCCACCAATTAGGGAAGACATACACGCCCTCACACTGTTAGTCAATTTCGGGTCACCTGCATCTCCAGCCACACACTTGCTAAATCATTTGTATATCCCAAAGTAGGGAAAATTATTTCACATAATCACAAGTATAATCAAATCTATATAGATTTTTACTTTCAAATCATTCCGAAATCATCGGGTA
The DNA here is from genome assembly GCA_030737875.1 of Allium sativum. Lineage (NCBI taxonomy): Eukaryota > Viridiplantae > Streptophyta > Magnoliopsida > Asparagales > Amaryllidaceae > Allium > Allium sativum. The sequence goes on along the minus strand of CM060913.1, from coordinate 526,805,698 downwards.
TAGCCCTTGAAATCCTTTCTGTTTTATAAAACATTTTATAAAACATTCCCTGTCCAAAATCGGGAATACTATTATTTTTTACTTAGGAAAAAACCTTTCAAAATCATTCATTAAACTTAAAATAAACAACATCGCTAAACACCTTATAATCAAATTGTGAAGTGTTTCACAAGGTGTAAGCATACATATATTTTTCCCAACCCAATGCTAAATGTTAAAACATATTTTGCTCATAAACGAGTCAAGCACAATCCAAACATTCAATCAATCAAATCCATATCAATAACCAAGTATATTTGGTTCAATCACATTTCATGTTTTACATATACAATAAAAAGGGAATTTTTATTGTAAACATATTTTCATTGTTGCTTATGAAAAATAAAAAAAGATTTTTATTTGTAAACCATTCCTATCTTTAACATAACAAATAAAAGTGAATATTTATTTGTACACAAATTTCAATCTTTAATATGACAAATAAATGTGAATATTTATTTGTTAACATATCTCTATTCCAAAACAATTATCATTTTTACATATTCTATTTTTACAGTAAAAATGTGGTTTTTATTCTTAGCATATTTTTATTTTCAATAATGATCATTTTTACTCTTTTCTTATATACAATAGAAATGTGAATATTTACTATTAATATATCTTCATTTCAAACAAGTGAACATTTTTAATTCTTTCTATATATACGATAAAAAAGTAAATTTTATCGTTAAAATATTTTCATTTCAAACAAATGAACATTTATAATCTTTTCTACATATACGATAAAAATTTAAATTTTATCATTAAAATAATTTAACAATTCTAATTTGTTAAACATGACAATTATAATTTAACAAATCAAATTTGACAAATATGTATATTTTGACTTGACTAATTCATTTTGAAAAAAAATGTATATTTTTATTTAACTAATCTAGTTTGTCAAAAATGAGTATTTTGTTTCAACTAAACCAATTTGGCCAAAATGTATATGTATTTGTTCAACAATTCTAATTTGACAAAAATGAATATTTTTGTTTCAATAATTCTAATTTGACAAAATGAATATTTTCGTTTCAACAATCTAATAAACAAAACAATAATTTTGTTTAATCCAATACTAATTAACAAAAATGTTAAATTTTTTATTTCAACAATCTGGTAAACAAAATGATAATTGTTTAATCTAATTCTAATTAACAGAAATGTTAATTTTAACAGATTTATAGAACACACCAATCATAAATCAAATCACGTATGACACTCAGTAGAAGATTACAATGTATGACAATCAACATATCTAATTATGATTAATTGATTTTAATTATATAATAAAAGTAGAATTTCTCACATTGGAGGTTTTGAGTTCTTTAAAATTTTAGATCGCTCCGTTTCGGCTTTGGTCTGTTCCATCATGTAGATCTCGCTGTTGCGAATCCGATGCAACTGATTTCGTTTGATTCTGATTTAATATGAAAAAGATATAGAGTTTTATAACTTAATTTTATAATAATATAATTAAATAATAAATTAATATTAATCCATCTTTAATCACCCTAAATCAGGCCAGTGCTTTCGTTCTAGGAACCCGTCGATATCAAAACCCCACCACCGCCACCTCGTTACCACGCCGGAATCCAATCACCATTCGCCACATTAGAGTGCTCAACCTCGTCTTCCATCGTTGGTCACGGTGGCGGGTTCGAACCCCTAGGCGCCTCGCAAATCGGTCCTGAACTCGGTGACTTTGAGCCACTAAATCGAGCACGACGTTGAACTATCACAGATCATATCCGTATGGATCTCTAGATCGTTAAAATCTTTAAAATATTCGCGTAATAATGTTGGAATTATACAGTGTGGCAATGGAAAAATGGGGAAGAAGATTGGAAGACAGGGGTCCTCGATTTTCAAACACTGGCGGCTCAAGAAATGATTTAGTGTTAGATGGGTTTGACCGTACATAGAGGGTATTTATAATATAATTATTTTAACTTAATTTTATTTTAAATTTCAAAAATGTTGTTTATTGATCCGAACTCCATATCAAACCCAACGACTGTCATCCCTAGCTAAATACCCTTATTCCAGACACAATGGGCTAGGTCTTGTCAGCCCGTTTGATTGTTTCAGCTCACTTTTCTTTAATTTAAAATATAAAACATTTAATTATTTAATTTGATCATATTGTTTGATTTACCAGGGCCACGTACTAACTCCGAAAATTACAGAAAATTGTGTCTAGCTATGTTTTGACGATACGTACGTAAAAAAATGAATTTCGTCGAATTTGGAGACCATTTGAAAAATGACCATTTTCTGGTCGATCCAAATTGACTCAAATTGATAAAGCACGTTTTAATTTTCCACGCTCACATATTAATTCCAAAAATTATGAAAATTGGAATCTAGAAATAAATTGACATTTCGGATCCAACTACAGTGGTTTCGTCGGAAACGGAAGTCGTTTGCAAAAAGGCTATTTATACGAGCTATATATTATATTGAATTCCATAGCGACAATTCTGACTATTCAATTGACCATAACTTTTGATTCCCGCTGGGAAATTTCAATCTTTCGGATTCGTTGGAAATATATTTTTAAAAAGATTCTAATATTTTTGGTTTTACTAAAATCGGCTTTATTTTGAATCTTGTACATTCAGTCAAAGTTCGAATTCAAATTTTCAAACTACCGCGTTGTTTCTAACTCCTTATATAATTAAAATAAATATATTTGTTCTAACTTCAATTAAAATAATTTTTTAATCATTATTATTTAAAATAAAAATTTTATATTTTCAAAATCCATTAAAATTGTTAAAATAAAAATTTTAAATTGGTTCCGAAATTCTAGATTGAATTGAGAACACGACAAATTAGAACACAACCAGAAGAACATTTTATTGCTTATTACAACAATTTACATCAGATTACAAGAATATCAGAGTACATCAAATATAAATACCACAACGGAAGATTAAATTACAATAATTGTAATACAATGTAGCAGAAGGGTATCAATGCTTTGGACACAACTTTAAGCTTTGATTTAGAATCATTCCCAATATATCTATAAAATAAGCTACTCAACTTCCCGTGTGGAAAATATGGACACCCGAGTTTGCAAGTGAAACAAACTATAGGTTAGACATGGGACTGGTATGAGAAATCTTACTTAACCTATTTAATAATAAGGTCAATCACAGAATCACGCCGCTAATGCGGAACAAGTTAATCCATTGAATTGCCAGTGCATAAACATCAACCATAAGGCTTTGCTTTTCAACAAAAACCGTGATCATTTGCATCTTAGCATGCCACATTGTCAATCCATACCATACAACTGACTTCTACCAATATATAACTTCTAAGCTCGTATATCTCAAAGAAGGGTGTTAAGCAAGAGAATAAATTCTCCGCCACCAAACAAATATATATTTAGCAAAGATCAGCACATACAGCATAAAGGATTATAATGTCAGACATATCATCCATTTACAAGTTCGTTCTGGGTCTAAACGAAACTAGAGGCACCTTATTCCTCGTTCCATATGTCCAATACAAGGGAGAAGTCCTCACATATCCGTCGATCTCCAAGTACGTTTGGACGATCACCACTTATTACCTTGTCTTAGGTGTACGGCCCAATCAAGACATCAGTAATCACCCAAACAATGTGAAGAATTCCGATCTTCAACCACCGTCTTCATCTTCGACTCTTGATCGTCGTATTAATTATTCAAAATGGGTTAAACCAGGTCTTTCTGAATAATTCGCGTATTTTATAATCAAGTACTAAAAAAACATCATACGCCTTATTCCAATTCAGAATATTCTTTTAATAAAATATTGACATTTTTAATCTAATTAAAGATTTATTAAAACTCAAGTTAGGTTTTAATCTCAAAAATCATTACTTAATGATTATTCAAATTTCAGGAACTAAATCTTTTTTTACTTATGTTATAGAACTAGTGTCCTTAAAACACGGTACACGATAAACTCAAATCATTTTCCATAAAAATGGAATCTACACTAAAAACAAATCAGTATATAATCGATATAAATTTTCATGTCAGATTAATAATATAAATGGAATAACGGCAAGACATGTTTAAATTCCATATATAGTAACGGTCTTCATTCACAGAAGCTTATCTCGATTATTATTAAATCGAATTCCCTTCAACTCGAATTTATTCTATTAAGTTGGAAAACTTTAATTGGGAAAATTCTCATTTAAATCTTAATAAATGATTCATAAATTCTAGGTAAATCTTAATAAAAGATCTATAAATTCCATTTAAATCTTAATAAAAGATCTATTAATTCCATTTAAATCTTAATAAAAGATTTATAAATTCCAGATTATATTTTCTCTATTAATTGGGATTAAATAATAAATAACGTTTAAAACATAGGTCATGATAACCCCATAATCAACTTTCATTTCAATTCTAATTAAACATTAATTAGTAAACTTCTCTAAATCTTAACTGAAAGATTTATTCTTTTTACATGGCGTTTAAGAACAGTGTTATTTAGGACACCATGCACATTAAACCCAAAACCCAGTTTATTTTATTTAATTCCTAATAAATATTAATTAATTGGAAAACTTCATTAAATCATAATTAAAGATTTATTCTAGTTAATAACTTCTTCATTTCGATAAAAATATATTTTTATCTTTTCAAAACTGGAATTTTTCATCCAAAATCTTTCCAAACCATTTATTATAATTTTACATAATTTTTCCATATTTTTAATAATTTTATTATCGCCCGTACAGTCAGTTTCCAATAACGGCCACCGAACTGCATCCATAGCGACCTTTTTCAAATTTGATTTGGACATAATTCCAAACCCAACCATTAGATTTCAAACTTCTTACGTTCATTGGAAAGCTCTTTTCGATACTAACCCAACGGTTCCGGTTTTCGGAGAATCCGGTGATCGGATCTCCCGTCACGCCGTTTTGGAGTTAATGGTCGAAATTCAGGAACTATCGCCGCGTGGCACGTTCTATTCAGGCCATTAAATATATATAATATATGTATATTTAATCGATTTCCATTTAACGCATATTTTACAAACCGTTTATAAATTTATTTTAAAATGGTTTCAACTTCATTTTTCAATTTTAAATCAAAATTGAATATTCTGTATCTTTATCATATTAAAATGATAATATTTTCAAAATATTACATGTAATGACCCAGAAAATCCGAACCAATTTAAAATTTTTATTTTAAATAATTTGGTGCAAAAATGTGGTAGAAATTAAAATTTTCATTTTTACATAATATTAAAGCTACTGAAAATAGTCAATTTTCAAACGATCTCTTTTTTCGACGAAACCACTTTCGTTGGAACCGGAATGTCAAATTATTGCTAGGTTTCAATTTTTAGAATTTTTTGAATTAATATGTGAGCTGGCGTAGGAAAGTGTGTTTTGTTCGATTCAGTCAAATTTAATCAACTGAAAAATAGCCATTTTTCAAATGGTCTCAGAATTCGACGAAATTAATTTGTTAGGACCGTATCGTCATAACGAAGACAATTTTTTTTTTTTGGATTTTTCTGAGTTCGTATGTGGCCTCGGTGAATTTATTTATACGAACAAATTAAATTTATAAAAGATTTAATTATTAATTTAAATAATTCAGGCCACGGACAGCCGTTTGGGCTGATGGGACCTGGTCCGTTGGGTCCGGAACATGGGCTATTGGCTAGGGACACTTTCTGCTGGGCTGGAGTTGGATCGGTTTGAAAGCTATGGATTTATTCGTAAAATTATAGCAAAAATAGTATAAAAATCAGAAAATAATAAACCCTAGAAAACCTAACACTGTTCATCGTTTTAGAGCCGCCGCCTCTAACCTATTCATGGCCGAAACTGCTCCTAGCTTCATCCTTTAATTCTAGTCGATCCTCACACTAAAACCCCTCCTTCCTTTGTACTTTATCGCAGCTCTCTTCTCCCTCTTTCAATCCATATGGTCACCTTCCCGAACCGTCGCCCGAAACCCGAGAACCAGGCCACCAAACCCACGTCCAAAATCCTCGTCGGCCTTCCCTTGGGTCCCACCGAGCTGCGCCATTTTGGGTGCTCCTGGTGCGCCTCTCGATGCTAAAGACCGTAGTGCCATCGGATTGAGACCCCGCGCCCTGTACTGTTCGAAAACCGAAGACCTAGGTCTGAACAAAAACTAGAAAGCACCGGACTTGGTCTGTTCAAATGAGGAAGAAGGGTATCCATTTTGATTTAATTTATTAATTTAATTTAAAATGTTTTACAACTTCATTTAATCATAACTCATTCGTTTGAATTCGAAATTCGACGATTTCAGATCCATCAAGATCGTACGACGAAGATCTACATTCCTAGTCTAAAAAGGGCCATTTTGAACTGTTTGAAATTTGGACCAAATCGCGAATGACTGTGAGAATTCTTCTTTTTATATAAATAATTAATTATTAAATTTAATTGTTATGTGGTGATTGAAATGTGTATAGTTCAGATCTGTTATGTGATGATATTATGGATGTTTATTCTGTTTGTTGTGGATGTTTATTCTGTTTGTTGGTGATATATAAACACATATTTGTTTGTGTTTCAATAAAATAAATATACCATTTTGTTTATTTATTGATTTGGGTTTGAATTTCCAAATCGATAAAAATAAGTCATTTTGTAAAATTATTGATTTGGATTAGAACTTATATTTCGATAAAAATATGAAACATTATTTTAATTATTTTTATTGAGTTGAAATAGATTTGTCAATTAAATATGAAACATTATTTTAATCATTTTTATTGAGTTGAAATAGATTTTTCAATTCAATATGAAACATTGTTTTAATCATTTTTATTGAATTGAAATAGATTTGTCAATTCAAAATTAAAACACTATTTTGTCATTTTGGTTTGAATTGATCCAGTTTGCCAACTCAACGTTATAAATATCATTTTGGCCGTTTTTAGTTGAGTTGAATTAGTTTGTCACTTCAATGTTATAAATATCATTTTGTCATGTTTCTTTAATTATATAGAATTGTCAATTCAATATGAAATCTTATTTTATCATCCTTATGGAATTGAGATAGAATTGTCATTTTATTCGATTTAATAGAATTGGCAACACAATCAAAAATATATCTTTTTTTTTTGTGAATATACATTGAAAATAAAAGATGTTCTTTTATTTGCATTCCCTAGTTCAAATAAAACATTAAAAAAACTACATTTTGTATTCGCATTTTTAGATGCGGATAAATTATCAAAAAAAACATTAAAACAAAAAGTTACCTTTTGTATTCGCATTTTTAGATGCGAATAAATTATAGAAATGGTTAGACAAATACCATATTATCATGTGTTGACATTGAAAATCACGACGTTGGATAAATTATAGAAAGGGTTAGACAAAAACCATATTATCATGTGTTGACATTGAAAATCACGACGTTGGATAAATTATAGAAAGGGTTAGACAAAAACCATATTATCATGTCGACATTGAAAATCACGATGTTGGGTAAATAGAATTGGTTAGAATAAAACCATTATATTTTTATTAACATATTTTGACACCAAATTGACATGTGTGTTAGATAGGAAAATATCTCCAATAAAATGTTTACATTTTTCAATGTAAAAGAAAAGAAATGAGATATTTACATTTCTCAATGTAATAGAAGAAATAAAAAGGGGCATTTTACATTTTCAATGTAAAATAAAAGAATTTACATTTTTTAAAGAAACATAAAAAGGACATTTTTATGTAATGAAAATAAAGAAACATAAAAAGGACATTTTTATATAATAAAAATAAAGAAACATAAAAAGGACATTTTTATGTAATCAAAATATAAAAATAAATTAGAGAAAAAGTACATTTTTATGTTATAAAAATAAACTAGAGAAAAAGTACATTTTTATGTTATAAAATGAATTAGAGAAAAAGTACATTTTTATGTATTAAAAATGAATTAGACAAAAAGGACATTTATTTACATTTGGTGTAAATAAACAAGAAAAAAAACTAAAAAGGAATAATAACAATTTACTTTATTTACATTTCCTTATGTAAACAGATTTTGCGATGACATTTTATTTACAATTTCTTATGTAAATAAAAAGAACATATTTATAGTGAAAGCACTTATTTACATTTAGTTAAATAAATAAGGGAATGAATCCATTTATTTACATTGTAGCGTAAATAAATAAGGAGAAGTAAAAAAATCACATTTATGCACATGTAGAATAAAAACACCATTTTAAATAAGTGATTTTTATTTTCAAACCAGTTGCAAATAAAAATATGAATTTATGAAACACATTTTTATCATCATAACAAGATGTGATAAAAGAGTAGAAATTAGAAATGTTAATTTTATCGTCACTTTAGGTGCGATAAAAAGAATAAATTATAATAGTTGAAATCGCAAAATGATTTATATCTATAAATGTCTATATATTTAAATATAATTGTAAAATTTAACGAAACGCGCGCGGTAGTTCTTGTATCAGCAATTGTAACTTTAAATGATTATGCCGATAGATCCAACCGTTGGATTTTCCCAAAACTGGAACCGTTAGGACTACTTTGGGAAGAGATTTCCAACGGTATAAATTTCATCAAAATCCAACGGTTAGATTTGAAGATATGTATGAATCGAATTTTGGTAAAAACAGCGCCAGGGCCGCCCATCGACCTGAAGCGTCGTTTAATTATAATTGAGCTAGTTTAAAATAAATAAAAATAGCGATAAATCATTATAAATAAATATTAACGATATGAAACGATTTAAATGATAATTTTGAGATAGTTATTTGAAAAGGCCGAGTTTAACTCATTTCAAATAATTACACGATGATTAAATAAAAGGTATAGAAGACGGTGGTTGAAGACCGACGATCTTCACATCGAATGGGCAACGACTACTGATGCCTTGGACTGGCTTGCTCCCAGGACGGGGTTGAAGCAGTAGTTGTCCAAGACGTATGTGTTGACTGCCCGGATAAGCGAGAACCTGTTAGGTGTCTCCGGTTTCGTTCAAACCCAGAACGGACTTGTAAATGGATGTGTATCTGACGTTGGAACTTATTCCATGTAATTAAATCGATTTGTATTAATATATGTCTGTTTGGTGGTGGAGAAATTATTCTCTGCTTAACACCTTTGTATATAGTAATAGTTGTCGATCGCATGGCGTGAATTGTCAATGTGGCACGCCAAGATGCCACGATCAAGGCTTTGTTGAAAAGCAGGCCTTGCGGTTGATGATCAAAGCATAGCCTGGTTAGGCATAGCTTTGAGTATAGCATGACTTCGCGAGCCTCACACCTCGGTATGAGTCAAAAAGGGGATTAGGACTGCAGGGAGTGCATATGTTTCTTTCTAGCTAGGGGTAGTGCCGGTGCTTAAACTGGCCGATATTTTACTTATGTGGATGATGGATTGAGGTACCTCGGGTTTTATAGGCCGGAAGTGGTCATACTATAGGTCCAAATGGACCGGGAAACGTGTGTACAGGCATAATTAATCCACCACCGTTAGGTGGGGATCAGCCCTGAAGATCCAGGGGTTGCCCATAGGTGTGATCCCAAGACATTTGCTAGAGTGTCTGAATCGGAGAGGACGATCCCTAGCCTCGATTTCATGACAGAAAACCAATTTCCAATACGACATTACGGTCTTGATTGTAAACTTATATATGGCGACATAGTTTATGGTACCTATGCCGTCTAGGATTGCTACATTTATATTGAAGTATTTTAATACTGCTTATACACGAACAATAAAATTAAAATATTATTTTACACGTATTAAGCATGTTTGATCATCATAAGGGAAAACTCTATCCTCCTGTGTGCGTTGCATTGTGTGATAGGACTTGAGTCTTATGATGATTTCATTTTTCAAAAATCATTTCGTTGTTTTTGTATAAACTTTATTCAATTATGCACTGGCAATCCAATGGATTAAACCCGTTCCGCGTTAGCTGCGTGGTCCTGTGATTCGCCATATTGATAGTTAGTATAGAAAGATTTCTCATACCAGTCCCATGACTGACTTGATGTTTGTTTCACTTTGCAAACTTGGGTGCCCTCTCTTTACAAGGGCAGCCAAGTGACAGGTTCTTAAGTAGGCATTTCTGGATTGAAGACTGCTTGGAAGGAGGAGGCGAAGACTCTCTTTTATATTTATCTTTTGCTTTAGAGACTTTATTCTATCTTGTATCTTGATGTACGTCTTGGAGTTTAGACCTATTTCCTTTGGAACTTATTTCTTTTGATTCAGACTTTTATTTTGCTAAGTTGTATCCTGTAAACTGCGCACTCTATGGTTTGTTGATGTGATGTTTATGACTTATATCTTTTCCGCTACGATAATTTTGTGTTATGATATTATCTGAGATCTGTTGTTGTTATAAATATGTTGTATTCCAAACGATTATCCTTACTTTCGGTCTATGGAAGTTTGGGGTCATCACAGTTGGTATCAGAGCTTAAGGTTAACCTTAGCTTCGGAATATAACATATTTAGAACAATTCGTCTAGATAGAATCCACATTATTTTAAGGCGAGTAGCTTATTAGAGATAGGACTAGTAATGTCCTAGAATGAGCACATCAGAATAGCACATATTTATCAGTCATTACAACATTATCTTTTCATCTTGTCCTTACCTTATCTTTTCTTTAAAATTTTCACTTCTGTTGGTCTGACTCTTTCCTCGATGGTACAGACTGATTCAAATGGATACCAGAGCAAAAACGGCCCGGGGTGGAGCCCGAGGTGGAACTCGAGGCGGGGCCAAAGGAGGAGCCCGAGGGGGAGCTAGAAGACAAGCTAGAGACGAGACCCCCATTACTCAAGAACAGCCTACTTCAGAGGTCGTAGCACAACCACCTCCACCTCCACAGCCCTTCGACTTGGAGAGAATGTCAAACAAATTCAGAAATCTAGGTGGTGTACCTTTCACGGGGCGAGAGTGTGCGATTCAGGCAGAGGCATGGCTTAAAGATTGTGAAAAGATCCTAGAGGGCTTAGAATTAGAGGATCAGCGAAAGCGTTTCCTAGCAGTATGGCAATTAAAGGATGAAGCCGGGCATTGGTGGGATACGGTCAAGATCTGCAATGATGTGGCCAATATGTCTTAGGTCAAATTTAAGGAACTTTTCGATGAGAAGCATGTTCCCCCACAAGCAAGAGAGCGACCGCGCGATCAGTTCGTTAACCTACAACAAGGGAATATGACCGTTTCTGAGTATGTGAGGAAGTTTGATGAGCTTTCACGATATGCTCCTGGGTTGATTCAAGATCCAATAGAGAAGAAAAAATAATTCATTAAGGGTATTTCAAAGAAATATTTGAACAGAGTCACTGCTCATATCAAGCTTCCATTCAATGAAGTAGTATAGATGGCGTGCCGCTACGAGGAAAATGACGAGTCTGGACCGCAGGATAGAGTGAAAAGTCAAGGCAACAATCAGAAGGAACAAGATAACAAGAAACCGGAGGCAAGCAATTCTTCTGCCGCTACGCCCCAAGGGAAGAAGAGGGACAGGAGCAAGGTGACATGCTATAACTGCCGCAAGATTGGACATTTTGATTTCGACTGTAAAGCTCCTAAAAAGGCCAAGAGGAACGAATCAGGACCTAGCCAGAATCGTAACCAGAGTTCTCAGAATCGTGGCCAGAATTCTCAGGATCGCGGTCAGAACACCAGGAACACTCAGGATTGCTATAACTGCCATAAGCCAGGGCATTTTGCCAGAAACTGTCTCCTGTTGAAGAAAACTGAAGTGGCACATGTTTATGAGGGAGTAGATGCACTAGCTTCTGTCGAGGGGCCAAGTGAACCCGATGTCTTAGGAGGTACTCTTAATATTAAAAACATCCCTATTACTGTCTTAATTGATACTGGTGCTGCAGAAGCTTTATTTCTAATGATGCAATTAAAAAGTTGAAACTGAAACCAAGAAAACTTAAAGGGTTGATTAGAGCCAATCGTCCGATAGGAGGTTCTCTTATGCTCAATACATACTGTAGAGTGCCGATCTCTTACTCTTGCTACAAATTCCCTATAAATCTAATTATTATGAATTTCTTTGGGTATGATGTTATCCCTGGGATTGATTGGTTATCGAGGCATGGGGCTGAAGTCAGATATGCTTAGAGGATTGTCAAAGTTAAAACTAAACTCGGTGATGTATGTATCCCATGCCATGGCTCAGCCACCGACAGAAAAGCATTCTGGTCCTCTCTAGTAGTTCCCCTTACTTCTATTGAGGATATCCCTATCGTCAAAGATTACGTTGATGTATTAAAAGAAGTTGAGGGCTTACCTCCGCGTAGAGAAATCAGCTTCAGAATTGACTTAGCTCCGAATGCAAGGCCTATTGTACATCCTATTCGGAGAATGTCACCAAAAGAAAAAGAGGAGCTGAGAAATCAAACCAAGCAGCTTTTGTGGAAGGGTCTGATCAGGCCTAGCTTCTCAGAATGGGGTGCATCAGTGGTGTTCGTCCTAAAATCAGACGGTACCCTCCGGCTATGTGTGGATTACCGTGGTCTCAATAAACAAATGCTGAAAAACAAATACCCACTGCTGTGTATTGATGACTTACTTGACCGCTTGCATGGAGTGCGACTATTTTCTAGGATGGACCTAGCTACAGGCTTCCATCAACTTCGCATTGCAGAAGAGTGTGTGCCTTTAACTGCTTTCAGAGGGCCGAATATCTTTTATGAATGGCTAGTAATGCCCTTTGGTCTATGTAATGCTCCAGCATACTTTGTTGATCTGATGAATAGAGTGTTCAGAGATGTTTTAAATAAATTTGTGCTCGTGTTCATCGATGACATCCTCATCCTTTTCAAATCCACTGCTGAGCATGAACAACATCTGAGAGAAGTCTTGGAGATTTTGCGAATAAATGTGCTGAAAGCCAACTTCTCCATATGCATATTCTGGCAAGAAAAGGTGAAATTCCTTGGCCATGTTGTATCAAAGGAAGGCATCTCAGTAGATCCAGGTAAGCTCTCAGCCATCCAAGAGTGGAAGCAGCCTAGAACTCCCATAGAGGTTAGAAGTTTCTTAGGACTGGCTGACTATTATCGGAAATTTGTCAAAGATTTTTCGAAGGTAGCTTGTCCATTAACAAACCTGACCAAGAAGCATACGAAATTCAATTGGACAGCTGAATGCGAGACAACTTTCCAAGAGCTAAAAAAGAGGTTGGCCAATGCTCCTGTGTTGACCATCATAGATGGCAATCAAGATTTAAAGGTCTGGACCGACGCTTCTTAACAAGGTTCTTTCTTTTATAAATCAACATGTCAGAGATAACATTTTCCTTTAATGTCAAGTCTCATTTTAACATGATTCCCTTATTTATTTAAGGTATTGGTGCGTTGCTGATGCAAAGAGGCAAAGTAGTCGCATATGCTAGCCGCCAGCTGAAACCGCATGAGAAGAATTACGCCACGCATGATCTTCAGCTATTGGCTATTGTGTTAGCTCTTAAAATATGGAGGCACTATCTCTTGGGTGAGAAGTTTGAAATATACACGGATCACAAATCCTTGAAACATCTTTTTACCCAAAGAGATTTGAATATGAGACAACAACGCTGGGCTGAATTTCTTGCATCATATGATCTGGATATCCTATATACTCCAGGGAAAGCCAACATTGTGGCCGATGAGCTCAGTAGAAAGAATGCAGATGACGACAAGCTCATTCTCGTCAATCTCATTACCACTCCTACTCTGATTGATAAAGTCTCTACTCTTCAGAAGGATGATAAATTTATTCAGAGGATAATCAAAAGAATTCAGGATGGCGAAACAACGAGTTTCCAAATTGACGACAAAGGGGTTCTGAGGCTATTAGGCCGAATCTGTGTCCCGTACGACTCTAAGCTTAGAAGGGAGGTTATGGATGAATGTCATAAATCTAAGCTTAGTGTTCACCCTGGGGTGAGCAAGATGTATCATGACCTCAAGCGCACATTTTGGTGGAGGTCCATGAAGAGAGATATTTCTATTTATGTTGCTAGATGTCGCACTTGTCAGCAAGTTAAAAGTGATTAGCAGAAACCGGTGGGTTTGTTGCAACCGCTGGGAGTTCCAGGTTGGAAGTGGGAGGAAATCTCTATGGATTTCATTAATGGCTTGCCTCGAACCAGAAAAGGCAATGATAGTATATGGGTGATAGTAGACCACTTAACAAAGTCTGCCCATTTCATCCCTGTCAGGTCCAATAGAACAGCTCGAAGTTTGGCGCAGCTTTATTTTAAACAGACAGTCAGACTGCGTGGGGTTCCCAAAAGCATTGCTAGTGATCGGAATCCTATATTTACTAGCAAATTCTAGGAAGCTTTCCAAGAGGAGCTTGGGACAAAGTTGAATCTGAGCACTGCCTATCACCCTCAAATAGACGGCCAGACTGAGAGGGTGAACCGTATTTTGGAAGGATTGTTGCGAACTTGCATCCTTGATTATGGCGGTTCATGGGATGATCACTTGCACTTGGTGGAATTCTCTTATAATAATTGCTACCAAGCGATCTTGAAGATGTCGCCTTTTGAATTACTATATGGCAGGCCATGCAGATCTCCGGCATGTTGGGTGGAGTCAGGCAATCAACTAGTCTTGGGCCCCGACATGGTTCGTGAAGCATCAGATAACGTAGACTTGATTAAGAAGCGCTTATTGATTGATCAGAGCCGACAGAAGAGCTATGCAGACCAGCGAAGAAGAAATTTAGAATTCTTTGTGGGTGATCGAGTATACTTGAAGGTTTCTCCTTTGAGAGGCGTAATTTGCTTTGGGAAGACTGGAAAGTTGGCACCGAGATTTATTGGTCCATTTCCTATTCTCAAAAGGATTATTACTCTCGCTTATATAGTGCAGCTGTCTGATTGGTTGCCAGGGGTGCATGATGTATTTCATGTGTCTCAACTCCGCAAGCATGTGCATGATCCAGATCTGATTGAGGATGAATTAAATCAACAGGTCCTGGATATTTCTTCCAATCTAATAGTGAGAAAAGACCCGATTAAGATCATTGGAAAGGAAACCAAAATTTTGAGGAACAAGAGGATCAACCTAGTCAAAGTTCAATGGAGTGGGGATCCTAAAGACTATACTTGGGAGACAGAGGATAGCATCAAAAAGGCTTACCCCAAGTGTAGAGTGGACATCTCCAAATAACATTTGTATTAAGGTAATTTACCCCAATTTACATTTTCCGTCTTGTTTCCTATTTTACTTTGTTTCCTTTTCGAGGACGAAAAACTCTTAAGTGGGGGAGTTTGTAACGACCGGGAAAATCCGAACCTATTTAAATTTTTATTTTAAATAATTTGGTGGAAAAATGTGGTAGAAATTAAAATTTTCATTTATAAATAATATTAAAGCCAATGAAAATATTCAATTTTCAAACGATCTCTGTTTTCGACGAAACCACTTTCGTTGGAACCGGAATGTGAAATTATTGCTAGGTTTCAGTTTTTAGAATTTTTCGAATTAATATGTGAGTGTGGCGTAGGAAAGTGTATTTTGTTCGATTCAGTCAAATTTAATCGACTGAAAAATAGTCATTTTTCAAACTGTCTCAGAATTCGACGAAATTAATTTTATTAGGACCGTATCGTCATAACGAAGACAAATATATTTTTTCTTGATTTTTCTGAGTTCGTATGTAGCCTCGGTGAATTTATTTATACAAACGAATTAAATTTAGAAAATATTTAATTATTAATTTAAATAATTCAGGCCACGGACAGCCGTTGGGGCTGATGGGATAGTCCGTTGTGTCCGAAACATGGGCTATTGGCTAGGGACATTTTCTGCTGGGCTGGAATTGGAATGGTTTGAAAGCTATGGATTTATTCGTAAAATTACATCAAAAATAGTATAAAAATCAGAAAATACTAAACCCTAGAAAACCTAACACTGTTCATCGTTTTAGAGCCGCCGCCTCTAACCTATTCATGGCCGAAACCGCACCGAGCTTTCCAGTCGATCCTCACACTAAAACCCTTCCCTCTTTTGTACATTATCACAGCTCTCTTCTCCCTCTTTCAATCCATACGGTCACCATCCCCAACCGTCGCCCGAAACCCGAGAACCAGGCCACCAAACGCGCGTCCAAAAGCCTCGTCGTCCTCCCCCTGGGTCCCACCGAGCTGCGCTATTTTGCATGCTCCTAGTGCGCCTCTCGACACTAAGGACCGTGGTGCCATCAGATTGAGACCCCGCGCCCTGTACTGCTCGAAAACCGAAGACCTAGGACTGAACAAAAACTAAAAAGCATCGGCCTTGGTCTGTTTAAAAGAGGAAGAAGGGTATCCATTTTGATTTAATTTATTAATTTAATTTGAAATGTTTTACAACTTCATTTAATCATAACTCATTCGTTTGAATTTGAAATTCGACGATTTCAGGTCCGTCAAGATCGTACGACGAAGGTCTACATTCCTAGACTAAAAAGGGACCATTTTAAACTGTTTGAAATTTGGACCAAATCGCGAACGACTGTGAGAATTCTTCTTTTTATATAAATAATTAATTATTAAATTTAATTGTTATGTGGTGATTGAAATGTGTATAGTCCAGATCTGTTATGTGATGATATTGTGGATGTTTATTCTATTTGTTGTGGATGTTTATTCTGCTTGTTGGTGATATATAAACACATATTTGTTTGTGTTTCAATAAAATAAATATACCATTTTGTTTATTTATTGATTTGGGTTAGAATTTCCAAATCGATAAAAATAAATCATTTTGTAGAAATATTGATTTGGATTAGAATTTCCATTTCGATAAAAATATGAAACATTATTTTAATCATTTTTATTGAGCTGAAATAGATTTGTCAATTCAATATGAAACATTATTTTAATCATTTTTATTGAATTGAAATAGATTTGTCAATTCAAAATTAAAACACTATTTTGTCATTTTGGGTTGAATTGATCCAGTTTGACAACTCAACGTTACAAATATCATTTTGGCCATTTTTAGTTGAGTTTAATTAGTTTGTCACTTCAATGTTATAAATATCATTTTGTCATTTTTCCTTAATTATATGGAATTGTCAATTCAATATGAAATCTTATTTTATCATCCTTATGGAATTGAGATAGAATTGTCATTTTATTCGATTTAATAGAATTGGAAATACAATCGAAAATATATCTTTTTTTTTGTGAATATACATTGAAAATAAAAGATGTTCTTTTATTTGCATTCCCTAGTGCAAATAAAATATTAAAAAAAAGTTACATTTTGTATTCACATTTTTAGATGCGAATAAATTATTTAAAAAAACCATTAAAACAAAAGGTTACCTTTTGTATTTTCATTTGTAGATGCGAATAAATTACAGAAATGGTTAGACAAAAACTATATTATCATGTGTTGACATTGAAAATCACGATGTTGGATAAATTATAGAAAGGGTTAGACAAAAACCATATTATCATGTGTTGACATTGAAAATCACAATGTTGGATAAATTATAGAAAGGGTTAGACAAAAACCATATTATCATGTGTTGACATTGAAAATCACGAAGTTGGATAAATTATAGAAAGGGTTAGACGAAAAACATATTATCATGTGTTGACATTGAAAATCACGATGTTGGGTAAATAGAATTGGTTAGCCAAAAACCATTATATTTTTATTATATATTTTGACACCAAATTGACATGTGTGTTAGATAGGAAAATATCTCCAATAAAATATTTACATTTTTCAATGTAGTAGAAGAAATAAAAAGGGGCATTTTACATTTTCAATGTAAAATAAAAGAATTTACATTTTTTAAAGAAACATAAAAAGGACATTTTTATGTAATGAAAATAAAGAAACATAAAAAGGACATTTTTATATAATGAAAATAAAGAAACATAAAAAGGACATTTTTATGTAATGAAAATATAAAAACAAATTAGAGAAAAAGTAAATTTTTGTGTTATAAAAATAAATTAGAGGAAAAGTACATTTTTATGTTATAAAAATGAATTAGAGAAAAAGTACATTTTTATGTATTAAAAATGAATTAGACAAAAAGGACATTTATTTACATTTGGTGTAAATAAACAAGAAAAAAACTAAAAAGGAATAAAAAGAATTTACTTTATTTACATTTTCTTATGTAAATAGAAAGAACAAATTTTGCGAAGACATTTTATTTTGCAATTTCTTATGTAAATAAAAAGAACATATTTATAGTGAAAGCACTTATTTACATTTAGTTAAATAAATAAGGAAATGAACCATTTATTTACATTGTAGCGTATATAAATAAGGAGAAGTAAAAAATCACATTTATGCACATGTAGAATAAAAACACCATTTTAAATAAGTGGATTTTTATTTGTAAACCGGTTGCAAATAAAAATTTGAATTTATGAAACACATTTTTATCATTATGACAAGATGCGATAAAAGAGTAAAAATTAGAAATGTTAATTTTATCGTCACTTTAGGAGCAATAAAAAGAATAAATTATAATAGTTGAAATCGCTAAACGATTTATATCTATAAATGTTTATATATATAAATATAATTGTAAAATTTAACGAAACGCGCACGGCAGTTCGCCTATCAGCAATCGTAACTTTAAATGATTATATCGAAAGATCCGACCGTTGGATTTTCCAAAAACTAGAACTGTTAGGACCGCTTTGGGAAGAGCTTTCTAACGATATAAATTTCATCAAAATCCGACGGTTAGATTAAAGATATGTGTAAATCAAATTTTGGTAAAAACAGCGCTAGGGCCGCCCATCGACCTCAAGCGGGCCTCATCCAGCCGGAAGAAGTGGGGACATTGTGAAGTACACTAATGAGATGAAGAGCCTTCCAAAAGAAGTATTCATGATCATGAACGAAGCCTTTCCAACAAAGATGCCAAAGACTCCATGGGATGATATTTTTTTTCAAAAAAAGAGACTAAGACGGATAGCTAAAACCAACAGTAGATCCAATGGTGATTACCATCGGTTCGGGTCCGGCCATAGTCAGAAGGGTTTTGTTTGACAGTAGGGCCTCCGTTAATGTTCTTTTCGTTAATGATTTCAACATGATGAACATTTCCATGGATAGCTTAAAGGCTTGCCAAAAAAAGATCCATGGGTTTACAGGGCAACCCATTCAACCAACTGGCATCATTAACTTGCTCGTAGAACTCGGAGAAGGGGAAAAAAAAAGGTTGCTATAAAATAAGATTTCATCATAGTCGATGAGATTTCAACATATAATGCCTTCCTTGGAAGACCAACCCTCACACCCTTTAGGATAGGAATGGCTCTGTGTTGCCTAATAACGAAATTCCCTACCGAAAATCGAGTTCGCGTAATCAAAGGCGACCAACAGGCAGTGAGAGAATGTTATATGATGGAACTTGTTGAATCCAGGAAGAGATAAGTGAAGAAGGATGTGGATCCTCCGCTCTGCATTCGTCCCCTCCCTTTATAGAAATTAAGGCGGGGCAATTACACTGGAGAGTACAGCGGAGCTCAGAAGGAGATCAATCCAAGAAAAGCCAATATGGGGGAAGATAGAGAAACACAAGCTGAAGCCACAATCTCAATCCCAGTACACGATAAAGATCCCGACCGAGTCTTGAAAATAGGTTCTCGGCTGGGCCTAAAGGTGCAGGGAGATTTAATCTTGTTTTTAAAGGCAAATTTAGATGTTTTCGCTTGGACATATTCCGATATGTGCGTAATATCAACTGATGTAATTGTGCATAAGTTGAATATTAATCCCAGTTGAACTCCTGTAAAACAAAAAGTACGAAATCAAGGACTTAAATGATCTATAGCCTTAAAATAAGAAGTAGATAGGTTATTCAAGAATAAAATTATACATGAATAGACATATTCCGGTTGGGTTTCCAATCCAGTTCTTGTTAAAAAGTCCAACGGCAAGTGGAGAGTGTGCATAGACTATTCGATCCTTAACACGGCATGTCCCAAAGACATCTTCCCGTTATCTAGAATTGATCAACTTGTTGATGTGACGACGGGGCATGATCTATTATCTTTTATGGATGCATACTCTGGGTACAATTAGATTATGATGCATAAGCCAAATGATGTAACACCCCATGTCCGTTAATGTCACTCACAAAAGGAATACATTAACTTCCATGAAGCATTATAAGTAAACAGAATAGAATATTACAAGACAAATACATAAAGTAGTACTTGAAAATTTTATAACTTTATTATAGAAGAAACAGAAATAAGTTTGGTTACATCCTTCCAAATTACAATACCAAAACCCATGTACACTAGTATCAGTCTTATACCAAAATCCTTCATAATGCATAATTTTAAAACCATTATCCCCAACATAAACTACCACAAGAAGGTAGAGTCAAAGCCAATCAATACTTCAAGAAATTCAAGCAAACAGAATATGAATTAAGCTCCTATGATTCCACCCTGAGCACCTGGTGTGGAGGGGGGAACGAAAAGAAAACGAGGCGGAAACAAGCAAGGTCAGACATAAAGTTTGGTGAGTCCAGTAAATTTCAGTATATAAACAGAAAGTAGTATCATAACATGTAAATGAAGCTGGATGAGAGATTACAGCAACAGGAATAGCAGGTATGCTTAAGTTAAACAGAAGAAACATAATGATATAGACCAAGATATGATTCTTACCTATATCTTATTCTCTGCACTAATACTTAGTATAATAGGATAAGGTGTTACCCTAATGTCTGAAATGAAACAGAAACAGAATAATCTCTACAGAAACAGAATCTTAGTAAATGGGCCTTTACCTCCCCAATAGAGACAGAAGATATAAAAATAGATTACTAATAATGAGCCTTTACCACCCTAACTAATGGTCCTTTACCAACCCAACAGAAAAAGAAGGTACAGAAATAGAATACTAATAATGGGCCTTTACCACCCCAACAGAGATAGAAGGTATACCAACAGAAATAGACAGAAGTAGGTGTACCCTGAATTCTACCCCAAGCGATCGGTTCCCAAATAAATAAATTCCTTATGTCGGCCCCATAGAAGGGTGTATCATTCCCTAAAGTGGCAACCTATAGACACAGACCTATATACAGATGTCACGGTGTCCTACATCCTTATAGCAGACGGGATCCATGCACGCACATGACCCGGTTGTAATGAGCCATTAACACCCCTCGCCATTATCAGAGTGAACCTCTTACAATTAGTTCAGTAAGCGTGCCCCAGACCCCTCCTAGTGTTGGGTCATAGTTTTGATACCAGAAAAGGGTTACTGACTAACATGGGTCCCACACAACAAATGACACAAGTAATTACCCCTCCTAACCTTGTGTCACCAGACTAATAGATTTCAGATTAACTTGCTTATAGATTTCAAATGTAAAAAGTTCAGATTAACTAGTTCTCAGATCAGACATACTGGTTAACCAGTTTTCAGAATAACGGATTAGATATACAGATTAACAGACTTATAGATTGTTTTACCTAACCTTGTATTGGGCCTATAGATTTACGATACGGGTTTATTAGATTCATCCGCCTAGTTGATTAAACCTTATCCACCCATTACGTTTTCGGCATCATATTTATCCTAGATTTACATTAATTAATTACTAATGCACAGAACTCTCACATTAGGTTGGTAGCTTGTGGCTGCTTGATGTGCCAGGCGGTTCCGGGCAGACTTCTGCCACAAGCCAGACCTAACCTCGTGTCTAAGCATCTTTTATCTGTGCCTAGGACTTCTCACATTAGACTAACAGTTTGCGGTTGCTGGTTAAACCGGTTGGGTCCAGGCAAGATTCTACCGCAAACATAGTCTAACCTTGTGTCTGAGCATTCTTATTTTTAGCTAAAGTATTCATTCGCAGATTATGCCAATATTAGACTAATTATGCCAATTCAACAAATTAAACATCTTTACAAGTTATAGCAGACTATTCAAAGTTCTATTAACTCGTTTTGCTCAATTTTAGATTGAGCCTACAGATTTACATACCCCAAATTTACCATATTCTGTTTCAACAGCTTCAGCAGATTAGGCAATTTAACAGATTTAATCATAAAATTAAGCCTAATTTTACATTTCCAAATTATGGTCATAATTCATAATATAACATATGCCCCAAATTTTAATTAAATTTACATAGTACTTAATATTCTCCAAAAACCCAAAATCATGATATACAATATGAATTATGCCAAATTATAGCCTTTAATTTCAGCATATGCCAAAAATCCCCATTTAGGCGTATTCACATTTAATAGTTATCCTATAATAACATAGATCTTTACGCCTAAGTCATATACACAATAATTCTCATTCTTCAAAATCACAGACTATTATATATAGTACGCCCATATCTAGATCTTAAAATACAACATATGTTCTTTTCTCAAATTAGTCGCAAATCAGTCATGTCTAATTATGCATCATTCACTATTTTCCCCAAATTTAGCGTTCGTTTGTCAATCTCTTATGAGATTTGGCTCAGGCTTGTGGTAGCCTGGCTAAAGAATAGAAGGAAGGAAGAGATACAGAATAATTACTATAATATTAATAAGATAGATCTACGCAAAAAAATAGATCTGATAAACAAGAATATGCATAATCCCAAATTCAGATTTATAGCCGTGTCAAAATCATAATTAAATTTCATATCACAAAATAACTGTACTCACCTTGGTTGGATTCTAAAAGAAAAACGGTTGTAGTTGTTCTCTTTTAATCCTATTCAGATTGGATGAAGAAGGAGCTCTAGTTCTAGCTTAGGTTTCAGCAGATTAGCGACGCCATTGATTTATTTTAATATGAATTAGCACATAGTATAGGTGTAATGAAGTTGTGTTGTGAAAACTGTAGCCTTAGGGGTGTTTATATAACATGGGGATCAACGAATCTGGTCAAAACGGGCGTCCAAATGTAGAAAAGTGAACCTGTCCATGGATCTGGAAATGGGGGAAGGTCGACCCCCCGGTTGACCTATGTGACCCAGGTCGACCCCCTGGTCGACGTGCGTCCTGGGCGGGAAATTTCACGCCCAGCCTGGGTGTGTGTTTTGAATTTCGAACTTTTAAATTTTGAATTTGGGCTAGTTTTTATTTTAAATTCTAGAAACTTCTAAGTGCCATAACTTCTTCATACGAAGTCCGATTTACGCAAACTTGGACTCTATCTCAAGAAGAATTCTGAGCCGAGCACAATGGCATGACCTGTTTCCCTTAATTCTTCTTTTAAAAATTAAGTATACTTTTTTTGTTGCTTTATGTTCATAGAAAATACGGGTGTTACATTCTCCCCTCCTTGAAGGATTTCGTCCCCGAAATCTTTAAGTTAAGAAGAATGTGTCCTACCATCTAATCACTCGTCTACTCAACCATCATCCCCAAGCATCCATTGTCCTTATAAAACTTCTAATGTTGTATGAACATATGCAAAAGTGTGTGTATATGTCTCTTATCAAAAGAAAAGATCAGGTGGTCTACTGATTCAGTTGACCTCCTCAATGCGAATTATGTTAGTGCCATGAGTCCAATTATGTATGCAAGAAATCCTATTTGATACACATCATTTCTATATGAGTGCATAACCATTCATCCAAATGCAACATCCATGTGATGAGTCAGTCATTTTGCATCCACAAAAATTGAAAAATGCACACACTTCCATATGCAGTATGAGAGTGTTTTTGAGCCGAACTAGTGCCTAGTGTGTGTATATGCATCCACGACCAACCACTTGCATCCACTTGCAACCATCAAACATAACATGCCTCAAACACATGTTTACGCCCATTAGTTTCTACCTAAAGGTCAAAGACTCGATCAATAGGTTACAGCCGAGTGATAGAAGCAAGTACAATAAAAACAAAAGTTCTGTTCCTATTAGACATCGATTAAGAGAATAAATCTGTCGGTATCAACCCCGAAGACCGAAATCAACATTAGATTGACACTCATAGAATTACTCATATTACACAATGTCAAAACTGGAAATCTACTTCACGCTTCGAGTAAAAACCCTAATCCTTTTCAGAAATATTCAGATACTTATAGACTACTGGTACAGATCATATTATCAAAACTCAGAATGTATGTGTCATAGTCAACATAATGCCCAACACAGATACCCCCAACTTATCACAAACAGATGAGTCGTAACCCTTATTGGGTTTGAGACTATAGAGGATCAGAAACAAGACTAGTATTAAAGTGCAGAGTCTCAAATATAGAATCAAAATGCCAGAATCAAAAAGAGTTTTAACTCAATAATCTGATAAGGAAATTTAAACCTTCTACAGGAATTTTCCTATCTCTATCCTATCCACCAACCACGTGAGCATTCACCTGCCCTTCTGAAATAGGTCCTGTCCTCTGCCCTTGCCCTCGTTTGTTCAGGTAGTCACTAGTGAAGTGTCCCATCTCACCACAATTGAAGCAAGTGCCCTTCCTCTTTCTGCAATCCTTTTTCAGATGAGTAAAGCTTCCACAAGTAAACCACTTTTTCTCCTTTTTATCTTCAGACTTTTCGTCCTTCTTTTGTGCTTCCTTCTTGGGACGCGCTTTCTTATTCTGTGGTTCTTCAAGCTTTTCCTTTTTTTCTCTCTTTTGGCTTCCTCTTCATGCATCAATGCCATGTCAACCAATTTCTCGAAGGTATCCCCAATAGGAATGTGTGTCATAGCCAACCCATGTAGCCGCTCATTCAAACCTTTAACGAATCATGGGGCCTTCTTTTCAGGTGTGTTCACCAAGTCTAAGCCAAATCTCGCCAACTGATTGAACTTGCTAACGTACTCTTTTACTGATAAATTCCCCTGCTTCAACGCCAAGAATCTCTCTGTGTATAAATTCTCTTCTGCTCGTGAGAGAAATTTCATCTCGAACTTATGCCTGAAATCCATCCTTGTCTCCATTAGACGCTCTCTATTCGTGACCTCCCACCAAAACGAGGCATCGTCTTTCATTAACCAAGCAGCTAATTGGACCTTCCTTCCACCTTCTATCTTGAAGATACCCAAAAAAATTCCACATCCTTAAGCCAATTTCTAGCTTCAACAAACATCTCTGTCCCGTGAAAAGGTTTCCTACCCATTTCCCGAAAGTCCTTACATATCTTCGAAAAAGTATCAACGCGGGTAGGGGGAGGGTGAGGAGAAGGAGCGGGTGCAGCTGGGGGAGGAGGAACGGTTGTTGGGTCTACAGCGGTGGCCCTAGCCTCCAGATACCTTTTGAACCAGGTTGGGATCGGTATGCCCTTATGTATCTCGGGTACCCCAGATATGCTAAAAAGAAAAAGGAAGAGATTCAAAATGGGGAATCGAAAGACAGATATAAGGCTTTTGGGGATTATGTTTTACAGAGTAAACTTTACTTTTGAAAGTACTTATTTTTTTCTAAAAAATCTTTTTAAAATAGTTTTCAAAAAGTTTTTATCAAATCTGGTAACCTTCAGCTCAGATACCAAGTGTAACACCCCATGTTTGTTAGTGTCACTCACAAAGGGAATGCATTAACTTCCATGAAGCATTATAAGTAAACAGAATAGAATATTACAAGATAGATACATAAAGTAATACTTGAAAATTTCATAACTTATTACAGCAGAAACAGAAATAAGTTTGGTTACATCCTTCAAAAGTACAATAACAAAACCAAGTACACTAGTATCAGTCTTATACCAAAATCCTTTAGAATGTATAATTTTGAAACCATAATCCCCAACATAAACTGCCATAAGAAGGTAGAGTCAAAGACAAGCAATACTTCAAGTAGAGAGAATACGAATCAAGCTCCTATGTTTCCACCCTGAGCACTTTGGGGGGGTGGAACGGAAAGAAAAAGAGGCGAAAACAAACGAGGTCAGGCATAAAGTCTGGTAAGTCCAATAACTTTCAGCATATAAATAGATAGTAGTATCATGACATGTAAACAAAGCTGGATGAGAGATTACAGCAACAGGAATAGCAGGTATGCTTAAGTTAAATAGAAGAAACAGAATGATATAGACCAAGATATGCTTCTTACCTATATTTTACTTCTCTACAATAATACTTAGTATAACAGGATTAGGTGTTACCCTAATGTCTAAACTAAAATAGAATAATCTCTACAGAAACAGAATATTAGTAAATGGGCCTTTACCACCCCGACAGAGACAGAAGGTACAGAAATAGAATACTAATAATGGGCCTTTACCGACCTAACTAATGGGCCTTTATCACCCCAACTAATGGGCCTTTACCACCCTAACAGAGAAAGAAGGGACATAAATAGAATACTAATAATGGGCCTTTACCACCACAACTAATGGGCCTTTACCACCCCAACAGAGACAGAAGGTATACCAATAGAAACAAATAGAACTAGGTGTACCCTAAATTCTACCCCAAGAGATCAGCTCCCTAAGACATAAATACCCTGTGCCGGACCAACAGAAGGGTATATCATTCCCTAAAGTGGCAACCTATAGACACAGACCTATTTACAAATGTCATGGTGTCTTACGTCCTCAGAGCAGACCGGATCCATGCACGCACATGATCCGGTTGGAATGCACCATCAACACCCCTCGCCAATATCAGAGTGAACCACTTACAATTAGTTCAGTAAGCATGCCCCGGACACCTTCTAGTGTTGGGTCATAGTTTTGATAAAAAGGGTTACTGAATAATACGGGTCCCACACAATAGATGATGCAAGTAATTACTTCTCCTAACCTTGTGTCCCCAGACTAGCAGATTTCAGATTAACTTGCTTACAGATTTCAGATGGACAAATTTTAGATTAACTAGTTCTTAGATCAGACATACAGGTTAACAAGTTTTTAGACTAATGGATCAGATATGCAGATTAACAGACTTACAGTTTGTTTAACCTAACGTTGTATTGGGCCTAAGATTTATGAAATGGGTTTACTAGATTCATCCACCCAGTTGATTAAACCTTATCCACCCAACACATTTTAGGCATCATATTTATACTAGATTTGCTTTAATTAATTACTAATGCACGAACCTCTCACATTAGATCGGTATCTTGTGGCCGCTGGATGTGCCGGACAGTTCCGGACATGCTTCTACCACAAGCCAGATCTAACCTTGTGTCTAAGCATCTTTAAGCTATGCCTACGACCTCTCACATTAGAACAGTTTGCGGTTGCTGGTTAAGCCGGTTGGGTCCGGGAACGCTTTTACTGCAAACAAAGTCTAACCTCGTGCTTTTACTGCAAACAAAGTCTAACCTCGTGTCTCAACATTCTTATTTTTAGCTAAAGTATTCATTCACAAATTATGCCAATATTAGACTAATTATGCCAATTCAGCAAATTTAACTTCTTTATAAGTTACAGCAGATTATTCAAAGTTCTATTAACTCGTTTTGCAAAATTTTAGATCGAGGAAGGCTTTTACTGCAAACAAAGTCTAACCTCGTGCTTTTACTGCAAACAAAGTCTAACCGCGTGTCTCAACATTCTTATTTTTAGCTGAAGTATTCATTCACAAATTATGCCAATATTAGACTAGTTATGCCAATTCAGCAAATTTAACTTCTTTATAAGTTACAGAAGATTATTCAAAGTTCTATTAACTCGTTTTGCAAAGTTTTAGATCGAGCCTACAGATTTACGTACCCCAAATTTACAATATTCGGTTTTAACAGTTTCAGCAGATTAGACATTTTAACAGATTTAATCATAAAATTAATCCTAATTTTACATTCCCAAATTATGGTCATAATTCATAATATAACATATGCCCCAAATTTTAGTTAAATTTACATAGTACATAATATTCTCCAAAAACCCCAAATTATGATATACAATACGAATTATGCCAAATTATAGCCTTTGATTTCAGCGTATGCCAAATATCCAAAAATCCTCATTTAGGCATATTCACATTTAATAGTTATCCTATTATAATATATATCTTTACTCCTAAGTCGTATACACAATAATTCTCCTTCTTCCAAATCACAGACTATTATATATAGTATGCCCAGATCTAGATCTTAAATTACAACATATGTTCTTTTCTCAAATCTGTCACAAATCAGTCATATCTAATTACGCATCATTCACTATTTTTCCCAAATTTAGCGTTCGTGCGTCAATCTCTTATGAGATTTGGCTCAGGCTCGTGTTAGCATGGCTATAGAATAGAAGGAAGGAAGAGATACATAATAGTTACTATAATATTAAAAAGATAGATCTACACAGAAAAAAAGATTTGATAAACAAGAAAATGCATAATTCGAAATTCAGATTTATAGCCATGTCAAGATCATAATTAAATTTCATATCTAAAAATAACTGTACTCATCTTGGTTGGATTCTAAATGAAAAAGGGTTGTAGTTGTTCTCTTTTAATCCTTTTCAGATAGGAAGAAGAAGGCGCAATAATTCTAGCTTAGGATTCAGCAGAGTAGCGACGCCATTGATTTATTTTAATATGAATTAGGGAAGAGTATAGGCGTAATGAAGTTGTTAGAGAAAACTGTAGCCTTAGGAGTGTTTATGTAGCATGGGGATCAACGAATCTTGTCGGAACGGGCGTCCAAATACAGAAAAACGAAAATGTCCATGGATCTGGAAATAAGGGGGAGGTCGACCCCCTGTTCGACCTATGTGACCCAAGTCGAACCCAGGTCTACCCCCAGGTCGAACTGGATCTTGGGCGGGAAATTTCCCTCCTAGCCCGGGTGTGTGTTTTGAATTTCAAACTTTTAATCTTTGAATTCAGGCAGGTTTATATTTTAAATTCCTGAAACTTCTAAGTGACATAACTTCTTCATACGAAGTCCGATTTACGCAAACTCCGACTCTATCTCAAGCAGAATTCCAAGCTGAATGCAATGGTACAACCCGTTTCCCTTAATTCTTAATTTAAAAATTAAGTATACTTTGTTTTGTTACTTTATATTCAAAGAAAATACGGGGTGTTACGTTTAAATGGAAACAATATAATCTCTACAAAAATAGAATGTTAGTAAATGGGCCTTTACCACCCCAACAAAGACAGATGATACAGAAACAGAATACTAATAATGGGTCTTTACCACCCCAACTAATGGGCCTTTACCACCCCAACATAGACAGAAGGTACAGAAATAGAATAATAATAATGGGGCTTTTCCATCCCAACTAATGTGCCTTTACCACCCCAACAGACAAAGAAGGTATACCAAAAGAAACAGACAGAACTAGGCATACCCTAAATTCTACCCCGAGCGATCGGCTCCCTAATACATAAATACCCTTTGCCGGCCCCACGGAAGGGTGTATCATTCCCTAAAGTGGAAACCTATAGACAAAGACCTATTTACATATGTCACGGTGTCTTACATCCTCAGAGCAGACCGGATCCATGCACACACATTACCCAGTTGGAATGCGCGATCAACACCCCTCGCCATTATCAGAGTGGACCTCTTACAATTAGTTCAGTAAGTGTGCCCCGGATCCCTCCTAGTGTTGGGTCATAGTTTTTATACCGGAAAAGGGTTACTGACTAATATGGGTCCCACACAACAGATGACACAAGTATTTACTTCTCCTAACCTTATGTCCCCAGACTAATAGATTTCAAATTAACCTGCTTACAGATTTCAGATGTACAAAGTTCAGTTTAACTTGTTCTCAGATCAGACATACAGGTTAACACCTTTTTAGACTAACGGATCAGATATACAGATTAATAGACTTACAAATTGTTTTACCTAACCTTGTATTGGGCCTATAGATTTACGAAATGGGTTTATTAGATTCATCTGCCCAGTTGATTAAACCTTGTCCACCCAACATGTTTTAGGCATCATATTTATCCTAAATTTGCATTAATCAATTACTAATGCACAGACCTCTCACATTAGGTCGGTAGCTTTTGGCCGCTGGATGTGCCGAGCAGTTTCATGCAGACTTCTGCCACAAGCTAGACCTAACCTTGTGTCTAAGCATCTTTTAGCTATGCCTACGACCTCTCACATTAGGCTGATAGTTTGTGGTTGCTGGTTAAGCCGGTTGGGTCCGGACAGGCTTCTACCGCAAATAGAGTCTAACCTCGTATCTCAGCATTCTTATTTTTAGCTAAAGTATTCATTTATAGATTATGTCAGTATTAGACTAATTATGCCAATTCAACCAATTTAACTTCTTTAAATGTTACAGCAGATTATTCAAAGTTATATTAACTCGTTTTACTCAATTTTAGATTGACCCTACAGATTTGCGTACCCCAAATTTACCGTATTCAGTTTCAACAATTTTAACACATTAGGCAATTTAACAAATTTAATCATAAAATTAAGCCTAATTTTACATGACCAAATTATGGTCATAATTCATAATATAACATATGTTCCAAATTTTTGTTAAATTTACGTAGTACAGAATATTCTCCAAAAACCCTAAATCATGATATATAATACAAATTATGCCAAATTATAGCCTTTGATTTCAGCGCATGCCAAATATACAAAAATCCCCATTTAGGCGTATTCACATTTAATAGTTATCATATTATAATATAGATCTTTATGCCTAAGCCATATACACAATAATTCTCCTTCTTCCAAATCACAAACTATTATATATAATATGCCCAGATCAAGATCTTAAATTACAACATATGTTCTTTTCTAAATCAGTCACATATTAGTCATGTCTAATTATGCATCATTCACTATTTTCCCCAAATTTAGCATTCGTGCGTCAATCTCTTATGAGATTTGGCTCAGGATCGTGGTAGCCTGGCTATAGAACAGAAGGAAGGAAGAGATACAAAATAGTTACTATAATATTAATTAGATAGATCTACATAGATAAACAGATCTGTTAAACAAGAATATGCATAATCCCAAATTCAGATTTATAGCCATGTCAAGATTATAACTAAATTTCATATCTAAAAATAACTGTACTCACCTTGGTTGGATTCTAAAAGAAAAAGGGTTGTAGTTGTTCTCTTTTAGTCCTATTTCGATTGGAAGAAGAAGGAGCACTAGTACTAGTTTAGGTTTCATCAGAGTAGCGACGCCATTGATTTATTTTAATATGAATTAGGGCAGAGTAAATGAAGTTGTGTAGAGAAAACTGTAACCTTAGGGGTGTTTATATAGCATGGGGATCAATGAATTTGGTCAGAATGGGCATCCAAATACAGAAAAACGAACCAGTCCTCAGATCTAGAAAAAGGGGGGAGGTCGACCCCTGGTCGACCTATGTGAACCAGGTCGAACTATGTGACCTAGGTCGACCTCTTGGTCGTCCTGGGTCCTGGGTGGGAAATTTCACGCCCAGCCCGGGTGTGTGTTTTGAATTTCGACTTTTAAATTTTGAGTTCGGGCTGGTTTTTATTTTAAATTCCTGAAAGTTCTAAGTGCCATAACTTCTTCATACGAAGTCCGATATACGCAAACTCGAATTCTATCTCAAACAGAATTCCAAGCAGAATGCAACGGCGCAACCCGTTTCCCTTAATTCTTCCTTTAAAAATTATGTATACTTTGTTTTGTTACTTTTATGTTCACAGAAAATACGTGGTGTTACATTCTCCCCTCCTTAAAGGATTTCATCTCGAAATCTTTATGTTAAGAACAATGTGTCCTACCATCCAATCACTCATCTACTGAACCATCATCCACAAGCATCCATTGTCCTTAGGAAACTTCTAATGTTGTATGAACATATGCAAAAGTGTGTGTATTTGTCTCTTATCTAACGAAAAGATCAGGCGGTCTACTGATTCAGTTGACCTCCTCAATGCGAATTATGTTAGTGCCATGCGTTCAATTATGTATGCAAGAAATCCTATTTGATACACGTCATTTCTATATGAGTGCATAACCATTCATTCATGTGCAACATCCATGTGATGAGTCAATCATTTTGCATCCACAAAAATTGAAAAAAATGCACACACATCCATATGCAGTATGGGAGTGTTTTTGAGCCGATCTAGTGCCTACTGCGTGTATATGCATCCACGAGCAACCACTAGCAACCACTTGCATCAACTTGCAACCATCAAACATAACATGTCTCAAACATATGTCTCAAAATACATATATCATTCTTTTGATTCTTTGTTTCGAGTTCCTTCCTCTTTCCCTTTTGAATCTCTTCCTTCGCATGTAGATGTTTTTTCTAAGATGTGTAAGGACTTTCGTGCGGAAAACCGCTTCGTGGGACTGAGACGTTTGTCAAGGCTAGAAGTTAGCTCAACAAAGTGGAGGACTTGCTGGCACCTTTAAGATAGACGATGGGAGGAATGTTCAACCAGGTGCTTGGTTAAAGAGGGTTAACTTGGAAATCCTAGTGGGGACCAAGCATATGTGGAAAGCTTGTGCCAATTGTGGGGACCCTTTTCAACCAGTAACCTATTTAGTATCTAAGTGAGCTCAATCTAGATCGATGATGGGACACGCTTACTGGGTTTGATTGTAGGAGGTCAAAACGGGTTAGCGGTTGCAACGCAAGTCCAATGGGGTCATGTGCGTGTGTGGGTCGGGCTGGTAAGTAAGACGTTGTTGCATCATGTAGGTATAAGTAGTGCATCTTTAGTGTTATCGGGTTACCACTTTGGTGAGTGATACACCCCACTGTAGGAACAACACCGTTATCTACGAGAGAACATAGGTTTCATAACAGATAGAGGCTTGTACTGCTATAAAGTAACGTTGTTCGGACTAAAAAATGCAGAAGCGACATACCTATAGCTTGAGAATTCCATGTTCAAATCCGAAATCGAAAATACAATGGAAGCCTACGTGGATGATACGCGGGTAAAGTCCATGAAAGCTGAGGACCATCCTGAAAACTTGGTTGAAATGTTTCATATCCTTTGAAAGAATGTAATGGAGCTGAATCCACTTAAGTGTCTATTTGGAGTTGCGTCAGGAAAGTTTCTTGGATTCATACTCAACGACAGAGGCATAGAAATGAATCCTTCTCAAGTCACAGCCTTATAGGAAATGCATGCTACGAGCTTGAAGAAAGAGCTTTTAAGCCTGAATGGGAAAGTAGTAACACTTAACCGATTCATTTTTAAGGCAATGGATCGGTGCATTCCACTCTTCGATGCCTTAAAGAAAGGGAAGAAAGATTCCCAATAAACTCCTAAATGTCAAACATTTTTCGAAGAATTGATTAAGCATATGGAGTCTCCACTGATGCCCTCTAAACTCAAAGATACATAGGAGCAATTCCTATATTTGGCTGTCTTATCACATGGCTTAAGCGCCACGCTTGTTTGGAAGGATGCCAAGGTCCAATGCCCAGTTTACTACATCGGTAAAAGGCTCACTGGGGCAGAACTAAACTATTTGAAGTTGGAAAAACTTACGTGTTGACTTCTCATCGCCTCAAAAAAGCTAAGGCCGTACTTCCAATCCCATTCTATAAAGGTTCTCACCGATCAATTTCTAAGACAAGTTATCTTTCGACCAGAAACTTCGGGGAGGTTATTGACGTGGAACATCGAGCTCAGTCAATAGGACATCACTTATCACCCTCGAAGAGCTGTTAATAGGCATGCTTTAGCGGAATTTATTGCTGAGTTCATGGATAGGGGAGAAGAAATGGAGGAACAAACGGAGATAGTGGCTAGTTGGAAGTTGTACATCGATGGATCCAGAAATGATTACTGTTTAGGGGCCGGAATTGTCTTAGAAACTCCAGATGGCCATTCTCTATGCTATGCCTCAAGATTCGAATTCCCATCGACCAATAATGAGGCAGAATATGAAGCACTAATCGCAGGGTTAAAATTAGCAAAAGAAATGAATCTGAAAACCAGGCAAATCCTTAGTAACTTGCAGCTGGTAGTATGTTAAATCCTAAAGGAATTCCAAACAAAACTTGGAAACCTTCTAGTCTATCTTACCAAAGCTTTAGAACTTCTCAACAACCTTGACTAATGCACTATATCTCACATTCCCAAGGAGGAAAATTCTAAAGCAGGCTCGCTCGCTAAGTATGCTAATTCCTCAAATGCAGATTTGCTGGGATTTATTCCTATTGAAGTCCTATCAACTCCCGCTATTGAAGAAGTAGATATTGACTAGATTATGGAGACTTCCAAAGACATCTGTCCTGGATGACTTCGATTAAGGAGAATATCCTCAATGGAACACTTCCAGAAGAGCCGAAAAAGCAAAGGAAGATATTGTGCAAAGCTATATTATACCTTATCCAGGAAGGGAGGTTGTATAGGTGAGGGTTCTCCATGCTGCTGCTACAACGTGTAACCGAAGAGGAGTGCAGAGCAATCTTGGCAGAATTACATTAGGAAGAATGCGGAGGTCACATAGGCGGTCAAATACTTGCCAAGAAAATTCTGCGATATGGTTAATTTTTGCCTGACGTGAATCTGGATGCAAAGACCTATGTCAAGAAATGTGATTGATGCCAAAGAGTTGCGAAGAATCCAAGAGCATCTCCTATAGAATTGACTCAAATGGTTTGCCCATGGCCATTAGCCGTCCGGGGCATAGATTTAACTAGAGCACTGCCTACAGCAAAGTCAAGCATGAAATATGCAATCGTGGCGGTCGGCTAGTTCACTAAATTGGCCGAAGCTGGACCATTTGCAACTATTACCTCAAGGAAGGTGTTCAACTTTGTCTTAAACAACATTATTTACCGATTTGGGGTCCCTCGGAAAATAATCATCGACAATGGAACTCGATTCGAGAGTCGTGATTTCCAAGATTTCTATGCTAAATATGGGATTATAAAAAGTTTTGCAGCCGTCGCTCATTCATAAGCCTACGGGCAAGTCAAAGCAATCAACAAAATTTTGAAGTCAACCATCAAGAAGCGTCTTGAAAAAGCTAAAGGTGGTTGGATAGACGAGCTTCCTCTTGTACTATGGGCATATCATACAACTCACGAAACTACGACTGGGCACACTCCGTTTTCACTTGCATTTGGATTCGAGGCTATGATTCCGATGGAGCTGGAAGTTCCTGTTCATCGAAGAATCCACTTTAACCAAGAAGAGAATGATAAGCTGCAACTCGAAGTGCTTGACCTACTCAAAGAAAAAAAGGAAAGAGGTAGAACTCAGAATAGTAGCATATCAGAGAAGAATAGCCAGCAAATTTAATGCCAAAGTAAAACGGAGAACCTTCCAAGTTAGGGATCTTGCTCTAAAAAGAATTATGACCAGAACTAGAGTGTTTGGACCCAACTGGGAAGGGTCATATATGACAAGCCAAATATTCTCAGATGGCACATTCGAGTTAAAAACGACGGATGGCATCCCACTTCCGAGAGGGAATAACATACATCTTTGCCACTACTTTTTTAACAGTTCTTTCATTTTATAAGTTGTAAACATCATGCATTTTAAATACCATGCAACGTTGATAAAGGCTTTGTACATATTAATGAAAGAAATTTCTTTACTTGCCTAAATCGTACATTTGGAAACTCTTATTTACAAGTGGCTTAAATTCGATTTTGATTGCAGGTCCCCTAAAAGAACGTCGACGCATCTATGACCTAATGAAGCTTGGTGACCATTACAACATGTCTTGATATGAATAGCTCAAATGCCCACTGCTCAATACTCGAAACATCATTCACAAAAAATACGAAGGTATGGAACATAACATTGCGAATAAGGGACAATAGGAATTAAATAGTCAAATGATGCGGTGTTCAAACTACAAATGATGTTACGAGTTTCACCGAAGGGGCACTTCTTAATTGCAAGGTCCAGGACCCCAGTTATAACAAATCGTGGTGAAACCCGATGAACGAACTAGCGTCCGCCCATTTAAACGATGCGCCTCTACACCAAAGACCTCCCCGAGGGGCACCCAGTTAATCGTCAGTGCCATTATTACATGGCCCTATTACGACAATCACTGGGCCTTTGAACCAAAGACCTCCTCGAGGCCACCTAGTCGATCACTGGTACCATTGATACATGGCCCAACTGAAGAAAACAGTGGGCTTTTAAACCAAAGACCTCCTCAACGGGCACCAGGTAGATTGTCAGTGCATTAATACATGGCTCGATTGCGACAAACCTAGGGATTCAAAAGACCTCTACGTGGGCATCCGACCATAAGCCATATCTTCTAAATTCGGTGAATGACAGACCCAATGACCTTATTGAAGGCGCCCTGCAAATTCTACATGTGGCTGAATCACTTAAGCACAACGAATAACGGGTTTATAAAAGACCGCTATGAAGGCACAAAAACCAAGACCACTCTGGGGGCACCAGTTCAAATCTGACATCCGAATGGCCTGGATTTCCATGCTAGCGAGAAACATGATTAAATATGCTAGAATATAAGACCTCTCAAGCAAGGGCGTAAAAAAAAATCAACCTCACAAAAAGGTGTGAGCTGAATCGACTTGACCGAAAACCTTTGATCATGATCATGTGAAAAAAAAATTAAATGGCAAAAACACATGACCAGAAGATTCAAAATAAAGTCGATCATAAAATGTCATATTCAACCTTGAAAGTTTGTGACAAATTTTGGTATGGGGGCGTTACCACCACATTAAAGAGAATAAATATTGCTCACTTAAGTATACGACAAACTTGTCACTATCTTACATTAAATATTTAACATTTACAAGGATTATTTTAACCAATAAAGTTGAATTCCTTGAAATGACCAAGGCAAACTTGAGAGCTTCAATGCAGTGATAAGCACAAAAGTGGTTAGTCACAAGAAAGAAGTCTTAGGTATCCAATCACAATTAAGGAAATTTAATAAAGTTGGTCAAGAAAATCCAGCTAATAATGATCCGTGGCTACAACTGAAAAACCAATTTACGAAATATGCTATGAGGTCATTATAATACCAAATGTTGCAATAGCAAATGACTTATAGCATAAAATTATTGCTGTAAACATGAAAAGAAAACAGACGTGGAATGTGAAACAAGAATATACAACAAGCTAAAAGTAAAAGCTTAAGTACAGTACGTAGAACATAGTTTCATTTCAGCTACACAAAACCAGATAGCATAATCACAAGTAACAAAGTCATGAATCTAATACAGAAGTTTCAGACATAGAGTAACATAAAGCAGTTAGCGGGGACTGACACCCGCATATACAACCGATCTGAATACAACATATAAAAGAGAGTAATCGAGAAGCAAAATAAGCTGGTACGAAGCACTACTTCTTCTTGTCCCCTGATCTTATAGCTGGTTTCTTAAGAGAAGGAGGAGGAGTCTCTGTCACATCACTTGGATTTTCTTGAGAAGACAGAGTGGTAACTTATGTATTCTGAAAAGCACGATTCTTCTTCTTCTTCTGGCGCTACGTAGATGATGAGGATTTGGCAGCTATCTTTCCTTTACCCTTAATAGCATATTTTGGGCTTCCATATGCTTCTATTACTTTAGGATCATCACTAAGAGTGTAATCGACATCCTCTAAGTCAGAGAATGCACCAATTTTAGAATCATGTGGCTCGGGAACTGTAACGACATGCGAGGATGTGTTACTAAGGGGAGGGGGAGTGATAACAGAAGCAATAGGGATAGTCATCAGCGATAAGTCAGTTATAGCGGCTTCAAGTGTCGTTGCCTAGCCTATAGTGGGAGAAGATAGGGGTGAAATTAAACCTAGATTATGGAAGCAATGAGTATAATAGGAAAGAGACCTAGGCGAATCCAGAATGGATTCTAAGTATGACACGGTATAGTCGATTTCGTCTAGAAGGTTTCCCTAGACATTTCTATGCTCAATTCTCCAGTTGCCTATGTTTTCATCATCACCTTCATTGTCTCCATCATGTTCCTCTATAATGTTCTCTATAACAATGTGCTCCATAGCGCTTACGACTTTTTCTGTTAGAATAACAGGAACATTTACATGAATCTGTGAACTAGTAGCTTCGATATTTATAGAATCGATGGGAGGATCAAGTTCGTTGGACTTTGAACCTTCTCTCCGGAAGTACCGGCCTTATCATTAACCAATAGATCTTTTCCATCAACTAGAGCCTTCTTGGACTTGTCTTCTAAAAGTTCATTGATAATATCGTCTTCGTTATGATCGCTACCATTAATTTCAAGTACTCGTTCCGAAACAAGTGCTAAGGTTGTAGGGATGGTTTCCCCTAAGTAGGGTAAACTCCCACGGCTCATGACACCGAAAACATAAAACCAAAATATGTCAGCATCAGCTTCATCTATAGCCTTTTTATGTGTTTCTTTAGCGGTCCTCTTATCCTTTCCAAGAGATTTAGCCTTAGCCGTCAACATATTATTGGAAGCTTTTAAAGAATTGATGGTTTCTCTAAGCTGGACAGCTTCGCCCCGATATTATTTAGAAAAATATTTTTTCCACGGACAGTGTAGCTTCAGCATTGCTTTTGGCAGATAGAGCTTCCTTTTCCTTTTGTTTGGAAGCTTCAAGTTCCTCTCTGAGTTTCTTATTCTCGGTGTTCTTCCCTCCAGTTCTGTAATTCTTTTGGTAAGAGAGGCGATGGTAGCATCACGGGAATCTAAGACTTCCCCTCACTTAGCTTTATCAATCTCCAAAGCCAAGATCTTAGCAAGATTAATGTCATTACGCTTTTGGAGATCTTCACCAAATTTATTCCATTTACGCAGCTTTTTCTTAGCACCGTTCCTGACCATGCTTATCTTTATGTTGAGATGGCTCTTAGCAGTGTCGAGTTGGGTATGTGTTCTCCTTATTAGATCATCTACTTCATTAGCTATGTCATCAGCATCAGTTGGATTAGCACCACGGTCAAACATAATCCATTTCAAATTCCAACCTAGGAATCATTTAGAGAGAGGAACATTTGCTGGTTTAGGTTCGTAACTAGGCTTATGAATGATTGAGTGGATTTCAACAGAAGGACCAGAGGGCGAAACCGATTGGGGTATAATTGGAAGCTTTTCCAATCAGGGGTGTTTACGTGAGCCACCTTTCCCTTGATCGTATTTCCCTCGTTTCTTCCCTCGACCCTCTTCATCATAAGTATCTTCCCTAAGCCAAGCACGTCTTCTTCTTTCCTCATCTTCTTCCTCACAAATCTTCCGCCTTTGCTCATCAGTCAAGTCCAATTCCGATACGTGTGGAGGTTTGTGAGAAGACTTAGGAGTAAGGGGAGGGTGAGACTGTTTGGAGTGATGCGATGGTCGCGAAGGGTCAGATTGTAACAAATACTTCGGATT
Source organism: Allium sativum (assembly GCA_030737875.1). NCBI lineage: Eukaryota > Viridiplantae > Streptophyta > Magnoliopsida > Asparagales > Amaryllidaceae > Allium > Allium sativum. The sequence continues at coordinate 526,766,482 of CM060913.1, read as the reverse complement.
GTATGCTTTACTTTTCTTCCTAAAATCTGACAATTGCTTCCCATGCATGTCTGAACTTGAAACAAGATAAAGAGCATTTTCAGTACTTAGACTACAAAGTACTGGGGAAAGTTACGAAAGCTGTGAGGGAATTTCTAAAATTATGTGCATGTTAGATATGTTTTCCAAGGCACTACTACTGATGAACCAGTCCTATTAGCCGGTTCTAGAGAGATTCCTAGTGATGCAATGTATTTTCCTGGTCAAGTGATGGCAACATCCATTATTTCGTTTCCCGTATTTTTGGTTTTAGGCTCAAATAATTGGGAAACAGTACCGCCTTGGATAAAATACTTAGCCGAGTTAAGATCACCCAAATTGTCAAATGTACCTACAGAACCTTCTTCTGTTGCATCTTGAACAGAAGGGTCCTCAGTCATCGTCTCGGTATTTGGGTCGATATCTAGTGAGATTTCACCTTCCCTATCATGTGCAGTCACATGTGCAGATTATGAACTGATGCCCCCTCTGTCATCTCTCTCAACCTGTCCAGAATCACATTCTTTAATGGAGGTCAATTTGTGCTTAGGAGATGTTTTACTACTACCAATAGCCTTAGATCATCTCTTCAAAGTGGCTTTCTGAGCAGTGGATTTTTGAGTAACCTCTTTCTTAAAGGCTGGGTTCAATATTAGAGTACGAAAAGGGTCGAGCAACTGATATTTGCAAAGGAGTGGTTCTGTAATTAAGAACCTCCTAGACCTTTCATTTTCATTAACAACCGTCAAGAAGCTAAGCAAATTCTCATCAATAGTATCACATGAGCCAGCAGATCGAATTTCCGAAAGAATAGAAAAGGAATTTAGAACATGAATTCTTAAAATGTGAAAAAAGAATAAAGAATTTTCGAATAAGTGGAATCCTCACCCTTTCCATCCATTTGCCAAAGAAGATATCAGGACATTGAATAAAGAAGTAAAGGTCGACATATCCCTTACTGCTTTCTACCAAATCTGTTATGATTTTGGAATGTTTCGCCTCCATAAAGATGATAAATGGTTTATCCCTCCTTTTAAAAGCATATAATGAAAAGATTTCTTGGAATGAAGGTTCTCGTTGTTTAACCCTCATGAACAGCACATATAAACCTATTAAGATAGCATAGCCGTTGGGATGTAGCTGCATGGAGGCAATAGCCAGGTGTTTTAAAATCATCTGTAGAAAGGGGTGGAAAGGAGGGACAGCTCCAATCGTCAACATATACCGACTAACTACCACATATCCCGGAGGAGGGGAATTAGCAAATTCATTTTGTCCAATGAATCTGGCATTATCCTCTTGGATTCTGAATTGAAGACACAAATTGTTATATGATTGTAAGCTGAGTTTAGTCAGAGTCCTTTCAGGAGGTATCCCCGGATATAGACGTGGGACAAGGAACTCCGGGTTAACTTCAAATTCTAGGGCATTAGCCATCTCAGTGTCTAAAGGTTGACCATAAGTTCCAGCTTGAGTAGATTTGGGTGTTTCTTCGGGTCGTCCACGTGTTTGTTTACGAGTCATTATTGGTATAGGTGCAGTTGTCCTCTTAGAAAAACTACAGAATTTATACGGAAAAAGTGTGTGACTAAATAGTCATCAAAAACGCTACAATACAGACAAACCATTCAAATGTCTGATGGTAGCTAAAAGAAGGATTGCACTTAGATTAATGGTTGGGAAAATTACGAGAATAGTATAAAGTGTGATAAGATGATCAGTGTCCAATACCGATCGGTCAGAATAGCCAAATCCCCAAGAAACTAATACTAACCGATCGGCCCCCAGGAGTGAACAACAGTATGGTTAGTTTCCTAGAAAGTTCATAGCAACCGATCGGTTCTATCTATTGTATATAACGGTGTTGTATATACAATTATATGATTTTTGTTTGATGATAACAACCAAATATATATTATTTTAAATGTGTTTGTTGCCATACTGTTTCATATGTTTATCACAGACTGGAATATAATATTTATATTTAAATAAAAATACGACTGTACAGAAATTCAAATATTCACACAATATTTTATTGAAATATAATATTTTATTTCAATATTTAACAGTACAGATTTACAACACCACTATTTGCTCAACATTGTAAGTCACTGAAATAAAACTCTTTCATATACAATTTCTTTTGTTACACAGCTCATCAGTACATCACTCAGGCTATACATGTAATAACCCGGAAAATGTGAGCCAGTTTAAAATTTTTAAATCAGGTTATTACCAAGAAATTTGAATAGTTAAAATAGCCAATAAAATATAGAATTTGGTTTTGTTAGGACCGTATCGTCAAAACAAAGCTAGATTTATTTTTCTGGAATTTTTCGATTCAGTTTGTGGCCCTGGCAAATTGAAATGTACGTTTAAATTAAATATCGAATGTTTTATATTTTAAAATGAAAAATAACTGACTGTAACAGTCGAAATGGCCAACGAAACATATCCCATTGTGTCCGGAATGGGGGTATTTAGCTAGGGGCGACAGTCGTTGGGTATAAAAAGGAGTCCGTTTGCAAAAACACTATTTAAAACTTCCTATAAAGCTCTGGCCAATAGAAATTTTTCTTTTTTTAAAAAAAACACGAAGAAACCCTAGCCGCCAGCAATCTGGACGACGTAGGGAGCTCGAAACTTCTCGCCCATTTTGCCGCTGCCTCAGTCGATTTCGCCGCCGCCGCCTCAGTCGATTTCGCCGCCGCCGCCTGTTGAAACTTTTGACCGCCTTCGCCTCCTCTACCCATCCGACCAAGCCACGCCTCCATCCATCAACCGTAGATGTCGGAATTCGACCAGAAAGTCGTGCCTTTCAGAGCGCCGCCGCGACCCACAGGAGCCACCGAACCCATCGCCACCACCGCCGATCTGGAGGTGGTTCGTAGCTCTCTGATGCAGCTTGGTCTGATCGAAGCATCGAGGTACGGTTTGGCTTAAAAATCGGGACCTAGTTTCGAAGTTTTAAAAACTTTTCTGATGTAAAATTCTGAAATGAAAATAACACTTCTAAGTGTTGCAAAACTTAGAAAAATAATATCTTTTTCGTTCTTTAACGAAATTTGATGAAACAGGAGATACCGTGACCGCAAGGAGGCTCTCTACATTCTAGACGAAGCCGCGGATTTTTCTGACCTTCCTACGATTTTTAGCACTGCAATAACCAAAGTGAGGAATCTAAACTATTTGTGTGAATGAAATCATGTTGTATAAATTATATAAGCGAAGTGTAAATTATATACGCATTGTATACCTCATGTACATGTGTTGTATAAGTTATATTAGCGATGTATAAATTATACAAGCGTTGAATGAAACATATATGCTTTGAATTGTGATGAAATGCAAGTGAATTATTATATTATATATATACTCCCCTCGTCCACAGACCATGGACGATATTTATTGCTTGTGATTGACGTGATATTATATGGTATGACGAATGGTTGGAAATAATTGTTTGTGGTTGATATTGTGGTAGAAAAATACCTTTGTGGTTGAAAAATACCTTTGTGGTTGAAAAATACCCTCTTGTGGTTGAAACAAAATAGAATAGGATTGTGGAATTGAAAATAAAACATGCCGCCTGCGTGAGAACTAGATGCATGATCCCCATTGTCAAAAACCGCGAGGTTTTAAGGTAGAGCGAGGAGCCGTACTAGGGACGGTCCCGGTTTTAACTACCCTGCCGTTATGCTGCCGAAATTTTCTGAAATATTTATGTGTTAGAATAATTTTCATTCGTTGAAATAAACTACATATGCTATATAGAATATTCATGTGTTGAGTTGCAATTCATTCGTTGAGTTGAAATTAATGTGTTGAATATTATTTGAATTCAAACAAATAGCTTTTGCGATAAAAATCACATTTTTATATATATATACAAACTATATAGAATATTCATGTGTTGAATTGCAATTTGTTCGTCGAGTTGAAATTCATGTGTTGAATGTTATCATCTTTTAAAAATAAAATGAATCGACAATAAAAACTACACCTTTATTGTAAATATGAAGTGTTAAAAATACACACGTGTCGAATAAATCTTTTTGATGATAAAAATATTTCTTTTATCATGTATACGCTTAGTTAAAAATACACACGTGTCGAGTAAATATTTTTGATGATAAAAATATTTCTTTTATCATGTATACGCTTAGTTAAAAATATACACGTGTCGAATAAATATTTTTGATGATAAAAATATTTCTTTTATCATGTATACGCTTAGTTAAAAATACACACGTGTCGAATAAATATTTTTGATGATAAAAATATTTCTTTTATCATGTATACACTTAGTTAAAAATACACACATGTCGAATAAATATTTTTGATGATAAAAATATTTCTTTTACCATGTATATGCTTAGTTAAAAATACTCACGTGTTGAAATAAATAATAGTTTGCTAGAAATATTATTGTTAGCGTTGTTCTGCATATATATACATGTGTTGATCAGGAAAAATGGATTAGCTGTAGAGTAAAGAAATTATTTGCGTGCCCGACAAATATGTAAACCTTGATGAGTTGGCTACGCAATTTTATTTATATATCAACTCCTGTGAATGCCATTGGATGCGGAGTGCTGGTTATTCTGTGTGAAATAATAAACAACGCCATAGGATAGTAACAATTAATTTTGAACTACACTACATGGCATACTTCATGACGATAGGCATACTTCATCATATTCCACATAAGCAATTGGAGCTTGTGTGACGAGGTGGAAGATTTACCATACAAGCAAGAGGCTTGTATGGCGATGACTATATACTACAGGTTGAACTGATGACTGATATGGACTATATAAAATATAACGATAAATTGCTAGATTAATAAAAACCCCACACGGGTCTGGAGTTGACAATAATCACGTCGCTCTAGTTATTAGATATGACACATGGACTATTTAATTCCACACGGAAACGGGGTGACGAGAATTTATTCTTTGGAGTGATTATCAGTACATGCTCCCCCATAAACACAAGAATATATCACTATAAATATGTGAATGCTTTTTAGGATTTATTGGGTACCTAATACGGCCCAATAAATTTCCAAACCCCTCCCCGTACAAAGGAGGTTATGGCGAAATTTTTCGAAATATTAAGGCGTTAGTGAAATATTTGAAGTGAAAACGTAGTTGAAATTATAGAATGAACTATATTTATATATATAAAAATAAATATAATTAAAAGGAATAGAGGCCGTGCAGTTCGTGTTTCGGAATCGTAATTTGAAACGATTAGTACGAGAAATCCGACCATCGGATTTTCCCGAAACCGCAACCGCCGGGTTCGCCTTGGAAATATCTTTCCAACGGCACCAACCTTGTAAAAATCCAACGGTTGGATTTTCCGGAATGTTTAATTCAAATCTGAAGAAAAACAGCGCCAGAATCATTTATATTTAAATATAAATATAAATATAATTAAATTGAATTGAATAACGACGCTGTAGTTCGAATTTTGAAACCGTAACTTCAAACGACTAGTGTGGAAGATCCGACCGTCGGATTCTCACGAAACTGGAACCGTTGGGTTCGCTTTGGGAATATCTTCCCACTGATATAGACTTTGTAGTAATCCGACGGTTAGATTTTCTGATATGTGTAAAACAAATTAAGGGAAAAACAGCGCCAGCGCCACGACACGACCTGAAACGTCGTTTAATTAAATATGGCCATTTTTAAATAAATAAAAATGGCGAAAAATCGTTATAAAATATTATATGCAACATAAATTGCAAATAAACCAATTGGGCTTGAATTGTTTGATATTTGATGGTTGTATGTGTATGACATGAAAATAACACTAAAGAACCGAAAGATGGATGTCGAATTATATAACCATAGAAAGAATCGATTTAAATTCTAATGACGTGAATTATTTGAAAAGGCCGAGCTAACCCTCATTTCAAATAATTTATCGAGCGATTCGAATTGGAAAATGCAAAGACGATTCAAGACCGACGATCTTCGTATCGGTTGGATGGGCGCTACTGAGGTTCCTGACCGGAGTAGCTACCGGAAAGGGGCTGAAGTAGTAGTCGTCCGAACGTATGTGTTGATTGTACGGATATACGAGGAATTGACGCCTCCGATTTCGTTCAGACCCAGAACGGACTTCTAAATGGACTGTGTGTCTGACATCGGATTTTGTTCTATACCGATTGATCTCTGTTAAATATATATTTGTTTGGCGGCGGAGAATTTATTCTTTTGCTTAACGCCCTTCTCTGAGATATACGAGCTCAGGGGTTATATATCGATGGAAATCAATCATATGGAGTGGACTGCCTATGTGGCATGCCAAGATGCTGTGATCAAGGCTTCTGTTGTAAAGCAATGTCTTGTGGAAGTTGAACAAAGCACGGTCTACGTGGCCTAGCTTTGTGTATTTCATAGATTCGCAAGCCTCACAGCCCGGTATGAGTTAAAAACGGGATACGGACTACAGGGAGAGCAGGACGTTTCTTTCTAGCTATGGTGGTGTCAGTGACTTACCAGCCCTGACATATATATCAACTTTTCACCTTTGTGGTTGTTGGAATGCGAGGCGCCTCGATTATAGGTCTGTAAGGACCGGGAAACGCGTGTTCAGGAATAAATAATCCTCAAACGTAAGAGAGAACCGACACTGAAGCATCCAGGGGTTACCCAGAGTGTGTAGTCCTGAGGCATTTGCTAGAGTGTCTCGAAGCGGAGAGGAGCTTGCCCCTTGCCTCGACTCATGACGGAAATCCAATTTCCAATACGAAATAACGGACTCGATTGTAGAACTAGTATGGCGACATAGTAGATGGTAGTTATGCCGTCTATGATTGATATTTATGATGCTATTCATTTTTGAAACATATATGCACTAGTAATAATATCAAATGATTTCGCTTTATACGTATCAAGCATATTTGGCTATTATAAGGTAAAACTCTATCCTCCGGCTTGCGTTGCATTGTGTGATGGGACCTGAGTCTTATAATGGCTTCATTCTTTATAAAAGCATTGCGTTGTTTTAAAAGAATTTACTTTGTTTTAAATGCACTAGCAATCACTGGAGTAACCCGTTCCGCGAAAGTGGCGTGGTCCTATGATTTGCTTATTACTGTTGTTTAAACTATTAAATAGATTCCTCATACCAGTCCCCATGACTGACTCGTTGTTTGTTTCACTTTGAAAACGCGGGTGCCCTTATTTTCATACGCGCAGCCTAGTACATAGGTGACAGGTTGTTTTTGGCTCTGCACTGCTGCATAGAGTGCGTTTTTGGCTCATGGCGAGGCTGACTTCACAGAGACGACTTTGACATTTTCTGCCATTACTGTACTTATATTATGATTCCGCCACGGGCGATGCAGACTGATTTACTTTCCGTATTTCTTATTATATGTATATGTACCGCCTTCGGCGATGTAGACTGATACCCTTATTATGTCTCACTGCATGTATGTATTCCACCTCTGGCGACGATGACTGATCACTTTCCTTTTATTTACTAAGTTATATCCCACGCTATGCTATTCTGATGTTATTACATGTTGTGATTCCGCTGTCATATCCATGTAAATTTATTCTGTTTATTGTTTCTGCTATTATCTGTACTCTACTAAGATGATTAATGTGTTATTTCCCAATGATTATCCTTAATACCGCCCCTCGGATTTTGGGATCGTCACAGTTGGTATCAGAGCTTTGGTTAACCTTAGTTCCGGGATCTAACACATTAAACACCTCGTCAGAATAGAATCAGTAGTGTTCTAATGCGAGTAGCTCATTAGAGATAGGATTAGCAATGTCCTAGAATGAGCTAAGCAGATTAGTAAAACAATTTGATCAGTACATCATCATTATCTTTCCTTGTATTCCCCTGCTTTATCATTTATGAAAATTATCAAATCTGTGAGCTTGACTCTTTTCTTTCTTATACAGTATTCTCTTAGATGGCTACACGAGCAGCAGCAGCCAGAGGAGGCCGTGGAGGCCGAGGAGAGGGAGCAGGAGGACGGGGGAATATCCCCGTAGTTGTGGAAGGCCTTATTGTTCAGCCACCAGCACCTGAGGACTTTGAGCTAGACAAAGTAGCGAAGAGGTACAGGAACCTTGGGGGAAAACCCTTTACTGGCACTGGTACAGTGACCGAGGCTATATCTTTTTTGAAAACCTTTGAGAAAATCTTTGAAGGCATTGGTATGGGAACCAACAACAAAGCACGACTTGGCATTTGGCTCCTTCAAGAGGAAGCAGAATTGTGGTGGGATGCCATTACCTCAGAGGATGCCGCAGGTACTGTCAGAACCTGGGAGCAATTCAAAACTATGTTCAATGAGAAGTTTGTACCTGAACAGGCTCTAGAGAGGATGCGAGAGCAGTTTGCTAATCTCCAGCAAGGAGATCTCTCTATTCAAGATTACCTTAATAAGTTCACCCAGTTGTCGCGCTATGCTCCAGAGCTGATTTTGACCAACAAAGCAAAGAATAAAAGATTCATATTTGGGCTAAAGCGCAAGTATCATGACAGAGCTATGAGCAACATCAAACTCTCCTTTTTAGAATTAGTAGAAATGGCTTGCAATTATGAAGATATGGATGGAAGGCACGCTAGCCAAGACCGCGCCAAAAGCCAAGCTGGAAATAAGCGCAAGGCTTCAACAGATCAACCCGAGTCTAGCATTACCGCGGCCGCTACGCAGAAACCTGCAAAGATCCCCAAAGGAAATTGCTACAACTGCGGGAAGCCAGGACATTTTTCTGATGTATGCAAAGCCCCGAGGAAACCAAAGGCAAATGACTCAACCGAATGCTACAACTGCCATAAGAAGGGGCATTATAGCAGGAATTGTCCTTTGAAGCAGAATGCACAAGTGGCTCATGTGTATGACGGGAAGACCCCGCCAGCTACCACCGATGGATCAGGTAAACCCGACGTCTTGGGAGGTACCCTTACCATTAAAAATATTCCTGTTTCTGTACTTTTTGATACTGGTGCATCACGTAGCTTCATTTCTGGTAACATTGTTCACAAGTTAAAATTGAAACAAGGAAAACTTAAAGAACCAATTAAAGTTCAAAACCCGATAGGAGGTTCGGTTAGTCTCAGTTCGTACTGTAGAGTGCCTATCTCTTACTCATGCTACAAGTTCTCTTTTAAAGTAATTGTCATGGACCTTTCCGAATTCGACATTATTCTAGGGCTTGATTGGTAAACAAAATATAAGGCCGAAGTTAGATGTGCCGAAAGAATCACTAAAATCGAAACGAAGCTTGGACCTATATATATACCATGCCTTGGCTCAGAAATTAATAGAACATAATTTTGGTCTTCTTTAGAAGTTACTCCCCCTTCATTAGAAAAGATACCGGTCGTTAAAAACTATGCGGATGTGTTTGAAGAAGTAGAAAACTTACCGCCGCAAAGAGAGATAGAATTTAGGATAGATCTAATTCCTAACGCCCGACCAGTAGTACATCCAATCAGAAGGATGGCTCCGAAAGAAAAAGAAGAGTTAGGTAGTCAAACCCGAGAATTGCTTTGGAAAGGTCTGATCAGACCGAGCTTTTCAGCATGGGGAGCAGCAGTAGTATTTGTCCCGAAATCAGACGGTACTCTAAGACTTTGCGTTGATTACCGAGATCTCAATAAACAGACACTGAAGAACAAATATCCCTTGCCCCGAATTGATGATCTGTTAGATCAATTAAATGGAGCAAAAGTATTCTCCAGAATGGACCTGGCTACAGGTTTCCACCAATTACGTATAGCTGAAGACTGTGTTCCTTTGACAGCCTTCAAGGGTCCCGATTTATTCTACGAATGGTTAGTAATGTCGTTCGGCTTGTGTAACGCTCCGGCATAATTCGTCCATCTTATGAACAGAGTGTTCCGAGGTGTATTGAACAAATTTGTTCTAGTCTTCATCGATGACATTTTAATCTACTCTAAGTCCGAAGACGAGCATGCAAAACATTTAGAACAAGTGTTGAAAATTCTAAGGAGAAATGTATTGAAAGCTAAATTTTCTAAATGTGTCTTCTGGCAGAATGAAGTTAAATTCCTAGGCCATGTCGTATCAAAAGAAGGAATTGCTGTAGATCCAAGCAAAATTACAGCGATTCAGAACTGGAAACAACCTACTACCCCCACAGAAGTTCGAAGTTTCCTTGGATTGGCTAGCTACTATCGGAAATTCGTTCAGGATTTTTCAAAGATATCTGGTGTATTGACAAAGCTTACCAAGAAGCACGAGAAATTCAAATGGACTCCCGAATGTGAAGAAGCTTTCCAGGAGCTGAAACTGAAGTTGACAACCGCTCCAGTATTGACAATTATAGAAGGCAACCAAGACTTGACTGTATGGACAGATGCTTCTATTAGAGGGTTAAGCGCAGTGCTAATGCAAAAAGGCCAAGTGATCGCTTATGCTAGCCGTCAATTAAAGCCGCATGAAAGGAACTATGCAACCCATGATCTTGAGTTATTAGCTATCGTGTTTGCTTTAAGAATCTGGAGGCATTATTTACTGGGCGAGATGTTCGAATTGTTCACCGATCATCAATCCTCGAAATATCTATTCACTCAGAAAGATCTAAATTTGAGACAACAGCGTTGGTTAGAATTCCTTGCAGCATATGATTTTGAAATTCTATACACTGCAGGGAAAGCCAATGTTGTAGCGGATGCGCTTAGCAGAAAGAATGAAATCATCGCCAGTTTTGTCATCACGTCTTCATTGATAGACAGGATCTCGACCCTTCAGAAAGACGATGAATTTATTTAAAGAGTCAGTCAGAGAGTCAAAGGAGGTGAATCCACAAGTTTCCGACTTGATGACAAAGAAGTTCTTAGATTAAAGGCAGAATTTGCATCCCAAACCTTCCAGTGCTTTGAAGAGAAATACTTGATGAGTGCCACAAGTCCAAATTAAGCATCCATCCCGGTGTGAGCAAAATGTATAACGATATCAAACGCACATTCTGGTGGAGAGCGATGAAAAGAGATATCTCATTATATGTTAGCAGATGCCCCACTTGTCAACTAGTCAAGAGTGATCAGCAGAAATTGGCTGGATTATTACAACCCTTAGAAATTCCAGGATGGAAGTGGGAGCAAATTTCGATGGATTTCATCGACGGATTGCCTCGAACTAGAAAAGGAAACGACAGTATATGGGTAATCATAGATCGCTTCACGAAGACTGCCCATTTCATACCTGTCCGATCCAACACAACGGCTCAAAGTCTGGCACAGATTTACTTCAAAGAAATAGTTAAACTTCATGGAGTGCCACTTAGTATAGTCAGTGATAGAGATCCCCTGTTTACTAGCAAACTCTGGGAAGCATTCCAGACAGAATTGGGAACCAAATTGAATCTAAGCACCGCTTATCACCCTCAGACAGATGGCCAAACCGAGCGGGTGAATAGAATTTTAGAAGATCTACTACGGGCTTGCGTTATTGATTTTGGAGGCTCATGGGAAGATCACTTACATTTCGCCGAATTCTCTTACAACAATAGCTATCAAGCAAGTTTGGGTATGTCTCCATTTGAAGCATTATATGGTAGACCGTGCAGATCTCCCGCATGTTGGGTAGAACCTGGCAACAGACTTGTGTTAGGGCCCGATATGATTCGAGAAGCATCGGATAAAGTCGATTTCATTAAGAAGCGATTGAAAACCGCGCAGAGCCGACAGAAAAGTTATGCTAATGCGAGAAGAAGGGATATATCGTTTGTCGTTGGCGATTATGTTTATTTAAGAGTTTCTACAATGCGAGGAGTAATCAGATTTGGCAGGACTGGGAAGTTGGCACTGAGATTTATTGGTCCCTTTCCTATACTTGAACGGATTGGAACTCTTGCATATAGGGTTTCATTACCTAATTGGTTGCCTGGTATACATGATGTGTTCCACGTGTCACAACTCAGAAAACATGTTCATGATCCAGATCTTGTTGTGGAAGAAGCAGCGCAACATGATATTGACATAACTCCAGAATTAGCACTCAGAAGAGAGCCATTAAAGATAGTTGGCAAAGAAACTAGAGAGCTAAAGAGGAAAAAGATTCATTTAGTCAAAGTGCAATTGAGTAGTGATCCTAGAGACTGTACTTGGGAGACTGAGGAAAGCATTAAACAAGCCTATCCCAAATGCAGAGTGGACATCTCTGACTAACTCCGGTGCAAGGTACCCTTACAATACTTTGCATTTACATTTTGTTTCCTACTTAGCTGTTATTTCCTTTTCGAGGACGAAAAGTTTTAAGTGGGGGAGATTGTAATAACCCGGAAAATGTGAGCCAGTTTAAAATTTTTAAATCAGGTTATTACCAAGAAATTTGAATAGTTAAAATAGCCTAGTTCAATAAAATATAGAATTTGGTATGGTATAGCAGTTTGAAATTTTGAATACAAACTTTGTCTGACTGTATCGGGTGGAAAATATAACGGATTTTGACGAAACTGAAAATATTTAAATATGTTTATCAATACCTTTCTAACGAATCTGAAAAATCGAAATTTCATAACGGAAATCAAAAGTTATGGCCAAATGAATTTTCAGAAAGGTCGCTATATAGTATATATAGCCCTTGAAAATTAATATTTTGCATACGACCTCGGAATTCGACGAAACCACTTTTGTTGGGTCCGGGAGGTCAAATTATTGCTAAGTTTCAAATTTCATAACTTTTGAAGCTAGTATGTGAGCGGGGCAAAAGAAAATGTGATTGGTCAAATTCTGTTAAAATGCGTCGACCTAAAAATGGCCGTTTTTCAAACGAGCTTAGAATTCGACAAAACTAGTTTTGTTAGGACTGTATCGTCAAAACAAAGCTAGATTTATTTTTCTGGAATTTTTCGATTCAGTTTGTGGCCCTGGCAAATTGAAATGTACGTTTAAATTAAATATTGAATGTTTTATATTTTAAAATGAAAAATAACTGACTGTAACAGTCAAAATGGCCAACGAAACATATCCCATTGTGTTTGGAATGGGGGTATTTAGCTAGGGGCGACAGTCGTTGGGTTTAAAAAGGAGTCCGTTTGCAAAAACACTATTTAAAACTTCCTATAAAGCTCTGGCCAATAGAAATTTTTCTTTTAAAAAAAACACGAAGAAACCCTAGCCGCCAGCAATCTGGACGACGTAGGGAGCTCGAAACTTCTCGCCCATTTTGCCTCCGCCTCAGTCGATTTTGCCGCCGCCGCCTGTTGAAGCTTCTGACCGCCTTTGCCTCCTCTACCCATCCGACCAAGCCACGCCTCCATCCATCAACCGTAGACGTCGGAATTCGACCAGAAAGTCGTGCCTTTCAGAGCGCCGCCGCGACCCACAGGAGCCACCGAACCCATCGCCACCACCGCCGATCTGGAGATGGTTCGTAGCTCTCTGACGCAGCGTGGTCTGATCGAAGCATCGAGGTACGGTTTGGCTTAAAAATCGGGACCTAGTTTCGAAGTTTTAAAAACTTTTCTGATGTAAAATTCTGAAATGAAAATAACACTTTTAAGTGTTGCAAAACTTTGAAAAATAATATCTTTTTCATTCTTTAACGAAATTTGATGAAACAGGAGACACCGTGACCGCAAGGAGGCTCTCTACATTCTAGAAGAAGCCGCGGATTTTTCTGACCTTTCTACGATTTTTAGCACTACAATAACCAGAGTGAGGAATCTAAACTATTTGTGTGAATGAAATCGTGTTGTATAAATTATATAAGCGAAGTGTAAATTATATACGCATTGTATACCTCATGTACATGTGTTGCATAAGTTATATTAGCGATGTATGAATTATACAAGCGTTGAATGAAAAATATATGCTTTGAATTGTGATGAAATGCAAGTGAATTATTATATTATATATATATATATATATGTATATATATATATATATATATACACTCCCCTCGTCCACAGACCATGGACGATATTTATTGCTTGTGATTGACGTGATATTATATGGTATGACGAATGGCTGGAAATAATTGTTAGTGGTTGATATTGTGGTTGAAAAATACCTTTGTGGTTGAAAAATACCCTCTTGTGGTTGAAACAAAATAGAATAGGATTGTGGAATTGAAAATAAAACATGCCGCCTGCGTGCGAACTAGATGCATGATCCCCATTGTCAAAAACCGCGAGGTTTTAAGGTAGAGCGAGGAGCCGTACTAGGGACGGTCGCGGTTTTAACTACCCTGCCGTTATGCTGCCGAAATTTTCTGAAATATTTATGTGTTAGAATAATTTTCATTCGTTGAAATAAACTACATATGCTATATAGAATATTCATGTGTTGAGTTGCAATTCAGTCGTTGAGTTGAAATTCATGTGTTGAATATTATTTGAATTCAAACAAATAGTTTTTCCGATAAAAATCACATTTATATATATATATATATATATATATATATATACAAACTATATAGAATATTCATGTGTTGAATTGCAATTTGTTCGTCGAGTTGAAATTCATGTGTTGAATGTTATCATCTTTTAAAAATAAAATGAATCGACAATAAAAACTACACCTTTATAGTAAATATGAAGTGTTAAAAATACACACGTGTCGAATAAATATTTTTGATGATAAAAATATTTCTTTTATCATGTATACGCTTAGTTAAAAATACACACGTGTCGAATAAATATTTTTGATGATAAAAATATTTCTTTTATCATGTATACGCTTAGTTAAAAATACACATGTGTCGAATAAATATTTTTGATGATAAAAATATTTCTTTTATCATGTATACGCTTAGTTAAAAATACATACGTGTCGAATAAATATTTTTGATGATAAAAATATTTCTTTTATCATGTATACGCTTAGTTAAAAATACACACGTGTCGAATAAATATTTTTGATGATAAAAATATTTCTTTTATCATGTATATGCTTAGTTAAAAATACACACGTGTTGAAATAAATAATAGTTTGCTAGAAATATTATTGTTAGCTTTGTTCTGCATATATGTACATCTGTTGATCAGGAAAAATGGATTAGCTATAGAGTAAAGAAATTATTTGCGTGCCCAACAAATAGGTAAACCTTGATGAGTTGGTTGTGCAATTTTATTTATATATCAACTCCTGTGAATGCCATTGGATGCGGAGTGCTGGTTATTCTGTGTGAAATAATAAACAACGCCATAAGATAGTAACAATTAATTTTGAACTACACTACATGGCATACTTCATGACGATAGGCATACTTCATCATATTCCACATAAGCAATTGGAGCTTGTGTGACGAGGTGGAAGATTTACCATACAAGCAAGAGGCTTGTATGGCGATGACTATATACTACAGGTTGAACTGATGACTGATATGGACTATATAAAATATAACGATAAATTGCTATATTAATAAAAACCCCACAAGGGTCTGGAGTTGACAATAATCACGTCGCTCTAGTTATTAGATACGGCACATGGACTATTTATTTCCACACGGAAACGGGGTGACGAGAATTTATTCTCTTGAGTGATTATCAGTACATGCTCCCCCGTAAACACCAGAATATATCACTATAATTATGTGAATGCTTTTTAAGATTTATTGGGTACCTAATACAGCCCAATAAATTTCCAAACCCCTCCCCGTACAAAGGAGGTTATGGCGAAATTTTTCGAAATATTAAGGCGTTAGTGAAATATTTGAAGTGAAAACGTAGTTGAAATTATAGAATGAACTATATTTATACATATAAAAATAAATATAATTAAAAGGAATAGAGGCCGTGCAGTTCGTGTTTCGGAATCGTAATTTGAAACGATTAGTACAAGAAATCCGACCATCGGATTTTCCCGAAAACGCAACCGCCGGGTTCGCCTTGGAAATATCTTTCCAACGGCACCAACCTCGTAAAAATCCAACGGTTGGATTGTCCGGAATGTTTAATTCAAATCTAAAGAAAAACAGCGCCAGAATCGTTTATATTTATATATAAATATAAATATAATTAAATTAAATCGAATAACGACGCTGCAGTTCGAATTTTGAAACCGTAACTTCAAACGACTAGTGTGGAAGATCCGACCGTCGGATTCTCACGAAACTGGAACCGTTGGGTTCGCTTTGGGAATATCTTCCCACTGATATAGACTTTGTAGTAATCCAACGGTTACATTTTCCGATATGTGTAAAACAAATTAAGAGAAAAACAGCGCCAACGCCACGACACGACCTGAAACGTCGTTTAATTAAATATGGCCATTTTTAAATAAATAAAAATGGCGAAAAATCGTTATAAAATATTATATGCAACATAAATTGCAAATAAACCAATTGGGCTTGAATTGTTTGATATTTGATGGTTGTATGTGTATGGCATGAAAATAACACTAAAGAACTGAAAGATGGATGTCGAATAATATAACCATAGAAAGAATCGATTTAAATTCTAATGAGTGAATTATTTGAAAAGGCCGAGCTAACCCTCATTTCAAATAATTTATCGAGGGATTCGAATTGGAAAATGCAAAGACGATTCAAGACCGAAAATCTTCGTATCGGTTGGATGGGCGCTACTGAGGTTCCTGACCGGAGTAGCTACCGGAAAGGGGCGGAAGTAGTAGCCGTCCGAACGTATGTGTTGATTGTACGGATATACGAGGAATTGACGCCTCCGGTTTCGTTCAGACCCAGAACGGACTTGTAAATGGACTGTGTGTCTGACATTGGATTTTGTTCTATACCGATTGATCTCTGTTAAATATATATGTTTGGCGGTGGAGAATTTATTCTTTTGCTTAACGCCCTTCTCTGAGACATACGAGCTCAGGGGTTATATATCGATGGAAATCAATCGTATGGAGTGGACTGCCTATGTGGCATGCCAAGATGCTATGATCAAGGCTTCTGTTGCAAAGCAAAATCTTGTGGAAGATGATCAAAGCACGGTCTACGTGGCCTAGCTTTGTGTATTTCATAGATTCGCGAGCCTCACACCCCGGTACGAGTTAAAAACGGGATACGGACTGCAGGGAGAGCACGACGTTTCTTTCTATCTATGGTGGTGTCAGTGACTTACCAGCCCTGACATATATATCTACTTTTCACCTTTGTGGTTGTTGGAATGCGAGGCGCCTCGATTATAGGTCTGTAAGGACCGGGAAACGCGTGTTCAGGAATAAATAATCCTCAAACGTAAGAGAGGACCGGCCCTGAAGCATCCAGGGGTTGCCCAGAGTGTGTAGTCCTGAGGCATTTGCTAGAGTGTCTCGAAGCGGAGAGGAGCTTGCCCCTTGCCTCGACTCATGACGGAAATCCAATTTCCAATACGAAATAACGGACTCGATTGTAGAACTAGTATGGCGACATAGTAGATGGTAGTTATGCCGTCTATGATTGATATTTATGATGCTATTCATTTTTGAAACATATATGCACTAGTAATAATATCAAATGATTTCGCTTTATACGTATCAAGCATATTTGGCTATTATAAGGTAAAACTCTATCCTCCGGCTTGCGTTGCATTGTGTGATGGGACCTGAGTCTTATAATGGCTTCATTCTTTATAAAAGCATTGCGTTGTTTTAAAAGAATTTACTTTGTTTTAAATGCACTAGCAATCACTGGAGTAACCCGTTCCGCGAAAGTGGCGTGGTCCTATGATTTGCTTATTACTGTTGTTTAAACTATTAAATAGATTCCTCATACCAGTCCCCATGACTGACTCGTTGTTTGTTTCACTTTACAAACGCGGGTGCCCTTATTTTCACACGGGCAGCCTAGTACACAGGTGACAGGTTGTTATTGGTTCTGCACTGCTGCATAGAGTGCGTTTTTGGCTCGTGGCGAGGCTGACTTCATAGAGACGACTTTGACATTTTTCGCCATTACTGTACTTATATTATGATTCCGCCATGGGCGATGCAGACTGATTTACTTTCCGTATTTCTTATTATATGTATATGTACTGCCTTCGGCGATGTAGACTGATACCCTTATTATGTCTCACTGCATGTATGTATTCCGCCTCTGGCGATGATGACTGATCACTTTCCTTTTATTTACTAAGTTATATCCCACGCTATGCTATTCTGATGTTATTACATGTTGTGATTCCGCTGTCATATCCTTGTAAATTTATTCTATTTATTGTTTCTTCTATTATCTGTACTCTGCTAAGATGATTAATGTGTTATTTCCCAATGATTATCCTTAATACCGCCCCTCGGATTTTGGGATCGTCACAATACATCTCATATATATATACACAAAGTCACTCAGTACATTTTCATATATACATTTGTTCACGGTTATACACACTGACACTATAATATACTTGTCTTCTGTCTTTTATCTTATGTCTTCACAGCTTACAAGTCAGTCCAGTCTTTATACAGTCAGCCCAGTCTTCATACCTGTCATACAAATGAACACACACAGTACACTGCAATAGAAATAATACTGAACACGTGCAAATATAATTTTTAATTTTAAGAATTTTATTTGCCTCAGTTTTCTGGTGTGTTTCTCATCATTTTTCATGACTTGATCTGATCTGTGTCTAGCTAGTTTGTATATGAACAGGGACAGAAAATATTGTCTGATGGCTGCATATACCCACTTGTATATTTATACACGTGTGCATTGCCCCGCCAATCAGCGAGCAGCTGAGGAGTAGCCACGCGGACCATCTCGACTCAGTGCTCAAATGCAAATCAGTGTGCAAATGTCAGCTCAACATCAATGGTCGAACCATGGTCAAGCATGAAGACAGCTCAACACATTTGGTCGAGCACAGATTAACTCAATGCAACATAAAGACAAAACTGATTGAAGTAATGTTTTCAGAAATCCAAATATACATGAGGGAAAAGGCAATACACAAGTACAAAAAGAAAGTGCAGTTTCACATGCATGGGATCAATGTATATAAATGGTGCAGTAGTGAACATATATATATATATATATATATATATATATATATATACATGAACAAGTAGCAATACAATGGAGCTAATACAAGTACTTTCAGCATGAATATCATGGGTGCAACATCAAAACAGTGAAGTGAAGCAAAAAATAGAGTGCAGCAAGCATGTGTGCACTGAATGGTGACAAGGAAGCACTAACACAAGAAAGACAAGTTCAAGTATGGAGTCGAGCAAATCATTCAGCAAATGTTAAGGAATGGAGCAACTTTAAGTACATGTAAGAATTACAAGTGTGCATGGATTTCACACTATATTAGTTTGCATTAGCATTATGGCCGAGACTGTTTTATAGCATTGCAATGAACTCATATCAGTTTTCAAGTTGAAGCGTACACAAGCATACTTGATCAAGACAGTACAGATGAAACAATGCAAGCAAGTGCAAATGCCAAGCACACATGACAGAAGAATAACAGTGTTTGAGCAACAGGGGTTCATATGCATATAAGAGCAGATAGTGGTGCATGGTGATGAAATTGCAGGTGTGTGTGTACACTTCATATCATACACATGACAATAAGCAAGCTGGAAAAACAAGTATGATCAGAACAACATATGCAAATGAATGGAGCAGCAAGTGACTCAGAAATTCAAAGCATTCAAGTGAATGTAACATAGTATCAGCTGCAGGGTGATGAATGGATGGTGTACCAGTTTTTTCACATGACATGGTGCAGTAATGCACATGCACAGTTTTGGTTCATGGCATAAAAAGGAAGTATCAAAATCAAGTTGGCAAGTTTTCTTATTTCCATGAATAAATCAAGTGTGCTCAGAAATACACAAGGAATTTTATTCAGCAGTTTATGGCATGTTTTCAAAATGGTTCCAGATTTTAATCAGCATAAACATATTTGGCAAGAAACCATTCAAAAATTCGCAGTGATTTGGATTCTTTGGCAAGTTTAAAATTAGTTTTTGGCAAATGGCAACATCTCAGAAAATCACACAAATATGAATTCAATCAAGTCCAAATATATCTCGCATGCTATAAGCCAAAGAGAATCAATTTGGGAAAGGTTTTAATCTCAGCAAATTCCAAAATTCAATCAAGGGAACCATATCCAAATTCATCTATTCATTTGTACATGCAAGAAACATTTTTTATCAGAATTTCAAAAAGGGAAAACCACAATCTCTGACCAAGCCACATACACGAAATCAGAGCTCAAGTAAAGGATTTATAAATCCTATTTAACACCAATATCATCATAGGAAATGGTATCGAAAATCATTCCAACAAATTCAAAGAGAAAACATAGAAAATCAGTTTGAAGAACTCACTTTGTTTTCGATCAAGAACCAGATAGATAAATTCCAAATCTAAGCATCACATAGCCACAAAATCTCGAACGTCAGAGAACATAGTTTCATCAGTCAAAGCACCGCAATTTGAGATTTCATAGAAACCCTAATTTCCAGAGCGCCGCCAATTTTTCTCTCAAAAGAAAGTGAACGAGATAATTGATGTTGGGTGGAACCAATATACAAATGGTCGGCCAAGCTTCTAAATGAAAAAGGGGATGACCCTTCCTTTTTAAAATCCTAGGGTTTTGTGTTTATATTTAAATTTGTATCATTTTTAATTCTATTTTTTTTGTAATTCGTCAAAACCAGTTCTAGAGTCTGTAAAATCTAGGGGAAATCAGTCAGGGTGTTGACTGATAGTTGACAGAGTCTGTAAAATCTGGGTTACTGGTTACGGGGTTGTAATCAGGGGAAATCTGATCGAGGGAATTTCGATCAGTCTACAGTTTTGAGCGTTGGTTTAGGATAGGAGCAGGCGCTGCGAGTGTACATGGTCTTGTATGTGGGATCTGTTTATAACACCTAGTAGAAACCTTAGGAATGCAGCAGTAGGCAGGTTTTTTCCAAAGCTGGGTATATCTATGTGTGATTTATTTTCTGCACTTTTATTTCTGCTGCATTCTGTGATCTGTTTATTATTTTAACATCCTACCAGTTTTTCAATTCAGTTTAAAAACTATGATAAACCCTATTCACCCCCCCTCTAGGATTAATCTAGATCCAACAATTGGTATCAGAGCAGGTATTTCTTTAACTCTAGAGTCATGGGTAACCCTTGCTGTCAGTCCATAGAGAGTCAGTCCAGTTCATTTCCAACTATTTTTGATGGAACAGATTTTCCAAACTGGAAATCCAAAATGGAATTTTATTTAAATTCTGTTAATATTAAATGTTAGGATGTAGTAATCAATGGATTTGATAGTGTAGATATTACTTACAATACTTGTGCTATGAAAATTATATTTGATTATCTTGGTACTGAACAGTTTCATCTTACCTGCCATTGTCTATCTGCACAAGATATCTGGGATACTCTCAATACGAAGTATGGAAGATCTCACAAAGGTAGCTCAAAACCCCAGAATGTCAACTCAGTTTCAGAATTTTGCTTAACAGGACTTACAGATGATAATTCAGATGGATCAGCTGATGGAGACTCAACAGACAATGCAGTAGAAAATTTCTCTTATGAAGATCTGGTTTATTTTTGTGTTCATCTAACTAAGTCTGTTGATAAACTTCAATCTAAAAATAAATCTCTAAAATCTAGGAATTTTGAGTTGACCAGCAAAATTGATGATTTGGAATCACAACTTGAATATGTTAAAAATTCTTTAAATTCTGTTTGCAAAAATTGTTTGAAATTGAAAACAAATTTTGTTCATCTCAATAAAAATATTCAAAAGTTTGAATATGAAATTCTGATCTTAAATGAGAACAAGACTGAGTTGTCAAATTTGAATAATTTTCTACATAAGGAATTTGAAAATTTTAAAACAAATATAAATTCCAAATTTGAAATTACTGAGAAGGAGAACTTGTTGAAATCAAATTTAATTTTAGAAGAACTTGAAAATGAGATTGAAGAATCCAAGAAATTTGAGTCTGAAAAACAAAAATGATTTGAATCTGATATCATGGAATCTCAAGTCAGAATTAAAATTCTTAAAGATGAAATTTGGTTTTAAAATATGATTTTGAAAGATGTAAGATCACTAAAAATCATTGTTCAGATTTAATGAAAGAAAACCGTGATCTTAAAACTAAAATTCAACATCTTGAGTCAACTTTGACTAAATTTTCTAATGGTGAAAAATCTCTGAATATGCTGTTGAAAAATCAATTTTCACCTTGTAATAAAAGTCGTCTCGGCTTTGAGAAAAATAACTTTTTTGAAAATCAGAACTCAAATGATTTTAAAAATCCTTTAAACTACTTTGGAAAGAATCAATATGAAAATTCAAACTATGATAATCGCAAAGGATTTTTGAATCATAAACGTGATGTGAATATGTTTTGTAATAATCCAATTGAACAATTCTAGATCCCTAAAAGAAATAAAATAAACTTCTTTAAATTCAAACAGCTTTGGGTTCCAAAGGGTACAAAGATAAATTCAGATGCATTGTTATAGAAACAAGTCTGGTTACCAAAACATTTGAATACAAATGTGGGTGGTTTTGCAAATTTTGTTAGACCACTCGATCTCTTAAATTGTTAGGTACCGAAGGAGGCTGAGGAACTGCATTGCTAAAAAGAAAAACTGGATTCAAACCGCTTCATTTCACTAAATCATTCACAGTTCCTTAAGCCACATCTGTTGAGTTAGAGATTCAGTTTTACATTGGATTCTTGTATGATCTCTAAACTCACCTTTGTATATTCTCTTTTTAGTTTCTATGTTTATTCCTTCCTCTATCCCTTTTTTTTTAATTTGACACTTCCATATTCTTCTTTGTCTGTACTTCTTAAACTTCCAGTTGCAGAATCCATGATTTTCTGGAAACTTGCTTTATTTGTATAAAATCATCGTGTGTTAATCATTTCCATATCCTGAATTTGATATTTTATATATCTTCAATTGTTTTGAAGTTTAATTTTTTGTTTTCCGAATTCATAACATTGTTGATGTATTCTTGTCATATCTTGAACACTGTTAATTAGAATTCTAAGTTCTTGAAGATCTGAAAATTTGATGAAGATTCTCACACCACTGCTGTTTTGGGTTTCTTCTAATTCATTTTAGAAAGCTTGAAATATTATACTCATTACAGCACACTGCTTCTTTTCAGTCGTGTGAATTTCAATAATTTTCAGATTGGCTTGGAATTTTTTAATGTATTGAATCACATTGTTTACATCTTGAAATTCATTGTCATTCATGATCATCTAGCTTAGATTATTTGTTTGTTTGAGATCGGTTGAAACTTTTGATATTTTGAATCTCACACACCTCTCAGATCTGAAATTATTAATTCTGTGTGATAGATTCATTGTATCTCATGACTTACATTTTTTTCAAGTGATTTCAAATAAATCATTATTTTTGGTTCATGAATTATTACTCAATTTTGATATAATTATTCAAAAAAAAAATTCCTTGTGTGATTGTCAGAAAAATTTGAGAAGAATTCTTTTGAAAAATGGTCTTTAAAACTCATTGTTATTTCATGATGATTGGACTTGAATATTTGTTTGTTTAAAATCATTTGAAATTATTGGTTTATTGGATCTCACACAAATCTTGGAACAAAAATTTATAAATTGGTGTGATTGATTCATTAAATTCTAATATTTTCATATTCCTTTAAATGATTTAAAATAAACAATATTTTTTGATCTGGGATCATGAATCATCTTTTGTGACCATCTGAAACTTCTATGAAACATTTTCTGACAAGTCTGATTCATGACTTATGTCTTATGCTACTTTGATATTGTTTTGAAAATATGTTGGAAATTGCTTGTTTATGATCTGATTGCTGCTGTGATACAATTCTTCAGATAACTGCTTGTTCTTATCTGCTGCTCTAATAAAAGTGCTAAATTTGTCTGGCTGGGTTTGTGTTTAAATTTCTTTGGTCTGAGATATCCATGATAGTCCATCAGGGTGTAATTATATTCCTCGATAAAGGAGACTACAATTGGTATCAGTTTTTTTTCACTCATCTATTTTTTGAATTATCACCATGTATAGATTTCATTTTTTTCCCCTTGTATAAATCTATATTGAAACACCCCACATCCGTTAGGGTCACTCAAAAGGGAATGCCCTAATTTTGGTGGAGGTTTATAAGTATAAGTCACAGATATATAAGACAGATATAAATACACATATTTTTAAATAGCGGAAACAACAGCAACTTTTATTTCATTAAAATAGGTGTTACACAAACCGCACCATAATTGTCTTACTATACTTCCAAAAACATTACATTTCCATAACTGTCTTGATTGACAAAGAAGCATAAAACATAAAGTAAAGCAACAAAATCCCCATAATGATATCCAAAGCCATGATCCAAGCCAAAGAGATCCAAACCGTACATCTAAGGTCTTCAAGCTTGCAAAAGAGTCTGACTAGGCTGAGTTATTTCCTGCCTGTGGACCTGGCGGGGAAACGAAAGAAAAGAAGACGAAAAGAAAAACGGAGTCAGACATAAAGCCTGAGTAAATCTAGTGACTTTTCAGTATGTGAATAAGAAAGGGATATGATAGACATAAACTGAAAAACAAGATACTATCGTAACTAAGGGAGTGTAGTCTAGAATCGAATATACTATCGAACCCGCACCATATCTCTGCATTTACTAGTATTACTCTAACCGGCACCCTATGCTGAGGGTGAAGTGATACTTTTTGTTTTCTAAAGATCGGCTCCTACTCGTACGTGTGTCTTACGGCTACCCCAAGAAGTGTAGATACCTATGCTGGTCCCACCATGGGGTGTATCAAGACCCATGGTGGCGGCCCCGACACAATTACTAGAAGGCATAGGATATACTACTGGTGCCCCCAGTGCCCTGCTTGTCTGCTCCGGAGTGCCTGCACGACCGCACACCGTTAGACCTACACTGTACACATAACATTGTCGTTATTTGACCGCTTACAATCAGCCCAGTAATCGTGCCCCACCCTGCCTAGTTTCAGGGTAGCGTTGATACCTAAATTGGGTTACTGCTGAAACGGGTCCTTACATTACCAGGGTTTCTAGTCAAACATGTTAAGTGGTTAAGTGTATGTATATACCTAACCCCACCCATCAATATTTGTTAACATGTTGAATCTTTTGTTAAGTGTTTTCAGTTGGCTTAACCCTACCACCTGTCCTTAGCCTTTTAGAGCACCGACCATTCACATTAGACACATATCACTACGGTTACTGGATGTGCCGGTTGGTTCCGGGCAGGTTTACACCGTAGTTCAGTCTAACCTCGGGTCTTTATTGGGCTCAATGTTTAACCACCCACATTGGATAGGTATTGTTGTGACTACTGGACAGCCGATCGAGTCTGGGAAGGTTTATGTCACAACTCAATCCAACCTCGGGTCAAACATATCGTCTTTTCTAGGTTTACATATTTCATTATTTATGTAAATGTCATGTCGTCTTTTAATTTGGGTATAACAATTTATACCGCAAAAATGTCACAATCGTTGGGACGCGCCAAACATGCCAACATATTTATTTATATCATGTTTTACACCCAACGCTATTACCCCCGTTTGTACGTACTAACGCTGGGCTCGACACAATTCAGCCCAACTTGATAAACGTGAGGAAAGGGGAAATTCAGAACATATAATATTTCTATGATAGATAGAAGGTGTAGCGCATGAACTTGCAAATTGGCGTCAAAATAAACATTGGAGCATGTGAAGTTGCATTCAAAATTGGCATACAACTAAATGGGTGTCACATAGGATGACATATGTAGACTTATACAAACTTGGGTTTTAACATATTAACTTGGCATAACGCCGAACATAAAACTAGCATGTTGTAAATTAACCCAAAATGTCCAAATCTAATATATATAGTCTATTTCCACATGAACTTGAATAGTTTATGTAGCCCAAACTGCATTTAACATAGTTCTAATCATACTTGTAATGGATCTAAGATGTATACCTAAGTTCTGAGTCATGTAGCATAAAGGATCTCAGATCTAGGGTGTGTTTACATAAGTATATGGCCCATGATATCAACATAAACATAGAGGGAATATTCACATAAACATGAGAGGGATCTAATCATAGACCTTGCCATAAACTTGCAACTACCATTACTTTCATATACAAACGTATAATAAACTTGCATCGATCCATTTATATCACAAATCAATACACCAAAAACAATCACGATGGAAACATTACAATACACAAGATCTACATCATTATAATGACACAATTCTATTCCCAATTACATCGTATCACATCATAATTTTATTCAAATTCTGAAAGACCACTATACTTACAACTGTGACAAGATCTTGTTTTCTGATTTCTGTTTTCTGAATTTGGAGATGCTCTCCTTTAGGTAGCAATTTGTTGATTGATTTGATTAGACCTTAATTTGCTTCTTAGTTTGATTCTTGGCGACTACGATCAACTCCTTCCAGAAAGCATGACGACTCCTCTCTTATTTTCTTATGTGAATTAGTTGAGTCTTAGTGTGTATTTATAGAGTTTTCAAGTTAATTTGAGGCGTCAGATGCAAACAGGGAGGGAAATCAGACCGTACAGCACACCAGAGTCGAACTAGGGTCAGACCCACCTGGTCAGGCCGACCAGGCAAGTCGACCTGCAGGTCGACACCCAAGTCGACTGCGCATTCGACTTGTGGGGGCCAGGTCGACTGCCCAGTCGACACTAGTGTCGACCTGGTCACTGGGCATGAATTTTCCCGCCCAGCCCAGTTTGAACTCGAATTCGAATTTTAAAACTGTTCTGAGCTGTTTTTGAATTTCAAATTTATTCTGAAACTTTCGGAGATCATATCTCCTTCATACGGAGTTCGTTTCACGCAAACTCGGACTCTAACTCAACCAGAATTCCGAGATGAACGCAATGGCATAAGCAATTTCCCTTAATTCTTTCATTAGAATTAATTATACTTTAATTTATGAATTTCACAGTTATAGAATATAGGGGGTGTTACATTCTCCCCCACTTAAAAGGATTTCGTCCCCGAAATCTTCAAGTTTTAGGAAGAATGTATATCCTACCATCCAATCGTCCATCTACTCAACCAACAAACACCGGTGTCCATTGTCCTTAAAGACTTCTAATGCTTTATGATCATATGCATTGTGTGTGTAAATGTCCGTATCTAATGCAGAAATCAGGCGGTCGACTGATTCAGTTGACCTCCTAAATGCGAATCATGTAAGTTTCATGAATCCATTATGTATGCAATTTTTTTCCTACTCATAATTCTACATGAGTGCACAACAATTCATACAAATGCGATAACCATATGATAACATATAAAATTTCAACCACATATGAACGAGAATACATATATGCATATGCAGTATGAAGAGACTGAGCCGATCTAAAACCTAGGGTGTGTGTGTATATGCATCCACGAGCAACCACTAGCAATCACTTGCAACCACTTGCAGCCAAAATCCATAACATGTTTTCAAATACATGTTTGCATCCATTTGTTTTCTACCTAAGGAGTTAAGGGAAAAGGGTCGAGGAATTATGCCTAAAAGATAGATAGAGCATAACTTAAGGAAAAAGAGAGATCAAAGATGTACCCTCGAAAAGAAAAGGGTAGGCAGCGAGTATTCTAGCCTCAGTTTCCCAAGTCGCGTCTCCTTGTGTTGGGTATTTACTAAGTCCAGCCCAAATCTGGCCAGTTGATTAAACTGATTGACGTACTCCCTGACCGTCATGCTTCCCTGTTTAAGATTCAAGAATTTCTCTATTTGCAGGCTCCTTTCACCTTAGGAGAGGAATTTCAGTTCGAACCTTGTCCTAAAATCATCCCAAGTTTCCACTGCCCTCTGAGCATTAGTGATCTCCCACCAATAGGAAGCTTCATCTTTGAGCAACCACGCTGCTAACAGTATCTTTTGCCTATCATCAACTCCGAAGATGTCAAACAGATCCTCGGTCTCCTTTAGCCAATTTCTTGCTCCTACAAAGGGTTCAGTTCCATGGAACTCTTTTCCACCCATAGACTTGAAGTCTCTACATGTTATGGCAAAAGCATTTCCAAGGGGAGGAGCAGGAGGAGGAACTGGTGCTATTGGGGGAGGAAGGATATCTGCCGGGCCCGCACTATTTGCGGCCCTAGCTTCTAAGAACCTTCTAAACCAACTGGGTATCGGTACTCCTTCAGGAATGTTAAGGTCTCCAGACATGCTGAAGCAGAAAGGAAAGATTCAAAACGAAGGATAGAGAGAGATAGTACACATGGCTTTGGGGGATCATGCATTTTAAAATATAACACTTTTTCTAAAAAAATGCTTCTTTAAACTTTCTTTTGAAAATAATATCAAAAACTTTATCTTATCTGGTAAACCTATGCTCTAATACCAAGTGAAACACCCCACCTCCGTTAGGGTCACTCACAAAGGGAAAGCCCTAATTTTGGTGGAAGTTTATAAGTATAAGTCACATATATACAAGACAGATATAAATACACATATTTTTAAACAGCGGAAACAACAACAACTTTTATTTCATCAAAATACGTGTTACACAAACCACACCATAATTGTCTTACAATACTTCCAAAAACATTACATTTCCATAACTGTCGTGATTAACAAAGAAGCATAAAACATAAAGTAAAGCAACAAAATCCCCATAATGATATCCAAAGCCAGGATCCAAGCCAAAGAGATCCAAACCGTACATCTACTGTCTTCAAGCTTGCAAAAGAGTCTGACTAGGCTGAGTTGTTTCCTCCCTGTGGACCCTGGGGGGAAACGAAAGAAAAGAAGACGAAAAGAAAAACGGAGTCAGACATAAAGCCTGAGTAAATCTAGTGACTTTTCAGTATGTGAATAAGAAAAGGATATGATAGAAATAAACTGAAAAACAGGATAGTATCAAAACTAAGGGAGTGTAGTCTAGAATCGAATATACTATTGAACCCACACCATATCTCTGCATTTACTAGTATTACTCTAACTGGCACCCCATGCTGAGGGTGAAGTGATCCTTTTTGTTTTCTAATGATCGGCTCCTACTCGTACGTGTGTCTTACGGCTACCCCAAGAAGTGTAGATACCTATGCTAGTCCCACCATGGGGTGTATCAAGACCCATGGTGGCGGCCCCGACACAATTACTAGAAGGCATAGGATATACTACTGGTGCCCCAAGTGCCCTGCTTGTCTGCTCCAGAGTGCGTGCACGACCGCACACCGTTAGACCTACACTGTACACCTAACATTGCCGTTATTTGACCGCTTACAATCAGCCCAGTAATCGTGCCCCACCCTGCCTAGTTTCATGGTACCGTTGATAACTAAATTGGGTTACTGCTGAAACGGGTCCCTACGTTACCAGGGTTTCTAGTCAAACATGTTAAGTGGTTAAGTGTATGTATATACCTAACCCCACCCATCAATATTTGTTAGCATGTTGAATCTTTGGTTAAGTGTTTTCAGTTGGCTTAACCCTACCACCTGTCCTTAGCTTTTTAGGGCACCGACCATTCACATTAGACAGATATCACTACGGTTACTAGATGTGCCGGTTGGTTCCAGGAAGGTTTACACCGTAGTTCAGTCTAACCTTGGGTCTTTATTGGGCTCAATGTTTAACCACCCACATTGGATAGGTATTGTTGTGACTACTGGACAGCCGATCGGGTCCGGGCAGGTTTATGTCACAACTCAATCCAACCTCGGGTCAAACATGTCGTCTTTTCTAGGTTTACATATTTCATTATTTATGTAAATGTCATATCGTCTTTTAATTTAGGTATAACAATTTATACCGCAAAAATATAACAGTCGTTGGAACGCGCCAAACATGCCAACATATTTATTTATATCTTGTTTTACACCCAACGCTATTACCCCCGTTTGTACGTACTAACGCTGGGCTCGACACAATTCAGCCCAACTTGATAAACGTGAGGAAAGGGGAAATTCAGAACATATAATATTTCTATGATACATAGAAGGTGTAGCGCATGAACTTGCAAATTGGCGTCAACATAAACATTGGAGCATGTAAACTTGCATTCAAAATTGGCATACAACTAAATGGGTGTCACATAGGATGGCATATGTAGACTTATACAATCTTGGGTTTTAACATATTAACATGGAATAACGCCCAACACAAAACTAACATGTTGTAAATTAACCCAAAATGTCCAAATCTAATATATAGTCTATTTCCACATGAACTTGCATAGTTTATGTAGCCCAAACTTCATTTAACATAGTTCTAATCATACTTGTAATGGATCTAAGATGTATACATAAGTTCCGAGTCATGTAGCATAAAGGATCTCAGATCTAGGGTGTGTTTACACAAGTATATGGCCCATGATATCAACATAAACATAGAGGGGATATTCACATAAACATGAGAGGGATCTAATCATAGACTTTGCCACAAACTTGCAACTATCATTACTTTCATATACAAACGTATAATAAACTTGCATCGATCCATTTATGCCACAAATCAATACACCAAAAACAATCACGATAGAAACATTACAATACTCTAGATCTACGTCATTATAATTACACAATTCTATTCCCAATTACATCGTATCACATCATAATTTTATTCAAAATCTGAAAGACCATTATACTTACAACGTGTGACGAGATCTTGTTTTCTGTTTTCTGAATTTGGAGATGCTTTCCTTTGGGTAGCAATTTGTTGACTGATTTGATTAGACCTTAATTTGCTTCTTAGTTTGATTCTTGGCGGCTACGATCAACTCCTTCCAGACAGCATGACGACTCCTCTCTTATTTTCTTATGTGAATTAGTTGAGTCTTAGTGCGTATTTATAGAGTTTTCAAGTTAATTTGAGCCGTCAGATGCAAACAGGGAGGGAAATCAGACCGTACATCACATCAGAGTCGAACCAGGGTCAGACCCACCTGGTCAGGCCGACCAGGCAAGTCGACCTGCAGGTCGACACCCAAGTCGACTGCGCAGTCGACTTGGGGGGGCCAGGTCGACTGCCTAGTCGACACTAGTGTCGACCTGGTTACTGGGCGGGAATTTTCCCGCCCAGCACAGTTTGAACTCGAATTCGAATTTTAAACCTGTTCTGAGCTGCTTTTGAATTTCAAATTTATTCTGAAACTTCCGGAGATCATAACTCCTTCATACGGAGTCCGTTCACGCAAACTCGGACTCTGTCTCAACCAGAATTCCGAGACGACGCAATGGAGTAAGCCATTTCCCTTAATTCTTTCATTAGAATTAATTATACTTTAATTTATGAATTTCACTATTATAGAATATACGGGGTGTTACATGTATAAATTCCTCTTGCAATTGATTTTCAATTTTAAAATTATTTATTTATTATTTATTCAGAAATTGAAATCAATATCCAATTTGTGTTGTATTTATAATTCATCAAAATTGTTATCAGATTTTGAAATTGTGATGAATTGTGACTGAATATATTTCACAACAAGAGAAGATTTTATTTGGATTTTCATGTCAGATAAATATTTATTATAATATCTTTGAACTGGCAATTATTTCACGACCATCTTCATTATCTATCATCTTTCTGCAATCCATGATAATTCTATATTAATGTGGAGAGTTAATTTTTTTTTCCTTTTTGAATAAACAGTGAAAATATTTGTGATGGAATTGTGATTATGTTACTATTCAGAATTAGTGACAATTGAAATTTTCAATGATCTCGGTACAGTTGATCATATTTCATAATATAGTTAATTTAGAAATTTATTTCACAATCCATTTCTGTACCTACCACATTTCTATCATTCATATTGGTTGTATATACCGAGGAGTTTTTCCTTTTAAAGTTAAAAACAATAAATATAATACTTAAGTGTGTCTCTAATCTCATTTAAAAATCCAAGCCTTGGTCATGCACGGTTATGAGAAAACTTATAATATAAGCTGCGACTGATCTCATTTAAAAATCCAAGCTCTGGTTATGCGTGGTTAGTGTGCTCTTAAATAAATAAAAATAAAAATAAAAAGGTAATATTGTGCCACAAATAGAAATTAATTTGAAATTCTCCTTGGTGTGTAAAAACCAGCCTTTCAGTCCATCTTCTAATATGTGAAATATGTTGATATTTTATGACGTATTATGATTTGTTAATTGATAGCTACTGGGATTTGAGATTGTATAGCCACTTAAATTGAATTATTAATTATAATCCAAATCCATCAATGTTTTTGTGCTAATTTTTTTATAAAATCTTTTGAAAATAATTGAAATTCATATCTATATAACTCTCCTCATTTTTATAAAATTCATCGTAAATCTATCGTCCTACAATGTGAAATATGCCACCTGCGCTCAGAATATTATGATTTTTGTTTGACTGATTGAGATTTATGATAACCATTCTTCCTCTTATGCTGGATTATTTTTTTAGTGAATTTTCATCTATATTTTAATTTCTGTATCCTTTTGATGATAACAAAAAGGGGAGGATGGGTTGAGATTTTGATTTATGAGTGAATATTTGACAAATATTTTTAATTTTGAAAATTCATTATTATTCATTTCACTCATGCATATTTATAGGGGGAGTCTCCGTTGTGGGGGAGTTTTCAAATAGGGGGAGTTCAATATTCACTGTCAAACACATTTATTGTATAGAAAAACTTTTATTTGTTTGTCATCATCAAAAGGGGGAGACTGTTGTATGTAACGGTGTTGTATACACAATTATATAATTTTTGTTTGATGATAACAACTAGATATATATTATTTTAAATGTGTTTGTTGCTGTACAGTTTCATATATTTATCAAAGACTGGAATAAAATATTTATATTTAAATAAAAATATGACTGTACAGAAATTCAAATATTCACACAGTATTTTATTTAAATATAATATTTTATTTCAATATTTAACAGTACAGATTTACAACTCCACTATTTTCTCAACCTTGTAAGTCGCTGAAATAAAACTCTTTCATATACATTTTCTTTTGTTACACAGCTCATCAATACATCACTCAGGCTATACATCTCATATAATACACAAAATCACTCGGTACATTTTCATATATACATTTGTTCATGGTTATACACACTGACACTACAATGTACTTGTCTTCTGTCTTTTATCTTCTGTCTTCACAGCTTACAAGTCAGTCCAGTCTTTATACAGTCAGTCCAGTCTTCATACTTGTCATACAAATGAACACACACACAGTACACTGTAATAGAAATAATACTGAACACATGCAAATATAATTTTTAATTTTAAAAATTTTATTTGCCTCAGTTTTCTGGTGTGTTTCTCATCATTTTTTATGACTTGATCTGATCTGTGTCTAGCTAGTTTGTATATGAACAGGGACAAAAAATATTGTCTGATGGCTGCATATACACACGTGTATATTTATACATGTGTGCACTACCATGCCAATCAGCGAGCAGCTGAGGAGTAGCCACGTGGACCATCTCGACTCAATGCTCAAATGCAAATCAGTGTGCAAATGCCAGCTCAACATCAATGGTCAAACCATGTCAAGCATGAAGATAGCTCAACACATTTGGCCGAGCATAGATTAACTCAATGCAACATAAAGACAAAACAGGTTGAATTAATGTTTTCAGAAATCCAAATATACATGAGGGACAAGGCAATACACAAGTACAAAAAGAAAGTGCAGTTTCACGTGCATGGGATCAATGTAGATAAATGGTGTAGTAGTGAACCTATATATACATGAAAAAGTAGCAATACAATGGAGCTAATACAAGTACTTTCAGCATGAATATCGTGGGTGCAACATTAAAACAGTGAAGTGAAGCAAAAAAATAGAGTGCAGCAAGCATGTGTGCACTTAATGGTGACAAGACAGCACTAACACAAGAAAGACAAGTTCAAGTATGGAGTTGAGCAAATCATTTCAGCAAATGTTAAAGAATGGTGCAGCTTTAAGTACATGTAAGAATTACAAGTGTGCATGGATTTCACAGTATATCAGTTTACATTAGTATTATGGCTGAGACTGTTTTACAACATTGCAATGAACTCATATTAGTTTTCAAGTTGAAGCATACACAAGCATACTTGATCAAGACAGTACAGATGAAACAATGCAAGCAAGTGCAAATGCCAAGCACACATGATAGAAGAATATCAGTGTTTGAGCAAGAGGGGTTCACATGCATACACAAGCAGATAGTGGCGCATGGTGATAAAATTGCAGGTGTGTGTGTACACTTCATATCATACACATGACAATAAGCAAGCTGGAAAAACAAGTATGATCAAAACAACATATGCAAATGAATGGAGCAGCAAGTGACTCAGAAATTCAAAGCATTCAAGTGAATGTAACATAGTATCAGCTGCAGGGTGATGAATGGATGGTGTACCAGTTTTTTCACCTGACCTGGTGCAGTAATACACATGCACAGTTTTGGGTCATGGCATAAAAAGGAAGTATCAAAATCAAGTTGGCATGTTTTCTTATTTTCAGGAAAAAATCAAGTGTGCTCAGAAATACACAAGGAATTTTATTCAGTAGTTTATGGCATGTTTTCAATTAAATGGTTCCAGATTTTAATCAGCATAAACATATTTGGCAAGAAAACATTAAAAAATTCGCAGTGATTTGGATTCTTTGGCAAGTTTAAAATCAGTTTTTGGCAAATGGCAACATCTCAGAAAATCACACAAATATGAATTCAATCAAGTCCAAATATATCTCGTATGGTTTAAGCTGAAGAGAATCAATTTGGGAAAGGTTTTAATCTCCGCAAATTCCAAATTCAATCAAGGGAACAATATCCAAATTCATCAAGTCATTTGTACATGCAAGAAACAACTTTTATAAGAATTTCAAAAAGGGAAAACCGCAATCTCAGACCAAGCCACATACACGAAATCAGAGCTCAATTAAAGGATTTCTAAATCCTATTTAACACCAATATCATCATAGGCAATGGTATCGAAAATCATTCCAACAAATTTAAAGAGAAAACATAGAAAATCAGTTCAAATAACTCACTTTGTTTTCGATTAAGAACCAGAGAGAAAAATCCCAAATCTAAGCATCACATAGCCACAAAATCTCGAACGTTGGAGAACACAGTTTCATCAGTCAAAGCATCGCAATTTGGGATTTCATAGAAACCCTAATTTCCAGAGCGCCACCATTTTTTTCTCAAAGGAAAGTGAACGAGATAATTGAAGTCGGGTGGAACAAATATACAAATGGTCGGCCAAGCTTCTAAATGAAAAAGGGGATGACCCTTCCTTTTTAAAAACCTAGGGTTTCTTGTTTATATTTAAATTTGTATCATTTTTAATTCTATTTTTTTTGTAAATCGTCAAAACCAGTTCTAGAGTCCGTAAAATCTAGGGGAAATTAGTCAGGGTGTTGACTGACAGTTGACAAAGTCTGTAAAATCTGGGTTACTGGTTATGGTGTTGTAATCAGGGGAAATCTGATCGAGGGAATATCGATCAGTCTACGGTTTTTGAGCGTAGGGTTAGGACATGAGCAGGTGCTGCGAGTGTACATGGTCTTGTATGCGGGATCTGTTTATAACACCTAGTGGAAACCTTAGGAATGCAGCAGTAGGCAGGTTTTTGCCGAGGCTGGGTATATCTGTGTGTGATTTATTTTCCGCACTTTTATTTCTTCTGCATTCTATGTTCTGTTTATTATTTTAATATCCTGTCAGTTTTTCAATTCAGTTTAAAAACTGTAATAAACCCTATTCACCCCCCTCTAGGGTTAATCTAGATCCAACACTATCAAACTACTAAAGGAGCAGAACTATCTGACCGATGCAGTCAACTCCCTGAGGGATCACACTGAACGACTGGTGACCGAGACCTTACCGATTGGTACAAGACATTTCCCAAGGGGTTAGTGACAGCTGATCAGCCCCAGTACATTATTGAATTCCTAAAAGCCGTACCTCCATCACAATTTATCAACAAGTGAGATGACAAAAATTATATACACAAGAACTGCAAGTTCAAGACATGTGACTATATTCAAACTAAACACTTATGGTGTTATAAATAAAGCATACAAAGTTAAGAACCACTGAGTCAAGCATTTTAGCAAACATGTGCGAGGTTTTGCGTTGGAATCAATATTAAAAGGGAATCAAAATATTTCATGCTTCATACACAATCATCGAATCACTCTAGTCACCTTCGATTCTATGTTAAATTGACACAACACACAAAAATTACAAACCAAAATCCTCGTTCATCATACCAAATATATTCGAATCCAAACAGGAACCTCTGAATTTAATACGAATTCTAAAGAGGCAAAGTACCTGCAACTCCAGCGAGTGAATGGGTTGAGAAACAATATTTGCCTTAAAAATCGCTATTTAAAGAAGCAATTTGGCGCTGGCTTAGACCGATCGGGGGAAAAAAAGTGATCGAGGGTGCGGATCTGGACAAGGGAAAGACTCAAAGGTTTTTTCGATTGGATTTTTCTCAAAAACTCTCGACTGCCATTAAAAAGGTTTAAATGTTTTGAAGTACGAAGAGTGAAATGGAAGAAGAAAGGGCAAGGCCCATAGAGGGTTATATAAAAGTAAATCCTTAATGGGCTGATCGGCCTGAAAGGAATTAAGCCCATTATGATTGTTCGGTCCAACCTCAGAAACCAACCGATCACCCTTCAGACATATTAGTTATGATTTGTTCATTTTATAAGCACATATTTGAAATACTTATTTAGGGCCCATCATTTTTGTGACAAAAAATTATAAACCCCGAGGGGCAAATGTTATCTATCAAAAATCATAGATATTTTTCTATGGTTTTAAAGGAAGAAACTATGTTATATATTATGCTAGAAGACTCGATCGGTAGTTGGAGTGAAACCTATCCAGTGCTACATGACTTTGCCTGGGAAGAAAGAGACATCGATCGATTAAAGCATAGAAGCACCAATCGGTAGAGAAGCAGATACACACCATATGAGTGAAAACGCAGGCATACCGGTCGGTTAGGACCCTGACAAACCAATCGGTCAGGATCAGGGACACCAGTTGGCTAGAAAGTAGGTACACATCATGAAGATGGATTACAAGCATATTGATAGGTTCGACTGGTATATACTGATCGACTATATTGAAGGGATACCGATTGGTGGGAGATGATAATTACTGATAGCTGGAGACAACTAGCTAGTGGCAGACCTGTAAATATCGGTGAGTACCAATCGGTTATCCTGGGTACTATGTCTCAACATC
Organism: Allium sativum; assembly: GCA_030737875.1. Classification (NCBI taxonomy): domain Eukaryota; kingdom Viridiplantae; phylum Streptophyta; class Magnoliopsida; order Asparagales; family Amaryllidaceae; genus Allium; species Allium sativum. Next base: position 526,729,282 of record CM060913.1, on the reverse strand, counting down.
CTCAAAACCTATAAATAGAGGACCAACTCCACAAAAATGGGGACTGAATTTAATGACCCCGAAGGGCTGTCCAACCATTTCTTAAGCAATTCTAAGTTATTTCTACACCTTCTAACGCCTCCAATTGAAGATCGGTCATGGAATTCGCCATCAAATCATGGAAATCCACCTAAAAGCTTAGTGAATCAAAGATCTACTTCTCAAGTAGCGAAACTCATAGGATTTCTCTACTACTTTTGGCTTTTTGGATTGAATTAAGACAAGAGTGCGTAAAGATGAAAATCTATGTAATGAGAGAGTACTCAAACCTTGTAAACATGCATGCGATAATGAAAGTTTCTCTTAACTTGGACGTAGATCTTTCCTAAGATCGAACCATTATAAAAATAGTTGTCTTTCACTTGCACTTATGATTGTGGCTCCTTATAATCCGTTACCATATTGGTAAGTTCTAGTTTGGTATCTTTGGTGTTAAAATCTAATTTCGATTTTAACACAAACTCCTTAGGTCTAAAAACAACCCAAGGCCTCAGACCTAACTCCTTAGGTCTAAAAACGACCCAAGGCCTTAGACCTAACTCCTTAGGTCAAAAAACGACCCAAGGCCTTAGACCTAACTCCCTAGGCCTAAAAACAACCCAAATCTTGGAAAAACGACCCTAATCTTGGAAAAATGACCCAAAGCTTGGAAAACGACCCAAAGCCAGATCTGACCAAATTAGCTCCAAATTTGACCAAATCTTCACCAAACGACAACATCGATTCAAACAACAGATCTAAGTCATTCGAATCAGTCATAACCAACTCAACAAATTCATAACAACATCAAAATGACAACTATCATAATTAGTTCATAGAAATTGCTCTAAATCATGATAAACGAATGTGTGAACTAAAATTATGGATCTGACTAGCATAAACATATGAAATATTGTAGAAATTATCGGCTTAAGTTGCTAAATTAGATCCTATGGTGATTCCTATGAAAATATAATTACCTTGGTGTAGATCTAGGTGAAAACAACTCGAAATGATGAAAAGTAAGATCGAACACCCATATACTTGATTGAATCCACATGAGAGATGCATATCACTCACCAATCCTTCGTTTTAGCTTAGAAATGAACAAGTACGAATCTGGACAGCGAAGAGCTTGCTTCAATCATCTCGATTTGATTAAATATCTGTGTAGATCTAGCGTCAAATGTGTAGATCATAGATTCTCTAAGATTTAATGGTAGAATGGATGAAGGACTAGAGGAATGGAGGGTCCCTATTGTGACACCCCACGTCCGTTAATATCACTCTTTAAGATAATGCATTAAGTTTCGTGAAGCGTTATAGGTAAACAGAAAAAAAACATTATAAGATAGATATAAAGCAGCGGAAAATAAAAAAATATTAATCATAAAGCATAACATCGTGGTTCAAAACATCATGTCTGAACATACATAAACCCAGCACATCATCTTAAAATTTCTATCTCGTACTAAACACATCAGAGTACAATAATAAAAGAAGCATAATTCCCCAAATAAAAACATAGCCTTAGTAGAAAGATGAGAGCTCGAGAAATACATCTAAGTAGCTCCAAGCAGAATGAAAGCAAGCAAAATCCTGATCAAGCTTGAGTATTCCCACCCTAAGAACCTGGGGAAATGGAAGACAAAGAAGAGGAAATAAAATGGGTCAGACATAAAGTTTGGCAAGTCCAGTTGGTTTCAGCAAATAAATATGTAAAATTATCGTGACATGCACATAAAGTGGATAAGAGAGATAACATCAATAAAAGGCAGGTATGACAAGATAAACATGATAGAGTATATCGCGCTTCTCTAGTGATCTTCCTTTTTCTCTACATCAATACTAGTATAACCAAAACGAGATGATCCCCAACACGTATAAAATAGTAGACTTTGGTGTACTTCTGGTAAGAGGTTTAACCTTATACAATCAACAGGATGCCCAACATACCGGAGTTACCCCTGAGGATAATAACGGGATCTTAATCATACCAAACTCTAAGTGTACCCTAACTATGACCCTAATCGATCGGCTCCCTATTCCGTAGATACCCTGTGCTGGCCCCACAGTAGGATGTATCACTTCCTAAAATGACAACTCTTCATTTTTAGGATGTGCACAACCATATCTACAACTGTCACGGTGTCTAAACCTCCTCTGCCGGACCCATGCACGCATATAAACCCATCGAAATACGCCGCCCACACCGTCACCCACGTTCGGATCTCTTATAATCAGCCGAGTAAGCATGCCACGACTCTGACCTAGTACAGAGTACTCGTTTGATACCTATTTGTGGGTTACTTACTAAAACGGGTCCCATACACAAGATGATACAAGCTTTCCCCTATGCTTGCATCCCCACTAGGTTTTCCACAGGTTATGCCATACCAGAGTAAAAGATTGCATAACCCCATAGGTTAAGTCTATAGGCCAATATATATATAAATATTACGCACCCAACCAAGATTTACATAACCCAGCAACTGTTTCAAACAAGTTTACTTAACCCCTATTCAATTTATATGTTCATACAATCCCTATGGATTCAACTAGGTTAAGTATTCTAGACCTCTCACACTAAGCCGACCACTTGTGGTTACTGAATATGCCGGGCGGTTCCGTGGAGACTTCTTTCACAAGTCAGGCTTAACTCGTGTCTTAGCACATCTCATGTTTATGCACTTAGACCTCTCATACTATATTCACCACTTATGGTCGCTGGATATGCCGGGCAGTTCCGTGCAGCCTTTCACCAAAAGTATAATCTAACCTCCTCTCTAAGCGCTATTATAGTTTCTAGTTACTGTAATTCTAGGCATTTCAATAATTAATTAATTATTCCAATGTCATTGTAGGTTTCCATGACTCTTTCCCAAGTTATATTCAGAATGAACCATATGCCCCATGTTCATATTCAAATTTTCATTCAAGTTATGCCCAAATTTCCTAATACAAATTATGCTCCAAATTTAACATTTTCCCCTCATTTCTAATTTAATGCGTTTGCATATTTCAGCGGCATGCCTAGGCTCGAAGGTTACCAGGCTATAAAAATAAAATGAAAAAAATGAAGGGAAGAGAAAAGAAATGATCGTACTAACAAGATTGACATATAACGGCAGAAATAGGAATGAACTTATAGTGGCATAATGACACGATAGGCATATAGAACAGATACGATAAACATATGACAATAGAACTGATTCCAACATAACTAGGATGTCATAATAGGCATGATAGGATCTAAACAATGAACTAGATAACCAACTAACAACAGACCTGATTTAAACATAATAGAAATAGGCATGACGTGATCTAACAATGAATTAGATCTACTAACAATTGCACATCTGACGTGATAAATAGGTACAGCTTCAGACCTAGTTCATAGTCATGTCAGAATTATAGGTTATAACAGATATAATATTAATCAAATAGACATAGGCATAAATCTAAGTTACAGTCATGTCAAGCTTTACTTTTAAGCATTTATATCTAGAAGTAACGTAAATTCATAGTGTTTGGATCTAGGAAAGGAGAAGAAAGGTTGCAGATGTTGAATCACAAATCTCTAAACTCTAGTTGATTGACTTGATTGCAGAAAAAGAAAAGACTTGATTTAATCTAGGCAGAGGCAACATCTAGTTCTTCATTATTTTTGGTGTGCAAACACAAGAGAAATGAGGCCATATTTATAACTGTCACCCCAAACCCTAATCTGCCTAAAATGCCGCAGGGGGGTCGACCCATGGGTCGACACCCTCCTTATGGGTTGACCCAGGGGGCAACACCGCTAAGTAGGAAAATTCTTGTCTCCCCAATTTATGGGATTTTGTAGTATTTTGAATTTTCTGGACCAATTACATATATACATATATATATTCTTCTTACGTGTATACAGACTTCAAACCTTCATAACTTCTTCATACAATGTCCGTTTACGCAAACCAGTTGTCTATTTTGACAAGAATTCCGAGATGAACGCATTGGTGTAGTCAGTTTTACCTTAATTCTTAATATTAAATTAATTATTCTTTAATTTATCATCTTTTATTGTTGTTAAAATTACGAGGTGTTACATTCTCCCCTCCTCAAAGGATTTCGTCCCCGAAATCTCTAAGTTAAGAAGAATGTATATCCTACCATCCATTACCCATCTTCTCATCCACCAATCATAGACATCCATTGTCCTTAAAAGATTTCTTATACTTATATGAACATATGCAAAAGTGTGTGTATATGTCCCTATACTATTGCAAAGATGAGACGGTCTACTGATTTAGTCGACCTCCTTAATGCAATGTATGTTAGTGCCATGAATCCAACATGTATGCAAATAACCCTATTATAGCATGTAAGTTCTATATGCATGCAGAATCATCAATCCAAATGCAACATCCATATGATGATTCTTCCATTTCAATCCATAAAAGAAGAAAACTGCACACACATCCATATGCAGTATGAGAGTGATTGAGCCGATCTAGTGCCTAATGTGTGTGTATATGCATCCACGGGCAGCCACTAGAAAACACTTACATCCTCTTGCATCCATCAAACATATCATGTCCCAAACGCATGTTTACATTCATTGGATTCCTACCTAAAGGTCGTAGATTCGATCGATAGGATATACTTAAATGATACAAACAAGCGTAAATAAAAGCTTTGGAAAAGAAGTTCAGAACATACTCTCGAAAAGAAAAGGGTACGAAGCGCGAATATTGTCTTCGGTCTCCCAAGTTGAATCCTATAGGTTATCTCCCCACTGAACTTTCATCAACTCGACTTCTCTATTGCATGGCTTCTTAACTTCTAATCCAAGAATACGGGTAGGAACTCGTCTAATTGTCACCTCCCATTCCACCTCTACTTCTTCCAATAAACTCTGCTCATCTACTTCTGTGGTACCATGCAAGCACTTCCTCAAATGTGAAACGTGGAAAATATCATGAATGCCAGTTAGTCTCTTGGGTAGCTTTAATCTATAGGCCATTTGGCCATTCCTTTCTGTCATGGGAAACGGCCCTACAAACCTTAGTGCCAATTTCCTTATAGATCCAAAGTGAACCACATTCCTCAAAGGTGATACCTTAATAAAAACCATGTCTCCCACTTTGAACTCAGTGTTAGTCCTCTACTTGTCTGCATAGGAGTTCTGCCTATCTTGAGCAGTCTTCATTCCCCGTTTAATAATATTAATCTTCTCAGACCTTTCTCTAACCATATCTGGTCCAAGTAGTAGTCAATCTGTAGATTCCCACCAACATGTCGGTGATTTAAAGGGTTGTCCGTACAATGCTTTGAAGGGTTCCATGCCAATGCTAGCTTGATAACTAATGTTGTAGGCAAACTCTACTAAAGGTATGTTCTCTTCCTAAGTCCCTCCGAAGTCTGGGATAAAAGTTCCTCAAGAACTCTATTCACCCTTTCTGTTTGTTCATCGGTTTGTGGGTGATAAGCGGTGCTCAAAGACCACTGTGTACCTAATGCTTCTTGCAAGCTCCTCCAAAATTCACTGGTAAAGACAGGGTCACAATCACTTACGATATTGCAAGGTACTCAATGAAGACGGACAATCTCACTAACGTAAACTATTTCCAACCATGTTGCCATACTCTTGTTCTTAACCAGAATGAAATGAGTGCTCTTAGTAAGTCTATCTACTACAACCCAAATACTGGTGCTGCCTTTATTTGATCTAGGCAAACCATCTATAAAATCCATATAGATGCTCTCCCACTTCCACCGTGGAATCTCCAAAGGATGAAGTAAACCACAGGGCTTCTTTTGCTTAGCTTTAACTTGCTGGCAAATCAAACATTGAGAAACAAACTTTGCCACATCTTTCTTCATCTTAGCCCAAAAGAAAACCCTTTATATCTCTATACATCTTATCACCACCTGAATGAATAATCATCTAAGAATGATGGGCTTCTCCTAGGAATGCATTTAACAAACTCCCAGTTTGGGGAACACAAAGCCTCATATCTCGTCATAACCACCCTTTATCGTCTATGGAATATCTACTGAGTTGACTAAATGTCTCCCCTTTACTGAGCCTATCCAAGATGTCTAAAATCAGTGGATCCTCTCGCTGTGAAGCTCCTATCTGATCAATAATAGTAGGTCGCATCTCTAGTGATGCAAATAGAACAAGCAAAAACTGGGTGGAGGTTCTGAAGTCAAAAGTTGTTATAAACTCCAAGCTTTTCCTCTCCACAAATAGAGGACAAAAGGCCATCCTTTGCCTACTAGTGCGTCTACCACCACATTACCCTTCTCAGGGGTATAAGAAATCTCGAAGTCATAAGATGCTAGGAACTCCATCGACCATTGTTTCCTTAAATTAAGATCCTTCAGTGGGAACAAGTACTTGAGAGACTTATGACCAGTGTATAACTCAAACTTCTCTCCAAGCAAATAATGATGCCACGTCTTAAGCGCAAATACTATGGCAGCGAGCTCTAAATCATGGGTAGGGTATTTCTTCTCATGAACCCCTAGCTGTCTAACTCCGTAACATACAACCTTTCCCTCTTGTATTAGAACCTCACCAAGCCTTGTACCATATGCATCGGTGTATATGATAAACACTTTGCTTCCATCAGGCAAGGTCAAGACTAGGGCTGTTTTCAGAGCTCGCTTCAATCATTAGAAAGCAATTCACAATCCTTATCCCATGAAACCATCAAGTTCTTCTTCATCAGCCTGGTGAGTGAAGTTGATATCTTTGCGAAGTCCTTAATAAACTTCCTATAATAGCCTGCCAATCCAAGAAAGCTTCTCACTTCCTTTGCATTCTTTGGAATTTTCCAATCTTGAGCTGCAACTAACTTTGCAGGATCTACTACTATCCCATCTTTTGAGACTACTTGCTCTAAAAATCTCACCTCTTTTCTCATAAAATGGCATTTGGAGAATTTCTCCTTAAGCAGATGCACAAGCAGAGTTTTCAAAACTTCTCTCAAATGTTGGGCATTCTCTTTCTCGCTCTTTGAGAAGTTCAGGATATCATCAAGAAAGACCATGAGGAACTTATTTAAAAACTCTCGAAACACCCTACTCATCGGATTAACAAAATAGGTGGGTGCATTTGTCAACCCAAAAGGCATAACGAGCCATTCAAAGAAAACATATGGAGCCCTAAAAGCGGTTTAGTCTATATTGTCCTCGACCACCCTCAACTGATGAAACCCACAGACAAGTCTAACTGAGAGAATACTTATGCGCCGACAAGTTGGTCAAACAAATCATCTATCCTCGGGAGTGGGTGGTTGTTCTTCTTAGTGAGTTTGTTCAACTCCCTATAATCTACACATAAGCGAAGCGAACCATCTTCCTTAGTTGTGAATACCACCGGAGCACCCCATTTAGATATGCTTCACCTAATAAATCCTTTCTCAAGTAGCTCCCTACTAGCTTACCGAGCTTCCTCCTTTCTCTTGGAGACATATGGCGCACGCCAATGCAACTGGCTTTGCATTGTCTACTAAGTATGTACGAAAAATCGATCTCGATCCTCGGTGGTGAGCCCTGAACCTCCTCAAAAACATCAAAATATTCATGGACCACTGGTATAGTTCATAGATCATTGATAGATGCATCAAGTGACTCTAGGAAAGTAAGCATGACAGACCCCTTTGGGTCAGAAGAAATCTCGAGGGCCCTTTCATGGCAAGTCAAAAGTCTAACGACCCTCTCTCATAATCCAAAAAGGCATTATACATGGCTAGCCAATCCATCCCCAGAACCAACCATATCCCATAAAATCGAGCACATATGCATCGCACTCAAACTCGACACCTAAAACAGATATTCTCAAACCTCGACAAATCATGGGCAAATGAGCCGAACCACCAATGCGGTTTGAGACAATAACGGGATGCACTACCAAACTAGTATTAAGTTGCAGAGACTCAACCATAGAATAAAAAATAAATGAATGCGAAGCTCCAGAATCAAAAAGAGTTCTAATAGGATGATTGGAAATAGAAATAAAACCTTCCATAGAAACTTTCCTACCTCGATCTAGAGCACTGATCACAAGAGCCTGCGCTTGCTCTCCACAAGCTTCTGCCCTCTGACCTTGTCCTTGCTTCTTTGGGCACTCCTTAGAAAAATGTCCAACCTTTCCACAACTGAAGAAATCATTCTTCCTTCTTTTGCAGTCCTCAATCACATGCCCCTCACATCGACAATTACGACACTTCCTCTTATCCTTAGTCTTGTCATTCATTCTGCCTTTCTTTTGTTGTTGTTGCTACTGTCCCTTCTTGGGACATACCTTCTATTTTGTGTTTCCACAACCTTACCTTCCTTCTTGTCACTCTTATCCTCCTCATGCATCAAGGACATATCAACGAGCCTTTCAAAAGTTTCTTCCATTGGAATATGAGACATAGCTAACCCATGGAGGGGCTCATTCACCACTCTAGCAAATTTCAAAGCTTTCTTATGTGGAGTATCTACCAGCTCCAACCCAAACCTTCCTAGTCGGTTAAATTTTTAACATATTCTTTAAAGTCATGCTTCCTTGCTTGAGCACCAAGAACCTTTCCATTTGCTTGCTTTTCTCAGCTTGAGAAAGAAACTTCATTTCAAACCTCTACCTAAAATCATCCCAAATCTCTACCGAACTTCCCACTTGCATTATTCCTACCAGAACAAAGGTTCTTCTTTCAGTAGCTAGGCAGGTTAGCTAAATGCTCCTATGATTGTCCTTTTCAAAAATTCCAAACAAGTCCTCTGTCTCCTTGAGTGAATTCCTTGCCTCTACTAACGTATCAGTTCCACAGAATGACATTCCTCCCATGGCACAGAAATCTTTGCAGATCTTAGAGTAGTTTTATGCAAGCAGAGAAGGAGGAGGAGAAACGAGGGGTGGAGCTGGGGGAGGAATGTCAGCTTGACCACCTGGTATCGTAACACCGTCAAGGATATTAGGTTACCCAGACATGCTAAAAAGAAAAGGAAAGGGATTCAGACGAAGGATCGAAAGATATTACATACGGCTTTGCGGAATATGTTTTTCAAAATAGACTTTTCTTTTGAAGACTTTTCTTTTGAAAATTCTTTCTTTTGAAAACTTTTTGAAAATAATTTTCAAAATCTTTTATCCGGTCTGGTAACCTTTAGCTCTAATACCAAGTGTGATACCCCACATTCGTTAATGTCACTCACTAGGAGTATGCATTAAGTTTCGTGAAGCTTTATAGGTAAATAGAAATAGAAACATTACAAGATAGATATAAAGTAGCAGAATTTATAAAAATACTTTATTAATCATAAAGCATATCATCGTGGTCCAAAACATCATATAATGGCCTGACGGATTTTCGACACCGAAAGTCGACACGGAACATCATGTCAACTATTCAAGCATCGAAAACACCAGACCATTATTGAAAGAATATAGAGGGTGAGATAAGAAAGAAAGAAATATTATAATAGAAGTAAAAGAAGAAGAACATAATACAAAGTCTCACACCGCAGCGGAACAAAATATAATATACAATTAATTCTTTATAGAGAGCTTGAAAATAAAACTTATAGTCATCAGAGTACATCACACATCTGGACATTTATAATGACTTGTCCTCATATACAACACACAACGGAATATATATATATCATACGTCTGGACTTCTACAGCTCGTTTCTTCAATGCACCCGACAACCTGAACCTGTACAACCCTGTCTAACTCGATCATTAAAAGCGCAAGGTTTGTCTGGTGAACTAGAGAGAGACATACACACTTAGTTTATAGGTAACATCCAACTTGATTTTTAAATTAGAATATATTTTTTTTTGAAAGAAAGGATAATAGTAAGACCAAATCCACACATAAATATGGACAGTTTTTACCTTACTATAACCCAAAATATTTTTGACATCAATATTCTTATGATATTATAATAATGTCTAATATCAAGAAAATAGCAATATCATAGAACCCTTTCATCTCACGCTCTACATACATAGTATACAATCAAAACCACGGGCTCTTATTGAAGAATGGATTTCCAACTATGGTAAGGTATGGGACCACCTTCTGACTATGTACCTCTACAGATTAATACAATGGGGATTCAACAAGAACGTCTTGCAACCCGGCTAAACATGACCGGCCCCTCACTTTGCTTGAGAGTACTGAATATATCATTACCATGATTGGGTGCCAGCCAACCGAAACGACAGCATACAAAAATAAAGGGACAACTGAAGGCATTTGACTTCACCAGATTAGATAATGATATACCCTTTTGATAAGTGCGACCCACAGAGCTATGCGACCTACCCGATTTTAAACAATTTCCCCGTTGATGAGGATTTAAGTCATAATTAAATAATTAATTATTTAATTTACCTTTATTATTATTTTAGAACATCTGACCACTATTCACTTCGAATGCCACATCGTCAGATCCACCGGATAATCATTAATTGACATCCACAAAAATAATCTAGGTGTTTACGCAAAAAAGAACGAATTCTTCCGCCACCAACAAAAGTACGATTGAAGAAACCAATATGCGTAATACTTTGGAAATACTCTATCAAACATTTGACCATAAAAGCTTTCCTAGGACTGGATAAACCGAAGGCACCCTCCTACCACATCTTCGAATTACCCTATGGATCAGTAGCGAGTTGTCCTTGTAATCTGAAGATTCCAACCACGACAGAATCACTGCCATAATATCTCTAGGAGCTACCCAGAGAACTTTAACAAGTAGTTCATCCGCTTATGAAGATCCACGGTCTTCAACTCTCCATCTTTAATTATCTTCACGTATTTCGTTGGTCCGAAATGGTTTTCGAATATAAATTCGATCCCGGTCTTTCCGTACCAACAATCGTATTGGCCAAATTTGAAAGTCGGTTATTTAACTATGAAATAAAATAAAATGAGTTACTGATTTAGTACTTGGCATTACTTGGCCTTTTTAATTAAAACAGCTAACGAATGTTAATTTAAACTCTTACAATATTTCGATATTACGAATATAGCTTTTTAATTCTTATTTAACATAAGATAATTTCAAAAACTATTTTATTTTGATACATTCTATAATCATATCCCATACTCTATTTTTTTATCATTTCAAAACAATTCCTATATCATTACTCATTACTTATAATTTGGAAAATCAATTCAACTTATCTTTTATAAAATATTGTTACAAATCCCTTTTGTTTCATTACTGAAAACAAAATCTAACACATCTCTTTTTTGAATAAACTCGTTTCAAAGCTCAACTTTTCATTCCCTTTTACTTTGAGAATATCATTATGAATTTACATAATCTCTTTTTTTACCTTATTTCGGGAAATTCCTTATATATACATATATTCTCAAATATATCCATTTCCGTTACTTTGGAAATCTCATTTTATACTCTTAAACCTTTCACTTAACTTTGTGTTATTATTCCATATGGGGAAATAATAAATTGTTCTTAACCCTGTTCCTATTTCAATTAATATCATCCTCAGATAATTCTAAAGTCATTCAAGTCGGGGTATTTATTTACCTCTCAGGCCTTGATCAAAACCATTCTTATCTTAAGATGGATATGAATCCAAATTCATTAACCCATATTCATTCTGGTATCAAACAAGTCACACTAAATTCCTTTATTTAAAATATGGTTTATAAAACTTTCTCACTTCTTGAAATATCTCCTTTAAAATATAAATTTTTATTACTTAATTAATATGTTGATTAAGTAATATATTAATAAAAAATCACTTTTTAACCTTAACTTCTATTCAAAGATTTTATTTTACGAATCGAATTACTATTACCAATTATCATTATTAAATCCTTTACCAAACTCCATTACAGATTCCTTTTAACCGTTTCTTTTTGAAATCTCATTTCAATTTCAAACATTTTACTTAATTCCATTATTAAGTATCGCCAATTCAAATCACGCTTGACTTCTCCCTTCCTTCCATAAATCTTGCTTATAAAATCTTAGATTTAAGATAACCCCTTTTTCTTTAGTCTCCTTTAATTAATTAAATATTAAGTAAACATTTATTTTAATTTATCACATTCGCTTAAAATCTTCTTTTAAAACACTGTTGTAACCTTGGGTGCACAACCTCTTTACAACTCAACCATATTCACTTTTAAAAAAATTGGTTACTTCCTTAAATGTATTTCATTTAAGAAGTAATCCTTAAATTATTATTAAAATAATAATTTAATTCATCATTAACTAGAATTAGTATTAAATTTCTTTTTAAAATTTTATTTAATTTAACAACTATATTCTAAATTATTTCATTTCTAATTGTCTCAAACTAATTTAATTAAATAATCAGTTTCAATTAAAACAATTGACTTGGTCAACTATACAACATGATTAACTCGTTGATCAACTTTAACTCGTTTCTTTAATTAAATAAATAAATTTAAATAATCTCATTTACTTCAATTAATATTAAATAAATACTAATATAATCCTATTTTAGTTGTTTCTAAATACAATTAATTTTAGTTATAATTGATACATTAATCAAAATAAGGCACGTGCTTCGCACACGGCTGATTTCCCTTTTTATAAACTTTATTTTTGAATAATATATATTTAAAAATCTTTACTAAATTATAAAATAAATTTCATAACTTTATTTTTATCGATTTACCTGACGGTAAATCAATATTTCAAAGTGATTGATTTAGAGACAAACTACTGCCAATTACTCAACCAATACTGATCATTGGTTAAAGTAAAACAATTGGTTGAATTTCAGGTCAATCGTCAACAATCAAAAAAATCATCCAACAGATGAGTTTTAAACAGTTCATATGATGATAATATGAAAATAAATAATATCTAATATATTTGAGGAATCCGGTAGGATTCCTCCGACTTGTTCTTCTCTGAATCCAAATGGGTTATATCATATATAGTGCCATTCAATTCCATTTTACTGATTACACTCTAAAACAGTAAAATAACAGAAATTTAATATCAAACAACTTATTTATCATTAACAAACAATTCAAACAATTCATTAAATTAAAACAAAGTTATTTTATAATCGTGACCAATAAGGTAAGTTACCTTCATTGGGTCCAATCGTTAAAATAACGATTTGGTGTTTCATTGAAATTAAACAACATTTAATTTCATTAGTTCAGTCAATACATGTGTGTGTGTGTGTGTATATATATATATATATATATATATATATATATATATATTATAGATAGTCAATCATTGGCAACCGTAACAATAACTAGCAAGCATAACACACAATTATAAAACCCACTTTAAATAAAATATAAGTGGGTAAATACTGAGTGAGTTTAGCTCATCTTGTCCGTTATCGCCAAAGCAGTTCGGGTTTTTAGTTAAATTGAAGAATGTTTAATTTAACGGGAAATTCCAATAGCTTCTATTTTTGTCCAGGTGAGTTCCAGTTCCATAATATAGTGTCTGACACTGCGGTTCCAACGTAGCTTGTTTCATCCAATTCTAATAATTAATGCGTCAAATATCACTATTATAGGTACACATTCTATATAAATAAATAAATTTACTTAATATAATGTGATTTAGGTTCAATTACTTTAGTTAAGTATAATTATATGATTGATTTCCTTCTCCTTCTGCGTTATCATGTACTTTCATTGTTGAACCTCACTACACTGCCTGCGTTCACATTCAGTACCTATAACAAATAGGTTATAATTAATTTATTTCACGGTTTAAATTTGGAATTATTAAATCCATAACTAATGGTTTATATAAACTACTTACGTTCGATAAGAAGAAATGGTCCGATATCCTTTGTTCCATTACTCAGCGCTGTTTATACCATTCTGAATCACGCTTGACCTTCATTCTCCAACTATGCAACTTCGAACCTGCTCAACACCTATAGTAAAAAAGATTATAACTAAATTTCCTAATCATGTTTTTACTTTAACAATTATTTCTATATTTGTTTTTCGAAATCAGGCCGATACCTTGTTGTCTTCGTTTCTCAGGCCCAAAAGTTTCAATGCTTCCCTTCTCGTCTTCATTTTTTTGGTCTGCACTGTCCAATCCCAATATGTTGATCGTGCCTCTTTACACCTACTCTAGTACGAATATATCTTAATTAATGGCAAACAACGATTAACCCATCTACCTCGTAATTCCTACTGTCGCATTCCCAGCTCATTTTCCTTCTATTTTGTTCTTCTCGTAATCCCCATTCCATGCGTGCTTGACGAATTTTTTCACTGCTCCAGTGCTACATCCGTTCGCCGCATGAAATTTTGATCCCCGGAGTTCGATCAATTTACACCTAGACCTGCGCCTCTTCCTCCTCCATTAACATCCTATGTGCCATCTCTCCTGGTGCTTCCATCCATCAATAAATTACCCAAAACCGGCACAGCTTTGAGATAGGATTCCGTTCGCTACGGTGAACTACAACTCATCACATCCGTTCATTTGGTCGGTTTCACGAAGGTATAGGATTTTCTAGTTACAAGTTTTGAAAATTTATTAGTGGATCTCAAAGTAAATTGAGAGAAAGTCTGGAAGATTTGCATTCGTTCATTGTTTAGAGAAGTGGCGGCATAACTGTTGACCGCAAGTAGAAAGAAACAAGGTTTCTTTACCCTTACATTATAGATAAGTAGAGATGGGATAGGTTATATTATTATTTTAATATAGATGAAACTTCTGTGTGAAATATCGTCCAAAACACCAACATACGGCCTCTATTTTTGACAAACAAATATAATCCTAGCATAAAAAATATTCCAGACCAAATGGGATATGTTTCGTCGAATTCCGAGGTTATGAAAAGTCCTTTATAAATATCGTTGAAAAATCAAGCGTTTAAAATTCCTATAATTACAAAAAAAAAGTCAATAAATATGAGGCCGTGTCAATTTATTATACTTTTCCTAACGGATCCAATGAATCTTGTTTCGTTGAATTTGGAGTTTGTTTGGCCAGACATTTGTTCGTTAAAAGTTACCCCTGTCTAAATTATATAATCAATTAAATAGAAATAGAGACATTTTTGGCCACTGATGTCACATACGATATCCGTTTGACATGAAATTTTATTTTCTGACAATAGTTTAGCGATACGGTTCCAATGAAACTAATTTCACCGAAAGCTAAGACCTTTTGCAGAAATGGCTATTTTTAACGCTTATATAATATTTATTAAAATATTGTATAAAATTCCAAATAAGTCATAATAAATTATTTTCAACATATATATCCAAAAAGAATACATGTACAACTTTACATATAAATTATACAACTCAATATCGTCAAATTTGAGTTAAACAATTTAAATTTCCCTTTTAATATATTAAATAACGATTTCCATAGTGACTATTCTAAAATATTATTTGGACATAACTAATAATCTATAACACAAAATCTGAAATTTTCTCTTTCATATGAAAACTATTATCAACAAGATTTTAACGTTTCTTGTTTCACAGAAATCCGACTTATATCGGATCATGTATATGCAATCAAAGTTCAAAACTCCATATTACGAGCTGCAGCGCCATTTCGAGCTCATTTATAATTGAATAAAATTTATATATATTCAATCATCGCTTTATTAATGAATTCAATATTAATATCGATTAATATTCCAAATATAATAATTAAAATAAAAAATTAAATTAAATATTTGCCTACCAAAAATACGGGACATTACAATCCTCCCCCTTAATAAAATTTCGTCCCCGAAATTACTAAGGTAAGAAAAATGTTATAAATCCCATTAATGTTATGAATCCAATTTATTTTAAATTGAAAACAGATTCATTATGGTAAAATAAAATTTTCAACAAGATCGAAAATTTTCTAACACTTTAAATTCGTGGAAAAATTTGGTAGAGTCTCCCCTGTATGGAGTGACATCTGCGATACCGCATGAACAAATAATATATATACATCCGCCCACACGGTCGGAAAACAAATTTCAAAACCGAAATTTGATATTTTCGCATAGGCGTACCTCATGCGAGCACTATTGAGCATGTTACTCAATTTATGTGCGATCAAAACATATCCCTATAGCTTTTAGCTACCTTTACTCAACTCAGTTCAACATATAAGTAACATTTACATAAAATTCGAAATAACATTCATTTATCATTATGTATAATTCACAAATTCCAGCACCAAGTAAGGGTTAAATAATTTGGTTTTCAATTCATATATGATTCCATTCCAATCAACAATACATGAATTCATTTCTTAGCCTTTAATTCATTGAACTATTATTAAACCATTAATGAATTTATTCAACCAATTGAACATACAATTAGCAATCAGTGCACAACCTGTACAAACAAACAATCCAACTTTTTATTAACTCAATTTATCTTTAACATTAATATCAACTTGGTTTTCTTCCATTTGGTTTATATATTAATATCCATCGATTAATACTCGATTAATTACTATTCAATCATTACCAATATTTACTTTGGTTTAACATACCTACATAACAATTAATTCACAACAACTTGACTTCCAATTTCGAATTTTATTCACTAACTCATTACCAAGGTAATTCCAATTCATATTCAATTTACTAATTTATTTTCAAAATTATTTTACTTTCATTAACAATCAAAATTCTGATTTATTTCAAAAATCATTTAATTTCCCTTCAAAATCCATTTAATTTATTTTTAGGTTAAATTCTAATACATTCAATTTTACATACTAATTTCATATTGAAATTACCATTTCGAATTCCTAATCAAATTTGAATTTCACACAAATCAAAAAAACAAACAAATAAACCAATATTTAAAAAATTGGATAAAATTATCTCTTTTATATAGAAAAATATAATTCGGGTAAAATTATTGCATTTACCCGCTTTACAAAACAATATTGTATCCATTGTCAGTTCAATGCTTCTCAACATTTGAACCGATCAGCAAATACAATACAAAACACTTATACAAAAAATTTACAAATACGCGCTCTCATATAGATACACTCAACTCAATCTAGGATATTACAAATCCTATCTCTATCGAGTTATACCACAGAGCCAAGGTTATTACTAAACCATTGCTCTGATACCACTGTAACAGCCAGACGGATTTTCGACCTCAAAAATCGACACGGAACATCATGTCAACTATTCAAGCATCGAAAACACTAGATCGTTATTGAAAGAATATAGAGGGTGAGATAAGAAAGAAAGAAATATTAGAATAGAAGAAGAAGAAGGCACAACACAGAGTCTCACATCGCAGCGGAACAAAATACAAAATAGAATTAAATATTTATAGAGAGCTTGAAAATAAAACTTACAGTCACTAGAGTACATCACACATCTGGATAGTTCTAATGACCTGTCCTCATATGCAACACACAGCGGAATAAATACATATCATACATCTGGACTTCTACAGCTTGTTTCTTCACTGCACCTGCAACGATTCGGATTTTGTCCGGACCAAATCGATCGCAAAATCGACTAAGACCGTTCAAAAACCCGAATACGCTAACTTTGGGCATACAACACATTAGAAAAAATAATATGAGACTTTTATAAACATTACATTAATGTTACATCAACCATAAATAAGCATATGGATCTACAATGCAACAATCAACATGCAATTCCTTAATCTACACATTTAGGCTTAATCCCTTAACTTAGATTTCAAAATCAAATTCACTTTACATAAATTATTTCTTTAGACTTTATTTCTCGATTTCTTTTATTTCAAATCATTTGAAATACATTTATAGCTTTTATAATAAAGTAGATTTCACTTCGGGATTTCAAAACAAAACATTTGGAAATATGAATTCCAAAATGTAACAACGTATACAAATAAGTATGAAACCAAATATCAGTCATATTCCCTCAGGGTCGGGCAGTACGCACCCTAACCAAACCTATATATATATATATATATATATATATATGCACCTAACGGCTACACTGACAATGCACCATCCCACCAATTAGGGAAGACATGCACGCCCTCACACTGTTAGTCAATTTCGGGTCACCTGCATCTTCAGCCACACACTTGCTAAATCATTTATATATCCCAAAGTAGGGAAAATTATTCACATAATCACAAGTATAATCAAATCTATATAGATTTCTACTTACAAATCATTCCGAAATCATCGGGTATAGCCCTTGAAATCCTTTCTGTTTTATAAAACATTTTATAAAACGTTCCCTGTCCAAAATCGGGAATACTATTATTTTTTACTTAGGAAAAAACCTTTCAAAATCATTCATTAAATTTATAATAAACAACATTGCTAAACACCTTATAATCAAATTGTGAAGTGTTTCACAAGGTGTTAGCATACATATATTTTTCCCAACCCAATGCTAAATGTTAAAACATATTTTGCTCATAAACTAGTCAAGCACAATCCAAACATTCAATCAATCACAATCCATATCAATAACCAAGTATATTTGGTTCAATCACATTTCATGTTTAACATATACAATAAAAAGGGAATTTTTATTGTAAACATATTTTCATTGGTGCTTATGAAAAATAAAAAAAAAGATTTTTATTTGTAAACCATTCCTATCTTTAACATAACAAATAAAAGTGAATATTTATTTGTACACAAATTTCAATCTTTAATATGACAAATAAATGTGAATATTTATTTGTTAACATATCTCTATTCCAAAACAATTATCATTTTTACATATTCTATTTTTACAGTAAAAATGTGGTTTTTATTCATAGCATATTTTTATTTTCAATAATGATCATTTTTACTCTTTTCTTATATACAATAGAAATGTGAATATTTACTATTAATATATCTTCATTTCAAACAAGTGAACATTTTTAGTTCTTTCTATATATACGATAAAAAAGTAAATTTTATCATTAAAATATTTTCATTTCAAACAAATGAACATTTATAATCTTTTCTACTTATACGATAAAAATTTAAATTTTATCATTAACATAATTTAACAATTCTAATTTGTTAAACATGACAATTATAATTTAACAATTCTAATTGGTTAAACATGACAATTATAATTTAACAAATCAAATTTGACAAATATGTATATTTTGACTTGACTAATTCATTTTGAAAAAAAATGTATATTTTTATTTAGCTAATCTAGCTTGTCAAAAATGAGTATTTTGTTTCAACTAAACCAATTTGGCCAAAATGTATATGTATTTGTTCAACAATTCTAATTTGACAAAAATGAATATTTTTGTTTCAACAATTTTAATTTGACAAAAATGAATATTTTTGTTTCAATAATTCTAATTTGACAAAATGAATATTTTCATTTCAACAATCTAATAAACAAAACAATAATTTTGTTTAATCCAATACTAATTAACAAAATGTTAAATTTTTTATTTCAACAATCTGTTAAACAAAATGATAATTGTTTAATCCAATTCTAATTAACAGAAATGTTAATTTTAAGAGATTTATAGAACACACCAATCATAAATCATATCACGTATGACACTCAGTATAAGATTACAACGTATGACAATCAACAGATCTAATTATGATTAATTGATTTTAATTATATAATAAAAGTAGAATTTCTCACATTGGGGGTTTTGAGTTCTTTAAAATTTTAGATCGCTCCGTTTCGGCTTTGGTCTGTTCCATCATGTAGATCTCGCTGTTGCGAATCCGATGCAACTTATTTCGTTTGATTCTGATTTAATATGAATAAGATATAGAGTTTTATAACTTAATTTTATAATAATATAATTAAATAATAAATTAATATTAATCCATCTTTAATCACCGTAAATCAGGCCAGTGCTTTCGTTCTAGGAACCCGTCGATATCAAAACCCCACCACCGCCACCTCGTTACCACGATGGAATCCAATCACCATTCGCCACATTAGAGTGCTCAACCTCGTCTTCCATCGTTGGTCACGGTGGCGGGTTCGAACCCCTAGGCGCCTCGAGAATCGGTCCTGAACTCGGCGACTTTGAGCCACTAAATCGAGCACGACGTTGAACTATCACAGATCATATCCGTATGAATCTCTAGATCGTTAAAATCTTTAAAATATTCGCGTAATAATGTTGGAATTATACAGTGTGGCTCAATGGAAAAATGGGAAAGAAGATTGGAAGACAGGGGTCCTCGATTTTCTGACACTGGCGGCTCAAGAAATGATTTAGTGTTAGATGGGTTTGACCGTACATAGAGGGTATTTATAATATAATTATTTTAACTTAATTTTCTTTTAAATTTCAAAAATGTTGTTCATTGATCCGAACTCCAAATCAAAACCAACGACTGTCATCCCTAGCTAAATGCCTCTATTCCAGACACAATGGGCTAGGACTTGTCAGCCCGTTTGATCGTTTCAGCTCACTTTTCTTTAATTTAAAATATAAAACATTTAATTATTTAATTTGATCGTATTGTTTGATATACCAGGGCCACGTACTAACTCCGAAATTTACAGAAAATTGTGTCTAGCTATGTTTTGACGATACGTACGTAAAAAAATGAATTTCGTCGAATTTGGAGACCATTTGAAAAATGACCATTTTCTGGTCGATCCAAATTGACTCAAATTGATAAAGCACGTTTTAATTTTCCACGCTCACATATTAATTCCAAAAATTATGAAAATTGGAATCTAGAAATAAATTGACATTTTGGATCGAACTAAAGTGGTTTCGTCGGAAACGGAAGTCGTTTGCAAAAAGGCTATTTATACGAGCTATATATTATATTGAATTCCATAGCAACAATTCTGACTATTCATTTGACCATAACTTTTGATTCCCGCTTGGAAATTTCAATCTTTCGGATTCGTTGGAAATATATTTTAAAAAAGATTCTAATATTTTTGGTTTTACTAAAATCTGCTTTATTTTGAATCTTGTACATTCAGTCAAAGTTCGAATTCAAATTTTCAAACTACCGCGCTGTTTCTAACTCCTTTTATAATTAAAATAAATATATTTGTTCTAACTTCAATTAAAATAATTTTTTAATCATTATTATTTAAAATAAAATTTTTATATTTTCAAAATCCATTAAAATTGTTAAAATAAATTTTTTAAATTGGTTCCGAAATTCTAGATTGATTTGAGAACACGACAAATTAGAACACAACCAGAAGAACATTTTATTGCTTATTACAACAATTTACATCAGAGTACAAGAATATCGGAGTACATCAAATATAAATACCACAACGGAAGATTAAATTACAATAATTGTAATACAATGTAGCAGAAGGGTATCACTGCTTTGGACACAACTTTAAGCTTTGATTTAGAATCCTTCCCAATATATCTATAAAATAAGCTACTCAACTTCCCGTGTGGAAAATATGGACACCCGAGTTTGCAAGTGAAACAAACTATAGGTTAGACATGGGACTGGTATGAGAAATCTTACTTAACCTATTTAATAATAAGGTCAATCACAGAATCACGCCGCTAATGCGAAACAGGTTAATCCATTGAATTGCCAGTGCATAAACATCAACCATAAAGCTTTGCTTTTCAACAAAAACCGTGATCATTTGCATCTTAGCATGCCACATTGTCAATCCATACCATACAACTGACTTCTACCAATATATAACTTCTAAACTCGTATATCTCAGAGAAGGGTGTTAAGCAAGAGAATAAATTCTCTGCCACCAAATAAATATATATTTAGCAAAGATCAGCAAATACAACATAAAGGAATATAATGTCAGACATATCATCCATTTACAAGTTCGTTCTGGGTCTGAACGAAACTAGAGGCACCTTATTCCTCATTCCATATGTCCAATACAAGGGAGAAGTTCTCGTATATCCGTCGATCTCCAAGTACATTTGGACGATCACCACTTATTACCTTGTCTTAGGTGTACGGCCCAATCAAGACATCAGTAATCACCCAAACAATGTGAAGAATTCCGATCTTCAACCACCGTCTTTATCTTCGACTCTTGATCGTCGTATTAATTATTCAAAATGGGTTAAACTAGGTCTTTCTGAATAATTCGCGTATTTTATAATCAAGTACTAAAAAAAACATCATACGCCTTATTCCAATTCAGAATATTCTTTTAATAAAATATTCACATTTTTAATCTAATTAAAGATTTATTAAAACTCTAGTTCGGTTTTAATCTCAAAAATCATTACTTAATGATTATTCAAATTTCAGGAAGTAAATCTTTTTTTACTTATGTTATAGAACTAGTGTCCTTAAAACACGGTACACGATAAACTCAAATCATTTTCCATAAAAATGGAATCTACACTGAAAACAAATCAATATATAATCGATATAAATTTTCATGTCAGATTAATAATATAAATGGAATAACGGCAAGACATCTTTAAATTCCATATATAGTAACGGTCTTCATTCACAGAAGCTTATCTCGATTATTATTAAATCGAATTCCCTTCAATTCGAATTTCTTCTATTAAGTTGGAAAACTTTAATTGGGAAAATTCTCATTTAAATCTTAATAAATGATTCATAAATTCTTGGTAAATCTTAATGAAAGATCTATAAATTCCATTTAAATCTTAATAAAAGATCTATCAATTCCTTTTAAATCTTAATAAAAGATTTATAAATTCCAGATTATATTTTCTCTATTAATTGGGATTAAATAATAAATATCATTTAAAACATAGGTCACGATAACCCCACAATCAACTTTCATTTCAATTCTAATTAAACATTAATTAGCAAACTTCACTAAATCTTAACTGAAAGATTTATTCTTTTTACATGGCATTTAAGAACAGTGTTATTTAGGACACCATGCACATTAAACCCAAAACCCAATTTATTTTATTTAATTCCTAATAAATATTAATTAATTGGAAAACTTCATTAAATCATAATTAAAGATTTATTCTAGTAAATAACTACTTCATTTCGATAAAAATATATTTTTATCTTTTCAAAACTGGAATTTTTCATCCAAAATCTTTCCAAACCATTTATTATAATTTTACATAATTTTTCCATATTTTTAATAATTTTATTATCGCCCATATAGTCAGTTTCCAATAACGGCCACCGAACTACATCCATAGCGACCTTTTTCAAATTTGATTTGGACATAATTCCAAACCCAACCGTTAGATTTCAAACTTCTTATGTTCATTGGAAATCTCTTTTCGATACTAACCCAACGGTTCCGGTTTTAGGAGAATCCGACGATCGGATCTCCCGTTACGCCGTTTTGGAGTTAATGGTCGAAATTCACGAACTGTCGCTGCGTGGCACGTTCTATTCAGGCCATTAAATGTATATAATATATATATTTCATCGATTTCCATTTAACGCGTATTTTATAAACCGTTTATAAATTTATTTTAAAATGGTTTCAACTTCATTTTTCAATTTTAAATCAAAATTGAATATTCTGTATCTTTATCATATTAAAATGATAATATTTTCAAAATATTACATGTAACGACCCAGAAAATACGAACCAATTTAAAAATTTTATTTTAAATAATTTGGTGGAAAAATGTGGCAGAAATTAAAATTTTCATTTTTAAATAATATTAAAGCCAGTGAAAATAGTCAATTTTCAAACGATCTCTTTTTTCGACGAAACCACTTTCGTTGGAACCGGAATGTCAAATTATTGCTAGGTTTCAATTTTTAGAATTTTTTGAATTAATATGTGAGCTAGCGTAGGAAAGTGTGTTTTGTTTGATTCAGTCAAATTTAATCAACTGAAAAATAGCCATTTTTCAAATGGTCTCAGAATTCGACGAAATTAATTTGTTAGGACCGTATCGTCATAACGAAGACAAATATTTTTTTTTGGATTTTTCTGAGTTCGCATGTGGCCTCGGTGAATTTATTTATACGAACCAATTAAATTTATAAAAGATTTAATTATTAATTTAAATAATTCAAGCCACGGACAACCGTTTGGGCTGATGGGACCTGGTCCTTTGGGTCCGGAACATGGGCTATTGGCTAGGGACACTTTCTGCTGGGCTGGAGTTGGACTGGTTTGAAAGCTATGGATTTATTCATAAAATTAAATCAAAAATAGTATAAAAATCAGAAAATACTAAACCCTAGAAAAACTAACACTGTTCATCGTTTTAGAGCCGCCGCCTTTAACCTATTCATGGCCGAAACTGCTCCTAGCTTCATCCTTTAATTCCAGTCGATCCTCACACTAAAACCCCTCCTTCCTTTGTACTTTATCACAGCTCTCTTCTCCCTCTTTCAATCCATACGGTCACCTTCCCGAACCGTCGCCCGAAACTCGAGAACCAGGCCACCAAACCCGCGTCCAAAAGCCTCGTTGGCCTTCCCCTGGGTCCCACCGAGCTGCGCCATTTTGGGTGCTCCTGGTGCGCCTCTTGACGCTAAAGACCGTAGTGCCATCGGATTGAGACCCCGCGCCCTGTACTGCTCGAAAACCGAAGACCTAGGTCTGAACAAAAACTAAAAAGCACCGGCCTTGGTCTGTTCAAATGAGGAAGAAGGGTATCCATTTTGATTTAATTTATTAATTTAATTTAAAATGTTTTACAACTTCATTTAATCATAACTCATTCGTTTGAATTCAAAATTCGACGATTTCAGATCCATCAAGATCGTACGACGAAGATCTACATTCCTAGTCTAAAAAGGGACCATTTTGAACTGTTTGAAATTTGGACCAAATCGCGAATGACTGTGAGAATTCTTCTTTTTATATAAATAATTAATTATTAAATTTAATTGTTATGTGGTGATTGAAATGTGTATAGTTCAGATCTGTTATGTGATGATATTATGGATGTTTATTCTGTTTGTTGTGGATGTTTATTCTATTTGTTGGTGATATATAAACACATATTTGTTTGTGTTTCAATAAAATAAATATACCATTTTGTTTATTTATTGATTTGGGTTTGAACTTCCAAATCAATAAAAATAAATCATTTTGTAAAATTATTGATTTTGATTAGAACTTACATTTCGATAAAAATATGAAACATTATTTTAATCATTTTTATTGAGTTGAAATAGATTTGTCAATTAAATATGAAACATTATTTTAATCATTTTTATTGAGTTGAAATAGATTTGTCAATTCAATATGAAACATTGTTTTAATCATTTTTATTGAATTGAAATAGATTTGTCAATTCAAAATTAAAACACTATTTTGTCATTTTGGGTTGAATTGATCCAGTTTGACAACTCAACGTTACAAATATCATTTTGGCCATTTTTAGTTGAGTTTAATTAGTTTGTCACTTCAATGTTATAAATATCATTTTGTCATGTTTCTTTAATTATATAGAATTGTCAATTCAATATGAAATCTTATTTTATCATCCTTATGGAATTGAGATAGAATTGTCATTTTATTCGATTTAATAGAATTGGCAATACAATCGAAAATATATCTATTTTTTGTGAATATACATTGAAAATAAAAGATGTTCTTTTATTTGCATTCCCTAGTCCAAATAAAACATTAAAATAAATTACAATTTGTATTCGCATTTTTAGATGCGGGTAAATTATCAAAAAAAAAACCATTAAAACAAAAAGTTACGTTTTGTATTCGCATTTTTAGATGCGAAAAAATTATAGAAATGGTTAGACAAAAACCATATTATCATGTGTTGACATTGAAAATCACGACGTTGGATAAATTATAGAAAGGGTTAGATAAAAACCATATTATCATGTGTGGACATTGAAAATCACGACGTTGGATAAATTATAGAAAGGGTTAGACAAAAACCATATTATCATGTGTCGACATTGAAAATCACGATGTTGGGTAAATAGAATTGGTTAGAATAAAACCATTATATTTTTATTAACATATTTTGACACCAAATTGACATGTGTTAGATAGGAAAATATCTCCAATAAAATATTTACATTTTTCAATGTAAAAGAAAAGAAATAAGAGATTTACATTTCTCAATGTAATAGAAGAAATAAAAAGGGGCATTTTACATTTTCAATGTAAAATAAAAGAATTTACATTTTTTAAAGAAACATAAAAAGGACATTTTTATGTAATGAAAATAAAGAAACATAAAAAGGACATTTTTATGTAATGAAAATAAAGAAACATAAAAAGGACATTTTTATGTAATGAAAATATAAAAATAAATTAGAGAAAAAGTACATTTTTATGTTATAAAAATAAATTAGAGAAAAAGTACATTTTTATGTTATAAAATGAATTAGAGAAAAAGTACATTTTTATGTATTAAAAATGAATTAGACAAAAAGGACATTTATTTACATTTGGTGTAAATAAACAAGAAAAAAAAAACTAAAAAGGAATAAAAACAATTTACTTTATTTACATTTCCTTATGTAAATAGATTTTGCGATGACATTTTATTTACAATTTCTTATGTAAATAAAAAGAACATATTTATAGTGAAAGCACTTATTTACATCTAGTTAAATAAATAAGGGAATGAAACCATTTACTTACATTGTAGCGTAAATAAATAAGGAGAAGTAAAAAATCACATTTATGCACATGTAGAATAAAAACACCATTTTAAATAAGTGGATTTTTATTTTCAAACCAGTTGCAAATAAAAATATGAATTTATGAAACACATTTTTATCATCATAACAAGATGTGATAAAAGAGTAGAAATTAGAAATGTTAATTTTATCGTCACTTTAGGTGCGATAAAAAGAATAAATTATAATAGTTGAAATCGCAAAACGATTTATATCTATAAATGTTTATATATTTAAATATAATTGTAAAATTTAACGAAACGCGCGCGGCAGTTCTTGTATCAGCAATTGTAACTTTAAATGATTATACCGATAGATCCGACCGTTGGATTTTCCCAAAACTGGAACCGTTAGGACTACTTTGGGAAGAGATTTCCAACGGTATAAATTTCATCAAAATCCAACGGTTAGATTTGAAGATATGTGTGAATCAAATTTTGGTAAAAACAGCGCTAGGGCCGCCCATCGACCTGAAGCGTCGTTTAATTATAATTGAGCTAGTTTAAAATAAATAAAAATAGCGATAAATCGTTATAAATAAATATTAACGATATGAAACGATTTAAATGATAATTTTGAGATAATTATTTGAAAAGGCCGAGTTTAACTCATTTCTAATAATTATACGATGATTAAATAAAAGGTATAGAAGACAGTGGTTGAAGACCGACGATCTTCACATCGAATGGGCAAGGACTACTGATGCCTTGGACTGACTTGCTCCCAGGACGGGGTTGAAGCAGTAGTTGACCCGGACGTATGTGTTGAATGTCCGGATAAGCGAGAACCTATTAGGTGTCTCCGGTTTCGTTCAAACCCAGAACGGACTTGTAAATGGATGCGTATCTGACGTTGAAACTTATTCCATGTAATTAAATCGATTTGTATTAATATATGTCTGTTTGGTGGTGGAGAAATTATTCTCTTCTTAACACCTTGGTATATAGTAATAGTTATCGATCGCATGGCGTGAATTGTCAATGTGGCACGCCAAGATGCCATGATCAAGGCTTTGTTGAAAAGCAGGCCTTGTGGTTGATGATTAAAGCAATTCCTGGTTAGGCATAGCTTTGTGTATCGCGTGACTTCGCGAGCCTCACACCCCGGTATGAGTCAAAAAGGGGATTAGGACTGCAGGGAGTGCACATGTTTCTTTCTAGCTAGGGGTAGTGCCGGTGCTTAAACTGGCCGATATTTTACTTATGTGGATGATGGATTGAGGTACCTCGGGTTTTATAGGCCGGAAGTGGTCATACTATAGGTCCAAATGGACCGGGAAACGTGTGTACAGGCATAATTAATCCACCACCGTTAGGTGGGGACCAGCCCTGAAGATCCAGGGGTTGCCCATAGGTGTGATCCCAAGACATTTGCTAGAGTGTCTGAATCGGAGAGGACGATCCCTAGCCTCGATTTCATGACAGAAAACCAATTTCCAATACGACATTACGGTCTTGATTGTAAACTTATATATGGTGACATAGTTTATGGTACCTATGCCGTCTAGGATTGCTACATTTATATTGAAGTATTTTAATACTGCTTAGACCCGAACAATAATATTAAAATATTATTTTACACGTATTAAGCATGTTTGATCATCATAAGAGAAAACTCTATCCTCCTGTGTGCGTTGCATTGTGTGATAGGACTTGAGTCTTATGATGATTTCATTTTTCAAAAGTCATTTCGTTGTTTTTGTATAAACTTTATTCAATTATGCACTGGCAATCCAATGGAGTAAACTCGTTCCGCGTTAGCGGCGTGGTCCTGTGATTCGCCATATTGATAGTTAGTATAGAAAGATTTCTCATACCAGTCCTATGACTGACTTGATGTTTGTTTCACTTTGCAAACTCGGGTGCCCTCTCTTTACAAGGGCAGCCAAGTGACAGGTTCTTAAGTAGGCATTTCTGGATTGAAGACTGCTTGGAAGTAGGAGGCGAAGACTCTCTTTTATATTTATCTTTTGCTTTAGAGACTTTATTCTATCTTGTATCTTGATGTACGTCATGGAGTTTAGACCTATTTCCTTTGGAACTTATTTCTTTTGATTCAGACTTTTATTTTGCTAAGTTGTATCCTGTAAACTGCGCACTCTGTGGTTTGTTGATGTGATGTTTATGACTTATATCTTTTCCGCTGTGATAATTATGTGTTATGATATTATCTGAGATCTGTTGTTGTTATAAATATGTTGTATTCCAAACGATTATCCTTACTTTCGGTCTATGGAAGTTTGGGGTCATCACAGTTGGTATCAGAGCTTAAGGTTAACCTTAGCTTCGGAATATAACATATTTAGAACAATTCGTCTTGATAGAATCCACATTATTTTAAGGCGAGTAGCTTATTAGAGATAGGACTAGTAATGTCCTAGAATGAGCACATCAGAATAACACATATTTATCAGTCATTACAACATTATCTTTTCATCTTGTCCTTACCTTATCTTTTCTTTAAAATTTTCACTTCTGTTGTTCTGACTCTTTCCTCTATGGTATAGACTGATTCAAATGGATACCAGAGCAAAAACAGCCCGGGGTGGAGCCCGAGGTGGAACTCGAGGCGGGGCCAGAGGAGGAGCCCGAGGGGGAGCTAGAGGACAAGCTAGAGACGAGACCCCCATTACTCAAGAACAACCTACTTCAGAGGTCGTAGCACAACCACCTCCACCTCGACAGCCCTTCGACTTGGAGAGAATGTCAAAGAAATTCAGAAATCTAGGTGGTGTAACTTTCACGGGGCGAGAGTCTGCGATTCAGGCAGAGGCATGGCTTAAGGATTGTGAAAAGATCCTAGAGGGATTAGAATTAGAGGATAAGCGAAAGCGTTTCCTAGCAGTATGGCAATTAAAGGATGAAGCCGGGCATTGGTGGGATACGGTCAAGATCTGCAATGATGTAGCCAATATGTCTTAGGCCAAATTTAAGGAACTTTTCGATGAGAAGCATGTTCCCCCACAAGCAAGAGAGCGCCCGCGCGATCAGTTCGTTAACCTACAGCAAGGGAATATGACCGTTTCTGAGTATGTGAGGAAGTTTGATGAGCTTTCACGATATTCTCCTGGGTTGATTCAAGATCCAGTAGAGAAGAAAAAATAATTTATTAAGGGTATTTCAAAGAAATATTTGAACAGAGTCACTGCTCATATCAAGCTTCCATTCAATGAAGTAGTAGAGATGGCGTGCCGCTACGAGGAAAATGACGAGTCTGGACCGCAGGATAGAGTGAAAAGTCAAGGCAACAATCAGAAGGAACAAGATAACAAGATACCGGAGGCAAGCAATTCTTCTGCCGCTAAGCCCCAAGGGAAGAAGAGGTACAGGAGCAAGGTGACATGCTATAACTATGGCAAGATTAGACATTTTGATTTCGAGTGTAAAGCTCCTAAAAAGGCCAAGAGGAACGAATCGGGACCTAGCCAGAATCGTAACCAGAGTTCTCAAGATCGTGGACAGAATTCTCAGGATCGTGGTCAAAGCCCCAGGAACACTCAGGATTACTATAACTGCCATAAGCCGGGCCATTTTGCCAGAAACTGTCTCCTGTTGAAGAAAACTGAAGTGGCACATGTTTATGAGGGAGTAGATGCACCAGCTTCTGTCGAGGGGCAAAGTAAACCCGATGTCTTAGGAGGTACTCTTAATATTAAAAACATATCTATTACTATCTTATTTGATACTGGTGCTGCAGAAGCTTTATTTCTAATGATACAATTAAAAAGTTGAAACCGAAACCAAGAAAACTTAAAGGGTTGATTAGAGCCAATCGTCCGATAGGAGGTTCTCTTATACTCAATACATACTGTAGAGTGCCGATCTCTTACTCTTGCTACCAATTCCCTATAAATCTAATTATTATGAATTTCTCTGGGTATGATGTTATCCCTGGGATTGATTGGTTATCGAGGCATGGGGCTGAAGTCAGATGTACTGAGAGGATTGTCAAAGTTAAAACTAAACTCGGTGATGTATGTATCCCATGCCATGGCTCAGCCACCGACAGAAAAGCATTCTGGTCCTCTCTAGAAGTTGCCCCTACTTCTATTGAGGATATCCCTGTCGTCAAAGATTACGCTGATGTATTAAAAGATGTTGATGGCTTACCTCCGCGTAGAGAAATCAGCTTCAGAATTGACTTAGCTATGAATGCAAGGCCTGTTGTACATCCTATTCGGAGAATGTCACCAAAAGAAAAAGAGGAGCTGAGAAATCAAACCAAGCAGCTTTTGTGGAAGGGTTTGATTAGGCCTAGCTTCTCAGAATGGGGTGCATCAGTGGTGTTCGTCCTAAAATCAGACGGTACCCTCCGGCTATGTGTGGATTACCGTGATCTCAATAAACAAATGCTGAAAAACAAATACCCACTGCTGCGTATTGATGACTTACTTGACCGCTTGCATGGAGTGCGACTATTTCCTAGGATGGACCTAGCTACAGGCTTCCATCAACTTCGCATTGCAGAAGAGTGTGTGCCTTTAACTGCTTTCCGAGGACCGGATATCTTTTGTGAATGGCTAGTAATGCCCTTTGGTCTATGTAATGCTCCAGCATACTTTGTTGATCTGATGAATAGAGTTTTCAGAGATGTTTTAAATAAATTTGTGCTCGTGTTCATCGATGACATCCTCATCCTTTCCAAATCCACTGCTGAGCATGAACAACATCTGAGAGAATTCTTGGAGATTTTGCGAAGAAATGTGCTGAAAGCCAAATTCTCCAAATGCATATTCTGGCAAGAAGAGGTGAAATTCCTTGGCCATGTTGTATCAAAGGAAGGCATCTCAGTAGATCCAGGTAAGTTCTCAGCCATCCAAGAGTGGAAGCATCCTAGAACTCCCATAGAGGTTAGAAGTTTCTTAGGACCGGCTGACTATTATCGGAAATTTGTCAAAGATTTTTCGAAGGTAGCTTGTCCATTAACAAACCTGACCAAGAAGCATACGAAATTCAATTGGACAGCCGAATGCGAGACAACATTCCAAGAGCTAAAAAAGAGGTTGGCCAATGCTCCTGTGTTGACCATCATAGATGGCAATCAGGATTTAAAGGTCTGGACTGACGCTTCTTAACAAGGTTCTTTCTTTTATAAATCAACATGTCAGAGATAACATTTTCCTTTAATGCCAAATCTCGTTTTAACATGATTCCCTTATTTCTTTAAGGTATTGGTGCGTTGCTGATGCAAAGAGGCAAAGTAGTCGCATATGCTATCTGCTAGCTGAAACCGCATGAGAAGAATTACGCCACGCATGATCTTGAGCTAATGGCTATTGTGTTTGCTCTTAAAATATGGAGGCACTATCTCTTGGGTGAGAAGTTTGAAATATACACGGATCACTAATCCTTGAAACATCTTTTTACCCAAAGAGATTTGAATATGAGACAACAACGCTGGGTTGAATTTCTTGCATCATATGATCTGGATATCCTATATACTCCAGGGAAAGCAAAAATTGTGACCGATGAGCTCAGTAGAAAGAATGCAGATGACGACAAGCTCATTCTCGTCAATCTCATTATCACTCATACTCTGATTGATAAAGTCTCTGCTCTTCAGAAGGATGATAAATTTATTCAGAAGATAATCAATAGAATTCAAGATGGCGAAACAACGAGTTTCCAAATTGACGACAAAGGGGTTCTGAGGCTATTAGGCCGAATTTGTGTCCCGTACGACTCTAAGCTTAGAAGGGAGGTTATGGATGAATGTCATAAATCTAAGCTTAGTGTTCACCCTGGGGTGAGCAAGATGTATCACGACCTCAAGCGCACATTTTGGTGGAGGTCCATGAAGAAAGATATTTCTATTTATGTTGCTAGATGTCCCACTTGTCAGCAAGTTAAAAGTGATCAGCAGAAACCGGCGGGTTTGTTGCAACCGCTGGGAGTTCCAGGTTGGAAGTGGGAGGAAATCTCTATGGATTTCATTAATGGCTTGCCTCGAACCAGAAAAGGCAATGATAGTATATGGGTGATAGTAGACCGCTTAACAAAGTTTGCCCATTTCATCCCTGTCAGGTCCAATAGAACAACTCGAAGTTTGGCGCAGCTTTATTTTAAACAGACAGTCAGACTGCGTGGGGTTCCCAAAAGCATTGTTAGTGATCGGAATCCTATATTTACTAAAAAATTCTAGGAAGCTTTCCAAGAAGAGATTGGGACAAAGTTGAATCTGAGCACTGCCTATCACCCTCAGATAGATGGCCAGACTGAGAGGGTGAACCGTATTTTGGAAGGCTTGTTGCGAGCTTGCATCCTTGATTATGGCGGTTCATGGGAGGATCACTTGCACTTGGTGGAATTATCTTATA
Organism: Allium sativum; assembly: GCA_030737875.1. Classification (NCBI taxonomy): domain Eukaryota; kingdom Viridiplantae; phylum Streptophyta; class Magnoliopsida; order Asparagales; family Amaryllidaceae; genus Allium; species Allium sativum. The sequence goes on along the minus strand of CM060913.1, from coordinate 526,696,431 downwards.
ATAATAGCTACCAAGCGATATTGAAGATGTCGCCATTTGAATTACTATATGGCAGGCCATGCAGATCTCTGGCAAGTTGGGTGGAGTCAGGCAATCGACTAGTCTTGGGCCCCGACATGGTTCGTGAAGCATCAGATAACGTTGACTTGATTAAGAAGCGCTTTTTGATTGCTCAGAGCCGACAGAAGAGCTATGCAGACCAGCAAAGAAGAAATTTAGAATTCTCTGTGGGTGATCGAGTATACTTGAAGGTTTCTCCTTTGAGAGGCGTAATTTGATTTGGGAAGACTGGAAAGTTGGCACCAAGATTTATTGGTCCATTTCCTATTCTCAAAAGTATTGGTACTCTCGCTTATAGAGTGCAGCTGCCTGACTGGTTGCCAGGGGTGCATGATGTATTTCATGTATCTCAACTCCGCAAGCATGTGCATGATCCAGATCTGATTGAGGATGAATTAAATCAACAGGTCCTGGATATTGCTCTGAATCTAATAGTGAGAAAAGACCCGATTAAGATCATTGGCAAGGAAACCAAAATTTTGAGGAACAAGAGGATCAACCTAGTCAAAGTTCAATGGAGTGGGGATCCTAGAGACTGTACTTGGGAGACAGAGGATAGCATCAAAAAGGCTTACCCCAAGTGTAGAGTGGACATCTCCAAATAACTTTTGTATTAAGGTAAGTTTACCCCAATTTACATTTTCCGTCTTGTTTCCTATTTTACTTTGTTTCCTTTTCAAGGACAAAAAACTCTTAAGTGGGGGAGTTTGTAACGACCCGGAAAATCCGAACCAATTTAAATTTTTATTTTAAATAATTTGGTGGAAAAATGTGGCAAAATTTTTATTTTTATTTTTAAATAATATTAAAGCCAATGAAAATAGTCAATTTTCAAACGATCTCTGTTTTCGACGAAACCACTTTCGTTCGAACCGGAATGTCAAATTATTGCTAGGTTTCAGTTTTTAGAATTTTTTGAATTAATATGTGAGCGTGGTGTAGGAAAGTGTGTTTTGTTCGATTTAGTCAAATTTAATCGACTGAAAAATAGCCATTTTTCAAACTGTCTCAGAATTCGACGAAATTAATTTTGTTAGGACCGTATCGTCATAACGAAGACAAATATATTATTTCTGGATTTTTCTGAGTTCGTGTGTGGCCTCGGTGAATTTATTTATATGAATGAATTAAATTTAGATAAGATTTAGTGAATATTAGGCACACATCCCTAAAACGAAACTTAATTAGGCTCACATCCGATCATAAACTTATTGTAAATTTAGTCCCTATTTTTCGAAAATTCATAAAAAAAAATATAAAAAAATCACGATAATTCGTATTTAAATTAAACATGTACTCGCCCAAAAATTCAGATCATAATAAAATCAAAACATGCATCAAAATCAAAAAAATACAGAAAACAACGAAAAATGCAGTAATTTGCATCAAATCATGCACATATTCGGAATACTTGCATTCATCTGTGCAAGTATTTCTCTGTTATATTTTTACATGCAATACATGCATACATGTGTGCAAGTATTTAAAATAGTTGCATACATGTATGCAAGTTTCTGCACACATTTTATTTTCACATGTAAATACTTGCATACATGTGTGCAAGTATTTCAAATAGTTGCACACATGTATGCAAGTTTCTGCATACATTTTCAACTAAAACAGCTTCAGAAATACTTGCATACATGTATGCAACTATTGGCAAAAGTTGCATACATGTATGCAACTATTTGCAAGTTTTAAATTCACACCACATCCCTGTAATGTTTTCTCTGTAAACCCGCCCCCTATTTTAGCTGCCGCCTGGAATCTTCCGCCTGCCAATTTCCATACCTCCACCTCTTTCGTTTTCTGTCCAAATTTTCAGGTGCTATCACTTAAAAAAAAAAAAAAATTCTAAAATCTATAAATATTCTCGGAAGTCGACAGAAATAAAAAAAAAAAAGTTGCATAAATGTATGCAACTTTTACGAATAGTTGCATACATTTATGCAACTATTCGAATACACATGCATATATTTATGCACGCCTGTTTGAAAAATTGCATACATGTATGCAGTTTTTCTATATAACTGCATACATGTGTGCATATATGTCAAAATATATGCAAACGTGAATAAGTTGCACGTAGGTATGCAGTTTTTAAATAAATGCATCAGCAGATGCATGTTTTAACAATATGTGCATACATGTATGCATTTATACTGCAGTTTTGACGCAGATTTGAAATAAATGCATACATGTATGCAACTAATCGATTTATATGCATGTTTTGATGCAATTTACTGCATTTCGTTGATTTTCTGTATTTCATGATTTTGACGTTGTTTTTAATGTTTTTTTGATCTGATTTTTTTCACGATTAATTGTTTTAATTAAATAAGAATTTACATGGTTTTTTAATATATTTTTTGTATTTTTTTGATGAATTTTCGAAAAATAGGGACTAAATTTACAATAAGTTTATGACCGGATGTGAGCCTAATTTTGAAACTTAATAGGGACCTGTAAAAAACGCACCCAAAGATTTAATTATTAATTTAAATAATTCAGGCCACGGACATCCGTTGGGGCTGATGGGACCTAGTCCGTTGGGTCCGAAACATGGGCTATTAGCTAGGGACACTTTCTGCTGGGATGGAATTGGACCGGTTTGAAAGCTATGGATTTATTCGTAAAATTACATCAAAAATAGTATAAAAACCAGAATATACTAAACCCTAGAAAACCTAACACTGTTCATCGTTTTAGAGCCGCCGCCTCTAACCTATTCATGGCCGAAACTGCTCCTAGCTTTCCAGTCGATCCTCACACTAAAACCCTTCCCTCTTTTGTACATTATCACAGCTCTCTTCTCCCTCTTTCAATCCATACGGTCACCATCCCGAACCATCGCCCAAAACCCGAGAACCAGGCCACCAAACGCGCGTCCAAAAGCCTCGTCGGCCTCCCCCTGGGTCCCACCGAGCTGCGCCATTTTGCATGCTCCTAGTGCGCCTCTCGACGCTAAAGACTGTGGTGCCATCAGATTGAGACCCCGCGCCCTGTACTGCTAGAAAACCGAAGACCTAGGACTGAACAAAAACTAAAAAGCATCGGCCTTGGTCTGTTCAAAAGAGGAAGAAGGGTATCCATTTTGATTTAATTTATTAATTTAATTTAAAATGTTTTACAACTTCATTTAATCATAACTCATTCGTTTGTATTTGAAATTCGACGATTTCAGGTCTGTAAAGATCGTACGACGAAGGTCCACATTCCTAGACTAAAAAGGGACCATTTTAAACTATTTGAAATTTGGACCAAATCTCGAACGACTGTGAGAATTCTTCTTTTTATATAAATAATTAATTATTAAATTTAATTGTTATGTGGTGATTGAAATGTGTATAGTTCAGATCTGTTATGTGATGATATTGTGGATGTTAATTCTATTCGTTATGGATGTTTATTCTGCTTGTTGGTGATATATAAACACATATTTGTTTGTGTTTCAATAAAATAAATATACCATTTTGTTTATTTATTTATTGATTTGGGTTAGAATTTCCAAACCGATAAAAATAAATAGATTATTGATCTGGATTAGAATTTCCATTTCGATAAAAATATGAAACATTATTTTAATCATTTTTATCGAGTTGAAATAGATTTGTCAATTAAATATGAAACATTATTTTAATCATTTTTATTGAGTTGAAATAGATTTGTCAATTCAGTATGAAACATTATTTTAATCATTTTTATTGAATTGAAATAGATTTGTCAATTCAAAATTAAAACACTATTTTGTCATTTTGGGTTGAATTGATCCAGTTTGACAACTCAACGTTACAAATATCATTTTGGCCATTTTTAGTTGAGTTTAATTAGTTTGTCACTTCAATGTTATAAATATCATTTTGTCATGTTTCTTTAATTATATAGAATTGTCAATTCAATATGAAATCTTATTTTATCATCCTTATGGAATTGAGATAGAATTGTCATTTTATTCGATTTAATAGAATTGGCAATACAATCGAAAATATATCTATTTTTTGTGAATATACATTGAAAATAAAAGATGTTCTTTTATTTGCATTCCCTAGTGCAAATAAAACATAAAACAAAAAGTTACATTTTGTATTCGCATTTTTAGATGCGAATAAATTATTAAAAAAAAACCATTAAAACAAAAAGTTACCTTTTGTATTTGCATTTTTAGATGCGAATAAATTACAGAAATGGTTAGACAAAAACCATATTATCATGTGTTGACATTGAAAATCACGACGTTGGATAAATTATAGAAAGGGTTAGACAAAAACCGTATTATCATGTGTTGACATTGAAAATCACAATGTTGGATAAATTATAGAAAGGGTTAGACAAAAACCATATTATCATGTGTTGACATTGAAAATCATGACGTTGGATAAATTATAGAAAGGGTTAGACGAAAAACATATTATCATGTGTTGACATTGAAAATCACGATGTTGGGTAAATAGAATTGGTTAGACAAAAACCATTATATTTTTATTATATATTTTGACACCAAATTGACAAGTGTGTTAGATAGGAAAATATCTCCAATAAAATATTTACATTTTTCAATGTAAAAGAAAAGAAATAAGAGATTTACATTTTTCAATGTAATAGAAGAAATAAAAAGGGGCATTTTACATTTTCAATGTAAAATAAAAGAATTTACATTTTTTAAAGAAACATAAAAAGAACATTTTTATGTAATGAAAATAAAGAAACATAAAAAGGACATTTTTATATAATGAAAATAAAGAAACATAGAAAGGACATTTTTATGTAATGAAAATATAAAAATAAATTAGAGAAAAAGTACATTTTTATGTTATAAAAATAAATTAGAGGAAAAGTACATTTTTATGTTATAAAAATGAATTAGAGAAAAAGTACATTTTTATGTATTAAAAATGAATTAGACAAAAAGGACATTTATTTACATTTGGTGTAAATAAACAAGAAAAAAACTAAAATGGAATAAAAAGAATTTACTTTATTTACATTTTCTTATGTAAATAGAAAGAACAAGTTTTGCGAAGACATTTTATTTACAATTTCTTATGTAAATAAAAAGAACATATTTATAGTGAAAGCACTTATTTACATTTAGTTAAATAAATAAGGAAATGAACCATTTATTTACATTGTAGCGTATATAAATAAGGAGAAGTAAAAAATCACATTTATGCACATGTAGAATAAAAACACCATTTTAAATAAGTGGATTTTTATTTGTAAACCAGTTGAAAATAAAAATATGAATTTATGAAACACATTTTTATCATTATGACAAGATGCGATAAAAGAGTAAAAATTAGAAATGTTAATTTTATCGTCACTTTAGGTGCGATAAAAAGAATAAATTATAATAGTTGAAATCGCTAAACGATTTATATCTATAAATGTTTATATATATAAATATTATTGTAAAATTTAACGAAACGCGCATGGCAGTTCGCCTATCAGCAATCGTAACTTTAAATGATTATACCGAAAGATCCGACCGTTGGATTTTCCAAAAACTAGAACTGTTAGGACCGCTTTGGGAAGAGCTTTCTAACGATATAAATTTCATCAAAATCCGACGGTTAGATTTAAGATATGTGTAAATCAAATTTTGGTAAAAACAGCGCTAGGGCCGCCCATCGACCCGAAGCGTCATTTAATAATAATTGAGCTAGCTTAAATAAATAAAAATAGCCATAAATCGTTATAAATAAATATTAGTGATATGAAATGATTTAAATGATAATTTTGCGATAATTATTTGAAAAGGCCGAGTTTAACTCATTTCAAATAATTACACGATAATTAAATAAAAGGTATAGAAGACAGTGGTTGAAGATCGGCGATCTTCACATCGAATGGGCAACGACTACTGATGCCTTGGACTGACTTGCTCCTAGGACGAGGTTGAAGCAGTAGTTGTCCCAGACGTATGTGTTGATTGTCCGGATAAGCGAGAACCTATTAGGTGTCTCCGGTTTCGTTCAGACCCAGAACGGACATGTAAATGGATGCATGTCCGACGTTGGAATTCATTCCATGTAATTAAAATTCGATTTGTATTAATATATGTCTGTTTGGTGGTGGAGAAATTATTCTCTGCTTAACACCCTGGTATATAGTAATAGTTGTCGATCACATGACATGAATTGTCAATGTTGCACGCCAAGATGCCATGATCAAGGCTTTGTTGAAAAGCAGGCCTTGTGGTTGATGATCAAAGCATAGCCTGGTTAGGCATTGCTTTGAATATAGCGTGACTTCGCGAGCCTCACACCCCGGTATGAGTCAAAAAGGGGATTAGGACTGCAGGGAGTGCACATGTTTCTTTCTAGCTAGGGGTAGTGCCGGTGCTTAAACTGGCCGGTATTTTACTTATGTGGATGATGGATTGAGGTACCTCGGGTTTTATAGGCCGGAAGTGGTCATGCTATAGGTCCAAAGGGACCGGGAAACGTGTGTACAGACATAATTAATCCACCACCGTTAGGTGGGGTCCGGCCCTGAAGATCCAGGGGTTGCCCATAGGTGTGATCCAGAAACTTTTGCTAGAGTGTCTCGAATCGGAGAGGACGATCCCTAGCCTCGATTTCATGACAAAAACCAATTTCCAATGCGACATTACCGTCTTGATTGTAAACTTATATATGGCGACATAGTATATGGTACCTATGCCGTCAAGGATTGCTACATTAATATTGAAGTATTTTGATACTGCTTAGACACGAACAATAATATTAAAATATTATTTTACACGTATTAAGCATGTTTGATCATCATAAGGGAAAACTCTATCCTCCTATGTGTGTTGCATTGTGTGATTGGACTTGAGTCTTATAATGAGTTCATTTTTCAAAAGTCATTTCGTTGTTTTTGTATAAACTTTATTCAATTATGCACTGGCAATCCAATGGAGTAAACCCGTTCCGCGTTAGTGGCGTGATCCTGTGATTCCCCATATTGATAGTTAGTATAGAAAGATTTCTCATACCAGTCCCATAACTGACTCGATGTTTGTTTCACTTTGCAAACTCGGGTGCCCTCTCTTTACACGGGCAGCCAAGTGACAGGTTCTTAAGTAGGCATTTCTGGATTGAAGACTGCTTGGAAGGAGGAGGCGAAGACTCTCTTTTATATTTATCTTTTGCTTTGGAGATTTTATTCTATCTTGTATCTTGATGTACGTCATGGAGTTTAGACCTATTTCCTTTGGAACTTATTTCTTTAAATTCAGACTTTTATTTTGCTAAGTTGTATCCTGTAAACTGCGCACTCTGTGGTTTGTTGATGTGATTTTTATGACTTATATCTTTTCCACTGCGATAATTATGTGTTATGATATTATCTGAGATCTGTTGTTGTTATAAATATGTTGTATTCCAAATGATTATCCTTACTTTTGGTCTACGGAAGTTTGGGGTCATCACATTACATTTTGAAATCTCTTCTTTTCGATATTCATTATAAAATGAATAAAATTGATCGATAAACCCATTTGGGTAAAAATGATGTTTTACTACATAACTATTTTTGTTGTTCAAAAATTTTATTCAACACATGGATATTTTATATGATTTATACATTCAATAAAAATGACATTTTTATTGTTCAAATATTTTTATTGTTCAAATATTTTATTCCCCTTAACATGTTAAAGGTGATATTTTAATGTACAAAAATATAATTCAACAAATGATTATATTCATTAACATGTTAAACATGACATTTTTAATGTACAAAAATATAATTTAATAAATGATTATTTTATTTCTTATTCATACAATAAAAATGTGATATTTATTGTTAAAACATTTTATTTTAAAATATCCTTTATTTAAAAGATTCTTTATTATAAAAAATTCTTTATTATAAAATGTCCTTTATTATAAAACATTCTTTATTGTATTACATTCTTTATTATTTAACAAACATGTCAAGTATAACCTTCTAAGGACAAATCTATTTTGTCAAGTAATTCTTTTTGTTTAAATAAACTGTCAAAGTGATGCTTTTAACTAACAAATACATTTTAACATGCATTTTTATTTATTCTATTTAACATATAAAACGTCCTTTTTAAATGGAAAAAATGTTTAACATGAATTTCTATTTATTTTATTTAACATATAAGATGTCCTTTTATATATTAAAATGTCTTTTTACATTAAAATGTCTTTCATATATTAAAATGCCTTTTTTCATTCTTTTACATTAAAATGTTTTTTTAACAATAAAATGTTCTTTTTAATTCTTTTATATTAAAATGTTCTTTAACAATAAAATGTTCTTTTTCATTCTTTTACATTAAAATGTTCTTTATCATTAAAAATTTCTTTTTTATTCTTTTACAATAAGATGTTCTTTAACAATAAAATGTTCTTTTTCATTTTTTTACATTAAAATGTTCTTTTTCATTTTTTACATTAAAATGTTCTTTAATAATAAAATGTTTTTTTCATTCTTTTACATTAAAATGTTCTTTAATATTAAAATGTTCTTTTTCATTCTTTTACATTAAAATGTTCTTTAACAATAAGATGTTCTTTTTCATTCATTTACATTAAAATGTTCTTTTATATAAAATGATTCTTTTACATAATGTTATTTTATATTCTGAAATGATATTTTATTCTAAAATGATATTTTGTTCTACATTATTTATAAACATTATTTATTATAAAGCATTATTTATTTCTGAATTGTAATGCGACTTAATCAATTACTATATAATTTCTGTTATATGGATTTCATACACCGCAGTATACAACAATAATGGTAAACACTTATTAAACAGTCCATTCACATCCATAGTGAAATTTACAACTGTGTGAGCATTAAAATAAATAAGTAACGCTCATCACAGACTGTCAATCCATCGGTTGACATACAAATAAATATTGGGACTAGTGTATGTCAAATATCGCCCCAAAACCCGTGTGGGGTTTTCAAACAACAATCTTTTATTTAAACAAATTATTGGTTAACAAATTCAACCAATTTTAATTCAGATTAAATTATTTTCTATTTAGACAATTTTATCCTGCTTTCGGATCGGATCGGATCCCCCTCCCCGGATCGGATCGGAGTACCCTCTACCCGAACCGCCTGAAGTATTCTGCACAAAAGTGCGTGCAAGCATTCTGCTCGAACAACTGGTTCGGTTCGGATCCGATCCGAACCGACTAGACCTGCTTCTGCACACGGAGTTTGACCTCTTCTTTTGGCATAATAGACTCCTACAATTGCGGATCGGACTCCACTTGGCAAAGCACGACCTGGTAACCACTTTTCCACGTTCTCCACTACTTCTGAGATCTCCTCTGGTCACGCCACGTGGCCCATCCGAACCGGAAGCGCCCAGAGCTTATCTACAGCTATAAATACACCACAACATGGCCATTTGAAAGGACTTTTTGGCATTTCATTCATTCATGGTAGCCATGGCCGAATTCCCCCACTAATAACCACCTTCTTCTCCAGTGAAAATCAATGAAAATCAATGAATTCGGAGAGAATTATTCATTGTATTTGAGCGATTGAGTGATTGAATTCCTTATAATTGTAATCCATGAATGAAATGAGAAACTATGAAGTGGATGTAGGCTTGTTAACGCCGAACCACTATAAAAATCCTGTTGTCTTGCTTTTCTCTCACTTTTTCAGTTATTTCTTCATATCCTACGCTCTAAATACGATAATTTGGGTGTTAGAACCATTTTTTGGTCTAACATTTACAGTGTTTAAATTATAATTAAATATTTATAATTTAATTTCAACTAACATATTTATGTTAACATTATTTTTAATACGTTCAACATTTCAACATCACAAACAACACATAATACAGTCAATTCAAATCGTTCATGGTTCTGTGGGCGAGGAATGTGATCTAACATACACTGTATACAGTTTATAATGATAAAATTGATAAAAAAAAATCTAAAATGGCAATTCTATATAATTTTAAGTTATGAAAATAAATAAATAACTGTGCAGAATTTTTAGTAAGGAGTTCTCACCTTTGGTTTCCACTCCGCCTGTCTTTATGCAGAAAAAATGTGACCTTTTTGGCTCTACGGTCCGCATGCCACATCCAAATGACTCCAAATTAGTTTCATTGCGAAACTCTCGTCGATATGGTTCAACGAATCTTGTTTCACTGAATTCCGAGTTCGTATGAAAAAGTTATGCATTTTACAAGCTTCCATACATACATAATGTCATTAACATAAGTAATCAATTAATTAACCACCTTGATCATTCCACTAATCACTTCCTCATCCTCTTCTATCTCACGTAACATGCTGTACACAATAGCCCCATTCATGTCATTCATGCAACTTCTTCTTCCCTTCTCTCCTTTGTTTCTCAATGAAAACACCAACTGTAAGCACCGTTGTTCTTCTCATCTCGATTCCTTTCAAACCATATCCACTTCGCTCCACTTGATGCCCTCCCCAAAAACATGACTTCGGACCTGGAACGCACCATCAACAATAGCCCTCGACATTTTTCTACTCCGAAATTCCCAAAACTTTGGCACTGGTATCTATTTTCACTGCTGAATCCAAATATAATACATAAAACACGAATCGATGTCCCAAATATGATCATTAGCCAACCCTAGTCACTAAAGACTTGCGCTGGGAATTTTCAGCGAATACGAGGGTTGTCGAACCCTTTAAAAATCATACCAGCATGTAGAGAAATCTCCCAAGAATTCAAACAACTTGGTTTCATGATTTTAGGAGTTATATTTTGATTATTATGATTTATTTTCTTACCTTTCTCATATTGGAAGAACAAAAAAGGGGGCAGCGGCTTGAAAATTATATAAGATTAGGTATAGAGATTGTTAGGATAATTTATAGTGGAAGGGAATTATTATTTTTATTAATTATTTTATTTTATTTATTTTATTGTCCTTAATTTTTGTCTATTTTCATCATTTAAAAATCAATGTGGTCACCTACGGGCTCCGTTTTTCCTTACATTACGGACCTAGCAAAACTGGTTTCGTTAAATTCTGAGTCCGTATGCACAAACAACGAATTTTTAAATTCAAAATAGTGATCGTTTTTCCACTGTAAAATCACGCACTATCACATAATGATTCAAAAAATCATGAACTTTGGAATCTTAGCTTTATTCGGTGCTACGGATTCAATAAAAAAGGTTTCATTGAATTCCGAGGTTGTCTCAATAATGTTCCTTTGTAAAACTGCTCAAATTAGCTTCAAAAATGCGATTTTAGCGTACATTTTCTTCTTGCATGCCCAGACGCTAACTGTGACGATCCCAAAATCCATGTGACGGTATTAAGGATAATCATTAGAATATAAGACATCAATCATCATAGCAGAGTAAAGATAATAGCAAAAACAATAAATAGGATAATTTTACATAGATATGACAACGGAATCATAATATGTAACAACATCAAAATAGCACAACGTAGGATATAACTTAGTAAATAAAAGGGGAATGATCAGTCACCATCGCCATAGGCGGAATATATACATACTGTGAGACATAATAAGGGTATCAGTCTACATCGCCTGAGGCGATACATATACATACGATAATAAATACTGGAAGTAAAACAGTTTGCATCGCCATAGGCAGAATCATATACATAAGACATGTGGAAAGTCAATTGCCAAAATACAAATCTAATCCATCGCCATCAAGCCAAAAGTGCACCTCGTACTGCAGTGCCAAGCCAAAACAACCTGTCATCTGTGAACTAGGCTGCCCGTGTGAAAATAAGGGCACCCGAGTTTGCAAAGTGAAACAAACAACGAGTCAGTCATGGGACTTGTATGACAAATCTACTTAACTAGTTAAACAACAGTAATAAAGCAAATCATAGGACCACGCCAATTTCGCGGAACGGGTTTACTCCAGTGATTGCTGGTGCATTCAAAACAAAGTAAATTCTTTAAAACAACGCAATGCTTTTAAAAAGAATGTAGCCGTTATAAGACTCAAGTCCCATCATACAATGCAACGCAAACCGGAGGATAGAGTTTTACCTTATAATGGCCAAGTATGCTTAATACGTGTAAAGAAAAATCATTTGATATTATTACTAGTTCATATATGTTTCAAAAACGAATATCATCATAAATATCAATCATAGACGACATGAGCGTCCCATGCCACTATATCGCCATATATAAGTTACAATCGAATCCTCTATTTCGTATTGGAAATTGGATTTCCGTCATAAGTCGAGGCAAGGGGCAAGCTCCTCTCCGCTTCAAGACACTCTAGCAAATGCCTCAGGACTACACACTCTGGGTAACCCTTGGATGCTTCAGGGCCGGTCCTCCCTTACATTTGATGATTAATTATTCCTGAGCACACGTTTCCCGGTCCTAACAGACCTAATATCGAGGCGCCTCGCATTCCAACAACCACATAGGTCAAAAGTAGATATAAATGTCAGGGCTGGTAGGTCACTGACACCACCATAGCTAGAAAGAAACGTCGTGCTATCCCTGCAGTCCTTATCCCGTTTTTAACTCATATCGAGGTGTGAGGCTCGCGAATCCACGCTATACACAAAGCCAGGCCACGTAAGCCGTGCTTTGATCATTGAACACAAGACTTTGCTTTGCAACAGAAGCCTTGATCACTGCGTCTTGGCATGCCACATAGGCAATCCACTCCATACGACTGATTTCTATCGATATATAACCTCTGAGCTCTTACGTCTTAGAGAAGGGCGTTAAGCAAAAGAATAAATTCTCCACCACCAAACAGATATATATTTAACAGAGATCAAATAGTATAGAACAAAATCCAATGTCAGACACACAGTCCATTTACAAGTCCGTTCTAGGTCTGAACGAAACCGGAGGCACCATATTCCTCGTATATCCGAACAATCAACACATACGTTCAGACAGCTACTACATCCATTCCTTCACGGTAAGTACTCCAATCAGGAACCTCAGAAGCGCCCATCCATCCAATACGAAGATCGTCGGTCTTGAACCGTCTTCGTATTTTCAACTTCGAATCGTTCGAACCATTATTTGAAATGAGGGTTAGCTCGGCCATTTCAAATAATTCACGTATAATTAGAATTCAAATCAATTCTTTCCATGGTTATATTATTCGACATTCACATTTCAGTTTTTAGTATTATTTTCATGTCAAACACATACAACCATCAAATATCAAGCAGGTCAAGCAAAATTGGTTTATTTCCAATCCATGTTGCTTATAATATTTTATAACGATTTTTCGCCATTTTTATTTATTTAAAAATGGCCATATTTAATTAAACGACGTTTCAGGTCGTGCCGTGGCACTGGCGCTGTTTTTCCCCTAATTTGTTTTACACATATCGGAAAATCTAACTATTGGATTTCTACAAAGTCTATATCATTGGGAAGATATTCCCAAAGCGAACCCAACGGTTTCAGTTTCGTGAAAATCCAACGGTCGGATTTTCCACACTAGTCATTTGAAGTTACGGTTTCAAAATACGAATTGCAACGTCGTTATTCGATTTAATTTAATTATATTTATATTTATATATAAATATAAACGGTTCTAGCGCTGTTTTTCTTCAGAATTGAATTAAACATTCCAGACAATCCAACCGTTGGATTTTTACAAAGTTGGTGCCATTGGAAAGATATTTCCAAGGCGAACCCAACGGTTGCGGTTTCAGGAAAATCCGATGGTCGGATCTTTCGTACTAATCGATTCAAATTATGATTTCAAAACACGAACTGCACGGCTTCGCTTCCTTTTAATTCTATTTATATTTATATATATATAAATATAGTTCATTCTTTAATTTCAATATCGTTTTCACTTCAAATATTTCACTAACGTCTTTATATTTCGAAAAATTTCACCATAACCTCCTTTGTACAGGGAGGGGTTTGGAAATTGATTGGGCCGTGTTAGGTACCCAATAAATCCTATAAAGCATACACATATTTATAGTGATATATTCTGGTGTTTACAGGGGAGCGTGTATAGATAATAACTCCAGAGAATAAATTCTCGTTACCCTATCAAGCCAGAGGGAGCGTGTATTTTTAATTACTTCAGAGGATAAATCCTCGTCACCTCGTCCCGTGTGGGAATAAATAATCCATGTGCCGTATCTAATCACTAGAGAAACGTGATTATTGTCAACTCCAGACCCGTTTGGTTTTTTTTTATTAATCTGGCAATTTATCGTTATATTTTATATAGTCCATATCAGTCATCAGTTCAACCTGTAATATATAATCATCGCCATACAAGCCTCTCGCTCATATGGTAAATCTTCAACCTCGTCACACAAGCTCCAAATGCTTATGTGGAATATGATGAAGTATGCCTATCGTCAAGAAGTATGCCATGCGGTGTAGTTCAAAATTAATTGTTACTATCCTATGGCGATGTTTATTATTACACATAGAATAACCAGCTCTCCGCATACAATGGCATTCACGGGAGTTGATATAAAAATAAAATTGTGTAGCCAACTCATCAACGATTACCTATTTGTCGGGCACGCAAATAATTTCTTTACTCTACAGCTAATCCATTTTCCCTGTTCGACACATGTATATATATGCAGAACAAAGCTAATAATAATATTTCTAGCGAACTAATATTTATTTCAACACGTGTGTATTTTTATCAAAGCGTATTCATGATAAAAGTAATATTTTTATCATTAGAAATATTTATTCAACAGGTGATTGTTTTTAACACTTCATATTCACAATAAAAATGTAATTTTTATTGTTTAATCAATTTATTTTGAAATACGAATAACATTCAACACATGAATTTCAATTCAACGAATGAATTTCAATTCAACACACGAATATTCTTTAAAGTTTGTATATATATAAAAATGTGATTTTTATTGTTAAAGTTATTTATTTAAAATTCGAATAACGTTCAACACATGAATTTCAATTCAACGAATGAATTTCAATTCAACACATGAATATTCTTTACAGTTTGTATATATATAAAAATGTGATTTTTAGTGTTAAAGCTATTTATTTGAAATTCAAATAACATTCAAAACATGAATTTCAATTCAACGAATGAATTTCAATTCAATGAATTAATTTCAATTCAACACATGAATATTCTTTACAGTTTGTATATATATAAAAATGTGATTTTTATTGTCAAGTTATTTTTTTTTAAAATTCGAATAACATACAACACATGAATTTCAATTCAACGAATGAATTTCAATTCAACACATGAATATTCTTTACAGTTTTTATATATATAAAAATGTGATTTTTATTGTTAAAGCTATTTATTTAAAATTCGAATAACATTCAACACATGAATTTCAATTCAACGAATGAATTTCAATTCAACACATGAATTTCGGTTCAACATATGAAAATAATTTCAACAAATGAAAATTATTCTAACACATGAATATTTCAGAAAAATTTGGCAGTATAACGGCAGGGTAGTTAAAACCGGGACCGTCCCTAGTACGGCTCCTTGCTCTACCTTAAAACCTCGCGGTTTTTGACAATGGGGAATCATGCATCTAGTTCGCACGTAGGCGGCATGTTTTATTTTCATTTCCATAATTCTATTTTAATTTGTTTCAACCACAAGAGGGTATTTTTCAACCACAAAGGTATTTTTCAACCATAGTATCAACCGAAAACAATTATTTTCAACCATTCGTCATACTATATATTTTCATGCCAATCACAAGCAATAAATATCGTCCATGGTCTGTGGTCGAGGGGAGTGTATATATATATATATATATATATATTATTTCTATATTTCACCTTCATTTAAACACAATTCAAAGCATATATGTTTCATACAACGCTTGTATAATTTATACATCACTAATATAACTTATACAACACATGTACAAGAGGTATACAATGCGTATATAATTTACACTTCGCTTATATAATTTATACAACACGATTTCATTCACACAATTTAATTTAGATTCCTCACTTTGGTTTTTGAAGTGCTAAAAATCATAGGTAGATCAGAAAAATGTATGGTCTCTGCTAGATGGTAGAGAGCCTCCTTGTGGTCCCGATGTTTCCTGTTTCATCGAATTTCATCAACACATGTGAAAGATATTGTTTTTCAAAGTTCAGATAAAATAAAGGTCTCACCTTTTCAAACCTTCCAAACTAGGTTTTAATTTCACGCTCGATCCGTGAAGTATTGTAATGATCAGGTGCTGCAACGTCGAAGAGCTTCGAACAGGGTCTCCAGCGCCAGTAGTGGCATTCAACTCGGTGGTCCCTGTAGCGCACGGTGGAGCTCCAAAGACCGAGCCTTCCTCGCAGAAATTTGACACAAATATCAACCTATATCTGACGAGGGTTGAATGGATTGATAGAGGAGGGGAAGATGAACAGAAAAGCTAACTGGAGGGGGCGGTGAAAACGAGCGTGGCGGCATCGATCTGGCCTGGAAGCTTCGAAAGCTTTTCCGTCATTCGGGGGGGGGGGGGGGATTGATCAAGTTTTGACTGGTCAACGTGAAGTGAGAGAAAATAAAGGGGGTGGCCCATTATATTCAAATTTTAAATTCCAAAATTATCCCCTTGAACAAACGAACACCAATTTCAACCCAACGACTGTCGCCCCCAGCTATATACCCCCATCTCGGACACAATGCGGTATGTTTCGTTGGCCAATTCGACTGTTACAGTCAGTTATTTTTCAAATTAAAGTATAAAACATTTAATATTCAATTTGAACGTACATTTCAATTTGCCAGGGCCACAAACTGAATCGAAAAATTCCAGAAAAATAAACCTAGCTATGTTTTGACAATACGGTCCCAACAAAACTAGTTTCGTCGAATTCTGAGATCGTTTGCAAAAAGACCATTTTCTGGTCGACCCATTTTAACAAAAATTGACCAATCACATTTTCTTTTGCCCCGTTCACATACTAGCTTCAAAAATTATGAAATTTGAAAACTAGCAATAGTTTGACATCCCGGATCCAACAAAAGTGGTTTCGTCGAATTTCAAGATCGTTTGCAAAATGTCTATTTTCAAGGGCCATATATTCTATATAGCGACCTTTCTGAAAATTCATTTGGCCATAACTTTGACTCCTGTTAAGAAACTTCGATTTTTCAGATTCGTTAGAAAGGTATTCATAAACAAATTTTAATGAAATTTGAAAACTAGCAATAGTTTGACATCCCGGATCCAACAAAAGTGGTTTCGTGGAATTTCACGATCGTTTGCAAAATGTCTATTTTCAAGGGCCATATATTCTATATAGCGACCTTTCTGAAAATTCATTTGGCCATAACTTTTGATTCCTGTTAAGAAACTTCGATTTTTCAGATTCGTTAGAAAGGTATTCATAAACAAATTTAAATATTTTTGGTTTCACTAAAATCTGTTATATTTTCCATCCGGTACAGTCGGTCAAATTTTGAGTTCAAATTTTCAAACTGCCTCACTATTTCCAATACATTATTTTATTGAAATACTCCATTTCAATTGTTTAAATTCTTTGACAATAACCAATTTAAAATTTTTAAATTGGTTCACATTTTTCGGGTTGTTACAATCTCCCCTACTAAAAACTTTTCGTCCCCGAAAAGGAAACAACAGCAAAGTAGGAAACAAAATGTAAATGCAAAGTATTGTAAAGGTACCTTGCACCAGAGTTAGTCAGAGATGTCCACTCTGCATTTGGGGTAGGCTTGCTTAATGCTTTCCTCTATCTCCCAAGTACAGTCTCTAGGATCACTACTTCACTGCACTTTAACTAAATGAATCTTTTTGCTCCTTAGATCTCTAGTTTCTTTGCCAACGATCTTCAATGGCTCTCTCCTGACTGCTAATTCTGGAGTAATTTCCAAGTCCTGTTGTGCTGCTTCTTCTAGACCAAGATCCGGATCATGCACATGTTTTCTAATTTGAGATACGTGGAACACATCATGCACTCCAGGCAACCAATCAGGTAATGAAACCCTATATGCAAGAGTTCCAATCCGTTCAAGTATAGCAAAGGGACCAATAAATCTCGATTCCAACTTCCCAGTTTTGCCAAATTTGATTACTCCCCTCATCGGAGAAACTCTTAAATAAACATAATCGCCCACGGCAAATGATAAATCTCTTTTTCTCACATCAGCATAACTTTTCTGTCGTCTTTGTGTGGTTTTCAATTGCTTCTTGATGAAATCGAATTTATCAGATGCTTCTTGAATCATATCGGGCCCCAACACAAGTCTGTTGCCAGGTTCTACCCAACATGCGGGAGATCTGCACGGTCTACCGTATAACGCTTCAAATGGAGACATTCCCAAACTTGCTTGATAGCTATTGTTATAAGACCTTCCCAAAGCAACTCTCGAGTTTGGCTACCCAACTCTTCCTGTTCTTTCGGGGCCATTCTCCTAATTGGATGTACTACTGGTCGAGCATTCGGAATTAGATCTATTCTGAATTCAATTATTCTTCACGGAGGTAAGTTTTCGACTTCTTCAAACACATCCGCATAGTTTTTAACGACTGATATCTTTTCTAATGAAGTGGGAGTAACTTCTAAAACAGACCAAAATTCTTTTCTATCAGTTTCTGACCATGACATGGTATATATATATGTCCAAGCTTCGTTTCGACTTTAACGATTCTTTGGGCACATCTAACATCCGCCTTATATTTTGTTAACCATTCCAAACCGAGAATAACATCGAATTCAGAGAAATTCATGATAATTGAGCTGATGGGAAACTTGTAACAAGAATAAGAGATTGGCACTCCACAATACGAACTGAGAACGAGAGAGCCTCCTATTGGGTTTTGAACTTTAATTGGTTCTTTTAGACTTCTTACTTTTAACTTTAACTTACTAACAGTGTTACTAGATATGAAGCTACGTGATGCACCAGTATCAAAAAGTACAGTAACAGGAATATTTTTAATGGTAAGGGTACCTCCCAAGACATCGGGTTTACCTGATCCATCGGTGATAGTTGGCGGGGTCTCCCCGTCATAAACATGAGCCACCTGTGCATTCTTCTTCAAAGGACAATTCCTGCTATAGTGCCCTTTCTGATGGCAGTTGTAGCATTCGGCTGAGCTGCGAGGGTTCGGGTTTGAGCTTTCTGGATTTGCCTTCAGTCTCTTTGAGGCGGTGCACACATTTGAATAATGCCCCTTCTTTCCGCAGTTGTAGCAGCTTCCTTTGGGTATCTTTCCAGATTGCTGAGTAGCGGCTGCTGCATTGCTGGACTCTGGCTAATCTCCTAAACCTTTGCGCTTGTTTCCAGCTTGGCTTTTGGCGTGGTCTAGGTTGGAGTTTCTCTCATCTAGATCTTCGTAGTTGCAGGCCATCTCTACTAATTCTAAAAATGGGAGTTTGATGTTGCTCATGGCCCAGTCCTGGTACTTACGCTGTAGCCCCAATATAAACCTCTTATTCTTAGCTTTGGATGCCAAAATAAGATCTGGAGTATAGCATGATAGCTGAGTGAATGTGTTGAGGTAGTCTTGAATAGAACGGTGTCCCTGCTGGAGATTAGCAAACTGATCACGGATCCGCTCTAATGCCTGCTCAGGGATGAACTTTCCCTTGAACAAGGTCTTGAACTCCTCCCAGGTCCTAACAGTATCCTCCTCATCCTCATTGGTGACGGCCTCCCACCACAACTCGGCCTCCTCCTGCAAGAGCCAAGCACACAAAATCGCTTTGTCGTGGGTTCCAAGTCTCATGCCTGTAAAAATCTTCTGCATGTCTTCAGCCATGCCAAAGCCTCTGTCACTGTGCCTATGCCTGGAAAAAGGTTTGCCACCGAGGTTTCTGTACCTCTTTGCTAGTCCATCAAGATCGAAGTCCTGTAGTGCTGGTGGCTGAATCATAGGACCCTCTTCTGCTACGGGGATATTCCCCCGTCCTCCCGCTCTGCTTGCTCTGCCTCCTCGGCCACCTCTGGCTGTAGCTACTCGCGTAGCCATCAAGTAAAGTACTGTATAAGCAAGAAAAGAGTCAAGCTCGCAGAAATGATAACTTTCATATATGATAAAGTTGGAGAACATAAGGAAAGGTAATGATGTACTGATCAAATTGTTTTGCTATTCTGCTTAGCTCATTCTAGGACATCACTAATCCTATCTCTAATGAGCCACTCGCCTTAGAACACTACTGATTCTATTCGGATGAGGTGTTTAATGTGTAAGATTCCGGAACTAAGGTTAACCAAAGCTCTGATACCAACAGTGACGATCCCAAAATCCGTGTGACGGTATTAAGGACAATCATTGGAATATAACACATCAATCATCATTGTAGACTACAGATAATAGCAAAAACAATAAATAGAATAATTTTACATAGATATGACAGTGGAATCATAATATGTTTTACATAGATATGACAGTGGAATCATAATATGTAACAACATCAGAATAGCACAACGTAGGATATAACTTAGTAAATAAAAGGGGAATGATCAGTCACCATTGCCATAGGTGGAATATGTACATACAGTGAGACATAATAAGGGTATCAGTCTACATCGCCTGAGGCGGTACATATACATACGATAATAAATACTGGAAGTAAAACAGCATGCATCGCCGTAGGCAGAATCATATACATAAGACAGGCGGAAAGTCAATAGCCAAAATACAAATCTAATCCATCGCCATCAAGCCAAAGGTGCACCTCGTACTATAGTGCCAAGCCAAAACAACCTGTCATCTGTTAACTAGGCTGCCCATGTGAAAATAAGGGCACCCGAGTTTGCAAAGTGAAACAAACAACGAGTCAGTCAGGGGATTGGTATGACAAATCTACTTAATTGGTTAAACAACGGTAATAAAGCAAATCATAGGACCATGCCAATTTCGCGGAATGGTTTTACTCCAGTGATTGCTGGTGCATTTAAAACAAAGTAAATTCTTTAAAACAACGCAATGCTTTTAAAATGAATGTAGCCGTTATAAGACTCAAGTCCCATCATACAATTCAACGCAAACCGATTAACGTTATAATGGCCAAATATGCTTAATACGTGTGAAGAAAAATCATTTGATATTATTACTATTGCATATACGTTTCAAAAACGGATATCATCATAAATATCAATCATAGACGACATGAGCGTCCCATGCCACTATGTCACCATACATAAGTTATAATCGAATCCGCTGTTTCGTATTGGCAATTGGATTTCCGTCATGAGTCGAGGCAAGGGGCAAGCTCCTCTGCGCTTCGAGACACTCTGGCAAATGCCTCAGGACTACACACTCTGGGCAACCCTTGGATGCTCAGGGCCGGTCCTCCCTTACGTTTCAGGATTAATTATTCCTGAGCACACGTTTCCCGGTCCTAACAGACCTAATATCGAGGCGCCTCGCATTCCAACAACCACATAGGTGAAAAGTAGATATAAATGTCAGGGCTGGTAGGTCACTGACACCACCATAGCTAGAAAGAAACGACGTGCTCTCCTTGTAGTCCTTATCCCGTTTTTAACTCATACCGAGGTGTGAGGCTCGCGAATCCACGCTATACACAAAGCCAGGCCACGTTGGTCGTGCTTTGATCATCGAACACAAGACTTTGCTTTGCAACAGAAGCCTTGATCACTGCATCTTGGCATGCCACATAGGCAATCCACTCCATACGACTGATTTCTCTCGATATATAACCTCTGAGCTCATACGTCTTAGAGAAGGGCATTAAGCAAAAGAATAAATTCTCCGCCACCAAACAGATATATATTTAACAGAGATCAATCAGTATAGAACAAAATCCAATGTCAGACACTGTCCATTTACAAGTCTGTTCTGGGTCTGAACGAAACCGGAGGCACCATATTCCTCGTATATCCGTACAATCAACACATACATTCAAACGGCTACTACTTCCGTTCCTTCACGGTAGCTACTCCAATCAGGAACCTCAGCAGAGCCCATCCATCCGATACGAAGATCGTCGTTCTTGAACCATCTTCGTATTTTCAACTTCGAATCGTTCGAACAATTATTTGAAATGAGGGTTAGCTCGGCCTTTTCAAATAATTCACGTATAATTAGAAT
Organism: Allium sativum; assembly: GCA_030737875.1. Taxonomy (NCBI): domain Eukaryota; kingdom Viridiplantae; phylum Streptophyta; class Magnoliopsida; order Asparagales; family Amaryllidaceae; genus Allium; species Allium sativum. The sequence continues at coordinate 526,674,329 of CM060913.1, read as the reverse complement.
TCAAATCAATTCTTTCCATGGTTATATTATTCGACATTCACATTTCTGTTCTTTAGTATTATTTTCATGTCAAACACATACAACCATCGAATATCAAGCAGGTCAAGCAAAATTGGTTTATTTCCAATCCATGTTGCTTATAATATTTTATAACGATTTTTCACCATTTTTATTTATTTAAAAATGGCCATATTTAATTAAACGACATTTCAGGTTGTGCCGTGCCACTAGCGCTGTTTTTCCCCTAATTTATTTTACACATATCGGAAAATCCAACCATTGGATTTCTACAAAGTCTATACCACTGGGAAGGTATTCCCAAAGCGAACCCAATGGTTCCAGTTTCATGAAAATCCAACAGTCAGATTTTCCACACTAGTCGTTTGAAGTTACGGTTTCAAAATACGAACTGCAGCGTCGTTATTCGATTTACTTTAATTATATTTATATATAAATATAAACGGTTCTGGCGCTGATTTTCTTCCGATTTGAATTAAACATTCCAGACAATCCAACCGTTGGATTTTTACAAAGATGGTGCGGTTGGAAAGATATTTTCTAGGCGAACCCAACGGTTGCAGTTTCGGGAAAATCCGATGGTCGGTTCTCTCGTACTAATCGATTCACATTACGATTTCAAAACACGAACTGCACGGCTTCGATTCCTTTCAGTTCTATATATATATATATAGTTCATTCTTTAATTTCAATATCGTTTTCGCTTCAAAAATTTCACTAACACCTTTATATTTCGAAAAATTTCGCCATAACCTCCTTTGTACGGGGAGGGTTTGGAAATTTATTGGGCCGTGTTAGTTACCAAATAAATCCTGTAAAGCATACACATATTTATAGTGATATATTCTGGTGTTTACAGGGGAGCATGTATAGATAATAACTCCAGAGAATAAATTCTCGTCACCCTGTCAAGCCTGAGGGAGTGTGTATTTTTAATTACTCCAGAGGATAAATCCTCGTCACCTCGTCCCGTGTGGGAATAAATCATCCATGTGTCGTATCTAATGACTAGAGAGACGTGATTATTGTCAACTCCAGGCCTGTGTGGGATTTGTTTATTAATCTGGCAATTTATCGGTATATTGTATATAGTCCATATCAGTCATCAGTTCAACCTGTAATATATAATCATCGCCATACAAGCCTCTCGCTCGTATGGTAAATCTTCAACCTCATCACACAAGCTCCAAATGCTAATGTGAAATATGATGAAGTATGCCTATCGTCAAGAAGTATGCCATGTAGTGTAGTTCAAAATTAATTGTTACTATCCTATGGAGATGTTTATTATTACACACAGAATAACCAGCACTCCACATCTAATGGCATTCACAGGAGTTGATATAAAAATAAAATTGCGCAGCCAACTCATCAAGGCTTACCTATTTGTCGGGCACGCAAATAATTTCTTTACTTTACAGCTAATATATTTTCCTTGTTCGACACATGTATATATATGCAGAACAAACCTAATAATAATATTTCTAGCGAACTAATATTTATTTCAACACGTGTGTATTTTTATCAAAGCGTATACATGATAAAAGTTATATTTTTATCATCAGAAATATTTATTCAACACGTGAATGTTTTTAACACTTCATATTCACAATAAAAATGTAATTTTTATTGTTTAATCAATTTATTTTAAAATACGAATAACATTCAACACATGAATTTCAATTCAACTAATGAATTTCAATTCAACACGTGAATATTCTTTGCAGTTTGTATATAAATAAAAATGTGAATTTTATTATTAAAGTTATTTATTTAAAATTCGAATGACATTCAACACATGAATTTCAATTCAATGAATGAATTCCAATTCAACACATGAATATTCTTTATAGTTTGTATATATATATAAATGTGATTTTTATTTTTAACGCTATTTATTTAAAATTCGAATAACATTCAACACATGAATTTCAATTCAACGAATGAATTTCAATTCAACACATGAATATTCTTTACAGTTTGTATATATATATATAAATGTGATTTTTATTGTTAACGTTATTTATTTAAAATTTGAATAACATTCAACACATGAATTTCAATTCAACGAATGAATTTCAATTCAACACATGAATATTCTTTACAGTTTGTATATATATAAAAATGTGATTTTTATTGTTAAAGCTATTTATTTAAAATTCGAATAACATGCAACACATGAATTTCAATTCAACGAATGAATTTCAATTCAACACATGAATTTCGGTTCAACATATGAAAATAATTTCAACAAATGAAAATTATTCTAACACATGAATATTTCAGAAAATTTTGGCAGCATAACGGCAGGGTAGTTAAAACCGGGACCGTCCCTAGTACGGCTCCTCGCACTACCTTAAAACCTCGCGGTTTTTGACAGTGGGGAATCATGCATCTAGTTCGCACGCATGAGGCATGTTTTATTTTCATTTCCACAATTCTATTCTAATTTGTTTCAACCACAAGAGGGTATTTTTCAACCACAAAGGTATTTTTCAACTACAATATCAACCGCAAACAATTATTTTCAACCATTCATCATACTATATATTTTCACGCCAATCACAAGCAATAAATATCGTCCATGGTCTGTGGACGAGGGGAGAGTGTGTATATATATATTATTTCTATATTTCACTTGCATTTAAACACAATTCAAAGCATATATGTTTCATACAACGCTTGTATAATTTATACATCGCTAATATAACTTATACAACACATGTGCATGAGGTATACAATGCGTATATAATTTACACTTCACTTATGTAATTTATACAACGCGATTTCATTCACACAATTTAATTTAGATTCCTCACTTTGGTTTTTGAAGTGCTACAAATCGTAGGTAGATCAGAAAAATCCGCGGTCTCTACTAGATGGTAGAGAGCCTCCTTGCTGTCCCGATGTTTCCTGTTTCATCGAATTTCATCAACACATGTGAAAGATATTATTTTTCAAAGTTCAGATAAAATTAAGGTCTCACCTTTTCAAACCTTCCAAACAAGGTTTTAATTTCACTCTCGATCCGTGAAGTATTATCACGATCAGGTGCTGCAACGTAGAAGAACTTCGAACAGGGTCTCCAGCGCCGGTAGTGGCACTCAACTTGGTGGTCCCTGTAGCGCACGATGGAGCTCCAAAGACCAAGTTTTCCTCGCAGAAATTTGACACAAATATCAACCTATATATGACGAGGGTTGAATGGATTGATAGAGGAGGGGAAGATGAACAGAAAAGCTAACTGGAGGGGGCGGTGAAAACGAGCGTGGCGGCGTCGATCTGGCCTGGAAGCTTCGAATGCTTTTCCGCCGTTCGAGGGGGGGGGTTGATCGAGTTTTTACTGGTCAACGTGAAGTGAGAGAAAATAAAGGGGGTGGCCCATTATATTTAAATTTTAAATTCCAAAATTATCACTTTGAACAAACGAACACCCATTTCAACCCAACGACTGTCGCCCCTAGCTAAATACCCCCATCCCGGACACAACGGGATATGTTTCATTGGCCATTTCGATTGTTACAGTCAGTTATTTTTCAAATTAAAGTATAAAACATCTAATATTCTATTTGAACGTACATTTCAATTTGCCAGGGCCACAAACTGAATCGAAAAATTCAAGAAAAATAAACCTAGCTATATTTCGACGATACGGTCCCAACAAAACTAGTTTCGTCGAATTCTGAGATCGTTTGCAAAAAGGCCATTTTCTGGTCGACCCATTTTAACAGAAATTGACAAATCACATTTTCTTTTGCCCGTTCACAAACTAGCTTCAAAAATTATGAAATTTGAAACCTAGCAATAGTTTGACATCCCGGATCCAACAAAAGTGGTATCGTCGAATTCCGAGGTCGTTTGCAAAATGTCTATTTTCTAGGGCCATATATTCTATATAGCTACCTTTCTGAATATTCATTTGGCCATAACTTTTGACTCCTGTTATGAAACTTCGATTTTTCAGATTCTTTAGAAAGGTATTCATAAACAGATTTAAATGTTTTTGGTTTCACTAAAATCTGTTATATTTTCCACCCGGTACAGTCAGTCAAAGTTTGAGTTCAAATTTTCAAACTGCCTCACTATTTCCAATACATTATTTTATTGAAATATTCCATTTCAATTGTTTAAATTCTTTGACAATAACCAATTTAAAAAAAATTAATTGGTTCACATTTTCCGGGTTGTTACACTAACTCCAAAAATTATGACCTTCTGGATCTAACCATTATTTAACAATACGAATCCATAAAAAAATGGAATCGAATTCTGTGATCATTTGCATAATGTTCCTTGGAAAAATGACTACCTATTTTGCCCTGAATTGTTTTAGCTCGCATGGCCACATATTAACTCCGTTCGGCGCACCTTTTGGAACATAACAACAATTTATCATTTCGAATCCAGAAAAAATTATTTTGTCGATTTCTAAGCTCATATGCAAAATTTCACTTTTTAAGGGCTATGTATTGATTTTAAACATCAAATTTTCAGAATTTTTAAAACAAAGCTTTTATATCCAATGAATTTTTTTACTGAGTTTATTTTTAGTCAAATAAAAGATAAAAACAAGTTTTAAAATTATTCTAAAATTTTATTTTGAAAAAATAACCAATTTCTATTCGTATATTCCTTAAAATGGCTTAAATCAAAATTTTTAATTGGTTCTGAAAATACGGGTTGTTACAGCACCCGATAACCTGGACCTATACAACCTGGTCTAACCCAAGCACTAAAAATGTTAGGTCAGTCTGGTGAACCAGAGTGAGAAAAAAACACTGAGTTTATAGGTAACATCCAACTTGATTTTTAAGTTAACATCTTTTTTTGTAAAGAAAAGATAATAGTAAGACCAAATCCACACATAAATACGGACGGTTTTACCTTACTATAACCCAAAACATTTTTGAAATCAATATTCTTCTAATATTATAATAATGTCTAATATCAAGTAAATAGAAATCTAGCAAAAGGCTTGCATCTCAAGCTCTAAATACAAAGGATACAATCAAAACAGTGGGCACTTATTGGAGAATGGATTTCCAACTGTGGAAATGTATGGGAACACCTTCTAACAATGCACCTCTGGGGATGAATACATTGGGGATTCAACAAGAACGTCTTGCAACCATGACTAAACATGACCGGCCCCTCACTTCGCTTGAGAGTACCGAATATATCATTACCACGGTTGGGGGCCAGCCAACCGACATGATAGCTTACAAAAATAAAGGGACAACCGAAGGCATTCGATTTCTTCAGATCAGATAATGATATATCCTTTTGATGGGTGCAACCCACGTAGCCATGAGACCTACCCGATTTTATACCATTTCCCTGTTGATGAGGCTTGAGGTCACAATTATTTATTTATTTACTTTACCTTTATTACTATCTTAGAACATCAAACCACCATTCACTTTGAATACCACATCGTCGGATACGCCAGATAATCATTAATTAACGCCATAAAAATACTCTTGGTTTTTCGGCAAAAAGAATGGATTCTTCCGCCACTAACAAAAGTACGATTGAAGAAATCAATATACGTAATCCTTTGAAAATACTCTATCATACATTCATCCATACAAGTTGTCCTGGGACTGGACAAATCGAAGGCACCCTCCTACCACATCCTTGAATTACCTTATGGATCAGTAGCGAGTAGTCCTTGCAATCCGAAGATTCCAGTCACGACAGAATCACTGCTGAAATATCTCTGCAAGCTACCTAGAGAACTTCAACAGGTAGTTCTTCCTCTTATGAAGATCAACGGTCTTCAATTCTCCAACTTTAATTGTCTCCACGTATTCGTTGGTCCAGAATGGTTTTGGAATATAAATTCGATCCCGGTCTTTCCGTACCAACAATTGTATTGGCCAAATTTGATAGTCAGTTATTTAACTACCAAATAAAAAAAATGAGTTACTGGTTTAGTACTTGGCATTACTCGGCCTTTTTAATTGAAACAATTAATGAATGTTAATATAAACTCTTACAATATTTCGATATTATGAATATAGCTTTCAATTCTTATTTAACATAAGATAATTTCAAAAACTATTTTATTTTAATACATTCTATAATCACATCCCATACTCTATTTTTTATCATTTCAAAACAATTCCTATATCATTACTCATTACTTATAATTGGGAAAATCAATTCAACTTATCATTTGTAAAATCTCGTTACGAATCCCTTTTGTTTCGTTATTGAAAACAAAATCTAACACTTCTCTTTTTAGAATAAATTTGTTTCAAAGCTCAACTTTTTATTCCCTTTTACTTTGAGAATACCGTTATGAATTTAATTAATCTCTTTTATTTACTTTATTTCGAGAAATTCCATATATATACATATATTCTCAAATATATCCATTTTCGTTACTTTGAAAATCTCGTTTTATACTCTTAAACCTTTCACTTAACGTTGCGTTATTATTCCACATATGTAAATAATAAATTGTTCTTAACCCCGTACCCATTTCAACCAATATCATCCTCAGATAATTCTGAACTCATTCAAGTTGGGGGCATTTATTTACTATCAGACCTTGATCAGCACCATTCTTAACTTAAGATGGATATGAATTGAAATTTATAAACCTATATTCATTCTGGTATCAAACAAGTCACATTAAATTCCTTTATTTAAAATATGGTTTATAAAATTTTCTCGCTTCAGGAAATATCTCCTCTAAAATATAACTTATTATTACTTAATTAATATGTTGATTAAGTAATTTATTAGTAATAAATCACCTCTTAACCTTAGCTTCTTTTCAAAGAATTTATTTTACAACTCGAATGACTACTACCAAATCTCATTATTAAATCCTTTACCAAAATCCATTACACATTCCTTTTAACCGTTTCTTTTTGAAATCACATTTCAGTTTCAATCTTTTTACTTAATTCCATTATTAAGTATGGCCAATTCAAATCATGCTTGACATCTCCTTTCCATCCATAAATCTTGTTTATAAAATCTCAGATTTAAGATAACCCCTTTTTTCCTTATATAATTTAATATTAAGTAAACATTTATTTTAAGTTATCACATTCGCTTAAAATCTTATTTTAAAACTTCGTTGTAACCTTGGGTTCACAACCTCTTTACAACTTAACCATATTCCATTTTAAAAAAAATTGGTTACTTACTTAAATGCATTTCATTTAAGAAGTAATCCTTAAATTATTATTAATAATAATTTACTTCATCGTTATCTAGAATTAGTATTAAATTTCTTTTTAAAATCTTATTTAAGTTAACAAATATATTCAAAAATATTTCCTTTCTAATTGGCCCAAACTAATTTAATCAAATAATCAGTTTTAATTAAAATAGTTAACTTGGTCAACTCTAAAACATGATTAACTCATTGATCAACTTTAACTCGTTTCTTCATTTAAATAAATAAATTTAAATAATATCATTCACTTTGATTAATATTAAATAAATAATAAATAATCCCATTTTAATTGTTTCCAAAAACAATTAATTTCAGTTATAATCTATACATTAATCAAAATAAGGCATGTGCTTCGTACATGGCTGATTTCCCTTTTTATAAACTTCATTTTTAAATAATATATATATATATATATATATATAAATCTATGTTCAGTTATAAAATAAATTTCATAACTTTATTTTTGTCGATTTACATGACGGTAAATAAATATTTCAAAGTAAGTGATTTAGAGGCCAACTGCTACCAAGTACATAACCAATACTGCTCATTGGTTAAAACAACACAATTTGTTGAATTTTAGGTCAATAGTCAACAATCAAACCAATCATCCAACAGATGATTTTTAAACAGTTCATATAACGATAATATGAAAATAAATATTATCTAACATATATGAAGAATCCAGTTGGATTCCTCCAACCTGTTCTTCTCGGCATCCAAATGGGTTATATCACATATAATACCATTCAATTCAGTTTTACTGATTACATTCTAAAACAGTAAAATAACAGCAATTTAATATCAAACAACTTATTTAATGTTAACAAACAATTCAAACACTTTATTAAATTAAAATATGGTTATTTTATAGCCGTGACCAACAAGGTAAGTTACCTTCATTGGGTCCAATGATTAAAATAACGATTTGTTCTTTCACTGAAATTAAATAACATTTAATTCATTGGTTCAGTAAATATATGAATATATATATATATTTAACAAACAGTCAATCATTGGCAACCATAATAATAACTAGCAAGCATATCACACAATTATAAAACCCAAGTTATATAAAATACAAGTAATGAAATACTTAGTGGCTTTAACTCACCTTGTCCGTTATCGCTAAAGCAATTCATATTTTTAGTTAAATTAAACAACTTTTAATTTAACAGGAAATTCTAGTAGCTTCTATTCTTGTCCAGATCAGCTCCAGTTCCAGAATAAAGTATCCGACATTGCAGTTCCAATGTAGCTAGTTTCGTCCAATTCTAATAACAAATGCATCAAATATCACTGTTATAGGTACATGGTCTATATAAATAAATAAATTTACTTAATATAATTTGATTAAGGTTCAATTAATTTAGTTAAGGATAATTATATGATCGATTTCCTTCCCCTTCTCCGTTATCATCTACTTTCACTACTGAACCCCACTAAACTGCCTACGTTCACGTTTGGCACCCATAACAAATAGGTTATAATTTATTTATTTCATGGTTTAAATTAGGAATAATTAAATCCTTAACTAACGGTTTATATACACTAATTAGAAGAAATGGTTTGATATCCTTTGTTCCGTCACTCAGCGTTGTTCATGCCATTCAGAATCACGTTTCACCTTCATTCTCCAACTTTGCAACTTTGAACCCACACCTATAGAAAAATAGATTATAACTAAATTTCCTAATCATGGATTTACTTTAACAAATTATTTCTAATTTTTTTTTGGAAATCCGAACGATACCTTCCTGTCTTCATTTCTCAAGTCCAAAAATTTCAATGCTTCCCTTCTCGTCTTCATTTGTTTGATCTGTACTGTCCAAATCCCAATACGCTGACCGTGCCTCCTTAGATCTATTGCAGTACGAATATATCTTAATTAACGGCAAACAACTATTAACCCTTCTACCCCGTGTTTCCTTCTATCGCATTCCCCAGTCTTTTTTCCTTCTATTCTATTTTCCTCGTAATCCCCATTCTACGCATGCTTGAAGAATTTCTCTACCGCTCCAGTCTTACATCCGATCGCCACATGAAATTTTGATCAACGGAGTTCGATCAATTTACACCCAGCTTGCACCTCTGCCTCCTCAATGAACGTCCCATGTGCCATCTCTCCATAAGCTTCCATCTATCAATAAATTACCAAAAACCGGTGCAGCTTCGAGATCGGATTCTGGTCGCTACGGTGAACGGCAACTCATCATAGCCATTCATTTAGTCAGTCTCTCGTTGCTCTAGGATTTTCTATTTACAAGTTTTGAAAATTAATTAGTGGATCTCAAATTTAATTGATAGAAAGATTGGAAGATTTGTGTTCATTCTTTGTTTAGAGAAGAGGCGGCATAACTATTGACCGCAAGTATAAAGAAACATGGGTTTTTGTCCCTTACGTTATATATAAGCAGAGATGGGATAGATTATATTATTATTTTAATATACTTGAAACTTCTATGTGAAGTATTGTCCAAACAACCTACATACGAACTTCGTTTTTGACAAACAAATGTAATCCTAGCATAAAAAATATTCTGGACCCAATGGGATAGGTTTCGTCGAATTCCAAGGTCGTTCATGAAAAGTCCTCTATAAGTATTGATGAAAAATCAAGCTTTTAAAATTTCTATAATTACAGAAAAATTCAATATATATGAAGCCTTGACAATTTATTAGACCTTTTCCTAATGGATCCAATGAATCTTGTTTCTTTGAATTTGGAAGTTTGTTTGGATAGTCATTTATTTGTTAAAAGTTACCCTGTAACGTCCCAGATTTTTTCCAATTTATATTGAATATTTAAATTTATTTTAAATATTTAATTGGGATAATAAGTTGATTTTTATTTTGAATTTATCGAATTAATTTACCGAGTAGTGTAATACGAAACGATAATAATGGAATTCAGAATTTAAAACCGAGTTGAAACAATTCAGTCGATCAGTATAAAATATATATTCAATTAGAACGATAATAATTATTATCGATGAATTTAATTATCGAAATCGATTTATATTTTAAATTGAATTTATTTCAAAACGTTAATTTAATTTGTTATTCCTTCTATATGATCGAAGTAAATTTCAGAATTTATAGCACTGAGTTTAGAGTAGCGTATAATGTCGGAAACGTCGGTCGTTAAACTAAAATATGGTTCGGGGTTTCGAATTAAGAGACCGCAGGATATTTTCGAAAATTAAATAAATAAACAAAATTCAAATCAATTTCTTTTCAGCCAGCCTAATTTGTGCCCAAGCCGACCTATAAATGAAAAAAATAACGCAGACCTACTATCTTTTTTCTCGAACCAAACATTCTATTCCCCAGCTTCGTAATGAAGGAAGACAATGAAATTAATGGCCAGTACTTTCTGCTCCCTGATCTTCCCTATAAAACAATGACTACTTCACTTCTTTTACCATTTGTTTCTCAGTTAAAACCGAAAGCTTCAATGAGAAATAAAAATGGCCACTGCCCTAAATACATTCTGTCAAAACCGACCCTCCCTTTTCCTCATTTCATAAATTCTTTTTCTCCAGAATGATACCCATCGGAAGCCTAAGCAAAACTCGAAATTAAAATTGGCCTTTCCGCAGTTCAGTTGATAACCGCAAGCCTCCCTTTCCTCTCGAAAATAATTCGAACCCATTCTCATATAAAAAGAAAAGAAGAGCGAGTCAAATTCAAATGGCATGGCCTGAAGCTCGACGACAACAGGCGTTCGTGAATCAAGGAGATGAGGTGTCATTTTCATGGGTTTATTTGAAGGTTGTTTGAGGCAGAAAATCACGATCGAAATCATGACTCCTGGAGCTCAGATTCACGTGGAGCTCTCCCATTTGGCAAATCGTTGCCATAAGATTAGTCACGAATTGGCAGAACGGGGTTTGAGGTGTGCGACAGTAAAGAGTATATGAGAGGTTTCAAATCTAAATTTCGAGATTTGATCTATGAATTTTAGGATTTGTGCGATGTTGGGTAGAACCATTTGATTGGATTTGGTAAGTGGATTTGGGGGAGTTCGATGTTCTAATAAGATCTAATGGGAGCAGTTTGATCCTTGTTTTGATGATAGTGTTTTGAGGTGATGATTGGAATTTTAGACTTGTGATTAAAGGAGGTTAAACGTTGATACATTGTAGCATTTCGGATTGTAGGGGAATTGGTTTGAAGGAGATATTGGGGTTTGTCTTTCAGGTAATGAACTGGAGTTGACAGTGAAGTCAATGGTCGTTCAAATGATTGAGTGATGGTGTCAGCAGGTTGTTGATCAAAATCAAACAATGGGAAGCACTGTTTTTATTCAAAAAAGAGGAAAAGATGGTGGATTGACGATAATTTGATTCTGAGTGGAATGAAGAGTGATGGTTAAGTGCTAGATAAAATGTCGAAGAGGGTATAAGAATTATTTTGGGCTGATTGCTACAAAGTAGATCAGAAATAGTTGAGTTACTTCATCGCCGGTTAAGGTAGTAAGGTATAAGCTGTTATAAAATTTAAAATACTTAGAATAATTTAATTATTCGTGTTAGCAAATTAATACTAGTTGATCGATAAATTTAAAATTTATCATAGGTGCGAGTTTGATTCAGTTGAAGTAAATCGAATGGAATCATTCAAAGGAAAAATGAAATCGGTACAAGTGCAAACGAAAGGTGAGTAAATCTCACTCACCGTTTTATATTTAAATTTATCTTTATCGTAAAAAATAAATTTGTTGGTTGCTTGGGTGCATGAATGAATTGTTGAATTATTGTGGTTATTGAATTTCCCGCAACACTATTAGCGGATGCCCGCAGTATCATTAGCGGATGACACTACGCCCACGTACATAAGTGGATCCCCTTTTATACCGCGATATCCTGCCTTGAAGCAGGATGGGTATTATCTATGTGACTAACATCTGTGAATGCAGGAAAACAGGTTGGAGGGATCCAACTGGATTCCTCAAATTTATTTAATGTTGTTCACATATTTATATATGTATGTGATGTGTGAATTGAATGGATGATTTGTGTGTTAGATATTAGAATATCACCGGCCTAGATATTTACAATATCATAAGAAGTGACTTTTAGATTCGAGAAGGAAATTTTATTTTATTGAAATAAAATTTGAATTACAAATAAACTAAGAAAACAATAACTTGTTTAAATAATAAAACAAATACTGAATGTATAAATGATTTGTAAGGAAATTATCATTTGGTAATATTAGATTTTAAATTCAAGTTTGAATTTAAAGAGGAAATTTTAAATTTCGAAATAGAAATGGGATTACAAATAGGTTCGGAAATATTTACTTGTTTAAAAAAAAACAGGTAATTGAATTTATAAACTATGTTTACAAGTGAAAAAGGAGATTATCATTTGATAAATTTTGAAACGTGAATGCAAGCGTGATTTTAAAAGGAAGTTTATCCGCTCAAAGTATAAATTAAATTTCAAAGGGAGTTTGAAATAGAACTTGTGTTAATATTTAAAACAAGAAGTATAGTTTATAAACGATGTTTTAAATGAATGTGAAAATCATCATTTGGTACTTTATAAATTCTAAATTCAAGTATGATTTGTTTTCCGAAGTGGAAATTAGATTTCAAATGTAATTTGAATTGAAATGTGGTTTAATGCTTAGAACAAGAAGTGAAATTCTGAAGCATATGTTTAAATAAAGAAAAATAACTAGTATTGGATTTATTTAATTTTTGATGAAATTAAAAAGTGACTTTGAATAGGTTCAAGAAGGAAACAATCAAATTTATTCCAACATTCGGAATATAATTTGAATTGAAATAAGTCCATCTGGTTTGTTTTAGAATTCAACTATGTCCAATTTACATGTGCAAATTGTTTTTAGAAAGGGGAATTTTACTTTTTGAAATAGAAATGGTATTTCGAATAAATTGAAAAGATTTAACTTGTGTTTAAATTAAAAACAAGTTGCTGGAATTATAGACGCTGTTTATCAAGGAAAAAAATATATTATCATTTGATAATATTAAACTTTAATTTCAAGTAAGGGATGTAAAGCAGGAAATTTATCTTTCAAAGTGGAAATTTGAATTTCAAATGGAATATGAAATATAAGCTTGTTTTAAATGGGTAAAACAAGAAGTAAAATTTATAAACAATGTTTATAAATAGAAAGGGAAAATCATCATGGGATGATTTGTGTATTTGAATTCAACTTGGAATTTAAAAGAAGATTTATAACTTGAAATCGTTTCAAAAGGAGGCGATGAAATCAAATGAAGAAGTGAATTTATATACAAGGGTTATATAGGTGACGAAGTAATAGTCGTCGAGTAATTTGGAAATAAATTTCCAAATGAAAAAAATGGGATCGAATGTGAGATTAAAATCAAGTTTTGATATTACAAGCTTTTATTCGTCTCAAGATAAGAATGTCGTCGATCAAGGTTTGAGAGGTAAATAAAATACCCCAACTTGAACGACTTCACTATTGTCAAGAGATGATATTAGTTTGTAAATGGTAAAGGGATATCGAAATGAGTTTATCTTGAAGTTTGTTTAATCTTCGAAATTTGAAGTGGGATAGAGACGTTGGGTTATATACCAGTTTATTTCCAAATAATAGAAATCTAATATAATGCGATTTGAGTTTGAATAAATTCATAACCGAGTTATGAATATGGAATAGAATAATCGACGAATATGGATAATTCGAATTTGTGAAGTTAGATTTGGAAAATAGACATAATTTATTTTTAAATATTAAGAATGGAGTTGGAATTTAATTATAAACGAAGTTATTAAATGTTTATATTTAATTTAATTAAAACGAACTCGCCACGGCGCGGTAGTTCGTAAATTGGCGATTCGAACTTCAATTGAGTATATATAACTCAATATAAGTTGGAATTTGATGAAACAAGAAATGCCCGGACTGATTGAACGATAGTTTTCTAAAGGAATAGAAAAATATTGATTTCGTCATATAGATTTTGAGTTATGTCAAAATCAAATTTTCAGAAAAACAGCGCCATAGTCGTTTTAAAACCATAATGGTTTATTTAATTAAATAAAAGGATTTTAAGTGAATCGACTTTTCCATTTAGAAAAATCCGGACTTGAGCTATAAAATAAATACGAACTCAAGTAGAGTTAATGTATCGATTTTTGGGACAAAAATCATATTTTGATTTTCGACTGAAGTTAACTAATTTCGAACTAAATTATTTAATAGGGGTTTTGACCAAACTTAACATGTGTTAAGTAAACTAAATGTGTAAACTATAGTTGAAAATTTGAATATGGAACTTGAATTGGAATTTGGAAGCGAACGACGAGTTTGGGTTTGGTCTGTGTAATAATGAATATAAATATATTTGAACGTGAGACTTTCAAAATAAAAATGGAATAAGCAAATAAGCTAATTTAAAAACAAATTAGCGAATTGAGATAAAATGATTGGACCGATTGAAATGAGTTGGAAATAGGCGTATACATGTTAAACAGGTATGGGATGAAGTGAATGAAGGGTATGAAGAATATTATTAAGTGCCCGACAACAAGGTACATGTTTCAATTTCCATATGAGGTTTTATACGCCGAATCGGCAAGCCGCTTGGCTTTTTGATTTTTCTTTTTGAATGGAGAGGCCAGTGTGGCGGTTTGGTGATTTTCCCGATGATCCCGGTACAAAGGAGGTTATGGCGAATTTTTCCGGAAATTTAAGGAGTTAGAATATTTTTAAGAAGTTTGATAATTAGAAATCGATATATCGATATTTAGAATTCGATAAGAAAACTTAAAATAAAATATTAGAAAGGGCCAGTGATTGTGAAATTGTTGATGGATGTTTATTTTTCCTTTGATAGTTAAAACACCGGCTATCAAAGATTTTTACCATCGCTGTCGATACGGAAAGACCGGTTGGATTTAATATCTAGAAAACCACTCCGTATAGGCATAGGCGTTGCGAATTAGATTATGCTGAAGATAATCGTAGACGGAGTGAGATTCAAAGAGCTGGTATGTTTGTCCAGTCCCAGGACAACTTGTATGGACGAATGTCTGACATAGTATTCCTAACGGTCACATAAGACGATCTTTTCAAGGTATTACGTCTGGTGGCGGAGAAATTCGTTTCTCTTAGCTTTTATACCCGTAATATTTTTGGGAAGATCAAGTACTGATTTGACGGATTTGACGATGTGACATTCAAAGTGTATGGCGGCCAGATGTTCTAAAAGATAGACGTAGCCCAAGGCCTCACAACCGGGGAATGACAAAAATCGGGCAGGCAGCATGGCTATGTGGGTCGCACCCATTAGGGTGTATAATCACATATCTAGAGAAATTCCTTTTGTTTCTTAATCTATCGATTCTGCCCATTCGGGAAACGGTGGTTTGAGTCCAACCGTTGGTGATATACATTCGATACACTCAAGCGAAATGAGTGGTCGGTCATGTGTGGGCCGGGTTGCAAGACGTTGTTGTTGAACCCAGGTGTATTCGCCTCTAGAGATACACTGTCGGAAGGTGGTCCCATACCTTGTCATAGTTGGAATCCAATCTCCAATAAGCGCCCTGGGGGTTTTGATTTTATACTATATATGTAGAGCGTGAGATGCAAGCGTTCTACTATTTGGTTATTTATTTGATTAGACATTATTATAATATCACTGGATTTTGATATCAAAAATGGTTTGGGTTATAGTAAGGTAAAAACCATCCGTATTTATGTGTGGACTGGTCTTACTATTATCCTTTTCTTCCGAAAGATCTTTGAAGTTAAACCATTTGGTTGGAGTTTACTCACACCAGTCCCATGACTGACCCAGAGTTTGTTTTGTTTTTCCTAAACTCTTGGGTGCCCAAATTTGTACGGGCAGTCAAGTGTTTCGGGCTTTTACAGATAACCTTGAAGGAGCTGGAAGCAGGAGGCTTCACCGCTAGTTATTTTAGAGTTATTTCCGCTGTATCAAATGTTATGTTGTACTCTGATGTTGGTATGTATATATGTACAAAACAGATTTGTATTTCAAAGCTTATGTTATATAATATATTTTATTCGTTCCGCTGTGAGATTCGTGTTTACTTTGATTATGCTCAGTTGTGTTCTTCTTCTATTCTATTAGTTCTATCTTTTCTATCTCACCCTTTAATTTCTTTCTATTAATGATTCGGTATTTTCGATGTCTGAATAGTCGACGCTTGGTTTTGTGTCGATTTTCGGAGTCGAAAATCTCGTGGTCGTTACAGTGGTATCAGAGCTTAGGTTTAGCAAATACTTAGGCTTTGGTGGGGTTTTACTCGTTAGAGATAGGGTCAGTAGTACCCTAGAATGAGTTGAGTGTATATACGAGAGAGCGTATTTGTAATTTGATATAAAAAAATTGTTTTATATTGTGCTGGCTTGTCTGTTGAGTGCTTTAAAAATTCTGGTCGAATCGTGGGACGCCACGACGTCGATAGGAGTTTCTAAACACTTGGATAGAAGAATCGACATAATATTGTTTTAAAGTGGGTAAATAAAATAATTTTACCCAAAAGGATATTTTGATATAAAAGATAAATAATTTTCTAGAATTATTTATATATGGATGAGTTGGTTGCTATTATTATCAGCAGGATGTGATTATAAGAATTTAAATGGTTATGGATAACCAAATAAAATTTGTGAATACAAATGAAATAAAATAAAATTCGATTGAAACCTGAACTGGAATTTAAATCCCGGGTGTTTGAAAAATATTTTCTAAAGTATATTAGAATAAAATAGCCTTGTTTTGGGAAGATTTTGAATAAAATCACATTGAATGGATTTTGAAAGTGATAAAGCACTGAACTCACTTCAATGTTTGGAAAATAATTCTGATGATGACTGCAACACCATCAGTGTTCATTTTCGAGTTTCTAAGTGATGGATTGCTTACTTTAGAAAAGTTTTGATGAAAATTTATTTGAAAGAAAACAAGTTGTTTTAGATAAATTCAAATGTTTGAATTTGAGATGAAAATAAATGTATGTATATACTTATGGGGTTTCAAATGGATTTGAAATAAAAACCCGGGAATTTGAATTCTGGGATTTAACTTAAGCAAGTTAAATAAAACAAAATGATGGAAACCAGTTAAATGAACTGAAATTGAATATTTGCATGAGAACTTAAAGTTGTATCAGACTTGAGTTAATAGAATATGGAATACTGAGTTATAACAAAGTGGGCTTTTGGAAAGATTAACGGGTTTGTAGCATTTTTCTTCCTTAGTAATTTCGGGGACGAAATTCTTTTAAGGGGGAAGGAATGTAACGTCCCAGATTTTTTCCAATTTATATTGAATATTTAAATTTATTTTAAATATTTGATTGGGATAATAAGTTGATTTTTATTTTGAATTTATCGAATTAATTTACCGAGTAGTGTAATACGAAACGATAATAATGGAATTCAGAATTTAAAACCGAGTTGAAACAATTCAGTCGATCAGTATAAAATATATATTCAATTAGAACGATAATAATTATTATCGATGAATTTAATTATCGAAATCGATTTATATTTTAAATTGAATTTATTTCAAAATGTTAATTTAATTTGTTATTCCTTCTATATGATCGAAGTAAAATTCAGAATTTATACCACTGAGTTTAGAGTAGCATATAATGTCGGAAACGTCGGTCGTTAAACTAAAATATGGTTCGGGGTTTCGAATTAAGAGACCGCGGGATATTTTCGAAAATTAAATAAATAAACAAAATTCAAATCAATTTCTTTTCAGCCAGCCTAATTTGTGCCCAAGCCGACCTTTAAATGAAAAAAAATCACGCAGACCTACTATCTTTTTTCTCGAACCAAACATTCTATTCCCCAGCTTCGTAATGAAGGAAGACAATGAAATTAATGGCCAGTACTTTCTGCTCCCAATTCTTCCCTATAAAACAACGACTACTTCACTGCTTTTACCAATTGTTCCTCAGTTAAAACCGAAAGCTTCAATGAGAAATAAAAATGTCCACTGCCCTAAATACATTCTGTCAAAACCGACCCTCCCTTTTCCTCATTTCCTAAATTCTTTTTCTCCATAATGATACCCATCGGAAGCCTAAGCAAAACTCAAAATTAAAATTGGCCTTTCCCCAGTTCAGTTGATAACCGCAAGCCTCCCTTTCCTCTCGAAAATAATTCGAACCCATTCTCATATAAAAAGAAAAGAAGAGAGAGTCAAATTCAAATGGCATGGCCTGAAGCTCGATGACAACAGGCGTTCGTGAATCAAGGAGATGAGGTGTCATTTTCATGGGTTTATTTGAAGGTTGTTTGAGGCAGAAAATCACGATCGAAATCATGACTCCTGGAGCTCAGATTCACGTGGAGCTCTCCCATTTGGCAAATCGTTGCCATAAGATTATTCACGAATTGGCAGAACGGGGTTTGAGGTGTGCGACAGTAAAGAGTATATAAGAGGTTTCAAATCTAAATTTCGAGATTTGATCTATGAATTTTAGGATTTGTGCGATGTTGGGTAGAACCATTTGATTGGATTTGGTAAGTGGATTTGGGGGAGTTCGATGTTCTAATAAGATCTAATGGGAGCAGTTTGATCCTTGTTTTGATGATAGTTTTTTGAGGTGATGATTGGAAGTTTAGATTTGTGATTAAAGGAGGTTAAACACTGATACATTGGAGCATTTCGGATTGTAGGGGAATTGGTTTGAAGGAGATATTGGGGTTTGTCTTTCAGGTAATGAACTGGAGTTGACAGTGAAGTCAATGGTCGTTCAAATGATTGAGTGATGGTGTCAGCAGGTTGTTGATCAAAATCAAACAATGGGGAAGCACTGTTTTTATTCAAAAAAGAGGAAAAGATGGTGGATTGCCGATAATTTGATTCTGAGTGGAATGAAGAGTGATGGTTAAGTGCTAGATAAAATGTCGAAGAGGGTATGAGAATTATTTTGGGCTGATTGCTACAAAGTAGATCAGAAATTGTTGAGTTACTTCATCGCCGGTTAAGGTAGTAAGGTATAAGCTGTTATAAAATTTAAAATACTTCGAATAATTTAATTATTCGTGTTAGCAAATTAATAATAGTTGATCGATAAATTTAAAATTTATCATAGGTGCGAGTTTGATTCAGCTGAAGTAAATCGAATGGAATCATTCAAAGGAAAAATGAAATCGGTACAAGTGCAAACGAAAGGTGAGTAAATCTCACTCACCGTTTTATATTTAAATTTATCTTTATCATTAAAAATAAATTTGTTGGTTGCTTGGGTGCATGAATGAATTGTTGAATTATTGTGGTTATTGAATTTCCCGCAACACTATTAGCGGATGCCCGCAGTATCATTAGCGGATGACACTACGCCCACGTACATAAGTGGATCCCCTTTTATACCGCGATATCCTGCCTTGAGGCAGGATGGGTATTATCTATGTGACTAACATCTGTGAATGCAGGAAAACAGGTTGGAGGGATCCAACTGGATTCCTCAAATTTATTTAATGTTGTTCACATATTTATATATGTATGTGATGTGTGAATTGAATGGATGATTTGTGTGTTAGATATTAGAATATCACCGGCCTAGATATTTACAATATCATAAGAAGTGACTTTTAGATTCGAGAAGGAAATTTTATTTTATTGAAATAAAATTTGAATTACAAATAAACTAAGAAAACAATAACTTGTTTAAATAATAAAACAAGTACTGAATGTATAAATGATTTGTAAGGAAATTATCATTTGGTAATATTAGATTTTTAATTCAAGTTTGAATTTAAAGAGGAAATTTTAAATTTTGAAATAGAAATGAGATTACAAATAGGTTCGGAAATATTTACTTGTTTAAAAATAAAAACAGGTAATTGAATTTATAAACTATGTTTACAAATTAAAAAGGAGATTATCATTTGATAAATTTTGAAACGTGAATGCAAGCGTGATTTTAAAAGGAAGTTTATCCGCCCAAAGTAGAAATGAAATTTCAAAGGGAGTTTGAAATAGAACTTGTGTTAATATTTAAAACAAGAAGTATAGTTTATAAACGATGTTTTAAATGAATGTGAAAATCATCATTTGGTACTTTATAAATTCTAAATTCAAGTATGATTTGTTTTCCGTAGTGGAAATTAGATTTCAAATGTAATTTGAATTGAAATGTGGTTTAATGCTTAGAACAAGAAGTGAAATTCTGAAGGATATGTTTAAATAAAGAAAAATAACTAGTATTGGATTTATTTAATTTTTGATGAAATTAAAAAGTGACTTTGAATAGGTTCAAGAAGGAAACGATCAAATTTATTCCAACATTCGGAATATAATTTGAATTGAAATAAGTCCATCTAGTTTGTTTTAGAATTCGACTATGTCCAATTTACAAGTGCAAATTGTTTTTAGAAAGGGGAATTTTACTTTTCGAAATAGAAATGGTATTTCGAATAAATTGAGAATATTTAACTTGTGTTTAAATTAAAAACAAGTTGTTGTAATTATAGACGCTGTTTATCAAGGAAAATAATATATTATCATTTGATAATATTAAACTTTAATTTCAAGTAAGGGATGTAAAGCAGGAAATTTATCTTTCAAAGTGGAAATTTGAATTTCAAATGGAATATGAAATATAAGCTTGTTTTAAATGGTTAAAACAAGAAGTAAAATTTATAAACGATGTTTATAAATAGAAAGGGAAAATCATCATGGGATGATTTGGGTATTTGAATTCAACTTGGAATTTAAAAGAAGATTTATAACTTGAAATCGTTTCAAAAGAAGATGATGAAATCAAATGAAGAAGTGAATTTATATACAAGGGTTATATAGGTGACGAAGTAATTGTCGTCGAGTAATTTGGAAATAAATTTCCAAATGAAAAAAATGGGATCGAATGTGAGATTTAAATCAAGTTTTGATATTACAAGCTTTTATTCTTCTCAAGATAAGAACGTCGTCGATCAAGGTCTGAGAGGTAATTAAAATACCCCAACTTGAACGACTTCACTATTGTCAAGAGATGATATTAGTTTGTAAATGGTAAAGGGAAATCGAAATGAGTTTATCTTGAAGTTTGTTTAATCCTCGAAATTTGAAGTGGGATAGGGACGTTGGGTTATATACCAGTTTATTTCCAATTAATAGAAATCTAATATAATGCGATTTGAGTTTGAATAAATTCATAACCGAGTTATGAATTTGGAATAGAATAATCGATGAATATGGATAATTCGAATTTGTGAAGTTAGATTTGGAAAATAGACTTAATTTATTTTTAAATATTAAGAATGGAGTTGGAATTTAATTATAAACGAAGTTATTAAATGTTTATATTTAATTTAATTAAAACGAACTCGCCACGGCGCGGTAGTTCGTAAATTGGCGATTCGAACTTCAATTGAGTATATATAACTCAATATAAGTTGGAATTTGATGAAACAAGAAATGCCCGGACTGATTGAACGATAGTTTTCTAAAGGAATAGAAAAATATTGATTTCGTCATATAGATTTTGAGTTATGTCAAAATCAAATTTTCAGAAAAACGGCGCCATAGTCGTTTTAAAACCATAATGGTTTATTTAATTAAATAAAAGGATTTTAAGTGAATCGACTTTTCCATTTAGAAAAATCCGGACTTGAGCTATAAAATAAATACGAACTCAAGTAGAGTTAATGTATCGATTTTTGGGACAAAAATCATATTTTGATTTTCGACTGAAGTTAACTAATTTCGAACTAAATTAGTTAATAGGGGTTTTGACCAAACTTAACATGTGTTAAGTAAACTAAATTGGTAAACTGTAATTGAAAATTTGAATATGGAACTTGAATTGGAATTTGGAAGCGAACGACGAGTTTGAGTTTGGTCTGTGTAATAATGAATATAAATATATTTGAACGTGAGACTTTCAAAATAAAAATGGAATAAGCAAATAAGCTAATTTGAAAACAAATTAGCGAATTGAGATAAAATGATTGGACCAATTGAAATGAGTTGGAAATAGGCGTATACATGTTAAACAGGTATGGGATGAAGTGAATGAAGGGTATGAAGAATATTTTTAAGTGCCCAACAACAAGGTACATGTTTCAATTTCTATATGAGATTTTATGCGCCGAATCGGCAAGCCGCTTGGCTTTTTGATTTTTCTTTTTGAATGGAGAGGCCTGTGTGGCGGTTTGGTGATTTTCCCGATGCTCCCGATACAAAGGAGGTTATGGCGAATTTTTCCGGAAATTTAAGGAGTTAGAATATTTTTAAGAAGTTTGATAATTAGAAATCGATATATCGATATTTAGAATTCAATAAGAAAACTTAAAATAAAATATTAGAAAGGGCCAGTGATTGTGAAATTGTTGATGGATGTTTATTTTTCCTTTGATAGTTATAACACCGGCTATCAAAGATTTTTACCATCGCTGTCGATACGGAGACACCGGTTGGATTTAATATCTAGAAAACCACTCCGTATAGGCATAGGCGTTGCGAATTAGATTATGCTGAAGACAATCGAAGACGGAGTGAGATTCAAAGAGCTGGTATGTTTGTCCAGTCCCAGGACAACTTGTATGGACGAATGTCTGACAGAGTATTCCCAACGGTCACATAAGACGATCTTTTCAAGGTATTACGTCTGGTGGCGGAGAAATTCGTTTCTCTTAGCTTTTATACCCGTAATATTTTTGGGAAGATCAAATACTGATTTGACGGGTTTGACGATGTGACATTCAAAGGGTATGGCGGCCAGATGTTCTGAAAGATAGACGTAGCCCCAAGCCTCCCAACCGGGGAATGACAAAAATCGGGCAGGCAGCATGGCTATGTGGGTCGCACCCACTAGGGTGTATAATCACCTATCTAGAGAAATTCCTTTTGTTTCTTAATCTATCGATTCTGCCCATTTGGGAAACGGAGGTTTGAGTCCAACCGTTGGTGATATACATTCGATACACTCAAGCGAAATGAGTGGTCGGTCATGTGTGGGCCGGGTTGCATGACGTTCTTGTTGAACACAGGTGTATTCGCCTCTAGAGATACACTGTCGGAAGGTGGTCCCATACCTTGTCATAGTTGGAATCCAATCTCCAATAAGCGCCCTGCGGGTTTTGATTTTATACTATATATGTAGAGCATGAGATGCAAGCGTTCTACTATTTGTTTATTTATTTGATTAGACATTATTATAATATCATTGGATTTTGATATCAAAAATGGTTTGGGTTATAGTAAGGTAAAAACCATCCGTATTTATGTGTGGACTGGTCTTACTATTATCCTTTTCTTCCGAAAGACCTTTGAAGTTAAACCATATGGTTGGAGTTTACTCACACCATTCCCATGACTGACCCAGAGTTTGTTTTGTTTTTCCTAAACTATTGGGTGCCCAAATTTGTACGGGCAGTCAAGTGTTTCAGGCATTTACAGATAACCTTGAAAGAGCTGGAAGCAAGAGGCTTCACCGCTAGTTATTTTAGAGTTATTTCCGCTGTATCAAATGTTATGTTGTACTCTGATGTTGGTATGTATATATGTACAAAACAGATTTGTATTTCAAAGCTTATGTTATATAATATATTTTATTCGTTCCGCTGTGAGATTCGTGTTTACTTTGATTATGCTCAGTTGTGTTCTTCTTCTATTCTATTAGTTCTATCTTTTCTATCTCACCCTCTAATTTCTTTCTATTAATGATTCGGTATTTTTGATGTCTGAACAGTCGACGCTGGGTTTTGTGTCGATTTTCGGAGTCGAAAATCTCGTGGTCGTTACAGTGGTATCAGAGCTTAGGTTTAGCGAATACTTAGGCTTTGGTGGGGTTTTACTCGTTAGAGATAGGGTCAGTAGTACCCTAGAATGAGTTGAGTGTATATACGAGAGAGCGTATTTGTAATTTGATATAAAAAAATTGTTTTGTATTGTGCTGGCTTGTCTGTTGAGTGGTTTATAAATTCTGGTCGAATCGTGGGACGCCACGACGTCGATAGGAGTTTCTAAACACTTGGACAGAAGAATCGACATAATATTGTTTTAAAGTGGGTAAATAAAATAATTTTACCCAAAAGGATATTTTGATATAAAAGATAAATAATTTTCTAGAATTATTTATATATGGATGAGTTGGTTGCTATTATTATCAGCAGGATGTGATTATAAGAATTTAAATGGTTATGGATAACCAAATAAAATTTGTGAATACAAATGAAATAAAATAAAATTCGATTGAAACCTGAACTGGAATTTAAATCCCGGGTGTTTGAAAAATATTTTCTAAAGTATATTAGAATAAAATAGCCTTGTTTTGGGAAGATTTTGAATAAAATCATATTGAATGGATTTTGAAAGTGATAAAGCACTGAACTCACTTCAATGGTTGGAAAATAATTCTGATGATGACTGCAGCACCATCAGTGTTCATTTTCGAGTTTCTAAGTGATGGATTGCTTACTTTAGAAAAGTTTTGATAAAAATTTCTTTGAAAGAAAACAAGTTGTTTTAGATAAATTCAAATGTTTGAATTTGAGATGAAAATAAATGTATGTATATACTTATGGGGTTTCAAAAGGATTTGAAATAAAAACCCGGGAATTTGAATTCTGGGATTTAACTTAAGCAAGTTAAATAAAACGAAATGATGGAAACCAGTTAAATGAACTGAAATTGAATATTTGCATGAGAACTTAAAGTTGTATCAGACTTGAGTTAATAGAATATGGAATACTGAGTTATAACAAAGTGGGCTTTTGGAAAGATTAACGGGTTTGTAGCATTTTTCTTCCTTAGTAATTTCGGGGACAAAATTCTTTTAAGGGGGAAGGAATGTAACGTCCCAGATTTTTTCCAATTTATATTGAATATTTAAATTTATTTTAAATATTTAATTGGGATAATAAGTTGATTTTTAATTTGAATTTATCGAATTAATTTACCGAGTAGTGTAATACAAAACGATAATAATGGAATTCAGAATTTAAAACCGAGTTGAAACAATTCAGTCGATCAGTATAAAATATATATTCAATTAGAACGATAATAATTATTATCGATGAATTTAATTATCGAAATCGATTTATATTTTAAATTGAATTTATTTCAAAACGTTAATTTAATTTGTTATTCCTTCTATATGATCGAAGTAAATTTCAGAATTTATACCACTGAGTTTAGAGTAGCGTATAATGTCGGAAACGTCGGTCGTTAAACTAAAATATGGTTCGGGGTTTCGAATTAAGAGACCGCGGGATATTTTCGAAAATTAAATAAATAAACAAAATTCAAATCAATTTCTTTTCAGCCAGCCTAATTTGTGCCCAAGCCGACCTATAAATGAAAAAAATCACGCAGACCTACTATCTTTTTTCTCGAACCAAACATTCTGTTCCCCAACTTCGTAATGAAGGAAGACAATGAAATTAATGGCCAGTACTTCCTGCTCCCTGTTCTTCCCTATAAAACAACGACTACTTCACTGCTTTTACCATTTGTTCCTCAGTTAAAACCGAAAGCTTCAATGAGAAATAAAAATGGCCACTGCCCTAAATACATTCTGTCAAAACCGACCCTCCCTTTTCCTCATTTCCTAAATTCTTTTTCTTCAGAATGATACCCATCGGAAGCCTAAGAAAAACTCGAAATTAAAATTGGCCTTTCCCCAGTTCAGTTGATAACCGCAAGCCTCCCTTTCCTCTAGAAAATAATTCGAACCCATTCTCATATAAAAATAAAAGAAGAGAGAGTCAAATTCAAATGGCATAGCCTGAAACTCGACGACAACATGCGTTCGTGAATCAAGGAGATGAGGTGTCATTTTCATGGGTTCATTTGAAGGTTGTTTGAGGCAGAAAATCACGATCGAAATTGTGACTCCTGGAGCTCGGATTCAGGTGGAGCTCTCCCATTTGGCAAATCGTTGCCATAAGATTAGTCACGAATTGGCAGAACGGGGTTTGAGGTGTGCGACAGTAAAGAGTATATGAGAGGTTTCAAATCTAAATTTCGAGATTTGATCTATGAATTTTAGGATTTGTGCGATGTTGGGTAGAACCATTTGATTGGGTTTGGTAAGTGGATTTGGGGGAGTTCGATGTTCTAATAAGATCTAATGGGAGCAGTTTGATCCTTGTTTTGATGATAGTGTTTTGAGGTGATGATTGGAAGTATAGATTTGTGATTAAAGGAGGTTAAACGCTGATACATTGGAGCATTTCGGATTGTAGGGGAATTGGTTTGAAGGAGATATTGGGGTTTGTCTTTCAGGTAATGAACTGGAGTTGACAGTGAAGTCAATGGTCGTTCAAATGATTGAGTGATGGTGTCAGCAGGTTGTTGATCAAAATCAAACAATGGGGAAGCACTGTTTTTATTCAAAAAAGAGGAAAAGATGGTGGATTGCCGATAATTTGATTCTGAGTGGAATGAAGAGTGATGGTTAAGTGCTAGATAAAATGTCGAAGAGGGTATGAGAATTATTTTGGGCTGATTGCTACAAAGTAGATCAGAAATTGTTGTGTTACTTCATCGCCGGTTAAGGTAGTAAGGTATAAGCTGTTATAAAATTTAAAATACTTAGAATAATTTAATTATTCGTGTTAGCAAATTAATAATAGTTGATCGATAAATTTAAAATTTATCATAGGTGCGAGTTTGATTCAGTTGAAGTAAATCAAATGGAATCATTCAAAGGAAAAATGAAATCGGTACAAGTGCAAACGAAAGGTGAGTACATCTCACTCACCATTTTATATTTAAATTTATCTTTATCGTTAAAAATAAATTTGTTGGTTGCTTGGGTGCATGAATGAATTGTTGAATTATTGTGGTTATTGAATTTCCCGCAACACTATTAGCGGATGCCCGCAGTATCATTAGCGGATGATACTATGCCCACGTACATAAGTGGATCCCCTTTTATACCGCGATATCCTGCCTTGAAGCAGGATGGGTATTATCTATGTGACTAACATCTGTGAATGCAGGAAAACAGGTTGGAGGGATCCAAATGGATTCCTCAAATTTATTTAATTTTGTTCACATATTTATATATGTATGTGATGTGTGAATTGAATGGATGATTTGTGTGTTAGATATTAGAATATCACTGGCCTAGATATTTACAATATCATAAGAAGTGACTTTTAGATTCGAGAAGGAAATTTTATTTTATTGAAATAAAATTTGAATTACAAATAAACTAAGAAAACAATAACTTGTTTAAATAATAAAACAAATACTGAATGTATAAATGATTTGTAAGGAAATTATCATTTGGTAATATTAGATTTTTAATTCAAGTTTGAATTTGAAGAGGAAATTTTAAATTTTGAAATAGAAATGGGATTACAAATAGGTTCGGAAATATTTACTTGTTTAAAAATAAAAACAGGTAATTGAATTTATAAACTATGTTTACAAATGAAAAAGGAGATTATCATTTGATAAATTTTGAAACGTGAATGCAAGCGTGATTTTAAAAGGAAGTTTATCCGCCCAAAGTAGAAATGAAATTTCAAAGGGAGTTTGAAATAGAACTTGTGTTAATATTTAAAACAAGAAGTATAGTTTATAAACGATGTTTTAAATGAATGTGAAAATCATCATTTGGTACTTTATAAATTCTAAATTCAAGTATGATTTGTTTTCCGAAGTGGAAATTAGATTTCAAATGTAATTTGAATTGAAATGTGGTTTAATGCTTAGAACAAGAAGTGAAATTCTGAAGGATATGTTTAAATAAAGAAAAATAAGTAGTATTGGATTTATTTAATTTTTGATGAAATTAAAAAGTGACTTTGAATAGGTTCAAGAAGGAAACGATCAAATTTATTCCAACATTCGGAATATAATTTGAATTGAAATAAGTCCATCTGGTTTGTTTTAGAATTCGACTATGTCCAATTTACAAGTGCAAATTGTTTTTAGAAAGGGGAATTTTACTTTTCGAAATAGAAATGGTATTTCGAATAAATTGAGAAGATTTAACTTGTGTTTAAATTAAAAACAAGTTGCTGGAATTATAGACGCTGTTTATCAAGGAAAAAAATATATTATCATTTGATAATATTAAACTTTAATTTCAAGTAAGGGATGTAAAGCAGGAAATTTATCTTTCAAAGTGGAAATTTGAATTTCAAATGGAATATGAAATATAAGCTTGTTTTAAATGGTTAAAACAAGAAGTAAAATTTATAAACGATGTTTATAAATAGAAAGGGAAAATCATCATGGGATGATTTGGGTATTTGAATTCAACTTGGAATTTAAAAGAAGATTTATAACTTGAAATCGTTTCAAAAGGAGACGATGAAATCAAATGAAGAAGTGAATTTATATACAAGGGTTATATAGGTGACGAAGTAATTGTTGTCGAGTAATTTGGAAATAAATTTCCAAATGAAAAAAATGGGATCGAATGTGAGATTTAAATCAAGTTTTGATATTACAAGCTTTTATTCGTCTCAAGATAAGAACGTCGTCGATCAAGGTCTGAGAGGTAATTAAAATACCCCAACTTGAACGACTTCACTATTGTCAAGAGATGATATTAGTTTGTAAATGGTAAAGGGATATCGAAATGAGTTTATCTTGAAGTTTGTTTAATCTTCGAAATTTGAATTGGGATAGGGAAGTTGGGTTATATACCAGTTTATTTCCAAATAATAGAAATCTAATATAATGCGATTTGAGTTTGAATAAATTCATAACCGAGTTATGAATATGGAATAGAATAATCGACGAATATGGATAATTCGAATTTGTGAAGTTAGATTTGGAAAATAGACTTAATTTATTTTTAAATATTAAGAATGGAGTTGGAATTTAATTATAAACGAAGTTTTTAAACGTTTATATTTAATTTAATTAAAACGAACTCACCACGCCGCGGTAGTTCTTAAATTGGCGATTCGAACTTCAATTGAGTATATATAACTCAATATAAGTTGGAATTTGATGAAACAAGAAATGCCCGGACTGATTGAACGATAGTTTTCTAAAGGAAGAGAAAAATCTTGATTTCGTCATATAAATTTTGAGTTATGTCAAAATCAAATTTTCAGAAAAACAGCGCCATAGTCGTTTTAAAACCATAATGGTTTATTTAATTAAATAAAAGGATTTTAAGTGAATCGACTTTTCCATTTAGAAAAATCCGGACTTGAGCTATAAAATAAATACGAACTCAAGTAGAGTTAATGGATCGATTTTTGGGACAAAAATCATATTTTAATTTTCGACTGAAGTTAACTAATTTCGAACTAAATTAGTTAATAGGAGTTTTGACCAAACTTAACATGTGTTAAGTAAACTAAATGTGTAAACTATAGTTGAAAATTTGAATATGGAACTTGAATTGGAATTTGGAAGCGAGCGACGAGTTTGAGTTTGGTCTGTGTAATAATGAATATAAATATATTTGAACGTGAGACTTTCAAAATAAAAATGGAATAAGCAAATAAGCTAATTTGAAAACAAATTAGCGAATTGAGATAAAATGATTGGACCGATTGAAATGAGTTGGAAATAGGCGTATACATGTTAAACAGGTATGGGATGAAGTGAATGAAGGGTATGAAGAATATTATTAAGTGCCCGACAACAAGGTACATGTTTCAATTTCCATATGAGGTTTTATGCGCCGAATCGGCAAGCCGCTTGGCTTTTTTATTTTTCTTTTTGAATGGAGAGGCCTGTGTGGCGGTTTGGGGATTTTCCCGATGCTCCCGGTACAAAGGAGGTTATGGCGAATTTTTTCGGAAATTTAAGGAGTTAGAATATTTTTAAGAAGTTTGATAACTAGAAATCGATATATCGATATTTAGAATTCGATAAGAAAACTTAATATAAAATATTAGAAAGGGCCAGTGATTGTGAAATTGTTGATGGATATTTATTTTTCCTTTGATAGTTAAAACACCGGCTATCAAAGATTTTTACCATCGCTGTCGATACGGAGAGACCGGTTGGATTTAATATCTAGAAAACCACTCCGTATAGGCATAGGCGTTGCGAATTAGATTATGCTGAAGATAATCGAAGACGGAGTGAGATTCAAAGAGCTGGTATGTTTGTCCAGTCCCAGGACAACTTGTATGGACGAATGTCTGACAAAGTATTCCTAACGGTCACATAAGACGATCTTTTCAAGGTATTACGTCTGGTGGCGGAGAAATTCGTTTCTCTTAGCTTTTATACCCGTAATATTTTTGGGAAGATCAACTAGTTATTTGACGGGTTTGACGATGTGACATTCAAAGTGTATGGCGGCCAGATGTTCTAAAAATAGACATAGCCCCAAGCCTCACAACCGGGGAATGACAAAAATCGGGCAGGCAGCATGGCTATGTGGGTCGCACCCATTAGGGTGTATAATCACCTATCTAGAGAAATTCCTTTTGTTTCTTAATCTATCGATTCTGCCCATTCGGGAAACGGTGGTTTGAGTCCAACCGTTGGTGATATACATTCGATACACTCAAGCGAAATGAGTGGTCGGTCATGTGTGTGCCGGGTTGCAAGACGTTCTTGTTGAACCCAGATGTATTCGCCTCTAGAGATACACTGTCGGAAGGTGGTCCCATACCTTGTCATAGTTGGAATCCAATCTCTAATAAGCGCCCTCCGGGTTTTGATTTTATACTATATATGTAGAGCGTGAGATGCAAGCGTTCTACTATTTGGTTATTTATTTGATTATACATTATTATAATATCACTAGATTTTGATATCAAAAATGGTTTGGGTTATAGTAAGGTAAAAACCATCCGTATTTATGTGTGGACTGGTCTTACTATTATCCTTTTCTTCCGAAAGATCTTTGAAGTTAAACCATATGGTTGGAGTTTACTCACACCAGTCCCATGACTGACCCAGAGTTTGTTTTGTTTTTCCTAAACTCTTGGGTGCCCAAATTTGTACGGGCAGTCAAGTGTTTCAGGCTTTTACAGATACCCTTGAAGGAGCTGGAAGCAGGAGGCTTCACCGCTAGTTATTTTAGAGTTATTTCCGCTGTATCAAATGTTATGTTGTACTCTGATGTTGGTATGTATATATGTACAAAACAGATTTGTATTTCAAAGCTTATGTTATATAATATATTTTATTCGTTCCGCTGTGAGATTCGTGTTTACTTTGATTATGCTCAGTTGTGTTCTTCTTCTATTCTATTAGTTCTATCTTTTCTATCTCAACCTCTAATTTCTTTCTATTAATGATTCGGTATTTTCGATGTCTGAACAGTCGACGCTGGGTTTTGTGTCGATTTTCGGAGTCGAAAATCTCGTGGTCGTTACATACCCCTGACTAAATTAAATAAACAACTAAATAGAAATAGAGACATTTTTGGCCACCGATGTCACATACAATATCCGTTTGCCATAAAAATAGATTTTATGACAATAAATTAGCGATACTGCTCAAATGAAACTAATTTCAGCGAAAACTAAGACCGTTTACAAAAATGGCTATTTTTAATGCTTATATAATATCAAGTAAAATATTATATAAAATTCCAAATAAATCATAATAAATTATTTTCAACATATATATCCAAACATAATATATATACAACTTCAAATCTAAATTATACAACTCAATATCCTCAAATTTGAGTTAAGCAATTTAAATTTCCCTTTTAAATATATTAAATAAATGTTATATTTTAAATAATGGTTTCCATAGCGACTATTCTATAATTTGATTTGGACATAACTAACAATCTATAACACGAAATCTGAATTTTTCTCTTTCATATGAAAATTATTATCAGCTAGATTCTAACATTTCTTGTTCCACAGAAATCCAACTTATATCAGATTATGTATATCCAATTAAAGTTTAAAACTCCATATTACGAACTGCAGCGCCATTTCGTGCTCGTTTATAGTTAAATAAAATTTATATATATATATATTCAATCGTGTTACGAACTGTCGCTTTATTAATGAATTCAATATTAATATCGATTAATATTACAAATATAATATTAAAATAATAAATTATTAAATATTTGCCAATTAAAAATACGGACATTACACATCATAAGTCTGAAAATACATAAACCTTGTACATCATCTTAAAATTTATGTCTTGTACTTAAAACATCAGGATACAATAACTAAAGAATCCATAATTCTCTAAATAAAAACATAGCCATAGTAGAAAGATGGGAGCTCGAGAAATACATCTAAGCAGCTCCAAGAAGAATTAAAGCAAGCAGAATCATGATCAAGCTTGAGTATTCCAATCCTGAGATCCTAGGGGCGAAACGAAAGAGAAACAAGAGGAAACAAAATGGGTCATAAATAAAGTATAGTGAGTCCAGTTACTTTCAGCAAATAAATAAGTAAAAGTATCATGACAGACATATAAAGTGGATAAGAGAGATAACATCAATAAAAGGCTGCTATGACAGGGTAAACAAGATAAACATCATAGAGTATATTGCGCTTCTTTAGTGATTTTCCTTTTTCTCCGCACCAATACTAGTATAACCAAAATGAGATGATCCCAAACATGTATAAAATGGCAGACTTAGGTGTACTTCTGGTGAGAGGTTTAACCCCATACAATCAACAGGCAGCCCAACATACCAGAGTTACCCCTAAGGATAATAACGGGCTCTTAATCATACCAGAGTCTAAATGGACCCTAACTACTAGACTAATTTATTGGCTCCCGACTCCGTAGATACCATGTGCTGGCAACACGATAGGATGTATCACTTCCTAAAGTGGCAACCCTTTCATTTTCAGGATGTGCACAACCATATCTACAGATGTCATGGCGCCTAAACCCCTCTGCCAGACCCATGTAAGCACATGAACCCATCGGAATGTGCCACCCACACTGTCCCCTAAATTTCGATCTCTTATAATTAGTCTAGTAAGTGTGCTCCGACTCCGACCTAGTTCGGAGTACTCGTCTGATACCTATATATAGGTTACTAACTGAAATGGGAATCCCACACAAGATGATACAAGCTTTCCCCTACGCTTGCATCCCCACTATGTTTTCCATAGGTTGTGCCATACCAGAGTTACAGACTGCATAACCCTATAGGTTAAGTTTGTGGGCCTATATATATAAATATTACCTACCTGCCCAAGTTTTACTTAACCCATCCACCATTTCAAACAAGTTTACTTAACTCTTATTCAAGTTATATGTTCCTACAATTCCTTTGGATTAAACTAGGTTAAGTATTCCAATTAATTACCATATTCATTTATGGTTATAATGTGCTAGACCTCCCACATTAAGCCTACCACTTGTGGATGCTGGATATGTCGGGCGGTTCCTGGCAGACTTCTTCCACAAGTCGGGCTTAACCTCGTGTCTTAGTACGTCTCATGTTTATGCACTTAGACATCTCACATTAAATTCACTACTTGTGTTCGTTGGATATGTCGGGCAGTTCTGGGCAGACTTCCACCACAAGTGTAATCTAACCTCGTGTCTAAGCGCGATTACAGTTTCTAATTACCGTAGTTCTAGGCATTTCAATTATTAATCAATTATTCCTATGTCGCTATAGGTTTCCATGCCCCTTTTCCAAGTTATATTCATAATGAACCATATGCCCCATGCATGTTCATGTTCATATTTTCATTCAAGTTATGCCTAAATTTTCTAAAACAAATTATGCCCCAAATTTAACATTTTCCCCTCGTTCCCAATTTAACATGTTCGCATATTTTAGCGGGATGCCTAGGCTCGAAGTTAGCCAGGCTATAAAATTGAAAGGGAAAAAAATGAAGGAAAGATGACATAAGTGATCGTACTAATAAGATTGACATATAACGGGAGAAATAGGCATAAACATATAGTGGCATAATGACACGATAGGCATATAGGAACAGATTTGATAAACATGTGACAATAGAACTGATTCTAACATAATAGGGATGTCATAACAGGCATGGTAGGATATAAATATTGAATTAGATAACCAACTAACAGCAGATCCAATTTAAACATAATAGGAACTTGCATGATGTGATCTAACAGTCAGTTGGATCTACTAAAAATGGCAGATCTGACATGATAAATAGGTATAGGTTTAGATCTAGTTCATATTCAAGTCAAAATTACAGGTTATAATAGGTCTAATATGTTTCAAATAGTCATAGGCATAGATCCAAGTTATAGTCATGTCAATTTTAACTTTTAAACATTTAGATATAAAAGTAACGTAAACTCACAATGTTTGGATCTAGGAAAGGAGAAGATAGGTTGCAGATGTTGAATCACATAACTCTAAACTCTAGATGATTGACTTGAATGCAGAAGAAGAAAAGACTTGATTTAATCTGGGTAGAGGTAGCGTCTAGTTCTCCATTATTTTTAGTGAGCAAAACAAGATAAATGAGGCTATATATATACATATACATATACATATATATATATATATATATATATATCTGTCACCACAAACCCTAATTTGCCCAGAATGTGGAGTGGTGATCGACCCCCCTTGAGGGGTCGACCCATAAGTCGAGATCCCGATTATGGGGTCGACACCCTTAAGCTGAAAATTCCCGCCTCCCAAATTATGAGATTTTGAACTGTTTTGAATTTTATGGACCAATTATATGTATATATATTCTTCTTATGCATATATAGACTTCAAAACTTCATATCTTCTTCATACGCTGTCTGTTTTACGCAAACCAGGTGTCTATTTTGACCAGAATTTCGAGATGAACGCAATGGCGCATTCTGTTTTTTCTTAATTCTGAATATTAAATTAATTATTCTTTAATTTGTCATCTTTTATTGTTGTTAAAATTACGGGGTGTTACACCTTGGCTCTTCCAAACTAGAGAATGGAGAAAGTAAACACTTTCCCATGCCTCTTATCCCCTGTTTATAGCCTTCTACAAGCCCACAGATGGGCCTCTCCAAATCAGCCCATTAAGGCTTACCAAACATGGACAACTAACTGAAAAACCTTAAAACAGCGATTTCTCCCAAACCGCTGAGCCAAATATTTAATGTAACCACTCTATGGAAATGTAAACATCAGTTCCTTTCCAATGGCACATGTCTCATCCTATGATTTGACCTAAATCAAAAGTTATGCCCTGTACAAGACTGACAAGGGCAAAATGGTCACAAATAAAATCGGTGAAAATTATGGACATGTCTCACACCCCCATAATCAACATATTAAAAGATGAGAATGATCCAACCCTTAGGCAATAAAATAAAAATATTTTACGGTCTTCCGATGTGTAAAATGCGGGTTGTTACATCAGCTTTAAGGGTGAAAGGTGCCACCAAGTTGGCCAGCATGGAGGGAGCTCGGGGAGCGGATCAAGGCGGTTCCGGTGGGCTTGTCTGATGTGGAGCCGACGATGAGTGGAGGCGACGGTGGCGAGGCAAGTGGTTGTGTTTTCTCGTGGAACCTGAAGTGCAATTTCAAACAAGAAGGGTTTTAACCATTAATGATCTATTAGTGATTAACTAATTTAATAATTAAGATAATTTATATAAATAAAGTTTAAAATGATGTAAGTTTTTCATATAATGTCGGAATTCAATGATTTCAGTTGCGTTGGAATCATGGAGTCTAGCTCTACAACTTAAAGCTAACCAGAACAGAAACGAAGTAAGATGATTTTTTGAGCTAAATTAAACGTTCATTTAATTTAGTTTAAAAATAAATTCTCGATTGAAGACTTACGGAGTGGAAATCAAAGTGAGAACACTATCACTCAAATTTTTTTTAGAGTTATTTATTTTTATAACTGAATTTATATTGATTGCCTATGATTGAAATATTTGTTTGGTGGTTGATGGTTGTTTAGAGTTTTATTGTTTTTATCATCAAATTGTGAATATATGTGTTGTTAAAAATAAATATTTAGGTTATAAATTATTTTGGGATGAAAATCTACTCAACCATCTCCCGAATAATAGATAAGTTCACATGGAATGTTATGTAAACCCCACTAGAGTATTAGGACGATAATTTTACACATCGCCCAAGCATACAATTAATAATTTTTGGCTGATGGTCGAAAACACCACATGG
Source organism: Allium sativum (assembly GCA_030737875.1). Lineage (NCBI taxonomy): Eukaryota > Viridiplantae > Streptophyta > Magnoliopsida > Asparagales > Amaryllidaceae > Allium > Allium sativum. Next base: position 526,638,110 of record CM060913.1, on the reverse strand, counting down.
GCCTGGGGATGATTATTAATTCACATCTCCCTTTGATTAAATTTCATGTCAACTAGTTCATTGACAAACTGTTATAAGTGTTATTTAATTATTTAGTGCTTATATAGTTGTAAATGGCACTTTGGATGTGAATCGAATGTTTAATAGTTATTTATCACTATTTTTGAATACATGCGATGTGTGGAATCCATATAAATAAAATTGTATTGCAATTGATTTAGTCTGATTCCAATTCAGAAAAAATAAATATTTTAAAAATAATATTCAGTGAAGATTCAAAATATGATTTTGATGTCCGATTTTGAATGGATACAGAAATATGGAAATATTCATAACTGAAATGAATATGAAGCCGAGTTAAGTAAATGTACGTTATTTTTTAACTCGAACGCAAATTTTCTGTCGATTTTATTCAGTATATAACGAATTTCGAGAAGACAGAATTCCAAAATCTAGTATGTTGAAAATATTATCATTTTAATATTATAATGATATGGAATATTCAATTTTGATTTAAAGTTGAAATGGAAGTGAAATCCTATTGAAAACAAATTTATAAACGTTTTGTAAAATTCGTTTAAGTGGAAATCGTTGAAATATATTATATATTTAAATGGCCTGAATAGAACGTTTCGCACAGCGACTGTTCACGAATTTCGACCATTGACTTTTAATGGACGTAACTGGAGGTCCGGTAGTCGGATTCTCCTAAAACCAGAACCGTTGGGTTGGTATCAAAAACAAATTCCAAATGATAATAAGATATTTGAAATCTAACGATTAGATTTTATGATATGTCCAAATCCGCTTTGGAAAAGGTAACTATGGATGCAGTTCCGCGGCCGATATTGGAAACCAATTGTAAGGGCCTTAATACAATTATTAAAAATATGAATAAATTATGTAAAATCATAATAAATGATTTAAAAAGATTTGGATGAATATTCCAAGTTTTGGAAAGATAAAAGATATTTTTATCGAAATGAACTATTTAACAACTTGAGTAATAGTCCCATGTTTTTAATTTGATAAAATGGATTCTTGAATGGTTTTGATATAACCAAAGTTTTCCAATAAATAAAATGGAATGGATTTGAATGGAAATTATCTTCAGATATTTCGATATTGGATTCCGTAATTATAGGGATATTGTTATGGGAATTTGAAAGATATTGATATCATTATTCCAAAATGATACCTGTTAATTCCAGAATTTGGTACTAAAAATAAATCGGCATGATTTCCATTTAAGATCTTATATTTAATATCAAATTAAATTTTGAGTTCTTTGTGAATGGTATATTAAATAATACTATTCTTGAACCTATAAGTTAAAGGAATAAATCTTTTAAATAAGCTTTAGAGAAGTTTTCCATTTTATTTTAATTAAATTGGAATTGAATGGAATTAGATTAATAATAATCGAGATGAGCTTCTTTGATAGAAAGCGTTAACTATTTATGAAATTTAAAGGCTTTGTCGTTATTCCGCTTATAGTACTAGTTCGATAAAGAAATTTATATCAATTATAAATTACCCATATTTCCGCGAAGATTCCATATTAAATGTAAGAGGATTTTGGGTTTACTGTTAATAGTGTTTTTACATAACATTTGTTCTTTAACCCAAATAAAAACAAGATTAATTTCCAAAGGTTGAATAATCATCAAATAATGATTTTTTGAGATAAAATCTGAACTAGAGATTAATGAATCTTTAGTTAGATTAAGATATGAATAAGGTAATTAAATTTACTGAATTTAATAAATGTTCGAGATGGAGTACCCCTACCCCCTACTCCCCCTCTCCCCTCTTTTCAGTTGCCCAAGCAGTTTTACTCCATGCGATAGTTAAATATTTAATTAGATTCGAAAGATAAATGGTAATTGAATTTACCAAAAACAGGATGGGTGTTAAATATGGAGTACCACCAGTTTTACTCCATAGGAAGAATAGGTTGAGATTGGGATAAGAAAATGAATAATTAATTCGGCAAGGCTCGTCAATCACAACTAGCTGATAAACCTTAATTTGGCTTGAGTTTTGAAAAGATATAATAAAATCTTTTGAAGTATTATCCAAAGGAAGATTAAATAATTGTTTTAAAAGAATTTATCTTTGATTAAATTAATGGGAACCTTTCCCTAAAGATGTGAATATTTGAATAAAAGAATATTCTAGATTGGAATGAGATGTGTGCTATCTTAGTTATTTATCTATGTCCTATATTAATTATTTATCGCATGATTATAAAGATACTCCAATATTCGAAAAGACCAGGTTTAACCCATTCTGAATAAACTGTTATGACGACTAAAAGTCAAAGATATGAAGACAGTGGTTGAAGACGGTAGATCTTCGCATCGCCGGGATGATTGCTGATGTCTCGACTTACGGTGTACACCCATGGTGAGGTAATAAGTGGTGATTGTCCAGATGTTATTGGAGATCGACAGTATATGCGAGGAACTCTCTCCTTTATTGGGCATATGGGATTATGAATAAGCTGCTTCCGGTTTCATTCAGACCCAAAACAGACTTGTGAATGGATTATGTATGACATTGTATTTTGTTCTATATTGATTGGTTTCTATTAATTATGTATCTGTTTGGTGGTAGAGAATTTATTATCTTGCTTAAAACCCTTCTCGGAGATGTATGATCTTAGAGGTTATGTATTTATAGATATTAATTATATGGCATGAATTGTCAATGTGGCAAGCTAAGATACAAATGATCAAGTATTTTTTTGAAAAGCAGGGCCTTATGGATGATGATCAAAGCCGGCTTTAAGTAGCATAACTTTGTGTATTGAATTAATTCGTGAACCTCACGCCCCAGTGTGAACCAAAAAGGGGATAAAGATAGTAGGGAAATGGATACACGTTAGCTTCTAGCTAGAAGAGATGTCATGGTATGGAGCCCAAACATTTTACTTATATGGATGTTGGATATTATTTAATGGAAGGCGAGGTCCTCGGAGTAGTTCTGGGCCAACTAAAAGGCCATTAATTTGGTCGACATACTGACCTTGTGAGAGGTTCGATAGAACTGACTAACGTATTGCTTATAGTACAACTAATCAGCGACAACTGACCGACCTTGAAGATACAAGGGTTGCCCAGAGGCGTGATCCTAAGGCATTTGCAAGACTGTCTCAAATTGGTGAGGAAGATCCCTTTCCTCCGTTCATAGATGAAAACACAATTTCCAATATGTGATTTTACGGTTTTAGTTGTAAACCTATATGGAGACATAATATAATGGTACCTATGCTGCCTATGATTGATACATTTATATTTGAAGTTGGTTTCTTCACAATGCACTAATAATAATAAAAGATAAATTTGGCATATCAAGCATATTTAGCCATTATAAGGTAAAATTTTATCCTTTGGTTTGTGTTTCATTATGTGATGGGACCTAAGTCTTATAATGGCTTCATTTTTCCTTTTTAGCATTGTGTTGTTTATTTTATGGTATTCTTGGAGAAAACTCATTCCGTGCTATACGGCGTGGTCCCTCGATTTAGCTGTAACAACCCAGAAAATCAGAACCAATTTTAAAATTTTATTTTGGCTATTTCAGTGAATTTTGAGTAGATAAAATATATTATTTTATATAATAATGATTAAAAATTTATTTAAATCTAAGTTAGAACGAATATATTCAATTTAATTTTAAAAGGAATTAGAAATAGCAAGGTAGTTTGAAATTTTGAATCTGAACTTTGACTGAATGTACAGGATTAAAAATGAAACGGATTTTAGTGAAACCAAATATATCTAAATCTATTTAAAAATATCTTTCGAACGAATCCGAAAAATCAAAATTTCATAGTGAGAATAAAAAGTTATAGCCAGTTGAATAGTCAGAATAGTCGCTATAGAGTATAGTATAATTTATAGCCCGTATAAATGGCCATTATACAAACGACCTCCGTTTTCGGAAAAACCACTTTTGTCGGATCCAGAATGTCAATTTATTACTAAGTTTAATTTTCCAGAATTTTTGGAATAAAATTGTGAGAATAATAAATTAAACTCTAATTTGATAATTTCTATTGAATTTGATCGACCTTAAAAACGCCATTATTCAAATGATCTCCAAATTTGACGAAATTAATTTTGTTAGGACCATATCATCAAAACGTAGCTACATTTATTTTTCGGGAATTTTCGGAGTCTGTATGTGGCCCAGTGAATTTAAATGTGTGATCAAATTAAATAAATAAAGGATTTAAATTTTAAATTAAAGAAATCATGCCAAAAACAATCGTTTGGGCTGACGAGACCTAGCCCTTTGGTTCCGGAACAGAGGAAATTAGGTAGGAACAACTTTTGTTGGGCTGGATTTGGAATCCGTATAGATTAATGGGTTTTTTTCTTAATTAGATTATTAATTAATATAAATTATACTGTTTAAATATTGTGTATATACTAAACCCTAATCAGAAAGTACAGCCGCCACCTTCTTCCTTTTCAATGGCAAAAACCACTCCATTTTTTCCCCATTAAAATCATTCAATCCATACAACAAAACCCATCAGTTCTTTTGACAATATCGTAGAGATTTTCCTCCTCTACAATTACATACGAATTGATCCTTCTCCGGTGGCACGAACTCCGAGAACCGAACCTAGGAACTTGCGTTGTTCGCAGCGCCGCACCCCCTATACCTGCGTGCGAGTTGGCCAAAGTGGGGTACCCTGCGTGCGCCTCGCTCTCCTCTCCGACGTGAAGCAACCCGATCATCCCCTAGCCCAATGGACTGAAAGCAAGATCCAACCCTAGTATTGAACAATTCTGAAAGGTCATGGCCGTGTTTTGATTTAAGAGGAAGAAGGGTATCTCCCTTTTAATTATTATTTATTTAATTAATTTAAAATATTCTCGATCTAAAATAATTCATAACTCACCCATATGAACTCAGAACTGAACGATTTTTGAAGCATTGTGATCATGAGTCCGAGATCTACGCTTCTGGACTGACTAGAACTAATTCTAAGAAGATCGAATTTGGACCAAATTTTCAGATTTGAACCATTCAGATTTAAATGACTGTGAGAATTCTATTTTTTGTTAAAAAAAAACTAGAATTAATCATGATTGTATTATCATCAATCCGCTGTAAATTTCTACATGCTATGCTACGTGATTTTATTTGTATTTGATGTGTTCTTTAGATCTGTTATTTAAGGTGATATTTTGTTATAATTGAATTTGAAATAACAACGAATCAAACCTTTTTGGTGAATCAAAGCATTCAACAAAAAAAAGGAGGCATCACCTTTATTATATTTTATTGGCATTATATTTGCAATAAAAATGAATCATACATTTTTGTTATTAGATTGAATTAAAATTTTTAATCAAAATGAAATATACACTTATGTTATTTGATTGAATTAGAATTTTAAATCAAAATGAAAATTTTCACTTTTGTTATTTGATTGAATTAGAAATTTCAATCAAAATGAAATATCACTTTTGCTAATTGATTGAATTAGAATTATCAATCAAAATGAAATATATACTTTTGTTATTTGATTGAATTAGAATTTTCAATCAAAATGAAAAATATCACTTTTTTTATTTGATTGAATTAGAAATTTCAGTCAAAATGAAATATCTCTTTTGTAAATTGATTGAATTAGAATTTTCAGTCAAAATGAAATATACACTTTTGTTATTTAATTGAATTAGAATTTTCAATCAAAATGAAAAATATTACTTCAGTTATTTGATTGAATTAGAAATTTCAGTCAAAATGAAATATCACTTTTGTTAATTAATTGAATTTAGAATTATCAATCAAAATGAAATAACAAATTTTGTCATTTTGTTGAATTAGAAATTTCAATCAAAATTACATATCAATTTTTTTCATTTTGTTGAATTAGAATTTTCAACAAAAATGAAATATAAATTTCTGTCGTTTTGTGGAATTATTATAAAAATAGAAATGTTCATGTTTTAAAAAAAACATTAAATTAAAAATATACATTTTAATGTAATGTTAGAACATAGAAAATGAATAAAAACATGATTTCATTAAAAATGTACATTTTTAATGATAAGAACAGAAAAATAGAAAATGTTCATGTTTTGAATAAAAACATGATTTCATTAAAAATTCATATTTTAGTGTCAAGAATAAAATATAAGAAAATATTCATGTTTAGGATAAAAACATGATTACCTTGAAATTAACATTTTTTATGTAATGTTATGAAAATAATAAAAGTGTTCATGTTTTAAAATCAAAACATTATTACATTAAAAATATACATTTTAATGTAATGTTCGAAAGTAGTAAAAAGATTCATGTTTTAAAACATGATTACATTACAAATGTACATTTTAATGTAATATTAGAAATTAGTGAAAAGATTCATGTTTTAAAACGAAAAAATGTTATATATAAAAATTTCACTTTTAATGTAATATAGAAATTTAGACAATGTTCATGTTTTTAAAGTAAAATATGTTTTACATTAAAATTCACTTTTTAATGTAAAAATAGAAATGTAGAAAAAGAAACATGTTTTACATTAAAAAATTCACTTTTAATCTAATAATAGAAGTTTAACAAACATGCATGTTTTCAAAATAAAATATGTTTACATTGAAAACTTTGTTTTTAATGAAATGGATAAATCACATTTATTTTTATCCTGCATATATTAGAATTTATATCCATTGTTCAAATCACATTTATATTTACATTGCATATATTAGAATTTATATGCATTGTATAAATCAATTTATATTTACATTGCATATATTAGAATTTATATGCATTGTTTAAATCACATTTATATTTACATTTCATATATTAGAATTTATATGCATTGTTTAAATCATATTTATATTTACATTGCATATATTAGAATTTATATGCATTGTTTAAATAACATTTATATTTACGTTGCATATATTAGAATTTGTATGCATTGTTTAAATCGCATCTATATTTACATTGCATATATTAGAATTTGTATGCATTGTTTAAATCACATTTATATTTACATTGCATATATTAGAATTTGTATGCATTGTTTAAATCACATTTATATTTACATTGCATACATTAGAATTTATATGCATTGTTTAAATCACATTATATTTACATTTCATATATTAGAATTTATATGCATTGTTTAAATTGCATTTACATTTACATTTACATTGCATATATTAGAATTTATATGCATTGTTAAAATTGCAGTTATACTTACATTGCATATATTAGAGTTTATATGCATTGATAAAATCACATTTATATTTACATTGTATATATTAGACTTTATATGCATTGTTAAAATCACATTTATATTTAAACTGCATATATTAGGATTTATATGCATAGTTGAGATTACACTTTTATTAATAATGCATATAATAGCATTTATATGCAAAGTTAAAATACCATTTTAATGACAATACGTACTTTTGAATCTGTACGAATTATTTTTTTGTAAAAACATTTACTGAAAACTTTATATAAATAAAATATTCTTTTTTTTTGTTTGTTAAAGTTAAAAATAGAAATGCAAATAAAAATTAGCTTTTATTTGTCATTAGCCCTATTTTCATACAAATGAAATATATTTTGTTTGACATGATGAATATGTAGATATGATATACCAAAAAAAAAAATTTTATTTGGTATGTTAAAAACAGTAGTGGAATCATCGAACAGTTTATATTTATATAATTATATATATAAATAGAAATTAAAATTAAACGAATCACATGCGGTAGTTCGCGTTTCGGAATTGTAACTTTAAACGGTTATACCAAAAGATCCGACCATCGGATTTTCCCAAAACTGGAACCGTTAGGACCGTTTTGGGAAGATCTTTCCAATGATATAAATTTTGTTAAAACCCGACGGATAGATTTCGAGGTAAATACAAATCAAATTTTGATAAAAACATCGTTAGGGCCGCCTATTGACCCGAAGCGTCATTAAATCAATTTAGTTATTTTTATATAAATAAAAATAGCAATAAATCGTCATTCAATACTAGTAACGATATGAAATGGTTTTAAACTATATATATGCGAGGATCATTTGAAAAGACCGAGTTTAATCTCATTTCAAATGATTATACGACGATTTAAATCAAAGATATTGAAGACGCCGATTGAAGACCAGCTATCTTCACATCAAAAGGATAACTACTGATGCCCGACATTGGTTAGCCCCTAGTAAAGGTTTAAAGTGGTAGTTGTCCGGAAGTACTTGTTGATTGTTCGGATATGCGAGCACCTCTCTTCCATATTGGACACATGGGACGAGGAATAAGCTGACTCTGGTTTCGTTCAGACCCAGAACGGACTTGTAAATGGATGTGTGTCCGACATTGGATTTCATTCTATGTAAATTGATTTCTATTTAATATACATCTGTTGGTGGCGGAGAATTTATCCTCTTTCTTAACACCCTTCTCTGAGACGCATGAGCTCAGAGGTTATATATTGGTAGTTATCGATTGCAGTGCATGAATTGTCAATGTGACATGCCAAGATGCAATTGATCAAGGCATTTTCTGAAAAGCAGAGCCTTGTGGATGATGATCAAAGCATAGCCTATTTTGGCATAGCTAGGTGTAGAACATTACCTCGCGAGCCTCACACCCCGGTAAGAGTCAGAAACGGGACAAGGGAACACAGGGAGTGCACACGTTTCTTTCTAGCTAGAAGTGGTATCAGGGTTTTGTAAGCCCTGACATTTTACTTATGTGGTTGATTGAGTGAGGAGCCTCGGATTTATTGGTTAATTGTGACAATTTTATAGGTTCAATATGAAAGGGAAGCGTTTGTTCAGGAATTGCCAATCCATTAATGTACTTGTGGACCGGCCCTGCAGTATCCAAGGGTTCACCAGCGTTCGAATCCTGAGACATTGCCAGAGTGTCTCGAATCGGTAAGGAGATCGTCCCTGGCCTTGACTCATTATGGAAACCCAATCTCCAATACGCCATTATAGTTTTGATTGTAAACCTATATATGGTGACATAGTAGGATGGGGTACTATGCCGTCTAGGATTGATACATTTACTGTGAAGTATTTTAAAACTGATTAGACACTAATAATAATATTTAGTATTATTTTCTACGTATCAAGCATTTTCGATCATTGTAAGGTAAAACTCTATCCTCCAGTTTGCATTGCATTGTGTGATGGGACTTGAGTCTTATAATGATTTCATTATCTAAAAAGCACTGCATTGTTTTTGAAATAAAATTTATTAAACCTATGCACTGGCAATCCAATGGAATAAACCCGTTCCGCGTTAGTGGCAGTGCCCTGTGATTAGCTATATTGTTAGTTAAGAAAGTTTTCTCACACCAATCCCATGAGTGACTCGTAGTTTGTTTCACTTTGCAAACTCGGGTACCCTCTTTATACACGGGCAGCCAAATGAAAGGTTTAGATATGGACACATTCTGGACTGGAGCTTGCTTAAGGAAGAAGACAAAGAACATTTTCCTTTTTATCTTTTTATTCCTACTTGAGACATTTAGACATTATTGATATTTGATGTATTTGATGGAATTGAGACTTATTTCTCTTTTTGTTGAGACTTTTATTTGCTAAGTGTATCCTATAACTGTGTACTCTGATGTCTTTGATGTTATGTTGTGATGACTTCTTATTTCCGCTGCAACGATTTATGTGTTACGCTATTATCTGAGATATGTTATTGTTGTAATTATGTTATACTCCTATGATGATCCTTGCTTTCGTACTACGGAAGTTTGGGGTCGTCACAGTTGGTATCAGAGCTAAAGGTTAACCTTAGCTTCGGAGTATAGCATTTTTAGAATAATTCATCTAGATAGAATCAGTAGTATTCTAAAACGAGTAGCTCATTAGAGATAGGATTAGTAATGTCCTAGATTGAGCATAGCAGAATAACACATATTAATCAGTCATTACATCATTATCATCTTATCATATGTCTCTACTTTTAACCTTTCCTTTAAAAATATCATTTCGGTTAGTTTGACTCTTTCCTTGATGGTACAGAACTAACTAGATAATGAGCACTAGAGCAAGAGCTAAAGCCGAGGCAGAGGTTGGGCTAGAGGACCAGCTAGAGATAAGACTCCCACAGCTCAGGGGCAGCCCACTCCAGAGGCTATAACACCACCTCCACCCCCGCAGCCGTTTGACTTTGATATATTGTCCAAGAAGTACAAAAACTTAGGGGGCGTATCCTTTACCGGGCGAGAGACTGTGATTGAGACACAAGCATGGCTAAAGAACTGCGAGTAAATATTTGAAGGCCTAGAATTGGAAGATCAACACAAGCGCTTTTTGGCAACATGGCTATTGATAGACGAAGCTGAAAATTGGTGGGATATAGTCCAAATTGGCAACAATGTGGTCAATATGTCTTGGGCCAGATTCAAAGAACTATTCAACGATAAGTATATCCCTCCGCGGGAAGTAGAGCGGCTCCATGATCAATTTGCAAATTTACAGCAGGGTGATATGACTATTTCAAAATATGTTAGGAAGTTTGAGGAACTCTCACGCTACGCTAAAGAGTTAGTTCAGGAACCAGTGCAGAAAAACAAAAGATTTATCAAAGGCCACTTGTAACGACACGGATTTCGTCCAGGCCTAATCGATCGCTAACCCGACCAAGAATGTTCAAATCCCGCATATACTAACTCTGGGCATGCAAACCATCAGAACAAAAAACATAAGACTTCTATAAGCATCATAATAATGTTACATCAGAGTACAGAATATCAGAGTATATCGAAATATAATCTATACAGCGGAAGATGATTTTACAATAAATGTAATACAATGCACAGCGTAAAATAAATAAAGTAAAACAGCGGAAGACTATCAATGCTCTGGACACAGCTTTAAGCTTCAATCCAGAATCTTGCTCATATATCTGCAACATAAACTACTCAACTGCCTGTGTGGAAAATAGGGGCACCTGAGTTTGCAAGGTGAAACAAACTACGAGTCAGTCATGGGACTGGTGTGAGAAACTCTAAACAGATATAATTAACTTATTTAAGAATAGGGCATATCACCGGACCAGGCCGCTAACGCGGAACGGGTGTACCCCCATGAATGCCAGTGTATGAACAACAATCAATATAGATATATGGATCTACTATGCATCAATCAACCTACAATATCCCAATCTATTCATTTAGATTAATCACCACACATAGATTTTCTAAATCCAATTCAATTTACAGAAATTATTCCTTTGGACTTTATTTCCCGATTTCTATTTCAAATCATTTGAAATACATATCTAACTTTCTATAACAAAGTAGATTTCACTTCGGGGTCTCAAATCAAATCATTTCGAAATGTGAATTCCAAAACATAACAATGCATACAAACAAGTATGCAACCAAATATCGGGCTCCCCCTAGACAAAGCAAAGGGCACACACCTAAGCAACTCGATATATATATATATATATATATATGTGTGTGTGTGTGTGTGTGTGTGTGTGTGTGTGTGTGTGCGCACCTCCCACTATGGAGCAGGCTACACCGATGATGCACCTCCCACACATGGAAGCATACACCGCCCATCTCACTCATACTTTTAGTCGTCCGAGTTACCCGAATCTCTAGCCACATACCAAATCATCTCATATCCCGAAGTAGGGAAAATCATTTCACAACATAATAATCATAAGTACTTTAAAAATATAGTACTTCACATCAGTAGTTCACACATATGATTAGTCGCTATTAATCACATAACCTTTGAGCTCGTACATCTCAAAGAAGGGTGTTAAGCAAGAAAATAAATTCTCCGCCACCAAACAGATATATGTTATCAGTAGCAACTAATTGGATACGCGATGAACCACTATGTAAAACCATAATACATTTCTAAATCATTTTAGAAATCATCGGGTTAGGCCTCAAAGTCCTTTCTGTTTTATAAAACATTTTTAACATTCCTTGTCCAAAATCGGGAATATATTTCTTTTCACTCAAGACACACATCATTTCAAAATCAATCATTAAATTTGAAGTGAACACAACTCGCTAAACACCTTATCGTCAAATCGTGAAGTGTTTCACAAGGTGTTAGCACACAGATATTCTTACCCAACCCAATGCTAACTATAAAAGCATATTTTGCTTATAAACGAGTCGAGCACAATCCAACCAATCAATCAGTCCCATTTGACATTAAATATAAGGTTCTGAATAGAGATAGTATCGACTTATATTCATCATCAAATCCTGAAACCAACAGATATCATATCGGGAATAACGATATCGATATCTTCCAAATTCCCATCACCATATCCGTATAATCACGGAATCCAATATCGAAATATTCTGAATATTATTTCCATTCCAAACCATTCCAATTCATACATTGGAATATTCTGGTTATATTAAAACCATTTCAATCTAATTTATTTATTTAAAAATAATTGGATTATAGTTCTAGTTAATAACTTATTCGTTTCGATAAAAATATATTTTTATCTTTACAAATGTGGAAATTTTCATCCCAATTCGTTCCAAATTATGTATTATGATTGTACACAAATTATCAATATTTTTAATAATTTTATCGAGGCTCGTACAGTCGATTTCCATCAACAGTCAACGAACTTCACTTACAGCGACCATTTCCAATTTTGATTTGGACATAATTCCAAATCCAACCATTAGATTTCTAATTTCTCATATTCGTTGGAAATCTGTTTTCGATACGAACCCAATGGTTCTGGTTTTGGGAGAATCCGACGGTCGAGTCTACCTAACGTCCATTTGAAGTCTATGTTCGAAATTCGCGAACTGCCGCGGCGCGGCGCGTTCTATCCAGGCCATTATATATATATATATATATATATATATATATATATATATATATATATATATTAAAATATATATAAATTCCACAGCAACTTTTCTGAATTTTAAAATGGACATAACTTTTAACTCTTAAAGTGAAACCTCAGTTTCTTACATCCGTTAGAAAGATAATATCAAACAGATTCAAATATTTCTTGTTTCGTCCAATTCTGACTTATATTGAATTTTGTATATTCAATTGAAATTCGAAATCGAATTTTCGAACTGCTGCACCATTTCAGGCTCGTTATTTAATTAAAATAAAAATATTCATTTTAACTTCGTCGAAAATTAATTTTTCGTCACTGTTATTTAAAATAAACCATTTTAAATATTCAAAATTCATTAAATTTGCCAAAATAGAAATTTTAGATTGGCCCAGAATTTTCGAGTTGTTACACCACTCCAAGAAATACCCGAACAGAGTCACAACTCACATCAATCTCCCCTTTAATGAAGTAATCGAGATAGCTTGCTGCTATGAGGATAATGACAAAAATGTAGAGCAGGAGCATGAAAAGAATGAGAATAACAACAAAAGAAAGCAAGTTGACAAGAAAGTAGAGGCGAGCGATTCTTCTATCACCAAGCCCCAAGGGAAAAAGAAAAGGGACAAGTCCAAGGTGAATTGCTTCAATTGCCAAAAGGTAGGGCACTTTGACTATGAATGCCGAGCCCCGAAGAGACCAAGAAGGAATGAATCTGGACCCGGTCAGAATAGCGGACAGAATTCTCGTGGCCCCAGGGTGTTCTTTAATTGCCACAAGCCAGGACATCTAATCAAAAATTGTCCACTGCTAAAGAAAACTGAGGTGGCGCATATCTATAATGGAGCGGCTGCACCAGCTTCTTTAGAAGGAGTAGGTAAACCCGATGTTTTAGTAGGTACTCTTAATATTAAGAACATTCCTATTACAATTTTGTTTGACACTGGTGCATCAAGAAGTTTTATTTCTGGTGACATGATTAAAAACCAAAAACTGAAACCAAGAAAACTTAAAGAATCATTAAGGGCCCATAGTCCGATAGGAGGTTCACTTATGCTCGATCGGTATTGTAGAGTGCCTGTTTCTTATTCTTTCTTCCAGTTCCCTTCTGACTTGATCATTATGAGTTTTTCTAGATAGGATATCATACTTGGGCTAGATTGGCTAACAAAGTATGAGGCCGAGGTACTATGCCCTGAAAGAGTAGTTAGAATTAAAACCAAATTCTAAAATATTATGGCTATACCATGCCATGGCTCAGCCACAGATAAAAAAGAATTTTGGCCTTCTCTAGAAGCCACTTCTTCTTCTATTGAGGATATTCATGTCATCAGAGATTATGCGGATGTGTTTGAAGAAGTTGACAGCTTACCCCCGCGTAGAGAAATCGACTTCAGGATTGACTTAGTTCTGAATGCAAGGACCGTTGTGCATCCTATTTGGAGAATGACACTGAGAGAAAAAGAGGAGATGAGTAATCAAACTAAGCAACTTTTGTGGAAGGATCTGATCAGGCCTAGCTTCACAAACTGGGTTGCAGCAGTGGTGTTTGTCCTAAAGTCAGACGGTACCCTCAGACTTTTTGTGGACTACCGTGACCTCAATAAGCAAACATTAAAAAATAAATATCCACTGCCACGTATTGATGATCTGTTGGACCGCTTGAATGGAGCATAAGTATTCTCTAGGATGGACCTAGCTACAGGCTTCCGTCAATTACGCATTGTCAAAGAATGTGTTCCTTTGACAGCTTTCAGAGGACCAGACTTATTCTATGAATGGATAGTAATGCCCTTCGGCTTATGCAATGCTGCAGTACACTTTGTTGATCTAATGGTCAGAGTATTCCGAGATGTTTTAAATAAATTCGTGTTGGTGTTCATCGATGACATCCGGATCTTTTATAAATCCACTGCTAAGCATGAAAAGCATCTGAAAGAAGTCTTGGAGATTTTGCGAAGAAATGTGTTGAAAGCCAAATTCGCTAAGTGTATATTCTAGAAAAAAGAGGTGATATTCCTCAGCCATGTTGTATCAAAGGAAGGCATTTTAGTAGACCCAGGAAAGATCTCAGCCATCTAAGATTAGAAACAACCTAGCGCTCCTACAGAAGTCAGAAGTTTCTTAGGATTGGCTGGCTATTATCAAAAATTCGTTAAAGATTTTTTGAAATCATCTTGTCCATTGACGAAGCTAACTAAGAAGCATACAAAGTTCATTTGGACACCCAAATGTGATGCAGCTTTCCAAGAGCAGAAACGGAGGTTGACCACTGCTCCTGTGTTGACCATTATTAATGGCAATCAAGATTTGAAAGTCTGGACAGATGCTTCCATTGAATGTTATTCCTTTTATCTAAACAAACATGTCATAGATAACATTTTTAATGATAAATCTCATTTTAACATGTTATCCTTTTATCTATTTAAGGTATTAGTGTTGTGATAATACAAAGGGACAAAGTAGTTGCATATGCTAGCCGTTAGTTGAAACCGCATGAGAAGAAATACCCCACTCATGATCTTGAGTTGATGGCCATCGTATTTGCTGTAAAGATATGGAGGCACTATCTCTTGGTGAGAAATTCGAGTTGTATATTGATCACAAATCCTTGAAGTAACTGTTCACCCAAAGAGACTTGAACTTGAGGCAGCAACGTTGGGTTGAATTTCTTGCGGCCTATGACCTAGACATCTTATATACTCCAGGGAAAGCCAATGTTGTGGCTGATGCACTCAGCAGGAAGAATACGGTTAGCACCAATCTTATCCACGCCAATCTCATTATTAGACCTTTCTTGATCGATAATGTAACAACCCGCAAATTTTGAACCAATTCAAAAATTTTATTTTAGAAATTTTCATAGAATTTTAATGTTTAATATAATTTATTTAAAATAATAATGACTAAAAATTTATTCAAATCGAAGTTAGAACGAAATTTTTTATTTTAATTATAAAAGGAGTTTGAAATAAAGCGGTAGTCCAAAAATTTGAATTTGAAATTTGGCTGACTGTACAGGATGCAAAATAAAACAGATTTTAGTGAAACCAAAGATATTTAAATCTATTTAAAAATATCTTTCAACCGAATTTGAAAAATTGAAATTTCATAGTGGGAATCAAAAGTTATGCCCAGTTTAAAATTCAGAATAGACGCTGTAGATTTTTTATATATTTTTTAATATTAAAAATAGCCATTTTTCAAACGACCTTCGTTTTCAACGAAACCAATTTTGTTGGAACCGGAATGTCAAATTATTGCTAGGTTTCAATTTTCATAACTTTTCAAATTATTATGTGAACGTGGAAAAAGAAAATGTGTTTTGTCAATTTCAGTCAAATTCGATCAAGCAGAAAATGGTCGTTTTTCAAACCGTCTTGGAATTCGACGAAACTAATTTTTTTAGGACTGTAGCGTCAAAACATAACTATAAATAATTTTTCTGGAAATTTATAGTCCGTATGTGGCCCGGTAAATTTAATTGTACGATTAAAATAAATAAATAAATAATTTTTTGAATTAAATAAAACACACTAATGGTGAGAGTTTGGGCTGACGGGACATAGCCCATTGGCTCCGGAACGAGGGCTATTGGGTAGGAACAACTCTTACTGTACTGAATTTGGAGCTACTGAGAACTTATGGATTTATTTGCAAAAATTAGTAATTATATATTATAAAAATACACTAATCAAATACCTAACCCTAATTTCAATAACCTAGCCACTGCCCACAATCATTCTATGGCCAAGATGTTTGATATTTACAACCTCAATTATTCACAATCTGTTTAGAATTAAATGACAATTTCTAGAAAAGAATCAAAGAAAAATCTTTAATCTAAAAAATCATATGGAGTTGATGGGAGTTCGTGGAGAGTGGGGGTCGGGTTTTGGGTGCAAAGCTGTTGGTTTTGGGCATGGTTTATGAGGCGACGGAGGCAGCGAGTGAGGAGCACTTCTGGGGGCGAGGAGCGGTCTGCACGGGCTTCGGGGTGGTGCAAGCCAATTAGGGTCAGGGTGAACGAAGGAGGTGCGGTTTTGGATTTAAGTATTGGAGCTTTTGGGTTGGCGACTCTGTAAAGTAATGAGAAGAAGAAGAAGGAGAACAGCAACACTTAAGCTAAGTGTGATTAATTAAATTTAATTATAATTAAATAATGTTACTAAAAAAAGGTCCATAACTTATCCATTTTTAATCAGAATCGCACGATTCAAGGTACATTGGATTCATATTTCCGAGATCTACAGAATGGGACAAAGCAAAACTGAAATGGAGTGATCTAAAATTTTGAAGAACTATAACTTCACGGTGAGATTTCTATATTTAAAAATAATTAAAATATTTATTATTTCTCGTTATTTGAATGTCATGTATGTATGTAAATTTATCTCAGATCTACGATGTATGATCTTGTATTTGTTGCTTATTGATTATGATGATTGTGATGTATGTGTTTGGTTAGATCTGGATCTGAAATAAAATCATATTTTTATTTTAGATCTATATTGATTTAGTGTATAATAAAGTTCTCCTTCTATTTTGATCCGTGAACATTGAATCGTTCTTCTTTTATTTAGATTTATCCTCTTTATTTCGGATCTATGTCTTTTATTTTAGATCCATGAATGCAAATTTGTTTAAAAATAAAAATTACAACTTTTATTTAGATCCATGAATACTGATTTATTTTATAATAAAGATTTCATTTTTATTTGAGATCCACTAGTACTGATTCGCTTATATTATAAAAATATCATTTTTATTCAATACATGAACGTCAAGATTTGATTTTTTTCTGTCATTTGTTTACACTAAAAAGAATTGAAATAAAGGATTAGATTTTTATTGTCGATTTGTGACAATAAAAAGCATAGTTGTTTAAGATTACATTTTTACTGATCAATTGGTCCAATAAAAAGATTAAGCATTCAAGATTATATTTTTAATTGATCAATCGTTTCAATAAAAAGATTAAGCATTCAAGACTACATTTTTATTGATCATTTATTTCAATAAAAAGATTAAGCATTCAAGATTACATTTTTATTGATCAGTTTTTTCAATAAAAAGATTAAACATTCAAGATTACATTTTTATTGATCATTTGTTTCAATAAAAAGAATAAACGTTAAAGATTACATTTTTATTGATAAATTGTTTCAATAAAAAGAATAGGATTAAAGGACATACCTTTTTATGTAATATTGTTCAATTTAAAGATTACATTTTTATATAATATTTGTTCCATTAAAAGGCATAGAATTTAAAGATTACCTTTTTATGTAATATTGTTTTCAATAGAAAGTATTGAAATAAAAGATTAGATTTTCATTGTCATTTGTTTACAATAAAAAGAATAGATTTAAAAATAACATTTTTATTGTCAAATTAGTTACAATAATAAAAAAAGAACTGATGTAAAAGAAACATTTTTATTTTCACTTTCGTTGTAATGAAAAGAATAGATTTTAAAGTTGCAGTTTTATTTACATTTTATATGCAATGAAAATAGGAGATTTGAAAGTAACATTTTTTTGTCATTTTATATGAAATAAAAATAGTCATTTTGTCAAAACATGTGTATTGAAATAAAAACAACTTTTTATCAAAACATTCACTTTTGTTAATTTATACTAGTTGAAAGAAAACCTTCACTTTTGTCAATTTATACTAGTTGAAAGAAAAACTTCACTTTTGTCAATTTATACTAGTTAAGAAAACATTCAATTTTGTCAATTTATACTAGTTGAAAGAAACATTCACTTTTGTCAATTTACACTAGTTGAAAGAAAACATTCACTTTTGTCAATTTATACTAGTTGAAACAAAACATCCACTTTTGTCAATTTATACTAGTGGAAACAAAACATGCACTCTTGTCAATTTATATCAGTTGAAACAAAGTATGCGCTTTTGTCTAATTATATTAGATGAATAAAAACACACAGTCTGTCAAAATATTCATCTTTGTCAAAATAAATCAGTTGAATCAAACCATATATTTTTGTCGAAATATACACTTTTGTCAAAGTAGGTTAGTGGGATCAAATTACATGTTTTTGTCAAAAAGAACATTTTTGGCCAAAAAGATTAGTTGAACCAATATATTCATTCTTGTCAAAATGTACTAGTTGAAAACAAATTACATTTTGTCAAATACGATAGTTAAAAACAAAAATTTACATTTTTGTTAATTAGGTTTGAAATAAAACAAAAATTACATTTTTGTTAAATGAAAGAGTTAAACACAAATGGCATTTTTGTTAACTAGAATTGTGTTACAACAAAAATATCCATCTAGTTAAATTAGCATGGTTAACAATATGAATTACCACGTTTTATTCATTTTGATTAAAACTAGGATTGTTAACAAATGAAATTACCTCCTTTAAATCATTTATTGAAATAGAATGGTCAACAAAACGAATATATCACTTTTTATATATTTTGTTGAAATATAATTTATATACAAATATAAGAATCATTTCTATTTGCATAACATATAATAGAATTTATATGCAAACGTAAAATCATCTTTATTTACAAAAACATACATTAGCAATTGTATGTTAAATAAAGAACCATTTATATTATCACAACTTATAATTTGTATGTAAACTAAAGTGAAATTTTTATAAGTTAAATTATACATTAGAATGTTTATGCAATTTAATATTGGCATTTATATGTGTCACATTATATACTGAAAATATAAACAAATAAAATTATCTCTTTTATTTGTTAAAATTAAAAATAAAAATTTGCTTACAAATAAAGGAAATGAAAATTATCTTTATTTGTCGTCAGTAACAGTGCCATGTAAATAAATTACCGTTTACTAGGCATTAAAAATGTATAAGAAAATAGTAAAATATATTTTTATTCGGCATTAGGAATATAATATCTTGTTTTGTTCATCATCATCAATATGTTAGCAGAATTAGAAATGGGTTAAATTCATTAACCAATTATTTACTTATATGGACTATTGTTAGCGGTAAACCCCACCCGGGTATTTGGATGATAATTGATATACACTAGTCCCAATATTTATTTGTAAGTCAATCGACAGATTGTGTAATGACCCGCATTTTTGACGAGATTATAATTAATTTATTTAATTATATAAATAGTGATATAGTGAATTAAATAGTGATTTAATTAAATAATATGGAATATTTAATTAATTTAAATAATAGAATAATATATTTAATTCAGAAGTAATCAAAAATATTGGAAATCACAATATAATGTGAACAGGGTCATCCCAAGGATTTAGTTCAGCTTAGAGTTGAATTATATTGACGAATATATTCAATCGACGTCAGTTTGAACGTAGAGTTATAATATAATTTTAATCGAGCTCGAAATGGCGCGGCAGTTCGCTATTTGGTGATTTGAACTTCAACTGAATATACAGAAGCCGTTTTAAGTCGGATTTCTGTGAAACAAGAAACGTGTGGAGCTGGTGGAGTATATCTTTCTAGTGGAAGAGAAATATCGGGATTTTGTCGTGTAGATTTTGAGTTATGTCCAAATCAAATTTCAGAAAAGTCGCTGTGAAATTCCTTTATAATTTGCGATGCTTTATATACGTTATAAATGGATTTTCAGTATAAACTGAATATCGAGATAATCCGGAATCTGAAATATCAAACTGTATATTCTGATATGATATTCTGGAGCTGTACGATATCATATTTGAAGATATACGATAATATAAATTTATTTATATTAAATTTAATTATATTTAAATATATTTATATGTTTAAATGGGTCATCCAGAGCTTTAAAAATAGCCGGTTTTGCAAACGAAGTCGGAATTCGACGAAACTAGTTTTGTTGGATCCGCAATATCAAATAGTTGTTAGATTTCCAGTTTCGTGATTTTTAGAGTCACTGTGTGGCCGTACGGATTTTTAGAGTGTAAAACAATCAGTATTTTGACGGTTAAAAATACGCTGTGTGAGCATACGAAGTCGGAATTCGACGAAACTAGTTTCGTTGGGACCGTAATGTCAAACTCTAGGTGCATGTCAGTTTTCGTTACTTTTGGGTATAGTATGTGGTCACAGGAATTTTTAGAAGACCAATACACATAGCGGTTGATTATAATTCGAATATTAAAATATTTAATTTTACCTATAAATATACTTCATCCTTCCTAAACCTAATTTCCATTCTCTCAAAGTCAAACATCTCATTTTTCCGCCGTTGTTCTTATTACAGCAGAAAGAGAAAATGGCAACAAAGAAAATCAAAGGAAATTAAAATCAAATCCTTTAAATCCAACAAATGGTATATTCGAACTCCTGTGGAGTTTCTCTTCGAATTCATATCCTTTATACATAGCCCGATCGGTGTTTCTGGGGTGCGAAAGTTAGACAGTAGAGCTAGGGTTTGGGGTTGTGAAGGATTGGAGTGCTGATTCATGAATCGAATGGCGTAGATGAGTTTATGGGGTTAAGTGGCACCTAGCTGCGAGTTTTCGAAGTGTTTGAGGCACAAAACGTTCGGTACTGTAAGGTACCAGTGCGACATCATAGTAGGGACACAGTGAGCGAGTTAGATGTTTTTGAGGTAGGGCGATAGAGATTTGGTAGGAGAAGAACTTGGTAACGTTGGTTTGGGATTTAATGAAGTGGAGGAGGAGTTGGAAGGCGGTGAAGTTCGGCAAAGGGTGAGACTGTTTACTGGGAGCGACGGAAATTTTAGATTTGGGGAAGAAGGCTGTTCGTTCGGGTCTGGGTATTTGAAAAGGAGGGTGGGCCTAAAGTGAAGGGGTAAAACCCAAATGAAATTTGTTTTAAGTTTTATTTAAATTCAAATTATTCGCATAGCTTGCATAGATCATAACTATCGCATACTGTATCAGAATTCAGAACGGTCAGTCACGTTAGGACCGTATGGACGAGAGCTTCACAACGAAGCTGACTGGAAGTGGATTCAAGCTCGTATGAATTTATGGCAAAATAAATTGTCCGTTTAAATCAAAGACAGTTAATCGTTTTTAACGATAACAGTCCAATGTGAGTAAAACTCACCAACTCTGAACAATTATATTTTTATAATGTATTGTTAGAACTGTTAAATTTGTCTGTTTGACTGTGTATTGATTGTTTGATTGAACTGCTAGTCAGTTAGTTAAATTTCTATATTGATTCTGCTTAACAGAATATATCATATGGAACTGAAAGTGATGTTATCTATATTGTCTAACATCTGTGATGCAGGAAAACAGGTTGGAGGAATCCGACTGGATTCCTCAACAGTTATTTTATTGTTTTTCATATATTTTGATATATGATGTGAATTATAACCTGTTGTTGATTGTGTGTGTATGGACGATATTGAACATCGTGATTTGATATGATTTAATACCATGACATACCGGAATGTAGATAAAGAAGATTTTTCAAAGTGATATTGAAAATGGCATATTTATAAAATGGGATATTTATAAATAAGAGATATTTATAAAGTGGAATATTTATAAATAAGAAATGTTTATAAATTGGAATATTTATAAATAGGAGATATTTGAAAAGGAAATAAATTAAAAACATTTCTTTTTGAATGGAAAGGCCTGTGTGGCGAGTTTGGGGATTTTCCCGATGCTCCCGTTACAAAGGAGGTTATGGCGAATTTTCCCGAAAATTTAAGGAGTTAGAATATTTCAAGAATAAATTTAAAAAGGAAATATTTGTAAACCATTTACAAATAGAATTGAAAAGGAAACGTTATAAAAAGGAAATCATTTTTAAAGTGTAGAACCGTTATTTAAAAGTAAATCTTTTCAAATGAATAAAACGTTGTTAAAAAGGAAATCTTTATAAAGTAAATCGAATAAGTTATTCGAAGTTAGTTAATCGAATATGGTATTCGAAGTTAGTTAATCGAATATGGTATTCAAAGTTAGTTAATCGAATTAGTTATTCGAATAGAGTTAAACGGAGTTAAATAGAGTTAATCGAATATAGTTTATTCGAATAGAGTAAAGGAGTTAATCGAATATAGTTTATTCGAATAGAGTAAAGGAGTTAATCGAATATAGTTTATTCGACAGGAGTTAAGTGAATTAGTTAAGTTAAACTAAATGGATTAGTTAAGTCAAACTAAGTGAATTGGTTAAGTTAATCAAAGTGATTAGTTCAGTTGATCGAGATAAGTAAAATCAAGTGAGGTTAATCAAGTTGAATTAGTCAGTCGAGTTAATCAATTGAGTTAGTCAAGCCAAGTAAATCAAGCTAGGTTAATCGAGTTGAATTAGTAAGTCAGGTTAACCAGTTGGGTTAAGTTAGTCAAGTTAACCAGTTGGGTTAAGTAAGTCAAGTAAATCAGGTAGAGTTAACCAGTTAGAGTTAATCAGTTAGAGTTAATCAGTTAGAGTTAATCAGGTAGAGTTAATCAGGTAGAGTTAATCAGGTAGGGTTAACCAGTTAGAGTTAATCAGTTAGGTTAGTCGAGTTAAGTCATTCGAAGAGGAGTTAATCGAATTAAGTTATTCAAAGAGGGGTTAATCGGATCTAGTTATTCGAAGGAGAGAGTTAATCGAATATAAGTTATTCGAAGAGAGATAATCGAATATAAGTTATTCGAAGAAGAGTTAATCAAATAGAATTAAACAAGATTAGAAACTGACTAGAGATAGTAAGTTGAATAGTTTTCTGAGTATCGATCTGATGTTGGTTTCGGCCTTCGGGGTTTATACTTAGAAAATTGTTCTCTTACTAATTTACAGTTAGGGACTAATCGTTGTAGAATGGTAATGATGCGTGAATAAGAAGATGGAAACGTTTTCCTGTGTTAACGTATATTTCCTAAACATAGAAAATAGGAAATATGAATATATATATATATGATTGATGATTGATTGATAGAATTTCCATCTGGAAATAATATCGTTGTTTGCACACAGACATTTTTCGTTTGATAGTTAAATCACCGACTATCAAAGTTTTGACCATTTTAACGTTGTTAATATGGAGAGACCGGTTGGATTATTATCCAAAGAACCACTCTGTATTGGCATAAGCGTTGCGAATCATATATGCTAAAGATAATTGAAGACGGAGTAAAATGCAAGGGCTATTGTATAAGTCTTAGATAACAGTGCCTAAGATGGATGTACTGAATAGTGCCTTCGGTTTGTCCAGTCCCAGGACAACTTGTATGGACGAAGGTCTGACAGAGTATATCTGGTAGATCACGTAAGTTGGTATTTTCAAACGTATTCACGTTTGGTGGCGGAGGAACTCGTTTCTCTTAGCTGTATACCCGTGGTATGTTTGGCGAAATCAATTTATGATTTGGCGGGTATGACGATGTGGCTTTCAAAGCAAATGAAGATTTTATAAAAAGGGTAAGTTACGACCTCTGGCCTCACATCCAGGAAAAAGGTATAAAATCGGGTAGGTCGCATGGCTAAGTGGTTAGCTGCCAAGTAGGGCGTATTGTCACCTGATCTAGAGTTTCATTCATTTCTATAATCTATTGTTGATGCTGTCCCTTTCGGGAAACGGTTGCTGATCCCAACCGTTGGTGATAATACATTCGGTACACTCAAGCGAAATGAGTGACCGGTCATGTTTAGCCTGGGTTGCAAGATGTTCTTGTTGAACCCGGTGTATTCCTCTCTAGAGGTACACTGTCGGAAGGTGGTCCCATACCTTGCCAGTTGGAAATCCATTACGCAATACGTGCTTGCTGTTTTGATTGTAAACTATATATGTAGAACGTGAGATGAAAGCGTTTCTACTAGATTGATATCTAATTGTATTTAGACATTATTATAATATCAGAATGATATTGCTTTACAAAGTTGTTTGGATTTTCATAAGGGAAAACCCGTTCCGTTTTCACGGCGTGGTCTTATGATATATCCTTTATTTAAACTAAGTGTTTTAAACTGTTTTACTCATACCAGTCCCATGACTGACCCGGAGTTTACTTTGTTGTTTTCCCTAAACTCTTGGGTGCCTAAATTTGTACGGGCAGTCAAGTAGTCGGGATTTTACAGATACACTTGGAGAGCTTGGAGCAGAAGACTTCAGGATTCTATAGCTATTATTATTTCCGCTGTGGTTGTAAGTGTTGTACTCTGATAAGTGCTATTGTATATATAACTGTTTGTATTTCAAAAGTTAAGTTATATTTTATTCGTTCCGCTGTGAGATTCGTGTTTACTCTGATGATGATGTTCTTCTTCTTCTTCTATTCTATAAGTTCTACCTTATCTTTCCTCACCCTCTAATTTCTTTCATTAACAACCGGGATTTTTCGATGTTTTGGTTATCGACGTCGGGCTTACGTCGATAACCAAAGCCGCCGAAAATCCGGGTCGTTACAGTTGGTATCAGAGCTTAAGTTAAGAATTACTTGGCTCTGTGGCGTGATTCAGTAGAGATGGGATTAGTAATATCCTAGACTGAGTTTGAGTGTATATATACGAATGAACGTATTTGTTAGTTAATATAAAATGATTTTGTATTGTGGAGTTTTATTGGTTGAGTTGTTTGTGAATTCTGGTCGATCAGTCTGATCCACTGTATCGGTAGGAGTTACTAAACACTTGAATACGATGGACCGACACAGTATGGATATGTGATATATTATCATATATAGGTAGTGATTATAATCGAGTAAGATTATAACATGTGAAATGGTTATATATAACCAATCATAATTCATATAAGTATATGAAATAAAATGAAGAAAAATCTGAATTTAAATCAGATTGGAATTAAAATAAGGAAATTTTAAGTTCCTGGGAGATTTTGAAAATGTTTTTCAATTTGAAAGTAATAATATTGAAATCACTTCGACTGCTGGAAAATAGATTCCGATGATGACAGCTGCATCATCGGTGTTCATTTTCGAGTTGCTAAGTGACGAATTACTACCAAGGTTTTGTTTTTGAATTGTTTTGAGAAAACAAGGTGTTTAGAAATTCAAATGTTTTGAATTGGTATTATGATCTCAAACTGATTTGAAATAAAACCCAGGAATTTAAATCATGGAATTTAAATTTAACTTATGAAGTTAAATAAAATAAGATGGTAAAAATAAATCAGAATTTAACTTGAGATGATAGGTTAAGAAAACTGGAAGTGATTAGAGAATAATCTGGATTGGAATTGAAAGGATAAGTTGAGAGTTTGAAATTTGAAACTCGAATTGAAATTGAATTCGGCTTGGATAAGCGAATGGTTGGATCTGAGGATGAACTGATTTAAGTTTTATTAGAATGGCATTGGTATATGCCGAAGTGGTAACAGATAGTAGGGATATAATGATATGCCCGACAAAAAGGTACAAGTTTATATTTGATATGAGCATGAGATTTATGAGCCGAATTGGCAAGCCGCTTGGCTGTTTGATTTTCTTTTGGGTTGGAGATGGCCCAGAGAGGCGAGTTGTGGTTTTACCAATAGGGCTGTACAAAGGAAGTTATGGCGAAATTTTCTGAAAATTTAAAGTGTTAGAAAATTTTCAGAATTTTTTTGAAAATTTTAGTTAGGCGAAATGAATTAATATTTTTGTCGATATAATTTGGTTCAGTTGAAATCAGAAATAACGGGTAAACAAATCTTAGGAGTTCCAATAGATAGGGTCGTCCCCTACCTTAGCAATTTCGAGGACGAAATTATTATAAGGGGGGAAGAATGTAATGACCCGCATTTTTGACGAGATTATAATTAATTTATTTAATTATATAAATAGTGATATAGTGAATTAAATAGTGATTTAATTAAATAATATGGAATATTTAATTAATTTAAATAATAGAATAATATATTTAATTCAGAAGTAATCAAAAATATTGGAAATCACAATATAATGTGAACAGGGTCATCCCTAGGATTTAGTTCAGCTTAGAGTTGAATTATATTGACGAATATATTCAATCGACGTCAGTTTGAACGTAGAGTTATAATATAATTTTAATCGAGCTCGAAATGGCGCGGCAGTTCGCTATTTGGTGATTTGAACTTCAACTGAATATACAGAAGCCGTTTTAAGTCGGATTTCTGTGAAACAAGAAACGTGTGGAGCTGGTGGAGTATATCTTTCTAGTGGAAGAGAAATATCGGGATTTCGTCGTGTAGATTTTGAGTTATGTCCAAATCAAATTTCAGAAAAGTCGCTGTGAAATTCCTTTATAATTTGCGATGCTTTATATACGTTATAAATGGATTTTCAGTATAAACTGAATATCGAGATAATCCGGAATCTGAAATATCAAACTGTATATTCTGATATGATATTCTGGAGCTGTACGATATCATATTTGAAGATATACGATAATATAAATTTATTTATATTAAATTTATTTATATTTAAATATATTTATATGTTTAAATGGGTCATCCAGAGCTTTAAAAATAGCCGGTTTTGCAAACGAAGTCGGAATTCGACGAAACCAGTTTTGTTGGATCCGCAATATCAAATAGTTGTTAGATTTCCAGTTTCGTGATTTTTAGAGTCACTGTGTGGCCGTACGGATTTTTAGAGTGTAAAACAATCAGTATTTTGACGGTTAAAAATACGCTGTGTGAGCATACGAAGTCGGAATTCGACGAAACTAGTTTCGTTGGGACCGTAATGTCAAACTCTAGGTGCATGTCAGTTTTCGTTACTTTTGGGTATCGTATGTGGTCACAGGAATTTTTAGAAGACCAATACACATAGCGGTTGATTATAATTCGAATATTAAAATATTTAATTTTACCTATAAATATACTTCATCCTTCCTAAACCTAATTTCCATTCTCTCAAAGTCAAACATCTCATTTTTCCGCCGTTGTTCTTATTACAGCAGAAAGAGAAAATGGCAACAAAGAAAATCAAAGGAAATTAAAATCAAATCCTTTAAATCCAACAAATGGTATATTCGAACTCCTGTGGAGTTTCTCTTCGAATTCATATCCTTTATACATAGCCCGATCGGTGTTTCTGGGGTGCGAAAGTTAGACAGTAGAGCTAGGGTTTGGGGTTGTGAAGGATTGGAGTGCTGATTCATGAATCGAATGGCGTAGATGAGTTTATGGGGTTAAGTGGCACCTAGCTGCGAGTTTTCGAAGTGTTTGAGGCACAAAACGTTCGGTACTGTAAGGTACCAGTGCGACATCATAGTAGGGACACAGTGAGCGAGTTAGATGTTTTTGAGGTAGGGCGATAGAGATTTGGTAGGAGAAGAACTTGGTAACGTTGGTTTGGGATTTAATGAAGTGGAGGAGGAGTTGGAAGGCGGTGAAGTTCGGCAAAGGGTGAGACTGTTTACTGGGAGCGACGGAAATTTTAGATTTGGGGAAGAAGGCTGTTCGTTCGGGTCTGGGTATTTGAAAAGGAGGGTGGGCCTAAAGTGAAGGGGTAAAACCCAAATGAAATTTGTTTTAAGTTTTATTTAAATTCAAATTATTCGCATAGCTTGCATAGATCATAACTATCGCATACTGTATCAGAATTCAGAACGGTCAGTCACGTTAGGACCGTATGGACGAGAGCTTCACAACGAAGCTGACTGGAAGTGGATTCGAGCTCGTATGAATTTATGGCAAAATAAATTGTCCGTTTAAATCAAAGACAGTTAATCGTTTTTAACGATAACAGTCCAATGTGAGTAAAACTCACCAACTCTGAACAATTATATTTTTATAATGTATTGTTAGAACTGTTAAATTTGTCTGTTTGACTGTGTATTGATTGTTTGATTGAACTGCTAGTCAGTTAGTTAAATTTCTATATTGATTCTGCTTAACAGAATATATCATATGGAACTGAAAGTGATGTTATCTATATTGTCTAACATCTGTGATGCAGGAAAACAGGTTGGAGGAATCCGACTGGATTCCTCAACAGTTATTTTATTGTTTTTCATATATTTTGATATATGATGTGAATTATAACCTGTTGTTGATTGTGTGTGTATGGACGATATTGAACATCGTGATTTGATATGATTTAATACCATGACATACCGGAATGTAGATAAAGAAGATTTTTCAAAGTGATATTGAAAATGGCATATTTATAAAATGGGATATTTATAAATAAGAGATATTTATAAAGTGGAATATTTATAAATAAGAAATGTTTATAAATTGGAATATTTATAAATAGGAGATATTTGAAAAGGAAATAAATTAAAAACATTTCTTTTTGAATGGAAAGGCCTGTGTGGCGAGTTTGGGGATTTTCCCGATGCTCCCGTTACAAAGGAGGTTATGGCGAATTTTCCCGAAAATTTAAGGAGTTAGAATATTTCAAGAATAAATTTAAAAAGGAAATATTTGTAAACCATTTACAAATAGAATTGAAAAGGAAACGTTATAAAAAGGAAATCATTTTTAAAGTGTAGAACCGTTATTTAAAAGTAAATCTTTTCAAATGAATAAAACGTTGTTAAAAAGGAAATCTTTATAAAGTAAATCGAATAAGTTATTCGAAGTTAGTTAATCGAATATGGTATTCGAAGTTAGTTAATCGAATATGGTATTCAAAGTTAGTTAATCGAATTAGTTATTCGAATAGAGTTAAACGGAGTTAAATAGAGTTAATCGAATATAGTTTATTCGAATAGAGTAAAGGAGTTAATCGAATATAGTTTATTCGAATAGAGTAAAGGAGTTAATCGAATATAGTTTATTCGACAGGAGTTAAGTGAATTAGTTAAGTTAAACTAAATGGATTAGTTAAGTCAAACTAAGTGAATTGGTTAAGTTAATCAAAGTGATTAGTTCAGTTGATCGAGATAAGTAAAATCAAGTGAGGTTAATCAAGTTGAATTAGTCAGTCGAGTTAATCAATTGAGTTAGTCAAGCCAAGTAAATCAAGCTAGGTTAATCGAGTTGAATTAGTAAGTCAGGTTAACCAGTTGGGTTAAGTTAGTCAAGTTAACCAGTTGGGTTAAGTAAGTCAAGTAAATCAGGTAGAGTTAACCAGTTAGAGTTAATCAGTTAGAGTTAATCAGTTAGAGTTAATCAGGTAGAGTTAATCAGGTAGAGTTAATCAGGTAGGGTTAACCAGTTAGAGTTAATCAGTTAGGTTAGTCGAGTTAAGTCATTCGAAGAGGAGTTAATCGAATTAAGTTATTCAAAGAGGGGTTAATCGGATCTAGTTATTCGAAGGAGAGAGTTAATCGAATATAAGTTATTCGAAGAGAGATAATCGAATATAAGTTATTCGAAGAAGAGTTAATCAAATAGAATTAAACAAGATTAGAAATTGACTAGAGATAGTAAGTTGAATAGTTTTCTGAGTATCGATCTGATGTTGGTTTCGGCCTTCGGGGTTTATACTTAGAAAATTGTTCTCTTACTAATTTACAGTTAGGGACTAATCGTTGTAGAATGGTAATGATGCGTGAATAAGAAGATGGAAACGTTTTCCTGTGTTAACGTATATTTCCTAAACATAGAAAATAGGAAATATGAATATATATATATATATGATTGATGATTGATTGATAGAATTTCCATCTGGAAATAATATCGTTGTTTGCACACAGACATTTTTCGTTTGATAGTTAAATCACCGACTATCAAAGTTTTGACCATTTTAACGTTGTTAATATGGAGAGACCGGTTGGATTATTATCCAAAGAACCACTCTGTATTGGCATAAGCGTTGCGAATCATATATGCTAAAGATAATTGAAGACGGAGTAAAATGCAAGGGCTATTGTATAAGTCTTAGATAACAGTGCCTAAGATGGATGTACTGAATAGTGCCTTCGGTTTGTCCAGTCCCCGGACAACTTGTATGGACGAAGGTCTGACAGAGTATATCTGGTAGATCACGTAAGTTGGTATTTTCAAACGTATTCACGTTTGGTGGCGGAGGAACTCGTTTCTCTTAGCTGTATACCCGTGGTATGTTTGGCGAAATCAATTTATGATTTGGCGGGTATGACGATGTGGCTTTCAAAGCAAATGAAGATTTTATAAAAAGGGTAAGTTACGACCTCTGGCCTCACATCCAGGAAAAAGGTATAAAATCGGGTAGGTCGCATGGCTAAGTGGTTAGCTACCAAGTAGGGTGTATTGTCACCTGATCTAGAGTTTCATTCATTTCTATAATCTATTGTTGATGCTGTCCCTTTCGGGAAACGGTTGCTGATCCCAACCGTTGGTGATAATACATTCGGTACACTCAAGCGAAATGAGTGACCGGTCATGTTTAGCCTGGGTTGCAAGATGTTCTTGTTGAACCCGGTGTATTCCTCTCTAGAGGTACACTGTCGGAAGGTGGTCCCATACCTTGCCAGTTGGAAATCCATTACCCAATACGTGCTTGCGGTTTTGATTGTAAACTATATATGTAGAACGTGAGATGAAAGCGTTTCTACTAGATTGATATCTAATTGTATTTAGACATTATTATAATATCAGAATGATATTGCTTTACAAAGTTGTTTGGATTTTCATAAGGGAAAACCCGTTCCGTTTTCACGGCGTGGTCTTATGATATATCCTTTATTTAAACTAAGTGTTTTAAACTGTTTTACTCATACCAGTCCCATGACTGACCCGGAGTTTACTTTGTTGTTTTCCCTAAACTCTTGGGTGCCTAAATTTGTACGGGCAGTCAAGTAGTCGGGATTTTACAGATACACTTGGAGAGCTTGGAGCAGAAGACTTCAGGATTCTATAGCTATTATTATTTCCGCTGTGGTTGTAAGTGTTGTACTCTGATAAGTGCTATTGTATATATAACTGTTTGTATTTCAAAAGTTAAGTTATATTTTATTCGTTCCGCTGTGAGATTCGTGTTTACTCTGATGATGATGTTCTTCTTCTTCTTCTATTCTATAAGTTCTACCTTATCTTTCCTCACCCTCTAATTTCTTTCATTAACAACCGGGATTTTTCGATGTTTTGGTTATCGACGTCGGGCTTACGTCGATAACCAAAGCCGCCGAAAATCCGGGTCGTTACAGATTGACAGGCGGCGATGAGCGTTATTATTTCAATTTAACGCTCACATAGTTGTGAACTTCACTCTGGATGTTGAATGGATGGTTTGATAATTATTTATCATTTCTTGTCATTTACATATGATATATGAAATCCATATAATCGAAGTTATATGGTAAATGAGTGAGTCGCTTTCCGATTCAGAATATCTTTTATATAAAGAATATTTTAAACAAAGAATTTCTTTTAAATAAATAATACTTTTAAAAGATATTGAAATATAAAGAATATTTTACATAAGAAACCTTTTTATATAAGGATATTTTTAAATAACGAATATTGTATAATATTATTCAACGAATAATAAAATGATGATTTCTATGTCCGTTTTGGATGAACACAAAAGATAAAAAAATAGTTTTGTTGAAATGATCTAGCTACTGACTAGAATAAATCTTTTAAATTAAGATTTAATGGTGTCTTCTAATTAATTAATATTTCATTTAAATTTAATAAAAGAATTGGATTTTGGTTTGTCGTGGATGGTGTCTTAAATAACACTGTTCTTAAACCCCATATGAAAGAATAAATCTTTTAACTAAGATTATTAGAGTTTCAAATTATATTTGGTATTAAAATAAATTGATATGTGATTTTGGGTTTATTGTGAACTGCATTTTAAATGACATTGGTTCTTTAACCCAGTTATAGATAAGATTAATTTCTTAAAAACTGAATAATCATAAAGTTATGATTTTTGATATTAAAAAGGAATTGGAGTTTAAATGAATCTTTAAAAGAAGATTAAAGATTATATTTAAAATAATTTATCTTTGATAAAATTAATGGGAACCTTTCCCTAATAATATGAATATCTTGTTAAAAGAATATTCTGAATTGGAAAGAGGCGTCGGATGTGTCTTTATAGCACTTGATTTTCAATTATAAAAATACGTGAGTAATTCCGAAAGACCGGGTTTAGCCGATTCAGAATAGTTACTCGACGATTAAAAGTCAAAGATATTGAAGATAGTGATTGAAGACCAGCGATCTTCACATCGAATGGACAACTACCGATGCTTGGCACTGGGTCGCTCCCAGTAAAGCGTTAAAGTGGTAGTTGTCAGAAAGTACTTGTTGATTGTCTGGATACGCGAGAACCTCACATCCGTATTGGATATACGGGATTAGGAATAAGGTGACTCCGGTTTCATTCAGACACAGAACGGACTTGTAAATGGATGTGTGTCCGACATTGAATTTCATTATGTGTAATTGAATTGATACCTATAAATATATATCTTTGGTGGCGGAGAATTTATTCTCTTGCTTAACACCCTTCTTTGATACGCACGAGCTCGAAGGTTATATATTGGTAGTTATAGATCACATGGCGTGAACTGTCAATGTGACATGCCAAGATGCAATTGATCGAGGCTTTTGTTAAAAAACAGAGCCTTGTGGATGATGATCAAAGCATAGACTATTTAGGCATAGCTTTGTGTAATACGTTATCTCGCGAGCCTCACACCCAAGTAGAGTCAAAAACAGGACAAGGGAGCGCAGGGAGTGCACACGTTTCTTTCTAGCTAGAAGTGGTGTTTGGGTTTTTAAAAGGCCTGACATTTTTACTTATGTGGTTGATGGAATAAGGCGATTAACAACCCGGAAATCTGAGCCAAATCAAAATTTTTATTTCGGCAATTTTAGCAAATTTTGATTATTTAAAATGAATTATTTTAAATAATAACAACGAGGAACTTATTTTGAATAGAATTCGAATGTATATATTTATATAAATCGTTGTTAGAATGTAAATATTTTATTTTAATTATATAACGAGTCTGAAATGGCGCGGTAGTTTGAAATTCCGATTTCAAATTTCAAATGAATGTACAGGATTCAAAATAAATCGGATTTCAGTGAAACAAGAAATATTCGAATCTGTTTAATCATATCTTTCTAACGAAGTTAAGAAATTGAGATTTCACTTTAGAAGTTGAAAGATATGTCCAGTTTAAAATTTAGAAAATCGCTGTGGAATTTATATATATTTTAATATATATAAAGGCCCTTAAAATGGAAATTTTGTGAACGACCTCGGTTTTCGACGAAACCAATTTTGTTAGATCCGTGATGTCAAGTTATTGTCAGGTTTCAAAATTCGTAATTTTCTGAATCAATATGTTAGCGTGGCAAAGTAAAACGTGTTTTGGCAGTTTCAGTTGATTTTAATCGACTGAAAAATGTTCGTTTTTCAACCGGTCTCAGAATTCGATGAAATTAGTTTTGTTAGGACCGTATCGTCAGTACAAAGCTAGAAAATATTTTTTTGGAATTTTTAGAGTGCGTATGTGGCCCCGGTAAATTGAAATGTGCGTTTAACTTAAATATACACTAATTCATATATTAGTTTAAAGAAAAACTGATTCAAACAGTCGAATTGGCGTGCGATACATATCCCATTATGTCCGGGATGGGGGTATTTGGCTAGGTGCGACAGTTGTTGGAATGTATTTGGAGTTCGGAGTGTTAATCTTCGAATTAATAAGATAATAGAATAAAATATATTATCAAATAGTATATATAACACTATTTCTAAACCCTAGTCAAAGTCAAACCTATCGGTCAAACTTTAAAATCGCGCCTCTCTCCCCTGCAATAGAACGGCAGAGGTTCTTCCACATTTAATCCTCCAATCCCTCACGTTTCCCTCATTAAAATTTGAAATCTTCAAAAGAAATTCAAAGAGTAAAGTGAGAGCTCGAAGTGGGGGCGGTTTGATCAAATCTGATGCCGTGAGCTGAGAGAATTTAAGTCTCTAAGAGGCTGCGTTCGCTCGAGATTCTAGGGCGGAGTGATGCATCGACTACGACGAGGTCACTGGAGAGAGAATGCGTTGCGAAGCTCCTCCTTGTGGCAGCTTCAGATCCGGCAATGACGAACTCTAGTGGCGCCGACGAGCGGTTCTAGGGTTTGGGCGTGATGGATTTTTTGCTCCAAAACGTTGCGATGTTGAAGAAAGCCCAGTGAGTTTTTTCCCTTTTATTATATAAATACATTGCTTGAAAATCTGAATTCTTAGTTAACTAGCGTCGTTTCAAAAAAAACGTGAATTTTAATACGAAAACACTGTGATTTAAAAATACAAAAATGCTTTGGTTTAAAAATATAGATATACTTTGGTTTAAGAATACGAAAATACTTTGTTTTTAGAAATAAGAATAAAACTTGATTTTTTGAAAATATAAAGAACAGATTTTTGAAAATATAAAGATCAGATTTTTGAAAATATAAAGAACAGATTTTGAAAATATAAAGATCAGATTTTTGAAATATCAAGATATATTTTTGAAAATATAAAGATCAGATTCTCGAGAATATAAAAATATGATTTTTAAAATATAAAGCACTGTTTGAAATGTAAATTTTCAATATAATGACATTGTTAGAAAAATGTAATATTATAAAGAAATGTCTTAAATAAAAATGTGATTTCTAATTATATATAGCATCGTGTTAAGAATATGATTTTTAATATATATATATATATACCACGTGAAACAGATCTCTTTGGAGACACGATGAAAATTTCCTACATAAGAAGAGTAGTGGTGAATTGGTTTAGCTAGTCGGTGAGAAATTCTCACTTTTATTTTACTTTCTAGTTGAAATATATACTTGGATGCAGACGGTGCTTAGCAGCACCCGACACCCGTCGTCCACAGACCATGGATGACTTGTTTGTTTGATTGCTGTGTTGTGAAATTTGATTGTGTGATGTGGAATGAAATAAAATATTTTATAGTGGAAAATATTTTATAGTTAAAAATATGATTTTTAACGTGTATATAAAATAAATATTTATAAACAAATCGGATGATTTGTTTGTAAACAATGATTTGACTGATATGGGTTGGGACAATAAATTTTACACATCGCCCAACTACACAAATAAAAATCTGTTTTTGTTGATTTGAAACCCCACACGTGTATTGGGATGATATTTGACGTACACTAATCCTGATTGTTTAGTTGTATGTCAATCAATGGGTTGACAGACTGTGTAAGCGTTAATTATTAATATTTAATGTTTATGCAGTTGTGTGGTGCACTCTGGATGATGGTTGATGATTTATCGTTGCTGTTATATACATGTGTTGTAGGGAACCCATGTAATTAACGTTATATGGTAATTGATTGGGCCTCGTTCCAGTTTGGAAAATAAGAAAGATAAATTCATGTGTTGAATAGAAATATAAATTCATGTGTTGAATAGAAAGATAAATTCATGTGTTGAATAGAAAGATAAATTCATGTGTTGAATAGAAATATAAATTCATGTGTTGATTAGAAAGTAAATTCATGTGTTGAATAAAAATATATATTCATGTGTTGAATAAAAAAAAAAATCATGTGTTGAAGAAAATATTCATTTGTTGAATAGAATAACGAAGTTATTGAAATATATAAAGCCGTGTTGGTTAGAAATGCGCCATTTTGACGTGGATGATATTTATATTGATTATATTCGTTTGTATAATGATTATAGAAAAGGAAGTGATTTCATAATATAACGTTTTGAAAATATTATCATTTGCATATGATGATGTGGAATATTCAATTTTGATTCGAAATTGAATATGAAGTTGAAATCGTTTCGAAAACGAATTTAAAATGATTTATAAAATACGTTTTAAAAGGAAATTGACGAAGTATATACTATATATATATATATATATATATAATGGCCTGAATAGAACGCGTCGCGCTGCGGTAGTTCGTGAATTTCGACCATTGACTTCAAGTGGACATTACGGGAGATCTGACCGTCGGATTCACCTAAAACCGGAACCTTAGGTTCATATCGAAAAGAGCTTTCTAACGAATATTAGAGATTTTACATCTAATGGTTGGATTTGGAATTATGTCCAAATCAAATTTGGAAAAGATCTTTGTAAGTGCAGTTCGATGGCCGTTGATGGAAATCGAATGTACGAGCCTTGATGAAATTATTAAAAATAGTAATAATTTGTGTAAAATCATAAGAAATGATTTGTGAAGAATTGGGATGAAAAATTCCAAATTTGAAAAGAAATAAATAGATTTTTATCGAAATGAACTGGTTTTGAACTAGAATTAAAAACCATTTATTTTTGAAATAAATAAAGTGGATTTGAAATGGTTTTGAAAATAACCAGAATTTCCAATAATTGAATTGGAATGGATTTGAATCGAAATTGTCTTTGGAATATTTCGATGTTGGATTTCGTGATGATACAGATATTGTTATGGTAATTTGAAAGATATATTTATAT
Source organism: Allium sativum (assembly GCA_030737875.1). Taxonomy (NCBI): domain Eukaryota; kingdom Viridiplantae; phylum Streptophyta; class Magnoliopsida; order Asparagales; family Amaryllidaceae; genus Allium; species Allium sativum. The sequence goes on along the minus strand of CM060913.1, from coordinate 526,601,001 downwards.
CGTTATTTCCAATACGATATTTGTTGGTCGTAGAATTTGATATTGAATATAAGCTGATATTTTTTCTATTCAGAGCCTTGTATTTAATATCAGATGTGATTTGAGTTTGCCGTGAATGGTTGTCTTCATTAAAACTGTTCTTAAACCTAGTTGAGAAAAAGATTAGATCTTTTTGTTTAAATTTAATGAAGTGTACCAATTAAATGTTATTTAATTGGAATTGAATGTGAATTGATTTTCGAGTTTATCGTGAACGGTGTTTTAAATAACACTTGTTCTTTAACCCGATAATTAATGTAATGTGATTTTGGGTTATAGTAAACCATGTTTTAAATGACATTGGTTCTTTAACCCGGTTAAAGATAGGATGTGTTTTCCCAAGTTAAATCATCATTGATAGTGATAACTGGGAAGATTAAAACCAGGTGGAGTTTTAATGAATCTTTAATTAGATTGAAATGATCGAAAATGGAGTATCACCAGTTTTGCTACAAGCGATAGTTAAATCTTTAATTAGATTTGAACGTGAAATGGTGATTGAACTTACCGGTAACACCGTGGTGTTAGATATGAAGTATGACCAGTTTTACTTCATGGGATGAATAGGTTAGGATTGGGAAATAAAATAAATGATTACTACGGTGTGGTTTGCTAATCTCGACTAGTTTGAATTGATACTCAAAGGAAGATTAAAGAATAAATTTAAAGAATTTTCTTTGATAAAATTAATGGGAACCTTTCCCAAAGTGTAAGAATATTTGAATAAAAGAATATTTTGAATTGGAATGAGGCATATGTTGTGTTTGTGTAACACTTGTTTAATATATACGCAAGTTATTCAGAAAGACCGGGTTTATCCCATTCTGAATAACTGATTCGACGTGGTGTCGAGGATGAAGACGGTGGTCGAAGACCGGAGGTCTTCACGTCGTTTGGGTGATTACCGACCATATTTATTGGGCCGTACACCCAAGAGGAGGGAATCAGTTAGTGATCGTCCAGACATACATGGAGATCGATGGATATGCGAGGTACTAGGTGCCTCCAGTTTCGTTCAGACCCAGAATGAACTTGTAAATGGACAGTGTGTATGACATTGGATTTTGTTCTTTGTGATTGATTTCTATTAAATATATATCTGTTTGGCGGCGGAGAATTTATTCTCTTGCTTAACGCCCTTCTCTGAGACGTACGAGCTTAGAGGTTATATATTAGTCGATATCAATTGCATGGAGTGAATTGCCTGTGTGGCATGCCTAAGTGGAAAATGATCAAGGCTTCTGTTTAAAAGAAAAGTCTTGTGGTTGATGATCTAAGCACGGCCTGTGTGGCATAGCGTTGATTCGCGAGCCTCACACCCCGGTAGTGAACTAGAAACGGGAGAGGACCTCTGGGAGGGCATGCATTTCCTTCTAGATAGAAGTGGCGTCAGTGGTTTTACACGCCCTGACGAGTTTGACTTATGTGGTTGTTGCTGTTGCGAGGCGCCTCGTATATATCGGTGACTGTGTGGAGTCGATGGAGTCATTTGGCTCATTTACGCCCCAAAGGGTGGGGAAACACAGTGCTCAGGCATTGTAATCCACATCGGTAGACCGGCCCTGTCGCTCCAAGGGCTTGACTTGAGTACTTGTCCTGAGGCTCGGGCTAGACTGTCTCGAATCGGTAGAGGACTATCTTTTGCCTCGTTTCACAGATGGAAATCCAACTTCCAATATGTGACTTTGCGGTTTTTATTTGTAGAGCCTAGTATGGCGACATAGTGGTATGGGGGCACTTATGCCATCTATGATTGATACTTATGATTTGAAGTTGTTTATACACTATGCACTTATAATAGTATCAAATGATTTGTTTTAAACATATCTAGCATTCTTGGCTATTATAAGGTAAAAAGCCTATCCTCCGGCTTGCGTTGCATTTTGTGATGGGACGTGGGTATTATAATAGCTTCATTGTTCTTTATTGAGCATTGCACTGTTGTTTTATACACTGGTATTCTTGGGAGGAAACCTGTTCTGTGTTATATGGCGTAGTCTCTTGATTTACCTAACTTTAAAATAAAGATTAATAACTGTTTTAGTTCTCACACCAGTCCCATGACTGACCTGGAGTTTATTGTTTTAACCTAAACTCTGGGTGCCCTTATTTTGACACGGGCAGCTAGTAGTTTTGGTTTTGCAGATTTATATTCACAGGAACCTGGTTTACAGCTGGAATGATATCCGGAAAGCTCTGTATCCGTATATCTCTTCTAGTTGTGTATTGTATTATTTTCCGCAGCTATGTAATGTATTTAAATGTAATTTAAATCTCTGATATTTTCTGTGTAATATTTTTTAATACTCTGCATATTCTTGTATTCTGATGAATTGTTGTAATAAGCAATGAAATGTTCTTATGTCTGTATTCGTTTGCGGCTTGTCCTCAAAACAATTTGGAGTTTTGAACGGTCTTTGTTGGTTTAGCGACTGATTCGGATCGAGCAAAATTCTTGGTCGTTACAGTTTGGTATCAGAGCTTTGGTTTACAAAGCTCGGAGAATAAGACACATTAGAACCATACGAAAGAATTCATTAGAGATTGGATTAGTAATATCCAATGAGAATGACTCATTAGAGATAGGATCAGTAGTATCCTAGAACGAGTGTAAGGAGTCTTGTTTGGAAAAATGAAATTGAAAACAAGTTTTGTTTTGAAAATTTAATTCAATAATTCGTATTTGAATATTTATTTATATTGATTTGGACTATCAGGTATATAGAGATTTTAATATCCGTCTGATCCACGTGTATTGGAAGCCTCCAATATACTGGATGGATATAGAGTCACACTCTAGTCGCTCGGACATGGTCCTGATGATGAAGTATACCATCACCAGTATTTATTTTCAAGTGACGAAAGTGGGATTTCTATATATTTCCAATTGACTGGTGTGAGAACCAAAATTAGATAGGGCCTACTGTTGTGACTTGGCATCAAAAACGTGATTTTCTGTATATGTATCGAAGTTATGAATTTGAAAAGCTAATCAACTAATTGATTGTTGATTGTGTTGTTTGATTATTGGTTGATTAATTAAAATTTGAAAACATTTAGCCAAATTGTATCAAATATTGAATTGTATTGAAAATTAGTCGCATTTGCATGCATATACATGTACTTACATTTAACAGGTAATAGCAATTAGGCTAGAGAAGAGGAATAAGATTGTTTGCCCGACAAATAGGTACATGTTTATTGTATTTCATGGGTTTGGATGATTTTATGAGCCGATTGGCTAGCCGCTTGGCTGTTTATTTTTCTTTTTAGACTGGTGAGGGCCATGGGAGGCTATTTGAGATATCCCCAAGTCCCCGGTGCAAGGGAGGTTATAGCGAAATTTTTCGAAAATTTAGGGTGTTAGCCAAATTTTTGAAAAATTTGAAAAGTTCTTAGAAACTGAAAAGTTGAAGAACTTAAGCCATAATGAAAATACTGAAAGTTGAGTTGGTTTGTGAAACAACTTTCGGCTTCGTTCCTTTTTGGGGACGAAAAGTTTTAAATGGCGGAGATTGTAATAACCCAGAAATCCGAGCCAATTTAAACTTTTTATTTTGGCAATTTTAGCGAATTTTGATCATTTAAAATGAATTATTTTAAATAATAACGACGAAGAATTTATTTTGAATAGAATTTGAATGTATATATTTATATAAATCATCGTTAGAATATAAATATTTTATTTTAATTATATAACGAGTCTGAAATGGCGCGGCAGTTTGAAAATTCGATTTCGAATTTCAAATGAATGTACAGGATTCAAAATAAATCGGATTTCAGTGAAACAAAAAATATTCGAATCTGTTTAATCATATCTTCTAACGAAGTTAAGAAATTGAGATTTCACTTTAGAAGTTGAAAGATATGTCCAGTTTAAAATTGGGAAAAGTCGTTGTGGAATTTATATATATTTTAATATATATATATATAAAGGCCCTTAAAAATGGAAATTTTGCAAATGACCTCGGTTTTCGACGAAACCGCTTTCGTTGGATCTGTGATGTCAAGTTATTGCTAATTTTCAAAATTCATAATTTTCTGAATCAATATGTGAGCATGGCAAAGTAAAACGTGTTTTGGTAGTTTTAGTTGATTTTAATCGACTGGAAAATGGTCATTTTTCAAATAGTCTCAGAATTCAATGAAATTAGTTTTGTTAGGACCGTATCGTCAATATGAAGCTAGAAAATATTTTTCTGGAATTTTTAGAGTCCGTATGTGGCCCCGGTAAATTGAAATGTGTGTTTAAATTAAATATATACTGATTTATATTTTAATTTAAAGAAAAACTGATTCAAACAGTCGAATTGGCTCACGATACATATCCCATTGTGTCCGGGATGGGGGTATTTGGCTAGGGGCAGCAGTTGTTGAAATTTATTTGGAGTTCGGAGTGTTAATCTTTGAATTAATAAGATAATAGAATAAAATGTATTATAAAATAGTATATATAACACTATCTCTAAACCCTAGTCAAAGTCAAACCGCTCGGTCAAACTTTAAAATCGCTCCTCTCTCCCCTGCGATAGAACGACGGAGGTTCTTCCACCTTTAATCCTCCAATCCCTCTCGTTTCCCTCATTAAAATTCGAAATCTTCAAAAGAAATTCAAAGAGTAAAGTGATAGCTCGAAGTGGGGGCCGGTTTGATCAAATCTGATGCCGTGAGCTGAGAGAATTTAAGCCTCTAAGAGCCTGCGTTCGCTCGAGTTTCTAGGGCGGAGTGGTGCATCGGCTCCGGCGAGGTCACTGGAGAGAGAAGGCAGTGCGAAGCTCCTCCTCGTGGCAGCTTCAGATCCGACAACGAAGAACACTGGTGGCACCGACGAGCAGTTCTACGGTTTGAGCACGATGGATTTTTTGCTCCATAACGTTACGATGTTGAAGAAGACCCAGTGAGTTTTTTCCCCTTTTATTATATAAATACATTGCTTGAAAATCTGAATTCTTAGTTAATTAGCAACGTTTCAAAAAAAACTTGAATTTTAATATGAAAATACTTTGGTTTAAAATACGAAAATGCTTTGGTTTAAAAATATGGATATACTTTGGTTTAAGAATACGAAAATACTTTGTTTTTAGATATAAGAATAAAAATTGATTTTTTGAAAATATAAAGAACAGATTTTTGAAAATATAAAGATCAGATTTTTGAAAATATAAAGAACAGATTTTTGAAAATATAAAGATCAGATTTTTGAAATATCAAGATATGATTTTTGAAAATATAAAGATCAGATTCTCGAAAATATAAAAATATGATTTTTAAAATATAAAGCAATGTTTGAAATGTAAATTTTCAATATAATGACATTGTTAGAAAAATGTAATATTATAAAGAAATGTCTTAAATAAAAATGTGATTTCTAATTATATATAGCATCGTGTTAAGAATATGATTTTTAATATGATTTTTAATATATATATATATATATATATATATATATATATATATACACCACGTGAAAAAGATCTCGTTGGAGACACGATGAAGATTTCCTACATATGAAGAGTAGTGGTGAATTGGTTTAGCTTGTCGGTGAGAACTCCTCACTTTTATTTTCTAGTTGAAATATATACTAGGATGCAGACGGTGCCTAGCAGCACCCGACACCCGTCGTCCACGGACCATGGATGACTTGTTTGTTTGATTGCTGTGTTGTGAAATTTGATTGTGTGATGTGGAATAAAATAAAATATTTTATATTGGAAAATATTTTATGGTTAAAAATATGATTTCTAACGTGTATATAAAATAAATATTTATAAACAAATCGGACGATTTGTTTAAATACACCGATTTGGCTGATATGGATTGGGACGATAAATTTTACACATCGCCCAACTACACAAATAAAAATCTGTGTTTGTTGATTTGAAACCCCACATGGGTATTGGGATGATATTTGACGTACACTAATCCCGATGGTTTAGTTGTATGTCAATCGATGGGTTGACAGACCGTGTAAGCGTTAATTACTGATATTTAATGCTTATGCAGTTGTGTGGTGCACTCTGGATGATGGTTGATGATTTATCGTTGCTGTTATATACATGTGTTGTATGGAACTCATATAATTAACGTTATATGGTAATTGATTGGTCCTCATTCCAGTTTGGAAAATAAGAAAGATAAATTCATGTGTTGAATAGGAAGATAAATTCATGTGTTGAATAGAAATATAAATTCAGGTATTGAATAGAAAGATAAATTCATGTGTTGAATAGAAAGATAAATTCATGTGTTGAATAGAAATATAAATTCATGTGTTGAATAGGAAGATAAATTCATGTGTTGAACAGAAATATATATTCATGTGTTGAATAAAAGCAAATTTTATGTGTTGAAGAAAATATTCATTTGTTGAATAGAATAACTAAGTTATTGAAATATATAAAGCCGTGTTAGTTAGATATGCACCATTTTTACATGGATGATATTTATATCGATTATATTCGTTTTAATAATTATTATAGAAAAGAAAGTGATTTCAAAATATAATGTTTTAAACTATTATCAATTGTATATCGATGATGTGGAATATTCAATTTTGATTCGAAATTGAATATGAAGTTGAAATCGTTTCGAAAACGAATTTTGAACGATTTATAAAATACGTTTTAAAAGGAAATCGACGAAGTATATATTATATATATATATATATATAATATAATGGCCTGAATAGAATGCGCCGCGTTGCGGCAGTTCGTGAATTTCGACCATTGACTTCAAGTGGACTTTACGGGAGATCTGACCGTCTGATTCTCCTAAAACCAGAATCGTTGGGTTCGTATCGAAATGAGCTTTCTAAGAATATTAGAGATTTGAAATCTAACGGTTGGATATGGAAATATGTCGAAATCAAATTTTGAAAAGGCCGTTGTAGGTGCAGTTCGATGGCCGTTGATGGAAATCGACTGTACGGGCCTTGATAAAATTATTAAAAATAGTAATAATTGGTGTAAAATCATAATAAATGATTTGTGAAGAATTAGGATGAAAAATTCCAAATTTGAAAAGATAAAAATATATTTTTATCGAAATGAACTGGTTCTGAACTAGAATTAAAAAACATTTATTTTTGAAATAAATAAAGTGAATTTGAAATGGTTTTGAAAATAACCAGAGTTTCCAATAACTGAATTGGAATGGATTTGAATCGAAATTGTCTTTGGAATATTTCGATGTTGGATTTCGTGATGATATAGATATTGTTATGGGAATTTGAAAGATATATTTATATCTTTATTTCAATTACGATATTTGTTGGTCGTAGAATTTGATATTGAATATAGGCCGATATATTTTCTATTAAGAGTCTTGTATTTAATACCGGATGTGATTTGAGTTTGCCGTGAATGGTGTCTTCATTAACACTGTTCTTAAACCAAGTTGAGAAGATTAAATCTTTTTATTTCGATTTAATGAAGTGTACCAATTAAATGGTATTTACTTGGAATTGAATTTGAATTGATTTTTGGGTTTATCGTGAACGGTGTTTTAAATAACACTTGTTCTTTAACCCGATAATTAATGTAATGTGATTTTGGGTTTAAAGTGAACCGTGTTTTAGATGACATTGGTTCTTTAACCCAATTAAAGACAGGATGTGTTTTCCCAAGTTAAATAATCATTGATAGTGATAATTGGGGAGATTAAAACCAAGTGGAGTTTTAATGAATCTTTAATTAGATTGAAATGATCGAGAATGGAGTATCACCAGTTTTGCTCCAGGCGATAGTTAAATCTTTAATTAGATTTGAACATGAAATGGTGATTGAATTTACCGATAACACTGTGGTGTTAGATATGAAGTATGACCAGTTTTACTTAATGGGATGAATACGTTGGGATCGGGAAATGAAATAAATGATTACTTCGGTGTTGTTTGCTAATCTCGACTAGTTTGAAGTGATACGCAAAGGAAGATTAAAGAATAAATTTAAAGAATTTATCTCTGATAAAATTAATGGGAACCTTTCCCAAAGTGTAAGAATATTTGAATAAAAGAATATTCTGAATTGGAATGAGGCGTATGTTGTGTTTGTGTAACACTTGTTTAATATGTACGTGAGTTATTCAGAAAGACCGGGTTTATCCCATTCTGAATAACTGATTCGACGTGGTGTCAAGGATGAAGACGGTGGTCGAAGACTGGAGGTCTTCACGTCGTTTGGGTGATTACTGATGATCTTGATTGGGCCGTACACCCAAGAGGAGGGAATCAGTTAGTGATCGTCCAGACGTACTTGGAGATCGATGGATATGCGAGGTACTAGGTGTCTCCGGTTTCGTTCAGACCTAGACGAACATGTAAATGGACTGTGTGTCTGACATTGGATTTTATTTTGTGTGATTGATTTCTATTAAATATATATCTGTTTGGTGGCAGAGAATTTATTCTCTTGCTTAACGCCCTTCTCTGAGATGTACGAGCTTAGAGGTAATATATTATTGGATATCAATTGCATGGAGTGAACTGCCTGTGTGGCATGCCTAAGTGGCAAATGATCAAGGCTTCTGTTGAAAAGCAAAGTCTTGTGGTTGATGATCAAAGCACGGCCTGTGTGGCATAGCTTTTTGTAGCGTTGATTCGCGAGCCTCACACCCCGGTTGTGAACTAGAAACGGGAGAGTACCTCAGGGAGGGCATGTGTTTCCTTCCAGATAGAAGTGGCGTCAGTGGTTTTACAGGCCCTGACGAGTTTGACTTATGTGGTTGTGGCTGTTGCGAGGCGCCTCAGATATATCGTTGACTGTGTGGAGCCGATGGAGTCATTTGGCTCATTTACGCCCCAACGAGTGGGGAAACGCAGTGTTCAGCCATTTTAATCCACATCGGTGGACCGGCCCTGTCGCTCCAAGGGCTTGACTGAGTACTTGTCCTGAGGCTTAGGCTGGACAGTCTCAAGTCGGTAGAGGACTATCTTTTGCCTCGGTTCACAGATGGAAATCCAACTTCCAATATGTGACTTTGCGGTTTTTATTTGCAGAGCCTAGTATGGCGACATAGTGGTATGGGGCACTTATGTCATCTATGATTGATACTTATGATTTGAAGTTTTTTATGCACTATACACTTAGAATAGTATCAAATGATTTGTTCTAAACGTATCAAGCATTCTTGGGTATTATAAGGTAAAAACCCTTTCCTCCGGCTTGCGTTGCATTGTGTGATGGGACCTGGGTCTTATAGTAGCTTCACTGTTCTTTATTTAGCATTGCGCTATTATTTTATGCACTGGTATTCTTGGGAGGAAACCCGTTCCGTTTTATATGGCGTGGTCCCTTGATTTACCTAACTTTAAAATAAAGATTAATAACTGTTTTAGTTCTCACACCAGTCCCATGACCGACCTGGAGTTTATTGTTTTAAACTCTGGGTGCCCTTATTTTGACACGGGCAGCTAGTAGTTTTGGTTTTGTAGATTTATATTCACAGGAACCTGGTTTACAGCTGGAATGATATCGGAAAAGCTTTGCATCTGTAACAACCCGAAAATCTGGGCCAGTTTAAAATTTTTATTTTGGCAATTTTAGCGAATTTTGAACATTTAAAATAGATTATTTTAAATAATATCGACGAGAAATTTATTTTGAATAGAATTAGAACGTATATATTATATACGTCGTCGTTAGAATACAAATAATTATATATAATTATAAATAGAATTGAAAATGGCGCGGTAGTTCGATAATTCGATTTCAATTGAATGTAACGGGTGCAAAATAAATCGGATTTTTGCGAAACCAAAAATAATAGGATCTAATTGATGATATCTTTCCAACGAATCCGAAGAATTGAAATTTCATAGCGGGAATCAAAAGATATGTCCAGTTGAAAATTCTAAATAGTCGTTATGGAATTCAGGCCCTTAAAAATAGTCATTTTGCAAACGACCTCGGATTTCGACGAAACCACTTTTATTGGGTCCATGATGTCAAATTATTGCTAGGTTGCAAATTTCATAATTTTTCCAATCAATATGTGAGCGTGGCAAAAGAAAACGTGTTTGACCAGTTTCAGTTGATTTTAATCGACTGGAAAATGGCCATTTTTCCAACGGTCTCGGAATTCGAAGAAATTAGTTTTGTTAAGACCGTATCGTCAATACGAAGCTAGAAAATATTTTTCGGGGATTTTTCTTGTTAGTATGTGACCCCAGTAAATAGAAATGCGCGTACAAATTCAATATATATAATTATATGTTGATTTTAAAGGAAACTGATCGAAACGGTCGAATCAGCTTATGGTACATATCCCATTGTGTTCGGAATGGGGGTGAAACGCTATGGACGACAGGCGGTGGGCCTCGTTTAGAGGGCGTAGGTAAAATTCAACGTTTTGAAATTAAAATAATAAAAAAAAAATTAAAACCTCTCTCCCCTTAAATCCCTCAGCCACCCCCCCCCCCCCCCGCGATTCATTTCTGAACGAAAAAAAGGGGGCTCGTGCCCTAATTCGCGTCGCCGTGCGCCGCCAGGGAGGAGACCACCGCACGCCGCCGCCCCTGCCGATTCGCACCCTTTCTTCCTCCTCCAACTCGACCTACCTCGCGCCCCTCTCCTCGTTTGAACCCCATACCTGACGAGACTCCGCAGCCGCCGTTCCCTCCATCCCTCAAATCGATGCCGCACCACCGCCTCAGCCCTCCGCCCTCTTCCTCCAGCCCTCCGATGCACAGCTGGCGCTCTCCCCCCTTTTTAAGCAGTAAAACCGAACAGTAAGTCCTTTAATTTAATTTCATTTTTATATATTAAGGCACTGTATTTTTCTATGATGTTCACACAAATAAAGAAGCGATTTTTCTATGATGTTCATATAAATAAAGTCTGATTTTTTTACACTATAAAATTCTGATCTCTTTAGAAAAGATTAGATTTTTAAAATAGAAAAGATTAGATTTTTAAAATAGAAAAGATTAGATTTTTAAAATAGAAAAGATTAGATCTTTAAAATAGAAAAGATTAGATCTTTAAAATAGAAAAGATTAAATTTTTTAAAATAGAAAAATTAGATTTTTAAAATAGAAAAGATTAGATTTTTAAAATAGAAAAGATTAGATTTTTAAAATAGAAAAGATTAGATTTTTAAAATAGAAAAGATTAGATTTTTAAAATAGAAAAGATTAGATATTTTAAAATAGAAAAGGTAGATTTTTAGAATAGAAAAGATTAGATTTTTTAAAATAGAAAAGATTAGATTTTTAAAATAGAAAAGATTAGATTTTTAAAATAGAAAAGATTAGATTTTTAAAATAGAAAAGATTAGATTTTTAAAATAGAAAAGATAGATTTTTAAAATAGAAAAGATTAGATTTTTTAAAATAGAAAAGATAGATTTTTAAAATAGAAAAGATTAGATTTTTTAAAATAGAAAAGATTAGATTTTTAAAATAGAAAAGATTAAATTTTTAATATAAAAAAGATTAGATTTTTATATATTGAATAGCGAAGTAAAAATTCGATTTTTATATATTGAATAGCGAAGTAAAAATTCGATTTTTATATATTGAATAGCGAAGTAAAAATTCGATTTTTATATATTGAATAGAGAAGTAAAAATTCGATTTTTATATATTGAATAGTGAAGTAAAAATACGATTTTTACATATGTAGAGAATACGGGCAATGAAAGTGGCTAAGGGCGAGAACGACGAAGATTTCTGCATAAGGAGAGTCGAGATGATTGGAATAGCTATCGGTGAGAACTTCCCACTCAAATTTCCTTTTCTAGTTATATATATATACATACTAGGACGCAGACGGTGCTTAGTAGCACCCGACACCCGTCGTCCATAGACCATGGACAGCTTGTTTGTTTAATTGATGTGTTGTGAAATTTGTTTGTGTTGTTGATGTGAAATCGAGAATATAAATTAATGTGTGGAAAGGAAATAAAATATTTATATAGTTAAAAATATTTTATCGTTAAAAATATAATTTTTAACGTGAAAGTAAATAAATAAATATTTATAAACGAATCGGCCGATTTGTTTATATACACTGATTTGACTGATATTGATTGGGATGATAAATTTTACACATCGCCCAACTGCACAAATAAAAATCTGTGTTTGTTGATTTGAAACCCCACACGGGTGTTGGGACGATATTTGGCGTACACTAATCCCAATTATTTAATTGTATGTCGATCGATTGGTCGACAGGCAGTGTAAGCGTTAATTATTTATATTTGATGCTTATGCAGTTGTGTGGTGCACTTTGGATGATGGTTGATTGTTTATCGTTGCTATTATATACATGTGTTGTATGGAATCCATATAATTAACATTATATGGTGATTGATTGGGCCTCATTCCAATTGGGAAAATAATGAATATTATAAAAGAAAATTCATGTGTTGAATATAAAACTAGTCATGTGTTGACGATGTTCATGAGTTGAAACTATTGACGTGTTGAGTGAAATATTTATACAATAAAATTTACATCTTTATCATATTTAAAATTAGAACTACTTCACGGTGGAGTCTGATTGAAAATCAAACGATAGATACCATAATTTATTAAAATATTTTACATAACAAAAATAGTGATGTGTTGACAGTACTCATGTGTTGAGATTAGTCGTGTGTTGAAAGAAATAATTATTCATGTGTTGAACAGAATAAATATTCATTTGTCGAATAGAATAACGAATTATCGAAATATAAAGCCACGTTGATTAGAGATGCGTTATTTTGACGCGAACGATATTTATATCGATTTTATTCATTTCATAATGAATATTGAAAAGTTATTTCAAAATTTAATATTTTGAAATGAAATTCAAATTAAATTAGATTAAAATTCAAATTGAAATTTTATTGAATCAATTTGAAATGAATTCGAATCGAATAGAAAATGAATTCGATTCGAATTGAATAAAAAGTGAATTGGAACTCAAATCAATTAGAAATGAATTCAAATTTAATTAAATTGAAATGGAGTTAAAAACGAATTGAAATCGTTTTGAATGAAATTTAAAACGAACTGAAATTGAATTGAAATCAATTTAAAATGAATTCGAATGGAATAAAATAGAAGGTAAATCCAAATTGAATAGAATTGAAACGAATTTGAATTCGAATTAAATAAAATTGAAATGAATTCGAATTGAATTGAAATCAAATCAATTTAAAATTGAATGTAGCATTGAAATGGTTTTGAAAACGAGTTTAAAACGATTTATAAAATACGTTTTAAAAGGAAATCGACGAAAAATATAATATATATATATATATATGTATATATAATGGCCTGAATAGAAAGCGCCGCGCCACGGCAGTTCGTGAATTTCGACCATTGACTTCAAATTGACGTTGCGGGGGATTCGACCGTTAGATTCTCCTAAAACCGGAACCGTTGGGTTCGTATCGAAAAGAGCTTTCCAATGAATATTAGAAATTAAAAATCTTATGGTTGGATTCGGAATTATGTCCAAATCAAATTTAGAAAAAGTCGGTGTAAGTGCAGTTCGATGGCCGTTGACGGAAATCGACTGTCCGGGCCTTGATAAAATTATTAAAAATATCTATAATTCGTGTAAAATCATAAGAAATGATTTGGGAAATATTGGGCTGAAAAATTCCACATTTGAAAGGTTAAAAATAGATTCATATCGAAATAAACTTGTTTTGAACTAGAATTAAAATCAATTTATTTTTGAAATAAATAAATTGAATTTGAAAGTGATTTAAAAAATAATCAATACTCCCAATACGTGAATTGGACTGGAGTTGAATCGAAATTATCTTCGGAATATTTCGATGTTGGATTTCGTGACTATACAGATATTATTATGGGAATTTGAAAGATATATTTTATATCGTTATTTCCAATACGATATATGTTGGTTTCAAAATTTGATATTGAATATAAGCCGATATATTTTCTATTCAGAGCCTTGTATTTAATATCTAATATGATTTGGGTTTATCGTGAATCTTGTTTTAGATGACATTGGTTCTTTAACCCAGTTAAAGGCCGGATGTTGATATTTGAAAAGATTGAAACTAAGTGGAGTTTTAATGAATCTTTAATTAGATTGAAATGTGAATTGATAATTTAAATTATCAAATCTGAAAGGTGATCGAGAATGGAGTACCACCAGTTTTGCTCCAAAGCGATAGTTAAATCTTTAATTAGATTTGAACGTGAAATGGTAATTAATTTTACCGATAACACCGTGGTGTTAGGAATGGAGTATCACCAGTTTTGCTCAATGGGATATATAGGTTGGGATTGGGAAATAAAATAAATAATTACTTCGGTGTGGTTCGCTAATCCCGACTAGTTTGAAATGATATCCAAAGGAAGCTTAAAGAATAAATTTAGAAGAATTTATCTTGGATAAAATTAATGGGAACCTTTCCCTAAGAATGTGATTTTGTGAATAAAAGAATATTCTGAATTGGAATGAGGCATTCATTGTGTTTGTGTAACATTTGTTTGTTATATACGTGGGTTATTCAGAAAGGTCGGGTTATACCCATTCTGAATAACCGATTTGACGAGATGTCGAAGATGAAGACGGTGGTCGAAGACCGAAAGTCTTCACATCTTTTGGGTGATTACTGATGATCCTGATTGGGCTGTACACCCAAGATGAGGGAATCATTTGGTGATCGTCCAGACGTACTTGGAGATGGATGGATGTGCGAGGAAAGTGCCTCCGGTTTCATTCAGACCCAGAACGAACTTGTAAATGGATTGTGTGTCTGACATTGGATTTTATTCTGTGTTGATTGATCTCTATTAAATATACATTTGTTTGGCAGCGGAGAATTTATTCTCTTGCTTAACGCCCTTCTCTGAGACGTACGAGCTCAGAGGTTGTATATCGATGGACATCAGTTGCATGGAGTGAATTGCCAGTGTGGCACGCGTAAGTGGCAATTGATCAAAGCTTCTGTTGAAAAGCAAAGTCTTGTGGTTGATGATCAAAGCACGGCCTGTGTGGCATAGCTTTGTGTATAGCGTGAATTCGCGAGCCTCACACCTCGGTATGAGTCAAAAAGGGGATACGGACCCAAGGAATGCACGATGTTTCTTTCTAGCTAGGGTGGTGTCAATGACCTACCAGCCCTGACATTTATAAACTTTTCACCTGTGTGGTTGTTGGATACGAGGCGCCTCAGATACAGGTCTGTAAGGACTGGGAAACGTGTGTTCAGGAATAATTAATCCTCAAAAGTAAGAGAGGACCGGCCTGGGAGGTTCCAAAGGATCAGAGTGGGGTCCTGAGGCATTGCTAGAGTGTCTCGAACGCGGAGATGAGCTTGCCCCTTGCCTCGGCTCATGACGGAATCTAATTTCCAATACGTGATATTGCGGTTTTATTTGTAGAACTAGTATGGCGACATGATAGATGGTACCCATGCCGCCTATGATTGATATTTATGATTGAAAATTTTTGACACTATACACCTATGATAGTATCAAATGATTTGTTTTAACGTATCAAGCATTATTTGGCTATTATAAGGGAAAACCCTATCCTCCGGCTTACGTTGCGTTTTGTGATGGGACCTGGGTCTTATAATAGCTTCATTTTTTCAAAGAGCATTGCGCTGTTTTGTTATGTGCACTAGTGTTCTTGGGAGGAAACCCGTTCCATGTTATACGGCATGGTCCCTTGATTTACCTAACTTTAAAACCAATATTAATAACTGTTTTAGTTCTCATACCAGTCACATGACTGACCTGGAGTTTGTTGTTTTAACCTAAACTCTGGGTGCCCCTATTTCGACACGGGCAGCTAGTAGTTTTGGTTTTGCAGATTTATATTAACAGGATCCTGATTTACAGCTGGAACGATGCTCGGAAAGCTCTGTATCAGTGTATTACTTTTAGTTGTGTTTTGTATATTTTTCCGCTGCTATGTAATTTATTGTAATCTCTGATATTATTCGAATGTAATTTATTCAGTTATACTCTGTATATTCTTGTATCTGATGGAATTGTTGTAATAACAATGAAATGTTCTTCTGTTTGCGTTCTGATTTGTCCTGTTCTCAAAACGATCAGGGGTTTCGAACGGTCTTTGTCGGTTTAACGATCGATTCAGATCGAGCGAAATTCCTTGCCGTTATAGTATCCGTATATCTCTTCTAGTTGTGTATTGTATTATTTTCCGCTGCTATGCAATGTATTTAAATGTAATTTAAATCTCTGATATTTTTTGTGTAATATTTGTTAATACTTTGTATATTCTAGTATTCTGATGAATTGTTGTAATAAGCAATGAAATGTTCTTCTGTCTGCGTTCGTTTGTGGCTTGTCCTCAAAACAATCAGGGGTTTTGAACGATCTTGGTCGGTTTAGTGACTGATTCGGATCGAGCCAAATTCTTGGTCGTTACATCGCCAATGGCCAATTTATTGGTCCAATAGGACCGGGGAGCGTGTCTTCAGGCATAACTAATCCTCTAGCATTATTTGTGCACCAGCCATGCTGCATCCAAGGGTTCACTACAGGGAATCCTGAGACATTGCTAGAGTGTCTTGAATCGGTAAGGAGATCGTTCCTAGCCTTGAATCTTGATGGAAACCCAATTTCCAATACGACACCATGCTGTTTTGATTGCGGAACTAGTATGGCGACATAGTAGGATGGGTACTATGCCATATATGATTGATACATTATGATTGAAATGTTTTTAAAACATATATACACTAATAATAATATCAAATCCGTTTTTATCGTATCAAGCATTTTTGACCATTATAAGGTAAAACTCTATCCTCCGGCTTGCGTTGCATTGTGTGATGGGACTTGAGTCTTATAATGGTTTCATTTTTCTAAAAAGCATTGCGTTGTTTTAACGATTTACTTTAATTATGCGCTGGCAATCCAATGGAGTAAACCCGTTCCGCGTTAGCGGCGTGGTCCTGTGATTAGCCTTATTACCAGTTAAGTTAAGTACAGATTTCTCATACTAGTCCCATGACTGACCAGTAGTTTATTTCACTTTGCAAACTCAGGTGCCCTCTTTTCCACACGGGCAGTCGAGTAGCTTATTTTGCGGATATATTGAGCAGGATTCTGGATCGAATCTTAAAATTGTGTTCAGAGAATTGGTAGTCTTCCGCTATGTTAATATAATTATTCTGCTGCATTGTATTTGTTTTGTGGTAATTTAATCTTCTGCTGTATTATTTATCCAATGTACTATGATATTCTTTACTCTAGTGTAACATTATTATAATGTTTATAAAAGTCTGCTATTATCTGTTCTAATGTGTTGTATTACCAAAGTTAACGTATGCAGGATTTGAACGGTCTTGGTCGATCTAACAATCGATTAGGTCCGAAAAAAATCCGTATCGTTGTAGTTGATATCAGAGCTCTAGTTAACTCAAATCTTTGGGGTACAATTCGTTAGAACTGAACGAAAGACTCATAAGAGATTGGATTAGTAATATCCAATAAGAATACTCATTAGAGATAGGATCACCAGTATTCTAGGATGAGAAAACTTATTATAGATGGGGTTAGTAATGCCCTAGAATGAGTTCAGAGTGACAAATTTATAATTCACGTATTTTTGATTATATATATAATCCAATATTAGAAAATATGAATTTTGAATATGTAAAAGTTATATATATTTGAAAAGTTAATTAACTAATAAAATTATTGAAATCAATAAAAATATACATATATATACATATATAAAAAAAATGAAAGTTGAGTTGGTTAATTAAACAACTTTTAGCTTCGTTCCTTTTCGAGGACGAAAAGATTTTAAGTGGGGGAGATTGTATCAACACGCAAATTCTGAACTAATTTAAAAAATTTATTTTAGAAAATTTAATGGAATTTTAATGTCTAAAATAATTTATTTTAAATAATAATGACAAAATATTTATTCAAATCGAAGTTAGAACGAAAATTTTTATTTTAATTATAAAAGGAGTTAGAAATAATGCGGTAGTTTGAAAATTTGAATTTGAACTCTAACTGCCAGTACAGGGTGCAAAATAAAACGGATTTTAGTGAAACCAAAAATATTTAAATCTATTTAAAAATCTCTTTCCAACGTATCCAAAAAATTGAAATTTCATAGCAGGAATCAGAAGTTATGCCCGGTTTAAAATTCAGAATAGTCGCTGTAGAATATTTTTTTAATATTAAAAATAGCCAATTTTTAAATGACCTCTGTTTCAATGAAAACACCTTTGTTGGAACCGGAATGTCAAATTATTGCTAGGTTTCAATTTTCAAAAATTTTCGAATTAATATGTGAGCGCGGCAAAAGAAAATGAGTTTTATCAATTTCTATCAAATTCGATCGAGCAGAAAATGGCCATTTTTCAAATTGTCTCAGAATTCGACGAAATTAGTTTTGTTAGGACCGTATCATCAAAACATAATTAGAAATAATTTTTCTGAATTTTTAGAGTCCGTATGTGGCCCGATAAATTTAATTGTACAACTGAAATAAATAAATAAATTATATTTTAAATGAAATAAAACAGGCTAAAGAAGATCCTTTGGGCTGACGGGACCTAGCCCATTAGCTCCGGAACGGGGGCTACTGGGTAGGAACAACTCTTGCTATACTGAATTTGGAGCTACTGATAACTTATGGATTTATTTGCAAAAATTAGTAATTATATAATATAAAAATACACTAATCAAATACCTAACCCTAATTTCAATAACCTAGTCGCCGCCCACAATTATTCAATGGCCTAGATGTTCGATTTTTACAACCTTAATTATTCTCAATCTGTTTAGAATTAAATCGAAATTTCTAGACAAGAATCAAAGAGAAATCTTTGATCTATATAATCATACGGAGTTGATGGGAGTTCATTGAGAGCGGAGGTTGGATTTTGGGTGCAAAGTCGTTGGTTTTGGGCGTGGTTTTTGAGGCGACGGAGGCGGCGAGTGGGGCCCACTTATGGGAGCAAGGAGCCGTCGGCGCGGGCTTCAGGGTAGTACAAGCCGATTAGGGTCAGGGTGAACAAAGGAGGTGCAATTTTGGATTTTAGGATTGAAGCTTTTGGGTTAGCGGTTTTGTAAAGTAACGAGAAGAAGAAGAAGGAGAAAGGCAACACTTAGGCTGAGTGTGATAATTAAATTTAATTATAATTAAATAATGTTAATAGAAAAACGACCATAACTTATCCATTTTTAATCAGAATCGCTCGATTCAAGGTATGTTGGATTCGTATTTCCGAGATCTACACAACGGGACAAAGTAAAACTGAAACAGAGTGATCTAAAATTTTGAAGAATTCTAAATTCACGGTGAGATTTCTATATTAAAAATAATTAAAATATTAATTATTTCTCGTTATTTGAATGCCATGTATGTATGTCAATTTATCTCAGATCTGCGATGTATGATATTGTATTTGTTACTTATTGATTATGATGATTGTGATGTATGTGTTTGGTTAGATCTAGATCTGAAATAAAAATCAATATTTTTATTTTAGATCCATATTCATTTAGTGTATAATAGATTTCTTCTTCTATTTTGATCCATGAACATGGAATCATTCTTCTTTTATTTAGATTTATCCTCTTTATTTCGGATATATGTTGTTTTTCCCAAAATTGGGCTAAACACCAAGAATGCTAGGAAAAAAGTCTCACAAAAAATGAAAAGTGGAGCGAGCCACAGAATTATTAGAATGCAAGTAGAAGACACAAGCCTTTATAGTGGTTCAATCCAATAAGGATCTACATCCACTTTCCAAAGAAATTCCATTATCAATATGAGGATTACAAGATTAACTTCTCTATTACCATACTTTTATCACTCTTTTACTCACAAATTGCACCCAAATCTATTTGACATGATGAAGAAGCGTGTAGATCTGCGGAGATTTGATGAAGATGGTGTAGGATTGGTAGACTTCCTCTTTGAACATAAGCTCATCTAATTAATCCTCAATTTGCAAGTCACTTGGATGCATTTGATAGATATCATGATCCATGGATTAATCTTCAGTCTATGATGTTTGATAGATGTTGGAATTGTTGTGGAATATTTTTGACAGCACTTCATGGCCTCAAGATTCGATCGCCCCAAATGAAGAAGTGTGGGGGGTATTTATAGGGAATTTCTAGACTAGATGGCAGTTCTGTAATTATGCAGAAAAACACCATGACTCATGTTGCCGTCCACATGACTTGGATCTTTGCTATAACTCATGTTGCCAACGACATGACTCATGTCGCATGGCGGGTTAACTCTCGGCGCCTTGAGCTTGCAACGCGACATGACTCTTCTTGGCATGATTCATATCGTTCTAACGATAGCTGTTGATAACCTGGTACAAGCTGGATGCGACATGAGTAGGTCACGACGTGGTTCGCTAGGATATGAATCGTCTCGTTCAGGTGGTTCTATATTTACTGGAAGCGACATGAGTGGGGCGCAACATGGCTTATCTTCAGACTTTAAATAGTGATCGACCCTTTATGTCGTAGAACGACATGGTGGCAGAGCGGTATGACTCATGTCGTATGTCCCTATGTTTCTTAGCGCCTTGAGCTTATGACGCGGCATGACTGCGTCTTGTCGCACTCGTTATGTCCCGTGAGCTCCAGTACGGCATGATGGGACCCGACTCATCTTGGTTACGATATAATGTTACTCCCATCTCGACATCATATTCTTTCCACGACTTATACACTATGTCGCTGAGCGACATGGATAGCAGTAGTAGAACATCATGTGGCTGATCGACATGGTTCAAAGGAGTTACGGCTGCGGCATGGTTCATATTGAGATCTTTAAGTGTCATCCTGCCCCTCATGTCGCTTAATGATATGGGGGTGGACGGCATGGCGTGTTTCATGAAGCCGACCTGGATTTTCCGACATGACTTTAAACCGACATGAATGATAGTTAAGACAACAACTTGCGGTATGACCGCTAGGTCGACCCAGTCTTCACGGAGTGTCATAGTGAGGCACGACACGGCTTAATGTTATTCACTTCCTAACGATATGAGCTTGAAGCGCCTTGATATATATGCTATGAATCAAAGTTCAACTTGATTTTCTTTCATGTAACTCTAATGACTTGATTTATATCAGCATGATTTTTATATCATCCTTGATTCATATTTTATGGGTTAACATTTTGCCCCTCGAAGTTCGTGTTATTAAAAATGATGCGAGCTTTGAATTTGTAATTTCCGATGTTGTCTAGGACATGTTTGTGTCAAGTCGTTTGAAGTTTTTGAAAAGTCAATCCGTTCCTATTACCATGTCGTAAGTCGTACATACAATTTTATCGTATTGTGAACTGCTTGAAATATCTGAGTTATTTGTGGGCTGTAAGTCATGTTGGGCTTCGAACGATTTTAACTTGGTTCAAAAACCCCCTTCACCTTTATATTATCCCAACCCCTATATCGATTTACGCTTTATTATTTACCTGAAACCTCTTATCCTGTTAATGGCGACCGAGTTTTGAAGGAAGCCTTTGTTTTTGCTTCAATCAACTCAACTAGGCATCTCCCTGTATCGTCGATCGGATTTCCACTTCAGCTCGATCAAGTCATTACTCGGAGCCACTTCGAACTACCTCTACACCTTCATCATCAAAACTGAACCCCGCCTCCATCCTAGTCATCTAGAGTTTAGTGTAAAGTAGTCCTACTTGTTTCTCCGGTTTTGATTTTTTTTGTTCTTCTGAATGCTATGGTTTGTATAAAATCGAGGATTTCTATTTGCTTTTGACACAGTGATGATTGCATAAATTTTGATTGTTTTGTGTCATTAAAATGTTTGTGAATCAAAAATGAATTGGATTGGGATGGATTAATTATGTATGAAGGCTTTGAAATTCTTCGATTCTCTTCAAACCCTGATTTTTACGAATTGAGCCTTATACTGTTCCGACGACATGAGTTTCAGACCGTGCCTAGCTGACTTAAATTCCTTTAACGACTTGGTTTTCTTTTTAATCTCGAGTATCCTCACTGTTGTCACGATTTGTCCATACCGCTTATACGATTTGGATAACCATGCCCAAGCTAAATAACTTTAATGCCATAAAATGTCCTGTTCTGTTTTTTGACATAATGATGATCATATGGACTGTCTTTGAATACCATTAAACTTTGTCGTTTTATCATAGCCGTTATACACTTGTTTCTGTGTTGATCCAAGGTAGGTTATAAGCTTGTGTAAGTGACCACTTTCATCCCAAATCACATGTATTGATGAGACTCCCAAACAGTCAAGGCAGCTCATGTCGGAGACCGACATGAATCTCTGGCCATAGGTCGACATGAGTCTCAAGTCGTGATAACGACTTGAGCTATAGGTCATAAGACACAACTACGGCATAATCCTTAACTTAGGATAACGCTCAAACATTCCTTTTTAATGCTAGGACCCTTGTGCCAGTATTGAGTTTCTTTCAAAATTTGAAGTTGCAATCTAACATGGAGTCGCGGACCTTCATGGTTCTTAGGTTATGGATCGACATGAGATACAAATCGTAGACTAATATGAGGTTCAGGTCGTGGATCGGTATGGGTGCTATGTTGTGAACCAACATAAGCCTCATACTCTGAACCGACATAAGCCTTGTGTTGTGAACCGACATGAGCCTCATGCCACGAACTAACATGAGCCTCATATCGAGAGCCGCCATGGATTCCAAGCCGTGATGGCGATATGAGCAAACCGACATGTTGTTGCTATGGCATGAACAATTATGTCATAACGACCTAATTCTACTGCCAACAAATGCCTTGCCACAATGTTTGTCTCCTTTGTTTCAATGTTTTGATGTGTTTTTCATATTTTTATCCTTTAATTTTTTGCTACTAGAAAATTGAAATGTACCCAAGTATATCTATATAGAATGAATGCTGAAAAGAAAGATCTTCCTCAAAGTAAAGAGACTTCCTCGGCTCAAGCCGATCCTTCCTTAAACAAGGCTTCCGAGACTGAAACAACCACAATCTCTAGTCAAGTTTCTGCCCCCTTCCTTTGGATCTTCTCCCGATTAAGGTAGGTGTCAAGAGAGACAGTCTACCACCCTAACTCAGGAGCAATACGAATTGTTGTGTGGTCAATATGGAATTCCTCATACGGATGCAATATTACCAAAGGACGACGTTTTTGCTGAGGACCCCATGTTGTATATGTTGCTGTAAGCAAACAAATGCTAGCAGCTGGTGCTATTCCCCCGTTTAATCCTTTTCTAGGGCGAATCCTAAACCATCTAGGCATCGCTCCTTTCCAACTCCATCCTAATGGCTACACGGTCCTGCTAGCCCTTTATGTCCTTTTCATGGATACAACAAAGAAAGAGCCTACTTTCCAGGATCTTCGGTACTTGTGTTCTTTCAAGAGTAGGAAGGACACCCTCTCTATTATGCATGTTGAAGGTGGCAAAAATCGGATGCTGGTTCTCGAATTACCAGACAGTGTTTCAGGGTTTTTAAGCCAATTCTTCTTCGTTAGATGCCCCAATCCATTCCAAGGGCAACGGACAGATAGAGGTATGCGTATCTTATTCAGAGGTCTTGACTTTACTTTCCTTTGAGTTATACATTCTTACATCATTTCCTTTTGAAATGCAGTACTCCCTACCATGATTAAGGACAGCAAAGCACCCCCTTCTATTAAAGCCACATATGAAACACTAAAAGCTATTGATGACGCTAAGAGAAGTAGAAAGATTTTAATTACAGATAGCATTCTTCAATAATACGAACTACTTCATCCCTTAAGGAAGTTTTTATGTAAGGATGGACCTTCCACTCCTAAACCTAACCTTAGAAAATCAGATTTAGTAAGTCCAGACGAAAGGAGTGTAACTCAAGCTGATCAAAACCCTTCCGTTGACCCTTCCTTGAAAAGATGTTCAGGGTCTGTTAGTGGAAAAACGTCGCCCTCATCGACGACTTTGGATAAGGATGAAGACTCTTACCATCATAAAGGCAAAGATCCCACAACGTCGGTTGAGTTGATTGAGAAAGAAAACATTTCCCAGCATCCTGAGCCAGAATTAGATTCCAAACAAGTTAGAAGATATGATAAGGAGGTGAATCCTTCTAAACTTGAGTATGGGATTGAACATGATGGTGAAGACGTAGTTGTACTAGAAACCGATCCAAATACTACGACTATAATTGGAGATTCTCCTACTGAAAATGTAGCTAAGGAAGATTCTGTAGGTGCATTTGACAATTTAAGTGATCTCAACTTTGCTAGATATCTTAGTCAGGATGGTTCAGTTACTCAGCCTCTCGACCCTCAAACCATAAAAACCGGACTTAGTGAAGAAGCCTCAACTGAGTCAGAAAAGCCTCTTAAATTTTTAGGAATTCCCTTAAACTCAGAGGATATGACTGGTCTGTTAACAATAGTATCTTTTAAATAAATTCATCTTGTGTATTTCAATTATTTTCCTGTGTTTGTTTCTTGCTTTAGCATTCTTAGGCACTGTACAGTTTCAAGTATCGAAAACTCATGCATGTCTCATTTCAGGTTTAGACATGTATGGGAAACGCTTGTCAGGAATCAGATCAGATTTCAGTAAGAAGAGCAAAGCTATCGATCCGAAGCACTTACTACAATCCGAACCTCGGCGATCATCTCGTCACCATGAGCAGCCCCATCCTGCTCCGCCTTTGAAGCCCTCTTCTTAGTCTTTTCATGTATCAGAATCAATTTTAATTGAGGAACAAAGAAAGAAGATACGCGAGGAAGAAGAGGAAGAGGCTAGAAGGCGCAGTTGGCTAAGGGAAGACACTTCCGATGAAAGGGAGCGAGGAAGGAAACGAGAAAGGGATGGTCCTTATAAGCATTCACGAGTAGAGAAGCTGCCTATTAAACCTCGACTTCCCTCATCCTCTGGCCCTCCTGGTCCTTCAGCTGAGATCCATTCGATTATCAATAAACCTCGCCATACTCCTGGCTCGATGAACATCTCCTTTACCGAAAAGCTCACGGGTTGGAACTTGAAAGGACTTTACTTTGATCGTAGAGTAAGTATAACCGACGCCGATGATTTTCTTAAAGAGGTGGATGTGGTTATAAGTCAAACACACAACCAGCTCAATACTGCTAAGAGTCAACTTGAGACAAAATGGAATATCGTAAGAGATATCTTTTACCAAAAGTTGTGTGGATGGAAGAAACTTGGTGATGACCTCCAATAGCTCCATAATTCTCATCTTACGAAAATTGCCGAGTTGGAGGATGATAAAGTCAAATGGGAGAAGTTTTTGGATGATCGTGACGCTACTATCGCAGTTCTTAATAAAAGGGTCGCAGATTTGGAGGCATCAGACAACGAGATTAAAAAACTTCGGGAAGAACTCGAGGCTTCCAAACGAAGAGAAAAATATGCCATAGCTGCCAAGTGTGATGTTGATGCTGAATTGGCTGTAGAGAAGGATTTCTGCAAACAATATTGGGAAGATGCCGCTAATCTCCGTAAGGAGGTAAAATCTCTGAAGGCTTCCAACCAGACACTAATGGCCAACGTCGAATCCCTTGAGAAGGACAAGATAACTGCAGAAGAAACTCATAAACAAGCCATGGATGAAGTTGATGATGACATGTTCCGCTTCTATGTCTACAGCGTTATGAGCCGTGGGAGCTTGCATTACCTAGGGGGTAGTTTTACACGTACTTTAGTGCTCGTTTGGGAGCGAGTGCTTGAGATTAATGGTGATGATTGTAGCGAGGATGAACTCATTGACAAACTTTTATACAACAGGTCCAAAGAGGCTTTGGCAGAAGGAAAGGCACAACTAACGGACGAGAGGAGTGGTACTTCTGGTGAGAAAGTTCACACTCAACAGATGTCAACATTCCTCTTGATCCCTCGGCCTTTGAAGCTTCTAGCTCACAGACATTAGCTAACCCGGATGATGCTCCTAAAGGCAAAAATGTCGCCATTGAGGGGGATATCAATACAGAGGATATTGCTAATAAGCATGGTGAAAACGATGAGGCTGATGATGTCAATCCCAACCACTAGAGAATCGAGCATAGGGATCCCTCGGAGAATCTTCTAGATACTGGTAAAATTGAAAACTTTACCGTTCGTGCTTGGAGTCCATTTTCGATTCACCTGGGTCCCTTGCTTATTATGCTCAATGTTTCCATACTTTGAATTTAATTTCACCCCTGTCTTCTCCTGCCGCAGGCAATGCATTGACAGCAGGAGCTATTAAGGCTGACTCACCATTGTCAACTTTTCCTCCTACTTCTATCATTACTCCCCCTCCTCCTAGTAACATACCCTTGCTTGTTGCAGCTCCTGGGTCACAGGATGCAAAGATCGGTGCCTTCTCATATTTGGATGTCATTGACTACAGCCTTAGTGACGATCTTGAAGTTATTAATGCAGATGAGAGTCCCCGGGTTACTACCAAGGAGAAAGAAAAGAAGTCTGCCAAGTCTTCATTGTCTAAGAAGAAGAAGAAGAGGAAGAAGGAGATGGAGTCTACCGCTTTTTCTTCCCAAGTGAATCGAAGTAACGTAGGAGAGACCCCTCCACCTTTGGCTAACAAGCCTGCTTTGAGATCAAGTGATAGGAAGAAATGACCGCGCTTAGTATTAGCTTAATTTAGTTGTTAACTATATACTTTTGCATGTTGTACTCAGGCCGGTTATATATGCGAGCGCCGGTCCCCGCTCATTACTTTTGTACTTGTTGTCTTTATGCACTCTATCATCTGATATTTTGAATTTTGGCTTGTGACTTTATGGTATAATTCTGCTTTGTTGTGAGGAAATTGTGTCCTGCTTTTCATGCTTTAAATTTCGCTTTCAGTCTTGCTACTTCTCTATTCTGCATTTCATGCTTGCTTTACATTTGCAATAATGATTCTGCATCACAAATTGTTTGTTATTATAGGCTGAGTTAACCCAACCAACAAGATTAGATTTTCCCGATCTTGATTGAGATGATGTCCAAAATCCTTTCGCATAAGTAACCATTTTACTAGGATCTTTGATTTCACCTTAGTCATTTCAGGAAATATAGTTTTGTTGGTTGGAATGGTCTAATGCCGAGTTTTCATAGAATTATGAAAAGATTGTGGTATGTTTTTAAGCGAGCATTATTAGGTTTCATTAATGCAATAGTAATGCCCCTATAACACAACTGGTTTCAATACTTCAGAAATTTAGGCATGGTATTTACAGTTAGATAAAGGAATGTGTTATTCCTGGTAACTGAGTGAGTCAGTTACTTGTGGTTTTTTATCAGATAATTTTGAGGGAAATTTTTGGTTCTGCTACTAAATAAATTTAGAAGATTCAGATTATTACCGGATGCCCTTGAAAGGACCTTTGATATGTTGTTCGTTGGATCTGAATAATTCAGACGCTTTTTGAACTTGTCGGATGCCTTCGAAGAGATCTTTGGGTCCGTCAGTAACTGGGTTTGTAGGACCCAGAATCAATTGCTGGATTTGGAAGATCCAAAATTTGAGTGGATGCCACCAAAGAGGTCTTTGAAAAACCTATGTTTATATTGCTATCCATCCATGTATAAATGGCATCGGCGATGAACAGGGTGCCCCTCGGGGAAGTCTTGGGTTCAAAGCCCGGTGTTTTATTGCTATCCGGCCATGTTTAAATGGCATCGGCGATGAACCGGGTGCCCCTTTGGGAGGTCTTGGGTTTAAAGCCTGGTGTTTGTATCGCTATCCGGCCATATCTTAATGGTGTTGGCAATGAACCGGGTGCCCATCGGGGAGGTCTTGGGTTCAAAGCCCAGTGTTTGTATCGCTATCCGTACATATCTTATCTGGCGTCGATGATGAACCGGGTGCCCCTGGGGGAGGTCTTGGGTTTATCATCGTATTATTTCAAGTGACTGACGATAGTTTACCTGTCAGATTCTGGTTGTGACTTGTCAAAACTGGGACTTCAAAATCTATTATTAAGACCGTGCCCCTAGGGTGAAATTCAAAATTTGATCCGTAGTTTGGGCTTGGAGTTCTTGATGCCCCTTATTTATGGTTTTGCACTTCACACCCACTATAGCATAAGTGTATAGATGTTTGAGTATTAAGCAACATGTGCTTGAATTTCTCCTCGTCGGGGATGTGCTATAGCATTCCGCAAGCCCTATTTGGTTCTCAATGCATTTTCATTTGCTTAAAAAGCTTGTAATTAAAATCGATGTTAGTAACTTGAAATTAAAAACCTGCAAATGAACAATTTTTTGACAGGTAAAGTAATTTCTTTCACTAATTTGTACAAACTTTGCGATGATAGTCACAATGCATGATTTATTTACAATTCATGATATCTGTATGATGGGAAATATGCGAAAGAAACTTCAAACAAAGTAATGGCGAAGATGAATGTTATTCCATGCTCGAGGAAGTGCGATTCCGTCTGTTGTTTTTAACTCAAAAGTGCCATCTGCAACTTTCTGGCTAATCACATATGGTCCCTCCCAATTGGGTTCGAATACCCCGATTCCTATCATAATTCTCTTCAAGACGAGGTCCCCGACTTGAAAAGTTCTTTGTTTGACTTTTTCATTGAAACATCTGGCTACTTTCCATTGGTGGGCTACTATCCCGAGCTCTGCTCCTTTTCGCTTTTCCTCGAGTAAATCAAGTGCCTCTAATTGCAGTTCTTCATTCTCCTTCTGGTTAAAGTAGATTCTGCGGTGAGTTGGTACTTCCAGTTCCACTGGTATCATAGCTTATGACCCAAACGCTAGTGAGAACGGGGTGTGCCCTGTGGCAGTTTTACGTGTTGTTCGGTACGCCCATAATGCAAAAGGTATTTCATCGACCCAGTTGCCTTTGGCTTTTTCGAGATGCTTCTTGATGGTTGACTTTAGTATTTTGTTGATGTCTTCCACTTGTCCGTTTTCTTGTGGATGAGCCACAGTTGCAAAACTGTTTTTGATCTTATATTTAACGCAGAAGTCTAGGAATTCGTTGCTTTCAAAATGGGTTCCATTATCGGTGATGATTTTTTGTGGCACTCCAAACCTGCAAATGATGTTTTTCAAAATAAAATTGATCACTTTCTTTGACGTGGTAGTAGCCAAAGTTTCTGCTTCAGCCCATTTGATGAAATAGTCGACAGCTACTATAGCACATCTCATATTTGTTTTTGCGGTGGGTAGTATCCCAATCAAATCTATGCCCCAAACTACAAATAGCCATGGCCTGACCATTTAAGCTAGTTCTATAGGAGGTGCTCTTGGAATCTTAGCGAATCTCTGGCATCTGTCACACTTCTTCACATAGGTTATGGCATCTAGATTTACATCAGGCTAGAAATAGCCATATCGCAGAACTTTCTTAGCAAATGTTTGACCACTGGTGTGTCCTCCGCATTCACCCTCATGCAATTCTGCTAAAATTGCTTTAGATTCCTTTTTGGTCACACATCGCAGCAATGGCATAGAGTATCCTCGCTGGTACAGCCTTCCGTCTTGGATGAGGTACAAAGGGGGCCTTGCGCAATATCTTCCTTTTGTTTTTCTGCTCTTCAGGTAGTGCCCCATTGAGGATATATTCTTTGATTGGAGTAATCCATGATGTAGGTTCTTCAACGGTTTCCAATATCCAGCCAACACTCGCTTCCTCAATGGTTGGGGTAGAAAGGATTTCGATGGGGATTAAACCCAGCAACTGTGCCTCTGATGAACTAGCATACTTAGTAAGAGAATCTGCTTTCGAATTTTGTTCTCTTGGGATGTGAGATATAACATGGTAGTCAAGGTCATTTAGAAGTTCCATAGCTTTGATTAGATAAGAAGGGAGGTTTCCTGATTTGATTTGGAATTCCTTGCGTACCTGACTTACCACCAATTGGGAGTCGCTGAGAATTTGTAAAGTTTTTAAGTTTAGCTCTTTGGCCAGTTTTAATCTTGTTATTAATGCTTCATACTCGGCCTCATTATTGGTTGATGGAAATTCCAATCTCAACGCATAGTATAAAGAGTAACCTTCTGGGGTTTCTAAGACGATTTCAGCCCCTGAACAGTGGTCATTTCTGGATCCATCAAAGTATAGTTTCCAGGCAATCTCTGTTTCCGCTGGTTCCTTAGCCTCTTCTCCCCTATTTGTAAACTCAGCAATAAAATCCGCTGGGCATGGACCTTGATGGCTCTTCGAGGATGGTAAGTGATGTCATATTGACTTAGCTCAATGTTCCATTTCAGTAGCCTTCCTAAAGTTTCTGGGAGAAAGATGATTTGCCTTAATGGTTGATCGGTGAGGACCTTGATAGGATGAGATTGGAAATACGGTCTCAGCTTTTTTGAGGCAACAAGGAGGCAATATGCGAGCTTCTCTAGTTTAGGGTAATTTAGCTCAGCCCTGGCGGGCCTCTTACTAATATAATATACCGGCAATTGCACTCCTACTTCTTCTCGGATTAGTGCTGCACTCAAGGCATGTGATGAAACTGCTAGATATGAAAATAGATCCTCCCCATCCTTAGGTTTCGATATAATTGGTGTTGATTCCATATGTCTTATCAATTCCTCGAAGGCCTCCTAGCACTCTGAGGTCCACTGGAAGTCCTTCTTTCCTTTTTTCAAAGCATCGAAAATCGGAATACATCGATCCGTTGCTTTGGAAACGAACCAGTTGAGTGCTGCTACCTTTTCATTTAAGCTCTGGAGTTCCTTTTTGTCCTTGGGGCCCGCATTTCCCGTAAAGCCGCAATTTGAGAAGGATTCTCTTCGATGCCCCTAGCATTGACGATAAACCCGAGAAACTTCCCCGAAGAGACTCTAAATGAACATTTTAATGTGTTTAGTTTCATACCGTACTTCCTGAGTATGTGAAACATTTCTGCCAGATCCTCGAGATGAACTTCGACCTTCTTCGATTTGACTAGCATATCGTCTACATATACTTCCATTGTGTTCCCTATTGGAGATGTAAACATGGAGTTTACAAGACGTTGGTAAGTCGTTCCTGCGTTTTTCAGTCCAAATGTCATGACTTTATAGCAGTATAGTCCTCTATCCATTATGAAACTCGTGTTCTCTTCGTCTGGCTTGTGCATCATAATTTGATTATATCCAGAATATGCATCCATGAAAGATAGTAACCCGTGCCCTTCTGTTGCATCTATGAGTTGTTCATTTCGGGGCAAAGGAAAGCTGTCTTTTGGGTACACTGTATTAAGATCTGAGTAATCTATACACACTCTGCACTTCCCATTGGACTTTTTGACAAGAACTAGGTTGGAAACCCAATCTAGAACGTAGATTCTCGTATAAAATTATTTTTAAGAAGCCTATCTACTTCTTCTTTTAGAGCCTCAGATCTTTCAAATCCCTGCATTCGTCTTTTTTGTTTTACAGGAGTTAACTTTTGATTTATATTCAACTTGTGAATAATTACATTCGGTAGGATCCCACACATATCTGAGTGTTCCCAAGCAAATACATCTAAGTTTGCTTTCAAGAACAAGATTAATTCCCTCTGCAGCTTCATACTTAGTTGAGATCCTATCTTCATGATCTGGTTAGGGTCCTTGTCGGATACTAGAACAGGGATAGTATCTTCGGCTGGCACTGCTCTATTTTCCCTCATACTGTTTTTCCTTAGATTAATAACTTTCCGGGCACCACTGTGCTCACCAGTATTGGGTTTTTGCTTTAGTTGCTATAAGAGGGGTTTCTGGATGCTGAGCGATGGGTCTACATCCTTCTTCAATTCCTTCTTCCTTGCTTCTGCCAATTCAACCAAATAACACACTCTTGCTGCTTGTTGATTTCCTATAACTGTGCCAACACCATTCTCCGTTGGAAATTTCATAGTGAGGCGCCACAGAGCCATAGTTATTCTGAATACTGCGAGAGTTGGTCTTCCTAGGAAGGCGTTGCAAGCAGAGGGTTCATCGATTATAACAAAGTGTTATACCCGTGTGGCTTTCTGCTCTCCTTCCCCAAGCTCCACCAGTAGACTGATGACACCAATTGGTTGAACAGCTTGACCAGTGAATCTATGGACCTTGTTCTGACAGGCTTTTACATCGCCCATGGAAACCTTCATCCTATGGAATGCGCTAAAGAAGAGGATATTAACTGAGGCTCCGTTATCGATTAACACCCTTCTTACTATGGTCGGGCCCAGACCAACGGTTATCACCATTGGATCCTCTGTAGGTGTTATGATCCCAGTCGGATCTTCATCTTTAAATGTGATGTCGTCTCGCAGGATTCTTGGTACTTTTGCCGATAAAACTTCGTCTATGGTCATGAGTTCACCTTTTTTTTTTGAAAAGTTCTTCACCTCATGAGTGTACTTTACCATATCCCACCAGCTTTTCCAAACCGGGTAGGGGCCTCCTGAAATGGTGCTTATGATCATCCTTGGTATAGCAGCAATTGAAGTGTTCTCATTCTGTTTAGGCTGTCCTACAGAGGCTCCTTGGTCTTGAGTTTCCTGAGCATTCTGGGAGTTCTTTGTGTACTGTTGAAGCCTGTTTTTCCTTATCAGTTCCTCAATTAAGCTTTTCTAATGTCTACATTCGTTCGTGCTATGCCCCAGCTAGATGTGAAATTGGCAGAACCTGCCAGACTTTGTTGCGTTATCAGTGACTCTTAACTTCCCAGGCTCTGGGTACTCTGTAGTGTCTTTGGTCGCTATATAAATGTTCTTTATGGTGTCGTTAAGAGGAGTCATTTCAGAATTCTTGAAGAAACAAAGCTTTTTGTTGTTTCGACCATCTTTCCCTTCATTCCCCCTTTTCTGATTTCCTCCAGCGTTTTTCAGTCCTCCTTGAACGTTTACGTCTCTCTTTTTTGATGGCTCCTTATTTTCTGTAGCTTCCATTGTATAGGCCGGAGCCTCATCCGCGCCTATATACTCCTCTACCTTGTCAAATAGCACTTCGAGAGTGGCAGGCTTCTTCTTCTTGATCCACCGCCCGAGTTTGGTCTTTTTACTTATGCCTCCCTTTATAGCCATCAGAGACAAACGTGGCTCATAGTTTCCATCTTCGGTCGCGTCTGTGTTAAAATGAGAAAGGAAGGCTTTAATGGACTTCCCCGGCCCTTGTTCCAGTTCATTCAGTTCCATCGCATCACACAACTTGGTTGCTTGAAGCCTGAATTGCTATCTGAACATCTTGGCCAAGGTAGCGAAGTCATCCACGGATTTCGGCAGGAGTTTTGTGAACCAGAGTGAAGCTACTCCTTCCAAGTAGGTTGGGAAGTATAAACATTTGAGCTCATCAGTAGCACATGCCCCATCCATGTGCTGATCATATTTGAATAGGAACACGATGGGATCGCCAGTTCAATTATAGGCTTGTATAACTAGGGGTTTGAATTTATTTGGATATGGTGCCATTTTTATTCTTTCTGTAAGTGGGGTGTTTTTAGGAGAAAATCCCCATTCCTTTTCATCATCCACCTTTTTCTGGCTCTCATTCATGATCTTCCGTACCGTTCCGAATAATCGCTCCTCCTCATTGAGTTGGTCCACGGGGCGGACGCCTTCCTCTTTACCAGATGTTTGCCTACACAAACGATTGCGGTTCAGATTCCGGGGCCCTGTACCTCCCGCATGCGGAAGTGCCCTTTTGGTGGAACCAAACGCTTGTCGAGGAGTTGCTTTTCCAGAGTAGTTATGAATAGGTGGCCTCATTCCCTTATGACTAGGATTTGCAACCTCCTGGACAGAATTTCCTTTATTTGGACTTGAGGAAGAAGATCAAATATCTTTCTTTCCAGTGGTTTTAGCAGTTTTGAGACGGATTGCACTCATGGTGACTTTGGCCATTGCGGCTTGCTTGGCGAACATGGTTTCAAGCTTCTTCATCATGGCCTCGTTCGCAACATCAATTTGACTTGTCAGACCTGCTGTCACTTCATCCAACTCCCTCCTTGTTACGGCAACTCCAGCTTTAGAACTTTCACCGACTTAAAACTGATTAGTAGGCGGGGTATCTTCTGCGTTAGTGGCATTATCGACATCTTCGATGCTTTTACTTGCAACTTTTTTGATGGTCTACCTGGCTTACCCATGACATGAGAGGTAAGTATCTCAATTCAGATAAATTAGATGATTAAAGTGTATTTAGAAATCCAATGCAAGGCCTTCTACCTTGTGAGAGAGCGAGAAATTGATTGGCAATTCGGGCCCCACGGTGGGCGCCAATGTTTTTCTCAAAATTGGGCTAAACACAAAGAATGCAAGGAAAAAAGTCTCATAAAAAACGAAAAGTGGAGCCACACAATTATTAGAATGCAAGTAGAAGACACAAGCCTTTATAGTAGCTCAATCCAATAAGGATCTGCATCCACTTTCATAAGAAATTCCATTGTAACTTCTCTCTTACAATACTTTTATCACTCTTTTACTCACAAATTACACCCAAATCTATTAGTGATGATGAAGAAGCGTGTAGATCCGCGGAGATTTGATGAAGATGGTGTAGGATTGGTAGACTTCCTCTTTGAACATAAGCTCATCTAATCAATCCTTAATTCGTAAGTCACTTGGATTCATTTGATAGAGATCATGATCCATGGATTAATCTTCAATCTATGATGTTTGATAGATGTTGGTATTGTTGTGGAATATTTTTTACAGCACTTCGTGGCCACAAGATTCGATCCCCCCAAATGAAGAAGTTTGGGGGGTATTTATAGAAAATTTCTAGACCAGATGGCATTTCTGTAATTATGCAGAAAAACGCCATGACTCATGTCACCGTCGACATGACTTGGATCCTTTCTACAACTCATGTCGCCAACGACATGACTCATGTCGCATGGCAGGTTAACTCCCAACGCCTTGAGCTTGTGACGCGACATGACTCTTCTTTGCATGATTCATATCTTTTTGACGATAGCTGTTGACAACCTAGTTCAAGCTGGATGCGACATGAGTATGTCACGACATGGTTCGCTGCGATATGAATCATCTCGTTCGGGTGATTCTATATTTACTGGAAGTGAAATGAGTAGGGCGCGGCATGGCTTATCTTCAGACTTTAAATAATGATCGACCCTTTATGTCGTAGAACGACATGGTGGCAGGGCGGTATGACTCATGTCATACGTCCCTATGTTTCTTAGCGCCTTGAGCTTATGACGCGGCATGACCCTGCTACAGGCGTCTTGTCGCACTCGTTTTGTCCCGTGAGCTTCAGTACGGCATGATGGGGCTCGAATCATCTTGGTTACGATATAAGTTACTCCCATCTCCACATCATATTCATTCCACGACTTATACACCATGTCGCTGAGCGACATGGATAGCAGTAGTATAACATCATGTCGTTGATCGACATGATTCAAAGGAGTAACGACTGCGGCATGGTTCATATTGAGATCTTTAAGTGTCAGCTTGCCCCTCATGTCGCTTAATGATATGGGGGGGGGTGGATGGCATGGCGTGTTTCATGAAGCCGACCTGGATTTTCCGACATGACTTTTAATCGACATGAATGATGGTTAAAACAACAACTTGCGGCATGACTGCTAGGTCAACCCAGTCTTCACGGAGTGTCATAGTGAGGCACGACACGGCTTAATGTTATTCACTTCCTGACGATATGACCTTGAAGCGCCTTGATATCTACGCTATGAATCTAAGTTCAACTTGATTTTCTTTCATGTAACTCCAACGACTTGATTTATATCAGCATGATTTTTATATCATCCTTGACTCATATTTTATGGGTTAACATATGTCTTTTATTTTAGATCCATGAATGCAGATTTGTTTTAATATAAAAATTACAACTTTTATCTAGATCCATGAATACTGATTTATTTTATAATAAAGACTTAATTTTTATTCAAGATTCACTAGTACCGATTTGTTTATATTAAAAAATTATCATTTTTATTCAATACATGAACGTCAAGGTTTGATTTTTTTCTGTCATTTGTTTACACTAAAAGAATTGTAATAAAGGATTAGATTTTTATTGTAGACTTGTTACAATAAAAAGCATAGTTGTTTAAGATTACATTTTTATTGATCAATTATTTCAATAAAAAGATTAAGCATTCAAGATTACATTTTTTATTGATTAATTGTTTCAATAAAAAGATTAAGCATTCAAGATAACATTTTTTATTGATTAATTATTTCAATAAAAAGATTAAGCATTCAAGATTACATTTTTATTGACCATTTGTTTCAATAGAAAGATTAAGCATTCAAGATTACATTTTAATTGATCATTTGTTTCAATAGAAAGATTAAGCATTCAATATTACATTTTTATTGATCATTTGTTTCAATAAAAAGATTAAACATTAAAGATTATATTTTTATTGATAAACTATTTCAATAAAAAGAATAGGATTAAATGACATACATTTTTATGTAATATTGTTCCGTTAAAAAGAATAAAATTTAAAGATTACATTTTTATATAATACTTGTTCCATTAAAAATAATAGAATTTAAGGATTACATTTTTATGTAATATTGTTTTCAATAGAAAGTGTTGAAATAAAAGATTAGATTTTCATTCTCATTTGTTTACAATAAAAAGAATAGATTTGAAATAACATTTTTATTGTCAAGTTAGTTACAATAATAAAAAAGAATTGATATAAAAGAAACATTTTTATTTTCACTTTAGTTGTAATGAAAAAATAGATTTTAAAGTTGCAGTTTTATTTACATTTTATATGCAATGAAAATAGGAGAGTTGAAAGTAACATTTTTGTTGTCATTTTATATGAAATAAAAATAGTCATTTTGTCAAAACATGTGTAGTGAAATAAAAACAACATTTTATCAAAACATTCACTTTTGTCAATTTATACTAGTTGAAAGAAAACCTTCACTTTTGTCAATTTATACTAGTTGAAATAAAACCTTCACTTTTGCCAATTTATACTAGTTGAAAGAAAACATCCACTTTTGTCAATTTATATTAGTTGAAGGAAAAACTTCACTTTTGTGAATTTATACTAGTTGAAAGAAACATTCACTTTTGTCAGTTTATGCTAGTTGAAAGAAAATATTCACTTTTGTCAATTTATACTAGTTGAAACAAAACATCCACTTTTGTCAATTTATACTAGTGTAAACAAAACATGCACTCTTGTCAATTTATATTAGTTGAAACAAAGTATGCACTTTTGTCTAATTATATTAGATGAATCAAAACACACAGTTTATCAAAATATTCATCTTTTTCATAATAAATCAGTTGAATCAAACCATATATTTTTGTCAAAATATACACTTTTGTCAAAGTAGGTTAGTGGGATCAAATTACACATTTTTGTCAAAAAGAACATTTTTGGCCAAATAGATTAGTTGAAGCAATATATTCATTCTTGTGAAAATAAACTAGTTGAAAACAAAATTACATGTTGTCAAATATGATTGTTGAAGACAAAAATTACATTTTTGTTAATTAGGTTTGAAATAAAACAAAAATTACATTTTCGTTAAATAAAAGAGTTAAACACAAATGGCATTTTTGTTAACTAGAATTGTGTTACAACAAAAATATCCATCTTGTTAAATTAGCATGGTTAACATTATGAATTACCACTTTTTATTTATTTTGATTAAAACTAGGATTGTTAACAAATGAAATTACCTCTTTTAAATCATTTGTTGAAATAGAATGGTCAACAAAATGAATATATCTCTTTTTATACATTTTGTTGAAATATAATTTATATACAAATATAATAATCATTTTCGTTTGCACAACATATAATAAAATTTATACGCAAACATAAGAATCATCTTTATTTACAAAAACATACATTAGAAATTGTATGTCAAATAAAGAATCGTTTAAATTATCACAACTTGGAATTTGTATGTAAACTAAAGTGAAATTTTTATATGTTAATGTATACGTTAGAATGTTTATGAAATTTAATATAGGCATTTACATGTGTCAGGTTATATATTGAAAATATAAACAAATAAAATTATCTCTTTTATTTGTTAAAATTAAAAATAGAAATTTGCATACAAATAAAGGAAATGAAAATTATCTTTATTTGTCATCAGTAACAATGCCATGTAAATAAATTACCGTTTATTAGATATTAGAAATGTATAAGGAAATTATACGAGTAAAATATATTTTTATTCGGCAGTAGGAATATAATATCATGTTTTGTTCATCATCATCAATATGTTAGTAGAATTAGAAATGGGTTAAATTCATTAACCAATTATTTATTTATATGGACTGTTGTTGGCTGTATACCCCACATGGGTATTGGGATGATAATTGATATACACTAGTCCCAATATTTATTTGTATGTCAATCGATAGATTGACAGGCTGCGATGAGCGTTATTATTTCTTTTTAATGCTCACACAGTTGTGAAGTTCACTCTGGATGTTAAATGGATGGTTTGATGATTATTTATCATTTGTTGTCATTTACATATGATGTATGAAATCCATATAACCGAAGTTATATGGTAAATGATTGAGTCGCTTTCTGATTCAGAATATCTTTTATATAAAGAACATTTTAAACAAAGAATTTCTTTTAAAAAAAGAACATTTTTAAAGATATTGTAATATAAAGAATATTTTACATAAGGAACCTTTTTATATAATGTATATTTTTAAATAACGAATATTGTAAAATATTATTCAATGAAGAAAAAAAATGATGATTTCTATGTCTGTTTTGGATGAGCACGAAAGATTAAATTTTTTTTATTGAAATGAACTAGCTATTTTCGTGGATGGTGTCTTAAATAACATAGTTCTTAAACCTCTTATGAAAGAATAAATCTTTTAACTAAGATTATTAGCGTTTCCAATTATATTTGGTATTGAAATAAATTAATATGTGATTTTGGGTTTATCGTGAACTGCATTTTAAATGACATTGGTTCTTTAACCTAGTTATTGATAAGATTAATTTCTTAAAAGTTGAATAATCATAACGTTATGATTTTTGATATTAAAACCGAATTGGAGTTTTAATGAATCTATAAAAGAAGATTAAAGATTATATTTAAAAGAATTTATCTTTGATAAAATTAATGGGAACCTTTCCCTAATAATATAAATATCTTATTAAAAGAATATTCTTGTTACGGCCCGAAATTCCCCTTATAGGAAATCGCGGATTGTAATGAGGACAAGACGAATTAGAACGCAAACAGAAGAACATTTCATTGCTTATTACAACAATTCATCAGAATACAAGATTATACAGACTATGAATAAATATTATACATCATAAATTATCAGAGATTTAAATACATTACTGCAGCGGAAAAAATAATACAAAACACAACTGAAAGAGATATACGGATACAGAGCTTTCCGAATATCATTCCAGCTGTAAACCAGGTTCCTATGAGTATAAATCTGCAAAACCAAAACTACTAGCTACCCGTGTCAAAATAAGGGCACCCAGAGTTTAGGCTAAAAAAATAAACTCCAGGTCAATCATGTGACTGGTGTGAGAACGAAAACAATTATTAATCTTTATTTTAATATGAAGTAAATCAAGGGACCACGCCTTATAACATGGAACAGGTTTCCCCCCAAGAATACCAGTGCATAAAACAATAACGCAATGTTAAATAAAGAACAATGAAGCTATTATAAGACCCAGGTCCTGTCACATAATGCAACGCAAGCCGGAGGATATGGTTTTTACCTTATAAAAACCAAGAATGCTTAGTACGTGAAATTTCATGTTTTATTATTACTATATGCGTATAGTGTCAAAATAATTTCAATCATAAGTATCAATCATAGATGGCATAAGTGCCCCATACCACTTTGTCGCCATACTAGGCTCTACAATCAAAACCACAAAGTCACGTATTGGAAGTTGAATTTCCATCTGGGAACAATGGCAAGGGATCGTATTCTATCGAATTTGAGACTGTCTAGCCCGAGCCTCAGGATCAGAGCTCGAGTGACCCTTGGATCATCAAGGGCGGTCCAACGATGTGGATTAAAATGCCTGAACACTGCGTTTCCCCGCCCTTTGGGGGGTAAATGAGCCAAATGACTCCATCGGCTCCATACAGTCACCGATATATTCGAGGCGCCTCGCAACAACAACGACCACACAGGTGAAAATAATATAAATGTCAGGGATGGTAGGTCACTGACACCACCCTAGCTGGAAAGGAATGCATGCCCACCCTGATGTCCTCTCCTGTTTCTAGTTCACAACCGGGGTGTGAGGTTCGCGAATCAACGCTACACAAAGCTATGCCACACAGAAGGTGCTTTGATCATCACCCACAAGACTTTGCTTTTCAACAATTTCCTTGATCATTTGCCACTTAGGCATGCCACACAGGCAATTTACTCCATATGATTGATATCCATCAATATATAGCCTCTGAGCTCGTGTGTCTCAGAGAATGGCGTTAAGCAAGAGAATAAATTCTCCGCCGCCAAACAAATATATATTTAATAGAAATCAATCACACATACCAAAATCCAATGTCAGACACACAATCCATTTACAAGTTCGTTCTGGGTCTGAATGAAACCGGAGGCACCTTGTACCTCGCATATCCATCGATCTCCAACTACGTTTGGACGATCACCAACTGATTCCCTCCTCTTGGGTGTACAACCCAATCAAGATCATCAGTAATTATCCAAAAGATGTGAAGACCTCCGGTCTTCGACCGCCATCTTCATTCTCAACACATCGTCGAATCAGTTATTCAGAATGGGATAAACCCAGTCTTTCTGAATAGCTCGCGTATATAATAAACAAGTGTTACACAAACACAACATACGCCTCATTCCAATTCATAATATTCTTTTATTCAAATATTCTTATACTTTGGGAAAGGTTCCCTTTAATTTTATCAAAGATAAATTCTTTAAATTTATTCTTTAATCTTCTTTTGAATATAAATTCAAACCAAATTATGGTTTATCCAAACTAGTCGGGACAAACGAACCTTACCAAAGTAATCATTTGTTTTAAATTTCTCAATCCCAACCTATTCATCCCATGATGTAAAACTAGTAATACTTCATATCTAACACCAGGTGTTATCGGTAAATTCAATTACCATTTCACGTTCAAATCTAACTAAAGATTTAACTATCGCCTGAAGCAAAACAGGTGATACTCGTTTCTCGATCATTTCAATCTAATTAAAGATTCATTAAACTCCACTTGGTTTTAATCTTCCCAAAAATCAATATTAATGATTGTTTAACTTGGGAAATCACATCCTGTCTTTAACTGGGTTAAAGAACCAATATCATTTAAAACACAGTTCACTATAAACCCAAACCCCATTTGATATTAAATACAAGACTCTGAATAGAAAATATATCGACTTATATTCAATATCAAATCCTACGACCAACAAATATCGTACTGGAAATAACGACATAAATTTATCTTTCAAATTTCCATAACAATATCTATATAATCACGAAATCCGACATCGAAATATTCCAAAGACAATTTCGATTCAAATACATTCCAATTCAATTATTGGAAATTCTGGTTATTTTCAAAACCATTTCAAATCCAATTTATTTATTTAAAAATAATTGGATTATAATCCTAGTTCAAAACTAGTTCATTTCTATATAAATATATTTTTATCTTGTCAAATACGGATTTTTCATCCCAATTCTTTCCAAATCATTTCTTATGATCCTACACAAATTATTACTATTTTAATAACTTTATCAAGGCCCGCACAGTCGATTTCAATCAATGGTCATCGAACTGCACTTACAACGACCTTTTCCAAATTTTATTTGGACATAATTCCAAATCCAACCGTCAGATTTCAAATCTCTAATATTCATTAGAAATCTCTTTTCGATACGACCCAAATGGTTTCGGTTTTAGGAGAATCCGACGGTCGGATCTCCCGTAACATCAATTCAAAGTCAATGGTCGAAATTCGCGAACGGTCGCGGCACAACGCGTTCTATTCAGGCCATTATATGTTTATAATATATATATATATATATATTATATTTCATCGATTTCCATTTAAAACGTATTTTATAAATCGTTTTAAATTCATTTTCAAAACGATTTCAACTTCATATTCAATTTCAAATCAAAATTGATTATTCCATATCATCGATATATAAATGATAGTATTTTCAAAACGTTATATTTTGAAATCAATTTGTTTTCTATAATCATTATAAAAATGAATATAATCGATATAAATATCGTTCGCGTCAAAATGGCGCATATCTAACCAGTATGGCTTTATATATTTCAATAACTTCATTATTCGATTCAACAAATGAATATTTTCTTCAACACATGAATATATATATTTTTATTCAACACATGAATATATATATATTTTATTCAACACATAGATTTATATTTTATTCAACACATGAATATTTATTCTATTCAACACATGAACTTTTATTCTATTCAACAAATGAATTTATATTCTATTCAACACATGAATTTTTATTCTATTCAAAACATGAATTTTTATTCTATTCAACACATCAATTTTTATTCTATTCAACACTTGAATTTTTATTCTATTCAACATAAGAATTTTTATTCTATTCAACACATGAATTTTTATTCTATTCAATACATGAATTTTTATTTTATTCAACACATGAATTTTTATTTTATTCAACACATGAATTTTTATTCTATACAACTCGTGAATTTTTATTCTATTCAACAAATGAATTTTTATTCTATTCAACACAAGAATTTTTCTTTTACAATATTCCTTATTTTCCAAATGGGACTAAAGCCCAATCAATTATCATATAGCGTTAATTATATGAATTCCCTACAACACATGTATATAATAGCAACGATAAATCATCAACCATCATCCAAAGTGCACCACACAACTACATAAGCATTAAATATAAAAAATTAATGCTTACACAGTCTGTCAACCCATCGATTGACATACAACTAAACAATCGGGATTAGTGTACGTCAAATATCATCCCAATACCCGTATGAGGTTTCAAATCAACAAAAACGGATTTTTATTTGTGCAGTTGGGCGATGTGTAAAATTTATCATCCCAATCAATATCAGTCAAATGGGTGTATATAAACAAATCATCTGATTCATTTATAAATATTTATTTTATATACACGTTAAAAATTACATTTTCAACTATAAAATTTTTTCCACTATAAAATATTTTATTCCATTCCACATCACACAATAAGATTTCACAACACATCAATCAAACAAACAAGCCATCAATGGTCTGTGAACGATGGGTGTCGGGTGCTGCTAAGCACCGTCTGCATCCTAGTATATATTTCAAGTAGAAATTAAAATAAAAGTGAGGAGTTCTCACCAAGAGTTGAACCCAACTCCGCGACTCTTCGTATGTAGGAAATCTTTGTCATGCTCGCCTTTT
This sequence comes from Allium sativum, assembly GCA_030737875.1. Taxonomy (NCBI): domain Eukaryota; kingdom Viridiplantae; phylum Streptophyta; class Magnoliopsida; order Asparagales; family Amaryllidaceae; genus Allium; species Allium sativum. Next base: position 526,557,660 of record CM060913.1, on the reverse strand, counting down.
GTCACTTTTGTTGTCCGTATTCACTACATATATAAAAATCACATAATTTTATTTCACTTTCAAGATTATAAAAATAGCATCTTTAACATGATGTTTTCATTATAAAGATTATAGTTTTATATCACCACTAATATAAAATTCACATTTTTATATTCTCTAGTATATAAAAATCATATTTTCTTCTTCACTTCATATATTTATAAATCTAAGCTTTACTTAAATAAAAATCTAATCTTTTTCCTAAACAAAGATCTAATCTTTTCACTTATAAAAATTTAATCTTTTCTATTTCAAAAAATCACGTCTTTAGATCATTAAAAATAGCGTCTTTACTTCATTAAAAATCATGACTTTACTTCATTAAAAATCAAAACTCTGTTCTCTCTTTTCATATAAAAACCTAAACTTTCTTCGTATAAAAATCTATATTTTCTTCGTACAAAAATCTATACTTTCTTCGTATAAAAATCTATACTTTAACACAATATCACTTATATTAAATACTGAAATTAGAATCACCATACTAAAACTCACTTTCTTTTGGTAAAAATTGAATCTTTTTGTTGGAGGGGCCACAGCGGTGCTGACAAGGCGCAGGAGTCTCGCTAGGGTGCTGGAGTTGACGATGGTGCTGATGGAAGGTGGCAGCGGCTGTGGAGAGGCGGATTCGGTTAGGGTTAAGCGGGTTTTAGGGTTTAAAACGAAGAGATAGAAAGGTGGAGAGCTGTGGTGGTGCAGGGGGGTACAAAGGTGGTCAACACGGTGGTGGGTCGTGGGGCGCGGCCTCGCGAGGCTGGTGGTGGCGCTCGGCGCTGTCTTGGGCTTCAAGCGGCGGGTTTGGGGTCTTCGTTGTAGGAGGGCGACGGGAGAAGGTCGATCGGAAGGGGAAGGGTGCGGGGCAAGTCGCGGTGGTGGTGGGGGGACAGGCGATGGCGATGATGATCTTCCAGCTCGTTTTTTTTCTTTTTATTTAATTTGGAAAACCGACGGGGGAGGGTGGTGTAATACCCGGTATTTTAATAACATGTTAAAACCATAAATCAAGGTAGAATTAATGTTTAAAATAAGAATCAAGGGAAACTGGTTGCGCGTCTCGAAATCCTTCTTAGAAACGAGTCCGAGTTTTCGAAAAATGGATTCTGTATGAGGGAGATATGAGCCTCTGAAGTTTCAAGGATTTCCAGAACCGAAAAACAGCTCGAATTCAAATTCGAAATTCGAATTCAAACCCCAGCGCAGACTGGGCAGGAATTTTCCCGCCCAGGACCAGATCGACCTGGGGGTTGACACAATGGTCGACCTCCCAGGGGCCAGGTCGACCCTATGGTCGACTTGAGGGTCGACCTAGTGCTGAAACCCAGTTTTGAGACTGGATTCGTTCTGATGTTTTTGGTCTCGTTTTCAGTCTAGATTCGTTCGTCTAATCCTATATAAACCCGCCTAATCCCCATCCCTTCTCACACCATTCTTCTCTAATCTTATGCTGCACAAATTCTTGATGGAGATGGCTTCTTCTTCTTCTTTAAAATTAAATTAAAAATAAAGTTAATCGAATCAAGGGAATTATTCTACCTTCTTCTTCAAGCAACATAAGATTCGCAAACTGGGGATTTTCTTCTACAATCAAATCAAGATTCAACGATTCAACAATTCGATGACTAGTTTCTAGGTTCAACTTCTGCATCTCAATTTCTTAGTCCACGATCTGTAAGTTTTAGTTACTTTGAGATTTGAACTTGTTAATTGTAATTTGGACATGAGATAAAGTGAAATTGGACTTAAGTATGATAATCGATTCACATCTATTCTAGTTTCCATCTTGGATCTTGACATTTGGGAATATTGCTATGAAATTAGTTTGGACCTATTCATGTTGTAAATCAAACTCCTTCATGTCCATAGTATTATCATGCCTGTGATGTTGAATCAATATACTTTTCACAAGTTTGGATTATCACCTTTATCATGACTATCACCTTATTATGCTAGATCTGTAATCCTAATGTTTTGGGACTATTATTCTATATGCTAGTGATGTTATAACCAATTATCTCAAGCTATATCATGCTAGATTTATCATCTTGTGCTCGTTCTTTTGCCTATCATAGTTTTGATGTTATTACCTTTTATTTTGAATTTGGATTTACTTGTAATCTTGATCGATTCATGTTTACGTGCGACGGGAATAAGATTTGGGTAGATTAGGCAAAACATGAATTGGTTATGAATATGAATCATGAAACTTGATAGGAAACTTGCTACGAAACTTGACACGAACTTGACATGAAATTTGAACATGGACATGACACTAGAATGAACTTGAAAATGGCCAACTCGAGGTTGGGTTGAGTTTGCAGTGTAATTCTGCCCGGAACCGCCTGGCAAATCCAGTGACTGCAAACAATATGATCCAATGTGGGTAGTTGGTCATATCGCGCTTGAAACCCAAGGTCAGACTGAGTTGTGGTGTAAATCTGCCCAGAACCGCCCGACATATCCAGTGACCACAGCAACAGGTCTGATGTGTGAGGTTGGGATGCATTAATGAATTAATGTTACATGATAGGGTTAAGTCATGAACATGAAAGACAACACTTAACCAACTCGACACATGATTAGTGGTGTTAAGTCATGAAATTGAAAGACAACACTTAACCAACTTGACATGCTAGACTGATAAGGGTTAAGTCACGAATTTAAATGACAACACTTAACCTGTTGGACAGAAACCCCAGTTATGCGGTCCATTGCAGGAGTAACCCACTTAGATGTATCATGGTACCCTGGAACTAGGCAGGGTGGGGCACGTTTAATGGGCTGATTGTAAGCGACCAGAACGACGGCTGAGTTGGTGCGCCAATGTAGGTTCAGGCGGACCATGGTCATGCACATAGTCCGGAGTTGAAAAAGCAGGCATTGGGCATCAGTAGATTTACACTGTGCGTGCTTGATTCGTGTCGGTGGTTGGCACCCTTGGACTTGATACACCCTATGGTGGACCTAGCACATGTGACTACATTCGTGATAGGGTCGTATGACATAGACATACGACGAGACAGAACTTGTAGGGAGCCGATCGATTAATGGATCGTCCCGTAGGACCCCAAAATGGGTCATTTCATGATATTGGGCCAAGGGATCATTTCATGGTTAATATATGACATGGGTTTGGGATACTAGTATAGTTTGTGCAGCGAATCTTGAACATACGATGTTATACTTGATTTATATTTGAATTATCACGCTATCTTAGTCTATCTTGCCATCTTGACAGCATCCTTATGTTTACTTTCAGTTTATACATGTCATGTTACCTTTACCTGTTTTTATGCTGAAAGTCACTAGGACTTACCAGTCTTTATGATAGACCCGTTTTCTTTTGCCTCTTTTCTTTCGTTCCCCCCCAGATTCTCAAGGAGGAAACTCTATCACTTAGCTTGGATTTCTCTTGCTTTCGGTTCAGCTCATGTACGGTTTGATTTTGAGCTCTGCTATGGCTGCATTTCTGCTATCTTGGGGAATTATGCTATTTTTGTTGTTTAAGCTTTCATGCTTCTTTATTCATGCAAAACAGAATTTGTTGTAATGGAAAATGATGACTTTGGTTATTTGGTACTTTGGATGTAAAAGGCTTTGACTATTTTGAAAGTAATGAAATTTATATTTTGATCCTTCCGTTGTTTTATTTATGTCTATCTTGTAATATTTCTGTGATTGTTTACCTCGATAACGCTCCTCCAAAACTAGTGCATTCCCTTTGTGAGTGACCCTAGCGGAGGTGGGGTGTTACACTTGGTATCAAAGCAGAAGGTTACCAGGCTGGGCAAAAGTTTTTTAAAAACCTTCTAAAACTATTTTCAAAACCATTTACAAAGAAGCATTTTTTAAGAAAAGTATTGTTTTATTTAAAGGCTATTCCCTAAAAGCAATTAGCACTATCCTTTGTTTCCTCATTTTTAATCTCTTCTTTTTCATTTCATCATGTCTGGGAATCTTAACCTTCCAGAGGGTGTGCCAATACCTGGCTGGTTCAGGAGGTAGTTAGAGGCTAGGGCCAATGATGTAGGCCCTGCAGATATTCCTCCTCCAGCTGCAGCGGTTCCTCCTCCTCACGCAAATGCTTTCTCAAAGATCTGTAGAGATTTCAGGGCATGGGTGGAAAGGATTTCAATGGAACTGAATCATTCATAGAAGCGAGGAACTGGCTCAAAGAAATGGAGGATCTGTTTGTTATCTTCGAGGTGGACGATAGGCAGAAGGTACAGCTGGCAGTATGGTTGCTCAAAGACGAAGCTTCCTATTGGTGGGAAGTCACTAATGCTGAAATACCTGTTGACACATGGATGGATTTCAGGATAAGGTTTGAGATGAAATTACTCTCACAAGCTGAACGAAGCCTACAACTGGAAAAGTTCTTATCTCTTAAGCAAGGAATTATGACGGTCAAGGAGTACGTCAGTCAATTCAATCAGCTGGCCCAGTTTGGATTGGACTTAGTGAATACTCCTCATAAGAAGGCTTTCCGTTTTGTCAAGGGATTGAATAAGCCACTTCACAGCTTGGCTATGACCCACATACCTATAGGGGCTACTTACGAAAGGTTAGTAGACATGGCACTCTGAAATGAGGAAGACAAGGGCAAGAATGAGGCAAAAGAAGAAGTGCCTCAAGATAAGAAGGGGAAGGGTCACAGAACAAGAAGGCTGATCCAAAGAAAGGCGGGAAGAACAACAAAACCTGTGAAAAGAGAAAGTGTAATTTCTGTGGCATTCCTGGACATCTGGTCAAAGACTGCAAGAAGAAGAAAAGGAAGATGGGTGGCTGTTTCCACTGTGGTGAGACATGACACATGACTATGGCCTACGCAAGGAAGCAAGGGCAGGGAGCCGGACCTTCTTCTGGAGGACAAGTCCACGCTCTCACGGTACCTCCACAAGAACGAGGCAGAAATATTTCTATCGAAAGTTTAGTCTATCTTTTTGATCATCCTGTTCAAACCTTGTTTGATTCTAGCGCATCGCATACTTTTATTTCTTCTGCTATTGTTGAAACTCTACACCTAAGTACTTGTCTAGTTGAGGATCCCGTTATTGTTTCAAATCCAATTGTTAGCTCCACTCATTTATCTATGATTTGTGTTGATTTGAGGATTTCTATCTTAAGCGTAGAATTCACGTGTAATACTTATGTTCTTGGATTTATGGGATACGGTTTGATTCTAGGCATGGATTGGGTGTCCAATAATGGAGCCATTCTCGATCGTTAACGAAGGGTAGTTAGACTCGTGACTCGCCTTGGTAATACCCTTGAAAATTCTTGTACCCCTATGGAACCTGTCATGTTATGTTATCTAGAATCTCTTGACTCATCTATCGATGATTTGTAATCAGTAAGAGTAGTCCGAGAATATACCAATGTCTTTGATGAGGTTAAGGGGTTACCCCTTAAACGCGAGATAGATTTCCGTATATATCTTGTTGATAATGCTAAGCCAGTTGCACTTCCCGTTAGACAGATGGCCCCGCGAGAGAGAAAAGTGCTTAGTAAGCAAGTTAAGGAGTTGTTTGAGAAAAATTTCATTAGGCGAAGCATTTCTGAATGGGGTGCTCAGGTGGTATTCGCTACTAAGGCGGATGGTTCGCTTCGTCTATGCATAGATTATCGTGAGTTAAACAAGCTGACTAAGAAGAATAAGCACCCACTACCGAGAATCGACGACTTGTTCGAATATCTTATAGGAGCATATGTTTTCTCTTAACTCGATCTAGCTACAGGATTCCATCAACTTAGAGTGGCTGAGGATAGCATTGACAAGACTGCGTTTAGGACTCTGGATGGTTTCTTCGAATGGCTCGTCATGCCATTTGGTTTGATGACCTGCATACTTCGTAGACTTGATGAGTAGGGTGTTTAGGGAGTTCCTTAACAAGTTTGTGGTGGTCTTCGTGGATGATATTTTGATCTTCTCAAAGGAGGAGGAAGAACATGCTAGATATCTCAAGGAAGTCATGCATATGCTTAGAGCACACGAGTTAAAGGCTAAGTTCTCTAAGTGTCATTTTTGGAGAAAAGAAGTTCGGTTTCTTGGACATGTAGTTTCTAAGCAAGGTATAGCTGTGGACCCCGCAAAGGTAGTTGCGATGCAAGACTGGAAAGTTCCTAAGAATGCAACGGAAGTGATAAGCTTTCTCGGTTTGGCTGGCTACTATAGGAAGTTCATTAAGGACTTCGGTAAGATTTCAGCCCCTTTTACTAGGTTAACAAAGAAGAACCTAGCTTTTGCATGGGACATAGAGTGTGACGTTGCTTTTCAAAGGCTTATGAGAGCCCTTACCACAGCTCCAGTTTTGGCATTACCCGACGGAGGTAAGATGTTTACGGTGTACACAGATGCGTCCGGCACGGGATTAGGCGTTGTCCTAATGCAAGAAGGGAAAGCGATATGTTATGGGGGTAGACAACTTAAAGTTCATGAGAAAAACTATCCCATACATGACTTGGAATTGGCCTCGATTGTTTTTGTGCTTAAGTCTTGGCGCCACTATCTTCTAGGTGAGAAGTCCGAGTTGTATATCGATCACAAATCACTTAAGTACCTCTTTTCACAAAAAGATTTGAATCTAAGGCAATAGAGGTGGATGGAATTCTTGGCATTGTATGACTTCGATATAGCTTTTACCCCTGGCAAGGTTAACGTGGTGGCGGATGCGCTAAGCAGGAAAAGGTTAACATTGAGTCCTTTGTTTGTTGAAATGAAAAGTCTAGAGTTTATAGAAACCTTTGATTTCACACCTGTTGTTGTGTCGTTGGCTAGCACGTTAGCATCTCTTTAGTTAAGGCCTACGCTTCTAGACGAAGTAGGGACTTCACAGAAGGAAGACCCACAGATAGTTGAGATCATGGACAAGTTGATTAGAGGTGGGATGTCAAGTCACCTCAGTAGGTATGCCGTAGATGACAAAGGATGGCTAAGGCGTGATGGTAGACTATGTGTCCCACAAGTAGGAGACTTAGTAAAGAGAGTTCTCGAAGAGGCGCATCACTCGAAGATGACTATACATCCCGGAGGGGATAAATTGTACAAGGATATGAAGTGCATTTTCTTTTGGAACGGGATGAAAAAGGATGTGGCAGAATTCGTTTCTAAGTGCATGGTGTGCCAACAAGTAAAAGCTAAATCGAAAAAGCCCGGTGGGCTATTGCATCCTTTGGAGGTTCCGCAGTGGAAATGGGAGAGTGTCTCGATGGATTGCCTAGGTCAAGGAAGGGAAATACTAGCATATGGGTTATAGTAGATTGACTCACGAAGAGCGCTCACTTCATTCCTGTGAAGAGCAAGAGGACCGCATCATGGCTAGTGTCTATATACCTTCGAGAAATAGTACAGTTGCACGGAGTTCCTTCTAGTATAGTTAGCAATCGTGACCCAATTTTCACTAGCGAGTTTTGGAATAGTTTACAAGAAGCAATGGGTACATGACTAAGATTAAGCACAGCCTATCACCCACATATCGATGGACAAACCGAAAAGGTAAATAGGGTACTAGAGGACCTTTTGAGACTATGCATTCTTGACTTTGGTGGTTCTTGGGAAGATCACCTACCTCTCGTTGAGTTCGCGTATAATAATAGTTACCAAGCTAGCATAGGAATGGCACCATTCGAAGCTTTATACAAAAGACCGTGCAAATTATCAACTTGTTGGTGGGATTCGACAGAAAAGCTCATACTTGGACCTGACATGATAAGGGACACATTCGAGAAGGTTGAGTTGATACGAAGACGGATGAAAACTGCCCAAGATAGACAGAAATCCTACGCGGACAAGAGAAGGACAGACCTAAAGTTCGAAGTCGGAGAAATGTTCTTTATAAAAGTTTCTCCTTTACGCAATGTGGTTCTCTTTGGAGCGGTTGGAAAGTTAGCACCGAGGTTCGTAAGACCGTTCCCTATCATCGAGAGGATTGGACAGATGGCCTATAAGGTAGAGTTACCCAGAGGTTAACTGGAGTACACAATGTCTTTCACGTTTCGCATCTCCGAAAGTGCTTACATGAGTCTGCCGAAGTGGTTGAGCCAAGCATCCTTGAAGGCGTAGAAGTGGAAAGAAAAGCAACATTGAGGCGAGTTCCGATTCGTATCTTAGGAACGGAGATCAAGAAGCTAAAGAATCGAGAAGTCAAGCTAGTTAAAGTACAATGAAGTGAAGCCCAAGAAGACACAACTTGGGAAACCGAAGAGAAGATATGCTCGCTATACCCATTTCTTTTTTAGGGTACTTTCTCTATCTTTTTTTCCCTTTAAATTTACATACCTTTCATATCATGTATGTACTTTTGGTCTTGTTTATCCTTGAGATTGTATCTTGAGAACCTCAGGGAGAACCCTATGTATGTAAACATGTAATTGAAACATGTTATGGTTGATGATTGCAAGTGGTTTCTAGTGGTTGCTCGCGCATAACACACGTTAGGCACTAGATCGGCTCAGTCACGTTGTTCATATTGCATATGCATGGGTTCTGATACTTGTATATGGATGGAAACTTGATATGTTATCATATGGATGTTGCATATGGATGAATGGTTGTGCAATCATGTAGATATTATATTAGGAAATGCATACATATTGGATTCATCGCACTAGCATATTTTGCATTAAGGAGGTTTACTGAATCAGTAACCGCCTGATCTTTTGCATTAGATAAGTACACACACACACACACACACACTCTTGCATAAGTTCATACAGAATTAGAAATCTTTTAAGGAAAATGGTTGCTTGTGGATAATGGTTGAGTAGATGGATGTTGGATGGTAGGACACATTCTTCTTGACTTGAAGATTTCAGGGACGAAATCCTTTAAGGAGGGGAGAATGTAGTACCCGGTATTTTAATTACAAGTTAAAACCATAAATCAAGGTAGAATTAATTTTTAAAATAATAATCAGGGGAAAAGGTTTGAGCCATTGCGTTCGTCTAGAAATTCTGCTTGGAGACGAGTCTGAGTTATCGAAAAACGGATTCTATATGAGGGAGATATGACCCTCCAAAGTTTCAAAGATTTTCAAAACCGAAAACTAGCTCGAATTCGAATTTGAAATTTGAATTCAAACCCCAGCGCAGATCGGGTGGGATTTTCCCCGCCTAGGACCAAGTCGACCTGCGGGTCGACACTATGGTCAACCTCCCAGGGGCCAGGTCGTCACTATGGTCGACCTAGGGTCGACCTGGTATTGAAACCTAGTTTTGAGCCTGGGTCCATTCTGATGTTTTTGGTCTCGTTTTCAGTCTAGATTCGTTCGCCTAATCCTATATAAACCACCTAATCCCCATCCCTTCTCACACCATTCTTCTCTAACCTTATGCTGCACAAATTCTTGATGGACATGGCCTCTTCTTCTTCTTCAAAATTAAATTAAAAATAAAGTTAATCAAATCAAGGGAATTCTTCTACCTTCCTCTTCAAGCAACATAAGGTTCACAAATTGGGGATTTTCTTCTACAATCAAATCGAGATTCAACGATTCAACAATTCTACGACTAGTTTCTAGATTCAACTTCTGCATCTCAACTTCTTAGTCCACGATCTGTAAGTTCTAGTTACTTTGAGATTTAAACTTGTTAATTGTAATTTGGACATGAGATAAAGTGAAATTGGACTTAAGTATGATAATCGATTCACATATATTCTGGTTTCCATCTTGGATCGTGACATTTGGGAATATTGCTATGAAATCAGTTTGGACCTATTCATGTTGTAAATCAAACTCCTTCATGTCCATAGTATTATCATACCTGTGATGTTGAATCAATCTACTTTTCACAAGTTTGGATTATCACCCTTATCATGACTATCACCTTATTAAGCTATATCTGTTATCCTAATGTTTTGGGACTATTATTCTATATGCCAGTGATGTCATAACCAATTATCTCAAGCTATATCATGCTAGATTTATCACCATGTGCTCGTTCTTTTGCCTACAATAGTTTTGATGTTATTCCCTTTTATTTTGTATTTGGATTTATTTGTAATCTTGATCGATTCACGTTTACGTGCAATGGGAATACGATTTGGGTAGATTAGGCAAAACATGAATTAGTTATGAATATGAATCATGAAACTTGACATGAAACTTGCCATGAAACTTGACATGAAATTTGAACATGGACATGACACTAGAATGAAGTTGAAAATGGCCAACTCGAGGTTGGGTTGAGTTTGCAGTGTAATTCTGCCCGGAACCGCCCGGCAAATCCAGTGACTGCAAACAATAGGATCCAATGTGGGTAGTTGGTCATATCGCGCTTGAAACCCGAGGTCAGACTGAGTTGTGGTGTAAATTTGCCCGGAACCGCCCGGCATATCCAGTGACCACAACAACAGGTCTGATGTGAGAGGTTGGGGTGCATTAATGAATTAATGCCACATGATAGGGTTAAGTTATGAACATGAAAGACAAAACTTAACCAATTTGACACATGATTAGTGGGGTTAAGTCATGAAATTGAAAGACAACACTTAACCAACTTGACATGCAAGACTGATAAGGGTTGAGTCACGAATTTAAATGACAACACTTAACTTGTTGGACGAAAACCTTAGTTACGCGCTCCATTTCAGTAGTAACCCACTTAGATGTATCATGGTACCCTGGAACTAGGCAGGGTGGGGCACGATTACTGGGCTGATTGTAAGCAACCAGAACGACGGCTGAGTTGGTGCGACAGTGTAGGTTCAGGCGGACAATGGTCGTTCACGTAGTCTGGAATTGAAAAAGCAGGCATTGGGCATCAGTAGGTTTACACTGTACGTGCTAGATTCGTGTTGGTGGTTGGCACCCTTGGGCTTGATACATCCTATGGTGGATCGAGCACAGGTGACTACCTTCGTGATAGGGCCATATGACACAGACACACGATGAGCTAGAACTTGTAGGGAGTCGATCGAATAATGGATCGTTCTGTAGGACCCCGTAATGAGTCATTTCATGATATTGGGCCACGGGATCATTTCATGGTTAATATATGACATAGCTTTGGGATACTAGTACAGTTGATGCAGCGAATCTTGAACATGAGATGCTGTACTTGATTTATACTTGAATCGTCATGCTTTATTAGTCTATCTTGCCCATCTTGACAGCATCCTTATGTTTACATTCAGTTTGTACATGTCATGTTACCTTTACCGGTTTTTATGCTGAAAGTCACTAGGACTTACCAGTCTTTATGACTGACCCGTTTTCTTTTGCCTCTTTTCTTTCGTTCCCCCCCCCCCCAGGTTCTCAGGGAGGAAACTCTAGCACTTAGCTTGAATTTCTCTTGCTTTCGGTTCAACTCATGTACGGTTTGATCTTGAGCTCTGCTATGGCTGCATTTATGCTATCTTGGGGAATTATGTTATTTTTGCTGTTTAAGCTTTTATGCTTCTTTATTTATGCAAGAAAGAATTTGTTGTAATGGAAAATGATGACTTTGGCTATTTGGTACTTTGGATGAAAAAGGCTTTGACTATTTTGAAAGTAATGAAATTTATCTTTTGGTTCTTCCGCTATTTTATTTATGTCTGTCTTGTAATATTTTCTGTGATTGTTTACCTCGATAAAGCTCCTCCAAAACTAGTGCATTCCCTTTGTGAGTGACCCTAGTGGAGGTGGGGTGTTATAGGGGGTTTAACCAGGAATGGAGAGAGAGAGAGAGAGAAAAGGTTAGGTGAGGGTATACTTTATATATTTATTTTATTTTAATCCAAAAAAGTAACATTTTAAATCGAACTCAAAATCCAAACCAAGGACTGTTGCCCCTAGCTAATTAACCCTATTTCGAACACAATGGGATATGTTTCGTAAGCCAATTCGGCTGGTTCGTTCAGTTTTCGTTTAAATTAAAATATAAATCTATATACTCAATTTTAAACTTACATTTTAATTTACCTGGGCCACATATTGACTCTAAAAATTCCGAAAAATATATTTCTAGCTTCGTATTGATGATACGGTCCCAACAAAACTAATTTCATCAAATTTGAAGACCGTTTGAAAAATGGCCATTTTCTGGTTGATCCAACTTGACTGAAACTGTTAAAACACATTTTCCTTCGCCATGCTCACATATTGATTCAGAAAATTATGAATTTTGGAATCTAGAAATAATTTAACATCTCGGATCCAACAAAAGTGGTTTTGTCGAGAACAAAGGTCATTCGCAAAATTTCCATTTTAAGGGCCAGAATTCCATAGCGACTATTTGTATTTTCAATTGGGCATAACTTTTGATTCCCGCTATGAAAATTCTATTTTTTTGGATTCATTGATAAGATATTTTCAAATAGATTCTAATATTTTTGGTTTCGCCAAAATCTAGTCTATTTTGAATCTTGTACATTCATTTGAAATTTGAAATCGAATTTTCGAGCTACCGCGCTATTTTCAATTCCTTTTATAATTAAAATAAAATATTTATATTCTATCGTCGAGCTATATAAATATATACGTTCTAATTCTATTCAAAATAAATTTCTCGTCGTTATTATTTAAATTAATTCATTTTAAATATTCAAAATTTAATAAAATTGCCAGAATAAAATTTATAATTGGCTTAGATTTCCTGGTTATTACGATCTCCCCCACTTAAAACTTTTCGTCCCCAAAAAGGAACGAAGCTGAAAGTCGTTTTACAAACCAATTCAACTTTCATTATTTTCTTTATGGCTTAAGTTCTTTAACTTTTCAGTTTCTAAGAACTTTTCAATTTTTTCAAAAATTTTGCTAACACCCTAAATTTTCGAAATATTTCGCAATAACCTCCCCTGCACCAGGAGCTTCGGGATATTTCAAATAGCCTCCCATGGCCCTCACCAATCCAAAAGAAAAAGCCAAGCAACTAGCCAATCGGCTCATAAAATCATCCAAACCCAAAGAAATACAATAAACATGTACCTATTTGTTGGGCAAACAATTTTATTCTTCTGCTCTAGCCTCCTTGCTATGACCTGTTCACACATATATATGTACATGTATGCATTTCCAAACAATTTTCAATACAGTTCAATATTTAATACAATTTGGCTATATGGTTCACAATATCAAACCAATAATCAAATAACACAATCAGCAGTCAATTTGTTGATTAACGTTTCAAATTCATAATTTCGATATATATACAGAAAATCATGTTTTTGATGCTAAGTCACAACAATATATCCTAACTATATTTTGGTTCTCACACCAGTCTGATGGAAATATATAAAAACCCACTTTCGAAACTCGAACATAAATGCGGATGATGTCCGGACATCACCAGCATTATCCCCGAGCAACTAGAGCATGATTCTATATCTATCCAGTATATTACAACTTCGAATACCCGAGGATCAGACGTGTATGCAAAATCTTTATATATTGGACTATCCAAATTCAATACAAATAAATATTCAAATACGTTGAATAAGGTTTAAATTTTCAAACAAAAATTGTTTTCATTTTAAAAATATACTCTTCACACTCGTTCTAGGATACTACTGATCCTATCTCTAACGAGTCATTCTTATTGGATATTGCTAATCCAATCTCTGATGAATTCTTTCATTCGATTCTAATGTGTCTTGTTCTCCAGCTTTGTAAACCAAAGCTCTGATACCAAGTTGTTATGACCCGAAATCCCCCTTACGGAAAATTGCGGATTGTACTGAGGGCAAGACGAATCAGAACGCAAACAGAAGAACATTTCATTGCTTATTACAACAATTCGTCAGAATACAAGATTATACAAAGTATGAATAAATATTATACATCATAAATTATCAGAGATTTCAATACATTACTGCAACGGAAAAAATAATACAAAACACAACTGAAAGAGATATACAGATATAGAGCTTTCCGGATATCATTCCAGCTGTAAACCAGGTTCCTGTGAATATAAATCTGGAAAACCAAAACTGCTAGCCGCCCGTGTCAAAATAAGGGCACCCAGAGTTTAGGTTAAAACAATAAACTCCAGGTCAGTCATGTGACTGGTATGAGAGCTATAACAGTTATTAATCTTTATTTTAATATAAAGTAAATCAAGGGACCATGCCGTATAACATGGAACGGGTTTCCTCCCAAGAATACCAGTGCATAAAACAACAGCGTAATGCTAAATAAACAACAATGAAGCTATTATAAGACCCAGGTCCCATCACATAATGCAACGCAAGTCGGAGGATAGGGTTTTTACCTTATAATAGCCAAGAATGCTTGGTACGTGAAATTTCATGTTTTATTATTACTATAAGTGTATAGTGTCAGAAAAATTCAATCAAAAGTATCAATCATAGACGACATAAGTGCCCTATACCACTATGTCGCCATACAAGGCTCTACAATCAAAAATGCAAAGTCACGTATTAGAAGTTGGATTTCCATCCGTGAACCAAGGCAAGGGATCGTCCTCTACCGAATTCGATACTGTCTAGCCCGAGCCTCAGGATCATAGCTTGAGTGACCCTTGGATCGTCAGGGCTGGTCCACCGATGTGGATTAAAATGCCTGAACACTGCGTTTCCCAGCCTTTTGGGGCGTAAATGAGCCAAATGACTCCATCGGCTCCACACAGTCAACAATATATCCGAGGCGCCTCGCAACAGCAACAACCACACAAGTGAAAATAATATAAATGTCAGGGCTGGTAGGTCACTGACACAACCCTAGCTAGAAAGAAATGCTTGCCCTCCCTGATGTCCTCTCCCGTTTCTGGTTTACAACCGGGGTGTGAGGCTCGCGACTCAATGCTACACAAGCTGTGCCACACAGGCGGTACTTTGATCATCACCCACAAGACTTTGCTTTTCAACAAAAGCCTTGATCATTTGCCACTTAGGCATGCCACACATGCAATTCACTCCATGCGATTGATATCCCTCAATATATAACCTTTGAGCTCGTACATCTCAGAGAAGGGCGTTAAGCCAGAGAATAAATTCTCCGCCGCCAAACCGATATATATTTAATTGAAATTAATCACTCAGACCATAATCCAATGTTAGACACACAGTCCACTTACAAGTTCGTTATGGGTCTGAACAAAACCGGAGGCACCTTGTACCTCACATGTCCATCGATCTCCAAGTACGTCCGGATGATCACCAACTGATTCCCTCCTCTTGGGTGTACAGCCCAATCAAGAACATCGGTAATTATCCAAACGATGTGAAGACCTCCGGTCTCCGACCACCGTCTTCATCCTCGACACATCGTCGAATCAATTATTCAGAATGGGATAAACCTGGTCTTTCTGAATAACTCGCATATATAATAAACAAGTGTTACACAAACACAACATACGCCTCATTCCAATTCAGGATATTCTTTTATTCAAATATTCTTATACTTGGGGAAAGGTTCCCATTAATTTTATCAAAGATAAATTCTTTAAATTTATTCTTTAATCTTCTTTTGAATACAAATTGAAACAAAATTATGGTTTATCCAAACTAGTTGGGATTAACGAACCTTACCGAAGTAATCATTTGTTTTAGATTTCCCAATCCCAACCTATTCATCCCATGAAGTAAAACCGGTAATACTTGATATCTAACACCACGGTGTTATCGGTAAATTCAATTACCATTTCAAATTCGTATCTAATTAAAGATTTAACTATCGCCTGGAGCGAAACTGGTGATACTCCATTCTCAATCATTTCAATCTAATTAAAGGTTCATTAAAACTCCACTTGGTTTTAATCTTCCCAAAAATCAATAGTAATGATTGTTTAACTTGGGAAATCACATCCGGTCTTTAACTGGATTACAATATCATTTAAAACACGGTTCACTATAAACCCAAATCCCATTTGATATTAAATTCAAGACTCTGAATAGAAAATATATCGGCTTATATTCAATATCAAATCCTACGACAAACAAATATCGTATTGTTAATAACGATATAAATATATCTTTCAAATTTCCATAACAATATTTGAATAATCATGAAATCCAACATCGAAATATTCCAAAGATAATTTCGATTGAAATCCATTCCAATTCAATTATTGAAAATTCTGGTTATTTTCAAATCCAATTTATTTATTTAAAAATAATTGGATTATGATCCTAGTTCAAAACTAGTTCATTTCGATAAAAATCTATTTTTATATTTTCAAATATGGATTTTTTCATCGCAATTCTTTCCAAATCATTTCTTATGATTTTGCACAAATTATTACTATTTTTAATAATTTTATCAAGGCCCGCACAGTCAATTTCCATCAACGGCCATCAAACTGAACTTACAGCGACCTTTTCCAAATTTGATTTGGACATAATTCCATATCCACCATCAGATTTCGAATCTCTAATATTCGTTAGAAATCTCTTTTCGATACGAACCCAATGGTTCCGGTTTTAGGAGAATCTGACAGTCAGATCTCCCGTAACGTCAATTCAAAGTCAATGGTCGAAATTCGCGAATGGCCGCGGCGCGGCGCATTCTATTCAGGCCATTATATATATAATATATATATATATTATATATATTTCATCGATTTCCTTTTAAAACGTATTTTATAAAACGTTTTAAATTCGTTTTCAAAACGATTTCAACTTCATATTCAATTACAAATCAAAATTGATTATTCCATATCATCGATATATAAATGATAGTATTTTCAAAATGTTATATTTTGAAATCAATTCGTTTTCTATAATCATTATAAAAACGAATATTATCGATATAAATATCGTTCGCGTCAAAATGGCGCATATCTAACCAAACGGCTTTATATATTTCAATAACTTCATTATTCTATTCAACAAATGAATATTTTCTTCAACACATGAAAATATATTTTTATTCAACACATGAATATATATATATATATATATATATATTTAATTCAACACATAAATTTATATTTTATTCAACACATGAATTTTTTTTCTATTCAGCAAATGAACTTTTATTCTATTCAACACATGAATTTTTATTCTATTCAACTCATGAATTTTATTCTATTCAACACATGAATTTTTATTTTATTCAACACGTGAATTTTTATTCTATTCAACACATGAATTTTTATTCTATTCTACACATGAATTTTTATTCTGTTCAACACATGAATTTTTATTCTATTCAAGATATGAATTTTTCTTTTATAGTATTCCTTATTTTCCAAATCGGAATGAGGCCCGATAAATTACCATATAACGTTAATTATACGGATTCCCTACAACACATATATATGATAGCAACGATAAATCATCAACCATCATCCATAATGCACCACACAACTACATAAGCATTAGATATAAATAATTAACGCTTACACAGTCTATCAACCCATCGATCGACATACAACTAAACAATCGGGACTAGTGTACGTCAAATATTGTCCCAATACCCGTGTGGGATTTCAAATCAACAAACACAGATTTTTATTTAAGCAGTTGGGCGATGTTTAAAATTTATCGTCCTAGTCAATATCAGTCAAATGGGTGTATATAAACAAATTGTCCGATTCGTTTATAAATATTTATTTTATATACACGTTAAAAATTATATTTTTAACTATAAAATATTCTCCACTATAAAATATTTTATTCCATTCCACATCACACAATAAGATTTCACAACACATCAATCAAATAAACAAGCCATCCATGGTCTGTGGACGACGGGTGTCGGGTGCTACTAAGCACCGTCTGCATCCTAGTATATATTTCAACTAGAAATTAAAATAAAAGTGAGGAGTCCTCACCAAGAGCTAAACCTAACTCTGCGACTCTTCGTATGCAGGAAATCTTCGTCGTGCTCGCCTTTTGACACTTTTGTTGTCCGTATTCACTACATATATAAAAATCACATATTTTTATTTCACTTTCAAGATGATAAAAATAGCATCTTTAGCACGATGTTTTCACTATAAAGATTATAGTTTTATATCGCCACTAATATAAAAATCACATTTTTATATTCTCTAGCATATAAAAATCGTATTTTCTTCTTCACTTCATATATATATATAAATCTAAGCTTTACTTAAATAAAAATCAAATATTTTTCCTAAACAAAGATATAATCTTTTCACTTATAAAAATTTAATCTTTTCTATTTCAAAAAATCTCATCTTTTCTTCATTAAAAATGAGGCCTTTACTTCATTAAAAATCACATCTTTACTTCATTAAAAATCACGTCTTTACTTCATTAAAAATCAAAACTCTATTCTCTCTTTACATATAAAAATTTAAACTTTCTTCGTATAAAAATCTATATTTTCTTCCTATAAAAATCTATACTTTCTTCGTGCAAAATCTATACTTTAACACAATATCACTTGTATTAAATACTGAAATTAAAATCACCATACTAAAACTCACTTTCTTTTGGTAAAAATTGAATCTTTTTGTTGGAGGAGGGGCCACAACGGCGCTGACAAGGCGGAGGTGGCTCGCTAGGTTGCTGGAGTCAACGAGGGTGGTGCTGGAGTCGATGAGGGTGGTGCTGGAATCGACGAGGGTGCTGATGGAAGGTGGCAACGGATGTGGAGAGGCGGATTCGGTTAGGGTTAAGCGGGTTTTAGGGCTTAAAGTGAAGAGAGAGAATGGTGGAGGGCTGTGGTGGCGTAGGGGGTTGCAGAGTTGGCCGACACGGTGGTGGGGTGCGGCTTGGCGATGGCCGGTGGTGGCGCTCGATGCTGTCTTGGGATTCAAGCGGCAGGTTTGGGGTCTTCGTTTGTGGGAGGGCGACTGGAGGTGGATCGGAAGGGGAGGGGTGTGATGCAAGTCGTGGTGGTGGTGGGGGGACAGGCAGCGGCGACAATGATCTTCCAGCTTATTTTTTTTCTTTTTATTTGATTTGGAAAATCAACGGTGAGGGGGGGGGGGGGGAACTATGAATGGAGAGAGAGAAAAAGATTAGGTGAGGGTATACTTTATATATTTATTTTATTTTAATCCAAAAAAGTAACTTTTTAAATCGAACTCGAAATCCAACCCAACGACTGTCGCCCCTAGCTAATTACCCCCATTCCGTACACAATGGGATATGTTTTGTAAGCCAATTCAGCTATTTCGTTCAGTTTTCATTTAAATTAAAATATAAATCTATATATTCAATTTTAAACGTACCTTTTAATTTACCTGGGCCACATACTGACTCTAAAAATTCCAGAAAAAAATATTTCTAACTTCGTATTGACGATACGGTCCTAACAAAACTAATTTCATCCAATTTGAAGACCGTTTGAAAAATGGCCATTTTCTGGTCGATCCAACTCGACTGAAACTGTTAAAACACGTTTTCCTTTGCCATGCTCACATACTGATTCAAAAAATTATGAATTTGGAATCTAGAAATAATTTGACATACAGGATCCAACAAAAGTGGTTTCGTTGAAAACAAAGGTCGTTTGCAAAATTTCCAGTTTTAAGGGCCAGAATTCCATAGCGGCTATTCTGAATTTTCAACTGGGCATAACTTTTGACTCCCGCTATGAAAAATCAATTTTTCGGATTCATTGGAAAGATATTTTCAAATAGATTCTAATATTTTTTGTTTCGCCTAAATCTGGTTTATTTTGAATCATGTACATTCATTAGAAATTTGAAATCGAATTACCGAACTACCGTGCCATTTTCAATTCATTTTGTAATTAAAATAAAATATTTATATTCTTAAATCGAGCTATATAAATATATATGTTCTAATTCTATTCAAAATAAATTTCTCGTCATCGTTATTTAAAATATTTCATTTTAAGTATTCAAAATTCAATAAAATTGCCAAAGTAAAATTTTTAAATTGGCTCAGATTTCCGAGTTACTACAATCCTAAATTGGAAAGAGGCATTGGATGTGACTTTATAGCACTTGGCTTTCAATTATAAAAATACGCGGGTAATTCGGAAAGATCGGGTTTAAGCCATTCTGAATAGTTACTACGACGATTAAAAATCGAAGATATTAAAGACGGTTATTGAAGACCGGCGATCTTCACATCGAATGGACGACTACTGGTGCCTAGCACTGGGTCGCTCCCAGTAAAGGGTCAAAGTGGTAGTTGTTCGGACGTACTTATTGATTGTCCGGATATTCGAGTACCTCACTTCCATATTGGACATACAGGACGAGGAATAAGGTGACTCCGGTTTTGTTCAGACCCAGAACAGACTTGTAAATGGATGTGTGTCCGACATTGAATATCATTATGTGTAATTAAATTGATACCTATTAGTATATATCTGTGGTGTCGGAGAATTTATTCTCTTGCTTAACACCCTTCTTTGAGACACACGAGCTCGAAGGTTATATATTGGTAGTTATCGATCGCATGGTGTGAACTATCAATGTGAATTTCCAAGATGCAATTGATCAAGGCTTTTGTTGAAAAGAAGAGCCTTGTGGGTGATGATCAAAGCATAGCCTATTTAGGCATAACTTTGTGTATTACGTTACCTCACGAGCCTCACACCCCAGTAGAGTCAAAAACGGGGCAAGGGAACGCACGGAGTGCATACGCTTCTTTCTAGCTAGAAGTGGTGTTTGGGTTTTACAAGGCTCGACATTTTTACTTATGTGGTTGATGGAATGAGGCGCCTCGGATTTTTTTATTGGTCGCCAATGGCCAATTTATAGGTCCAATAGGATCGGGGAGCATGTGTTCAGGCATAACTAATCCACTAGCATTATTTGTGGACTGGCCCTGCTGTGTCCAAGGGTTGACTACAAAGGATCTTGAGACATTGCTAGAGTGTCTCGAATCGGTAAGGAGATCGTTCCAAGCCTTGACTCTTGATGGAAACCCAAGTTCCAATACGACACCATGCAATTTTGATTGTAGAACTAGTATGGCGACATTGTAGGAAGGGGTTACTATGCCGTTTATAATTGATACATTATGATTGAAACGTTTTTAAAACATATATACACTAATAATAATATCAAATCCGTTTTTAACGTATCAAGCATATTTGACCATTATAAGGTAAAAATCTATCCTCCGGGTTGCATTGCATTATGTGATGGGACCTGAGTCTTATAATGGTTTCATTTTTGTAAAAAGCATTGCATTGTTTTAACGATTTACTTTATTTATGCACTGGCAATCCAATGGAGTAAACCTGTTCCACGTTAGCAGCATGGTTCTTCGATTAGCCTTATTACAAGTTAAGTTAGGTAAAGATTTCTCATACGGGTCCCATGATTGACCTGTAGTTTGTTTCACTTTGCAAACTCAGGTGCACTCTTTTCCACACGGGCAGTCGAGTAGCTTATTTTGCAGATATATTGAGCAGGATTCCGGATCGAAGCATAAAGTTGTGTGCAAAGCATTGGTAGTCTTCCGCTGTGTTAATTTAATTATTCCACTGCATTATATTAGTTTTGTTGTAATTAAATCTTCTGCTGTATTATTTATCCAATGTACTCTGATATTCTGTACTCTGACGTAACATTATAATAATGTTTATAAAAGTCCGTTGTTACCTGTTCTAATGTGTTGTATTCCCAAAGTTAACGTATGCGGGATTTGAATGGTCTTGGTTAATCGAGCGATCGATTAGGTCTGGGCAAAAGCCGTATCGTTACAGATAAGATCTATGATCTTCAGAAGAATGATAAATTTATTCAGATGATCAGCGAACGAGTTAGAAAGGGTGAAGCGTCAAGCTTCCAAATAGACAGTAAGGGGACCCTTAGATTGCAAGGGTGAATATGTGTGCTAGATATTTCTGACTAAAAAGAGAAGTTATGGATGAATGTCACAAATCTAAGCTCGGCATCCATCCAGGAATAAGCAAGATGTATCATGATCTTAAGCGGACTTTTTGGTGGAAGGCAATGAAGAGTGACATTTCTATATATGTTGCTATATGTCCTACCTTTGAGCAAGTCAAAAGCGATCAACAGAAGCTAGCAGGATTGTTGCAACTGCTAGAGGTTCCAGGTTGGAAGCGGGACCAAATTTCTATCGATTTTATTGATGGCTTGCCCGAACTTGAAAAGTGAATGACAGTATATGGGTGATAGTAGATCGCTTCACAAAGACTGCCCATTCTATCCCTGTCAAATCTAATAGAACAGCTCGAAGTTTGGCACAACTTTATTTTTGAGAGATTGTTAGACTACATGGAGTTCCCAGTAGCAACGTTAATGATCACGATCTGATATTTACTAGAAAATTCTGGGAAGCATTCCAAGAAGAGCTTGGGACCAAGTTGAATAAGAGCACCGCTTATCATCCTCAGATAAATGGCCAGACTGAGAGTGTGAACCGCATTTTAGAAGACTTTTTGCGAGCATGCATCCTTGATTTTGGAGGGTTATGGGAAGATCACTTGCACTTGGTTGAATTCTCCTATAATAATAGCTACCAAGCAAGCTAGCAGATGTTGCCTTTTGAAGCATTATATGGCAGGCCATGCAGATCTCCCGCATGTTGGGTGGAACCCGGCAATCGATTAGTATTGGGTCCCGACATGATACGTGAAGCATTATATAAAGTGGATTTTATAAAGAAGCGATTGCTTGCTGCTCAAAGCCGATAGAAGATCTGTGCAAGCTCACGATGAAGGGATTTAGAATTCTCTGTTGGTGATCTTGTGTACTCAAAGGTTTCCCCACTGAGAGGTGCAATTCGATTTGGGAAGACTGGGAAGTTGGCACCGAGATTCATTGGTCCATCCCCTATTCTTGAAAGGATTGGAACTCTCGCTTATAGGGTGCAGTTGCCTAGCTGGTAGCCAGGGGTTCATGATGTATTCCATGTGTCTCAATTTCGGAAGCATGTTCATGATCCAGACTTAGCTGTGGAGGAGCCAGCACAACAAGGTTTGGATATTACCCTGAGCTTAGCAGTAAGGAGGGAGCCAGTGAAAATTATTGGCAAAGATACCCGAGTTCTAAGGAACAAGAGGATCCACCTAGTTAAAGTGCAGTGGAGCGAGGATCCCAGAGACTATACATGAGAGACTGAGGATAGCATCAAACAGGCTTGTCCCAAATGCAGAGTGGACATCTCCGAGTAACTCTTGTATTGAGGTACATTTACAATACCTTGCATTTTCCATTTTGTTTCCTACTTTACTATTGTTTCCTTTTCGGGGACGAAAAGCTTTTAAGTGGGGGAGATTGTAACAACCCGGAAGATCAGAACCAATTAATATTTTTATTTTGGCTATTTCAATGAATTTTGAGTAGTTAAAATATATTATTTTAAATACAATGGTTAAAAATTTATTTAAATCGAACTTAGAATGAACATATTTATTTTTATTTTAAAAGGAATTAGAAATAGCAAGGTGGTTTGAAAATTTGATTCTGAACTTTGACTGAATGTACAAGATTCAAAATGAAACGGATTATAGTGAAACCAAAAATATCTAAATCTGTTTAAAAATATCTTTCCAACGAATCCGAAAAATCAAAATTTCATAGTGAGAATAAAAAGTTATGACCAGTTGAATAGTCAGTATAGTTGTTATGGAATATAGTATAATTTATAGCCCGTATATAAGGCCATTACACAAACGACCTCCGTTTTCGATGAAACCACTTTTGTCGGTTCCGGAATGTTAATTTATTGTTAAGTCAGATTTTCTAGAATTTTTGGACTAAAATTGTGAGCATAGTAAATTAAACTCTACTTTGATAATTTTTGTTGAATTTGATCGACCGTTTAAAAGGCCATTTTTCAAACGGTATCCAAATTCGACAAAATTAATTTTGTCAGGACCATATCATCTAAACATAGCTAGATTTATTTTTCAGGAATTTTCGAAGTCCGTATATGGCCCCGGTGAATTTAAATGTGTGATCGAATTAAATAAATAAAAGATTTAAATTTTAAATTAAAGAAATCAGGCCAAAAACAATCGTTTGGGCTGACGGGACCTGGCCATTGGTTCCGGAATAGGGGCAATTAGGTAGAAACAACTTTTTTTGGGATGGATTTGGAATCCGTATAGATTAAAGGGATATTTTCTTAATTAGATAATTAATTAATACAAATTATACTATATAAATACTATGTATATACTAAACCCTAATTAGAAAGTACGGCCTCCACCTTCTTCCTTTTGAATCGCCAATACCGCTCCATTTTTCCCTCATTAAAATCATGCAATCCGTAAAACAAAACCCATCAGTTCTTTTGATAATATTGTAGCGACTCTCCTCCTCTATAATTCCATATGGATTGATCCTCCTCTGGTGGCACAAACTCCGAGAACCGAACCCAGAAACTCGCGCCGTTCGCAGCGCCGCACCCCCTATACCCGTGTGCGAGTTGGCCAAAGTGGGGCTGTAATGACCCGAAAGTCCCCGCCCTTTGAATTGACCGTAAACCACACAGGTCTGATCCAATACATTGAAATTTTCGAAGGCATTAACTCTGAGCATATCAAAACAAATAACAAAAGACTTTAATAAACATAATAATAATGTTACATCAGAGTACAGAATATCAGAGTATACCGATAAAAGAAATAATACAGCGGAAGATAAATTACAATAAAATTTAATACATTACAGCGGAAGGCTATAAATTCTCTGGACACAGTTAACCTTCAATCCAGAATCTTGCTCAAGAGATAAATATCTGCAAAACAAGCTACTCGACTACCCGTGTGGAAAATATGGGCACCCGAGTTTGCCAGTGAAACAAACTACAGGTTAGTCATGGGAATGGTATGAGAAATCTAATTTAACTAATCTTAATAAGGCTAATCACAGAACCACGTCGCTAACGTGGAACGAGATTACTCCATTGGAAAGCCTGTGCATAAAGTATAGTAAATCGTTAAACAACGCAATGCTTTTTAGAAGAATGAAACCATTATAAGACTCAAGTCCAATCACACAATGCAATGCAAACCGGAGGA
The DNA here is from genome assembly GCA_030737875.1 of Allium sativum. Taxonomy (NCBI): domain Eukaryota; kingdom Viridiplantae; phylum Streptophyta; class Magnoliopsida; order Asparagales; family Amaryllidaceae; genus Allium; species Allium sativum. The sequence continues at coordinate 526,532,788 of CM060913.1, read as the reverse complement.
TAGAGTTTTACCTTATAATGGTCAAAAATGCTTAATACGATAAAAACGGATTTGATATTATTATTAGTGTATATATATTTCAAAAACAATTTCAATCATAATGTATCAATCATAGACGACATAGTACCCCATCCAACATATCACCGTATATAGGTTTACAATCAAAACCATAATGTCGTATTGGAGGTTTGGTTTCCATCATGAATCGAGGCTAGGGATCGTCCTCTCCGATTCGAGACACTCTAGAAAATGCCTCAGGATTCCCCACAGTGAACCTTTGGATCTTCAGGGCCGGTCCACACATAAATGCTAGCGGATTGGCAATTTTTGAACACACGCTTCCCAGTTCTTTTGAACCTCTAATATGGCCACTATCAACCTATAAAACCGAAGTACCTCATAATCCATTATACACATAAGTAAAAATAACAAGGCTAATAGGTCACTGACACCACTTCTTATATAGAAAGAAACGTGTGCACTCCCTGCAGTCCTAACCCCGTTTTTGACTCATGCCGGGGTGTGAGGCTCGCGAAGTCAAGCTATATACAAAGCGACGCCTAAACAGACTATGCTTTGATCATCAACCACAAGGCCTGCTTTTTAACAAAAGCCTTGATCATTTGCATCTTGGCGTGCCACATTGACAATTCATGCCATGCAATTAATAACTACTAATACATACCCTATGAGGGTGTTAAGCAAGAGAATAAATTCTCTGCCACCAAATGAATATACATTAGGTAGAAATTGATTAAATTTACATGGAATGAACTTCGACGTCAGACACGCATCCATTTACAAGTCCGTTCTGGTTCTGAACTGTTAGCCTGCTTTGTGACCAGGCTACCCAAAGCTAGGGACTTGAGTATGAACTTACATTGATTGGCGATCACTTGGATGGAGTGATAGAAAGATGGAAAATTTGAATTATTCATGCAAATGTCATCGGATCGGATCCCACATTCGGATCGGATCGGATCCCTGCTTTCGGATCGGATCGGATCCCCCTCCCCGGATCGGATCGGAGTACCCTCTACCCGAACTGCCTGAAGTATTCTGCACAAAAGTGCGTGCAAGCATTCTGCTCGAACAACTGGTTCGGTTCGGATCCGATCCGAACCGACTGGACCTGCTTCTGCACACAGAGTTTGACCTCTTCTCTTGGCATAACCGACTCCTACAATTGCGGATCGGACTCCATTTGGCAAAGCACGACCTGGTAACCACTTTTCCACGTTCTCCGCTGCTTCTGAGATCTCCTCCGGTCACGCCACGTGGCCCATCCGAACCGGAAGTGCCCAGAGCTTCTCTACAGCTATAAATACACCACAACATGGCCATTTGAAGGGACTTTTTGGCATTTCATTCATTCATGGTAGCCATGGCCGAATTCCCCCACCAATAACCACCTTCTTCTCCAATGAAAATCAATGAAAATCAATGAATTCGGAGAGAATTATTCATTGTATTTGAGCGATTGAGTGATTGAATTCCTTGTAATTGTAATCCATGAATGAAATGAGAAACTATGAAGTGGATGTAGGCTTGTTAACGCCGAACCACTATAAAAATCATGTTGTCTTGCTTTTCTCTCACTTTTTCAGTTATTTCTTCATATCCTACGCTCTAAATACGATAATTTGGGTGTTAGGACCATTTTTTGGTCTAACATGAACGAAACCGGAGTCACCTTATTCCTCGTCCGTATATTTAATACGGAAGAGAGGTGCTCGCTAATCCAGACAATCAACACGTACCTCCGAACGACCACTAATGTAGCCTTTTCAAGGTAGCTAGTCCAATCATTGGCATCAGTAGCAACTCATCCATTCGATGTGAAGATTGCCGGTCTTCAATTACCGTCTTCAAATCTTTAACTTAGATCGTCGTAAAATCATTTGAAATGGATTGAACTCGGACTTTCCAAATGATCGTCGCATATATATATTTTTTAAAATCAGTTCATATCGTTATTAGTATTTAATAATGATTTATCGCTATTTTATTTATATAAAAATAGCTCAATCTAATTCAACGACACTTCGGGTCAATGGGCGGCCCTGGCGGTGTTTTTATCAAAATTTAATTTACATTTATCTTGAAATCTAACCGTTGGATTTTAACAAAGTTTATATCACTGGAAAGATCTTCCCAAAGCGGTCCTAAAAGTTCCAGTTTTGGGAATATCCGACAGTTGGATCTTTCGGTATAATCGTTTGAATTTACGATTTCAAATCGCGAATTGTAGCAGCACGATTCATTTTATTTTAATATATATATATATATATATATATATGTAAATATAATTTTTTCGTTTGACGATTTCAAATTATTTATTCTTTAAATAATTTTCTACACTTCGCATTCAAGTAATATTTAATGAACAAAAGTCTATTACAAAACATGTACATTTTCTTCATTCCTTATGTGGCAACAAAAATGTAAATTGTTATTGTTTATCCTTTCCATTCCAAACTACGAATATTTTTATATTCTCTTTCATTACATTAAAAATGTGATTTTTAATGTAAACATGTTTTAATAATTTAAAACATGACATTTTTATATTTCATTCATTACATTTATAATGCAGTTTATATTACACAAAAATGTGAAGTTTTTATATTACATCAAAATGTAAACCTTTCCCTATTCTTTTATTATAGTGAAAAATGTAGTGTTTTTATTTAATCTTTTATTACATTGAAAAATCTAATGTTTTTATTCAATCTTTTATTAAACTAAAAAATGTAATCCTTTATTCAATCTTTTTATTACATTCTAAAAAAAAGTAACATTAAAATATCTTCTTTTTATCGCATCTAAAATGATGATAAAAATGTACATTAAAATCTATTCTTTTTATCGCATCTAAAAAGACGATAAAAATGTAACTTTAAAATCTATTCTTTTTTACTTTCATCTAAATGTAAATAAAAATATAACTTTTAATTCTATCTTTTTTTGTCTCTAATTTGACAATAAAAATATAACATTTCAATCTACTCTTTTTGTTACTTCTAAAATGTAAATCAAAATGCCCCTTTTAATCAAATCTTTTTATTTGCCTCCAAAATGTAAACAAAAATGTAACTTTTGATCTGAACTTTTAATCTGATCTTTTTATTTACATCTAAAATGTAAATAAAAATATAACTTTTCAATCTATGTTTTTATTTACATCTAAATTGTAAATAAAAATATAACTTTTAATCTAATCTTTTTATTTACATCGGAGATGTAAATAAAAATATAACTTTTTAATGTATTCTTTTATTTACATATAAAATGTAAATAAAAATATAACTTTTAATTCTATGTTTTATTTGACTTTGACATGACTATAAAAATGCAACTTTTATTTCTATTCACATTCTTTGCATTAAAATTTGTATATTTTAATGAATTCATGTTTTGAATAACAACATGAACAATTTTCTTTATTTGCTCTCTTAACATTAAAATTTTATATTTTACTGAATTCTTGTTTTTATTCAAAATTATGAACATTTTGCTAATTTCCTTAATGATATTAAATATGGGTATTAATGACTACATGTTTTTATTTCTAAGCATGTACATTTTCTCTATTCTTAACATTCCATTAAAAATGTATATTTTTAATGAATTCATGTTTTGGTTAAAAACATGAACATTTTTCTTTATTACATTAGAAGTGCATATTAATAATGAAATCATGTTTTAATCCTAAACATGAAACAATTTTCTATATTGAACTATTTTCTTATCTAACACAAATTTCATTTTTGTTGTCACAAGTTCAATAAACAAAAATAAGGATTTTTGTTTAACTAATTTTATATTAACCCAAATGTCCATTTTGATGTCATGAGTAATTATAACAAATAGAGCGATATTTTAATTTGACTGAAAATTCTAATCCAATCCAAAATTAACAAATGTGGTGTTCTTATTTGATTGAAAATTCTAGTTCAGTCAAACAATAACAAAAAGTGATATTTTTATTTGATATCAATTCTATTTAACAAAATACACAAAAGTGATAATTTTATTTCGAATAGTGAACATTTTATCGTACAACATAAATATGGATTTTTATGTTAACATATTATCATTTCAAACACTGAATCTTATTTAAAGATTCATGTACATTAGAAAGTAAATCTTAATGTAAAACAATTTCAAAACATGAATCTTATTTAATGATTCATTAACATTGAAATGTGAATTTTAATGTAAATCAATTTCAAAACATGAATCTTGTTTAATGATTAATTAACATTAAAAGGTAAATTTTAATGTAAATCAATTTCAAAACATGAATCTTGTTTAATGATTCCTTTACATTAAAAAGTAAATTTTAATGTAAATACATTTTTCAAATAATGGATATTTTTATTTAACATGACATTTCTAAATCAAATGACATCTTTATATTAACATATGTTTCTACAAATATGACATATTTATTTACATAAATTTTTCTATGTATTCCAATGACAAATAAAAGAATAATTTATTTGTTTACATTTTCTATGTATATTAATGACAAATAAATGAATTTTTATTTGTTAACAATTTTCTATGTATATTAATGACAAATAAATGAATATTTATTCGTAAACAATTTTCTATGTATATTAATGACAAATAAATGAATATTTATTTGTTAACCTAAATTTGACAAAACATTGATTTATGTTAACAATAAAAGTGAAATTTTATCGTTAATCTAAATTTAACAAACAATACTTCATTTTTACGATAGAAGTGAAATTCTACCGTTAATCTAAATTTAACAAACAGTACTTCACGTTAACGATAGAAGTGAAATTCTATCGTTAAATCTAAATTTAACAAACATGATATAATTATTTACAACAATCTTATTTTAACAAAGATGAGACACACAGATCAATTCAATGATTCATCGCAATCATAAAACAATCAACACTGAAATAAATATATACGCAACATCAACATGAATTTTATATAGAATGAATATAAATTACAAATTGAAATAAATAATTAATTTTATTTTAAAATAGAAATCTCACATTGCTTTTTGTCTGAATTTCCAGTGTGCTCTGTTTTAGATCTAGTCATTTTGAAGCTGTAGATCTTGGAAAGACGATTCCAACGCTTCTGATGGTTCGTAAAACAGACCTCGTACGAAAGAGTTGAAGTATTTCAAATGTCAATTACTAAATTAATTAATTAATTAAAAATAAAAATTCCCTTAAACTTTCTTTCCTCATCCAATTCATCGTTCCAGGTAACCGCGTTTAAATTGAACCCATCCACGATCGATCGGTGTTCATATCTGCACGCCACTCGAGGCACAAGAAGTAGATCAGAAGCCACGCCATCAAAGCCGTGGTCGAGCTTTGCCAGCGCCATGAACGGTGGCCCGTTCGATGGTCCTACGCCGCCAGAAAATTGACCCAAAGGCGTCGACTTTGAAGAAGAAACTAGCACGACCTTCAACTCCAGATTTGATCACGTCTATTGATCTTGTAGATCTCGGTCTCTTCTTCGAATTTTCCTTTATAAGTTCCGATTTTTACAAGATGGATTGAGAGAAAGGATCGAAAATAGTATGGAGCTTGACTGACATTCGTTTTATAAGAGGCAGTGGCTTTGAATATTGGGAATTAGGGTTTGGTTATTTGGTTGAGTATTTATAATATTTTAATAGTTTAATTAACCCTATAAAGGTCCGTTTTGATGCAAATTCCAATTCAGGCCCAACGACAAGCATTCCTAGCTAATAACCCCCGTTCCGGATCCAACGACCTATGTCTCTTGAGCCCAAACGAACATCTATAGCCTGTTTTATTTAATTTAATATTTAAATCATTTATTTAATTGATTCAATCTTACATTTAAATTCACCGGAGCCACATATGGATTCTAAAAATTCCAAAAAAAAAATTTCTGGTTATGTTTTGATGATACAGTCCTAACAAAATTAATTTTGTCGAATTTCGAGATCGTTTGAAAAATGGCTATTTTCAAGTCGATTAAATTTGACTGAATTGAACAAAACACATTTTCATTCGCCACGCTCACATATTAATTCAAAAAATTCTGAAAATTGGAACCTAGCCACAATTTGACATTATGGTTCCAACAAAAGTGGTTTCGTCGAAAACGGAGGTCGTTTGTAAAATGGCTATTTTTAAAGGCTAATATATTATATTAAAATATATATAACTTCTACAGCGACTTTTCTAAATTTTAAACTGGCCATAACTTTTAATTTATAAAGTGAAATTTCAATTTTTCAGATTTGCTAGAAAGATTTTGTTAAATAGATTTAAATATTTTTGGTTTTACTGAAATTCGATTTATTTTGAATCATATGCATTCAGTTAAAGTTTATAATCAAAATTTCAAACTGCAGCGCTATTTCTAACTCCTTTTATAAGTATATTAAATTTATTCGTTTTAACTTTGATTAAAATAAAATTTTAGTCGTTATTATTTGAAATAAATAATTTTAAATATTCAAAATCCATTAAAATTTCCAAAATAAAATTTTTAAATTGGTTCCAAAATTCTGGGTTGTTACAGGGGCCCTCTGCGTGCGCCTCGCTCTCCTCTCCGACGTGAAGCAACCCAATCATCCCCTAGTCCAACGGACTGAAAGCAAGATCCAACCCTTATATGGAACAATTCTGAAAGGTCACGACCGTGTTTTGATTTAAGAGGAAGAAGGGTATCTCCCTTTTAATTATTATTTAATTAATTTATTTAAAATATTCTCGATGTAAAATAATTCATAACTCACCCATATGAACTCAAAACTGAACGATTTTCAAAGCATTGCGATTGTGAGCCCGCAATCTACGCTTCCGGACTGACTAGAACCAATTCTGAGCAGATCGAATTTGGACCAAATTTTCAGATCTGAACCATTCAGATTCAAACGACTGTGAGAATTCTATTTTTTTTAAATAATTAGAATTAATCATTATTGTATTATCATCGATCCGCTATAAATTTCTATATGCTATGCTACGTGATTTGATCTGTATTCGATGTGTTATGTAGATCTGTTATTTTCTCTGATATTGTGATATAATTGAATTTGAAATAAAAATGAATCAAACATTTTTGGTGAATCAAAACATTCAACAAAAAAATGAAGCGTCACCTTATTATATTTTATTGGCATTATATTTGTATTTTTCTCGGCGGATGCGAGGGGCAATGAAGCTAGTCGACGATAGTAGGGTTCGGTTAGGTAGTTGGAATGTAGGGTTCTTAACAGGAAAATTAAGAGAGATAGTGGATACTATGATTAGGAGACGGGTTAACATCTTGTGCGTTCAAGAGACTAAATGGGTGGGTCAGAAGGCGAAGGAGGTGGAGAACACTGGCTTCAAATTGTGGTACACGGGAGAAGTACGTAACAAGAATGGGGTAGGCATATTGATTGACAAGAACCTTTAGAGCAATTTGGTTGATGTCAGAAGACAAGGGGATAGGATCATCTTAGTTGAGCTAGTAATTGGCGAGGCAGTTTTGAATGTCATTAGCGCATATGCTCCACAGGTAGGTCTAAGTGAAGAAGCCAAAAGGAAGTTCTGGGAAGACTTGGATGTCATGTTTAGGAATGTGCATAGTAGCGAGAAACTTTTTATAGGAGGAGACTTCAATGGCCATGTTGGCTCATCTAGCGAGGGTTTTAAGCGAGTGCATGGTGGTTTTGGACTTGGCAGTAGGAACCAAGAGGGTGAAGATATTTTGAATTTCGCTCTCTCTTTTGATCTCATGATTGCTAATACCTTCTTTAGAAAGAGGTAATCACATCTGATCACCTTCAGTAGTGGCCAACAGGCTAGCCAGATTGAGTTTGTCCTAACTAGGAGAGATAGGTAATGAGATTGCGTTGATTGCAAGGTCATACCTAGAGAATAGGTCGTCTCAAAACACCAGCTCTTGGTGTGCTTGTTTCATCTTCGGGTGGGTGAAGGATAAGAGAGCGAAGATTAGCAGGACGAAATGGTGGAAACTCAAAGGAGATGCTTCACGAGTGTTTAAAGATAGAGTGATGGGAGAAGGGGCTTGGAATGTGGAAGGAGAAGCAAATGTCATGTGGAATTCGATGGCAACTTGCATTCGGAGAGTCGCTACTGAGGTATTTGGGATAACAATAGAAATCAAGCGATAACCCAAGGATTCGTGGTGGTGGAATGACGAGGTGCAAAAGTCTATCAATGAGAAGAAGGAATGCTACAAGTGCATGTACCGTCATAGAAGCGAATAGAACATGCAAAGGTACAAAGTGCCAAAGAAGACTGCAAAGAGAGCAATGAGTGAAGCAAGGGGATGAGCGTACGAAGATTTGTATCAAAGGCTAAGTACAAAGGAGGGTGAAAAGGACGTTTACAGGATAGCTAGGCTACGCGAGAGGAGGACAAGGGATTCAACTAGGTTAAATGCATTAAGGATGAGAATGATAGACTTTTGGTGAAGGACGATGAGATAAAGAACAGGTCGAGAGAATAATTTGATAAGCTTTTCAATGAAGAAAGTGATAGCACTTCGATCGAGTTGGAAGAGTTAGCCGACAACACCAATAGACATTTTGTGCGGATATTTCAAGAAGCTGAGGTAAAGGGGGCGTTGAAACGTATGAAATCAGGCAAGTAGGTAGGACCTGATGACATTCCTATTGAGGTGTGGAGATGCTTTGGAGATGCAGGGATAAAATGGCTAACTAAGTTGTTCAATAATATTTTCAAATCAAACAAAATGCCAGATGAGTGGAGGAGAAGCATTTTAGTTCCAATCTTCGAGAATAAAGGAGATATTAAAAGTTGCACAAACTATAGAGGAATTAAGCTTATGAGTCATACAATGAAGCTTTGGGAGACAGTTTGCGAGCAGCATTTGAGGAGGCTGACAAGTGTCTCTAGGAATCAATTTGGAAGAAGTTATTGAGGTTGGAAGTATGTATAAATAAAAAAAATCAATTTAAATTCAAAAATATTCAAACAGCCAAGGTGGAAGGAGGAAACACGGAACCTATGGACTTGATGGCTTCTACGGTGATCTAAAGGCTCTAAAACACCTTCTACACCTATAAATTAGTGCCTAGACCTAACCCTAATTCATAATAATTCCTTATGACGCCTAGATGCTGTTGAACTATCAGTTCTCTTAGTCGTCACCTCTAAAACTTAAATCATGAAGTTCTTCATCAACAATCACCTTTAAGGTTTAATCAACATCAAATTAGAAGATTAGTTTTGCAACAGCAACAACGATTCCATTACCTTTTCTTAATCCTAGCAATTTAAGTTCAGTTACTCTTCAATGAATCTAGACCTATGCATGATTATAAGTTAATCCTTCCATATTTGTTCCTTAACTTTTATCAGATCTATGCCTGAGATTTTATTTTATCTACTTATTCAGACCTATCTTTTGTTCTACATCGAATCCGTAGTCTTATCATGTCCATGTTGTTAATTTGTTAGAACTATCAGATCTATAATCGTTTTATGTTCATAATATTGTCAAGTATATGATTCTACATGCCCACGATGTTATTTTTTTATCAGTTTATTCCAGATCCATCATTGTTATACCTCTATTCTAACAGATCTGTAATCCTCTTAGGTCCACAATGTTATATTTGACAGATCTATCATTGTAACGCCTATTTTATGCCTACTCTCGTTTATGTTCCTTCTTTCTTCCCCTTTCTTGTTTTTATTTTATGAATACTAAGTTCATTTGGAACCTAGACTAAACTTGGTTATACGTGCGATTGGAATATGGGGGTATTGGATACTAATCTATTTGGTAATAATGGAACATAATTTGTAACTTGTGATTTGGGGCGTAATTGTTATTGTTACGAACTTGGTGTAAATAGAAATATTAAATCTAGATTGGGTGTAAGCTGTAAATTGGAATATTAACCTAGATTGGGCATAACTATTGGTCAGGACACCAAGCATAATGTATATTGTGATTTTGGGGCATGACTATTATTGCTTATTTGGGAAGATTAAGTGTAACTTATTTTGAGTAATAATTCGAATTTGAATTTGTGGGGCATAACTTGTAATTGACTTGGTTGGGCATAACTTGAGAATTGGAACATGACTAGTTTGGTGAATTTGGGATAATTAGTATATAAAAATCTAGGTTTGGGAATATATGACAAATATGTAAAATGTGCTAAAAGATAAACATTCCTAACCCGAGGTTAGATTGAGTTGCGGTGTAAAACTGCCCAGAACCGCCCGGCACACCCAGTAACCTTAACAATACAGATCTAACGTGAGAGGTTAGCGCATTTAGCCCAAAACCCGAGGTTAGAATGAGCTTGCGGTAGAAGTCTGCCCGGAACCGCCCGACACATCCAGCAACCGCAAACAACAGTTCTAATGTGAGAGGTTGGGGAATTAATAAATTAATTAATGCCAATAAACAGACATGCTAAGAATGGTAGGGTTAAGTAAATTTAGAACACTTAACCGTTATAACATGTTAATTAGACAAGAAGGTGGGGTTAAGTATATTTAGAACACTTAACCATTATAACATGTTAATTAGAAAAGAAGGTAGGGTTAAGTAAATTTTGGAACACTTCACCAATATGATATGATTAATGGGTAGGGTTAAGTTAAAACTAGAGAGCAACACTTAACCAATATAATAGGATGCGTGGAAGGGTTAAGTTAAAAAAAAAGTGCAACACTTAACCAATATAACCTGATGAATGGGGATGGTTAAGTTAACACAAGAAGGCAACACTTAACCAATGTAACACGACAAGTGGGTGGGTTAAGTTAACTTGAATTGATTGATGACACTTAACCAATACATCATGATGAACGCGTGGGGTTAAGTTAATAAGAAACACTTAGCCAATGTGACTTGATAAATGAATTGGGTTATGATAATGGGAAATACTTAACCAATATAACATGATGAAAGAACGAGGTTAAGTTAATTGGAAACACTTAACCAATCCAACATGACGAGTGAGAAGGGTTAATAAGAAACACTTAACCAACATGATATGATGAGTGGGTGGGTTAAGTTAACATGAATGGACAACACTTAACCAATATAACATAATCTGTGGGAGGGTTAAGTACATATCTGGTTGGTGGGTAATATTAGTAAATATAGGCCTACAAACTTAACCATTAAGTAAACATGTTTGAATCACTGTGAGGATTAAGTACATATCAGATTGGTGGGTAATATTAGTAAATATCGGCCCAGAAACTTAACCAGTAAGAAACCCTAGAACGCGGACCCATTTCAGCAGTAACCCACACAGATGTATCAAGTACCCTAAAACTAGGCAGGGCAGGGCACGATTACTGGGCTGATTATAAGCGTTCAAAACAGCGGCATGGGGTATGTCAGTGTAGGTTCCTACGGATCACGAGCATGTACATACTCCATAGTGGGAAAAAGTAGGCACTGGGTACTAGTAGTTATACACTATGCATCTGGAATTGTGTCTGATTGTTATCATAAGGATTGATATACCTTATGGTGGGGCCCGCACAGGGTATCTACACGCAAGAGAGGGTCGATTGACACAGACACAAGGAAGATTAATACGAGTTAGGAGTCGATCAATAGGGTAGTAAGGGTACATCTAACATCTTCATGGCAATAAGGCTGATTGAGGAAAGATCCTCATACTAGATATACACCTAAAGGCTAACATAATTGCAGCTATTGGGATCACGTTATCATATTATCATTTTATACAGATTACTAGTTGGGACACTTGTTAGGTGGTGCAGGGATATAAAAATCAGAATAACAAGGTACTAGCGAAGTAGAGAAAAAGTAGAAGTGCATTCATTTTATCTTGCCTTATCATATCTTGTGCTAATCTTATGTATCTTGTCACCCTTGTTACCATGGTATTGTCTTATATTCAGTTTATTCATGTCATGATGCTTTTGCCTATTTACATGCTGAAAGTCACTGGACTTTCCAGACTTATGTATGACCTAGTTTGTTTCGCCACTTTTCTTCCTCCCCCCTCCCAAGTAGTCACGGAGGGAATAGCTCAGCTTAGTTTGGACCGTTTCTCTTTCCAAGCTTGAAGATTAGTCGATGTATTGCTTTGGACTCTCTTTTCCACTGCTATGGCTGGCTCATGTTTTACTGGGGAATATCATTGTCATTTTATGCTTCTTTTACATTTGGAAGTTTTTGAATCAAGACAGAAGTTTTGTGTAATTCTTTTAAGTATGATTGAATCAATTTTTGTAAAAGCTTGACTTAACTACGTTGTTTATGAAATGACTTTATTTTTCAGCTGCTTTATTTGTCTGTTTTGTAATTTATTTGCATCTTTTACCTATAATGCTTTACTGAAGTTAATGCATTCCCTCTGTCAGTGACATTAATGGACGTGGGGTGTTTCAGAACCGAAGAAAAGAATTCATCAGAGATAGGATTAGTAATATCCTATAGACCAAACTCGTTTGGGATAGGGTAAGTTGTAACGAACCAGCTTTTTGAACAGTTTTCACTGGTAATTAAACCTACTTAAACCGTTTATAAAGACGGATGGTTATGGGTACTTACATATTTGAAAAAAAAATAGAACTTTTCATTTCATTACCATAATATAATATCAAAGTTACAAGGAATACATCAGAGTACATCGACTACACAACAGAAGAATGCGAATGCTCCAAAACATAATAGCTCCAGCTAAGAACAGAATCCTGGTCCAATCAAGTCCAAGGCTAAATCTGCAAACCAAGCTACTAAGCTACTCGTGCAAAATTATAGGCACCTAGCGTTTAGGTGAGGGAACAATAAACTCCAGGCCAGTCATGGGACTGGTGTGAGAACTCAAACAGTTTTTATTTAGGATTCATTTTAAAGTTGAGTAACTCACTGGACCACGGCGCTAACATGGAATGTTTTTCCTCCATATGAATCCCTATGCATAGAAATTTGCTATGACTTTTAAAAAATAAAACTACCATAAGGTCTCGCGGCACACACACAATGCAAACGCATACATGGGAGAGGTTTCTCCTTAAGATAGTAAACAATGCTTAATACGTGAAAATCATCTGAATTTCGCGAATAAATGTATTAATCATAGCCAGGATAATGCCCCATCACATTATACTAACAATTCTGTTGGTAGCAGGCTATACAACTAAAATTGTATGGGCTCGTAGTGGGAACTGGATTTCCAATAAATGACCAGGCAAAGGAACTTCCTTACCGAACTGATGGGTACGCCTCTAGAGGGACGCCCCAAGAACCAAATCGGGCTCGCTGCCAATGCCAGGTCGGGTTACCTCTTAACTAGGTAACTTAGAGCATGCCTGAGTATATCACTTCACGGTTGTTACCAAACTTTAAACCGGGTACCCGCAACATCAACATCCATATAAATTGAAATTATCCACATAGGTTAATACCTGGGCTCTATACAATAGTACACCTTTTATCTAGAAGGAAATGACCACCCTCAACCTTGCTTCATCTTTCTTATTTTGTCCATTTTCCGGGGTGTGAGGCTTTGCGAAGTCACGATACACAAAGCTATGCTTAAATAAGCCATGGTTTGATCATCCATAGCTCACCACATATCTTAAGTAAGCCACATTATCCATTAACAACGCATCACTGATTTCCAATATTTAACCCTAAGCTCATACGTCTTAGAGAAGGGTGTTAAGCAAGAGAGTAATTCTCCACCACCAAACAGATATATACTGATAAAACAGTGCTACACAGTTAATTACAATGTCAAACACATAATCCATAAATGTCTGTCCTGGGTCTGAACGAAACATCACCCAAAAATATCCAAATACATTCAGGTATCATGTCGTGTAACACCCCACATCCATTTATGTCACTCTCAAAGGGAATTCATTAACTTTTATGGAGTATTATTGGTGAGTAGAATAGAATATAACAAGGAAGATACATATATTGGTACTTGAAAATTTTCAAAACAACTTTTATTGCAACGGAGAAATAGTTTGATTACAACATCATAAACTAAAAGAAAAACCAAGTACACTTAGTAACCATCTTGACAAATTGTTTTCTGAGTACATAAAGTAAAAAACATAACCCCAACATAAGTAGCCATAAAAGAGACGAGCTGAATTTTGTTGTCAGTAATCCAAGCACTTCCAAAAGAGAGAGAAAGAACCAAATCAAGCTCCACTAGTACTAGTCACACCCTGAGAACCTGGGGGGAGGGGGGCAAGGAAGAAAGGAGGCGAAAACAAAGGGGTCAGACATAAAGTCTGGCGAGTACCATAACTTTAACAATATAATTATTAAAGTAATTAGGATAAGGCATAAACTGGTAAAACAAGGAACGACTGTGAAACAAGTGGGCAAGACAAAACAAACAAGAGGAATATTCTGGTGCTAATCTCGCTCCTAATCACTATAGGAAAATTACTATACTGCACCACTACTAGTCACCCTAAAAGTTGATCCCGCCTACTTAACATAATAATCATAACGGTAGTTTCGTGTACCCCTGGTTGTCTCCATATGTGCCGTCTGCCCTATCTCCACTAGTTGTACCCACTGCACCGATGCGATCGACTCTCTAACTCGTAGATACCCGTGTTGGTCCCACAATGGGGTGTATCGCTCCCAAAAGTGGCAACTCGATACCACTAAAGATGCACGACTTATATCTACACGATGCAACAATGCCTTACCTACCATCCCGGGCCCACGCACACACGTGACCCCGTTGGACTTGCGTTGCCACCGTTAACCCGTTTTGACCTCTTACATTAAAACCCAGTAAGCGTGTCCCGTCCTCGATCTGACTCGAGCTCACAAAGAAACTTAATGGGTTACTGGTTTGAAAAGGGTCCCCCATGTTTGACACAAGCCTTAAACCTATGCTTGGTCCGTACTAGAATTTTCCACTTAACCCCTTCTTATTCATGTCTTCTTACAGGTTTAAATTTGGTTAAGTGTTTCTAATCGTATTTCACATGTCACCGACTTAACCCCTATGTCCCACCACATGTTTATCTTGGTTAAGTGTTACTTAATTCATTATAACCATAACCATGTAAGAGCTCTCACATTAGACTACCATTTCGGTTGCTAGTTTGGCCGGGCGGGTCCGGGAAGTCTTATACCGCAAGCGTGTCTAACCTCGTGTCTTTACAATTGTTACGCATTTAATTTATGCCTTCGACCTCTCTCATTAGACTACTGTTTGTGGTTGCTGGATTTGTCGGGCGGGTCCGGGCAGTCTTACAACAAAACGAGCCTAACCTCGTGTCTAAGGCGTTTACTATTACAAATTATTTCACCCCAATTTGAATTAATTATCCCAATTCAATTTGTCAATAATTTCCAATTTAATTATGTCCATAATTTTCACCTAAATTATGTCCATACTTTTTAGATATAAATATTATGCCAATTAATGTCTCAATTTAATTATATGCTTTTAAAGCCATTTTATGTCAATTCGCAATTTACATAATTAATATTTTACATTGTCCCCACACGATTCGTATGTTCAAATATGAAATATGTAAGACTCGCTAATAGTCTAACTTATAAAAAAGGAACATCACAACTTGCATAACGCATAAAAAAATAGATTTAACTTGCAAATAGAAATTATGACATAAATTTGCATAACCAATAATTTACATAGACAATGGTCATATAGGATCATATGTTTGCATAGACTACCATGGATCTAAATATGGATCTAAACATGAGATTGTAAACTTGCATATATGAACTATGGGTCTCACCTAAACTTTCATATGTGAACACAACTTTCACCTAAAAATGTGAACATAGTTTTCACCTAAACTTGCATATGAATTTCTATAACTTGCATATGAATTTATCACATGTTTTTGCATATAAACTAACATATGTATATAATTGATTCACACATAAAATTGTGTACAATTCACATATAAACTTGCATAAGATTCATATACAATTTAACATCCCAAACTTGCACAAAATTCAAATATGAATTAGCAAATGATTCACATCCCAAACTTGCATAAAATTCACATACGAATTAGCATATGATTCACATCCCAAACTTGTATAAAATTCACATACGATTTAGCATATGATTCACATCACAAACATGCATAAAATGAATCAAGTTAAACATGTATAATTGGACATATGAAATAGATCTATCAACATAAGATAACAAAGTTAAACAACATCACGTGATTCAACAAAATTGTCTCGTAATCCAATTATAACTTATCACAATTAACTTATTAATTATATTGTCAATGAAATAGTACTCACAAAGATTGGTTGGAAAAGAGAATGGTTCGTTCGTCTTTTGAATTGGAATTCTGACTTGCTAAACCCTAAGCTTTAGGAAGGAGAATTATCCTAGGAGCAGCATGGTGGTCAAGTGACAAATTTTGTTTAGGTTTAGGTTTCAGTTTAGGCACTCTTTTATAGAAGTTTGAATCAACCTAAGCCCTTAGATTATCATAGGAGCAAACCCAACCATCCAGAATAGATAGAGTTATCTAGAACAACCACCTCAGACATAATGACTCAGCACAGAGTTAGAAATCATCACATTTCAGATTTTCCCGAGGGGGAGGGTAGTTAGGTCGACCTGTATGGGTAGGTCGACCCTCTGGTCAACCTGGCCCTTGGGTGGGAGAATTCCCGCCCAGCCTGCTCCCCTGTTTGAATTTCGAATTTCGAATTTATTATTCTGAACTGTTTAATTTATATAAAATTACTTAAACGTCCGAGGGTCATAACTTCCTCATACGAAGTCCGATTTACGAAAACTTGGACTCTATTCCAAGTAGAACTTTGAGACGAACGCAACGGCGTAACCCGTTTTTGTTAATTCTCACTTTAATAATTAAGTATTCTTAAGATTGTCAATTTTAATATTCACAAAAAATTCAGGGTGTTACATTCTCCCCTCCTTAGAGGATTTCGCCCCTGAAATCTCCAAGTTAAGGAGAATGTATATCCTAACATCTAATCATCCATCTACTCAACCATCAAACACAGGCATCCATTGTCCTTATAAGATTTCTAATGTCGTATGAGCATATGCAAAAAGTGTGTGTATATGTTCCTTATCTAATACAAAACCAGGCGGTCCACTGATTCAGTTGACCTCCTTAATGCAAATCATGATAGTGTCATGCGTCCATTATGCATGCAAAAGAATCCTAACGGTACACATTACTTCTACATGTGTGCACAACCATTCATCATAATGCAGCATCCATATATTAACACAACTATTATACATCCATAAATTTAAATATGCACACACATTTATATGCAATATGAAAGTGACTGAGCCGATCTAGTGCCTAATGTGTGTGTACATGCATCCACGAGCAACCACTTGCAACTACTCGCAGCCAACAATCATAACATGTTTCAAATACATGTTTACATCCATTGGTTTCTACCTAGGGCTAAAGAGTAGGACTGAGGAGATATGCTTAAATGATAGAAATAAGCATGACTAAACTTATGGAAAGAGAGATCAAGGAGGTACCCTTAAAAAGAAAAGGGTAGGCCACGTGTATTTTCCTCTCAGTTTCCCAAGTCGCGTCTTCCTCAGCGTCACTCCATTAGACTTAACAAGCTTGACTTCATGCTTGCGTAGATTTTTGACTTCCGTACCCAAGATACGAGTTGGAACTCTTCTCACAGTTGCTTCTCCTTCCACTTCTACTTCCTCTAGTATACTTGGCTTCACCACTTCCGCAGATTTATGTAAGCATTTTCGTAGTTGAGAAACATAAAAAACATTTTGAACTCCAGCCAGTCTCTCGGGTAGCTCTACTTTGTAAGTCATCGTCCCAATCCTTTCAATGATAGGAAATGGTCCTACAAATCTTGGCGCTAGCTTTCAACGGACCCAAAACGAATGACATTCCTCAAGGATATACTTTAGGGAACACCCTATCTCCAACCTTAAACTCAAGGTTGGTCCTTCTTTTGTCTGCATAGGACTTTTGTCTATCTTGTGCAGCCTTCATCCATCTTCTTATCAAGTCCACCTTTTATGATCTCTCTCTAATCATGTCTGGCCCAGGTACGAGTTTGTCTGTAGACACCCACCAATAAGTGGGTGATCGACATGGTCTTCCATATAATGCTTCGAAGGGCGCCATAACTATGGTGGCTTGGTAGCTATTGTTGTAAGGGAATTCCACCAAAGGAAGATGATCCACCCATGTCCCTCCAAAGTCAAGAATGCATAATCTTAAGAGGTCTTCCAATACTCTATTCACCCTTTCCGTCTGACCATCGGTTCGGGGGTGATAGGTCGTGCTTAAGCATAATTGTGTGCCTACAACCTATTGCAAGCTCTTCCAAAACTCACTTGTAAAGATAGGATCTCAATCGCTCACTATGCTGGAGTGTATCCCATGGAGACGAACTATTTCTTTAAGATAAATGGATGTTAGGGACAAGGCAGTCCTTCTACTTTTAACAGGTATAAAGTGAGCGCTTTTAGTGAGCCCGTCCACTATTACCCAAATACTGGTATTGCCCCTTCTTGACCTAGGCAACCCATCAACAAAGTCCATCGAAATGCTATCCCAATTCCACTGTGGCACCTCGAGAGGATGAACCAGACCACCGAGCTTCTTCTGCTCCGCTTTGACTTGCTGGCATATCAAACACTTAGCGACGAACTTAGCTACATAACTCTTCATGCCATTCCAAAAGAAAACCATTTTATATCCTTATACATCTTGTCTCTGCCTGGGTGTATAGTCAGCTTAGAATGGTGTGCTTCTTCGAGAGCCTTCTTCAATAAATCCCTTGCTTGTGGGACGCATAGCCTTCTATCCCGTCTCAACCAACCCTTATCATCGATGGAGTATCTAGTGAGGTCACTAGAACTCTCACCCTTAACTAGCTTAGCCATCACATCAACTAGTTGAGATTCTTCTCGTTGCGCGGTTCCTATTAAGTCCAAAAGAGTAGGTCGCACCTCTAGCGATGCTAACAGACCCGGCACAATTTCATAGGAGGGTCTAAAGTTAAAGTTTGCTATATACTCCAAGCTTTGCCTTTCTACAAAGAGAGGACTCAAGGTCAACTTCTTTCTACTTAAGGCGTCTGCTACCACATTACCCTTGCCTGGGGTATAAGAAATCTCAAAATCATATGAGGCCAGAAATTCCATCCACCTTTGCTGTCTTAAGTTAAGATCTTTCTGCGAGAAAAGGTACTTCAACGATTTATAGTCAATATACAATTCAAATTTCTCACCTAAGAGATAATGGCGCCAAGACTTAAGCACAAAGACGATGGCAGCCAACTCTAGATCGTGGGTTGGGTAGTTTTTTCATGTACTTTCAATTGCCTTCCTCCATAAGCTACTACCTACCCTTCTTGCATCAAGACAACACCTAGTGTAACACCCCGTATTTTCTGAGAATATAAAAAAAATGGTTAGCTATGAAGAAGTTATTAAGCCTTGATGTTTGTATGCATATGAGAGAAATATACATAGATATATACAAAAATTAAATAAATAAACATGCCAAAAAGGTTCAAAACAGCGAATTGGGAGGGGGAATAACCGAACCGGCCCATTTTTGAGGTCGACCCGAGCCTTGCTGGGTTGACTAGGGGTTAATCCAGGGTGTTTGGCTGTCATCCCGTGGGCCGATTCGCTCAAATGCAGATTTTGCATTTGAATGGTTCTCATGATTCAGGGTTAATCTAATGGTCCAAAATAACTTCCTACACCTATATATACATCCCTAACCTAAACCTAAATCTCATATACAATTCGCTAGCCTCCATTGCTCTCTTCCTCTCTAAAAATAAATAAATCAATGGCGTCTTTACTCTGCTGAAACCTAAGCTAGGACTTGTGCTTCTTCTTCCTCCAATTCTGATTAGGATTAAAAGAGAACAGCTACAACACCTTTTTTTTTTAGAATCCAACCAAGGCAAGTGCAGTTATTTTCCGATATAAACTTTAATCATAATTGTGACATGATTGTAAATCTGAATTTGAGATTGTGTATGTTCTGTTCTGATCTATTTTATTCTGTATCTCTTCTTCTTTCTATTCTATAGCCAGGCTACTACGAGCCTGCGCCAATCTCCTAAGAGATTAACATACGCTAAAATATTTTGGACAATAAAATGAATAATGCATGAAATGGGCATGACCGATATGTGACTGAGTTGAGGAAAGAACATAGGTTGAACTTGGAACTTAGGACATAAATCTAAGGCATATAATTGAACTTATGACTTGAGTTTGTGGCATAAAGAATATTGAACATACGACTTGAGAAGTTGGTTAATCTGTGACTGATTTAAGAAAAAGGACATAGCTTGTAAATTAGATTTAGATCTATGCATATTCTGTGAATTGGAAGAAGAGGAACCATGGTATGTTAACATATAACTTGAGATAAGGAGAATATGGTTTAGGTATAAAGATTTACATTAAAGTAGGATATCTATTAAATGTGAATAATACCTAAGTAGGAGATTTTTGTCAATAGCTATATTTGGTATAGTTTATATGTGAATCTTTTGTACTAGGCAAGTTGAACTAAATTGGGACATGTAAATTATGACCATAATCTGTGACATGCAAATTTAATGCAAACATGGGGTATATGATCATACTGTGAATCATGACTATTATCTATGCATGTGAACTTAGGCAAGATTTATAATTAGGCAAGATATGTTGTGAAACTTTAAGGAATGATTAAATCTGTTATATTTGCCTAATTTGCTAGTTCTGTTATATTTGCCTAATCTGCTAGTTCTGTTATATTACTTAATCTGCTAGTTCTGTTATATTGCTTAATCTGCTAGTTCTGCCCTACTGCCTAGTCTGCTAGATTTGTTCATCTGCCAAATCTATCATCTGCTAATTCTGTTAAAAATGCCAACCTAAATCTGTTGAGATGCCTAATCTGTTATCTGCTAAATCTGCTAGTTGCTTAATCTGCTGAATCCGTTAAGTCGCCTAAACCTGTTATCTGCTATGTCTGTTAAGTTGATATATTCAGTCTGTTATTGACATAATCTGAATTAGCTATGAATAATTGACTTGTATATTAGGCGTGGGCACAAATGGTAAATTATTAATTAATTGGCCGCAAAGATAAACATGGCTAACTCGAGGTTAGAATGAGTTTGCGGCGTAATTCTGCCCGGAACCGCCCGACATATCCAGTGGCCACAAACAATAGGTTCTAATGTGAGAAGTTAGTCATAACGTGCTTGAAACCCGAGGTTAGACTCAGTTTGCGACAGAAACCTGCCCGGAACCAACCGGCCTAACCACTAGCCGCAAACTGTCAGTCTAATGTGAGAGGTCTGGGCATTAATATTTAATTAATGAAAATCTGAGATAAATATAATGTCTAAAACATGTTGGGCGGATAGGGTTAAACCCACTAGACTGATGAGTTTAATAAATCTGTTCCGTGAATCGGTAGGCCCAATTACAAAGTTAGACAAATCTGTAAGTCTGTTAAATCCGTATATCTGATCCTTTAGTCTAAAACTTGTCTGACCTGTGAACTAGTTGATCCGAATTCTGTATGTCTGAACTTGTTATTCTGAAATCTGTTAGTCTGGGGACACAAGGATAGGAGGGGAATTACTTGTGTCATCTGTTGTTTGGGACCCATATTAGTCAGTAACCCTTTCTGGTATCAAAACTTTGACCCAACAGTAGGTATGGTCCGGGCATGCTTACTGAACTAATTATAAGCGGTTCATTCTGATAATGGAGAGGGGTGTTGATGGTGCGTTCCAACCGGGTCATGTGCGTGCATGGATCCCGATCTGCCTCTGAGGATGTAAGACGCTGTGACATCTATAAATAGGTCTGTGCCAATTGGTTGTCACTTTAGGGAGTGATACACCCTACTGTGGGGGCAGAAACAGGATATTTATGTATTAGGGAGCCGATCGCTTGGGGTAGGGTTTTAGGGTACACTTAGTTCTGTCTGTTTCTGTTGGTACCGTCTATTTTTGTTGGGTGGTAACACCTGTCTGTTTCTGCGTGGTACCGTCTGTTCGGGTGGTAAAGGCCCATTACTAGTGTTCACCTAATTCTACATTCTGTTTCCATAGGGATTAATCTGTTTTTGCTTCTGTCTGTTTCTGATCGGGTAGTAAAGGCCCATTATTACCATTCTGTTCCTGTTAAATTATTCTGTACCCGTTTCTGTTTCTGTTTAGACATTAGGGTGACACCTAATTCGGTTATACTAGTATTAGTGCAGAGAAATGTAAAGCAATAGCTTATATCATTCTGTTCTTCTGTCATATCTGCTACATCTGTTACAGTTATCTCTCATCTAGTTTTATTTTCGTGTCATGTTATTATTATCTGTTCATAACTGAAAATCACTGGACTTGCCGGACTTTTGTCTGACCCTTGTTGTTTCGCCTCCTTTCTTCCGTTTCTCCCCCCCAGGTTTTGTAGGAGGGAATACTTTAGCTTGATTCAGATTTCTTCTGCTTGAAGCGCTTAAAGTATGGCTTGGCTCTGTTTAGCTTCCGTTCTATGGGGATTATGATTTTAAAGTTTTGTACTCTGATGGCTTTTGAACAAGGCTGATATATATGTACTTGAGTTTTTGGTAAAGTTGTAACCAAACTGATTTATGTCCGCTGCAATAAAGTTATAACGTTTTTCAAGTACTATTTTTATATCTGTCTTGTAATATTCTGTTCTGTTTACTAAAATGCTCCACCAAAGTTAAGCCATTCCCTTTGTGAGTGACCTTAACGGAGGTGGGGAGTTACACTTGGTATCAGAGCTGAAGGTTACCAGATTTGATAAAAAGTTTTGAAAACTATTTTCAAAAAGGTTTTAAAAAGGAAGTATTTTCAAAAGTAAATCTTATTTTTGAAAAACATAATCCCCAAAAGCCATATATCTATCTTTTGATCCTCTGTTTGAATCTTTGTTTCCTTCTTTCTCCGGGGCTCCCGGCTTTCTGGGAGGTAACCTCATCGCGGAATGGTTCTGTAGGCTTGATAAGACTACGACACTGGTTAAAGGGCAAATAAGCGCCCGACTTCCATCTGTAGCCGCAGTAGTCTAACCTACGGCTAATTTTCTTTCGAGTTTTGTAGGATTTTCCATGCGATGGAGGCCGCTTTCGAGGGACTTGTCAACGTGTTACACACGGATAGTAAAGATGAGAATGAGGGAGTTTGGCTAAGGAGCACAACCCAAGGACGAGAAACTC
The DNA here is from genome assembly GCA_030737875.1 of Allium sativum. Lineage (NCBI taxonomy): Eukaryota > Viridiplantae > Streptophyta > Magnoliopsida > Asparagales > Amaryllidaceae > Allium > Allium sativum. The sequence continues at coordinate 526,509,542 of CM060913.1, read as the reverse complement.
ATGGATATGGACTTGGTTCACAAAGGAGGCAAAAAGGAAACACAAAAGAAGGAAGAAAATTCTGATGATAAAGGAGGAGAAATGTGCTTTACTTATGGAAGCTTGACTCATCTGAACAAGGATTTCCAAAAGAGGAAGGACACTCACTTCAACTGTGGTGAGATGGGACACTTCACTAGGGACTGCCCGAAGAAACGGGGGCAAGGACAGAGGACATGACCTACTTCGGGAAGGCAGGCGAATGCTCTCATAGTTGGTGGATAGGATATAAGTAGGAAAATTTCCGTAGAGAGTTTAGTTTCCTTATCTGATTATTGAGTTAGAACTCTTTCCGATTATGGCATTCTGATTCTGTAGTCGAGTCTCTACACTTATTACTAGCCTTGTTTCTGATCTGGTTATAGTCTCAAACCCCATAGGGGTTACGACTCATCTGCTGGTGAAAGGTTGGGGTTTGAGAGATATCTGTGTTAGGCGTCAAGTAGGACGCATAAATTCTTGGTTTTATCATGCTTTGTTTTCTAAGAATTATTTGGTAATCTGATCTGTACTAGTAGTCTGTAAATATTTGAATATCTCTGATAAGGTTAAGATTTCCAGTTTTGACATTGTCTAAAGAGGGTAATCCTCTGAGTGTCAATCTGATATTGATTTCGGTCTTTGGGGTTGATACTTAGGGTAATTATTATCTCAACCAATGTCTAATGGGAACCAAGTTTTTGTTTATCTGTACTCGCTTCCATCGTTCGACTGTATCCTATCGATCGAATCTTCGAACTTTAGGTAGAAACTAATGGGTGTAAACATGTGTTTGAGACATGTTATGTTTGATGGTTGCAAGTGGATGCAAGTGGTTGCTAGTGGTTGCTCGTGGATGCATATACACACACTAGGCACTAGATCGGCTCAAAAACACTCTCATACTGCACATGGATGTGTGTGCATTTTTCAATTTTTGTGGATGCAGAATAATTGACTCCTCACATGGATGTTGCATTTGGATGAATGGTTATGCACACATATAGAAATGATGTGTATCAAATAGGATTTCTTGCATACATATTTGGACTCATGACACTAACATGATTCACATTAAGGAGGTCAACTGGATCAGTAGACCGCCTGATTTTGCATTAGATAAGAAACATATACACACACTTTGCATATGTTCATACGGCATTAGAAACCTTTTAGGACAATGGATGCCTGTGATTGAATGGTTGAGTAGATGGATGTTGGATGTTAGGATACATTCTTCTTAACTTGAAGATTTCGGGGACGAAATCCTTAAAGGAGGGGAGAATGTAACACTCCATATTTTCTGGGAATATAAAAAAAATGGTTAATTATGAAGAAGTTATTAAGCCTTGAAGTTTGTATGCATATGAGAGAAATATATATAGATATATATAAAAATTATATAAATAAACATGCAAAAAAGGTTCAAAACAGCGAATTGGGAGGGGGAATAACCAAACCGGCCCATTTTTGAGGTCGACCCAAGCCTTGCTGGGTCGTCTAGGGGTTAATCCAGGGTGTTTGGCTGTCATCCCGTGGGCCGATTCACTCAAATGCAGATTTTGCATTTGAATGGTTCTCATGATTCAGGGTTAATCTAATGGTCCTAAATAACTTCCTACACCTATGTATACATCCCTAACCTAAACCTAAATCTCATATACAATTCTCTAACCTCCATTCCTCTCTTCCTCTCTAAAAATAAATAAATCAATTGCGTCTCTACTCTGCTGAAACCTAAGCTAGGACTTGTGCTTCTTCTTCCTCCAATTCTGATTAGGATTTAAAGAGAACAGCTACAACACCTTTTTCTTTTAGAATCCAACCAAGGCAAGTGCAGTTATTTTCCGATATAAACTTTAATCATAATTGTGACATGATTGTAAATCTAAATTTGAGATTGTGTATGTTCTGTTCTGATCTATTTTATTCTGTATCTCTTCTTCTTTCTGTTCTATAGCCAGGCTACTACGAGCCTGCGCCAATCTCCTAAGGGATTAACATACGCTAAAATATTTGGGAAAATAAAATGAATAATGCATGAAATGGGCATGATCGATATGTGACTGAGTTGAGGAAAGAACATAGGTTGAACTTGGAACTTAGGACATAAATCTAAGGCATATAATTGAACCTATGACTTGAGTTTGTAGCATCAAGAATATTGAACATACGACTTGAGAAGCTGGTTAATCTTTGACTAATTTAAGAAAAAGGACATAGCTTGTAAACTAGATTTAGATCTATGCATATTTTGTGAATTGGAAGAAGAGGAACCATGGTATGTTAACATATAACTTGAGATAAGGAGAATATTGTTTAGGTATAAAGATTTACATTAAAGTAGGATATCTATTAAATGTGAATAATACCTAAGTAGGAGATTTTTGTCAATAGCTATATTTGGTATAGTTTATATGTGAATCTTTTGTACTAGGCAAGTTGAACTAAATTGGGACATGTAAATTATGACCATAATCTATGACATGCAAATTTAATGCAAACATGGGGTATTTGATCTTATTGTGAATCATGACTATTATCTATGAATGTGAACTTAGGCAAGATTTATAATTAGGCAAGATATGTTGTGAAACTTTAAGGAATGATTAAATCTGTTATAATTGCCTAATTTGCTAATTCTGCTATATTTGCCTAATTTGCTAGTTCTGTTATATTGCTTAATCTGCTAGTTCTGTTATATTGCTTAATCTGCTAGTTTTGCCCTACTGCCTAGTCTGCTAGATCTGTTCATCTGCCAAATCTGTCATCTGCTAATTCTGTTAAAAATGCCAACCTAAATCTGTTGAGATGCCTAATCTGTTATCTGCTAAATTTGCTAGTTGCTTAATCTGCTGAATCCGTTAAGTCGCCTAAACCTGTTATCTGCTATGTCTGTTAAGTTGATATATTCAGTCTGTTATTGACATAATCTGAATTAGCTATGAATAATTGACATGTATATTAGGCGTGGGCACAAATGGTAAATTATTAATTAATTGGCCAAAAAGATAAACATGGCTAAATCGAGGTTAGAATGAGTTTGCGGCGTAATTCTGCCCGGAACCACCCGGCATATCCAATGGCCGCAAACAATAGGTTCTAATGTGAGAAGTTAGTCCTCATGTGCTTGAAACCCGAGGTTAGACTCAGTTTGCGACAGAAACCTGCCCGGAACCAACCGGCCTAACCAGTAGCTGCAAACTGTCTGTCTAATGTGAGTGGTCTGGGCATTAATATTTAATTAATGAAATCTAAGATAAATATAATGTCTAAAACATGTTGGGAGGATAGGGTTAAACCCACTAGACTGATGAGTTTAATAAATCTATTCCGTGAATCGGTAGGCCCAATTACAAAGTTAGACAAATCTGTAAATCTGTTAAATCCGTATATCTGATCCGTTAGTCTAAAACTTTTCTGACCTGTGAACTAGTTGATCTGAATTCTGTATGTCTGAACTTTTTAATTTAAAATCTGTTAGTCTGGGACACAAGGATAGGAGGGGAATTACTTGTGTCATCTATTGTTTGGGACCTATATTAGTAAGTAACCCTTTCTGGTATCAAAACTTTGACCCAACAGTAGGTAGGGTCCGGGCACGCTTACTGAACTAATTATAAGCGGTTCATTCTGATAATGGCAAGGGGTGTTAATGGTGCGTTCCAACCGGGTCATGTGCGTGCAAGGATCTCGGTCTGCCACTGAGGATGTAAGACGCCGTGACATCTGTAAATAGGTCTGTGCCAATTGGTTGTCACTTTAGGGAGTGATACACCCTACTGTGGGGGCAGAAACAGGATATTTATGTATTAGGGAGCCGATCGCTTAGGGTAGGGTTTTAGGGTACACTTAGTTCTGTCTGTTTCTGTTGGTACCGTCTGTTTCTGTTGGGTGGTAACACCTGTCTGTTTCTGCGTGGTACCGTCTGTTCGGGTGGTAAAGGCCCATTACTAGTGTACACCTAATTCTACATTCTGTTTCCGTAGGGATTAATCTATTTCTGCTTCTGTCTATTTCTGATCGGGTAGTAAAGTCCCATTATTAGCATTCTATTTCTGTTAAATTATTCTGTACCCATTTCTGTTTCAGTTTAGACATTAGGGTGACACCTAATTCGGTTATACTAGTATTAGTGCAGAGAAGTGTAAAGCAATAGCTTATATCATCATGATCTTCTGTCATATCTGCTACATCTGTTACAGTTATCTCTCATCCAGATTTATTTTCATGTCATGTTATTATTATCTGTTCATAACAGAAAATCACCGGACTTGCCAGACTTTTGTCTGACCCTTGTTATTTCGCCTCCTTTCTTCCGTTTCTCCCCCCAGGTTTTGTAGGAGGGAATACTTTAGCTTGATCTGGATTTCTTCTGCTTGAAGCGCTTAAAGTATGGCTTGGCTCTGTATAGCTTCCGTTCTGTGGGGATTATGATTTTAAAGTTTTGTACTCTGATGGCTTTTGATCAAGGCTGATATATATGTACTTGAGTTTTTGGTAAAGTTGTAACCAAAATGATTTCTGTCCGCTGCAATAAAGTTATAATGTTTTTCAAGTACTATTTTTATATCTGTCTTGTAATATTATATTCTGTTTACTAAAATGCTCCACCAAAGTTAAGGCATTCCCTCTGTGAGTGACCTTAACGGAGGTGGGGAGTTACACTTGGTATCAGAGCTGAAGGTTACCAGATTTGATAAAAAGTTTTGAAAACTATTTTCAAAAAGGTTTTAAAAAGGAAGTATTTTCAAAAGTAAATCTTATTTTTGAAAAACATAATCCCCAAAAGCCATATATCTATCTTTTGATCCTCTGTTTGAATCTTTGTTTCCTTCTTTCTCTAGGGCTCCCGGCTTTCTGGGAGGTAACCTCATCGCGGCATGGTTCTGTAGGCTTGATAAGACTACGACACTGGTCAAAGGGAAAATAAGCGTTTGACTTCCATCTATAGTCGTAGTAGTCTCACATACGGCTAATTTTCTTTCGATCTTTGTAGGATTTTCCATGCGATGGAGGCCGCTTTCGAGGGACTTGTCAACGTGTTACACACGGATAGTAAAGATGAGAATGAGGGAGTTTAGCTAAGGAGCACAACCCAAGGATGAGAAACTCATGGATATGGTCTTGGTTCACAAAGGAGGCAAAAAGGAAACACAAAAGAAGGAAGAAAATTCTGATGATAAAGGAGGAGAAATGTGCTTTACTTATGGAAGCTTGACTCATCTGAACAAGGATTGCCAAAAGAGGAAGGACACTCCCTTCAACTGTGGTGAGATGGGACACTTCACTAGGGACTGCCCGAGGAAACGGGGGTAAGGACAGAGGACATGACCTACTCCGGGAAGGCATGCGAATGCTCTCATAGTTGGTGGATAGGATATAAGTAGGAAAATTTCCGTAGAGTGTTTAGTTTCCTTATCTGATTATTGAGTTAGAACTCTTTCCGATTATGGCATTCTGATTCTGTAGTCGAGTCTCTGCACTTTAATACTAGTCTTGTTTTTGATCCGGTTATAGTCTCAAAACCCATAGGGGTTACGACTCATCTGCTGGTGATAGGTTGGGGTTTGAGAGATATCTGTGTTAGGCGTCAAGTAGGACGCATAAATTCTGGGTTTTATCATGCTTAGTTTTCTAAGAATTATTTGGTAATCTGATCTGTACTAGTAGTCTGTAAATATCTGAATATCTCTGATAAGGTTAAGATTCCCAGTTTTGACATTGTCTAAAGAGGGTAATCCTCTGAATGTCAATTTGATATTGATTTCGGTCTTTGGGGTTGATACTTAGAGGAATTATTCTCTCAACCAATGTCTAATGGGAACCAAGTTTTTGTTTTATCTGTACTCACTTCCATCGTTCGACTGTATCCTATCGATCGAATCTTCGAACTTTAGGTAGAAACTAATGGGTGTAAACATGTGTTTGAGACATGTTATGTTTGATGGTTGCAAGTGGATGCAAGTGGTTGCTCGTGGATGCATATACACACACTAGGCACTAGATCGGCTCAAAAACACTCTCATACTGCATATGGATGTGTGTGCATTTTTCAATTTTTGTGGATGCAGAATGATTGACTCCTCACATGGATGTTGCATTTGGATGAATGGTTATGCACTCATATAGAAATGATATGTATCAAATAGGATTTCTTGCATACATATTTGGACTCATGACACTAACATGATTCACATTAAGGAGGTCAACTGGATTAGTAGACCGCCTGATTTTGCATTAGATAAGAAACATATACACACACTTTGCATATGTTCATACGGCATTAGAAACCTTTTAAGGACAATGGATGCCTGCGATTGAATGGTTGAGTAGATGGATGTTGGATGTTAGGATACATTCTTCTTAACTTGAAGATTTCGGGGACGAAATCCTTTAAGGAGGGGAGAATGTAACACCCCGTATTTTCTGAGAATATAAAAAAAAATGGTTAATTATGAAGAAGTTATTAAGCCTTGAAGTTTGTATGCATATGAGAGAAATATATATAGATATATATAAAAATTAAATAAATAAACATGCAAAAAAGGTTCAAAACAGCGAATTGGGAGGGGGAATAACCGAACCGGCCCATTTTTGAGGTCGACTCGAGCCTTGCTGGGTCGACTAGGGGTAAATCCAGGGTGTTTGGCTGTCATCCCGTGGGCTGATTCGCTCAAATGCAGATTTTGCATTTGAATGGTTCTCATGATTCAGGGTTAATATAATGGTCCTAAATAACTTCCTACACCTATATATACATCCCTAACCTAAACATAAATCTCATATACAATTCTCTAGCCTCCATTTCTCTCTTCCTCTCTAAAAATAAATAAATCAATGGCGTCTCTACTCTGCTGAAACCTAAGCTAGGATTTGTGCTTCTTCTTCCTCCAATTCTGATTAGGATTAAAAGAGAACAGCTACAACACCTTTTTCTTTTAGAATCCAACCAAGGCAAGTGCAGTTATTTTCCGATATAAACTTTAATCATATTTGTGACATGATTGTAAATCTGAATTTGAGATTGTGTATGTTCTATTCTGATCTATTTTCTTCTGTATCTCTTCTTCTTTCTGTTTTATAGCTAGGCTACTACGAGCCTGCGCCAATCTCCTAAGAGATTAACATACGCTAAAATATTTGGGACAATAAAATGAATAATGCATGAAATGGGCATGACCGATATGTGACTGAGTTGAGGAAAGAACATAGGTTGAACTTGGAACTTAGGACATAAATCTAAGGCATATAATTGAACCTATGACTTGAGTTTGTAGCATAAAGAATATTGAACATACGACTTGAGAAGTTGGTTAATCTGTGACTGATTTAAGAAAACAGACATAGCTTGTAAACTAGATTTAGATCTATGCATATTCTGTGAATTGGAAGAAGAGGAACCATGTTATGTTAACATACAACTTGAGATAAGGAGAATATGGTTTAGGTATAAAGATTTACATTAAAGAAGGATATCTATTAAATGTGAATAATACCTAAGTAGGAGATTTTTGTCAATAGCTATATTTGGTATAGTTTATATGTGAGTCTTTTGTACTAGGCAAGTTGAACTAAATTGGGACATGTAAATTATGATCATAATCTGTGACATGCAAATTTAATGCAAACATGGGGTATATGATCATATTGTGAATCATGACTATTATCTATGCATGTGAACTTAGGCAAGATTTATAATTAGGCAAGATATGTTGTGAAACTTTAAGGAATGATTAAATCTGTTATATTTTCCTAATTTGCTATTTCTGCTATATTTCCCTAATCTGCTAGTTCTGTTATATTGCTTAATCTGCTAGTTCTGTTATATTTCTTAATCTGCTAGTTCTGCCCTACTGCCTAGTCTGCTAGATCTGTTCATCTGCCAAATCTGTCATCTGCTAATTCTGTTAAAAATGCCAACCTAAATCTGTTGAGATGCCTAATCTGTTATCTGCTAAATCTGCTTGTTGCTTAATCTGGTGAATTCGTTAAGTCGCCTAAACCTGTTATCTGCTATGTCTGTTAAGTTGATATATTCAGTCTGTTATTGACATAATCTGAATTAGCTATGAATAATTGACATGTATATTAGGCGTGGGCACAAATGGTAAATTATTAATTAATTGGCCGCAAAGATAAACATGGCTAACTCGAGGTTAGAATGAGTTTGCAGCGTAATTCTGCCCGGAACCGCCCGGCATAACCAGTGGCCGCAAACAATAGGTTCTAATGTGAGAAGTTAGCCATAATGTGCTTGAAGCCCGAGGTTAGACTCAGTTTGCGACAGAAACTTGCCCGGAACCAACCGGCCTAACCAGTAGTCGCAAACTGTCAGTCTAATGTGAGAGGTCTGGGCATTAATATTTAATTAATGAAAATCTGAGATAAATACAATGTCTAAAACGTGTTGGGCGGATAGGGTTAAACCCACTAGACTGATGAGTTTAATAAATCTGTTCCGTGAATCGGTAGGCCCAATTACAAAGTTAGACAAATCTGTAAATCTGTTAAATCCGTATATCTGATCTGTTAGTCTAAAACTTGTCTGACCTGTGAACTAGTTGATCTGAATTATGTATGTCTGAACTTGTTAATCTGAAATCTGTTAGTCTGGGGAACAAGGATAGGAGGGGAATTACTTGTGTCATCCGTTGATTGGGACCCATATTAGTCAGTAACCCTTTCTAGTATCAAAACTTTGACCAAACAGTAGGTAGGGTCGGGGCACGCTTACTGAACTAATTATAAGTGGTTCATTCTGATAATGGCGAGGGGCGTTGATGGTGCGTTCCAACCGGGTCATGTGCGTGCATGGATCCCGGTCTGCCTCTGAGGATGTAAGACGCCGTGACATCTGTAAATAAGTCTGTGCCAATTGGTTGTCACTTTAGGGAGTGATACACCCTACTGTGGGGCCGACACAGGATATTTATGTATTTGGGAGCCGATCGCTAGGGGTAGGGTTTAAGGGTACACTTAGTTCTGTCTGTTTCTGTTGGTACCGTCTGTTTCTGTTGGGTGGTAACACCTGTCTGTTTCTGCGTGGTACTGTCTGTTCGGGTGGTAAAGGCCCATTACTAGTGTACACCTAATTCTACATTCTGTTTCCGTAGGGATTAATCTGTTTCTGCTTCTGTCTGTTTCTGATCGGGTAGTAAAGGCCCATTATTAGCATTCTGTTTTTGTTAAATTATTCTGTACCCGTTTCTGTTTCAGTTTAGACATTAGGGTGACACCTAATTCGGTTATACTAGTATTAGTGCAGAGAAGTGTAAAGCAATAGCTTATATCATTCTGTTCTTCTGTCATATCTACTACATCTGTTACAATTATCTCTCATCCAGATTTATTTTCATGTCATGTTATTATTATCTGTTCATAACTAAAAATCACTGGACTTGCCAGACTTTTGTCTGACCCTTGTTGTTTCGCCTCCTTTCTTCCGTTTCTCCCCCAGGTTTTGTAGGAGGGAATACTTTAAATTGATCCAGATTTCTTCTACTTGAAGCGCTTAAAGTATGGCTTAGCTCTGTATAGCTTCCGTTCTATGGGGATTATGATTTTAAAGTTTTGTACTCTGATGTCTTTTGAACAAGGCTGATATATATGTACTTGAGTTTTTGGTAAAGTTGTAACCAAACTGACTTCTGTCCGCTGCAATAAAGTTGTAAAGTTTTTCAAGTACTATTTTTATATCTGTCTTGTAATATTCTGTTCTGTTTACTAAAACGCTCCACCAAAGTTAAGGCATTCCCTTTGTGAGTGACCTTAACGGAGGTGGGGTGTTACACCTAGTCCCGTAAAACATGCATCCATGTATACGATAAACATCTTTCTCCTATACGGCAATGTCAGAACTAGGGTAGTTTTTAGAGCCCTTTTCAAATGTTGGAAAGTAATATCGCAATCCAAATCCTGAGAGAAAGTTAGGTTCTTCTTCGTTAATCTTGTGAGCGGGGCTGAGATTTTTGTAAAGTCCTTAATGAATTTTCGGTAAAAGCCTGCTAGCTCAAGGAAGCTTCGGACTTCGGTTGCATTCCGTGGAACGTTCCAATCTTGCACCGCAACTACTTTTTTGGGGTCCACAACTAACCCCTCTTTGGACACCATATGTCTAAGAAACCTCACATCTTCTCTCCATAAATGCCATTTGGAGAATTTGGCTTTCAGTTGATGTGCACGAAGTGTATCCATGACTTCCCTTAAATGCAAAGCATGCTCTAATTCATTCTTCGAGAAAATAAAAATGTGGTCTACGAAGACCACCACAAACTTATTATGTAATTCTCTAAACACCCTGCTCATCAAGTCAACGATGTAAGCGGGGGCGTTTGTCAAGCCAAAAGGCATGACAAGCCATTCAAAGAAACCATCTGGGGTTCTGAACGCGGTCTTATCAATGTTGTCTTTAGCCACTCTTAGCTAATGGAACTCGGTAGCCAAATCTAGTTGGTGGAAAACCGACGCACCTACAAGCTGATCAAACAAGTCGTCTATCCTTGGAAGTGGGTGCCTATTTTTCTTGGTCAGCTTGTATAGCTCCCTAAAATCAACGCATAGGCGTAGTGAACCATCCACTTTGGTTGCGAATACTACTGGAGCACCACATCCAGAAATACTCCGCCTTATAAACCCCTTTTCGGGCAGCCCTTTGACTTGCTTACTGAGCTCTTTTCTCTCTCTTGGAGCCATGTGTCTAACGGGTAAAGCTACGGGTTTTGCATTATCAACATGGCATATGCGGAAGTCTATTTCCCGCTTCAGAGGTAATCCTTTCACCTCTTCAAATACATCTGGGTACTCATGGACTACTCTAATAGAATGCAAGTACATACGCATCAAGAGATTCTAGGTAGCTAAGCATAACAAAATGTATGGGATTACACGAGATTTCAAGAGTGCTGCCAAGGCGAGTCATAACTCTAACCACTCTCTTTTCACAATTAAGGATGGCACTATTACTGGATAACCAATCCATGCCTAGAATCAATCCATAGCCCGTGAAACCAAGAACGAAGGCGTTGCATTCAAACTCAACGCTCAAGATAGACACTCTCAAATCCCGACAAATCACTTAAAGATGAGCCAAACCACCAATAGGACTTAAGACCACTATGGGATCCGTAAATAGACTAGTATTTTGGTGTAGTGTTTCAACTAACGAAGCGGACACAAACGAGTGTGAAGTGCCAAAATCAAACAAGTACGAACAGGATGATCAAATAGGAAAAACAAACTTTCAACAGAAATGTTTCTACCTCACTCCTGTCCTGGTTCCATGAGAGAGTGAACCTGCCCTCTTGCCTGCCCTAGTGCCATGAAGCTTGAACCTGCCCTCCAGAAGTAAACCCTGCCCTTTTCCCTTGCCCTTATTTCCTCGAGCAATCTTTGATCATATGTCCTGCCTCACCACAGTTGAAGAAGCTGGTCTTCTTCTTCTTCCTACAGTCCTTGCTCAGATGGCCTGGTGTTCCACAGTTAAGGCATATTTTCTTTCCCTTGCAATTGTTGTCCTTACCACATTTCTTAGGTTGCTGCCGTGACTTCTTTTGATCCCCTTTCTTTTCTGGTGCCTTATTAGCATTAGCGCCTTTCTCCTCTTCATGCATAAGCTCCATGTCAACCAGTTTCTCAAAGGTAGCCCCCACATGAATGTGGGTCATAGCTAACCCATGTAGCGGCTCATTCAAACCTTTAACGAATCTCAGGGCCTTTTTTTCAGGTGTGTTCACCAAGTCTAAGCCAAACCTCGCCAACTAATTGAACTTGTTGACGTACTTATTTCCTGATAAATTCCCCTGCTTCAATGCCAAGAACCTTTCCATGTATAAATTCTCTTCTGCTCGTGAGAGAAATTACATCTCGAACCTATGTATGAAATCCACCCACTTCTCTACTGGACGCTATCCATTTGTGACCTCCCACCAAAATGAGGCTTCGTCCTTCATTAACCAAGCAGCCAATTGGACCTTCCTTCCATCTTCTACATCGAAGATACCAAACAAATATTCCACCTCCTTAAGCCGATTTCGAGCTTCAACAAACGTCTCTAATCCAGGGAAAGGTTTTCCGCCCATTGCTCGAAAGTCTTTGCATATCTTTGGAAAAGTATCAACACAAGGAGGGGGAGGAGGAGGAGCGGTTGCAGCTGGGGGAGGAGCGATGTCGATTAGGCCTGTGGCAGTGGCACTAGCCTCTGGATACCTTCTGAACGAAGTTGGTATCGGTATTCCCTCGGGCATCTCGGGTAACCCAGACATGCTGAAAAGAAAATGAAGAGATTCAAAACGGAGAATTCGAAAGAAAGATATACGGCTCTTGGGGGTTATGTTTTTAAAATAAACTTTTCTCTTGAAAATACTCTCCTTAAAACATACTTTTGAAAGTATTTCTTTATAAAACACTTTTGAAAAACAGTTATTCAAAATCTCTTAACTGTTCTATTAACCTTCAACTTTGATACCACGTTAACACCCCACATCCATTAATGTCACTCTCAATGGGAATGCATTAACTTTCATGGAGTATTATTGGTGAATAGAACACAATATAACAAGACAGATACATATATTGGTACATGTAAAATTTCAAAACAACTTTTATTGCAGTGGAGAAATAGTTTGATTATAATAACATTATAAACCAATAGAAAAACCAAGTATACTTAGTAACCATCTTGACAAATTGTTTTTTGAGTACATAAAGTAAAAAGCATAACCCCAACATAAGTAGCCATAAGAGAGATGAGTTGAACTTTACTTTCAGCAATCCAAGCACTTCCAAAAGAGAGAGAAAGATCCAAATCAAGCTCCACCAGTACTAGTCCCACACTGGGAACCTAGGTGGGGGAAGGGGGTGGGAGGAAGAAAAGACGCGAAAACAAAGGGGGTGAAACATAAAGTCTGGCGAGTACCATAACTTTAACAATATAATTATTAAAGTAAATAGGATAAGGCATAAACTGGTAAAACAAGGAATGAATGTGAAACAAGTAGGCAAGACAAAACAAACAAGAGGAATATTCTGGCGTTAATCTCGCTCATAATCACTATAGGATAATTACTGTACCGCACCACTAATAGTCACCCTAAAAGTTGATCCCGTCTACTGAACATAATAATCATAATGGTAGTTTCATGTACCCCTAGTAGTCTCCATAGGTGCCGCCTGTCCCTATCTCCACTAGTTGTACCCACTACCCCCGTGCGTTCGGCTCCCTAACTCGTAAATACTTGTGTTGGTCCCACAATGTGGTGTATCACTCCCCAAAGTGGCAAACCGATACCACTAAAGATGCACGGCTTATATCTACATGATGCAACAACGTCTTACCTACCAGCCCGGGCCCACGCACGCACATGACCCCGTTGGACTTGCGCTGCCACCGTTAACCTGTTTTGACCTCTTACAATCAAATCCAGCAAGCATGTCCCATCCTCGATCTGACTCGAGCTCACAAAGATACTTAATGGGTTACTGGTTTGAAAAGGGTCCCCCATGTTTGACACAAGCCTTCCACCTATGCTTGGTCCCCACTAGAATTTTCCACGTAACCCCTTCTTATTCATGTCTTCTTACATGTTTAATTTTGGTTAAGTGTTTCTAATCATTTTTCACTGTCACCGATGTCACCTACTTAAACCCTATGTCCCACCACGTGTTTATCTTGGTTAAGTGTTAGTTAATTCGCTGTAACCGTAACCTTGTAAGACATCTCACATTAGACTACCGTTTGCGGTTGCTGGATTTGCCGGGTAGGTCTAGGTAGTGTTATACCGCAAACGTGTCTAACCTCGTGTCTTTACAATTGTTACGCATTTAATTTATGCCTTTAACCTCTCACATTAGACTACCGTTTGTGGTTGCTAGATTTTCCGGGCGGGTCCGGGAAGTCTTACACCACAAACGAGTCTAACCTCCTGACTTAGGCATTTATTATTACAAATTATTTCACCCCAATTTGAATTATTTATCCTATTCAAATTGTCAATAATTTCCAAATTAATTATGTCCATAATTGTCACCTAAGTTATGTCTATACTTTTTAGGTATAAAATTATACCAATTAATGTCTCAATTTTATTATATCCTTTTAAAGCCATTTTATGTCAATTCACAATTTACATAATTAATATTTTCCCATTGTCCCTACGCTATTCATATGTTCAAATATGAAATATGTTAGACTCGCAAATAGTGTAACTTATAAAAAAAAAGGAACATCACAACTTCCATAACACATAAAAAAAATAGATCTAACTTGCAAATAGAAATTATGACATAAATTTGCATAACCAATAATTTACATAGACAATGGTCATATAGGATCATATATTTGCATAAACTACCATGGATCTAAATTGGATCTAAACATGAGATTGTGAACTTGCATATATGAATTATGGGTCTCACCTAAACTTGCTTATGTGAATATTACTTTCACCTAAAAATGTCAATATAGTTTTCACCTAAACTTGCATACGAAATTCTACAACATGCATATGAATTTATCACATGTTTATGCATATAAACTAGCATATGTAAATACTTGATTCACATATAAACTTGCATAAGATTCATATACAATTTAACATCCCAAACTTGCATAAAATTCACATACGAATTAGCATATGATTCGCATCCCAAACTTGCTTAAATATCACATACAATTAGCATATGATTCACATCCCAAACTTGCATAAAATGAATCAAGTTAAACATGTATAATTGGACATATGAAATAGATCTACCAACATAAGATAACAAAGTTAAAAAAAATAACGTGATTCAGCAGACATGTTCTCATAATCCAATTATAACTTATCACAATTAATTTATTAATTATATTGTGAAAGAAACAGTACTCACAAAGATAGCTAGAAAAGAAAATGATTTGTTCGACTATGGAATTGGAATTCTAACTTACTAAATCCTAAGCTTTAGGAAGGAGAATTATCCTAGGAGTAGCATGGTGGCCAAGAGACAAATTTTGTTTAGGTTTAGGGTTTGAGTCTAGGCACTCTTTTATAGAAGTTTGAATCAACCTAAGCCATTAGATTATCATAGGAGCAATCCCAACCATCCAGACTAGATAGAGTTATCTGGAACAGCCACCTCAGCCCTAATGACTTAGCATAGAGTCAGAAATCGTCACATTTCAGATTTACCCGGGGAGGGGGGGGGGTAGGTCGACCCCATGGTTGACCTGTATGGGTAGTTCGACCCCCAGCTCGACCCCCTGGTCGACCTGGCCCTTAGGCGGGAGAAATCCCGCCTAGACTATTCCCTTGTTTGAATTTTGAATTTCGAATTTATTATTCTGAAATATTTTAATTTATATAAAATTACTGAAACTTTCGAGGGCCATAACTTCCTCATACGAAGTCCAATTTACGAAAACTTGGGATCTATCCCAAGCAGAATTTTGAGACAAACGCAATGGCGTAACCCGTTTCCCTTAATTCTCAATTTAATAATTAAGTATTCTTAAGATTGTAGATTTTAATATTCACAAAAAATTCAGTGTGTTACATGCCACTTATAACCTCGTTTGATTATATGAACCAATCTGAGACATCAGCATAATAAATGATTCAGAAATTCCTAGGCTTCACTTGTTAGTTTCCAAGTCTTAAATTGCTTTATAATGTTGTATTATTACTTGGAATGGTTTTTGGACCTATATCCGATCCCGGAATTTCCAAGTAATAAGCGTACTTTAAAATCAATAGCTATGGTCTACACAGATTTCTAATTCAAATCACCATACTAAACGTTATTACTTTACATTAATTTAAGGATGGATTTATTCGATTCCCCTAGATCTCGTTATCTTATTAATCCTTTCCTTGAAATTTAGTATTCTTATTCCCAAACACAAAAAAAAACTCCATTTACTTGTAGTTATCTCTTTCCATACGTCACCAAATCTTAATTTGGATTTAAATCTTCATTTATGATAATCCAAATGATTGATATTTCAAATATAAGCTTAAACAGAATTTAATCGACTTATATTTGATATCAAATCACAAACTTGGGAAAACACCATCAGAATCTGGATATAAATATGGTTTAAGAATTCTGATAGTATTCGTCCAATCTTGGGATTCTATATCGAATATCCGACAACCAATTCTATACCAACTCGTTTCCTTTTAAATTCAAACTTGCTATATATTACTTACAATTTCAAATAAATTTCATATCATATATTTTAAACTCTTTTCAAGTCTTTCAACATATCTAACAAATCCTTTTTCCATAATAGTTCATGGTTTATAATCTTCAAATTCCAATCATTTCAAAGAAATAGTTTATTAACGTTAAAACCGTTACTGAAAGTGTTGAGAAATTGTTATTTAATCAAATAGATCCAAAATCATTCCAAATTCACATATTTTAACTCAAATCACTTTTTAATAAAATATGATTCATCATATTTTTCGGGATTTTTAAATAATTTTTATAAGCTCATTTTATTTGATTTTCCATCACGGTTGCCAAACTGCTCATATAGTGACCTTTTCAAATTTTAATTTAGATGTAACTTGAAAACCATACATTGGAATTTGAAAATCCCTCTTCTTTACAAAACCATCAGTAACATAAGCCCGTCCTTATTCGTTTCAAGTCAATTCGATTCAAAACATTCAAGTTATATCCATTTGAAATTTAAAATCGATATTATCGAACTATCGCCACGCGACGCGTTCGTTTTACGCTATATAATGTTTAAATAAAAATCGTTTTGTTCCTTTTCCTAAAATAAATTCCATTTCCATAACTTGGAATAAAACCGTATTCCAAATCTCTTTTTCCTGAAATCATACTTTTATATTTCAACTTACTTCTAAATTTAAACAGTTTCAATTTTATTTTGAATTAGCCATCCCTTACTTCGGATTAGTTAGGGATATATAGGGAGAGCCGGAAACTATATTTCCAAACCCAAGCCTAGCCACTATCCTCTATGTCATCCAAGAACATTTTGGTATATGTTATTATTATTTTTGAAAAAGATGTTATCAATATAAATCGTCCAATTAAAATTTCATACTTTAATTTATAGGTCATTATTTCATCCATCTTTCCAAAATAATTTATTTTCCCGCATTACCAATAGAAACTAATTTCTTGTTTAAATCCATATTGCGAATCCTTTACTAACCCATTAGCACTCGGAATTATTTTCAAACCACGTCTTTTGCGAATATTGTTTCCTCAATTTAATTTCCAAATAGTTTTAAATTCAAATTTAAAACTAAATTCCCAACAAAATTGTTATTTATATAGAAAGGAGAATTTAAATTGATTACAATATAATTCTACAACTACAATATGTGTGTGCGAAACCCATAATCAATCAAATATCAAACATATACATGCGTACGTTCATCAACCATTATATAATCAAACAACCATTTAACTGTGCTCAAGCGTACATAAAATAACGCTTTCATGTCAGGTGTGTTCTAACTTTCATGAACATCCGTCAATCATAACACACAATAACGAACATTCATATACGACCAACCATCTTTAACCAATCAGAATAATTTAGACTAATTAAATTTAACAAATTAATCATCCATTTCTACTAATTAAAAATAATTGAAGTAGAGCTCTCACCTTCATGCCTCCAATATCTTCAACGTCGTATTCTGTATCAACTATAAACAAAACCCAAGCGATTACGTACCAATCTTCATGATCTATGCTACTGTCGTGCGCACTCTTCACATACCAATTTTAAGGTATATATCAGCTCACCTGACCAAAAGGGTAGTCGTCATTTTTTTATAAAGAGGGGAGCGGACGTTTTTCTTTTCTACTGTGCAAACTTACCCAACTAGTATGCAGTTTGGCACATATATTGTGAACGCAAGACACTACTTCATTTTCACTGTTCATCTATTTCTTACTACATGAATTCAAGAGCCAACTGTCCAGTCAATGGGGAGAAAGGGTGCATGTATATTGGAGGCTGATGGGTGGGATTTGTAGTGGAATAGAAGCTTTTACTTGCGAGGTGGAGGATGTTCGTATGTTTTCTGAAGTGGAAAATTTTTGGGGCACGTTTTTTCAAGGGCGACACGAGCTATAGGAAAGCAAAGGAGAGAAGAAAGGGGGAAAATTGTTTCTTGTGGGTGGTTAAATGGGGGTGCAAACTGTTTTGAGATGGAAGAAGAAAGGTGTGGCCATGCAGAAGGAAAAGAAGTTGTGGGTGGAGTTATAAGATCAGAGTGAGGAGGCAGTTTGGCGTAGTTTCGATGTTGGTAAAGGGCTTGCAGTAGAAGAGGGAGGCCATGAGTGAGCTAAGCGGAATGATGATGGCATGAGGCTTTAATGGGGAATGAGGTATGGTTTGCTGTGGATATAGAGTTTAGATGTTGACAACATAGTGGTGAAAGCAGGGTGGATGGCAGTGATGCTTAGTTACGGCGAGGGAAAATGCACTTGGTAGGGGGGAGAAGCAGATCATGGAGAAGAAGAAATAAAATAAGGGAAAATGCGTTAGTAAAAGAAAAACGAGTGTGTGACTGATTTACATGAGAAAAGGAGGTTAGTTTTGTACATTCAAAAATGAATACATGGCACCCTATTGAACTAATCTACATGCAAGTAGCTACATACAAGGAAATTTTCTTTGTTTAATGAACTATCTCATGCATGAATGACAAATTATAATTATTTATTTATTTGTAAAAATCTAATTTTTAGTAACACCATTGTTGCATTCATATTTGTAACCATTTTATTCATACTTATAGGTGTAACAATAAATATTTAATTCATTTATGCAACTAAAATCATCCAACATAAAAAATATCATTATTGGGTCTAAATAAATTATATTTTTCAAAATAATATTATTAATTATTAAATTTTATAAACATATCCTTAAAATAAGTTTTTCTATTACAAAATCATACTTATAAAATAGAACAAAATATTTGTTTAAACTAATGTAAAAAGATTATAAATCAATATTTTTCTTTAAATTAAAATTATATTCAAAAAAATTCCAATATTATATTTTAGACCTATCTAAAAATTCAGGGATATCACATTCATCCCCCTTTAAGACTTTTCATCCTCGAAAAGGATAAACAGTTGGATCCAAACTCTATACAAATTTTAAATCAAATCCCTCTATACAGTTTTGGAAGAGATTCCATAAATATTTTGAATAAACATATTTAATTCATCTCATAAAAATGGAACACATATATTTTAGTAAGCCAAGAATGTCATGTCATAAGGTCATCGTAGTCAGCATACAAAAATATACCTATCGAGGTACTAGTGTCAAAAACTGTCCTAGCGCCAAAACATCTTAGCTCATCTGAGTACTTAAGATAAACCAATGTACAAGGTCCAACTCATAACCACCTAATCATCTGACATACCGAATAAGCCAAGCTCCTCCATAATCTCATCGACCTTTTTGTCGATACCTGGGTCGTCCTTGATTATGAATCTTGGATACTCTAACCCCTTAATGATATCATTAGCCTCATTACATATCTCAGGGCTAGGTCATCACATAGTTTGGATGTTTAAACACAGGTGTCATCACGTTTATATCCTTAACTATCGCAGGATCCATACCTAAGTTAGATTCCTCTACTACTAGGACCTATCCTAACCATCGCTAATCCCTTACTCCTAGGATCTGCTGCCATAATGCCTATAAAGTATTATCTATCACTGGGAAATCATAATCCCAAAATAGGATGTTGCCTTAGCCCTTGTCATCTAGTCAATAATCACGTGTCATGGGACATACTCATATATCATCACAGGGGCATTCTACTATGGGGTTGGTCTATTCCTAACATATCAAGATAATGAACAGAACCGACGCCCATATTGCTATTGGGTATGCATCCTAATCCTCAGTTGGTGTGGAGTCTGATAATATATTAATAATCTCATAATCACTTGACTCACTAGAAATATCTAAAATGGAATCCGTTGAGTTAGACCTATAGCTACAGGATGGAACTGGGAGAGATACTGTCTAATACTAAGAGGTCGACCACCCTAAAAAATTAAAGCTTGGAAACCATCAGAATCAACCATTAAATCCAAATTTATTATTAACTTATTCAAAATACTTCAAGTCAGCTTGTAGAACTATACTTGTTAAGTTGTCGTACTTTAAATTCCACTTTCTAATACCTATAAATGGTTAAGGGCCTTAATCGGGTCATTCTCATTTCTTCTTATCAAACCAGAAATCATTATTATACAAAATGGTTAACGAACTTTACTTAAGGTTTAGCATAATTCCAATATTTCCTTAACTACCATTTTAAAGGATTTTATACTTAAGTTATTTATCCAATTTCTTTCATACTAAAAAATTATAATACTTAAATTTTATGTTCACAAATTTCAATATAACTTATTGATTTTATAAGGAAAGACGCTCTCTCAAATGCAATATTACTGAATCTCATTATAGGTTATTCCTAACCCTATCTCTAATGAGATATTATAACCCTAATGAGTCTATATTTTTTTTCAAATATGTCGTATCCCATAGCTTTGTTTGAACCAAAGGTTTGATACCAATTCTGTAATGACCCAGCTTTTTGATCGGTTTTTGCCGATAATTAAACCAACTTAAACCGTTCATAAAGATGGATGGATATGGGTACTTACATATTTGCACAAAAATAACAGAACTTTTCATTTCATTGCCATAATATAATATCAGAGTTACGAGGAATACGTTAGAGTACATCGATGACACAGCGGAAGAATGCGAATGCTCCAAAACATAATAGCTCCAACTAAGAACAGAATCCTGCTCCAGTCAACTGCAAGGCTAAATTCACAAAACAAACTACTAGGCTACCCATGCAAAATTAGGGGTACCCAGAGTTTAGGTAAGGGAACAATAAACTCTAGGTCAGTCACGGGACCAGTGTGAGAACTCAAACAGTTGTTATTTAGGATTCATTTTAAAGTTGGGTAATGCAATAGACCACGCTGCTAACGTGGAACATGTTTACTCCATATGAATTCTCATGCAAAGAATTTTGCTATGACTTTTAAAAAAATGAAACTACATAACGTCTGGCGGCACATACACAATGCAAGCGCGGATATGGGCGAGGTTTCTCCTTATGATAGTCAAAAATGCTTGATACATTAAAATCCCCTGATATTAATATTAGTGCATAGTGTGAATTTTTTTCCAAAAATAAATGTATTAATAATAGCCAGGACAATGCCCCATTCCATTATACTGACAATCCTGCTAATACTAGGCTATACAACTAAAATCGTACGGGCTTGTAATGGGAATTCGATTTCCAGCAAATGACCAGGGAAAGGAACTTCCTTACCGAACCGATAGGTATGCCTCTAGAGGGACTCCCCGAGAACCAAATCGGGCTCTCGGCAAACACGAGGCCGGGTTACCTCTTAAATTGGTAACTTAGAGCATGCCTGAGTATATGACTTCCCAGTCGTTACCAACCTTTAAAACGGGTACCCGCAACATCAACATCCATAAAAATAGAAGTTATCCAAAGAGGTTATTACCTGGGCTCCATTCCATAATACACCTTTTATCTTGAAGGAAATGACTACCATAAATGTAAAGACTCGAAAATTCCCGCCCTTTGAATCGACCATAAACCACACAAGTCAGATCCAAAGGTTGGAAATCTTCGAATACTTTAACTTTTGTAATACAAAACATCAGAACAACAACAACAAACTTTTATAAAACATTATAATAATGTTACATCATAGTACAGAATATTAGGGTACATCGAATAATATAATAATCCAGCGGAAGATAAATTACAATAAATTTAATACATTGCAGCGGAAGACTATCAATGCTCTGGACATAGCTTTAAGCTTCGATCCAGAATCCTGCTCAAGAAATGAATATCTGCCAAAGAAACTACTCGATTGCCCATGTGGAAAAGAGGGCACCCGAGTTTGCAAGTGAAACAAACTATAGGTCAGTCATGGGACTGATATGAGAAATCTAACTTAACTAATCTAATAATAAGGCTAATGTTAGGACCACGCCGCTAACATGGAACGGGTTTACTCCATTGGATTTCCAGTGCATAAATAAAGTAAATAGTTAAACAACGCAATGCTTTTTAGAAAAATGAAACAATTACAAGACTCAAGTCCCATCACACAATGCAACGGAAACCGGAGGATAGAGTTTTACCTTATAATGGTCAAACATCGTCGATACGATAAAAACGGAATTTGATATTATTATTAGTGTATATATGTTTCAAAAACAATTTCAATCATAATGTATCAATCATAGACGGCATAGTACCCCATCCTACTATGTCCCCATACTAGTTCTACAATCAAAACCGCATGTCTGGTATTGGAAATTGGGTTTCCATCATCAGTCGAGGCTAAGGATCATCCTCTCCGATTTGAGACACTCTAGCAAATGCTTTAGGATTCCCCGTAGTGAACCCTTGGATGTGGTAGGCCCGTTCCACACAAACGTTAGTGGATTAGTTATGCCTGAACACACGATTCCTGGTTCTTTTGAACCTCTAATATGGCCACTTACAACCTATAAAACCTGAGGTACCTCATAATCCATCATCCACATAATTAAAAATGTCAGGGCTGGTAAGTCGCTGACACCACTTCTAGCTAGAAAGAAACGTGTGCACTCCCTACAATCCTGATCCCGTTTTTGACTCATACCGGGGTGCGAGGCTCACGAAGTCACGCTATACACAAAGCTATGCCTAAACAGGCTATGCTTCGTTCATCAACCACAAGGCCTACTTTTCAACAAATGCCTTCATCTTTTGCATCTTGGCGCGCCACATTGACAATTCATGCCATGCGATCAATCACTATCAATATACCCTCTTAGGGTGTTAAGCAAGAGAATAAATTCTCTGCCAACAAATGGATATATATTGATAGAAATCAATTTAATTTACATGGAATGAAATCAAATGTCAGACGCACATCCATTTGCAAGTCCGTTCTGGGTCTGAACGAAACCGGAGTCACCTTATTCCTCCCCTTATGTCCAATACGAAGGAGAGGCACTCGCATATTTGGACAATCGACGAGCACGTCTGGAAAAACTACCAATATTAACCCTTTACTGGGAGCTACCTAATGCCGGGCATCAGTAGTTGTCCATTCGGTGTGAAGATCGCCGGTCTTCAATCACCGTCTTCAATATCTTCGACTTAAAACATCGTATAATCATTTGAAATGTGATAGAACTCGGTCTTTTCAAATGATTCTCGCATATGTATAATTTAAAAACCATTTCATATCGTTAATATTATCAATAACGATTCCTCTCTATTTTTATTATATAAAAAAATAGCTTGATTTAATTTAACGAAGCTTCGGGTCGATAGGGGCCCTAGCGCTGTTTTTATCAAAATTTGATTTACACGTATCTTGAAATCTATCCTTTGGATTTTGACAAGATTTATATCGTTGGAAAGATCTTCCCAAAGCGGTCCTAACGGTTCCAGTTTTGGGGAAAACCGACGGTTGGATCTTTCGGTATAATCGTTTAAAGGTACGATTCCGAAACGCGAAATACCGCGCTTGATTCGTTTAATTTAAATTTATATTTTTATATATATAATTATACATAAATGTAAATATATTTCTAATTTTCTTAAAAATGTAAATTTCTGGTGTGTTATCTTAATTACAGTAAAAATGATGATTTTTTGTGGCAACTCCAATTTATCAAAATGTCTATTTTTATTGTGTCAATCCAATTTCACAAAAATGTATATTTTTATGTGTCGAACCAATTTCACAAAAGTGTATATTTTTGTGTGTCTTCTAATTCACAAAAGTGTATATTTTTATATAATATTTTGTGTGTCATTCTAATTTAACACAAAATGTATAATTTGCCATGTCATTCCCATTACAACAAAATAAATATTATGTTAACTCATTCCTCTTACCACAAAAATGAATATTTTGTCATGTCATTCCTCTTACCACAAAAATGAATATTTTGTGTCTCTTCTTATTTTAACAAAAATGAATATTATTGTCATGAAATTCTAATTTAACAAAAATGAATATTTTTTTGTGTCAATTCTAATATAACAAAAATGAATATTTTCGTGTGTCATCTTAGTTTAACAAAAATGAAATCATTTTGTGTGTCAATTCTATTCAACAAAATGAATATATTTGTGTTAACTTCTATTCTACAAAAATGAATATATTTTTGTGTCAACTTCAACTTCTATTCTACAAAAATGAATATATTTTTGTGTCAACTTCTATTCTACAAAAATGAATATATTTTTATGTCAACTTCTATTCTAAAAAAATGAATATATTTTTTGTGCCAACTTCTATTCTACAAAAATGAATATACTTGTTGTGTCAACTTCTATTCTACAAAAATGAATATATTTTTGGTGCCAACTTCTATTCTACAAAAATGAATATATTTTTGTGTAAACATCTATTATACAAAACTGAATATATTTTTGTGTCCACTTCTATTCTACAAAAATGAATATATTTTCGTGTCGACTTCTATTCTACAAAAATGAATATATTTTTGTGTCAACTTCTATTCTACAAAAATGAGTATATATTTCGGTCAACTTCCATTCTACAAAAATGAATATATTTTTGTGTCAACTTCAATTCTATAAAAATGAATATATTTTTGTATCAACTTGTATTCAGCAAAAATGAATATATTTTTGTTTTTGTTTTTTTTTCTAGGTGACAAAATGACAAATTTATTTTATAAATTTCAATGCGACCAAATGGCTAATTTCATTGATAACTTTAATACAACAAAATGATAAATTGGTTTATTAACTTTCAATATACAAACAGAGATGATAATTTGTTTGTTAACTTTCAATACACAAACAAAAATGATAATTTGTTTGTTAACTTTTGATGCAAACAAAAATGATGATTTTGTTTATTAACTTTTAATGCAAAAAAAAAATGATGATTTTGTTTATTAACTTTTAATGAAAACAAAAATGATGATTTTGCTTATTAACTTTTAATGAAAACAAAATGATGATTTTGTTTATTAACTTTTAATGCAAACGAAAATGATGATTTTATTTATTAACTTTTAATGCTAACAAAAATGATGATTTTGTTTATTAACTTTTAATGCAAACAAAAATGATGATTTTTTTATGAACTTTTAATGCAAACAAAAATGATGATTTTGTTTATTAAAATTTCAATGCAAACACAAATGATGATTTGTGTGTAAAATTTCAATGCAAACACAAATGATAATTTTATGTGTAAACTTTCAATGCAAATAAAAATGAAAACTTTTAATGCAAATAAAATGGCCATGAAATTATGTACTTTGAATAAAGATGAATTTTCATCCTTTCCATTAGAACATGTTGACAATGAAAACAAGTTCTTTTTATTATTTCAATCTTTTTAATTGAACGATAAAAATATGACCTTTTTTATTTCAAAAAAATTTACATTGAAAAATGTCCTTTTTATTCCAACAAAATTTGACATTGAAAAATGTCCTTTTTATATTTCAACAAAATTTGACATTGAAAAATGTCCTTTTTATATTTCAACAAAATTTGACATTGAAAAATGTCCTTTTTAATTTAAGTAAATATGACCCTTAAAAATATAAACTTTTTAATTAAAACAAATGACAACCAAAAATGTTTTACTTATTATTAATCTTTTAATTTAAAACAAATGTCAACAAAGACATTGTCTTTATAGTGTAATCTTGATTTACAATAAAAATGAAATCTCTTTTTCTTCTATTGCAATCTTTTGTTGAAAACAAAATGAAGACAAAAAAAAGAAATCTTTTTTTTATTAAAGACATAATGAAAATAAAAATGAAATCTCTGTTCGTAGATTCAATTAAAATCAGAATCTATATACTTAGATTCAAACAAAAGGGAATTCTTGTTATACAAGATCAGATCTATCACACACGAACAGTACAATTAATCACCAACAACAAACAATAAATTTCAATTGCAAACATCACAGATAAGATTTAATAAACACATATACATGAAATTCAAACAACGAGGAATAATATTTAATTTAAATAAAATAGAAATCTCACAGTGCTTTGGATTCTGCGCTATACAGATCTGAAATTTAGCCAAAATTTGATTTACTCAGAATCAGTTCTAGTCAGTTTAGAATTGCAGATCTCGGACTCACGATAGTGGCGGATTTGAAATCGTTCAATTCCGAGCCTATATGCATTAGATATGATTTAATTTAGATTGATAATAATTTAATTATATTAATTAAATAATTAATATTTAAAAAGTCAACCTCTTGTCCTCCACTCAATGTAAGGCCGTTGCTTTTCAAACTTGGGTTTCTTTCTTGTTCAAAACTAGGGTTCACCTTTACATTCAAACCTTTAAGCTTGAAGACGATCAGAGAATGGCACGTCGGAGAGGAGGGGGTTGCTTGCGCCTAAGGTGGGGTAGGGTACGGTGGGGCCTGGGCGGCGGTTTGGGGCTGAAATCCGCGGGTAAGGGAGAGTAATTCTCTAAGTTCGTGAACTTTTCAGGTGATGATCTTGGTATGGATGTGAAGAGGAGGAAAATCTCTACAAAAAAGTCTAAAGGAGGAGGAACTAATTATTTGTGTAGGAGGAGAAATTGGAGGAGAAAGATTCAAGCTTTCTAGGCCATGGAAAAAGAGGAACGGTGGCTGAGTTTGAGTAAGAAGAATTAGGGTTGACTAATAACGTATTTATAATATTTTAATATCCACTAATCACTAAAAGGGCCGCTTAGCCACTACCTCATAATTAGGCCCAACGACCATCATTCCTAACAAAATACCCCTATTGCGGACGCAATGGTAGGTCCCGCCAGCTCGTTCGATCGTTTCGGCCCATTTTTCTTTAATTTAAAATATAAACATTTAATATTAAATTCGAACGTACATTTTAATTTACCGGGGCCACAAACAGATTCCGAAAAATCCCGAAAAATAAAATTAGCTATGTTTTGATGATACTGTTGTAACAAAATTAATTTCATCGAATTTGGAGATCGTTTGAAAGACGGCCTTTTTCCAGTCGATTGAAATTGACTGAAATTGATAAAACACAATTTTTTTTACCACACTCGTATATTATTCCAAAAATGATGAAAATTTAAACCTACCAATAATTTGACATTCCGGTTCCAACAAAAGTGGTTTCGTCAAAAACGGAGATCATTTGTAAAATGACTATTTTCAATGGTTTTAATATTATTTAAAAATGAAAATTTTAATTTCTGATGTATTTTCTATCAAAAATTCTTAAAATAAAATTTTTAAATTGGTCCTAATTTTCCAGGTTGTTACAATAAATCTCGTTGCATATTTCCTGTTTTGGCCATTTTCTAGGGTGTAAGGCTTGACGATGTCATGATACACAAAGCTACGCTTAAATAAGCCATGCTTTGATCATCCATAGCTCACCATATATCTTAAGTATGCCACTTTATCCATTAACAATGCATCACTTACTTCCAATATATAACCTCTAAGCTCATACGTCTTATAGAAGGGTGTTAAGCAAGAGAGTGTTTCTCCGCCACCAAACAGATATATATTGATAAAACAGTGTTATGGAGTTAATTACAATGTCAGACAAATAATCCATAAATGTCCGTTCTGGGTCTAAATGAAACACTAACCAAAAATCTCCAAATACATTCAGGTATCATGCCACTTATAACCTCGGCTGGTTGTGTGGACCAACCCGAGACATCAGCATAAAAAATAATTCAGAAATTACCAGGCTTCACTCACCGATTTCTAAGTCTTAAATTGCTTTACAATGTCGTATTATTACTAGGAATGGTTTTTGGACCTATATCCGATCCCGGACTTTCTAGGTAATAAGCGTACTTTAAAATCAATAGCTATGGTCTACACAGACTTCTAATTCAAATCTCCTTCCTAAATGTTATTACTTTACTTTAATTCAAGGTTGGATTTATTCGATTCCCTTACATCCCGTTGTCATCTTAATCCTTTCCTTGAAATTTATTATTCTTTTTCTCAACCTCATATTTCAAAACCAACTCCATTCATTCGTCGTTATCTCTTTCCACACATCACCACATCTTAATTTCAATTTAAATCTTCATTTATGACAATCCAAACGATTGATATTATAAATATAAGTTTAAACAGAATTTAATCGACTTGTATTTGATATCGATTCACAAACTAGGGCAAACACCATCAAAATATGGATATAAATATGGTTTACTAATTCTGATAGTATTCGTCCAATTTTGGGATCCTATATCAAATATCCGATGACCAATTCTATCCCAACTCGTTTCCTTTTAAATTCAAACTTGTCATATCTTGCAATTTCAAATAAATATCATATCATATATTTTTAACTCTTTTCAAATCTTTCAACATATCTAATAAATCCTTTTTCCATAATAGTTCATGGTTTGTAATCTTCAAATTCCAATCATTATAAAGAAATAGTTTAATAACGTTAAAAGCGTTGCTGAAAGTGCTGAGAAATTGTTATTTGACCAAGTAGATCCAAAATCCTTCCAAATTCACATATTTTAACTCAAATCACTTTTTAAAAATAAAATATGATTTATCATATCCTTTTCGATTTTTAAATAATTTTTATAAGCTCATTTTATTCGATTTTCCATTACCGTCGTTGAACTGCTCATGTAGCGACCTTTTCAAATTTTAATTTAGACGTAACTTGAAAACCATATGTTGGAATTTGAAAATCCCTCTTCTGTACAAAAAACAACATTAATATAAGCCAGTTGTTTTTTTGTTTCAAGTCAATTTGATTCAAAACATTTAAGTTATAACCATTTGTAATTTAACATCGATATTATCGATCTGCTGCTACGTGACTCTTTCGTTTTACGCTATATAATGTTTAAATAAAAATTGTTCCATTCCTTTTCACAAAATAAATTCCATTTCCATAACTTAGAATAAAACCGTATTCCAAATTTCATTTTCCCGAAATCATACTTTTATATTTCAACTTACTTGTAAATTTAAATAGTTTCAATTTCAAAATTTATTTTGAATTAGCCACCCCGTCCTTCGGATCAGTTAGGGATAGCCAAGGAGAGCAGGAAACTATATTTCCAAACCCAAGCCTAGACACTATCATCTCTGTCATCCTGGAACGTTCTGGTATATTTTATTTTTATTTTTGAAAATGATGTTATCAATATAAATTGTCCAATTAAAATTTCATACTTTAATTTATAAATGACTATTTCATCCCTCTTTCCAAAATAATTATGTTTGCCGAATTACCAATAGAAACGAATTGCTTTTTTAAATCCATATTTCAAATCCTTTACTAACACATTAGCGCTCGGAATTTTTTTCAAACCACATCATACGCGAATAATATTCACTCAATTTATTTTCCAAATAGTTTTAAATTCAAATTAAAAACTAAATTCCCAACAAAATCTTTATTTACATAGAAAGGAGAATTTAAATTGATTACTTTATAATTCCACAACTATGATATGTGTGTGCGACAACCATAATCAATCAAATATCAACCGTATGAACATGCATTCGTACATCAAACATTACATAATCAAACAACCATTTAATTTTGCTTAACCGTAACATAAAATAACACTTTCGTGTCCAGTGTGTTCTAACTTTCATGAACATCCATTACTCATAGCACACAATAACAAACATTCATATACGACAAACCATCTTTAACTAATCATAATAATTTAGACTAATCAAATTTAACCATTTAATCATCCATTTCTACTAATTAAAAATAATTAAAGTAGATCTCTCACCTTCATGCCTCAAATATCTTCACGGTCGAATTCCGTATCAACTGTAAACCAAACCTGAATGATTACATACCAATCTTCATGAGCTATGCTACCATCGCGCGTAGTCTTCACATCCCAATTTTG
This sequence comes from Allium sativum, assembly GCA_030737875.1. NCBI lineage: Eukaryota > Viridiplantae > Streptophyta > Magnoliopsida > Asparagales > Amaryllidaceae > Allium > Allium sativum. The sequence continues at coordinate 526,479,549 of CM060913.1, read as the reverse complement.
AGGTATATATCAGCTCACGTGACCAAAAGGGTAGTCCACATTTTTATTTTACTTTTTTATAAAGCGGGGAGTGGATGTTGTTTTTTTCTACTTTGCAAACTTACCCAGCTAGCATGCAGTCTAGCACATATATTATCAACGCAAGATAATACTTCACTTTCACCGTTCTTCTCTTTCTCACTGCATGAATTCAAGAGCCAAGTGTTTAGTCAAAGGGGGAAAATGGTGCATGTATATCGGAGGCTGATGGGTAGGAACTATTGCAGAATAGAAGCTTTTACATGCGAAGTGGAGGATAGTCGTATGTTTTCTAAAGTGAAAAATTTTGGGGCACATGTTTTCAAGGGTGACGCGAGCTATAGGAAAGTAAAGGAGAGAGAAAAGTTGGAAAATTGTTTCTTGCATGTGGTTTAATGGGGATTCAGACTAATTTGATATGGAAGAAGAAAGGTGCGACCATGTGGAAGGAAGAGAAGTTCTGGGTGGAGCTATGAGATCAGAGTGAGGTCCCTGTTCGGTGTAGTTTTGATGCAAGTGGCGGACTTGCAGTGGAAGAGGGAGGCCGTGAGTGAGCTGAGTTGAAGGATGATGGCATGAGGCTTTACTGGGAAATGAGGTGTGGTTTGTGGTGGAGATAGAGTGCGGATGTTGACATCGTAGTGTTGAAAGCAGGGTGGATGGCAGTGTACCTTGGTTGCAGTGAGGGAAATTGCATTTGGTAGGGGAAATAAGCAGATCATGCAAAAGAGGAAAGAAAATAAGGGATAATGCGTGCGTAAAAAAAGTGGGTGTGACTATTTTATACGAGAATGTGAGGTTAGTTTTGCACATTCAAAAATCAATACATCGCAACCTATGGAATTATTCTTCATGCAAGTAGCCACATACAAGGATATTTGTCTTTGTTTACTGAACTATCTCATGCATGAATGACAAATTATAATTATTTATTTGTAAAAATCTAATTTTTTGTAACACCATTGTTGCATTCATATTAGTAACCGTTTTCTTCATACTTATAGGTGTAACCATAAATATTTAATTCATATATGCAGCAAATATTATACAACTTAAAAACATATCATTATTGAGTCTAAATAAGTCATTTTTTTGAAATAATATTATTACTTATTAAATTTGATAAACGTTTCCTTAAAATAAGTTTTTCTATTACAAAATCATACTTATAAAATAGAACAAAATATTTATTTAAACTAATATAAAAAGATTATAAATCAATATTTTTATTCAAATTCAAATTATATTCAGAAAAATTCCAATATTATATTTTAGACTTATCTAGACATTTCAGGATATCACATAAGTAATACCCTAGATTGAGTTTGAAGAGTGTTATTTATTAAAAATGAAATTAGTTTTAAAAATTAAATCTTATTATATGTAGTTGAGTATTTTATTTGATATAGATTTTGGACTATCGAGTATAAGAAGATTTATAATATATGTCTTATCCACATGTATTCGAAGTCTCAAATATTCCGGATGGATATAGAACCACACCCTAGTCGCTCGAGGATGATTCTGATGATTAAGATCTCATCATCAGCATTTATTTTTGAGTTTCGAAATTGTGATATCCATATATTTCCAATTGACTGATGTGAGAACCAAAATTTAGTTAGAGTTTATTGTTTGTGATTTGGCATTGAATATATATTTTTGAGTACATATAAAAGTTATGCATTTGGAATTTAATTAACAAATTGATTAATGGTGGTGTTATGTGATAACTAGTTTAACAAATAAAAATATTGGAATGATAAAAACAATATAAGAATGAATGGTAAATAAAGCCAAATCAAATATAATGTACAACTGAGTTGAAAATTTAGTTCGAATTGGATATATATATATATATATATATATATATATGAGTGTTCTGCAGGTTATGGGTTTACTATTGAGTAGAGAATTAAATTGTGTGTGCGACAAACAGGTGCACCTTAATGAGTTGGTTGCACAATTTTATTTATTATAAACTACTGTGAGTGATTTGGATGCGCTGTGTGTTGTATATAACGGTGTTGTACACACAATTATATGATTTTTGTTTGATGATAACAACCAAATATATTTCTATTATAAATGTGTTTGGTACTGTACTGTTATATATATACATCACAGCAATGAATATAATATTTATATTTAAATAAAATACGACTGTACAGAAATTCAAATATTAACACAGTATTTTATTTAAATAGAATATTTTATTTCAATATTCAAACAGTACAACTATTTGTAACTCCAATATTTATACATTCACGGAATATTTGTACTTGTATATAAACAGAATAAAATAGACAAGTTCGTTTGACAACAATAAAATGATATTTTATTTCAATCAAACTTGTTTATTACAGACATCAGTACATTTCATATATACACAGCTCCTTACTGCAACACTCATACATTCATTCAGTTTACATTTCATATATATCCATTTTCACTTGTATATACAGACTCATACATTCACTGACTGACACCACACACTATCTTCTTATCCTCAGCTTTCAGTCCAGTCATCACAGTCAGTCCAGTCATCCCCGCTTACCTGTCACACATGAAACAGAAACACACAGTATACTGCAATAGAAATAATACTGAATATATGCAAATATAAATTTTATTTTTAAAAATTTTATTTGCCTCAGATTTCTGGTGTGTTTCTCATCATTTTTCATGACTTGATCTGTTTTATAAAAACCATCAATCTGTGTCTAGACAGCTTGTGATATTCACAGTGATACACTGTAAATACCACAAGGCAGACAACATATATCTCAATGCAGGGACAGGGACAACTCGTTTGATGGCTGCATGTACACACGTGTACACGTGTGCACTGCCACGCCAATCAGATTGCAACTGAGGAGTAGCCACGAGGACCTGCTCAACTCAGTGCAATACACAAGTCAACAATAATTCAAAGTGTCGAGGCAGCACAACAGTAAAAGCAACAAAACAAATGTCAACCAGCAAATGTCAAAGCTAACAAAGAGTAAAAATGGTCGAGCCATGCTAAGCAAAACAAGCCAAAGTGAAATTACACAGCAAAGAAGTGATAAAGCAACAAGACAGCCTAGTTTCAAAGGCATGAACATAACATGGTAGAGCAGCAGCAAAAACAGACAAGGGGACAACACAAAGAAGAATGAAGACACAACAAAGTTAACACATGATGGAGACACAGTGGTGATGAATGCAACATGATCAAAGGAGCAACATGGTAGTTCAGCAATGTGCAAATCTCAGCACATGGAGTCGAGGCAGTTTTTAAGTTCAAGATGCAACAGCAATGATTAAAACATGCAAGGTGATGTGGCAACTTCATATTGTCCAGCAAAACAAAGTCAGCATGGTTGAGAATGCCATAGCATATGTATGGAGTCAAATATGGTCAAATACATGTGTGTGTAGCAAAGTGGTCGAGCAACCACCAAGGGACATGACTGTGTGGTGATGTAGCATATACAAGCAAGGAAGGGCCGAGCACAATAAAATTGGTTCAGCAATAATTAGTGAAGCAATGTAAGTGCAAATATAAAGTCACATAGCAGCATGATGTTTCTTCACAAACACAAGTCAACAAGGTCAAAGCAGTGAAGTGGAGTGTCAACTGTACATGATGATCAGCATGAAGCTACAACTACACATGATCCAGTCAAACACAAATGAATACAGTGATGCAAATATGCAGCTACATGATCATATGGAGTAGCACATGCAAGCAGTATACACAACACACAAACAGATATCATTTTCCAGATTTGGTCGCAGAATGATCAAGAAATATTTCATATACATATATGGTAAGGAGTGAAGGGAAACAAATAATGCAAGAATGAATTAAATTGAGACATCAACTTTCTGGCAATCATGTGTGACCATTTTTGGAAAACAATTCAACAAATTCTAATTAGAGGTGACAAATAATTGTTCCAAGAAATCACAATTTTGGGTCAAGATTTATGTTCCAGAAATCAAGCATTCATAATTGGGAAGAAGTTTCTCTAACAATGATCAGTTTTTAAAGGAGTTCCAAGAAATCATTTTTGGCAAGGGAATAAATTCAGTTTCCTGATTTTATCCACAAATATACAGCATAGAATCTCGGCAATTTTATCACAAACCATTCAAAACAAAGTCTTCTTGCGCAAAGCACTTGGAAAATCAACTATATGTTACCAAATATTATTCCAGTCAACCAATGAAAACATTTTAAAGCAATTCAGGAAATTCAATTTTTTAGGGCAACAATTAATTCCAGAAATCACGCATGAACAAAAGAGGAAACCTCGCAAGGAGATTTTAAAGGCAACAAACTCATTTTCAGCCGATGCTATCAAGAAATTCAAAAGAGGAAATCATGGCAGAAGACTAAGCAAGAAATCAAATCTTTTTCAGAAATGATTCCATTTATTCAAGAGACAGGAAATCGAATTGAAACAGAGACATTAAATCGGTTTGAATAGTTTTCCATACCCATATAAATCGAACCAAATCAGAAAGGGAAAGCTACGCAATCAACGCAAATCAGTCCAAGCCATACAGCGAAATCAGAGTTGATTGAGGATTTCAAATCCTATCTTATCACACCATTTCATCATCGGCATGTATAGAAGATCGAATCCCACAAAATCAGATCGAATCATTCAAGAAATCAGAGCGCAAGTTAAGGATATGAAATCCTATATGACACCACATCATCACAGGCAGTATATGCATCGAAACCACACAACAACTCGAAAGAAATTAAAAGCCAGAAAATTGAGAAAACTCACTGATTCGATCGAGCCAGAGAGCAACTCCAAGTCAGACGAGAAAAGGCATCGAAGAATCAAGCTTCGGAATTATCACAACGTCAACAATCAAGCATCGATTTGGTCTGGAGCAATTGAAGAAACCCTAGTTTCTAATCGCCGCCGCCATTTTTGTTTCCCAGAGCAAAAGAGAAAGTAAAGGGATCGGGTGCAAACAAAAGGAGAATGGGCCGGCCGGTTTTTAATGGGAAAAGGGGATGACCCCTTTGATATAAACTCCTTTTTTTTATTTTTTTATTTTAAGAACTAGTGTTTACATTGTTTTTTTTTATTCTGTTGTTTTTTAAATTGTGTTGTAAAATCATTTCTGAACAGTTATAGGTCTGTAAAATCTAGGGGGATTTAGTCAAGGAGTTGACTGTCAGTTTCAGAGTCTGTAAATCTGAGTTACGAGTTACAGGGTTTGTAATTCGGGAAATCTGATCTAGGGGTTTAGATCAGTCTAGGGGTTTGAGCGTAGGGTTAGAATAGGAGCAGGGGTTTGCGAGTGTACATGGTCTTGTATGCGGGAACTGTTCTATCACCTAGTAGAAACCTTAGAAATGCAGCAGTAGGCAGGGTTTTGCCGAAGCTGGGTATATCTGTGTGTGATTTATTTTCTGCATTTCAGTTTCTGCTATTTTCTGTGATCAGTTTATTATTATATATCTCGTTAAGTTTTTTAATTCAGTTAAAAACTGTGAAAAACCCTATTCACCCCCCCTCTAGGGTTATTCTAGATCCAACAAGTGGTATCAGAGCCTGGTAATTTCATTAACTCTAGAGTCATGGGTAACCCTTGCTGTCAGTCCACAGAGAGTCAGTCCAGTTCATCTCCAACTATTTTCACTGGAACAGATTTTTTAAATTGGAAATCCGAAATGGAATTTTATTTAAAATCTGTTGATATTAAATGTTGGGATGTTGTTATCAATGGGTTTGACATGGTAGATAAAGCTTCTAATTCTCGTGCTACACATATTCTGTATTCTCACCTTAATGATAATCAATACAGTCTGATTTCTCATTGTTTAACTGCGCAGGAAATTTGGACAGCTCTAAATACAAGATATGGAAACGACAGCAACTTCTCAAAACCCTCAACTGACAACTCAGATTCAGATCTTTGTTCAACAGATGAATCAGCTGATGAAGACTCAACAGATGATGAGATAAGAAATTTTTCATATGAAGATCTGGTTTATTTTTGTGTTGATTTAACCAAATCTGTTGACAAGCTTCAATCGAAAAATAAATCTTTGAAATCTATAAATTCTGAGTTGACCAACAAGATAAATTGTTTGGAATCGAAATTGTCAAATGTCGTGAAATTTGAAAATTCTAATTGTGAAAATTGTTTGAAATTAAAAACTGATCTCGTTCATTTCAATAATAATATTCGAAGGCTTGAAGAAGAAATTTTAATTTTAAAAGATAACGAGATTGAGCTAAAAAATGCAAACAATTGTTTACAAAAGGAATTTATAAATTTCAAGGCTATCAAAAATTCCAAACATGAAAACGCTGAAAATGATAGTTTGTTGAAAACAGATCTGATTTTGAAAGAGCTTGAAATCGAAATTGAAAATTGGAAGAAACTTGAATCTGAAAGTCGAAAATATTTTGATTCTGAAATGGCTAAGTCCCAAACCAAAATCAAATTGCTTAATGATGAAAATTTGGTTTTGAAATCTGAGTTTGAAAGATGTAAGATCACTAAAAGTCGTTGTTCAGATTTAATAAAAGAAAACGATGATCTTAAAACTGAAATTCAACAACTTGAAACAATTCTATCTAAATTTTCAAACGGTGAAAGATCTTTGGATAAGTTGTTGAAAAACCAACTTTCTGTTGGAAATAAACGTGGTCTTGGTTTTGGGAAGAATAATGTTTTTGGAAAACAAAATTCAAATGATTTGAAAAATCCCTCAAATTGCTTTAGAAAGAACTACGTTGAAAATTTGAACTCTGAAAATTTCAAAGGTTTTTTGAATCAAAATTGTGATGAGAAATCGTTTTATAATAAACCATTTAAACAATCTTGGATCCCGAATAAAAATAAAACGACTTTGACTAAATTTAAACAGATTTGGGTTCCTAAGGGTACAAAGGTTAATTCTGATGGTTTGTTATACAAACAGGTTTGGGTACCAAAAGTGTTAAACGTATTTCAGAGTGGTCTTACAAATTTTGTTAGACCACTTAATTCACTCAACTGCTAGGTACCAGTGAAGGCTGAGGAACTGCTGTGCTGAAAAGAAATTTGAAATCAAGATTGTCTATAATTCTGTGTCATTTACAGTTCCTTAGGCCAACATTTGTTGAGTTAGAGATTCTGCTTTACATTGGATTCTGGTATGATCTCTAAACTCACCTTTGTATATTCTCTTTGTTTTTATTGTCTGTTTTTATTCCTTCCTCTATCTCCTTCTGTTTTTTTTTTGTTTTTGATTTGACACTGCCATATTCTTCTTTGTCTGTACTTCTTAAACTTCCAGTTGCAGAATTCATGATCTTTTTGGAAATATGCTTTATTTGTATAAAATCTTCGTGTGTTAATCATTTCCATCTCCTGAATTTAATCTTGTAAATATCTGCAATTGTTTTTGAGATTTTTTTTATTCATAACAGTGTTGATGTATTCTTGTCATATCTTGAACACTGTTAGTTTGAATTCTAAATTTTTGAAGATCTGAATATCTAATGAAATGTCACACATCTTTGCTGTTCTGAGTTTATTCTAATCTATTTTAGAAAAGCTCAATATGTTATACTCATTACAGCACTTTGTTATTCATCAGTTGTGATAATTTCAGAAATATTCAGATTGGTTTGAATTTTTTTTTTAAAAAAAAAAAAATTGTCTAGAATCTCGTGATTCATCTTAAAAATCATTGTTATTCATGATCATTATGGTTAGAATTTGTTTGTTTGAAATCATCTGAAATTCTAGATATTTTGAATATCACACACCTCTTATTTTTGAAACTGTCAATCTCGTGTGACTGATTCATTATATCCCAAAACTTTACATTGATTCATGTGATTTCAAATAAATTATCCTGATCATGAATATTTTCAAATTTGATGTAAATGACCTGAAATTTCTCTTGGGCTTGTCGGAAATAGTTTTGAGAAATTCTTGAAAATGTTTTTTTTTTGAAAATGGTCTTTGAAAATCATTGTTATTTTATGATTATTTGATTTGAATATATGTTTGTTTAAAATCATTTGAAATTATTGATTTATTGGATCTCACACATATCTTGAATCTGAAATATAACCTGGTGTGATTGATTCATTAAATCCTAATACTTTCACATTTCTTTAAATGATTTAAAATAGAGTATATTTGCAAATCTTGGATCATGAACCACCTTATGTGACCAACATCTTGACAAGTCTGTTGTGATACTGATTTCTATGTGCTGCTCTGATACTGTTTTTGAAAAATGTTTGTTTTGGAATCATGATGTTCTGATTATAAGAAATTGATTTGTAAATATTTTTTTAGGACTGCTTGATTTGGTATCAAAGTCTTATCGTGCTCTGATAAATGAAATTTGTGTGCTTGAGTTGCTTGCTTTGAAATTAAGTCTTTTCTGTTGACTGAGGTACCAATGTTAGCCACCGGGGTGTCATTAAAATCCTCGAGAAAGCGAGAACATTTGGTATCAGAAGAGCCTTATATTTGTCTCATCCATCTGTTCTGATTTTTCACTTTGTAGAGACACCATGTGGTATCAGTTTAAAAGTGCTGCATATTTTTTTTTGCTGTATATATATGTTTTTTCCCTCTTGTCATGTATAGATCAGCATATTACTCTTGTAATTGATTTTCAATTTTAAAATTATTTATTGATTATTCTTTCAGAAATTGAAATCAATATCCAAATTAAACTGTATTTATAATTCATCAAAATTATAATCAGATTTAGAAATTGTGATGAATTGTGACTGCAGTATATTTCACAACAAGAGGAGAATTTTATTTAGATTTTCATGATGGTTAAATATTTATTATAATATCTTTGAACTGGCAATTATTTCACGGCAATCTTCATTACTTATCATCCTTCTGGCATCCGTTATGATTTTATATAAATGTGGAGAGTTTAATTTTGTGATGGAATCATGGTTATATTATTATTCAGAATTAGTGATAATTGAAAATTTTCAATAATCCAGGTACAGTTGGTCATATCTCATAATATAATTAATTTAGAAATTTATTTCACAGTCCATTTCTGTACCTACCACATTTTCTATCATCCATATATTGGTTTTATACCAAGGAGTTTTTTCTTTTTTAAAAAGCTGAAATGATAAATATATATAATAAATATATAAGTGTGTCTCTAACCTCATTTAAAAATCCAAGCTCTGGTCATGCATGGTTAAGAGACAACTTATATTTTAAGCTGCGACTGACCTCATTTAAAAATCCAAGCTCTGGTTATGCATGGTCAGTGTGCTCTTAAATAAATAAATAAAAAAATGTGCTAAAAACTGAAATAAAATTGAAATTCTCCTTGGTGTGTAAAAATCAACCTATCAATCCATCTCTCTAATCTGTGAAATGTGTTGAAAATATTATGACGTATTATGATTTGTTGATTGATAGATATTGAAATTTGAGATTATTCGATTTTCTCACTTAAATTGAATTTTTAATTATAATCCAAATCCATCACCGTTTTTGGTGCTTTAATTTTATAAAATTCTTTTGAAAATAATTGGAATACATTTTTTTACTCTCCCCATTTTATATAAATTTCGTCGTAAATCGGTCATTTTCTGCAATTTGAAATATGCCACTAGTTCTCAGTTTATTATGATTTTTGTTTGACTGATTGAGGTTTATGATGATCATTCTTCCTCTTAAGCTGAAACTATATTTTTAGTCAATTTTCATCTATATTTCAAAATCTGTATCCTTTTGATGATAACAAAAGGGGGAGAATGGATTAGATTTTGATTTATGAGTGAATATTTTATAAATATTTTTAATTTTGAAAATTTAATCATTCATACATTTCACTCATGCATAGTTATAGGGGGAGTTTCTGTTGCAGGGGGAGCATTTAAATAGGGGGAGTTCAAATATCCACGAACAAACACATTTATTATATTCAAAATCCTTTATTTGTTTGTCATCATCAAAAGGGGGAGATTGTTGTATATAACGGTGTTGTATACACAATTATATGATTTTTGTTTGATGATAACAAACAAATATATTTCTATTATAAATGTGTTTGGTACTGTACTGTTATATATATACATCACAGCAATGAATATAATATTTATATTTAAATAAAATACGACTGTACAGAAATTCAAATATTAACACAGTATTTTATTTAAATAGAATATTTTATTTCAATATTCAAACAGTACAACTATTTGTAACTCCACTATTTATACATTCACAGAATATTTGTACTTGTATATAAACAGAATAAAATAGACAAGTTCGTTTGACAACAATAAAATGATATTTTATTTCAATCAAACTTGTTTATTACAGACATCAGTACATTTCATATATACACAGCTCCTTACTGCAACGCTCATACATTCATTCAGTTTACATTTCATATATATCCATTTTCACTTGTATATACAGACTCATACATTCACTGACTGACACCACACACTATCTTCTTATCCTCAGCTTTCAGTCCAGTCATCACAGTCAGTCCAGTCATCCCCGCTTACCTGTCACACATGAAACAGAAACACACAGTATACTGCAATAGAAATAATACTGAATATATGCAAATATAAATTTTATTTTTAAAAATTTTATTTGCCTCAGATTTCAGGTGTGTTTCTCATCATTTTTCATGACTTGATCTGTTTTATAAAAACCATCAATCTGTGTCTAGACAGCTTGTGATATTCACAGTGATACACTGTAAATACCATAAGGCAGACAACATATATCTCAATGCAGGGACAGGGACAACTCGTTTGATGGCTGCATGTACACACGTGTACACGTATGCACTGCCACGCCAATCAGATTGCAACTGAGGAGTAGCCACGAGGACCTGCTCAACTCAGTGCAATACACAAGTCAACAATAATTCAAAGTGTCGAGGCAGCACAACAGTAAAAGCAACAAAACAAATGTCAACCAGCAAATGTCAAAGCTAACAAAGAGTAAAAATGGTCGAGCCATGCTAAGCAAAACAAGCCAAAGTGAAATTACACAGCAAAGAAGTGATAAAGCAACAAGACAGCCTAGTTTCAAAGGCATGAACATAACATGGTAGAGCAGCAGCAAAAACAGACAAGGGGACAACACAAACAAGAATGAAGACACAACAAAGTTAACACATGATGGAGACACAGTGGTGATGAATGCAACATGATCAAAGGAGCAACATGGTAGTTCAGCAATGTGCAAATCTCAGCACATGGAGTCGAGGCAGTTTTTAAGTTCAAGATGCAACAACAATGATTAAAACATGCAAGGTGATGTGGCAACTTCATATTGTCCAGCAAAACAAAGTCAGCATGGTTGAGAATGCCATAGCATATGTATGGAGTCAAATATGGTCAAATACATGTGTGTGTAGAAAAGTGGTCGAGCAACCACCAAAGGACATGACTGTGTGGTGATGTAGCATATACAAGCAAGGAAGGGCCGAGCACAATAAAATTGGTTCAGCAATAATTAGTGAAGCAATGTAAGTGCAAATATAAAGTCAGATAGCAGCATGATGTTTCTTCACAAACACAAGTCAACAAGGTCAAAGCAGTGAAGTGGAGTGTCAACTGTACATGGTGATCAGCATGAAGCTACAACTACACATGATCCAGTCAAACACAAATGAATACAGTGATGCAAATATGCAGCTACATGATCATATGGAGTAGCACATGCAAGCAGTATACACAACACACAAACAGATATCATTTTCCAGATTTGGTCGCAGAATGATCAAGAAATATTTCATATACATATATGGTAAGGAGTGAAGGGAAACAAATAATGCAAGAATTGTAACGGCTGGAAATTTACGACTCCTCGAGAGTCGGAAATTCCGAGACGTTAGTGAAAGAATTTAGAAGGTGAGAAAGAAAAGATAGAACTAATAGAATAGAAGAAGAAGAAGAACATCAGAATCATCAGAGTAACACGAATCTCACAGCGGAACGAATAACATATAATATATAACATAACTTTGAAGTAAACAGTTATATATATACAATAGCACTTATCAGAGTACAACACTTACAACACAGCGGAAATAACTATAGCTATAGAATCTTGCAGCCTCCTGCTCTAAGCTCTCCAAGCATATCTGTAAATCCCGACTACTTGACTGCCCGTACAAATTTAGGCACCCAAGAGTTTAGGGAAAACAACAAAGTAAACTCCGGGTCAGTCATGGGACTGGTATGAGTAAAATAGTTTAAAACAGGTATAGGGTATGTCATAAGACCACGCCGGGAATACGGAACGGGTTTTTCCCTCATGAGTATCTGAACAACTTTGACAAGCAATATCATTGTGATATTATAATAATGTCTAAGTACAAATAGGTATCAATCTAGCAGAAACGCTTGCATCTCACGTTCTACATAAATAGTATAAAATCATAAACCGCAGGGCGCTTATTGAAGATTGGATTCCAACAGACAAGGTATGGGAGCACCTTCTGAATAGTGTACTCTAGAGGTGATACACTCAGGGTTCAACAAGAACATCTTGCAACCCGGCCACACATGACCGCTCACTCATTTAGCTTGAGTGTCGCGAATATATTGCCACCACGGTTATAGGCCATCAAACCGTCATCCGAAGATACAGAATCAAAAAGAAGTATAAATATGAATATTCACTAGATCGGTGACAATACACCCTGCTTGGGGATGACCCAACTAGCCATACTGCCTAGCCCAACTTTTGTTACTTCCGGGTGTGAGGCTAGAAGCTACGTCTATCTTCAGAACATCTGATCACCCTTCACTTTGAATGCCACATCGTCATACCCGCCAAATCACAAGTTGACTTATTCAAAAATGACACGGGTATACAGCTAAGAGAAACGAATTCCTCCGCCACCAAACGTGAATACGTTTGAACAGATCAACTTACGCGATCCATTGGATATACTCTGTCAGACCTTCTTCCATATACGTTGTCCTGGGACTGGACAAACCGAAGGCACTATTCAGTATATCCGTCTTAGTCACTGTTATCTAAGACTTATAAAACAGCCCTTGCACTTTACTCCGTCTTCAATTTATCTTTGGCAGATGTTGCTCGCAACGCTTATGCCAATACAGAGTGGTTCTTTGGATAATAATCCAACCGGTCTCTCCATATTAACAACGTTAAAATGGTAAAAACTTTGATAGTCTGTGATTCAACTATCAAATGAAAACATGTCGGTGTACAAACAACGATCTTATTTCCAAATGGAAATTCGATCGATCAATCATCATATGTTCATATTTCCTTATTTCATATATTTAGAAAATATATGTTATTAATCATTGGAAAACATTTCCATAGCTTATTTTCACATCACTATTATTTCGCAACTATCAGTCCCTAACTGTAACTAGTATGAGAACAATTCTCTAAGTATCAATACGGAAGGTCGAAACCAACATCAGATCGTCACTTAGAAAACCGTTCAACTTACCCTCTCCAGTTAGTTTCTGAATTTGCTTAACTCTATTTCTTAAATTCTTATCATGAAAACCTTTCATTTTCTATGTTTAGAAAACATATCTGACTATATTTGGAAAATGTTCCCAAAACTCATTTACGGATTTCAAATGAACGTTGTATAAAACATCGTTACGCTTAATCCAATAATCGCTTATTACTTAACTATATTTCAAATCAATCTTTTCTATCGAACCACAACTATTCCTTTGTCAATTCTGAAGTCAATCAAGTTGGGGTATAGTTACCTCTCAGGCCTTAATTGAACAACGTCCTTTACTGTGAAATAGACGAAGTTCGTCACTCACTTTTTCCAATCATCTGTTTACGCAAATTCTCGGATTCAGGTTACGAATCCACTTCTTATATGACAGTGTTTGATTATAACTGTAACGTTATAATTTCTACTTCTGAGATATCTAACCTAAATTATAACTTTATCTCCTAACTCGAATAATTTAACAGATACCTAATTTCTAAATCAATAACTAAATCTTGATTTAAACCCTGGAAAGTAAATAGTACTTTCCCGAATTCGCTATAATCGAATTCGACATATAACTCTCTTTCGAGTAATCCCTATTTGATTAACTCTTCTTCGAATAACCTATATTCGATTATCTCTCTTCGAATAACTCATATTCGAAATCTCTCTCTTTCGAATAAACAATATTCGATCTCTTTCTTACGAATATGCTATATTCGAAAATCCCCTTTCGATTTACTAATCGATAACTCCTTTCGATCAAACTAAAATCGTTAACTCCTTTAACTCTATTCGAATAAATAATATTCGACTAACTCCTTTGGATCAACTCATTTGATTAACTCCTTCGAATAACTAATTCGAATAACTTACCTTCGAATAACCAATATTCGATTTACTCTAACTCGATTAACCTGATTCTAATCGATTTACTCCATTTCGATTCAACTTAATTCAAATCGATTAACTTAACTCAAATTGATTAACTCCTTTCGAATAACTAAATTCGATTTAACTCTTCTCGAATAACTAAATTCGATTAACTCAAATTGAATGACTGATATTCAATTTACTCCTACGTGTTTAACTCTATTCGAATAACTAATTCGAATAACTTAATTGATGAATTATATTCACTTCTATCCTATCGAATAAACTGTATTCGATATCTCCTCCAACACTATTCGAATGAACTATATTCGATTAACTTCTCTAACTCTATTCGAATAAATTATATTTGATTAACTCTTTTAACTTTACTCGAATAACTATATTCGATTAACACTTTCTTTCGAATAACTATATTCGATTAACTCTTTCTTTCGAATAACTATATTCGATTAACTCTTAGACTAACTCCTTTGGATTAACTAACTTCGAATATCTCCTTTGGATTAGCTAACTTCGAATAACTCCTTTGGATTAACTAACTTCGAATAACTCCTTTGGATTAACTAACTTCGAATAACTCATATTCGATAACTACTCTTTGAATAAATAATATTCGATAACTCTTCTCAAATAAATAACATTTGATTTCTCCACTCGAATAAACTATATTCGATTACTCTTCTCAAATGAATAACATTTGATTTCTCCACTCGAATAAACTATATTCGATAACTCTTCTCAAATGAATAACATTTGATTTCTCCACTCGAATAAACTATATTCGATTTCTCTTCTCTCGAATACACTATACTCGATAATTCCACTTCGGATAACTCTAACTGATCAACTCTAACTGGTCAATTCTAACTGGTCAACTATAACTGGTCAACTCTAACTGGTCAACTTCTAACTGGTCAACTCTAACTGGTTTAACCTAACTGGTTAACTCTAACTGGTTTAACCTAACTGATTTACTCTAACTGGTTAACTCAACTAGTTAACTCTACTGGTTTAACCTAACTGAGTTAACTCATCTTGATTAACTGAACAAATCCACTTAGTTTAACTTAGCTAATTCACGTTGATTAACTCTAACCGATTCACTTAGTTTAACTTAACTAATTTACTTCGATTAACCACTTAGTTAACTTAACTAATTCACTTCGATTAAATCCTTTAGTTTAACTTAACTAATTCACATCGATTAATCCTTTAGTTTAACTTAACTAATTCACATCGATTAATCACTTTAACTTAACTAATTTACTTTGATTAACCACTTAGTTTAACTTAACTAACTTGCTTTGATTTACTTAACCAATTACTTTGTTTACCTCGACTAACTTTGCTTTGGTTAACTTAACCAACTTCTTTGTTTAACTCGACTAACTCGCTTTGGTTAACTTATGGTTTTTAACACATCATCTAACAACGATAAATATCATCCAATCACATGTAATCACAACAGATTATATATATCACATTTATATATCACAATACATAAATCACAGTAAAAATAACTGTTGAGGAATCCAGTTGGATTCCTCCAACCTGTTTCCCTGCACCCACAGATGTTACACAATAAAATATACATCAATTTCAGTTCCATATGATATATTCTGTTAAACAGAATCAATATAGAAATTTAACTAACTGACTAGCAGTTCAATCAACCAATCAACACACAGTCAAACAGACAATTTTAACAGTTTTAACAATGCAACATGAAATTATAAATTGTTCAGAGTTAGTGAGATTTACTCACATTGACGCGTTAACCGTTAAATAACGGTTTGCGTTATTTGATTTCGACGGACAATTTATTTCTCCATAAATTGTAACGAGCTCAGATGGACTTCCAGTCCGTTCCATCGCGTAGTGTCCGTCCATACAATCTTGTCGGATCTTGTTTCGCTGAATTTCGATACAGTATAGAGAAGTTATTACATTACGAAGTTTATACGATAATTAAATAAATAAAAGCTTGGACTTTATTTTCAAATGGGCCTTGCCCTTTTCCAAATGTCGGCCCACTTACTCAAAAGGAAACCAGCCTAGTAAAATTCCTTCTTTCCCAAATGTAACTCACGATGTCCAGCTCCTTCCCATGGCCGATTCTTAACCGTTCACTACTCCTTCATTACTCACCACAAATTCGATTCGAGCACTCCATTCAACATCTCTTCTTAAACTCAACACCACCACCACCACAATTCCGAGCTCGAGCGCACTCCTGGCACCGCGTCGACAGTCTGACACCGAAACATTTCATCCCCGAAACCCATAAAAGAATTCAAATTGATTCCACTCCTCACCGCAAACACAAATTCAACCATAAAAGCTTGCATCGATGTCTCCTTTTCAAGAAAATCCAAGCCCTAGGTCTACCGTAGGAACTCGATAACCCAGAACATGAATCGGACCTAGTAAAAATGGTATAAAAATGCAGTTCTCATCTCATAGGTTCCCAATATACAAACGTTGGAATTTATAAGAATTCAAATGAATTGTTTTGGATTTTCTTTTGAGTTCGAACTTTACTGGAAGGAGAAAATAACTTGCGGCGGTTTGTATTTTGCTTTTATAAGGGATGGGGTTTTACTGGTGTGGTTGTAAAGGAGGGATGTGGCCTCCATTCGTTTCTGCGGTTGGAAAAATATGGGACGTGGTCTGTTCTTTGGCCACAAATAAGTTTAGGATATTTCTTTTGTATGTCCATCCTTTATTCATTTGTTCTTGAAGGCTTTCTAAGCTCTAACGACCACAAATTTATCTCTAAATTGAGATCTAATACCTATCCCTAGCATAAAAACACATTCCGGATCAAATGGGATAGGTTTCGTCGAATTCCGACACCGTTTGTGAAAATCCTTTAGAAAATATCGATGAAAAACACCGAGCATTAATTCCTTAAAATTACAGAAAAAATCCTAAAAATACGAGGCCTTGACGTTTCACTAGACCTTTTCCTAAGGTTTCGTATGAAACTTATTTCGTTGAATTTCGAGTTCGTTTGACCAGTTAACCATTCAGTTTAGTTTGTTTCAAGTTAAAAACATAGTGTACCGTACTATGAAATATCCTGTTCATGTAGGGACTGCTATGGACAGAAACAAAGATACCATTTAAATGAGTGACGTGCTCTGGTCCCAAAAATGTAATAATACCGGTAGGTGAACTCATATTGTGAAACCCCGAAATGTCGATACAGGGTGCCAAATACTCCAATTAAAAAGTCGCTTATTTAATTAATTAAAATTTTCCATAAAATTCTAAAAATTAAATTATCACTATGTCCCAAAAGAACCTTGTCTAAATTCAATCCCGATCTCTAGTTATTTTGAAATAACCGTTATGACCGATAAACGATTCTATAGCGACTATTTTAAAATTTGATTTAGACATATCTAAAAATCTACACGACGAAATCCTGATTTCTCTCTTCCATCAGAAAGATATACTTCACTAGCTCCACACGTTTCTTGTTTCACAGAAATCCGGCTTAAAATGAATCTTGTATATTCAGTTGAAGTTCGACTCGCCAAATAACGAACTACCGCGCCATTTCAAGCTCTATTATAATTATATTATAATTATACGTTCGAACGTTGTACTTTAAGTTATCGATATCGCCAAATCGATATATAAATCATTAAATAAATTAATTATTCGACAGCTAACAAAACGCCCCATTACAGACTTCCCCCCTTAAAATAATTTCGTCCTCGAAATTGCTAAGCTAGGAAAATGCTACCAACTTTACTAACTAGATTCAAATATCTTTTAGTTTACTTCTCAACTCCAGTTTCAACTGAACCATTAAATTTTCAATTAAATTATTAATTCATTCTGGCTAACTGAATTTCCATAAATCAAGAGAATGTTCTAACACCTGGAATTTTCGAAAAATTTCGCCATAACCTCCTTTGTATTGGTCAATATGACACACCACCCCTCGCCTCTCTAGGCCTTCTCCAACCAGAAGAAAATCAAACAGCCAAGCGACTTGCAAATTTGGCTCATAAAATCCAAACTCATATATAATATAAACTTGTACCTTTTTGTCGGTCGTATCATTATATCCTTTTGATCTGTTATCACTTCTGCATATATCATGGTCATTCCACTCAGTTTATATCCTCAAACCAAATCATTCGCTTATACCCAAACCGAATTCCATTCAAACTCCAATATCAAATTTCAAACTCTTAACTGATCAACTCAATCCCAAATTCTTGACTTATCAATTTGGTTCCATTTTAGATTATCTCTAATCCAATTCAATTTTATTTAACTCGGTTCAAGTTAAATTTCAATTTATTTTTACCATCTCATTTTATTTAACTTCATTAGTTAAATTTTAATTTCAGAACTTAAGTTCCCGGGTTTCTTTCAAATCAATTTGAAATCATAATGCCAATTCAAAACCTTTGAATTTCTAAACAACTTGTTTTCTCAAAACAATTCAAAAACAAAACCTTTGGTAGTAATCCGTCACTTAGAACTCGAAAATGAACACTGATGATGTCTAGATTCATCATCAGAATCTATTTTCCAGCTATCGAAGTGAGTTCAATACTATATTACTTTCAAAACCATTACTAAATACTTCCATTTTGAAAACATTTCAAAATCTCCCAGGAACTTAAAATTTCCTTATTTTAATTCCAAATCTGATTTAGATTCATATTTAATTCAAACTATTTCATATATTACATTCATATGAATTCTGATTGGTCATTTATAACCATTTCACCCTTTTAAAATCTTATTCGATTATAATAACAACCAACACAATCAATATACTATAACAATTTCAAGATATATATTTCTTCTATAAACAAATATATTTTGGGAAAAATTATTTCATTTACCCTCTTTCAAAACATACCATGACGGTTCATCGTATTCGAGCGTTTAGTAACCCTTATCGATACAATGGATCAACTGATCGACCAGAATTCATAAGCCACTCAACCAGTAAATCTCCACAATATAAAACCATTTTATATTGAATAACAATTACGCGCTCAAATATATACACTCAAACTCAATCTAGGATATTACTAATCCCATCTCTATCGAGTTATGCCACAGAGCCAAGGTAATCACTTAACTTAAGCTCTGATACCAACTGTAACGGCTGGAAATTTACGACTCCTCGAGAGTCGGAAATTCCGAGACGTTAGTGAAAGAATTTAGAAGGTGAGAAAGAAAAGATAGAACTAATAGAATAGAAGAAGAAGAAGAACATCAGAATCATCAGAGTAACACGAATCTCACAGCGGAACGAATAACATATAATATATAACATAACTTTGAAGTAAACAGTTATATATATACAATAGCACTTATCAGAGTACAACACTTACAACACAGCGGAAATAACTATAGCTATAGAATCTTGCAGCCTCCTGCTCCAAGCTCTCCAAGCATATCTGTAAATCCCGACTACTTGACTGCCCGTACAAATTTAGGCACCCAAGAGTTTAGGGAAAACAACAAAGTAAACTCCGGGTCAGTCATGGGACTGGTATGAGTAAAATAGTTTAAAACAGGTATAGGGTATGTCATAAGACCACGCCGGGAATACGGAACGGGTTTTTCCCTCATGAGTATCTGAACAACTTTGACAAGCAATACCATTGTGATATTATAATAATGTCTAAGTACAAATAGGTATCAATCTAGCAGAAACGCTTGCATCTCACGTTCTACATAAATAGTATAAAATCATAAACCGCAGGGCGCTTATTGAAGATTGGATTCCAACAGACAAGGTATGGGAGCACCTTCTGAATAGTGTACTCTAGAGGTGATACACTCAGGGTTCAACAAGAACGTCTTGCAACCCGGCCACACATGACCGCTTACTCATTTAGCTTGAGTGTCGCGAATATATTGCCACCACGGTTATAGGCCATCAAACCGTCATCCGAAGATACAGAATCAAAAAGAAGTATAAATATGAATATTCACTAGATCGGTGACAATACACCCTGCTTGGGGATGACCCAACTAGCCATACTGCCTAGCCCAACTTTTGTTACTTCCGGGTGTGAGGCTAGAAGCTACGTCTATCTTCAGAACATCTGATCACCCTTCACTTTGAATGCCAAATCGTCATACCCGCCAAATCACAAGTTGACTTATTCAAAAATGACACGGGTATACAGCTAAGAGAAACGAATTCCTCCGCCACCAAACGTGAATACGTTTGAACAGATCAACTGACGCGATCCATTGGATATACTCTGTCAGACCTTCTTCCATATACGTTGTCCTGGGACTGGACAAACCGAAGGCACTATTCAGTATATCCGTCTTAGTCACTGTTATCTAAGACTTATACAACAGCCCTTGCACTTTACTCCGTCTTCAATTTATCTTTGGCAGATGTTGCTCGCAACGCTTATGCCAATACAGAGTGGTTCTTTGGATAATAATCCAACCGGTCTCTCCATATTAACAACGTTAAAATGGTAAAAACTTTGATAGTCTGTGATTCAACTATCAAATGAAAACATGTCGGTGTACAAACAACGATCTTATTTCCAAATGGAAATTCGATCGATCAATCATCATATGTTCATATTTCCTTATTTCATATATTTAGAAAATATATGTTATTAATCATTGGAAAACATTTCCATAGCTTATTTTCACATCACTATTATTTCGCAACTATCAGTCCCTAACTGTAACTAGTATGAGAACAATTCTCTAAGTATCAATACGGAAGGTCGAAACCAACATCAGATCGTCACTTAGAAAACCGTTCAACTTACCCTCTCCAGTTAGTTTCTGAATTTGCTTAACTCTATTTCTTAAATTCTTATCATGAAAACCTTTCATTTTCTATGTTTAGAAAACATATCTGACTATATTTGGAAAATGTTCCCAAAACTCATTTACGGATTTCAAATGAACGTTGTATAAAACATCGTTACGCTTAATCCAATAATCGCTTATTACTTAACTATATTTCAAATCAATCTTTTCTATCGAACCACAACTATTCCTTTGTCAATTCTGAAGTCAATCAAGTTGGGGTATAGTTACCTCTCAGGCTTTATTTGAGCAACGTCCTTTACTATGAAATAGACGAAGTTCGTCACTCACTTTTTCCAATCATCTGTTTACGCAAATTCTCGGATTCAGGTTACGAATCCACTTCTTATATGACAGTGTTTGATTATAACTGTAACGTTATAATTTCTACTTCTGAGATATCTAACCTAAATTATAACTTTATCTCCTAAGTCGAATAATTTAACAGATACCTAATTTCTAAATCAATAACTAAATCTTGATTTAAACCCTGGAAAGTAAATAGTACTTTCCCGAATTCGCTATAATCGAATTCGACGTATAACTCTCTTTCGAGTAATCCCTATTTGATTAACTCTTCTTCGAATAACCTATATTCGATTATCTCTCTTCGAATAACTCATATTCGAAATCTCTCTCTTTCGAATAAACAATATTCGATCTCTTTCTTTCGAATATGCTATATTCAAAAATCCCCTTTCGATTTACTAATCGATAACTCCTTTCGATCAAACTAAAATCGTTAACTCCTTTAACTCTATTCGAATAAATAATATTCGACTAACTCCTTTGGATCAACTCATTTGATTAACTCCTTCGAATAACTAATTCGAATAACTTACCTTCGAATAACCAATATTCGATTTACTCTAACTCGATTAACCTGATTCTAATCGATTTACTCCATTTCGATTCAACTTAATTCAAATCAATTAACTTAACTCAAATTGATTAACTCCTTTCGAATAACTAATTTCGATTTAACTCTTCTCGAATAACTAAATTCGATTAACTCAAATTGAATGACTGATATTCAATTTACTCCTACGTGTTTAACTCTATTCGAATAACTAATTCGAATAACTTAATTGATGAATTATATTCACTTCTATCCTATCGAATAAACTGTATTCGGTATCTCCTCCAACACTATTCGAATGAACTATATTCGATTAACTTCTCTAACTCTATTCGAATAAATTATATTTGATTAACTCTTTTAACTTTACTCGAATAACTATATTCGATTAACACTTTCTTTCGAATAACTATATTCGATTAACTCTTTCTTTCGAATAACTATATTCGATTAACTCTTCGACTAACTCCTTTGGATTAACTAACTTCGAATATCTCCTTTGGATTAGCTAACTTCAAATAACTCCTTTGGATTAACTAACTTCGAATAACTCCTTTGGATTAACTAACTTCGAATAACTCATATTCGATAACTACTCTTTGAATAAATAATATTCGATAACTCTTCTCAAATAAATAACATTTGATTTCTCCACTCGAATAAACTATATTCGATTACTCTTCTCAAATGAATAACATTTGATTTCTCCACTCGAATAAACTATATTCGATAACTCTTCTCAAATGAATAACATTTGATTTCTCCACTCGAATAAACTATATTCGATTTCTCTTCTCTCGAATACACTATACTCGATAATTCCACTTCGGATAACTCTAACTGATCAACTCTAACTGGTCAATTCTAACTGGTCAACTATAACTGGTCAACTCTAACTGGTCAACTTCTAACTGGTCAACTCTAACTGGTCAACTCTAACTGGTTTAACCTAACTGGTTAACTCTAACTGGTTTAACCTAACTGATTAACTCTAACTGGTTAACTCAACTAGTTAACTCTACTGGTTTAACCTAACTGAGTTAACTCATCTTGATTAACTAAACAAATCCACTTAGTTTAACTTAGCTAATTCACGTTGATTAACTCTAACCGATTCACTTAGTTTAACTTAACTAATTTACTTCGATTAACCACTTAGTTAACTTAACTAATTCACTTCGATTAAATCCTTTAGTTTAACTTAACTAATTCACATCGATTAATCCTTTAGTTTAACTTAATTAATTCACATCGATTAATCACTTTAACTTAACTAATTTACTTTGATTAACCACTTAGTTTAACTTAACTAACTTGCTTTGATTTACTTAACCAATTACTTTGTTTACCTCGACTAACTTTGCTTTGATTAACTTAACCAACTTCTTTGTTTAACTCGACTAACTCGCTTTGGTTAACTTATGGTTTTTAACACATCATCTAACAACGATAAATATCATTCAATCACATGTAATCACAACAGATTATATATATCACATTTATATATCACAATACATAAATCACAGTAAAAATAACTGTTGAGGAATCCAGTTGGATTCCTCCAACCAGTTTCCCTGCACCCACAGATGTTACACAATAAAATATACATCAATTTCAGTTCCATATGATATATTCTGTTAAACAGAATCAATATAGAAATTTAACTAACTGACTAGAAGTTCAATCAACCAATCAACACACAGTCAAACAGACAATTTTAACAGTTTTAACAATGCAACATGAAATTATAAATTGTTCAGAGTTAGTGAGATTTACTCACATTAACGCGTTAACCGTTAAATAACGGTTTGCGTTATTTGATTTCGACGGACAATTTATTTCTCCATAAATTGTAACGAGCTCAGATGGACTTCCAGTCAGTTCCATCGCGTAGTGTCCGTCCATACAATCTTGTCGGATCTTGTTTCGCTGAATTTCGATACAGTATAGAGAAGTTATTACATTACGAAGTTTATACGATAATTAAATAAATAAAAGCTTGGACTTTATTTTCAAATGGGCCTTGCCCTTTTCCAAATGTCGGCCCACTTACTCAAAAGGAAACCAGCCTAGTAAAATTCCTTCTTTCCCAAATGTAACTCACGATGTCCAGCTCCTTCCCATGGCCGATTCTTAGCCGTTCACTACTCCTTCATTACTCACCACAAATTCGATTCGAGCACTCCATTCAACATCTCTTCTTAAACTCAACACCACCACCACAATTCCGAGCTCGAGCGCACTCCTGGCACCGCGTCGACAGTCTGACACCGAAACATTTCATCCCCGAAACCCATAAAAGAATTCAAATTGATTCCACTCCTCACCGCAAACACAAATTCAACCATAAAAGCTTGCATCGATGTCTCCTTTTCAAGAAAATCCAAGCCCTAGGTCTACCGTAGGAACTCGATAACCCAGAACATGAATCAGACCTAGTAAAAATGGTATAAAAATGCAGTTCTCATCTCATAGGTTCCTAATATACAAACGTTGGAATTTATAAGAATTCAAATGAATTGTTTTGGATTTTCTTTTGAGTTCGAACTTTACTGGAAGGAGAAAATAACTTGCGGCGGTTTGTATTTTGCTTTTATAAGGGATGGGGTTTTACTGGTGTGGTTGTAAAGGAGGGATGTGGCCTCCATTCGTTTCTGCGGTTGGAAAAATATGGGACGTGGTCTGTTCTTTGGCCACGAATAAGTTTAGGATATTTCTTTTGTATGTCCATCCTTTATTCATTTGTTCTTGAAGGCTTTCTAAGCTCTAACGACCACAAATTTATCTCTAAATTGAGATCTAATACCTATCCCTAGCATAAAAACACATTCCGGATCAAACGGGACAAGTTTCGTCGAATTCCGACACCGTTTGTGAAAATCCTTTAGAAAATATCGATGAAAAACACCGAGCATTAATTCCTTAAAATTACAGAAAAAATCCTAAAAATACGAGGCCTTGACGTTTCACTAGACCTTTTCCTAAGGTTTCGTATGAAACTTGTTTCGTTGAATTTCGAGTTCGTTTGACCAGTTAACCATTCAGTTTAGTTTGTTTCAAGTTAAAAACATAGTGTACCGTACTATGAAATATCCTGTTCATGTAGGGACTGCTATGGACAGAAACAAAGATACCATTTAAATGAGTGACGTGCTCTGGTCCCAAAAATGTAATAATACCGGTAGGTGAACTCATATTGTGAAACCCCGAAATGTCGATACAGGGTGCCAAATACTCCAATTAAAAAGTCGCTTATTTAATTAATTAAAATTTTCCATAAAATTCTAAAAATTAAATTATCACTATGTCCCAAAGAACCTTGTCTAAATTCAATCCCGATCTCTAGTTATTTTGAAATAACCGTTATGGCCGATAAACGATTCTATAGCGACTATTTTAAAATTTGATTTAGACATATCTAAAAATCTACATGACGAAATCCTGATTTCTCTCTTCCATCAGAAAGATATACTTCACTAGCTCCACACGTTTCTTGTTTCACAGAAATCCGGCTTAAAATGAATCTTGTATATTCAGTTGAAGTTCGACTCGCCAAATAACGAACTGCCGCGCCATTTCAAGCTCTATTATAATTATATTATAATTATACGTTCGAACGTTGTACTTTAAGTTATCGATATCGCCAAATCGATATATAAATCATTAAATAAATTAATTATTCGTCAGCTAACAAAACGCGCCATTACAAGAATGAATTAAATCGAGACATCAACTTTCTGGCAATCATGTGTGACCATTTTTGGAAAACAATTCAACAAATTCTAATTAGAGGTGACAAATAATTGTTCCAAGAAATCACAATTTTGGGTCAAGATTTATGTTCCAGAAATCAAGCATTCATAATTGGGAAGAAGTTTCTCTAACAATGATCAGTTTTTAAAGGAGTTCCAAGAAATCATTTTTGGCAAGGGAATAAATTCAGTTTCCTGATTTTATCCACAAATATACAGCATCGAATCTCGGCAATTTTATCACAAACCATTCAAAACAAAGTCTTCTTGCGCAAAGCACTTGGAAAATCAACTATATGTTACCAAATATTATTCCAGTCAACCAATGAAAACATTTTAAAGCAATTCAGGAAATTCAATTTTTTAGGGCAACAATTAATTCCAGAAATCACGCATGAACAAAAGAGGAAACCTCGCAAGGAGATTTTAAAGGCAACAAACTCATTTTCAGCCGATGCTATCAAGAAATTCAAAAGAGGAAATCATGGCAGAAAACTAAGCAAGAAATCAAATCTTTTTCAGAAATGATTCCATTTATTCAAGAGACAGGAAATCGAATTGAAACAGAGACATTAAATCGGTTTGAATAGTTTTCCATACCCATATAAATCGAACCAAATCAGAAAGGGAAAGCTACGCAATCAACGCAAATCAGTCCAAGCCATACAGCGAAATCAGAGTTGATTGAGGATTTCAAATCCTATCTTATCACACCATTTCATCATCGGCAAGTATAGAAGATCGAATCCCACAAAATCAGATCGAATCATTCAAGAAATCAGAGCGCAAGTTAAGGATATGAAATCCTATATGACACCACATCATCACAGGCAGTATATGCATCGAAACCACACAACAACTCGAAAGAAATTAAAAGCCAGAAAATTGAGAAAACTCACTGATTCGATCGAGCCAGAGAGCAACTCCAAGTCAGACGAGAAAAGCCATCGAAGAATCAAGCTTCGGAATTATCACAACGTCAACAATCAAGCATCGATTTGGTCTGGAGCAATTGAAGAAACCCTAGTTTCTAATCGCCGCCGCCATTTTTGTTTCCCAGAGCAAAAGAGAAAGTAAAGGGATCGGGTGCAAACAAAAGGAGAATGGGCCGGCCGGTTTTTAATGGGAAAAGGGGATGACCCCTTTGATATAAACTCCTTTTTCTTTTTTTTTTTTTTTTATTTTAAGAACTAGTGTTTACATTGTTTTTTTTTTATTCTGTTGTTTTTTAAATTGTGTTGTAAAATCATTTCTGAACAGTTCTAGGTCTGTAAAATCTAGGGGGATTTAGTCAAGGAGTTGACTGTCAGTTTCAGAGTCTGTAAATCTGAGTTACGAGTTACAGGGTTTGTAATTCGGGAAATCTGATCTAGGGGTTTAGATCAGTCTAGGGGTTTGAGCGTAGGGTTAGAATAGGAGCAGGGGTTTGCGAGTGTACATGGTCTTGTATGCGGGAACTGTTCTATCACCTAGTAGAAACCTTAGAAATGCAGCAGTAGGCAGGGTTTTGCTGAAGCTGGGTATATCTGTGTGTGATTTATTTTCTGCATTTCAGTTTCTGCTATTTTCTGTGATCAGTTTATTATTATATATCTCGTTAAGTTTTTTAATTCAGTTAAAAACTGTGAAAAACCCTATTCACCCCCCCCTCTAGGGTTATTCTAGATCCAACACTGTGATGGTTGTTCAGTGTGAAATTAAAACATACACCATAGGATAGTATAAATAAACTATGGATCACACCACATAACATACTAAAGACCGCATACATATCATATTCCATATAAGAATTTGGTTCTTATATGACGAGGTTTGGATTACCATACGAGCAAGATGCTTGTATGGCAAGGACTGTGTCACAGGTTGAACTGAAGACTGATTATGGACTTAATAACCTATAACGGAAAATCACAGGATTTAATAACACACCCTGTACAGGTCTGGAGATGACAAAAAATACACACAAGTCACATCTCTTTTGTTTTAGTTACCATTTGTGGGTATGAGGGGGGAGAAGGGCATATAGATCATAATGGGTGTGCACAATTGTTTTGTATGTGATATATTGATTTATTGGGAGCATAATACGTCCCAATAAAATTTTAAGATCAAACCGTACAAAGAGGTTATGGCAAAAAAATTCAGAAATTTAGGTTATTAGCAAAATTTCAAAGAAATCTGACAGTTCTTGGAAACTGAAAATTTGAAGAACTGACGCCAGAATGAAAGTTGAGCTAGTTATTTAAACAACTTTCAGCTCCGATTCTTTTTCGGGGACGAAAAAATTTTAAGTGGCGGAGGTTGCAACAACTCGTATTTTAAGAACCAATTTAAAATTTATTTTTAATTGATTATCATATAAATTAAATATTTTAATCGATTTATTTTGATAATAAATGATGAAAAAAATATTTAATGCAAAGTTGAAACTTAAAAACTTATTTTAATTAAAAAACGAGCATGAAAAGGAGTGGCACTTTGAAATTTCGATTTTAAATTACAATTGAATGTACAAAGTTCAACATAAATCAGAATTTGATAAAACAAGAAACACTATAATCAAGTTAATTATATCTTTATAACCAGTGTAAAAAATTGAGTTTTCACTATATAAATTATAAGTTATGTCCATTTTAAAATTTAAAATATTCATTATAGAGTTGATATATTTTTTAATAATATATATAGCCCTTAAAAAATCCAATTTGCAAATGCCCTATGTTTTCGATGAAACTAATTTTGTTGGACCTGGAATGTCAAATTAATTCCAGGTTTAAAATTTCAAGTCGTTTGGATTAGTATATAGCGTAGCAAATTTAAACGCGTTTTCAATTCCAGTTTAAATTTAATAAGCTAGTAAAAATGCCATTTTTCAAACGGTCTCCAAATTCGACGAACTTAATTTTGTTAGGATTGTATGGTCAAAACATAGGGAGATTTATAATTTTATGATATTAGGAGTCATTATGTGGCCCGAGTAAATAAATATCTATGTTAGAAATTAATATTGAATGATATATTAATTTTTTTTTAATTTTTTATAAAAACTGATCGAAACGACTGAATTGTCTTACGAAACATATCCCATTATTTTCGAAATGGGTGTATTTGTTTAGAAGCGAAAGTCGTTTTGTTTGATTTGGAGTTTTGACAAAACTGTGTCAACTAGGGAATTTAATCAATGTTAAAATATATAAGTACATATATTTAAATTTGTGCCCTAACCCTAGGCCATTCACTTCTTCCAACTGCCACAAACAATTTTAACGGCTGGAAACTACACAACTAAATCCATTAAAATCTTACAAACCATGAGACGATTCACAAAACTTATTGAATGAAAATCGTTGGGCACGTCGTGTTCTTCAACATCAACGTCCATGATTGTGTTTGGTTTCTTGGATTGGTCAAATTTTGTGCTCGAAATGGTGAAGTTCACAGCGGTTTTAAGGGTGGAAGGGGACACCAAGTTAGCCAACATGTAGGGCGATGAGGGAGCTGAGCAAGGTGGTTCTGGTGCGCTTGACTAATGTGGGGCCGACAATGGGTGGAGGCGACGGTGGCGAGTGTAACGCCTCGGTGAAAAACGGCGATCCTTATTAGCGACCAAACACGATGTCGACTAACCAAGCACCCGAAATTTACCGAAACGTTAATGAATGAAGTTAGAGGGTGAGAATAGATAAGATAGAAAGTTAGAATAGAAGAAGAAGACGAACATACAACATATCAGAGTAACACGAATCTCATAGCGGAACGAATGAAATATAACATAACTTTGAAATAAAACTGTATATATACACAATAACATTATGAGAGTACAACACTTACAACATAGCGGAAATATCAACACTAGATAATGTTGCACCCTCCTGCTCCAAGCTCCTCCAATGATATCTGAAAAATACCTAAACTACTTTGTAATGACCCGAAAATCCCCGCCCTTTGAATCAACCATAAACCAAGCAAGTCTGATCCAAAAGTTGGAAATCGTCGAATGCATTAACACTTGGCATACAACACATATAACATAAGACTTTTATAAAGATCATAATAATGTTACATCAGAGTACATAATATATCAGAGTACATCGATAAATAATAATACAACGAAAGATGAATTTACAACGAATTTAATACAATGCAGCGGAAGGCTATCAGTGCTCTAGACACAATTTTACCTACTTTCCAGAATCCTGCTCAATATATCTGCAAAATAAGCTACTCGACTGCCCCTGTGAAAAAGAGGGCACCTGAGTTTGCAAAGTGAAATAAACTACGAATCAGTCATGGGACTGGTATGAGAAATCATTCTTAACTTACCTAACAATATGGCTATTCACAGGACCACGCTGCTAACGCGGAAAGGGTTTACTCCATGGGATTGCCAGTGCATAAATTAAATAAATTTTTATTCAAAACAACGCAATGCTTTTTAGAAATATGAAATCAATATAAGACTAAAGTGCCATCACACAATGCAAATAAAACCAGAGGATAGAGTTTTACCTTATAATGATCAAACATGCTTGATACGTAGAAAATGATATTTTAATATTATTATATGTGTCTAATCACTTTTAAAATACTTCAAAGTAAATGTATCAATCCTAGACAACATAGCTACCATATACTATGTCGCCATATATAGGTTTACAATCAAAACCATAATGTCGTATTGGAAATTGGGTTCCGTCATGTAACAACCCGTAAAATGCGAGCCAGTTTGAAATTTTTATTTTGGCAATATTAGCGAATTTTGAATATTTAAAATGAATTATTTTAAATAATATCGACGGAAATTTATTTTGAATATAATTAGAACGTATATATTATATACGTCGTCGTTGGAATATATAATAATTATATATAATTATAAAAGGAATTGAAAATGGTGCGGTAGTTCGAAAATTCGATTTCTAATTTCAAATGAATATACAGAATTCAATATAAGTCAGAATTGAATGAAACCAGAAATATTTGAATCTGTATAACTATATCTTTGTAACGAAGTTAACAAACTGAGATTTCATCTTAGAAATGATAAGATATGTCCAGTTTAAAATTAGAAATAGTCGCTGTGGAATTTATATATATTTTTATATATATAAGGCCATTAAAAATAGCATTTTGGCAAACGACCTCGGATTTCGACGAAACCACTTTTGTTGGATCCGTGATGTCAAGTTATTGCTAGGTTTCAAATTTCGTAATTTTTCGAATCAATATGTGAGCGTGGCAAAGGAAAACGCGTTTGACCAGTTTCAGTTGAATTTAATCGACTGGAAATTGGCCATTTTTCAAACGGTCTTAGAATTCGACGAAACTAGTTTTGTTAGGACCGTATCGTCAATACGAAGCTAGAAAATATTTTTCGAGAATTTTTAGAGTTAGTATGTGACCCCGGTAATTTGAAATGTACGTTTAAAATTCAATATAGTGATTTAAATGTAAATTTAAACGGAAACTGATTGTAACAGCCGAATCAGCTTGCATGGCATATCCCATTGTGTTCGAAATGGGGGTAAAACGCTAGGGGCGACAGTCGGTGGGTTCGATTCTGAGTTGAAATGAAAAGTCAACAATTAGGGTTTGGAAAAATATAAAATAATAAAATAAATAATTAAATATAAAAGGCCCCACTTCCTTTTCTCTCTCCCTCACTTCCTTCTTCACCGTCGGCCTCTGGAAAAAAGAAAAAAATTTGTTCCTCCTCCCTCCGCTATCACTTGCGACGCCGCCACCATCGCATGGGTCAGGCCATGTTTAACTGTCGCTACTCCTTTACCTTCTCATGCTAATCGAAGAAAAAGACAGAGAAGGGGAAATCGAAGCTCCCTCAATTCGCTATCGGACCTCCTCCACTTGCCACTGGATTGCAGCCGCATCTCCTCCACCTTCGAACGACGTCTGCTTTCCTTCCAAACAGTCGGGAACTTTTTTCCCTTCAAAAATCCAAACCTCGAACTGTTGAAAAAGGAGAGAGAACGTCGGCAGTTGAAGCTCCACCCTTAGGCAGCTTGTCAGTGACCGCCAGCGTCTGGTCAGTGTCCCCGAACTCTGTCCACTCTCCTGCGCGTTAGACATAATTAGGGCGTCATAGTTAAGGGCAGCACTCCAACTGTTTGCGAAAATGCCTGAGAAGCTGCTGTAAGGGTACAGACGTACTGTTTTCGGACCATTAAATGCTGAGGACAAGTTCAAAGTCTGGGTTAAGTTATCTCCTTACTGGTCAGTTATAATCTGAGCCAAAGACTTGGTATATTTCTGAAACTTGCGTTAATAATTAAATTTATCATAAAATGTAAATTTTATAACACAGTTCGGTTGTTTTCTTTTTATGTTCGTCGCAATGTTTAGTTAAGATTTTTTTTTTAGGATTAAAACCGAACAGATTTTTTTAAGGATTAAAAACAGTTTATATTTGAAAGATTAAAACAGTTTATATTTGAAAGATTAAAACAGTTTATATTTGAAAGATTAAAACTGAATTGATTTTTAAAAGATTAAAAACTGAATTGATTTTTAAAAGATTAAAAACTGAATTGATTTTTAAAAGATTAAAAACTGAATTGATTTTTAAAAGATTAAAAACTGAATTGATTTTTAAAAGATTAAAAACTGAATTGATTTTTAAATGATTAAAAACTGAATTGATTTTTTTAAAGGTTTTAAAAGATTAGATTTTAAAAATAGTAAAAGGCGGGATTTTTATATATTGAACTTCGAAATAAAAATATGATTTTTATATGTTGAACTTCGAATTAAAAATATGATTTTTATATATTGAACTTCGAAATAAAAATATAGTTTTTATATGTTGAACTTCGAATTAAAAATATGATTTTTATATGTTGAACTTCGAATTAAAAATATGATTTTTATATGTTGAACTTCAAATTAAAAATATGATTTTTATATGTTGAACTTCGAAATAAAAATATGATTTTTATATATTGAATAGCGAAGTAAAAATTCGATTTTTACATATGTAGTGAAAGCGGGCAACGAAAGCGACAAAGAGAGAGAATGGCGAAGATTTCCTGCATTTGAAGTGCCGTGGAGCTAGGATAGCTAAAGGTGAGAATTTCTCACCTTTCAATTTCATTTTCTAGTTATATATATATATATACTAGGATGCAGACGGTGCTTAGTAGCACCCGACACAACCGTCCACAGACCATGGACTTGTTTGTTTGGTTGCATAGAATTAGTTAGATTATTTGATTGAAATTGAATTGTGTGGTGAAATGAAATTGATTTGATTGATGTGTGAATGGCGTGGGCCTTCACTAGACCGGGGATAAGGCTAGGCCTCGTCCCGTTTCTAGTATCGTGCCGTTATGCCGCCGAAATTTTCTAAAATATGTTAGAAAAATAAAAAGATCATTTTATTTAAAGAATGAACTGAATAGAAATTCATATGTTGGAATAAAATGTTCTGTCGTTAAAAATATAATTTTTAACGTGAATGTGAATAAATAGATATTCATTTACAAACCGGACGGTTTGTTTATGTACACCTATTTGACTGATATTGATTGGGTCGATAAATTTTACACATCGCCCAGCTGCACGAATAAAATCTGTGTTTGATTGTTTGAAACCCCACACGGGTGTTGGGATGAAATTTGAAGTTCACTCATCCTGATTGATTAAACATGTTGATCGATTGATTGACAGGCTGTTATAAGCGTTAGATATCTATATTTGATGCTTATACAGTGTAGTGCACTTTGGTTGATGGTTGATTATTTTTCAATGCTATTATACATGTGTTGTATGAAAATCCATATAATTAATTTTATATGGTAATTGATTGGGCCTCATTCCAATTTAGAAAATAAAGAATATTATAAAATAAAAGTTCATGTGATGACAGTACTCATTCATTGAGATTGGTCATGTGTTGAACGAAATATTTTAGTAATAAAATTTACATCTTTATCAATATAAAATAAAAGTTCATGTGTTGACAGTACTCATTCATTGAGATTGGTCATGTGTTGAACGAAATATTTTGATAATAACAACTATTTTGAAAAAGAAATATTTGAAATAGAATATTTGAAAATAGAAATTTATGAAGCCGTGTTGATTAGATTGACGCCATTTTGACGTGAACGATATTTATATCGATTTTATTCATTTCGAAATGAATTGAATTGAAAACGATTTCGAAATGAAATGAATTGAAAATAAAACGATTTCGAAATGAATTGAATTAAAAACGATTTCGAAATGAATTGAATTGAAAACGATTTCGAAATGAATTGAATTGAAAGCGAATTGAAATGAATTCAAATTGAATTGAAATTCGAATTGAATAGAAATGAATTTTAAAACGGATTTATAAAGAAGAATTCAATTTTGCTTTGAATTGAAATAGGAGTTGAAATAGATTTTGAAACGAATTTTAAAACTATTTATATAATTCGTTTTAAATAGAAATCGACGAAATATATATTATATATATAATATAATGGCCTGAATAGAACGCGCCGCGCCGCGGCAGTTCGTGAATTTCGACCATTTATTTCAAACGGGCATTGCGGGAGATCCGACCGTCGGATTCTCCTAAAACCGGAACCGTTGGGTTCGTATCGAAAAGAGCTTTCTAACGAATGTTAGAAATTTGAAATCTAACGGTTGGATTTGGAATTATGTCCAAATCAAATTTGAAAAAGGTCGCTGTAAGTGCAGTTCGATGGCCATTGACGGAAATCGACTGTACGGGCCTTGATAAAATTATTAAAAATAGTAATAATTTGTGTAAAATCATAAGAAATGATTTGGGAAGAATTGGGATGAAAAACTCCATATTTGAAAAGATAAAAATAGATTTTTATCGAAATGAACTAGTTTTGAACTAGAATTATAATTCTATTTATTTTTAAAAAAATAAATTGAATTTGAAATGGTTTTGAAAATAACCAAAATTTCCAATGATTGCATTGGAATGGATTTGAATCGAAATTGTCTTCGGAATATTTCGATGTTGGATTTCGTGATTATACAAATGTTGTTATGGAAATTTGAAAGATATATATATATCGTTATTTCCAATGCGATGTTTGTTAGTCGTAGAATTTGATATTGAATATAAGCCGGTATATTTTCTATTCAGAGCCTTGTATTGAATATCAAATGTGATTCGGGTTTGTCGTGAGTGGTGTCTTCATTAACACTGTTCTTGAACCCAGTTGAGAAAAGATTAAATCTTTTTATTTAGATTTAATGAAGTGTACCAATTAAATAATATTTAATTGGAATTGAATTGATATTAATTTTTGGGTTTATCGTGAACAGTGTTTTAAACAACACTCGTTCTTTAACCCGATAATTAATGAATGTGATTTTGGGTTTATCGTGAACTGTGTTTTAAATGACACGGATTCTTTAACCCAGTTAACGATTAAAACTAAGTGGAGTTTTAATGAATCTTTAATTAGATTGAAATAATCGAAATGGAGTATCACCAGTTTTGCTCCAGGCGATAGTTAAATCTTTAATTAGATTTGAACGTGAAATGGTAATTGAATTTACCGATAACACCGTGGTGTTAGATATGAAGTACTACCAGTTTTACTTCATGGGATGAATAGGTTGGGATTGGGAAATTAAAATAAATGATTACTTCGGTAAGGTTCGCTAATCCCGACTAGTTTTGAATTGATATTCAAAAATAGAATAAAGAATAAATTCAAGAAATTTATCTTGGATAAAATTAATGGGAACCTTTCCCTATGAATGTGAAATCAGAAACTAACTGTCGGTTAGCTAAGCAGAATGGTTTTCTGGATATTGATCTGATGTTGGTTTCGGCCTTCGGGGTTAATATTTGGGGAATTATTCTCTTGATTAATTTACGGTTAGTGACTGATGAATTGGAATGAGGCGTATGTTGTGTTGGTGTAACACTTATTTAAAGTATACGCGAGTTATTCGGAAAGACCGGGTTTATCCCATTCTGAATAACTGATACGACGATAAGTCGAAGATGAAGACGATGGTCGAAGACCGGAAGTCTTCACGTCGTTTGGGTGGTTACTGATGATCTTGATTGGGCTGTACACCCAAGAAGATGGAAACAGTTAGTGATCGTCCAGACGTACTTGGAGATCGATGGATATGCGGGGTACTAGGTGCCTCCGGTTTCGTTCAGACCCAGAACGGACTTGTAAATGGACTGTGTGTCTGACATTGGATTTTAGTCCGTGTGATTGATCTCTATTAAATATATATCTGTTTGGCGGCGGAGAATTTATTCTCTTGCTTAACGCCCTTCTCTGAGACGTACGAGCTCAGGGGTTATATATTGATGGATATCAACCGCATGGAGTGAATTGCCTGTGTGGCATGCCTAAGTGGCTATTGATCGAGGCTTCTGTTGAAAAGCAAAGTCTTGTGGTGATGATCAAAGCACGGCCTTTGTGGCGTAGCTTTGTGTAACGTTGACTTCGCGAGTTTAACACCCGGTATGAACCAAAAACGGGAGACGGACCTCAGGGAGGACTTGCGTTTCTTTCTAGCTAGAAGTGGCGTCAGTGGTTTTACACGCCCTGACGAGTTTGACTTATGTGGTTGTTGCTGTTGCGAGGCGACTCGGTTTGATCGGACGATCCGGGTCCGATGGAGTCATTTGTTGGCTCGTTTACGCCCCATAGGGCGGAGAGACGTAGTGTTCAGGCATAATAATCCACATCGGTGGACCGGCCCTGACGATCCAAGGCCCACCTGAGTCTGGGACCTGAGACATGGGCTAGATTGTCTCGAATCGGTTGAGGACTATCTTTTGCCTCGGTTCATAGATGGAAACCCAATTTCCAAATACGAGACATTTGCGGTTTTATTTGTAGAGCCTAGTATGGCGACATAGTGGGATGGGGCGCTCATGCCGCCTATGATTGATATTTATGATTTGAAGTGTTTTATACACTATGCACTTATAATAATATCAAATGATTTGTTTTAAAACGTATCAAGCATTCTTTGGCTGTTATAAGGGAAAACCCTATCCTCGACTGCGTTGCATTGTGTGATGGGACCTGGGTCTTATAACAGCTTCATTTTTCTTTATTTAGCATTGCGCTGTTTGTTTTATGCACTGGTATTCTTGGGAGGAAACCCGTTCCGTGTTATACGGCGTGGTCCCTTGATTTACCTAATGATTTAAAATAAAGATTAATAACTATTTTAGTTCTCACACCAGTCACATGACTGACCTGGAGTTTATTGTCTTAACCTAAACTCTGGGTGCCCTTATTTTGACACGGGCAGCTAGTAGTTTTGGTTTTGCAGATTTATATTCACAGGATCCTGGTTTACAGCTGGAATGATATCCGGAAAGCTTTGTATCCGTATATCTTCTTCTAGTTGTGTATTGTATTATTTTCCGCTGCTATGTATTTAAATGTAATTTAAATCTCTGATATTTCTGTGTAATATTCCTTTATACTCTGTATATTCTTGTAATCTGATGCACTGTTGTAATATATATAGTGAAATGTTCTTCTGTATGCGTTCTGTTTTGTCCTGTTCTCAAAACGATAGGGCGTTTCGAACGGCCTGGATCGGTTTAGCGACTGGTTCGGACCGAGCAAAATTCCTTGCCGTCATAGTTGGTATCAGAGCTTTGGTTTACAAAGCTAGAGAACAAGACACATTAGAACCGTACGAAAGAATTCATCAGAGATTGGATTAGTAATATCCAACGGGAATGACTCGTTAGAGATGGGATCAGTAGTATCCTAGAACGAGTGTGAAGAGTATATTTTGAAAGTGAAAACAATCTTTGTTTTGAAAATTTAAATCAATTATTCGTATTTGATTATTTATTTATATTGAGTTGGACAGTCCAGTATATAAAGATTTTGCGTATACGTCTGATCCGCGTGTATTCAAAATTTTAATATACTGGATGGATATAGAATTGCACTCTAGTCGCCCGGGGATGATACTGATAATTGTGATCACATTATCAGTGTTTATATTCGAGTGATGAAAGTGAGATTTCTATATATTTCCATTAGACTGGTGTGAGAACCAAATCTTATATAGCTAGAACACTGTGTTGTGAATTGGCATCAAAAACAAGATTTTCTGTATATGTATCAAAATTATGAATTTGAAACGTTAAATTCACTAATTGATTGATGTTTGTGTTGTTTGTTCATTTGTTTGCTAATTTTGAACCATTATGCCTAATTTGATCAAATATTGAATTGTATTGAAAATTGGTCGCATTCGCTTGCATATACATATATATCATTGAACAGGTCATAGCAAGGAGGCTAGAGCAGAGAATAAAATTTGTTTGCCCGACAAATAGGTACATGTTTACTACATAATTTACTGTTTGTTTGGGTGATGATGATTTTATGAGCCTATTGGCTAGCCGTTTGGCTTTTTCTTTTTCTTTTTGAGATCTGAAGGACCGGGGAAGCTATTTGAAATTCCCCGATGCTCCCATTGCAGGGGAGGTTATGGCGAAATTTTTCAAAAATTTAGGGTGTTAGCCAAATTTTTGAAATTTTGAAAATTCTCAGAAACTAAAGAGTTGGAGAATGGGAGTCAGATCGAGCGTAGAGTTGATTAATCAAACCACTTTCGACTTTGTTCCTTTTCGGGGACGAAAAGTTTTAAGTGGGGGAGATTGTAACAACCCGTAAAATGCGAGCCAGTTTGAAATTTTTATTTTGGCAATATTAGCGAATTTTGAATATTTAAAATGAATTATTTTAAATAATATCGACGGAAATTTATTTTGAATATAATTAGAACGTATATATTATATACGTCGTCGTTGGAATATATAATAATTATATATAATTATAAAAGGAATTGAAAATGGTGCGGTAGTTCGAAAATTCGATTTCTAATTTCAAATGAATATACAGAATTCAATATAAGTCAGAATTGAATGAAACCAGAAATATTTGAATCTGTATAACTATATCTTTGTAACGAAGTTAACAAACTGAGATTTTATCTTAGAAACGATAAGATATGTCCAGTTTAAAATTAGAAATAGTCGCTGTGGAATTTATATATATTTTTATATATATGAGGCCATTAAAAATAGCATTTTGGCAAACGACCTCGGATTTCGACGAAACCACTTTTGTTGGATCCGTGATGTCAAGTTATTGCTAGGTTTCAAATTTCGTAATTTTTCGAATCAATATGTGAGCGTGGCAAAGGAAAACGCGTTTGACCAGTTTCAGTTGAATTTAATCGACTGGAAATTGGCCATTTTTCAAACGGTCTCAGAATTCGACGAAACTAGTTTTGTTAGGACCGTATCGTCAATACGAAGCTAGAAAATATTTTTCGAGAATTTTTAGAGTTAGTATGTGACCCCGGTAATTTGAAATGTACGTTTAAAATTCAATATAGTGATTTAAATGTAAATTTAAACGGAAACTGATTGTAACAGCCGAATCAGCTTGCGTGGCATATTCCATTGTGTTCGAAATGGGGGTAAAACGCTAGGGGCGACAGTCGGTGGGTTCGATTCTGAGTTGAAATGAAAAGTCAACAATTAGGGTTTGGAAAAATATAAAATAATAAAATAAATAATTAAATATAAAAGGCCCCACTTCCTTTTCTCTCTCCCTCACTTCCTTCTTCACCGTCGGCCTCTGGAAAAAAGAAAAAAATTTGTTCCTCCTCGCTCCGCTGTCACTTGCGACGCCGCCACCATCGCATGGGTCAGGCCTTGTTTAACTGTCGCTACTCCTTTCCCTTCTCATGCTAATCGAAGAAAAAGACAGAGAAGGGGAAATCGAAGCTCCCTCAATTCGCTATCGGACCTCCTCCACTTGCCACTGGATTGCAGCCGCATCTCCTCCACCTTCGAACGACGTCTGCTTTCCTTCCAAACAGTCGGGAACTTTTTTCCCTTCAAAAATCCAAACCTCGAACTGTTGAAAAAGGAGAGAGAACGTCGGCAGTTGAAGCTCCACCCTTAGGCAGCTTGTCAGTGACCGCCAGCGTCTGGTCAGTGTCCCCGAACTCTGTCCACTCTCCTGCGCGTTAGACATAATTAGGGCGTCATAGTTAAGGGCAGCACTCCAACTGTTTGCGAAAATGCCTGAGAAGCTGCTGTAAGGGTACAGACGTACTGTTTTCGGACCATTAAATGCTGAGGACAAGTTCAAAGTCTGGGTTAAGTTATCTCCTTACTGGTCAGTTATAATCCGAGCCAAAGACTTGGTATATTTCTGAAACTTGCATTAATAATTAAATTTATCATAAAATGTAAATTTTATAACACAGTTCGGTTGTTTTCTTTTTATGTTCGTCGCAATGTTTAGTTAAGATTTTTTTTTAGGATTAAAACCGAACAGATTTTTTTTTAGGATTAAAAACAGTTTATATTTGAAAGATTAAAACAGTTTATATTTGAAAGATTAAAATAGTTTATATTTGAAAGATTAAAACAGTTTATATTTGAAAGATTAAAACTGAATTGATTTTTAAAAGATTAAAAACTGAATTGATTTTTAAAAGATTAAAAACTGAATTGATTTTTAAAAGATTAAAAACTGAATTGATTTTTAAAAGATTAAAAACTGAATTGATTTTTAAAAGATTAAAAACTGAATTGATTTTTAAAAGATTAAAAACTGAATTGATTTTTTTAAAGGTTTTAAAAGATTAGATTTTAAAAATAGTAAAAGGCAGGATTTTTATATATTGAACTTCGAAATAAAAATATGATTTTTATATGTTGAACTTCGAATTAAAAATATGATTTTTATATATTGAACTTCGAAATAAAAATATAGTTTTTATATGTTGAACTTCGAATTAAAAATATGATTTTTATATGTTGAACTTCGAATTAAAAATATGATTTTTATATGTTGAACTTCGAATTAAAAATATGATTTTTATATGTTGAACTTCGAAATAAAAATATGATTTTTATATATTGAATAGCGAAGTAAAAATTCGATTTTTACATATGTAGTGAAAGCGGGCAACGAAAGCGACAAAGAGAGAGAATGGCAAAGATTTCCTGCATTTGAAGTGCCGTGGAGCTAGGATAGCTAAAGGTGAGAATTTCTCACCTTTCAATTTCATTTTCTAGTTATATATATATACTAGGATGCAGACGGTGCTTAGTAGCACCCGACACAACCGTCCACAGACCATGGACTTGTTTGTTTGGTTGCATAGAATTAGTTAGATTATTTGATTGAAATTGAATTGTGTGGTGAAATGAAATTGATTTGATTGATGTGTGAATGGCGTGGGCCTTCACTAGACCGGGGATAAGGCTAGGCCTCGTCCCGTTTCTAGTATCGTGCCGTTATGCCGCCGAAATTTTCTAAAATATGTTAGAAAAATAAAAAGATCATTTTATTTAAAGAATGAACTGA
Organism: Allium sativum; assembly: GCA_030737875.1. Taxonomy (NCBI): domain Eukaryota; kingdom Viridiplantae; phylum Streptophyta; class Magnoliopsida; order Asparagales; family Amaryllidaceae; genus Allium; species Allium sativum. The sequence continues at coordinate 526,438,326 of CM060913.1, read as the reverse complement.
ATAGAAATTCATATGTTGGAATAAAATGTTCTGTCGTTAAAAATATAATTTTTAACGTGAATGTGAATAAATAGATATTCATTTACAAACCGGACGGTTTGTTTATGTACACCTATTTGACTGATATTGATTGGGTCGATAAATTTTACACATCGCCCAGCTGCACGAATAAAATCTGTGTTTGATTGTTTGAAACCCCACACGGGTGTTGGGATGAAATTTGAAGTTCACTCATCCTGATTGATTAAACATGTCGATCGATTGATTGACAGGCTGTTATAAGCGTTAGATATCTATATTTGATGCTTATACAGTGTAGTGCACTTTGGTTGATGGTTGATTATTTTTCAATGCTATTATACATGTGTTGTATGAAAATCCATATAATTAATTTTATATGGTAATTGATTGGGCCTCATTCCAATTTAGAAAATAAAGAATATTATAAAATAAAAGTTCATGTGATGACAGTACTCATTCATTGAGATTGGTCATGTGTTGAACGAAATATTTTAGTAATAAAATTTACATCTTTATCAATATAAAATAAAAGTTCATGTGTTGACAGTACTCATTCATTGAGATTGGTCATGTGTTGAACGAAATATTTTGATAATAACAACTATTTTGAAAAAGAAATATTTGAAATAGAATATTTGAAAATAGAAATTTATGAAGCCGTGTTGATTAGATTGACGCCATTTTGAAGTGAACGATATTTATATCGATTTTATTCATTTCGAAGTGAATTGAATTGAAAACGATTTCGAAATGAAATGAATTGAAAATAAAACGATTTCGAAATGAATTGAATTAAAAACGATTTCGAAATGAATTGAATTGAAAACGATTTCGAAATGAATTGAATTGAAAGCGAATTGAAATGAATTCAAATTGAATTGAAATTCGAATTGAATAGAAATGAATTTTAAAACGGATTTATAAAGAAGAATTCAATTTTGCTTTGAATTGAAATAGGAGTTGAAATAGATTTTGAAACGAATTTTAAAACTATTTATATAATTCGTTTTAAATAGAAATCGACGAAATATATATTATATATATAATATAATGGCCTGAATAGAACGCGCCGCGCCGCGGCAGTTCGTGAATTTCGACCATTTATTTCAAACGGGCATTGCGGGAGATCCGACCGTCGGATTCTCCTAAAACCGGAACCGTTGGGTTCGTATCGAAAAGAGCTTTCTAACGAATGTTAGAAATTTGAAATCTAACGGTTGGATTTGGAATTATGTCCAAATCAAATTTGAAAAAGGTCGCTGTAAGTGCAGTTCGATGGCCATTGATGGAAATCGACTGTACGGGCCTTGATAAAATTATTAAAAATAGTAATAATTTGTGTAAAATCATAAGAAATGATTTGGGAAGAATTGGGATGAAAAACTCCATATTTGAAAAGATAAAAATAGATTTTTATCGAAATGAACTAGTTTTGAACTAGAATTATAATTCTATTTATTTTTAAATAAATAAATTGAATTTGAAATGGTTTTGAAAATAACCAAAATTTCCAATGATTGCATTGGAATGGATTTGAATCGAAATTGTCTTCGGAATATTTCGATGTTGGATTTCGTGATTATACAAATGTTGTTATGGAAATTTGAAAGATATATATATATATCGTTATTTCCAATGCGATGTTTGTTAGTCGTAGAATTTGATATTGAATATAAGCCGGTATATTTTCTATTCAGAGCCTTGTTTTGAATATCAAATGTGATTCGGGTTTGTCGTGAATGGGTGTCTTCATTAACACTGTTCTTGAACCCAGTTGAGAAAAGATTAAATCTTTTTATTTAGATTTAATGAAGTGTACCAATTAAATAATATTTAATTGGAATTGAATTGATATTAATTTTTGGGTTTATCGTGAACAGTGTTTTAAACAACACTCGTTCTTTAACCCGATAATTAATGAATGTGATTTTGGGTTTATCGTGAACTGTGTTTTAAATGACACGGATTCTTTAACCCAGTTAACGATTAAAACTAAGTGGAGTTTTAATGAATCTTTAATTAGATTGAAATAATCGAAATGGAGTATCACCAGTTTTGCTCCAGGCGATAGTTAAATCTTTAATTAGATTTGAACGTGAAATGGTAATTGAATTTACCGATAACACCGTGGTGTTAGATATGAAGTACTACCAGTTTTACTTCATGGGATGAATAGGTTGGGATTGGGAAATTAAAACAAATGATTACTTCGGTAAGGTTCGCTAATCCCGACTAGTTTTGAATTGATATTCAAAAATAGAATAAAGAATAAATTCAAGAAATTTATCTTGGATAAAATTAATGGGAACCTTTCCCTATGAATGTGAAATCAGAAACTAACTGTCGGTTAGCTAAGCAGAATGGTTTTCTGGATATTGATCTGATGTTGGTTTCGGCCTTCGGGGTTAATATTTGGGGAATTATTCTCTTGATTAATTTACGGTTAGTGACTGATGAATTGGAATGAGGCGTATGTTGTGTTGGTGTAACACTTATTTAAAGTATACGCGAGTTATTCGGAAAGACCGGGTTTATCCCATTCTGAATAACTGATACGACGATAAGTCGAAGATGAAGACGATGGTCGAAGACCGGAAGTCTTCACGTCGTTTGGGTGGTTACTGATGATCTTGATTGGGCTGTACACCCAAGAAGATGGAAACAGTTAGTGATCGTCCAGACGTACTTGGAGATCGATGGATATGCGGGGTACTAGGTGCCTCCGGTTTCGTTCAGACCCAGAACGGACTTGTAAATGGACTGTGTGTCTGACATTGGATTTTAGTCCGTGTGATTGATCTCTATTAAATATATATCTGTTTGGCGGCGGAGAATTTATTCTCTTGCTTAACGCCCTTCTCTGAGACGTACGAGCTCAGGGGTTATATATTGATGGATATCAAACGCATGGAGTGAATTGCCTGTGTGGCATGCCTAAGTGGCTATTGATCGAGGCTTCTGTTGAAAAGCAAAGTCTTGTGGTGATGATCAAAGCACGGCCTTTGTGGCGTAGCTTTGTGTAACGTTGACTTCGCGAGTTTCACACCCGGTATGAACCAAAAACGGGAGACGGACCTCAGGGAGGACTTGCGTTTCTTTCTAGCTAGAAGTGGCGTCAGTGGTTTTACACGCCCTGACGAGTTTGACTTATGTGGTTGTTGCTGTTGCGAGGCGCCTCAGTTTGATCGGACGATCCGGGTCCGATGGAGTCATTTGTTGGCTCGTTTACGCCCCATAGGGCGGAGAGACGTAGTGTTCAGGCATAATAATCCACATCGGTGGACCGGCCCTGACGATCCAAGGCCCACCTGAGTCTGGGACCTGAGACATGGGCTAGATTGTCTCGAATCGGTTGAGGACTATCTTTTGCCTCGGTTCATAGATGGAAACCCAGTTTCCAAATACGAGACATTTGCGGTTTTATTTGTAGAGCCTAGTATGGCGACATAGTGGGATGGGGCGCTCATGCCGCCTATGATTGATATTTATGATTTGAAGTGTTTTATACACTATGCACTTATAATAATATCAAATGATTTGTTTTAAAACGTATCAAGCATTCTTTGGCTGTTATAAGGGAAAACCCTATCCTCGACTGCGTTGCATTGTGTGATGGGACCTGGGTCTTATAACAGCTTCATTTTTCTTTATTTAGCATTGCGCTGTTTGTTTTATGCACTGGTATTCTTGGGAGGAAACCCGTTCCGTGTTATACGGCGTGGTCCCTTGATTTACCTAATGATTTAAAATAAAGATTAATAACTGTTTTAGTTCTCACACCAGTCACATGACTGACCTGGAGTTTATTGTTTTAACCTAAACTCTGGGTGCCCTTATTTTGACACGGGCAGCTAGTAGTTTTGGTTTTGCAGATTTATATTCACAGGATCCTGGTTTACAGCTGGAATGATATCCGGAAAGCTTTGTATCCGTATATCTTCTTCTAGTTGTGTATTGTATTATTTTCCGCTGCTATGTATTTAAATGTTATTTAAATCTCTGATATTTCTGTGTAATATTCCTTTATACTCTGTATATTCTTGTAATCTGATGCACTGTTGTAATATATATAGTGAAATGTTCTTCTGTATGCGTTCTGTTTTGTCCTGTTCTCAAAACGATTGGGCGTTTCGAACGGCCTGGATCGGTTTAGCGACTGGTTCGGACCGAGCGAAATTCCTTGCCGTCACACGTCATGAGTCAAGGCTACTGACGATCGTCTTACCGATTCGAGACAATCTAACAATGTCTCAGGATCCCCCGTAGTGAACCCTTGGATCCTGTAGGGCCGGTCCACAAATATACCTTGGTGAATTGGAAATTCCTGAACACATGTTTCCCGGTCCCATTGAACCTATAATTTGGTCACTATCGACAAATAAATCTTAGGTACCTTGTAATCCATCAACCACATAAGTAAAATGTCAGGGCTTGCAAAACCCTGATACCACTTCTAGCTAGAAAGAATCATGTTGAGTCCCTGCGTTCCCTTGTCCCGTTTCTGACTCTTACCAGTGTGTGAGGCTCGCGAGGTAACGCTATACACCAAGCTATGCCGAAATAGGCTATGCTTTGATCATCAACCACAAGGTTCTGCTTTTGAACAAAAGCCTTGATCATCTGCATCTTGGCATGTCACATTGACAATCCACGCCATGCGATCGATAACTGCCAATATATAACCTCTGAGCTCATGCATCTCAGAGAAGGGTGTTAAGCAAGAGAATAAATTCTCTGCCACCAATCAGATATATATTAAATAGAAATATATTTACATGGAATGAAATCCAATGTCAGACACACATCCATTTACAAGTCGGTTCAGGGTCTGAACGAAACTAGAGACACCTTATTACTCGTCCTGTAGGTCCAATACGGAAGAGAAGTGCTCGCTTATCCAGACAATCAACAATTACATCCGGACAACTACCACTTTAGCCCTTTACTGGGAGCTACCCAATGTCGGGCATCAGTAGTCATCCATTCGATGTGAAGATCGCCGGTCTTCAATCACCGTCTTCAAAATCTTCAATTTAAATCGTTGTATAATTATTTGAAATGAGATTGAACTCTGTCTTTTCAAATAATTCACGCATATATATAATTTAAACCATTTCATATCGTTAATATTATTTTATAACAATTTATCGCTATTTTTATTTTTAAAAATAGCCCAATTTAATTTAACGACGCTTCGGGTCAATAGGTGGTCCTGGCGTTGTTTTTATCAAAATTTGATTTACACTTTTCTCAAAATCTAACTATTGGATGTCAACAAAATTTATATCATTGGAAAAATCTTCCCAAATCGGACCTAACGGTTCCAGTTTTGGGAAAATCTGATGGTCGGATCTTTCGGTATAATCGTTTAAAGTTACAATTCCAAAACGTGAACTACCATGCGCGATTCGTTTAATTTTAATTTATATACATATATTTATATATAAATATAAACCATTAGACAATTCCACTAACATGTTTAACTCGCCAAATAAAAGAATGTTTTAATTTACATAACTATTTCTACATGTTTTGTAATGTCAAATAAAATATATTTATTTACATGACAATTGCTAATGACAATTAAAAATAATCTTATTTGTATTTCTATTTTTAGGTTCAACAAATAAAAAGAAATATTTTATTTGTATATAGTTTTAATGTACGTTTTGACAATAAAATTAATTCTTTCATTAACATATCAATTCTAATGTATGTTGAAATAAAAATGATTATTATGTTAACATACAAATTCTAATGTATGTTGTGACAAAAAAATGATTCTTATGTTAACATACAAATTCTAATGTATGTTGTGACGATAAAAATGATTCTTATATTAACGTACAAATTCTATTTCAACAAAATTCCTAAAAAGTGATACATTCGTTTTGTTGACAATTCTAGTTCAACAAAAGAACAAAAAATGATAATTTCATTTTATTGACAATTCTATTTCAACAAAATGATTAAAATGTTTTTTCGTTTTTGTTGCCAATTCTATTTCAACAAAATGAAATTTTCTTGTTTAACTCAAATTTATTTAACAAAATTGTAATTAGTGTTTCAACTAATCTTTTTAACCAAAAATGAATATTTTATTTCAACTAATCTTATAAAAAAAATGAACATTTTTGCTCCAACTAGTCCTTTTAACAAAAATGAGTATTTTTGTTTCAACTAATCATTTCAATAAAAATGAATATTTTTGTTTCAACTAATCTTTTACGGCAACAAAATTATGGTAAAAAGATGTTCTTTAATAACAAATCCTTTTATTGCAACTAAAACGACAATAATAGTATGTCTTTTAAATCTACTCTTTTTATTGTAGCTAGAATGACAATAAAAATATGTCTTTTAATTCTACCCTTTTTATTGTAACTAAAATGACAATAAAAATATGTCTTTTAATTCTTTTCTTTTTATTGTGACTAAAATGACTATAAATGTATGTTCTTTTAATTCTACTCTTTTTATTATCAGTAAAATGACAATAAAAATATGTTCTTTTAATTCTACTTTTTCTTATTAACAAAAATGTTAATTTTTGTTTCACTACTTCCATATTAACAAAAATGTTAATTTTTCTTTCACTCTTTTTAATTGACAAAAAAGCGTATTTTGTTTGAACCTTTGTAATTGACAAAAAACTGCATTTTTGTTTCAACCGTTTTAATTGTAAAAAATATGCATTTTTGTTTCAACCTTTTTAATAGACAAAAATATGCATTTTTTTCAACCTTTTTAATTGACAAAATTATGCATTTTTGTTTCAACCTTTTTAATTGACAAAACTATGCATTTTTGTTTCAATCTTTTTAATTGACAAAAATGTATATTTTGTTCAACAATTAAATTATGAGAAAAATGATAATTTTTGTTCAACTAAACTATTAAACAAGAGTGATAATTTTTGTTTCGACTAATCTATTAAACAAAAGTGATAATTTTTGCTTTCAACTAAACTATTAAACAAAAGTGATAATTTTTGTTTCAAATAAACTATTAAACAAAAGTGATAATTTTTGTTTCAACTAATCTATTAAACCAAAGTGATAATTTTTGTTTTAAATAAACTATTAAATGAAAGTAATAACTTTTGTTTCAACTAATCTATTAAACAAAAGTGATAATTTTTGTTTCAACTAAACTATTAAACAGAAGTGATAATTTTCGTTTCAACAAAAGTATTAAACAAACGTGATAATGTTTCAACTAATTCTAATTAACAAAGATGTTAATTTTTGTTTCAACAATTCTAAAAATAAAATAATAAATTTCGTCCAATTATTTCCTAATTCACACAATCGCTAATTTCGAATCAACAAATATAATAAACAAAAAATGATGATTTTGTCCAACTATTTTCTAATTAACACAATTATTAATTTTTGAATCAACAAATCTAATAAACGAAATGATAATTTTGTCTAACTATTTTCTAATTAACACAATTGTTAATTTTTGAATCAACAAATCTAACAAACAAAATGTTAATTTTTTCTAACTATTTTCTAATTAACACAATTGTTAATTTTTGAATCAACAAATCTAATAAACAAAATGATAATTTTGTTTAATCCAGTTCTCTAGTTAACACAAATGTTAATTTTAACGGATCTACAGAACACACAAATCATAGATTAGATCACGTATCACAATCAGTAGAATATTACAGCGTATAAGTAATACTACAACTATTATTAACAAATTTTAATTATATAATAAAAAGAATAAAATTTCTCACCTTGATCGGTTACTGAAATCGCTTAAATAATGATTGTTTCCTTTAAATTAAACAGAACATTTAATTTCACTAAATTTTGTAACTAGCTCTGAATTTGACTAATTTGATTCCATCATGTAGATCTTGAGTTTACAATTCCATCGCAAATGAATTTGCGTATTTCTGAGGACATATGAAATAGATATTAATTTTATAAGGTTTCACAATAATTATAATTATTTTCTTAATTAACACTAAGTACCATTTAATCAAATCAGCCTTCTTCTTCGTTGTTGTAACCTATAACAAATTGAACCCAACCTTGACTTTGAATCCCTTCCTTCGCACGAGCCACTAGGTGCATCTCGCACTACCGTGCCTCACAGAAAATCGCTCCAAACCATCACCTTTCATGTCTTGATTTCATGCAACTCAGGCAAAGAAAAATGGATCCCCATCGTTGAATGATTAGGCTCATTGAGTTCCTCATGTTTGCCGCTGAACAATTTGCAAATCGGGAAATGGATTAAAAGAGATTTGAGGGGGAAAAGGAGAGCGTTTTTGGCCATTCATGAAAGATGGAGGTGGCGGCTATGAAATGAATCAGGGTTTAAAGGAGGATTAGGTTAGGAATTTTAATATTATTTATAGCCAAAGAAAGTGAATGGGTGAAGTGATGATTTAGGTTAGAGTTTAGGAAAGGATTTCAAAGGTTAATTAAATAAATGCACCATTCAATTTTATTAAATATACCAATATTGAATTCTAACTTTCAAACTAAATGAATCACTATGCACATTAAATTCCAATATGAAATTGAACTTTTCCTATATTACTCTCCAATTCCAAGTTTAAATTACATAGAATGTCTTCACTACATTAATTGCACTATGCATAATATGGTAATAAATTTAGACTTATTGGTCTACAAAAATTAATCACCATTAAAGCCTCAATATACATTTGAAATTAATTTAACGTTTATTATGCCATTTATACTTATAGTTTGATAAATTAGTTTTGATGATATGTCACTACGCAAATAAAATCCTTGTTTAAGATTAAATTAAATTACATGTTTTATTTCAAAGTTGACATTTGTTTCCATCGTTACATTTTCAACACAAATTTGTGATGACGTTATTTTTGGCAGAAAGATTTAAATTGAGATTATATTCACTATGTCCAAAATAAAAGAAAGTTCAAGTTCACATTTTAGTTTTAAATATTAGCATACACTTCCCTACTTAATCGAATCACAAATCCATTATTAAATTCATTTTTTTACTCAAATTACAAAATAAATAAATAACAGTAATAACTCTTGTTTCCAAAATGTTCACATTAAATTCAACCAAGGAGCGTTAAAGATTCACATCAGTTAAAAATATAAATATTTATAAATTAACGAAAATAGTTTACTTAAATATCATTTAAAATGGACAAAATTCCAAATATAATATTTAATCTACGATAATCCTTATTTAAATACCATTTTAAATTAAATAATTTAATTTTGCTAAGTTTTTTTAGTCGTTATTATTTAAAATAAATCATTTTAAATATTCAAAATTCATTAAAATTTCTAAAATAAAATTTTTAAATTGGTTCCAAAATTCGGGTTGTTACAATCTCCCCCACTTAAAATCTTTTCGTCCACGAAAAGGAACAGAGCTGAAACTTGTTTAATTAATCAACTCAATTTTCATTCTTTTATTAGTTTCAATAATCTTATTAGTTGATCAACTTTTTAAATATATATAACTTTTATATATTCAAAAATTATATTTTTTATGATCGGATTTTATATATAATCACAAATGCGTTAATTATGAACTTGTCACTCTCAACTCATTCTAGGGCATTTCTAACCCCATCTCTAACGAGTTTCTCATTCTAGGATACTATTGATCCTATCTCTAATGAGTATTCTTTTATAGGATATTTCTAATCCTATCTCTGTTGAGTCTTTTATTCAGTTCTAACGAGTTGTACCCCAAAGATTTGAGTTAGCCAAAGCTCCGATACCACGTGTAATGAACCGAAAATCCCCACCCTTTGAATCGACCATAAACCACACATGTTTGATCCAAAACTTGGAAATCCTCGAATGCATTAACTCTGGGCATACTTCACATCAGAAAAAACAACAAAAGGCTTTTATAAACATCATAATAATATTACATCAGAGTACAGAATATATCAGAGTACACCGATAAATAATAATACGACTGAAGATGAATTTACATTGAATTTAATACAATGCAGCTGAAGGCTATCAATGCTTCGGACACAGCTTTAAGCTTCGATCCAGAATCATGCTCAATATATTTGCAAAATAAACTACTTGAATGCCCATGTGAAAAAGAGGGCACCCGAGTTTGCAAAGCGAAACAAACTACGAGTCCGTCATGGGACTGATATGAGAAATCCTTCCTAACTTATCTAACAATATGGCTAATCACAGGACCATGTCGCTAACGCGGAACAGGTTTACTCCATGGGATGGCTATTGCGTAAATTAAATTAATTTTTATTCAAAGCAACACAATGCTTTTTAGAAAAATGAAATCATTATAAGACTCAAGTCCTATCACGCAATGCAATCACACAATGCAACGCATAACGGAGGATAGAGTTTTACCTTATAATGATCAAACATGCTTGATACGTAGAAAATAATATCTTAATATTATTATTACTTTCTAATCAGTTTTGAAATACTTCGAAGTAAATATATCAGTCCTAGACGACATAGCTACCATATACTATGTCGCCATATATAGGTTTACAATAAAAACCATAATGGCGTATTGGAAATTGGGTTTCCGTCATGAGTCAAGGCTAGGGACGATCTCCTTATCGATTCGAGACACTATAGCGATGTCTTAGGATCCCCCGCAGCGAACCCTTGGATCCTGCAGGGTTGGTAAATATACCTTAGTGGATTGGCAATTCCTGAAAACACGTTTCCCAGTCCTATTAAACCTAAAATTTGGTCACTATTGACCAGTAAATCCGAGGTACCTCATAATCCATCAACTACATAAGTAAAATGTCAGGACTTGCAAAACCCTGATACCACTTTTGGCTAGAAAGAAACGTGTGCACTCCCTGCGTTCCCTTGTCTCTTTGTTGACTCTTATCGGGGTGTGAGGGTCGCAAGGTAATGCTATACATAAAGCTATGCTGAAATAGGCTATTCTTTGATAATCAACCACAAGGCTCTGCTTTTCAACAAAAGCCTTGATTATCTGCATCTTGGCATGCCACATTGACAACCCACGCCATGCGATCGATAACTACCAATATTTAACCTCTAAGCTCGTGCGTCTCAGAGAAGGGTGTTAAGAAAGAGAATATGTTCTCTGCACCAATCAGATATATATCAAATAGAAATTAATTTACATGGAATGAAATACAATGTCAGACACATATCCATTTACAAATCCATTCTAGGTCTGAACGAAACTGGACACACCTTATTCCTCGTCCCGTATGTCCAATACGGAAGAGAGGTGCTCGCTTATCCAGATAATCAACAAGTACATCCGGACAACTACCACTTTAACCCTTTACTAGAAGCTACCCAATGTCGGGTATCAGTATTCATCCATTCGATGTGAAGATCGCCGGTCTTCAATCACAATCTTCAAAATCTTCGATTTGAATCATCATATAATTATTTGGAATGAGATTGAACTCAGTCTTTTCAAATAATTCTCACATGTATATTATTTAAACCATTTCATATCGTCAATATTATTTTAAAACGATTTATCGCTATTTTTATTTATAAAAATAGCCCAATTAATTGAACGATGCATCGGGTCAATAGGCGGCTCTGGCACTGCATTTATCAAAATTTGATTTAAACTTTTCTCGAAATCTAACCATTGGATTTCAACAAAATTTATATCGTTGGAAAAATCTTCCCAGAACGGACCTAATGGTTCCATTTTTGGGAACATCCGAAGGTCGGATCTTTCGGTATAATCGTTTAAAGTTACGATTCCGTAACGCGAACTACCGTGCGTGATTCATTTAATTTTAATTATAATTTATATTTATATGTATATTTATATATAAATATAAACAATTCGACGATTCCACTAACGTGTTTAACTCGCCAAATAAAAGAATGTTTTAATTTACATAACTATTTCAACATGTTTTGTAACGACAAATAAAATATCTTTATTTATATGACAATTGCTAATGACAAATAAAAATAATACTATTTGTATTTCTTTTTTTAACTTCAACAAATAAAAAATATATTTCATTTGCATATAGTTTTAATGTAGGCTTTGACAATAAAATTAATTCTTTCATTAATGTATCAATTCTAATGTATGTTGAAATAAAAATGATTCTTATGTTAACATACAAATTCTAATGTATATTGTGACGTTAACAATGATTCTTATGTTAACATACAAATTCTATTTCAACAAAATGCTTAAAAAGTGATAAAATCTTTTTTGTAGACAATTCTAGTACAAAAAAAAAAATTGATAATTTCATTTTGTTGACAATTCTATTTCAACGGAATGATTAAAATGATATTTTCATTTTTGTTGTCAATTATATTTCAACAAAATGAAATTTTCTTGTTTAACTCAAATCTTATTTAACAAAATTGTAATTTTTCTTTCAACTAATATTTTTAACCAAAAATGAATATTTTGTTTCAACTAATCTTTTTACGGTAGCAAAATTATGGTAAAAAGATGTTATTTAATAACAAATCCTTTTATTGCAACTAAAACGACAATAAAAATATGTCTTTCAAATATACTCTTTTTATTGTACCTAGAATGACAGTAAAAATATGTCTTTTAATTCTACTCTTTTTATTGTAACTAAAATGACAACAAAAACATGTCTTTTAATTCTACTCTTTTTATTGTGACTAAAATGACAATAAAAATATGTTCTTTTAATTCTACTCTTTTTATTGCGACTAAAATGACAATAAAAATATGTTATTTTAATTCTACTCTTTTCTTATTAACAAAAACATTAATTATTGTTTCAATCTTTTCTTAATAACAAAAATGTTTATTTTTGTTTAACACTTTTTAATTGACAAAAAACGTGTATTTTGTTTCAACCTTTTTAATTGGCAAAAATATGCATTTTTGTTTCAACCCTTCCAATTGACAAAACTATGCATTCTTGTTTCAACCTTTTTAATTGACAAAACTATGCATTTTTGTTTCAACCTTTTTAATTGACAAAACTATGCATTTTTCTTTCAACCTTTTTAATTGACAAAACTATGCATTTTTGTTTCAACCTTTTTAATTGACAAAAATGTATATTTTGTTCAATAATTATATCTTGACAAAAATGAAATTTTTGTTCAACTAAACTATTAAACAAAAGTGATAATTTTTGTTTCAACTAATCTATTAAACAAAAGGGATAAATTTTGTTTTCAGCTAAACTATTAAACAAAAGTGATAACTTTTGTTTCAACTAAACTATTAAACAAAAGTGATAAAAAAATTTCAACTAAACTATTAAAAAAAAGTGATAATTTTTGTTTCAACTAATCTATTAAACAAAAGTGATAATTTTTGTTTCAACTAATCTTTTTAAACAAAAGTAATAAATTTTGTTTTAACTAATCTATTAAATAAAAGTGATAATTTTTGTTTCAACCAAACTATTTGAGACGACCCCAAACCCCGTACTGACGGTGGCAAGGGTAATCCTTGGAATATAACACATAAACAGATAATAGCAGAACAAAAATAAATAAATACACCAGATAATGTACAATAGAATACACTGCATAAACGTAATCATCAGAGTTACACAGTATATAGGATCATACTTAGTACAAATACAGTTCAGCTATACATAAATGTCTACAGCGGAAAACAAACATAATGTACAATAGGAGCCGAACAGCATAAAAAGAGATAAATGATAAATCCATCTTCAGCTCCAGCTATCCAGGGAAAGCCAGCTAAAACCTGAATACAAGGGTGCCCGTGTAGAAAAAGGAGCACCCGAGTTTGAAAGTGAAACAAAGTACGAGTCAGTCATGGGACTGGTATGAGAAATCTACTTAACACATTTAAAATATGGCTAATCACAGGACCATGCCACTTTCGTTGAACGGGTTTACTCCATCGGATTGCCAGTCCTTTAAAACAAATAATTCTTTTAAACATCGCAATACTTTTTATAAAAGTGAAGCCATTATAAGACTCAGTTCCCATCACACAATGCAACGCAAACCGGAGGATAGAGTTTTTACCTTATAACGGCCAAAATATGCTTGATACGAATAAGACAAAAGCATTTGATACTACTACTAGTGTTTATATGTTTCAAAAGCAATTTCAAATCATAAGTATCAATCATAGACGACATTAATGCCTCATACCACTATGTCGCCATATATAGGTATACAATCAAAACCGCACAGTCACGTATTTGGAAGTTGGATTTCTGTCATGAACCAAGGCAAAAGATAGTCCTTACCGAATTCGAGACGCACTAGCCCGTGTCTCAGGATCAGAACGCATCAACCCTTTGGATCGTCAGGGCCGGTCCACTGATGTGGATTATCATGCCTGAACACTACGTTTCCCTGCCCTTTGGGGCGTCAATGAGCCAACGAATGACTCCATCGGTCCCGGATCGACCGATATAACCGAGGCGCCTCGCAACAGTAACAACCACATAAGTCAAACTCGTCAAGGCGTGTAAAACCACTGACGCCACTTCTAACTAGAAAGAAACGCATGCCCTCCCTGAGGTCCTTCTCCCGTTTCTGGTTCGTACCGGGGTGTGTGGCTCGCGAATTCACGTTATACACAAAGCTACGCCATACAGGCAGGGATTTGAACATCACCACAAGACTTTGCTTTTCAACAGAAGCCCTGATCACTGCATCTTAGCATGCCACACAGACAATTCACACCGTGCAACTGATAGCTATCAATCACATTGAATAAATTCCAATGTCAGACAAACTATCTATTTTCAAGTCCGTTCTCGGTCTGAACGAAACCTGAGGCACTATATGCCTCGCAAACCCATCGACCTCCACGTACGTCTAGACGATCACCACTCATTATCCATATTTCGGGATGCCTCCCAACCAGGACATCAGTTACCATCCAAACGAGGTGAAGATCTCCAGTCTTCGACCACCATCTTCATCTTTGATTCCTTATCGTCGATTCAGTTATTCAGAATGGGATAAACCTGGTCTTTCTGAGCAACTCACGTATATGATAAACAAGTGCAACACAAATACACATACGCATCATTTCAATTCATTAGTCGCTAACCGTAAATCAGTAAGAGAACGATTTCCCAAATATTAACCCCGAAGGCCGAAACCAACATTAGATCAACACCCAGGAAACCATTCGATTTAGCCAGCCTTTAGTTTGTTTCTAAACTTCACATCCATATTGTTTATAATATTTTATAACGATTTATCACCATTTTTATTTATTTTAAAATAGCCAATTTATTCAAACGACGCTTCGGGCCATAACGCCACCGTGGCGCTGTTTTTCTTTAGATTTGATTTACACATATCTGAAAATCTAACCGTTGGATCTTCATAAAATTTACATCATTAGAAAGATCTTTTCGAAACGAATCCAACGGTTCCAGTTTGGGGAAAATCCGACAGTCGGATCTCCTGGTATAATCGTTTGAAGTTTCGATTTCAAAATACGAACTGCAGCGTCGTTATTCGATTAAATATAATTATATTTATATAAATATAATCGATTCTAGCGCTGTTTTTCTTCATATTTGAATTAAACATTCCAGACAATCCAACCGTTGGATTTTTACAAAGTTGGTGCCGTTGTAAAGATATTTCCAAAGCGAACCCAACGATGGTGGTTTCGGAAAAATCCGATGGTCGGATCTCCCGCACTAATCGTTTGAAATCACGGTTTCAAAATACGAACTGCAGCTTCTTTATTCGATATATTTCAATTCTGTTTATATATATATCGATTCTTTGATTTCAAAACTATATGGTTTTCATACATTTGATAAAAATGATATTTTTATCTAATTGTCTTCTATTTCAACACTTCACTATTTTTAACAATTCATGTATATAATAAAAATGTGATTTTTATTGTAAAACAATTCATTTCAAAACACGACTATTTTATATAGTTAATATAGATGATAAAAATAGGATTTTTATTATAAAACAGTTTATTTCAAAACCAGATTATTTTATATAGTCCATATTGATGATAAAAATAGTATTTTTATTATAAAACAATTTCTTTCAAAATACGAATACCATTCAACACATAAATATGATTCAACGAATAAATTTCAATTCAACACATGAAGGTTTTCTATAGTTTGCATATATATATATATATATATATATATATATATATATATAACAAGGTGATTTTTATATTTAAAACACGAATACCATTCAACACATGAATTTCTATTCAACGAATGAATATCGATTCATCACATGAAGGTTTTCTATAGTTTATATATATAGATAAAAATGTGATTTTTATATTTAAAACACGAATACCATTCAACACATGAATTTCTATCCAACGAATGAATATCGATTCAACACATGAAGGTTTTCTATAGTTTATATATATAGAGTAAAAATGTGATTTTTATATTTAAAACACGAACGCCATTCAACACATGAATTTCTATTCAACGAATGAATTTCAATTCAACACATGAAGGTTTCCTGTTGAACGAATAAATATAGTTTCAACAAATGAAAATAATTCTAACACATGAATATTATTCAAAATTTCGGCAGCATAACGGCAGGGTAGTTAAAACCGGGACCGTCCCTAGTACGGCACCTCGCTCTACCTTAAAGCCTCGCAGCTTTTGACAATGGGGAATCATGCATCTAGTTCGCACGCAGGCGGCATGTATATTTTTTTCATTTCCACAAACTAATCCTATGTGGTTTCAACCAAATATTTATCAACCACAAACGGGTATTTTTCAACCACAATCAATCAATTTCAACCACAAACAATTTCAATCAACCATTCGCTATCAATCAATTTCACACCAATCACAACCAATAAATATCGTCCATGGTTTGTGGACGAGGGGCGTATATATATATATATATATATATATATTTATTTATTTATTTATATATAGCATTTCACTTCTATTTCAACACATATATAATTTTTACAATGCATATATAACTTATACATCGAACGTACAACTTATACAACGCTTATACATGAGGTTACAACGCTTATATAACCCATAGATCGCTATATAATTTATAGATCGTCGTTTTCCATATCGTTTATAAATTAGAAATCTCACATTGGGTTCCACTCCACCAAAAATAGCAGAAGGCTCAGAAAAATGTGCGGTCTCTTCTAGAATGTAGAAGACATTCACACGAGTCCACTGTCTCTTGTTTCACTGAATTTCATAAAGAAACGAAAAAGATATGATTTTTACAAGTTTGCATCGGTTTAAAAGTGTTAAAACAGATTAAATAATCAAAGCCGATTACCTCAGCAAATCGTTTGAAACTAGGTTTGAAATTTTCTTCCAATCCGTGAAGTTAGAGGACGATCAGCCTTCGCAGCGTCGAAGGGCTAGGAGAGAGCTTCGCGCGCGTGGGGGCGTGGGCCAGCTCGGTGGCCTGAGGACGCCTTGTTGGCGGAAGGAAGTCGTCGACTTCGACGAGGTGGTTCTCCTCGTACCTGGTACTGATTTGAAGCCCTCGAAGAGTTCTTCAAAAAGTTCTACAGTGGCGAGGTCTAATTTTGACCGTGGAGGAAGGAATTGGAGGGTGAAGCCAACGAACGGTTTCCATCGCACGATCGGGGTCAATGGTGGTTTTCTGGGGTTTTTATTTTATTTTAATTAATGAATGAAATTTTCCTATTCGCCGATATTTATATTAATCTGAAAATTGGGGTGTTCATAAACGAACTCCAATTCAAACCCAACGACTGTCGCCCCTAGCGTTTTACCCCCATTCCGAACACAATGGGATATGTTTCGTAGGCCCATTCGACTGTTTCATTCAGTTTTCCTTCAAATTAAAATATAAAACATTCAATATTCGATTTGAACGTACATTTCAATTTGCCAGGGCCACAAACTAATTCAAAAAATTCCCGAAAAATAAATCTAGCTATGTTTTGACGATACGGACCCAACAAAACTAGTTTCATCGAATTCTGAGACCGTTTGAAAAATGGCCCATTTCTGGTCGATCCAATTTAACTCTAATTGACCAAAACACATTTTCCCTTGCCACGCTCACATACTTTTGCTTTCCGCTCTGAAGCTTCGATTTTTCAGATTCGTTAGAAAGATATTCACCAACAGATTTAAATATTTTTGGTTTCACTCAAATCCGTTTTGTTTTGCACCCGGTACAGTCAGTCGAAGTTTGAATTCAAATTTTGAAACAACCGCGCCATTTCAGGCCTTGTTTATATTTAGAATTAATTATATTCCTTTTCAATTGTCGATTCAAACTCAGTTTTCATCTTTATTATTTAAAATATTTATTTTAAATATTTAAAATCCACTATTTTAGCCAATTTAAAAAAATTAAATTGGTTCAGATTTTCCGGGTCGTTACAATCTCCCCCACTTAAAACTTTTCATCCCCGAAAAGGAACAAAGTCGAAAGTGGTTTGATTAATCAACCCTAAGTTCAATTTGGCTTCCATTCTCCAACTTTTCAGTTTTTAAGAATTTTCAAATTCTTCAAAAATTTGGCTAACACCCGGAATTTTCGAAAAATTTCGCCATAACCTCCTTTGCACGGGGAGAGGTTTGGAAATTTATTGGGATGTATTAGGTACCTAATAAGTCCTAATAAGCATACACATATTTATAGTGATATATTCTGGTGTTTACATGGGAGCGTGTATGGATAATAACTCCAGAGAATAAATTCTCGTCACCCTGTCAAAGCCTGAGGGAGTGTGTATTTTAATTGCTCCAGAGGATAAATCTTCGTCACCTCGTCCCGTATGGGAAATAAATAGTCCATGTGCCGTATCTAATAACTAGAGAGACGTGATTATTGTTGACTCCAGACCCGTGTGGGGATTTTATTAATCTGTCAATTTATCATTATAATTTAAATAGTCCATATCAGTCATCAGTTCAACCTGTAAAATATAGTCATCGCCATACAAGCCTCTCGCTCGTATGGTAAATCTTCCACCTCGTCACACAAGCTCCAAATGCTTATGTGGTATATGATGAAGTATGCCTATCTTCCAGAAGTATGCCATGTAGTGTAGTTCAAAATTAATTGTTACTATCCTATGGCGATGTTTATTATTTCACACAGAACAACCAGCACCCCGCATCCAATGACATTCACGGGAGTTGATATAATAATATTTCGCATCCAACTCATTAAGGTTTACCTTTTTGTCGGGCACGCAAATAAAATCTTTACTCAACAGATATCCATTTACCTATTCAAACATATATAATGCACATGTATATATTTCTATCTATTTTCTAATCAGTTCAATGTGTGATTTAAATGAATAAATTATACCGTTATTCTCTTATTGATTAAATTAACTATCGTTTTAATAATTTTAATTAATCAAATCTACAATCACACAACACAAACAACAATCAAATTGTTTTTCACTATTCAAAAATATTCTAATCAATTTCTATACTCTTTTAAAATCATTCAGACTATAGAATTAAAAGTGCACATCCATGGAAAGAAAATAATAACAGATTAGAGAACTAATTGGTAATGCAAAGTATGGTAAATGTACCTTGCACCAGAGTCAATCAGATATATCTACTCGACACTTAGGATAGGCTTTCTAAATGCTCTCCTCAGTTTCCCAAGTACAATCTTGCGGATCTCCACTCCATTGCACTTTGACTAAGTGTACCTTCTTGTTCCTCAGCTCTTTGGTTTCTTTGCCGATGATCTGTAGCGGCTCTCTTCTCACAGCCATTTCTGGGGTAATTTCAATATCTTGTTGCGCAGCTTCTTCCACGATCAAGTCTGGATCATGAACGTGCTTTCGAAGTTGAGATATGTGAAATACATCATGCACTCCAGGCAACTAATCAGGCAATTTAACCCTATAAGCGAGAGTTTCGATCCGTTCCAGAATAGGAAACGGACCAATGAATTAGGGCGCCAACTTCCCGGTTTTATCGAACCGGATAACTCCTCTCATTGGCGATACTTCCAGATATACATAGTCGCCAACAGCAAATGATATATCTCTTCTTCTCTTGTTGGCGTAGCTCTTCTGTCGGCTTTGAGCGGTGAGTAAACGTTTCTTAATAAAATCGACTTTGTCGGCAGCTTCTCGGATCATATCAGGCCCTAACGCAAGTCTATTTCCAGGTTCAACCGAACAAGCAGGAGATCGGCATGGTCTACCATATAATGCTTCGAATGGCGACATTGTCAGGCTCGCCTGGTAGCTGTTATTATATGAGAATTCAGCCAAATGCAGATGGTCTTCCCATGATCCACCGAAATCTAGAACACAAGCCCGCAATAGATCTTCTAAAATACGATTCACCCTCTCAGTCTGACCATCTGTCTGAGGATGATAAGCGGTGCTCAAGTTCAGTTCTGTTCCCAGCTCTACTTGAAATGCCTCCCAGAATTTGCTAGTCAATATTGAATCTCTATCACTCACTACACTGATCGGCACTCCGTGTAGTCTAACAATTTCCTTGAAGTAAATCTGCGCCAGACTCTGAGCAGTTCTATTTGATCTGACAGGTACGAAATGGGCGGTCTTCGTGAAGCGATCTACGATCACCCAAATACTGTCATTTCCTTTCCTAGTTCTGGGCAAACCATCTATGAAGTCCATGGAAATATGTTCCCACTTCCAGCCTGGAACATCTAGCGGTTGTAACAATCCAGCCAGTTTCTGTTGGTCGCTTTTGACTAGCTGGCAAGTAGGGCATCGATTAACATATATCGAGATGTCTCTTTTTAACGACTTCCACTAGAATGTTCGCCTGATATCATTATACATTTTACTCACACCCGGATGGATTCTGAGCTTAGATTTGTGTCATTCATCAAGCACATCTCTTCTGAGTTCTGGAATTTCTGGAACACAAATTCGTCCTTGTAACGTCAGAATCCCTTCGCTGTCGAGTTGGAAATCTGAAGCATTGCCTTCACGAATTCGCTGACTCATTCCTTTAATAAATTGGTCATCTTTTTGGAGAGCCGATATCTTGTCAATTAAAGAATTCGCAATGATAAAACTGGCGATCATAACATTCTTTCTACTTAACGCATCGGCCATGACATTGGCTTTCCCTGGAGTGTATATAATCTCAAAATGGTATGCTGCAAGGAACTCTAGCCAACGTTGCTGCCACAGATTCAAGTCTTTCGAGGTGAACAGATACTTTAACGACTGGTGATCTGTAAACAGTTCTAATCTCTCACCCAGAAGATAGTGTCTCCAGATTTTCAAAGCAATTACTATAGCCAAGAACTCAAGATCATGAGTGACGTAGTTTTTCTCGTGTGGCTTCAGCTGACGGCTAGCATAAGCAATCAGTTGACCTCTTTGCATTAACACTGCGCCAAGGCCTTCTCTAGAAGCATCTGTCCAAACTTTCAAATCCTGATTGCCGTCGATACTGGTTAACACTGGAGCAGTCGTTAGTCTTAACTTTAGCTCTTCAAAAGCCTCCTCACATTCTGGTGTCCATTTGAATTTTGAGTGCTTCTTTGTAAGCTTCATTAAGTAACCAGATATCTTTGAAAAGTTTTTAACGAACTTCCGGTAACAACTAGCCAATCCGAGAAAACTGCAGACTTCTGTTGGTGTAACGACCTGCCTTTTTGACCGTGCCGAATCGACAAAACATGTCAACTCGAACCGTCCAAACGACAGATTGTTATTAGCTCCTGAGGTAAATAGAATAAATCACAGAATCACAGATCACAGACACAGATACAGAGCAATATAATATCTCACAACGGAAAATTTAAAATACAATAGTAGTTCATGAAGCTACTAAATAAATTTACATCAGAGCTTACATAAATAATGCAGCGGAAGACTTTAAACAATAAATTTCAAATACATAAATAAATGATAATAATTTGAAATAGAAACGACAGAAATAGCTGGATGACTGGACCAACAGAACAGGTAGATACAGATGAACAATCCAATATAAACTCCAACTCCGAAAGTGAATCTCAAAAGCTGTAATACTCGATCTGACCCGAGCAATAATGCAAAACAAAACAACTCGGATCAGGACTAACATTCTCGTGGAAGTAAATCAATTCAAATGAAATGTTCGATGAAATGCAAACAGTAACTTAGAGGATGTTTGGGATCACCATCCTCTAAGGATCCGTCAAACTAATACTATATAGTAGAATACGGTATATACATTAGTGTCTATCAGTAAAGTAAAAATATCAAAATAGCGTAAGCGGGATTACCATGATTACCCTTACACCGTTTATATATTCCCATAGTATATACAGTACCGTAATTCCTCCGTAAACTGGAGGTTGATCAGAGGGCACTCCATATAAAACAGTACAAAACAAAATCGTAGTGGGCTCGTATAAGGCATGTGACAAGGCACGCAAGGAATGCCAGGGTGGATTCACCGTTTGCAGAGCCGGACTGGTGGTAACGCATAGTAGCAACTACCGCCCACCTCGATACACACTCTCATAATCAAAAGGGCCCAAATCGAATCTCAACAGTAATAGAATAATATCGAAGAAGTGTGCTCGATAAGAGGTATGACCTCACTTGGTCCGTGCGTAGCTCCTGTTTTAGCCACATCAAGCTGACTCAAGGTAGTCAGGGTCTCGTAATTAATATGAAATAAAAATGGAGTCGTTCGCCAAATCATACCCTTCATTCTGGAACTCCACCGCGTACACAGTTGTCAAAGTGGTTTTCGGTATTGGCAGAGAGTATGACAATAGCCGATCCCGGTCTCTTTAACAACCAAACGTTTACATTTTTCACATCGTGGCCATTATTTTATAAATCAATTTAAAAAATCAATTATACAAAATTTCAATTTCAAATTTGAAATCAAATTTAAATATCTAACTTCAATTATATTTAAATTTGAAAACATCTCAAATCGTTTAACCCAAATCGTTTTAAAACCATATCGTAAAGATTCCAAATATAGTATAAACTAATACTATAACTTTTAACTTCGATAAAATTTTCAAAATATACGTATAACGAATTTCAATTTAAAACGACCTATATTAAAATCATATCTTAAAAGGTCTTAATTTCCATTTAAATCAATACCAACATTTAACTTTGATAATATTTTAGGTTCGGTTTATATTCGCAAGAATTCAAGTTCGAAACAATTCAAATAATTCAAAATTTTCCTTTATAAGAAATCGTTTCAAGTTGATTCATTCAAATCCAACATTTTGGTTCACATTCGAATATACGATTCAAGTCAAAACTTACATTTCAATTTAAACAAATTATATCGTACTTATAATTCAAGTCATATAGTTTAAAATTGTTACTTCTACATTTGAATCAAAATCTTATATTTCCATTCGAACAAATTAAGATTTAAAACCATTCTTTTTACATCGATTTAACAAATTCTTAATTCAAACCAAACGATATAAAATCAACTTTGCATATAACATCTATATATATTCCAATTCATGTTTAATCACTTAAAATTTAATTCAATTCATATCGATTATAAATTTCAAATAAATCAATTTACCCAATTCACATTCATTTCTTATCAAAGTTCATAACTTAAAACAATTCGAATACAATTTCATTTCACTTATAAATTTTAATTTAAGCATCAATTTACGCAACTAAAATTCATTTCTACTAAAAGTTCGTATCAGTTCGAATTCATAACTTAATATGAGTACATTTGTTATTCAAATATCGTTATACAAATTTACACCTTTAAACTTCGAATTTAAATCGCAAAATCTAACTTATCCATCTTGACACTTATTATTAAAGTTTATAAAATATATATAAGAAAATAAATTTTGAAAATAGATATATATATAAGTTTATAAACTTCTAAAATTAATTAGAATATAGATTATAAACATATATAAGATTAAAATAATATAGAAAATAAGTTTAAGATAATTATTTATAATAATATAAAAAGTTAAAATATACTTATATAATTAAATTATATAGTTTAAAATAAATAAATTATAAGTAAAACTTAAATAAACATTAAATCTGTATTTACTTATAAAAATCATTTAAAAACATATAATTCAAACTATAAAAATTTAAGTTTAAAATATTTAAAATATAAAATAAAATAAATCTTAAGTTATTATAAAAATCAAATTCCCAAATCAAAATATTTCAAAAATACGACCAACGGTGTCCGTATATAGTTTTCTACCCTATGGTCAAGTGATACAGATATTTATCATTTCAACCCGTAATTTATAAAATTTCTACGGGTCTATCATTTCGACCCGCGATCCCAAATTCAATAAAAATCATTCAGGTCTATCATTTCAACCCATAACGATTTTTCCTTATTCTAATGTCCGTTCGGGTATGTATCATTTCAACCCTTAGTGATTTTTCCTAACTTGGGTATCAACAATCACAAACAACAATCACATAGCAACAATCTCAGCATATATATCATTAGTGCAACTACGTGTCATATGAATATATCGTGTCACATATGAAATGTGCATATATATCAAATCAAACAGTTTCTATCAGCAATCCTATACATTTCATATAACAGTTCATTATTGATCTAACATCCGTGAAAATGTAAGTCAGGTGTGAGATAAACTCACCTTTCGTGGCACGGGTTTGAAAACAGCAGACGGATCGACATAGAATAGAACGACGACTTCCAGGCACGATTCAGAATGATTTCAATCCGATATCACTCAACATTTTATTTTATTGATAAGGAGAGGCTATGGAGTTTCTCATCGGATCGGTATTGTTATTGGGTTTTGGGATGGTACGGCCATTGGGTTTGGAACTGTTTTCGAACTCAACACCACAATCGACTCCATAATAAACACAATAAATTTTCACACAAATAAACACAACAAATACTTTATAAAATATTATATATGTTTAAAACCAACACAACGCCACACAAAATTTATGCACCCAAAAATATCTAAATGAGCGTAAAAGAAATATATTTAAAATTTTCTTTAGCAATGCTTAGGGTTGATTTGATAATATATAAGAGTTTTACGAGAGAATAACACAAAATAATACTCATTGAAATAATTATCTAATGCAAACATCTCATGCTTTTTTTTTTTTTTTTTTAAGTTACCATAAATGTATATGCATATGTTCCGAAGATATCATGAAATACAAGGTACACAAAGTTGTTTGTTTAAGCTTCTTACGGTGGGAAGAAAAAGTATGTATAGTTTTCCATATAACAGAAGTAATTAAATTTTTCGAAACATGCACCTTAAATGTTTAGCTATCAAGCAGAAACAAAACACAAAACATAACTCAGTTAACTAGCTCACGCCCTCATAAACACAAATGCACACTAACCCATACACATTGGAGCACGCAGGAGCTTCAGAGGCTGGCGATGGGGTTCGGCATGGGAGCAGGAGGGGTTTGGTTGGATTTAGCTGAGCAACGTAGGACCAAAGGGAAAATCACTAGTTGATGGGGCTTTTGTTGACGTGGAAATGCAGGCTTGGACAACCTTGGGATCGACTCAGCAGCTTGGTGGAGGTGCGGAACGTGGTGGTGGTTGGCCTCACTGTTGGAGGCGGACTCGGGGAAACTGGGCGGCACAACTGCGGAGGGGCGATGGCATGGGTTCCTGTACGGTGGAGGGTGGGTTTGGCTTGGCTGAGTGGGTGAGGCGAGGGAAGAAGAGGGAGGCTCGCGAGGCAAAGGCTGAGGAGGAGCTGCTGCTTGCGGAAAAAGTGAACGGAGCAGGTTACGAGTTTGGGAGGGCGGAGCGAGGAGACAAGGAGAAGAGGGCGCGGTTGGAGTAAGAGAATGGGCAAATCGCGATGGAGATGAGAAGCAGCTCCATTTTTCTCATGAAGGGATGAAATAATGAACAGTTTTCATTTCTCCATATTATAAACGAAATTGTTTCGGGTAATTAAAATATGAACAGTTGTACTGGAAAGGATTAATACAAATAGAAGTGTTGAACGGTAGGAATTTGAACAACCATGGGAAACGGAATCAGTTTTAAATTCCAAAACGAATGGAGGACATGGTAAAATGGAGGACACGGTAAAATAGAAAAGAGAAACAACCGGTTTGCAGATTTAAACGTTCTCCGATTGGAAACGTTTTAAGACAAAAGGAATCCAACTGATTCTAAAATAAAAGTGACCCAATGGTATTTAAAATAAAAATGAAACGAACGGTTTGAATAATAAAAGTGAACCGATGGTCTTTAAATAAAAAGGAGAACAAACAATTTAAAAGTATATAACGAACAAATTTTTTCAAATCAAATAGTGAATGGGTTTGGAAAAAAGAAAAAAAAAAAAAAAAAAATTTTATAAACATAGCTTTTGGAATCGAAAGTAGTGCATGGAAGACTAACGCATGACATAGTTAAATGACACAAGAATTGTAATGTACACCATGCATGCGTTAGAATTAGAATAAGAAGAATGGACGTTGGTTTTGAAAAATAAAAGAAATGAATGGCACTTTAGAAAGGAAACATGCATGCCTTATATGACATGCCTCTTCCCAAATTTTGACATTCAAGTGCACCGTGAAAGTTGCAACTCAGGTTTGCAGACCCAAAACAGCTAAAAAAATATGTAGAATCGTAAAAGGGACACATCGAACTCAAATGTCACCGTTTCAAAAATGAATTGTGCAAGCCTTTTCGCAGTTTCAGCGCGAACCGAGCACAGAAACTGACAAATAAATATAATTTGGTAATCAGCTCGACGAGACGGACACAACGGTGTATAATATGCAGTGTCAGGATGCTCCGTTCAAAAGCGCGTTACGGACCCCTTTGACGTAAAAATGCGGACGGAAAACGGAGGTCAAAACATCAGATTTTCGCGAAACGAATTTCGCCGTCGGATTCGCGACAACGAATAGAATATTTTTCGTGTTTGTCCGAACTGGTTTTGGAGAAATTTTAAAATCGTTAAAATTTGAACTGATATGCGCAGCTTTGCACTGAAAATTGCGCGACCGACAACAGTCAAATTTTCCGATGAAATTTTTACAGTTGCTACAACTCACTGTACGTAGTTCAAATTACAAATTCCCGTTATGGAAAACAATAGAATAATTTCAAAAATAAAATTTTGATTTAAATCGGAATCTAAATCGTTAAAAATTACGGGATGTTACAATCTCCCCCACTCAAACCTTTTCGTCCCCGAAAAAGAACGAGGTAGGGAAATAGTAATTAAATAATTAATATATTTAAACCAATGGTTCATATTTATCCCTATACATATATAAATTTAAGTATATATAAATCAAAAGATAAAATATTTTCAAACATTTCAAGTATTCACTCGACGTTACGATAGGCTATATATATTTATCCCACTTCGAAACCCGAAAATAGATATCGATGATGCCGCGGTCATCACCAGAATCATTTTCAAGCGACTAGGGTGTGACTCTATATCTATTTAACACACGTAGGATTTAACATATACGTTGATCAGACGTATATCCAAATCACTAGGTATTCGATAGGCCAACTTTAACGTCAGGTAAGTACTCAAAACATTTTTCTACATTTAAACAGAACATATACAAAATTTTAAATCATATATTAGAAATAATATATTTCAAATCATTAAAATTTCAAGTAGGGAAAATGTATCTCTCCCCCACTCATTTATTTGTTAAAATTCAACTACAATTCTTAATAAATATACAACAATATTATTATTAAATCAAATATATAACAAAATCATTCTATACTATATCTAAATATATTATCAAATTCATGTTATCAATATTTAAACTTATAACACTTAATTAATTCTATAAGTTAACATATGAATACATTACACATAAAATCTTTACAAACCATTGGTACGACCAAATTATTTACAAATATCAAATTAAATATTACATTAAGAAGATCTTATATAATAATATCTTTCAAAATATAAATTTCAAACCAATATTTAGTAAGGATGAATTCGATAGAGATTTATACTCTCTTTTTACTTCTTACCTTGGGATGGACAAGGATAACTAATAGAATTCGAGTTAAAAGCTGAACGGACGAAAGTACCTAATCAAAAGGATCTACGAAGGAAGATAGATTCAAATGGAAAGGAAACTCAGAAGAAGATTTAAATATTAAACAGAATTTTATATTCGAAATATTTATTTAAAAACATTTTAAAGCCATTTGTAAACTATTTTTACTTTAAAAATACGCTCTCTCAAGAAGGATTCTGCAACTGATTCCACTCATTCTAGGGTATCTCTACCCTATCTCTGATGAGTTTTTACCCCATAAGTTAAAGCTTTGATAACCTGGCTCTGATACCAAATGTAACGACCTGCCTTTTTGACCGTGCCGAATCGACAAAACATGTCAACTCGAACCGTCCAAACGACAGATTGTTATTAGCTCCTGAGGTAAATAGAATAAATCACAGAATCACAGATCACAGACACAGATACAGAGCAATATAATATCTCACAACGGAAAATTTAAAATACAATAGTAGTTCATGAAGCTACTAAATAAATTTACATCAGAGCTTACATAAATAATGCAGCGGAAGACTTTAAACAATAAATTTCAAATACATAAATAAATGATAATAATTTGAAATAGAAACGACAGAAATAGCTGGATGACTGGACCAACAGAACAGGTAGATACAGATGAACAATCCAATATAAACTCCAACTCCGAAAGTGAATCTCAAAAGCTGTAATACTCGATCTGACCCGAGCAATAATGCAAAACAAAACAACTCGGATCAGGACTAACATTCTCGTGGAAGTAAATCAATTCAAATGAAATGTTCGATGAAATGCAAACAGTAACTTAGAGGATGTTTGGGATCACCATCCTCTAAGGATCCGTCAAACTAATACTATATAGTAGAATACGCTATATACATTAGTGTCTATCAGTAAAGTAAAAATATCAAAATAGCGTAAGCGGGATTACCATGATTACCCTTACACCGTTTATATATTCCCATAGTATATACAGTACCGTAATTCCTCCGTAAACTGGAGGTTGATCAGAGGGCACTCCATATAAAACAGTACAAAACAAAATCGTAGTGGGCTCGTATAAGGCATGTGACAAGGCACGCAAGGAATGCCAGGGTGGATTCACCGTTTGCAGAGCCGGACTGGTGGTAACGCATAGTAGCAACTACCGCCCACCTCGATACACACTCTCATAATCAAAAGGGCCCAAATCGAATCTCAACAGTAATAGAATAATATCGAAGAAGTGTGCTCGATAAGAGGTATGACCTCACTTGGTCCGTGCGTAGCTCCTGTTTTAGCCACATCAAGCTGACTCAAGGTAGTCAGGGTCTCGTAATTAATATGAAATAAAAATGGAGTCGTTCGCCAAATCATACCCTTCATTCTGGAACTCCACCGCGTACACAGTTGTCAAAGTGGTTTTCGGTATTGGCAGAGAGTATGACAATAGCCGATCCCGGTCTCTTTAACAACCAAACGTTTACATTTTTCACATCGTGGCCATTATTTTATAAATCAATTTATAAAATCAATTATACAAAATTTCAATTTCAAATTTGAAATCAAATTTAAATATCTAACTTCAATTATATTTAAATTTGAAAACATCTCAAATCGTTTAACCCAAATCGTTTTAAAACCATATCGTAAAGATTCCAAATATAGTATAAACTAATACTATAACTTTTAACTTCGATATAATTTTCAAAATATACGTATAACGAATTTCAATTTAAAACGACCTATATTAAAATCATATCTTAAAAGGTCTTAATTTCCATTTAAATCAATACCAACATTTAACTTTGATAATATTTTAGGTTCGGTTTATATTCGCAAGAATTCAAGTTCGAAACAATTCAAATAATTCAAAATTTTCCTTTATAAGAAATCGTTTCAAGTTGATTCATTCAAATCCAACATTTTGGTTCACATTCGAATATACGATTCAAGTCAAAACTTACATTTCAATTTAAACAAATTATATCGTACTTATAATTCAAGTCATATAGTTTAAAATTGTTACTTCTACATTTGAATCAAAATCTTATATTTCCATTCGAACAAATTAAGATTTAAAACCATTCTTTTTACATCGATTTAACAAATTCTTAATTCAAACCAAACGATATAAAATCAACTTTGCATATAACATCTATATATATTCCAATTCATGTTTAATCACTTAAAATTTAATTCAATTCATATCGATTATAAATTTCAAATAAATCAATTTACCCAATTCACATTCATTTCTTATCAAAGTTCATAACTTAAAACAATTCGAATACAATTTCATTTCACTTATAAATTTTAATTTAAGCATCAATTTACGCAACTAAAATTCATTTCTACTAAAAGTTCGTATCAGTTCGAATTCATAACTTAATATGAGTACATTTGTTATTCAAATATCGTTATACAAATTTACACCTTTAAACTTCGAATTTAAATCGCAAAATCTAACTTATCCATCTTGACACTTATTATTAAAGTTTATAAAATATATATAAGAAAATAAATTTTGAAAATAGATATATATATATAAGTTTATAAACTTCTAAAATTAATTAGAATATAGATTATAAACATATATAAGATTAAAATAATATAGAAAATAAGTTTAAGATAATTATTTATAATAATATAAAAAGTTAAAATATACTTATATAATTAAATTATATAGTTTAAAATAAATAAATTATAAGTAAAACTTAAATAAACATTAAATCTGTATTTACTTATAAAAATCATTTAAAAACATATAATTCAAACTATAAAAATTTAAGTTTAAAATATTTAAAATATAAAATAAAATAAATCTTAAGTTATTATAAAAATCAAATTCCCAAATCAAAATATTTCAAAAATACGACCAACGGTGTCCGTATATAGTTTTCTACCCTATGGTCAAGTGATACAGATATTTATCATTTCAACCCGTAATTTATAAAATTTCTACGGGTCTATCATTTCGACCCGCGATCCCAAATTCAATAAAAATCATTCAGGTCTATCATTTCAACCCATAACGATTTTTCCTTATTCTAATGTCCGTTCGGGTATGTATCATTTCAACCCTTAGTGATTTTTCCTAACTTGGGTATCAACAATCACAAACAACAATCACATAGCAACAATCTCAGCATATATATCATTAGTGCAACTACGTGTCATATGAATATATCGTGTCACATATGAAATGTGCATATATATCAAATCAAACAGTTTCTATCAGCAATCCTATACATTTCATATAACAGTTCATTATTGATCTAACATCCGTGAAAATGTAAGTCAGGTGTGAGATAAACTCACCTTTCGTGGCACGGGTTTGAAAACAGCAGACGGATCGACATAGAATAGAACGACGACTTCCAGGCACGATTCAGAATGATTTCAATCCGATATCACTCAACATTTTATTTTATTGATAAGGAGAGGCTATGGAGTTTCTCATCGGATCGGTATTGTTATTGGGTTTTGGGATGGTACGGCCATTGGGTTTGGAACTGTTTTCGAACTCAACACCACAATCGACTCCATAATAAACACAATAAATTTTCACACAAATAAACACAACAAATACTTTATAAAATATTATATATGTTTAAAACCAACACAACGCCACACAAAATTTATGCACCCAAAAATATCTAAATGAGCGTAAAAGAAATATATTTAAAATTTTCTTTAGCAATGCTTAGGGTTGATTTGATAATATATAAGAGTTTTACGAGAGAATAACACAAAATAATACTCATTGAAATAATTATCTAATGCAAACATCTCATGCTTTTTTTTTTTTTTTTTTTTAAGTTACCATAAATGTATATGCATATGTTCCGAAGATATCATGAAATACAAGGTACACAAAGTTGTTTGTTTAAGCTTCTTACGGTGGGAAGAAAAAGTATGTATAGTTTTCCATATAACAGAAGTAATGAAATTTTTCGAAACATGCACCTTAAATGTTTAGCTATCAAGCAGAAACAAAACACAAAACATAACTCAGTTAACTAGCTCACGCCCTCATAAACACAAATGCACACTAACCCATACACATTGGAGCACGCAGGAGCTTCAGAGGCTGGCGATGGGGTTCGGCATGGGAGCAGGAGGGGTTTGGTTGGATTTAGCTGAGCAACGTAGGACCAAAGGGAAAATCACTAGTTGATGGGGCTTTTGTTGACGTGGAAATGCAGGCTTGGACAACCTTGGGATCGACTCAGCAGCTTGGTGGAGGTGCGGAACGTGGTGGTGGTTGGCCTCACTGTTGGAGGCGGACTCGGGGAAACTGGGCGGCACAACTGCGGAGGGGCGATGGCATGGGTTCCTGTACGGTGGAGGGTGGGTTTGGCTTGGCTGAGTGGGTGAGGCGAGGGAAGAAGAGGGAGGCTCGCGAGGCAAAGGCTGAGGAGGAGCTGCTGCTTGCGGAAAAAGTGAACGGAGCAGGTTACGAGTTTGGGAGGGCGGAGCGAGGAGACAAGGAGAAGAGGGCGCGGTTGGAGTAAGAGAATGGGCAAATCGCGATGGAGATGAGAAGCAGCTCCATTTTTCTCATGAAGGGATGAAATAATGAACAGTTTTCATTTCTCCATATTATAAACGAAATTGTTTCGGGTAATTAAAATATGAACAGTTGTACTGGAAAGGATTAATACAAATAGAAGTGTTGAACGGTAGGAATTTGAACAACCATGGGAAACGGAATCAGTTTTAAATTCCAAAACGAATGGAGGACATGGTAAAATGGAGGACACGGTAAAATAGAAAAGAGAAACAACCGGTTTGCAGATTTTAACGTTCTCCGATTGGAAACGTTTTAAGACAAAAGGAATCCAACTGATTCTAAAATAAAAGTGACCCAATGGTATTTAAAATAAAAATGAAACGAACGGTTTGAATAATAAAAGTGAACCGATGGTCTTTAAATAAAAAGGAGAACAAACAATTTAAAAGTATATAACGAACAAATTTTTTCAAATCAAATAGTGAATGGGTTTGGAAAAAAGAAAAAAAAAAAAAAAAAAATTTATAAACATAGCTTTTGGAATCGAAAGTAGTGCATGGAAGACTAACGCATGACATAGTTAAATGACACAAGAATTGTAATGTACACCATGCATGCGTTAGAATTAGAATAAGAAGAATGGACGTTGGTTTTGAAAAATAAAAGAAATGAATGGCACTTTAGAAAGGAAACATGCATGCCTTATATGACATGCCTCTTCACAAATTTTGACATTCAAGTGCACCGTGAAAGTTGCAACTCAGGTTTGCAGACCCAAAACAGCTAAAAAAATATGTAGAATCGTAAAAGGGACACATCGAACTCAAATGTCACCGTTTCAAAAATGAATTGTGCAAGCCTTTTCGCAGTTTCAGCGCGAACCGAGCACAGAAACTGACAAATAAATATAATTTGGTAATCAGCTCGACGAGACGGACACAACGGTGTATAATATGCAGTGTCAGGATGCTCCGTTCAAAAGCGCGTTACGGACCCCTTTGACGTAAAAATGCGGACGGAAAACGGAGGTCAAAACATCCGATTTTCGCGAAACGAATTTCGCCGTCGGATTCGCGACAACGAATAGAATATTTTTCGTGTTTGTCCGAACTGGTTTTGGAGAAATTTTAAAATCGTTAAAATTTGAACTGATATGCGCAGCTTTGCACTGAAAATTGCGCGACCGACAACAGTCAAATTTTCCGATCAAATTTTTACAGTTGCTACAACTCACTGTACGTAGTTCAAATTACAAATTCCCGTTATGGAAAACAATAGAATAATTTCAAAAATAAAATTTTGATTTAAATCGGAATCTAAATCGTTAAAAATTACGGGATGTTACAGTTGGAGTACTAGGCTATTTCTAATTTAGAATGATCCACAGCAATTCCTTCTTTTGATACGACGTGGCCTAGAAACTTCACTTCATCTTGCCAGAATATACATTTGGACAGTTTGGCTTTCAACACATTCCTTCTCAGAATTTCTAGAACCTGTTCCAAATGCTTTTCATGTTCGGCTTTTGATTTAGAGAAGATTAGAATATCATCGATAAGAACCAGAACAAATTTATTCAGGACTCCTCTGAACACTCTATTCATCAAATCGATGAAGTAAGCTGGAGCGTTACATATGCCGAACGGCATTACTAACCACTCATAGAATAAGTCTGGACCTCTGAATGCTGTCATAGGAACACACTCTTCGGCAATTCGAAGTTAATGGAAGCCTGTAGCTAGGTCCATCCTTGAGAATACTTGTGCTCCATTCAGACGATCCAATAAATCATCGATTCACGGTAATGGATATTTATTCTTAATTGTCTGCTTGTTCAAATAACGATAATCCACACATAGCTGTAGAGAACTGTCAGATTTTGGTACAAACACCACTGCTGCACCCCAATCAGAGAAACTAGGCCTGATCAGACCCTTCCATACGAGTTTCCGTGTTTGATTGCCAAATTCTTCTTTCTCTTTCAAGGACATTCTTCGAATAGCTTGAACTACCGGCCTTGCATCCGGAATTAAAGCAATTTTGAAATCAATTTCTCTTTGCGGAGGTAAGCGAACAACTTCCTCGAACACATCCGCATAGTTCTTGATGACAGGAATATCTTTCACTAGGTCGGGAATATTCTCTGTGATTTCAGGGATATTTTCTATTTGGGCTGGAGAAACATTGAGAGCTTCCCAGAAGTCTTTTCTATTAGATTTCTGACCTTCACACGGTATGGTTATATAATTCCCTGATTTAATCTTAGCCCTAACAACTCTCTCGGCGCATCTAACCTCTGCTTCATATTTGGTTAGCCAATCCAATCCCAGAATAAGATCGAATTCAGTAAAATTCATGACGATAGATATAGTAGGGAATTTATAGTAGGAAAAAGAGATAGGTACTGCACAAATCCAACTGGGATCGATGGAACCCCCGATCGGATTTTGGACAGTCATTGGTTCTTTGAGCTTCTTCAAATTCAAATCCAGTTTCTTAACCGCATTCTTTGCAATAAAGCTTCACGACACGCATGTATTAAATAGTACTTTAACTGGAATATTTTTGACATTAAGCGTGCCTTCCAAAACATCAGCCCTTTCTTGACTAGCTGAGGGCTCGGAATTCTCTGCTACTTCATTTACCTAAGCTTCTTTGGTTGTTTTCAACAGCCGACAATCTTGCTTTACATGACCAAACTGATGGCATTGATTGCACTTTCTATTCTCTTGAAATCCCTTCTTGGATTGAAGCCGACCTTTTAATCGCTTCTTCAAGGGTCCGCAGTTTATCGCCAAATGCCCTGGCTTCTTACAGTTACTGCATATGGCAGTCGTTACTTGTCCTTTCTCAGATTCAGCCCTTTTCCGATTTGCTTTGGGCGTCTTGCTGACCTCAGGACTATCAATCACAGACTCTGCTTTGTTAATAGAATTGACCTCTTCTTCGTAAGGCAACATACCTTTCTTGTCGAGATCTTCATACTGGTAAGCCATGTATATCATTTCAGAGAAAGGAAGTTTCACATTCCTCAACACACTATTCTGATATTTTCTTTGTAGGCCATGAATAAACCTCAAATTCTTCCTCTTTAGATCTTGAATCAGATGAGGAGCAAAGTGAGAAAGTTCGTATAATTTCTTATGATATTCTGGGATGGTCATGTCACCTTGTATCAGATAAGAAAATTCATCACATAATCACTCGGTTACTTCGGGAGGAGTAAATCTTTCTAGGAAAATCACTTTAAATCTATCCCAGGTGATATCACCTTCTAGATTATTTTTAATAACCGAATCCCACCAAAACAAAGCTTCTTCTTTGATTGCCCAAGACGCCAGTAATCTTTTCTGCTCATCTCTCAGCTTTAAACCCTCAAAGATTTTCTCTGCAGAATGGATCCAAGCTTGTGTTTCCATAATGGACTCTTTGCCTAAAAATGGTGATCCACCCAGATTTCGAAATCTCTTGAATAGAACTTCTATATCTGATTCTGGCTGCGGGAGCACAACTGGCTCATTAGCTGGTCGAGCCATACGATTATTTCTTCTGTTCCTGTCACCCATTTTCTAGTACGTCTACAATTAGCAGACAAAGTGTCAAGTCAAAAGAATAGATATTGCAAAACATAGAGACAAATACTTCAATGTAAATGTGTCTACTTGGGTGTATTTCATTTTGCTTTACTCATACTAGGATATTTCTGATCCTATCTGTATAGAGTTACCCGTCCTAGAACCCTACTGGTTCTATTTCTAACGAGTTCGTTCATATGTTATATTCCAGCACTAAGCTTAATCAAAGCTCTGATACCAAATGAGACGACCCCAAACCCCTTACTGACGGTGGCAAGGGTAATCGTTGGAATATAACACATACACAGATAATAGCAGAACAGAAATAAATAAATACGCCAGACAATGTACAATAGAATACACTGGATAAATGTAGTCATCAGAGTTACACAGTATATAAGATCACACTTAGTACAAATACAGTTCAGCTATACATAAATTTCTATAGCGAAAAACAAAAATAATGTACAATAGGAGCTGAACAGCATAAAAAGAGATAAATGATTGAATCCATCTTCAGCTCCAGCTATCCAGGGAAAGCCAGCTAAAACCTAAATACAAGGCTGCCCCTATAGAAAAAGGGGCACCCGAGTTTGAAAGTGAAACAAACTACGAGTCAGTCATGGGAATGGTAAGAGAAATCTACTTAACACATTTAAAATATGGCTAATCACAGGACCACGCCACTTTCGTGGAACGGGTTTACTCCATCGGATTGCCAGTGCTTTAAAACAAATAATTCTTATAAACATCGCAATGCTTTTTATAAAAATGAAGCCATTATAAGACTCAGTTCCCATCACACAATGCAACGCAAACCGGAGGATAGAGTTTTTACCTTATAACAGCCAAAATATGCTTGATACGAATAAAACAAAAGCATTTGATACTACTACTAGTGTTTATATGTTTCAAAAGCAATTTCAAATCATAATTATCAATCATAGACAAGATTAATGCCCCATACCACTATGTCGCCATATATAGGTATACAGTCAAAACTGCACAGTCACGTATTTGGAAGTTGTATTTCCATCATGAACCAAGGCAAAAGATAGTCCTTACCGAATTTGAGACGCTCTAGCCCGTGTCTCAGGATCAGAACGCATCAACCCTTTGGATCGTCAGGGCCGGTCCACTGATGTGGATTATTATGCCTGAACACTATGTTTCCCTGCCCTTTGGGGCGTCAATGAGCCAACGAATGACTCCATCGGTCCCGGATCGACCGATATATCCGAGGCGCCTCGCAACAGTAACAACCACATAAGTCAAACTCATCAGGGCGTGTAAAACCACTGACGCCACTTCTAAATAGAAAGAAACGCGTGCCCTCCCTGAGGTCCTTATCCCGTTTCTGGTTCATACCGGGGTGTGAGGCTTGCGAATTCACATTATACACAAAGCTACGCCACACAGGTGGGGCTTTCATCATCACCACAAGACTTTGCTTTTCAGCAGAAGCCCTGATCACTGCATCTTAGCATGCCACACAGGTAATTCACACCGTGCAACTGATAGCTATCAATCACACAGAATAAATTCCAGTGTCAGACACACTGTCCATTTGCAAGTCAGTTCTAGGTCTGAACGAAACAGGAGGCACTATATACCTCGCAAACCCATCGACCTCCACGTACGTCTGGACGATCACCACTCATTATCCATATTTCGGGATGCCTCCCAATCAGGACATCAGTTACTATCCAAACGAGGTGAAGATCTGCGGTCTTCGACCACCGTCTTCATCTTCGATTCCTTATCGTCGATTCAGTTATTCAAAATAGGATAAACCCGGTCTTTCTGAGCAACTCGCGTATATGATAAACAAGTGCAACACAAATACACATACGCATCATTTTAATTCATTAGTTGCTAACCATAAATCAGAAAGAGAACGATTTCCCAAATATTAACCCTGAAGGTCGAAACCAACATCATATCAACACCCAGGAAACCATTCGACTTAGCCAACCTTCAGTTAGTTTCTAAACTTCACATCCATATCATTTATAATATTTTATAATGATTTATCGCCACTTTTATTTATTTTAAAATAGCCAATTTATTCAAACGACGCTTCGGGCCATAACGCGGCCGTGGCGCTGTTTTTCTTTAGATTTGATATACACATATTTGAAAATCTATCTGTTGGATCTTCATAAAATTTACATCATTAGAAAGATCTTTTCGAAACGAATCCAACGGTTCTAGTTTCGGGAAAATCCGACAGTCGGATCTCCCGGTATAATCGTTTGAAGTTTCGATTTAAAAATACGAACTACAGCGTCGTTATTCGATTAAATATAATTATATTTATATATATAAATATAATCGATTCTGGCGCTGTTTTTCTTCATATTTGAATTAAACATTCCAGACAATCCAACTGTTGGATTTTTACAAAGATGGTGCCGTTGGAAAGATATTTCCAAAGCGAACCCAACGGTGGTGGTTTCGGGAAAATCCGATTGTCGGATCTCCCGCACTAATCGTTTGAAATCACGGTTTCAAAATACGAACTGCAGCTTCGTTATTCGATATATTTCAATTCTATTTATATATATATATATATATATCGATTCTTCAATTTCAAAACTATATGGTTTTCATACATTTGATAAAAATGATATTTTTATCTAACTGTCTTCTATTTCAACACTTCACTATTTTTAACAATTCATGTATATAATAAAAATGTGATTTTTATTGTAAAACAATTCATTTCAAAACACGACTATTTTATATAGTTAATATAGGTGATAAAAATAGGATTTTTATTATAAAACAGTTTATTTCAAAACCAGATTATTTTATATAGTCCATATTGATGATAAAAATTGGATTTTTATTATAAAACAGTTTCTTTCAAAATACGAATACCATTCAACACATGAATATGATTCAACGAATGAATTTCGATTCAACACATGAAGGTTTTCTATAGTTTGTATATATGGATAACAAGGTGATTTTTATATTTAAAACACGAATACCATTCAACACATGAATTTCTATCCAACGAATGAATATCGATTCAACACTTGAAGGTTTTCTATAGTTTATATATATAGATAAAAATGTGATTTTTATATTTAAAACACGAATACCATTCAACACATGAATTTCTATCCAATGAATGAATATCGATTCAACACATGAAGGTTTTCAATAGTATATATATAGAGTAAAAATGTGATTTTTATATTTAAAACACGAACGCTATTCAACACATGAATTTCTATTCAACGAATGAATTTCAATTCAACACATGAAGGTTTTCTATTCAATGAATAAGTATAGTTTCAACAAATGAAAATAATTCTAACACATGAATATTATTCAAAATTTCGGCAGCATAACGGTAGGGTAGTTAAAATCAGGACCGTCCCTAGTACGGCTCCTCGCTCTACCTTAAAGCCTCGCAGCTTTTGACAATGTGGAATCCTGCATCTATTTCGCACGCAGGCGGCATGTACATTTTTTTCATTTCCATAAACTAAACCTATGTGGTTTCAACCAAATATTTCTCAACCCCAAACGGGTATTTTTCAACCACAATCAATCAATTTCAACCACAAATAAT
This sequence comes from Allium sativum, assembly GCA_030737875.1. Classification (NCBI taxonomy): domain Eukaryota; kingdom Viridiplantae; phylum Streptophyta; class Magnoliopsida; order Asparagales; family Amaryllidaceae; genus Allium; species Allium sativum. Next base: position 526,398,659 of record CM060913.1, on the reverse strand, counting down.
TTCAATCAACCATTCGCTATCAATCAATTTCACACCAATCACAACCAATAAATATCGTCCATGGTTTGTGGATGAGGGGCGTGTATATATATATATATATATATATATATATATATATATATAGCATTTCACTTCTATTTCAACACATATATAATTTTTACAACGCATATATAACTTATACATCGAATGTACAACTTATACAACGCTTATACATGAGGTGTACAACGCTTATACAACCCATTATATAATTTATACATCGTCGTTTTCCATATCGTTTATAAATTAGAAATCTCACATTGTGTTCCACTACACCAAAAATAGCAGAAGGCTCAGAAAAATATGCGGTCTCTTCTAGAACGTAGAAGACGTTCACACGAGTCCACTGTCTCTTGTTTCACTGAATTTCGCAAAGAAACGAAAAAGATATGATTTTTACAAGTTTGCAACAGTTTAAAAGTGTTAAAACTGATTAAATAATCAAAGCTGATTACCTCAGCAAATCATTCGAAACTAGGGTTGAAATTTTCTCCCAGTCCGTGAAGCTAGAGGACGATCGGCCTTCGCAGCTGTTAGACCAAAAAGTGGTTCTAACACCCTAATTGATTAAAAGCAAAAATGAAATGAGATAAAAATATAAATGAACACACAGGATTTATAGTGGTACGACGATGAAATGCCTACGTCCACTTGTTTTTCACTATTTTCAATGATTTAGTTGCAAATACAATGAAATACTCACTTGATCTCTCTCACAACTCGCTCACAATCACTCAATTGTTTGAAAACAAATAATGAAAGAAGATTTGGATTTTTCGGAAGTGCTGGAATTCGGGTTATGAAGGTGGTTGAACTCTCCAAGTGCCAGCAAAAAGATCCTTTTCTTTGTCTCCAGACGGGGTATTTATAGGTGTGAATTTGCTCAAAACTCGATCCGGGTCGGGGCCACGTGTCGTCCATCCCATTAGCTTCGGGTTTGGATGAATTATTGTGTTGACAACGCACCAGAGTAATGAACGTTATGGGTAGGAACTGGTCACAGCCGGTCCGGATATCCAGGCGCTTTTGCAAGAGAATGATATGGAAAATGGGCTCGGGTCGGAGACACACGTATAAGGGGTTCGGATCGGGATACCCGATCCAACCCGGATTGGCTTAGTGGCAGCGCTCTCTCTTCTTTAATCTGCTTCGCTCCGATCTATTTCCATGGCAAACAGGTGGCTTTCCGATCCAATTGATATTATGTTGCTCTCCGATCCGAATAGATATGCCTTACCAATTTCCTCAGCAACAGTTCACCGATCCAAACAGAAGATTTTATCCGACCCGAACCGATACGTTGCTCTGCCCCGACCCGAACGATTGCAGCTGTTCGATTTAGGCTCTAATGTCTTCTCCGATCCGAACCGAAGTCTTCTAATTAAAAAATGCTCTTCAATGTCTGATATCTGGACTTTGTGTTGCCTAGTTCACAAAGTAGGCAAACACTTTGCCCCCTCAAAGGATGCTTCGGTTGAAAATGGAGCATGCTTTGATCGCTGTTGCACAACGCCTTCATCCTTCCTTTTGAATACGCATGCCAAGCTGTCATACTGCATCCTGTTCGGTTCGGACTCTGATCCGAACGGATTTCTGGTTTGGGTTCCGACCCGAACGGATCTCCTTCTTCCTATACTCTGCAATGGATTAGTGGGCCAAGCTGCGTCATTGGGCTTGTCGAACCGGTCCGATCGGGAATACGAATAGTCAGCTTGTTTTTTATATAAATTAACTTCACTTTTCTTCTTTTCTTTCATTCACTGTTCTTGCTCAACCGAACCGATTCCACATCGAAACCTTAGTCTTTCCAAGAAACTTCGAAATTCTCGCTTCAATCTTTGAATCAAATACATAGGTAGTCTTGTAATCTTGAATTTCGTTGCCATAATTGTTTTTAATTTATATCCACAGTTAAGTTGAACGGTTCTAGCAAGGTAATTGACTAACTCCATCGCCACGGCTTCCTTCATCCTCCGCCTTCGTCGTTAATGGCATCGACACCATTTCGAGGCGTTGGAGGAGGGTATTGGGACTCGTTGTTGGATACTTGAGTGCTTAATCACTTGATTTTAATTAAGACTTGGGATATCAAGTTGGGTTCGCTACTTAAGAGGAGGAAGAGGAAGGAAATTGAAGGAGATCGGTTCGGGTAGGGGAACAGTAGGAGAAGAGGGGAAAGAGAGAAATTCACAGAGCCGGACCGGGTCGGAGCAATAAGGCAAAGAAATGAGACTTAACTTGTTTGACTGGGTCGGGTCGGATCTATGAATAAAATGGAGGTCAAGACTTATGTGCTCGGATCGGACCTGGTTGTGAAACAAAAGAGAGAATAGGGGCCTGGTTATTCAGGTTGATCCGACCCGCTCCGAGAGTCAATCTCCGAACCGATCCGGATATATCTCTCTGAGCGTGAGCCTTTGCTTATCCGATCCGAACCTGGTGTCAGCATCCGAACCGAAAACTACTCAATCCAAAACACAAATTTTCGTCCAACTATGTAAAAGATATTACTTCCAACTTCATGAACAGTTAGGATAGTGCCTTGCGGACATAAATGAACATTAAGAACTACTCTGACTATCACTTTCTCTTCGAAGTTTCGTCTTACATTGTTGCACCTTTACTTTGCATTTCTCACATTCGCTGCACACATTTTAGTTCACACACATGCACAGGGGGGTACGGGCTAATTTACTCTAATTCGTGCTATTGCTTCTTCAATAGTTCTATGACAATGAGACCCAGACGCTCTTCCAGACTAGCTGAGAGGAAAGAAACCCCGGAAACCTCTAACAAAATCACTCTCGAGGATATATCTTCTTCTTCGGATCCAGAATGGGACAGTGAGGGTCCAGACTACGGGGTTGGAAATCGAGAAAGCAACGAGGCGTCTTCAGAGAACGAAGTTTTTTTGGGTTTTGAGGAGGAAGGAGGGATTGGTGACGATCGAGCCCCTAATGAATTTGAATCGGCAATTATATTGGAATCACCTCCAGACTCCGTCGAATCAACAATCGACAATGATCGACTCATCAGAATTTGCTTAAAGTACGGGATAATGAAAAGGGACACTCTAGTGCCTTCACGCTCTGACCGTCCCCACAACCCTCCAGAAGGATATATGGCGGTCACTCGATTGATGTGCATGGTCGGCGCTATTCCTCCATTCTCTCCCTTCATCGTTGACTTTTTAAGACAAATGCGGATTGCCCCCATGCAGTTGCACCCCAATTCATATGCTTATTTGCACACCTTGTATATAGCATATCGTGAAATCTTAGGCATAGAACTCACGTTTGATGACGTTCACTTCTTCTATAATTTCAGGCATCGGACTCGAGAGGCTCCATCTTTCTGCTACTTCGAGTCAGTTCCAAAAAGGAAGATAATCTCTGCACCATTCAGCAGTAAAGCTGGAGATTCCAGACTAGAATGGTTCTATGTGAAGCAACAGCCTGGATGCGCCAGGAGGTGGACCAAATCAAGTAAAGCACTGATTTTCCAAATCCGGGCTCTATACACTTGAATCATCACCTTGACTTGTTTTCCTTTTTGTTTGCAGTAGACAATCCCAAACAGATATCGGATCAGATGTTCTTTGACCGGATGCACCGACTTCTTAATGGCGATCAGAAATTCTTGACTATCGACGAAGTCCTTGAAGACGAATACCTTCACTTTCATGGGCTGTTATCCGTTTTTCGTAGCATCGGTCATGGGACGGTCCCTTACGCATACATTCCTCCAGTGGAGGTGGTTCCAGAGACAGGAGAAGGCTCGGGAATTCCTACAGTGCCTCTTCAAACTTCACCTTCTCCATCTTCTACACAAGATGACGAATTGGCTAACCTGGCCGAAAGGCATCGTGAAGGATATACTGCCCCCGAGGAGGCTACTTCTCTGGAAAAGTCAACATCCCCAGCAGAGTCGCCACTTAATGCTTCCGAGGGGAATATTCCTAGTACTGATGAGCAAATATTTCAGGGTTTGGGGGATCTCCCCTTACCTGAGACTATATACACTTCAGAGGATTTCAGGAAGGATCCTCTAGTCTTCACCTCTTCTGAAGAGACCACTCCCGCTAAGGCCAAAGAGCCTGCCCGCACTAGTCTAGCTTCAGACTCGGGTTGGTTGGGGGGAAACACACCACTTAGGATACACTTTACACAACAGCATTAGCATTCATTGCACCTCTTTCTCCGTGAATCCATTAATTCTAAATTCCGTTTGTCTTATCGTGCTGGTACGATGTCTCGATCCTACTACGATATCAGGAAGCTTCGTCGCAGCATGTCCAATCCTCCTCCGGATGTCGAGTATGATCGCCGGGATGATCGTGGTAGGGAGGAGAGAAGACCTTATGATCCCTATCGTTCTCGACCCTCACGTTCCCGCTCACCAGTTCGACCGGAACAAGAGAAATATAAGGGTTATCAAAGCCGCAGGGAAGAGGACAGACCACCATCTAAAGACTCCCCTTCTTCCCATGAAAAGCGCAGTAGAGAGAGAACTCCTCCAAAAGAAACTGGGTCTCGAAGCAAGCACAAGGTCCCCGCTACTAAACGACCTAGGACAGACAAAGAGACTACCAAATCCTCTTCACACAGGGACACCGAATTATCGATCCCCGCTCCTCCCCCACTAGATGCGGCAACTGCAGTAAAGCGGGCATATTTGGTGGAGCAATTTCCCGAGCACTACTTCGAGACTTTGACTTTTTTACCTGCCCTTGAACCTATTTCGTCTAATTGGGCAGATGAGGCCAAAGCAAAAATAGATGCGGTGGAAAAACAGTATACTGAGATGTTCAAATATTCACGCAATCTTTCTAGAATCATCCGCACTCTAATCACAAATACTGATTCAATGCAAAAGACCGCGGAGGAGGATGCTAAGGCCTTAAAAGCTCTAGGAAAAGATTTGGAAGACGCTCAAGCTCAGCTAGCTGTCGCTCAAAGGGACGCTTCTAATTTCAAACAACAATTCGAGGACATGCAAAAACGTTATCATGACTTGCTTGAATCTCACACTCAGGAGCGCTCTGAATTAAAAAAGCAAGCTGACGAGGCCAAGTCAGAAGCTGCTAAGACAAGCCTTGCTTATGCTGAGCTTGAATGGAAAAACGCCGAGTTAGCAAAGAGGAGTGCTGAATTGGAAAAGAAGAATGCCGACTTGGCTTCAAAGCTATTGGAGGCAGAGAACAGAGCTGCCCTGGCCGAGGGCAATGTGGAGTGTGCCATCAAATCTGCGGAGGAAGCCCGCAAGCAATTATCAGAGGTGGAGGATGATATTCAGGGTTTCGGCGAACTAATGATTGAATTCTTCGCACATATTATTCGTCGCCGAAACATTTCTTGGATCGAGGACTATCCATCCACTCTAGTTCAAGTATGGAATCAGATCATCGAGTGGGAAAAAGAAGAGCTTAAGGTCGATTCCCTCGATGAAGATAAACTAATGGAGAAATACTTGAGGAATGATGAACCGGAGCGCCTAGCTGAAGGGCGCCGCCTTATTGCTGAGGCCATGGAAGAAGAGAGACGGAAGTCTAAACAAAAAACTGTTCTCGAAGCTGGTTCCTCTTCTTCTGCCCCTGTAACTTCTGAAGTAGAGGGGTATGATCCTGAAAATCCGGGAATTCCCCGAACAACTCTGCTATCCCCTATTCCTGAAACAGCACCAGAGGTAGTAGTCACCCCTGCCGAGAGGTCTTCGGAAGGTATCCCTACCTTTTCTCCTCAATTTGCCAAGGCTATTTCTACCTTTCGCCACGTTATTGAACAATCGATGAAAGACCTATTGTTTTCGCCTGAGTTGATAACTGTTGCTTCTCATTCTGTAGGTGTTGAATCATCTGAAAAGACAGATGTGACTCAGGGAGCCGCCGCTGGGGCAAAGCCCGCAGAAAAGGCCAAAAGAGGGGAGGATAAGGCTGCCCCTATAGACTTGGGAGAAGGAAGTGAGCCAACTAAGGTCGCCACTCCCCATGATGAAGAAATGATAGCAGCTTTAAAGGATGATGGCGGTAACGGGGGGCATGAAGAGGACCCAGAAGTGGCTATAATCGGGGAGTCCAAAAATGCTGATGATGTTACTTTGGCTGCAATGAAAGCTGATCAAGACAAACGTTTGCAATTGAAAGCCGAAGAACTAGACCCTGAAGCCCTTAAGCCCCTCGCAGTTGTGGATGCGGGATCAAGGTTAGTTGTTAAGCTCTCAACTAGATCTATTACAGAAGAACTCGCTAAAAAATCTTCTCTTGATTCCAGCTCCCCGCCTTCCGGGAAGAAGTCTACTGGCTCCAGCACCGCATCCTCAGGAAAAAAGAAGTCAAAGCGAATCTTGATGGAGGCTGAGAAAGAAGCAAAGGACGCGGAGAAAGCCGCCAAGAAATCCAAGGCTCATTCAAAATCTAAATAGTGGATTGCCTTGTATCGTTTTAGCATTTAGTGAACCAATAATTGCTGCTACAACAGTAGCTCCTGCACTTTCTTTTTTAGCTATTTTCCTGTACAAATTCATTCATTTGTAAATAAAAACAACTCATTTTTTGCAATGTTTGTTTGTTAGTAGTTCTGCACTTATGTAAAAATGCATGTCTATAGTTATGAAACGAAGTTGTGGAGGGGGGAAATATGCGTATACATACGTGCCCCCAGTCAATTCCCACAAATTATTTAATGCTTAATCAAGCAGTCTGAATGCTCCCGATTCTCTGACGGGATACCACTTCCTGTGTCGTCAGTACCTGCCGTTTTTTCTGGCATTTCTTTTATACTCTCTCCCTTTCTCTTGAGAGTTAGAGTTCGAGCTCAGTCATCTATTTATTCCCCGGTCTTTCAATGGGGAAAGATTTCTTTCTCAGCGCTCAGTCGGAGACGCCTTTATACTCTCTTTCTCTCTGGAAAGTTAGAGTTAGGAGGAGAATTTCTTTTTCATCGCTCAGTCGGAGACGCTTTTATACTCTCTCTCTCTCTCTGGAGAGTTAGAGTTAGGAGGAGAATTTCTTTTTCAGCGCTCAGTCGGAGACACTTTTATACTCTCTCTCTCTCTCTCTCTGGAGAGTTAGAGTTAAGAATGTCGTTTTCTCATTCTTTTATGTCTTATCTGTTTTCAACCTTTTTTTTTTTTTTTTAGGCTGTGAGTCATCCTGTATTTTATAATCACAACAGAATAACTGATGAATGTATATATGTAATGCATAAAAGTAAATAACACACAATATTTTTATAGTGGTTCGGCTAAGTCGTAGCCAACATCCACTTTATAGTTTTTTATTCATATCGTCAGATTTTCCCAAGGCAAGTCGTGCCTTATTACAGAGCTCATAAGAAAAATAACACGAAGTACAACATTTCTAATCCAAATATCGCATTAAGTGTTGGGCATTCCATGCTCTAGGGACTTCTTCGCCATCTACGGTCGTTAACTTGAAGGTTCCTTTTTCAAGTTTCCGTTGAATGACAAAGGGTCCTTCCCATTTTGGACCAAGGTGAGGAAGGGATGGAAACACTCTCTTTAGCACCAAATCTCATGGTTCAAAAGTCCTGAGGCGAACTTTTTTGTCGTAATAGCGTGCCATCTGACGTCGATGTCTTGCCGCACGCAAATCTGCTTCGTCCCTTTTCTCTTCGATTTCATCAAGAGACTCAAGTAAAAGTGCCCGATTTGTCATCGGGTCATAATATGTCACCCTGTGGGAAGGAACTTCTAGTTCAACTGGAATTACAGCTTCTGAGCCAAAGGAGAGAGAGAAAGGGGTATGACCGGTGGCCGTTTTAAATGTTGTTCGATATGCCCACAAAGCTAGGGGCAATTCATCAACCCACTTTGCCTTTGCACGCTCTAATCGTTTCTTGAGGATGGATTTTATTACTTTGTTTATTGCCTCTACTTGCCCATTCGATTGCGGATAGGCAACTGCAGTATATCGTTTGTCTATCTTATACTTCTGGCAGAAATTTCTGAATTCAGTACTATCAAATTGGGTTCCGTTGTCAGTTATCCTTGGGATCCCGAACCGGCATATAATATTTCTGACCACAAAACTTATCACCTTTCTTGCTGTGATCTTGGTCAAGGGCTCAGCTTCCACCCTGTTCGTAAAATAGTCCACAGCCACTATTGCATACTTAGCTCCTCCTTTAGCAATTGGTAGAACTCCAATGATATCGATTCCCCATGTGGCAAATGGCCAAGGACTCACCATTGATTTAAGCTGGGTCGACGGTGCCCTGGGGATTTTGGCGAATCTCTGGCACTTATCGCAGCGTCGTGAATAATCAGCTGCATCTTTATTGATCGTAGGCCAGAAGTATCTGTATCGCAATATCTTCTTTGCTAAAGTTTGACCTCCTGTATGATCTCCACACTCACCTTCGTGTACTTCTCTTAGTACACGCTTGATGTCGTCGTGTGCTATACATCGTAACAGGGGCATAGAAAATCCTTGCCTATAAAGAGTATCATCTTGTATGACATATCTGGTAGCTTTGCGAACTATAGCTCTTTTCTCACTCTTCTTTGACGGGAGTGTCCCATTCTTAAGGAAATTCCTAATTGGAGTCATCCACGACTCCTTCTCTGGTTCCGCTCCAAAGGCAAATTCAATTTCCATTGACTCAAAGCTTGGCGATTCCAACGTTTCAATTGGAATTATTTCAGTCTCTTCTGGATTGTCGGAACTAGCCAGCTTCGCCAGCCTATCCGCTTTCTGGTTTTCAACTCTGGGAATGTGTGTTATGTTGTACCGCTCTAAGCTATTCAATAGCTCTCTCACCTTCCTGAGGTAGGTGATAAGTCGAGGTCCTCGAGCCACAAATTCCTCTCGCACTTGGCAAACAACAATTTTAGAATCACAGAATATGTCTAACATTTTTACTCCGAGGTCTTTAGCAAGCTTTAGCCCGGCAATCAGGGCTTCATATTCAGAGTTATTGTTAGTCGCCGAAAATTCTAATCGCAGGGCGTAATATAACGACCGTCCTTCGGGAGTGACTAAGACGATTCCAGCTCCGGACCTTCGGTCGTTCTTGGCTCCATCTGTATATAGTTTCCACGGATCTATCTTTAACTCATCCTCTGACTTAACCACTCTGTCGTCGATTCCTTCCTCCTCTGGAATGGTGAACTCCGCAATAAAGTCTGCTAGAGCTTGCCCCATGATCGACTTTCGTGGTTGAAAATTCAAATCAAACTGACTTAGTTCTAAGTTCCATTTGATCAACCTTCCCGATGCTTCGGGTCTCTGCAACACCTGCCTTAAGGGCTGGTCAGTGTATATGGTTATTGGATGAGCTTGGAAATAGTGACGAAGTTTTCGGGATGCGATCAGGAGGCTGTAAGCGAGCTTCTCAATTTTTGGGTAGTTGCGTTCTGCCGCAGCTAATTTCTTGCTTACATAATACACTGGCCTTTGTATTTTGTCTTCTTCTCGAACCAGGGCTATGCTAACGGCGTGAGCCGAGACTGCCAAGTAAACAAACAATTCTTCATGATCCACTGGCTTTGACAAAATCAGCGCCGCTACTTTCCCTGCAAGACTTTGGACGTCCTTAATTCTCCTCGGCTCTTCGATATTTCTAATCGCTGCTATCTGGCTAGGGTTGATTTCAATTCCTCGGGAGGTTACAATGAAGCCAAGGAACTTTCCCGATGCCACTCCAAATGAGCATTTCAGAGGATTCAATTTCATCCGATACTTTCGCAGGATACCAAACATTTCCGCCAAGTCTTGCGTATGGCTGGAGGACTGTTTCGATTTGACAAGCATATCATCCACATAAACTTCCATAGTTTTTCTTATTTGATTATAAAACATTCTGTTCACCAAGCGCTGATAAGTAGCTCCAGTGTTTTTCAATCCGAATGGCATTACAACATAACAATATAATCCCAAATTCGTAATGAAGCTCGTATGTTCTTGGTCTGGCACGTGCATAGGAATTTGGTTGTATCCAGAATATGCGTCCATGAAAGAGAGAAGTTCATGACCTGCTGTCGAATCTACAAGCTGGTCAATCCTGGGAAGTGGGAAGCTATCTTTTGGGCAAGCTTTGTTTAAATCTGAAAAGTCAATGCAAGTCCGCCACTTTCCGTTTGGCTTCTTTACCAAGACGGGATTCGATATCCAGTTGGGATATGTCGAATCTCGAATAAATCCATTCTGCTTCAACTTCTCTACTTCCTCTTTGAGAGCGGCCGACCTCTCTGGGCCCAGCATGCGTCTCTTTTGCTTCACAGGCGGATGTTTCGGGTTTACATTCAATTTGTGACTTATAATGGATGGAGATATCCCACACATGTCAGCATGGGTCCAGGCAAACACGTCTAAGTTTGACTTCAAGAAGTCCGTTAGTTCTTTAGCTCGACGTGGATCCAATTGAGAACCAATTTTCAAAACTTTTGTCGGGTCAGCTTCATCAATGGGAATTTCCACTGTCGCTTCATTAGGAGTTGCATTCCTAGCCTCTGGTTCCTCGCCTTTTCTGGGATCCAGGTCTTCAGGCGTTCCTTTGGGCAACTCCTTTGGGGTCAATCTCTCTAATTGCTATGCCGAGCCCCCACATCTAGGTGCTTGGCAGCATTTACATATTGATCCATTGATCTGAAACTTCGAATTGCCGGGTGAGGTCCGCCTACTATGGAGTTGATAACAATTCCTTTACCTTTCTGCTGCGCTGTAGGCTTGGGAGCAGGTAGAATCTGTTTTGGAGCCTGCTCTCCTTGCCCCCTGTCCCTCGGGGCAACCATTTATTCATCCAATTTCCCTTCACGCAGCAGCTTCTCAATCACATCCCTCAAATGCCGACATTCATTGGTTGAATGCCCATGAGTTCCATGAAACAAACAAAATTTCCCTGTCGCCATTTCTTTCTCGGTCGAATCACGAGGTGGCGGTCTTTTGTACTGTAACACATTGTACGTATCCAGGTAAATATTTTCCAGGGTGTCGTTCAATGGTGTATAATTCTCGTAGTTCTGGAATCGGGGTCTTTTGTTAGGATCACTTCCCCTATTTCTGTTTCTTCTGTTACCGTTCGGATTACGGTTATTGTTGTTGTTACCCCCGCTTCCAGCATTGCTGTTTCCACCCTTGTTTCCTACATTTACTTCAAGCTTGCCAGAACTTTCCCCAGTCTGCTTCACGGCGATATTACTCTGCACATTCTCCTTTGAAGCCGTCTCAGACTTTCTCTTTCGGTTTGCCCTGGCCTCCTCTCGCCTTAGATAAATATCGGCCTTTTCGTAGAATATCTCCCTTATGGAGGGTGTTTTCCCAGAGAGGTAATCTCCAAACTCAGATTCAGGATCGATTCCTTCCTTCAATGCCATCAGAATAGTGGGCTCATGCGGGTCACTGACCTCAGTCACAGCTTGGTTAAAACGGTCAAGATATGCCCTCAAAGACTCTCCTGGTGCCTGGTTGATTCTCGATAATTCAATAACACTTTTGGACTTTCGGGCATGGAGTCGGAACTGGTTCATGAAACGCTCGCTTAGTTCCTTGTAATTCGAAATCGAACGAGGAGGAAGTCGGGTAAACCAGAACAGCGCCACATCTTCTAAGTAGATTGGGAATGCTTTGCACTTCACTTCATCAGGGGCAGCAGCAGCATTCATGAGCCACGAGTATCGCATCAAATGTTGTCCCGGATCAGTCCTTCCGTTGTACTTGTCCATCTGTGGCAAGTTAAAGCGTCGGGGAAATTGGAAGTCGAGGATATCGTCGGTGAAGGGAGTATGGCTTCGCTCAATGCCATAATCTTCATTTGTATAGTTCCGGCTCTCAGACATGATCTGGCGAACCATTGCCTGCACATCAGCATTAGTTAGGGGCCGCTCAGGTTCCCTGGCCCTAGTATCCGAGTTCCTTCTGGGCTTTTGTTCAGGAGATGCCCTTCTTCTTCGAGCTGCCTCTGCTCGATTCCGTTCCCTGCGCTCCCGGTCGATCTCGGGAGGAGGGGACTGGAGTCTTTGCCGCCGAGTGGGGTCATTGTTTCCTAGCGCTCGTGCAATATCCTGACGAGATCCCAAGGATCCAAATGTCAGCTGCTCCACGTTCTGAGGTCGTTCGAGTGGCCTTCGTTTACGAGGCCGCTCTTCCTCAGAAGATTAAGATTGATCCACTGGTGTGTGACGAGCCGGTGATGGAGTTCTCTGTCGACGGAGTTCACTAATCTCCCGACTCATGAGCCTCATATTTTCCTGCATCATGAGATTAGTGCGCTCATGAACTTTCATAGCCCCCCTTGTGCTCTCAAGCATGTCAAGTAAGCGCGAGAAATCTCCTTGAGTGATGGGCGCAGATGGATTGACCTGATCACTAACCCTGGTGGATGGAATTGGAGCATTCGTAGGGACTCGAGTAGAGGTTCCAGCTTCACCAAACATCGGGTCGGATCGGAGGTAGGAGGTCGGGTCGGTTCGGAGCTGGGGAGCCTGATCGGATCGGTACGTGGCAAGCTGCTCGGGTCGGTTCAGATTGGGGGAATGCACTGCTTCAGAATCTCCTACCCGGATCGGATCGGAGCTTTCCCCCTGCTGGCGGCTTGGATTTCCTGCATTGGTTCTTCCTGCTGCTGAACTCTGCCCCCGAGACCTTGTTACAACCGCATTTTGCTGACCTTCGCCAGCTCCATTTCCTCGACCAGATTGAACTTCTTTTCCTTTTCCTTTGGCCATGATTCTTTGACAATCACTTCAACAAATATAAAAGAGCGGAGAAACTTAAGGATTAACTTCTTTGAACTCAACGGTCCAAAAAGTAGAAAGAAATCCCGGAAAATGAAGAATTCAGATGAGGACTCTCAGTGAAAGCACCAAAATGTTAGACCAAAAAGTGGTTCTAACACCCAAATTGATTAAAAGCAAAAATGAAATGAGATAAAAATAAAAATGAACACACTGGATTTATAGTGGTTCGGCGATGAAATGCCTACGTCCACTTGTTTTTCACTATTTTCAATGATTCAGTTGCAAATACAATGAAATACTCACTTGATCTCTCTCACAACTCACTCACAATCACTCAATTGTTTGAAAACAAATAATGAAAGAAGATTTGGATTTTCCGGGAGTGCTGGAATTCGGGTTATGAAGGTGGTTGAACTCTCCAAGTGCCAGCAAAAAGATCCTTTTCTTTGTCTCCAGACGGGGTATTTATAGGTGTGAATTTGCTCAAAACTCGATCCGGGTTGGGGCCACGTGTCGTCCATCCCATTAGCTTCGGGTTCGGATGAATTATTGTGTTGACAACGCACCAGAGTAATGAACGTTATGGGTAGGAACTGGTCACAGCCGGTCCGGATATCCAGGCGCTTTTGCAAGAGAATGATATGAAAAATGGGCTCGGGTCGGAGACAAACGTATAAGGGGTTCGGATCGGGATACCCGATCCGACCCGGATTGGCTTGGTGGCAGCGCTCTCTCTTCTTTAATCTGCTTCGCTCCGATCTATTTCCGTGGCAAACAGGTGGCTTTCCCATCCAATTGAGATTATGTTGCTCTCCGATCCGAATAGATATGCCTTACCAATTTCCTCAGCAACAGTTCACCGATCCGAACAGAAGATTTTATCCGACCCGAACCGATACGTTGCTCTGTCCCGACCCGAACGATTGCAGCTGTTCGATTTAGGCTGTAGTGTCTTCTCCGATCCGAACCGAAGTCTTCTAATTAAAAAATGCTCTTCAATGTCTGATATCTGGACTTTGTGTTGCCTAGTTCACAAAGTAGGCAAACAACAGCATCGAAGGGCTAGGAGAGAGCTTCGCGCGTGTGGGGGTGTGGGCCAGCTCGGTGGCCTGAGGAAGCCTCAACGGCGGAAGGAAGTCGTCGACTTCGACGAGGTGTTTCTCCTCGTACAGGCGACGGTGGCTGGTATACCTGGTACTGATTTGAAGCCCTTAAAGAGTTCTTCAAAAAGTTCAACAGTTGTGAGGTCTAATTTTGACCGTGGAGGAAGCAATTGGAGGGGGAAGCAAACGAACGGTTTCCGTCGCACGATCGGGGTCAACGGGGGTTTTCTGGGGTTTTTTTTATTTTAATTAATGAATGAAATTTTCCTATTCGCCGATATTTATATTAATCTGAAAATTGGGGTTTTCATAAATGAGCTCCAATTCAAACCCAACGACTGTCGCCCCTAGCGTTTTACCCCCATTCCGAACACAATGGGATATGTTTCGTAGTCCCATTCGACTGTTTCAGTCAGTTTTCCTTCAAATTAAAAAATAAAACATTCAATATTCGATTTGAACGTACATTTCAATTTGCCAGGGCCACAAACTAATTCTAAAAATTCCCGAAAAATAAATATAGCTATGTTTTGATGATACGGTCCCAACAAAACTAGTTTCGTCGAATTCTGAGACCGTTTGAAAAATGGCCCATTTCTGGTCGATCCAATTTAACTTTAATTTACCAAAACACATTTCCCCTTGCCACACTTACATACTAGCTTCAAAAATTATAAAATTTAAAATCTAACAATAACTTCACCTCCTGGATCCAACAGAAGAGTTTTCATCGAATTCCGAGGTCGTTTGCAAAATGGCCAATTTCACGGGCTATATAAATTTCATAGTGACCTTTCTGAATATTCATTTGGCCATAACTTTTGCTTTCTGCTATGAAACTTCTATTTTTCAGATTTATTAGAAAGGTATTCACCAACAGATTTAAATATATTTGGTTTCACTCAAATCCGTTTTGTTTTGCACCCGGTACAGTCAGTCAAAGTTTGAATTCAAATTTTGAAACTACCGCGCCATTTCAGTCTTTGTTTATAATTAGAATTGATTATATTCCTTTTCAATTGTCGATTCAAACTCAGTTTTCATCTTTATTATTTAAAATATTTATTTTAAATATTTAAAATCCACTGTTTTAGCCAATTTAAAAAAATTAAATTGGTTCAGATTTTCTGGGTCGTTACACTTTTAAACAAAAGTGAAATTTTTGATTCAACTAAACTATTGAACAAAAGTGATAATTTTTGTTTCAAGTAATTCTAATTAACAAAGATGTTATTTTTTGTTTCAACAAATCTAATAATAAAAAATGATAAATTTTGTCTTACTATTTTCTAATTAACACAATTGCTAATTTTGAATCAACAAATCTAATAAACACAAAATGATGATTTTGTCTAACTATTTTCTAATTAACACAATTGTTAATTTTTGAATCAACAAATCTAATAAACAAAATGATTATTTTGTCTAACTATTTTCTAATTAAAACAATTGTTAATTTTTGAATCAACAAATATAATAAACAAAATGTTAATTTTGTCTAACTATTTTCTAATTAACACAATTGTTAATTTTTGAATCAACAAATCTAATAAACAAAATGATAATTTTCTTTAATCAAATTCTCTAATTAACACAAATGTTAATTTTAACAGATCTACAGGACACATCAATCACAGATCAAATCACATATGACAATCAGCAGAATATTATGGCGTATGAGTATTATTACAACCATGACTAATAAATTTTAAGTATATAATAAAAAGAATAGAATTTTTCAACTCTATTGGTTACTGAAATCGCTTAAATAATGATTGTTTCCTTTAAATTAAACTGAACGTTTAATTTCACCAAATTTGTAACTAGCTCTGAATTTGACCAAATTGATTCCATCATGTAGATCTTGATTTTACAATTTCATCGCAACTGAATTTGCGTATTTCTAAGGTCATATGAAATAGATATTGATTTTGTAAGGTTTCACAATAATTATAATTATTTTCTTAATTAACACTACTTACCATTTAATTAAGTCAACTATCATCTTCGTTGTAGTAACCTTGAACAAGTTGAACCCAACCTTTACTTCGAATCCCTTCCCTCGCACGAGTCACCAGGTGCATCTCTCACCACCTTGCCACCCAGAAAATCACTCCAAACTGACTCCTTTCATGTCTTGATTTCATGCAATTCAGGCAATGAAAAATGGATCCCCATCGCTGAATGATTAGAGCTATTTGAGTTCCTCAAGTTTGCTGCTGAACGATTTGCAAATCGAGGAATGGATTAAAAGAGATTTGAGGGGGAAAAGGGAAGCGTTTTTGGCCATTCATGAAAGATGGAGGCAGTGACTATGAAATGGATTAAGGTTTAGATGAGGATTAGGTTACGAATTTTAATATTATTTATATCCAAAGAAAGTGAATAGATGAAGGGTTGATTTAGGTTAAAGTTTAAGAAATGATTTCAAAGATTAATTAAATGAATTCACCATTCAATTTTATTAAATATACCAATATTGAATTCTAACTTTCAAACGAAATGAATCACTATATATATTAAATTCCAATTTGAAATTACTAACGATAAACTCTTCCTATGTTACTATCTTCAATTCAAAGTTTAAATTACATAGAATGTCTTTATCACATTAATTGTACTATGAATAATATGGTAATAAATTTAGACTTATTGGTCTACAAAAATTAGTCACTATTAAACCTTCAACATACTTTTGAAATTAATTTAATGTATATTACGCCATTTATACTTATAATTTGATAAATTAGGTTTGATGATATGTCACTGCACAAATAAAATCCTTGTTTAAGATTAAATTAAATTGCATGGTTTATTTCAAAGTTGACTTTTGTTTCCATCATTTATTTGTGATGACGTTATTTTGGTAGAAAGTTTTAAATTGAGATTATATTCACTATGTCCAAAATAAATGAAAGTTCAAGTTCACATTTTAGTTTCAAATATTAGCATATACTTCCCTTTGACCGAATCACAAATCTAGTATTAAATTCATTTTTTACTCAAATTACAAAATAAATTAATAACAGCAATAAATCTTGTTTCCAAAATGTTCACATTAAATTCAACCAAGGAGCGTTAAAGATTCACATCAGTTACACATATAAATATTTATAAATTAACGAAAGTAGTTTACTTAAATATCATTTAAAATGGGCAAAATTCCAAATTTAATATTTAATCTTTGATAATCTTTATTAAATACCATTGAAAATCAAATAATTTAATTTTCCTAAGTTTTTTTAGTTGTTATTATTTAAAATAAATCATTTTAAATATTCAAAATTCATTAAAATTTCTAAAATACAAATTTTAAATCGATTCCAAAATTCTGGGATGTTACAATCTCCCCCACTTAAAATCTTTTCGTCCTCGAAAAGGAATAGAGCAGAAAGTTGTTTAAGTAACCAACTCAATTTTAATTCTTTTATTGGTTTCAACAATCTTATTAGTTGATTAACTTTTTAAATATATATAACTTTTATATAGTCAAATGTTATATTTTTTAAGATCAGATAATATATATGATCACAAATACATTAATTATGAACTTGCCACTCTCAACTCATTCTAGGGCATTTCTAACCCATCTCTAATGAGTTTCTCATTCTAGGAAATTACTGATCCTATTTATGTTGAGTGTTCTTTCATAGGATATTTCTATTTCTATCTCTGATGAGTCTTTTGTTCAGTTCTAATGAGTTGTACCCCAAATATTTGAGTTAACCAAAGCTCCGATACCACGTGTAATGAATAGAAAATCCCCACCCTTTGAATCGACCATAAACCACACAGGTCTGATCCAAAAGTTGGAAATCCTCGATTGCATTAACTATGGGCATACAACACATCAGAACAAATAACAGA
This sequence comes from Allium sativum, assembly GCA_030737875.1. Lineage (NCBI taxonomy): Eukaryota > Viridiplantae > Streptophyta > Magnoliopsida > Asparagales > Amaryllidaceae > Allium > Allium sativum. The sequence goes on along the minus strand of CM060913.1, from coordinate 526,380,957 downwards.
AGAATTTTATAAACATCATAATAATGTTACATCAGAGTACAAAATATATTAGAATACATCGATAAATAATAATATAACAAAAGATGAATTTACAATGAATTTAATACAACACATAGGAAGGCTATCAACGCTCTGGACACAACTTTAAGTTTGGATCTAGAATCCTGCTCAATATATCTACAAAATAAGCTACTCGATTGCCCATGTGAAAAAGAGGGCACCTGAGTTTGCGGAGTGAACAAACTACGAGTCAGTCGTGGGACTGGTATGGGAAATCTTTCCTAACTTATCTAACAATATGGCTAATCACCGTACCACGCCACTAACACAGAACGGGTTTACTCCATGGGATTGCCAATGCATAAATTAAATAAATTTTTATTCAAAACAATGCAATGCTTTTTAGAAAAATGAAATCATTATAAGACTCAAGTCCCATCACACAATGCAATGCAAACCGGAGGGTAGAGTTTTACCTTATAATGATCAAACATGCTTAGTAATATTTTAATATTATTAGTGTCTAATCGCTTTTAAAATACTTCGAAGTAAATGTATCATCCTAGACGGCATAGCTACCATATACCATGTCGCCATATATAGGTTTACAATCAAAACCGTAATGTTGTATTAGAAATTGGGTTTCCGTCATGAGTCAGGGCTAGGAATGATCTCCTTACCGATTCGAGACACTCTAGCAATGTCTTAGGATTTCCCACAGTGAACCCTTGGATCCTGCATGACTGGTCTACAAATATACCTTAGCAGATTGGCAATTCCTTAACACACATTTCCTGGTCCTGTTGAACCTATAATTTGGTCACTATCGACCAACAAATCCGAGGTATCTCATAATCCATCAACCACATAAGTAAAATGTCAGGGCTTGCAAAACCCTAACACCGCTTCTAGCTAGAAAGAAACCTTTGCACTTCTTGCGTTCCCTCGTCCCTTTTTTGATTCTTACCAGGGTGTGAGGCTCGCGAGGTAATGTTATACACAAAGCTATGCCGAAATAGGCTATGCTTTGATCATCAACCACAAGGCTCTGCTTTTCAACAAAAGCCTTGATCAACTGCATCCTGGCATGCCACATTGACAAACCACGCATTGTGATCGATAACTACCAATATGTATCCTCTGAGCTCGTACATCTCAGAGAAGGGTGTTAAGCCAGAGAATAAATTCTCCCCCACCAATCAGATATATATTAAATAAAAATCAATTTACATGGAATTAAATCCAATGTCAGAAACACATCCATTTACAAGTTCGTTCTGGGTCTGAACAAAACTGGAGAAACCTTATTCCTCGTCCCGTATGTTCAATATGGAAGAGAGGTGCTCGTTTATCTGGACAATAAACAAGTACGTCTGGACAACTACCACTTTAACCTTTTACTGGGAGCTACATAATGTCGGGCATCCGTAGTCATCCATTCGATGTGAAGATCGCCTGTCTTCAATCATCGTCTTCAAAATCTTCAATTTAAATCGTCGTATAATTATTTTAAATGAGATTGAACTCGGTCTTTTCAAATAATTCTTGCATATATATAATTTAAACCATTTCATAACATTAATATTATTTTATAACGATTTATCACTATTTTTATTTATAAAAATAGCCCAATTTAATTTAACGATGCTTCGAGGCAATAAGCGGTCCTGGCGCTATTTTTATCAAAATTTGATTTACATTTTTCTCGAAATCTAACCATTGGATTTCAAAAAAAAATTATATCATTGGAAAAATCTTCCCAAAACGGAGCTAACGGTTCCAGTTTTGGGAAAATCCGAAGGACTTACGATTCCAAAACGCAAACTACCGTGCGTGATTCATTTAATTTTAATTTATATTTATATATAAATATAAACCATTCGACGATTCCCCAACGTGTTTAACTCGCCAAATAAAAGAATGTTTTAATTTACATAACTATTTCTACATGTTTTGTAATGTCAAATAAAATATCTTCATTTACATGACAAATGCTAATGACAAATAAAAATAATCTTATTTGTATTTTTATTTTTAACTTCTACAAATATAAAGAAATATTTTATTTGTATTAGTTTTAAAGTAAGTTTTGACAATAAAATCAATTCTTTCACTAACATATCAATTCTAATGTATGTTGAAATAAAAATGATTATTATGTTAACATACAAATTCTAATGTATGTTGGGATGATAAAAATGATTCTTATGTTAAATACAAATTCTAATGTATGTTGTGATGATTAAAATGATTCTTATGTTAACATACAAATTCTATTTCAACAAAATGCCTAAAAAGTGATACATTCATTTTTGTTGACAATTCTAGTTCAATTTTAACAACCCTGAAAATCAGAGCCAATTAAAATTTTTTAATTTAGTTATTTAATTGAATTTAGAATATTTAAAATAATTTATTTTAAATAATAATGACTAAAAACTTATTTAAATCGAAATTAGAAAATATAAATATATTTTCATTATATAACGAGTTTGAAATAACACGATAGTTTGAAATTTTGACTGAATGTACAGGATTCAAAATAAACCGGATTTTAGTGAAACTAAAAATATTTAAATCTGTTTGAAAATATCTTTCTAACGAAGCTGAATAATCGAAATTACATTGTGGGAGTAAAAAGTAACGGCCAGTTGAATATTCAGAATGGTCGTTGTGGAATAAATATAGCCCTCAAAAATAGAAATTTTGCAAACGACCTCCGTTTTCGATGAAACCTCTTTGGTTGGATCCGGAATGTCAATTTATTTCTATATTCCTATTTCCATAATTTTTGGAATTAATATGTGCGCATGGCAAAGGAAAACGCGTTTGGTAATTTCAGTTTGAACTGGATCGACCAGAAAATGGTCATTTTTCAAACGATCTCCAAATTCGACAAAATTAATTTGGTTGGGACTATATCAGCAAAAAAAGCTAGATATTATTTTTCTGTAATTTTTGGAATCAGTATGTGGTCCTGGCAAATTAAAATGTACGTTCAAATCAATATTTGAATGTTTTATATTTTAATTTAAAGAAATACTGACTGAGACAGTCGAATGGGCTTATGAAGAATATTCCATTGTGTCTGGAATAGGGGTATTTAGCTAGGGGGATACTCATTGGGTTTGATTTCGAGTCCGGATTAGAAAACCCTATTTTTGGAAAAATATAAATATCGGTCGATAGGAATTTTCTTTTCATTATTTAATTTTCCAGAAAATTCTCAAAAATCGCATAAACCCTTATTACGAATGGCGGCTACCTATTCGATTCTTCCAGCCTCGATAACTCAAAATCCATGCAATAAAATCCTTTGCACCAGTTGAGTTTTTTAAGATCTCGATCCCTTCTACAAATCCATACCAGTTGGGGCTTGTATAGTGGCGTGTTTTTTGAGATCCACTCCTCCAAATTCCCCCGCGTCGATCAGAATTGCGCCCCCACCGCCGCATCAATTTGAGTCCTACCACCATAGTCCGGCGCATCATTCAAAGCTCACCCTCATGGTGAAGTATGATTGACAAATCACTACACGAATTGCAAGGTTTTTACAAACCCTAGTTTGAACAAAATTGGAAATGTATCGGCTTTGAATTTCGAAAAGGGTTTTAACACTTAAAACCGTTAGGAATTATGATTTTAGAATAAAAATCATATCTTTAACATATGTTGTCGAAATCCAGTGAAACCGGAGACATTGGACTCGTGACGATGTACTCTACATTCGAGAAGAGACCGGGAAATTTTTAGAGCTTCCTACCAATTTAAGAAGGAGTGGAACCCAATGTGAGATTTCTAAATTCAAATTGGATTGAAATGGCAACGTATAAATTATATAAGCGATGTATTAATTATATACACGTTGTATACCTCATATATGAGCATTGTATAAATTATATAGGCGATGTATAAATTGTATATGCGTTGTATAAACCATATATAACGATATGGAATAGAAATGGAAATATATATATATATATATATATATACACACGCACACTCCCCTCGTCCATAGACCATGGATGATATATATTGGTTGTGTTGTGGAAAAATGATTGTGATTGTTTGGATTGTGGTTTTGAATGATTGATTGTGATTGAAATAAAGTTGTTTGGGTTAGTTGTAAATTCACATTGTCATGAAATGCATTAGGCAAATAAAACCCCTTGTAAACGCTGCGAGGCCTAAGGTAGCGCGAGGAGCCATACTTGGGATGGTGCCGGTTTTAATTACCCTGCCGTTATAATGCCGAAATTTTCTGAAATATTCATATGTTTGAAAAATATTCATGTTATGATAATATATCCATTATTGAAATAAATTGTTTAGATAATAAAAATAATATTTTTATTAAGCGTATGAAGTTTATAAAATATTGGAATGATAAAATTTACATTTTTATCATGTATGCGAAGTTCTAAAAATATTCATGTGTTGAATAAATCGATTGAACAATGAAATAAATATTTTTATTATATGTATGAACCTTTAAAAATAGTCATTGGTTGAAATAAATATTAGAACATAAAAACATCATTTTTAATGTGTTAACGAACTATATAAAGTAGTCGTGGGTTGAAATAAATATTTGTTCATTGAAATTAACATTTTTAACATGTATATGAAGTGTTAAAAATAACGATATGTTGAAATAGATATTTGTTCATTGAAATTAACATTTTTAATATCTATATGAAGTGTTAAAGATAACAATGCATTGAAATAAATATTTGTTCATTGAAATTAACATTTTAACATGTATGTGAACTGTTAAAAATAACGATGTATTGAAATAAGTATATGTTCATTGAAATTAACATTTTTAACATGTATATGAAGTGTTAGAAATAATGATGTGTTGAAATAAATATTTGTTCATTGAAATTAACATTTTATCATGTATATGAAGTGTTAAAAATAATGATGTGTTGAAATAAATATTTATTCATTAGAAATAATATTTTGAACATGTATTTGAAGTGTTAAAAATAGCCATGTATTGAAATAAATGTTGTTTGCTAAAATTATTATTTTTAGCTTAGTTATGCGTATACATACATATGTTGAACAGGAAAATGTATTAACTATCGATTAAAGAATTTATCTGCGTGCCCCGACAGTTAGTTACATGTTTACTAAAGTTTTTTTCTTGTAATGATTTATGAGCCTAAGGCTGGCTGCTTGGCAATTCTTTTTCTTTTAAAAAAGGTTTATAAGCCTAAGGCTGGCCGCTTGGCAATTTCTTTTAATTTTAAAGGTTTATGAGCCTAAGGATGGCCGCTTGGCAATTTCTTTTTCTTTTAAAGAGTTTATGAGCATAAGGCTGGCCGCTTGGCATTTTCCTTTTCCTTTGGATTGATGAAGGCCCTACGAGGCGAGTTACGGTTTTTCAAACCCTTCTCCGTACAAAGGACGCTATGGCGAAATTTTTCGAAATTTAAAGGCATTAGCCAAAATTTGAAAGTGAAAACGGTTTGAAAATCGTCGATTGAATAATATTTATATATATACATGTATAAATATATAAAAATAATTAAAATAAAATGAATAACGATGCTGTAGTTCGCGTTTTGAAATCGTAATTTTAAACGATTATTATGGGAGATCCGACTGTCGGATTTTCCCAAAACCGAAACCGGTGGGTTCGCTTTGGAAAGATCTTTACAATGATATAAAATTCGTTAAGATCTAACGGTTAGATTTTGCAAAATATTAAATTCAAATTTGGACGAGAGCAGCGCCAGGGCCATCGAATGACTTGAAACGTCGTTCGATGGAAACGGGCTATTTTTAAATAAATAAAGATAGCAAAAACTTTATAAAATATTATAAGCGATATGGAATGGAAATTAACTGATTTTACTTGGTTAATTGGATATTCCGATGGTTAGATGTATTTGACATGAAATACTATATCAAATTGGAACGTGAATGTCGAATAATTTAACTATGGAAAAGAATTGATTTGAATTCTACGTATATGTGAATTATTTGAAAAGGCCAAGTTAATTATGATTTCAAATAATTGATCGATGATTAAAGGTCGAAGATATGAAGATGGTGCAAGACTGGTGATCTTCACATCCAATGGATTACTAGTGATCCCCTAGATCGGTTAGCTCCCATGAGGGGTTACAGTGGTAGTATTCTGGATGTACTCGTTGATTGTCTGGATGTGCGAGGGCCTCTCTCCTATATTGGAAATATGGGATGAGTAATAAGATGCGTCTGGTTTCGTTCAAACCTAGAACGAACTTGTAAATGGACTACGTGTCTGACATTGGATTTCATTCTGTGTGATTGATAGACATCCGTTGCATGGCTTGAATTGCCTATGTGGTATGGTGAGATGCAAATGATCAAGGTTTTTGTTGAAAAGCAGAGTCTTGTGATTGATGATCAAAGCACGGCTTTAATATAGCTAGCTTTGTGTATGGCGTTAATTCGCGAGCCTCACACCCGGTATGAACTAGAAATGGGACAGGACCTCCTGGGGGACATGCGTTTCCTTCTATGTAGGAGTGGTGTCTGTGTTTTGCAAGCCCTTACGTTTTACTTATGTGGATGATGAAAAGCAAGGCACCTCGGTTATGTTGGTCTCTGCGGAGCTGATGGATGGTTTGGTCGATATATGTCCAGTTTACGCCTCGTAGGGCAGGGAAATGTAGTGTTCAGATATTTTAATCCACTTCCTGTGGATCGGCCCTGTCGCTCCAAGGGTCACTCGAGCTATGACCCTGAGACATGGTAGGCTAGATTGTATCGAAGTTGATAAGGACGATCCCTTGCCTTGGGTCATGGTGGAAATCCAACTTCCAATACGACATATGCGGTTTTGACTGTAAGCCTATATATGGCGACGTAGTAGATGGTAGCTATGTCGTCTATGATTGAGAGATTATGATTGAAATTATTTTTGAAACATATATGCACTAGTAATAATATCAAATGATTTTGATTTATAAGTATCAAGCATATTTTGGCCATTATAAGGTAAAACTCTATCCTCCGGTTTGCGTTGCATTGTGTGATGGGACCTGAGTCCTCTAATGGGTTCATTTTCTATAAAAAGCACTACGTTATTTAAATGATTTACTTTATTTATGCACAGGAAATCCAATGGAGTATACCCATTCCGTATTAGCGGTGTGGTCCTATGATTGACCTTATTGTTAAATAGGTTAAGTAAGATTTCTCATACCAATCCCATGATTGACTCGTAGTTTATTTCACTTGTAAACTCGGGTGCCCTATTTTCTACATGGGTAACCTTGTATTCAGGTTTTAGCAGGCTCATTCCGAATAGCTCTGGAGTTGTAGATGGATTCTATCATTTCTATTATGCTGTTAAGACTTTGTTATGCATATTATGTTTGATTCCGCTGCAGACATTTTATATAAAGCAGAAACTGTATTTTGTACTATGTATGATCCTGTTATACTGTGTAACTCTGATGATTATATTTGTTCCGATGTAATTTTTTGTACATTATTTGGTGTAATGATATATTTCTTTTCTGTTGTTATTGTTTATGTGTTATATTCCAAAGATTATCCTTGCTTCTGTGGCATGGGAGTTAAGGGTCATCACATCTAGTATCAGAGCTTTGGTTATTCTTAGTTCCAGAATATAACATATTAGCAAACCCGTTAGAAATTGAATCATTAGTATTCTATGACGAATAACTCATTACAGATAGGATCAGCAATATCCTAGAGTGAGTGTAGCAGAATCAAATACTCCCTAATGGATGCATATATGTTTCAATATATGTCTCTATGCTTTATAATATCTTTTCTGTTGGCTTGACTCTTTGTCTACAATTTGCGGACATAGTGGAAAATGAATGGCAGAAGCAGAAGAAGTAATCCTATGGTTTAACAATTTAATGAGCCAATCATGCTCCCACAGCCAGAATCAGATATAGAAGTTCTACTAAAGAAGTATCGAAATCTGGGTAGAGTACCGTTCTTGGGCAAAGAATCTATTATTGAAACTCAAGCATGGATGCATTCTGCTGAGAGAATTTTAGAAGGTTTAAAGCTGAGAGACGACCAGAAAATATTACTAGCATATTTGGCACTCAAAGACGAAGATTTAATCTGAAGGGAAACTGTTGCTAAGAATAATCCAGAAGGTAATATTACTTGGGATAGATTTTTAAAAAAATTCAACTAAAGATTTATTCCTTCAGAAGCAACTGATCAGCTATACTATTAGTTCTACTATCTGAAACAAGGAGATATGACCATTTAGGAGTATCAGCATAAATTCAACAAACTTTCTTGTTTTTCCCCGAAACTAATTGAAGATCCAAAGAGGAAGAATCTGAGGTTCAATCTGAGGTTTATTAATGGGCTTCAAAGAAGGTACAAAAATTGCGTAACCGCACATGTGAAGCTTCCTTTTTCTGAAATGATATACATGGCTTATCGCTATAAGGATCTTGATAAGCAAGGTCTTTTAGAGGGCGAAGAGGAAGTCAGTTCTAGCAGCAAGAGGAAATTTGAAACTGATAGCCAAAGACAAGTACGCAGCCAGAGGCAAGTATGAAGTCTGAGGTCAGTAAGAGGCCAAAGGCCAGTCAGAAGAAGGTAAAGACAGTCGTATGTATAAAGTGTAATCAGCAAGGGCCTTCGATAAGGAACTGTATATCTTCGAACAGATAAAAGGATGATGGGTCTGAATCCAAGAAGAGGTTTCAAGAGAATAGAAAATGCAATCAATGCCATCAGTCTGGTCATCTTAAAAAGGATTTCCAGCTATAAAAAAATCTGCAATAGTACAAGTAAATGAAGTGGCAGAAACTCCAGCACCCTCAGCTAGTCAAGGAAGGGCAGATGTTTTAGAAGGCACGCTTATTGTCAAAAATATTCAGTTAAAGTACTGTTTGATACAGGCATGTCACAAAGATTTATTGCAAGTAATATGGTTAAGAAATTGGATTTAAAATTGAAAAAGCTCAAAGAACCAATCACTATCCATAATCCGATTAGGGGTTCCCTCAATCTTAGTTGGATTTGTGGGGTGCTTGTCTCTTTTTCCTGTTATCAGTTCCCTTCTATCTCGATCGTCATGAATTTTACAGAATTTGATCTTATTTTGTGATTGGATTGGTTAACCAAATATGAAGCTGAGGTTAAATGAGTCAAGAGAGCTATTAAGTCAAAGACTAAATTAGGGAAGTATATAACCATACCATGTGAAGGTCCAAATTCGGATAGAAAAGACTTTTGGTCAGTTCTTGATGTTTCTCCTTCTCCAATAGAAAGTATTCTTATTTTCATAGAAAATATTCCTATCATAAAAAATACACGGATGTGTCTGAAGAAGTGGATAGCTTACCTCCACATAGAGAAATTGATTTTAGAATCGATTTAACGCTGAATGCGAAGCTAGTAGTGCACCCTATTAGGAGAATGACTTTGAAGGAAAAAAGAAAAGTTGCGCTACCAAACTCGACTATTGCTATAGAAAGGTCTAATCAAGCCTAGTATTTCTAATTAGGGAGCAGCAGTGGTGTTTGTCCCAAAGTCAAACGGTACTCTCAGACTATGCATGGATTATCGTGACTTGAATAAGTAGACATTGAAGAATAAATATCCATTACTCCGAATTGATGATTTGTTGGATCGATTGAATGGAGCGCAAGTGTTTTCAAGAATGGACCTAGCTACAAGTTTCCACCAACTTGGTATTGCCAAAGAATGTGTTCCTTTGACAGCATTTAGAGGTCCAAACTTATTCTATGAGTGGTTAGTAATGCCGTACGGCTTATGTAACGCTCCAGCTTATTTTGTGGATCTAATAAACAGGGTACTCAGAGGAGTCCTGAATAAATTCATACTAGTCTTTATTGATGATATTCTAATCTTATCTAAGTCAGAGAGCGAGCACGCTAAACATTTGGAACAAGTTTTGGAAATTCTCAGAAAGAATGTTTTAAAAGTTAAATTTACTAAATGTATATTCTGGCAAGAAGAAGTCAAGTTCCTTGGTCATGTTATATCAAAAGATGGAATTTCTATAGATCTGAGCAAAATTACAGTATTGATGATATTCTAATCTTATCTAAGTCAGAGAGCGAGCACGCTAAACATTTGGAACAAGTGTTGGAAATTCTCAGAAAGAATGTTTTAAAAGTTAAATTTACTAAATGTATATTTTGGCAAGAAGAAGTCATGTTTCTTGGTCATGTTGTATCAAAAGAAGGAATTTCTATAGATCCGAGCAAAATTACAGTAAATCAAGATTGGTAGCATCCTAGGACAGGTTTTCTAGGATTGGCTAGTTATAATTAGAAATTCGTTAAGGATTTTTCAAAGAACCCAGTTCATTAACAAAGCTTAAAAAGAAGTATGCAAGATTTAACTAGACTCCAGAATGTGAGGCAACTCTCCAAGAGATGGAATTAAGATTGAAAACTGCTCTAGTATTAACAATTATCAATGGAAATCAAGATTTGACTATCTACACAGACGCTTCTATAGAAGGTCTTGGTGCGGTATTAGTGCAAAGAGGCCATGTAGTGCTTATGTTGGCCGTCAGTTGAAACCGCATGAGAAGAGATATGCAACTCATGAACTTGAGTTGTTAGCCATCGTGTTTTCTTTGAAAATATGGAGGCACTATCTTTTAGGTGAAAAGTTCGAATTATAAACAGATCATCTGTCCTTGAAGTATTTGTCCACCCAGAAAGACTTGAACTGGAGACAACGGCGTTGGCTAGAATTCCTTGCAGCGTACGATCTAGATGTATTGTATACTCCGGGGAAAGCAAATATTGTAGGTGATGCACATAGCAGAAAGAACTTAATCATCACCAGTCTTATTATCACAACTTCATCGATTGATAAGACATCTGCTCTTCAGAAAGATGATGAATTTATTCAGACGATTAGAAAGAGAATCAAGAAAGGTGAACCCTCGAGTTTCCGGATTGATAACAAGGGAATTCTAAGGTTAAAGGGCCGAATTTGCATCCCAAATATTTCTGAACTTCGAAGAGAAGTAATGGATGAATGTCACAAATCTAAGCTTAGTATCCATCCAGGAGTGAGTAAAATATATAATGATCTCAAACGCACATTCTGTTGGAGGGAAATGAAAAGAGACATTTCATTGTACGTTTGCAGGTGTTCTACTTATCAACTAGTCAAAAGCGATCAACAGAAACTCATTGGATTGTTACAACTATCGTAGATTCCGAATTGGAAGTGGGAGAAAATTTCCATGGACATCATAGACGGATTGTCCAGAACCAAGAAAGGAAATGACAGTATATGGGTTATCGTAGATCGCTTCACGAAGAAAGCCATTTCATACCTGTCAAATCAAATAGAACGTCTCAGAACCTGGCGCAGATTTATTTCAAAGAGATCGTTAAACTGCATGGAGTTCCCATCAGCATATTCAATGATAGAGACCCGATATTCGCTAGTAAATTCTAGGAAGCATTCCAAGAAGAATTGGGAACAAAACTTAATCTAAGCACCGCATATTATCCTCAAACAGAAGGCCAAACTGAGAGGGTGAGTCACATATTAGAAGACTTAATGCGAGCTTGGATTATTGATTTTGGCAGATCGTGGGAAGATCACTTGCATTTGGCTGAGTTCTCATAATAACAGCTACCAAGCGAGCTTGGGAATGGCACCATTTGAAGCACTATATCATCGACCATGTAGATCTCCCAGATGTTGGGTAGAATCAGGCAATCAACTAGTATTAGGTCCCAACATGATTCGTGAAGCTTCTGATAAAGTCTGTTTCATTAAGAAGCGATGCAAATAGCTCAAAGCCGACAGAAGAGTTATGCAGATTCTAGAAGGAGAGATTAGTATTCGCTGTTGGTGATTATGTATATCTGAGATTTTCTTCGATGAGAGGAATAGTAAGATTTGGCAAGACAGGTAACTTGGTGCCTAGATTTGTAGGTCCATTTCCTATACTTGAAAGGATTGGAACTCTTGCTTACAGAGTTCAATTGCTGACTAGCTTCCTGGAGTACATGACGTATTTCACCTGTCTCAGCTTCAAAAGCATGTGCATGACCAAGGTCTAATTGTAGAAGAAGCAGCGCAGCAGGATTTAGATATTACTCCAGAATTAGCTGTGAGAAGAGTGATGATAAAGACTATTGGCAAAGAAACTAAAGAGCTAAGAAACATGAAGGTTCATTTAGTCAAAGTGCAGTGGAGCGGAGATCCAAGAGACTGTACATGGGAGCCTGAAGAGAGCATTAAGCAAGCTTATCCCAATTACAAAGTGGGCATCTCTGATCAGCTCTAGTGCAAGGCACATCTACAGTATATTCTATTTTCCTTTTTGTTTCCTACTTTATTATTGTTTCCTTTTCGGGGATGAAAAGTTTTAAGTGGGGGAGATTTTAACAACTCGGAAAATCAAAGCAAATTTAAATTTTTTAGTTTGGTTATTTTAATGAATTTAGAATATTTAAAATAATTTATTTTAGATAATAACGACTAAAAACTTATTTCAATAGAAATTAGAAAATATAAATTTATTCTTATTATAAGACGAGTTGAAAATAGCACGACAATTTGAAAATTTAACTTTGAACTTTCACGGAATGTACAGAATTCAAAATAAACCAGATTTTAGTGAAACCAAAAATATTTAAATCTGTTTGAAAATATCTTTCTAACGAATCTGAACATTCAAAATTTCATAGCAGGAATCTAAAGTTAAGGCTAGTTGAATATTCAGAATAGTCGCTATGGAATAAATATAGCCCTTAAAAATAGAAATTTTGCAAACGACCTACATTTTCGATGAAACCACTTTGGTTTGATCCAGAATGTCAATTTATTGCTAGATTGCAATTTCCATAATGTTTTGAATTAATATGTGAGCGTGGCAAAGGAAAATGCATTTGGTAATTTCAGTTTGAATTTGATCGACCAGAAAATGACCATTTTTCAAACGGTCTCCCAATTCGACAAAATTAATTTTGTTGGGACCGTATCGACAAAACAAAGCCATATAAAACTTTTCTTTAATTTTTGGAATCAGTATTTGTCCCCGGCAAACTAAAATGTACATTCAAATCCATATTTGAATGTTTTATATTTTAATTCGAAGAAATACTAACTGAAATAATCAAATGGGCTTACGAAACATATTCCATTATGTCCGTAATAGGGGTATTTAGCTGGGGCGACACTCGTTGGGTTTGATTTGGAGTTTGGATTAGAAAACCCTAATTTTGGAAAAAATATAAATATCAGCCACTAGAATTTTCTTTTCATTATTTTATTTTCCAGAAAATTCTCAAAAATCCCGTAAACCCTTATTACGAACGGTGGCTAACTGTTCGATTCTTCCAGCCTTGATATCTCCAAATCCATGCAAATAAATACTTTGCTCCAGTTGAGTTTTTTTTAGATCTCGATCACCTCTACAAGTCCATACCAGTTTGGGCTTCTATAATGGCGTGTTTTACGAGATCCTCTCCTTCAAACTCCCCCCGCGTCGACCAGAAATGTGCCCCCACCGCTGCATCGAGTTAGGTCCTACCACCACAGTCTGGCGCGTCATTCAGAGCTCTCCCTCGGGGTGAAGTCTTATCGACCATTCACTACACGGATTGGAAGGTTTTTACAAACCATAGTTTGAACAAAACTGGAAAGTGTCGGCTTTGAAATTCTCAAAGGGTTTTAATACTTAAAAGCATTACGAATTATGATTTTAGAATAAAACCTATATCTTTAACATAAGTTGTTGAAATCCAGTGAAACTGGAGACATTGGACTCGTGACGACGTACTCTACATTCTAGAAGAGACCGGGAAATTTTCAGAGTTTCCTACCATTTTAGAAGCAGTGGAACCCAGTGTGAGATTTCTAAATTCAAATTGGGTTGAAATAGCAATGTATAAATTATATAAGCGATGTATAAATTATATACGCGTTGTATACCTCATAAATGAGCATTGTATAAATTAATTATATAAGTGATGTATAAATTGTACATGTATTGTATAAACCATATATAATGATATGGAATTGAAATAGAAATATGTATATGTTTATATATATACATATATATATGTATATACTCCCCTCGTTCATAGACCATGGACGATATATATTGGTTATGTTCTGGAAAAATGATTGTGATTGTTTAGATTGTGGTTTCGAATGATTGATTGTGATTGAAACAATGTTGTATGGGTTTGTGGCAAATTCATATTGTTGTGAAATGCATTAGGCAAATAAAATCCCTTGTAAACATACCGAGGCCTAAGATAGCGCGAGGAGCCGTACTCGAGATGGTGCCAGTTTTAGTTACCCTCCCGTTATAATGTCGAAATTTTCTGAAATATTCATGTGTTTGAAAAATATTCAAGTGTTGAAATATATTCATGTGTTGACAATATATCCATTATTGAAATAAATAATTTAGATAATAAAAATCACATTTTTATTATGCATATGAAGTATATAAAATATTGGAATGATAAAATTTACATTTTTATCATGTATGCGATGTTCTAAAAATATCCATGTGTTGAACAAGTCGATTGAACAATATAATTGACATTTTTATTGTATGTACGAACCTTTAAAAATAGTCATTGGCTGAAATAAATATTAGAACATTAAAAACATCATTTTTAATGTGTTAATGAACTATATAAAATAATCGGGGGTTGAAATAAATACTTCTTCATTGAAATTAACATTTTTAACATGTATTTGAAGTGTTAAAAATAACGATGTGTTGAAATAAATATTTGTTCATTGAAGTTAACATTTTAACATGTATATGAACTGTTAAAAATAACGATGTATTGAAATAAATATTTGTTCATTGAAATTAACATTTTTAACATGTATATGAAGTGTTAAAAATAACGATGTGTTGAAATAAATATTTGTTCATTGAAATTAACATTTTTCACATGTATATGAAGTGTTAAAATAACGATGTATTGAAATAAATATTTGTTCATTGGAAATAATATTTTTAAGATGAATACGAAGTGTTAAAAATAGCCATGTATAGAAATAAATGTTGTTTGCAAAAATATTATTTTTAGCTTAGTTATACAAAAACATACATATGCTAAACAGGAATATGGATTAGCTGTCGATTAAAGAATTTATTTGCATGCCCGATAGATAGGTATGTGTTTACTAAATTTCGTTTTCTTTTAAAGGTTTATGAGCCTAAGGCTGGCCGCTTGGCAATTTCTTTTTCTTTTAAAGGTTTATGAGCCTAAGGATGGCCGCTTGGCAATTTCTTTTTCTTTTAAAGAGTTTATGAGCCTAAGGCTGGCCGCTTGGCATTTCCCTTTTCCTTTGGATTGATGATAGCCCTATGAGGCGAGTTATGGTTTTTAAAACATGTAAATATAATTAAAATAAAAAGAATAACAACGTTGTAGTTCGCGTTTTAAAATCGTAATTTTAAACGATTACCACAGGAGATCCGACCGTCGGATTTTCCTGAAACCAGAACCGTTGGGTTCGTTTTGGAAAGATCTTTCAATGATATAAAATTCTTTAAGATCCAATGTATAGATTTTGCGAAATGTTAAATTAAAATTTGGATGAGCAGCACCAGGGCCATCGAATGACCTGAAACGTCATTCAATGGAAATACCCTATTTTTAAATAAATAAAAATAGCGAAAAATCATTATTAAATATTATAAGCGATATGGAATGGAAATTGTTAGATCAAAATTTGGACCTGACACCCAAATTCTCCCGACTCGTAGAGAATTATAACTAGAGAATGAAGAAAAAGCAGAAAACACATAGAATTTATAGTGGTTCGGTGTTAACGAGTCTACGTCCACTTTATATGTTATCGATTATACTTTGAATGCTAGTACAATCAATGGTTTCTCTCATACTCACTCTTACAATTATGATTTCTCTCAGTAATCTCGTAGTAAAACTGATAAGAAGTAGTGGTATGACAGTAATGGTGGAATCAGTGCTCAGTACTGCCAAAAAGATCCTCAAAAATGTCAGTCTCCGGGCTATTTATAGATGATTCTGTCAGGCGATTCGCGGTCACACGTGGTGCAGATCCTGAGAAAATCGGATCGGATCGAGCATTGAGGAGGAATTGGTCAATATTACAGTTGTGAACAGGTGTCGCGAGATCTGTGCATTTCGGATCGCTGAAGACCCATTCGTACTTTGAACAAGCCAGAGGCCTCGCTGTGCGTCGGGGAATCGGATCGGAGCGAGGTGGTAGTATTGGTACGGATCGAGTCGTGATGAGGTGGACGGGTCGGGTCGCGAATAATGCTGGCGATCTGAGAGGCGCGATCCGTGAATGCGATCTGCTGGTGCGATCCGATCTTTGAGGAATGTAGTTCTATACTTTCTTCTTATGTGTGAACCTTGGTGGCTTGGTCAAAAAGCTAGCCAACATTTTGCCCTCTCGAAGTACGTTTTATCGAGAATGGAACATGCTTCGAAATTGCGAACTTATCTTTTCACGGAACGGTGTGAATTAGTAGTCGTGTCTTTTTGAAAAGTCATGTTGCTTCGGAAAGTCGCATTCTTTGACCGATATAAATATCAGTATAGTCTTCAACCATTTCCTTGTTCACCGAATAATTTTTATTTTTGGAATTTCGGGAGACTTCATTGTTAAATTGCCAGGTAAGCTTCTGAACTTTTCTCTTCTTCTCTTTCTCTTTTTTTTCTCTTTTTTTTTCGGATCGCATCATTACATCGCGATCCATGGGTGCGTCCTTCATCACGATCTGGTTAGCAAGCAGGCTTCCTTTTTTAGGTTACACGGCCTTGGCGAAGCGGGCTTTATCATGAATCGTGGTGGGCTTCAGTTCGCGGCACGTTCAGATCGAATAAACCAAAGACTGGGATAATAACGGTCACGGTTTTCTCTATATAAACCCGAAACCTCTTCACTTTTCTCCCTTCCTTCTTCGTTTTGCTGCCGCCAGCCTTTAATTTCTTCTTCCAATCTCTAATTCGTGATTCCCTCCCCTGATTTTAGCTAAAACAAACAGGTAATCATACTAGTAATGTTTCAACGCATCTCCCCTTTTCGTTTCCTTCCGATTTAACTGGTTTAAGAGGAGAAAATGGCAATTTTTGGCGGTGGTTGAGGCTCTGGAGGCCGATGAGGAGCCATTAATCTCGCCGTTCGAGCTCGGAGGTGGACAGGAGGGAGGAAGAAAAAGAAGAAAAAAGAAAGAGCTGTCCTGGTCGGGTCGTGAGTGGAGTTTGGGTACGGGTCGTGACGATGGCGAGGCGATGGTTCATATGAGTGGCAAGTAGGAGGATTAGGGATGGACAACAGATCGGATCGTGAGAAAGGTAGAGCATCGGTTCGTGGAGAATAGGAGGTGAGGTGGATCGCCAGGGGGTTATCACGATCCGTTTGGGTAACGACATGGATCATGAGTCGAAACACTTTTCGATCCGAGGCCCTTCTTTGTACTAATGCTTTTTCACAAACCGGACCCTTCATCACGAACCGACCACGTAGCGCGATCCGAACCCTGATTAACGATCTTTTCGATGAACAATCAGATGCACATGTTGAATAAGTAATGGGACGTAACTCTGATAAAACAATGAATTGTTAGGCTAGAGCCTTCACAACGGACTTTCTGGACTGAACAAATGCATAATCTGTCAGCGAACAACAACCAATGTCTTGATGATTTTGTTGACCTTCGTACTTTTCTTTAATGCACACACCGGCACTTGCACACACAGGGGGGATGGGTAATTATAATCTTATTTCTCATGTTTACTCGCCTAAACAGTAATGTCGGATAATCTTTCCCCTTCAAGATCTAACACAGAGACGGATCCCGAGGTGCATGGGCATCTCAACCCCGAGGTTCTTCCATCTAATCCAGAGGGTGCGGATTCTGGATCCGATTATGAGGCAGAAACAGAATCGAATCCGTCTGAGAGTACCTCGCTTGATGAAGAGTCAGAGGTAGATGGCCGAGCTCCCGACGAAGTCCCTGGTGCAATAGAAATAGAAAAATTCACAGATTCTCTAGCTTCCAAACTTGATGACATAAAGCTTAAGAGAATTTGCTTGAGTCATGGGATCCCATGGGATGATGTGAGGACACCTGGCAGCGAAGATAAACCTCATTTTGCTCCGGAGGGGTATATGACAGTCAGCCGACTCATGTACTGGGTAGGAGCTATTCTTCCGTTTCCTCCAGTCGTCATTGAGACCCTAAAACGATTGGGTATTGCTCCAATGCAGCTTCATCCCAATGCCTACGCAGCTTTATACACTCTATATATCGCATACACGGAAATCCTGCATACCGAGCTCACATTTAAAGATTTAAAATTCTACTACCTTTTCAAGCATCACTCCTCGGCAACCCTAAATTTCTCTTTCTTCGAATCGGTAGCAAATAGGAAGGTTCTGTTTGCTGGACACAGTAACATAGGGGATCCCAAGGCCGATTTGTTCTATATAAAGAGACAAGTTGGGTGTTCAAGAAGATGGCTTAAATCAAGTAATCTTCAAACTTTTGACTGAATAACTTGTTTAAGAAATCGAAGCATTAACATGCCCGCCTTCATTTTTTTAAGCAGATCACGCCTTTCCCAAGACGGAAGGCTCGGTATACAATAATCGACTGTCTCTTTTTCTACAAAGCAAATTTGATTTTCTAAAAATCAAGAAGTGCATTACTGACGAGAACCTTCACAAGCACTGCATTCTGGATATAAGGTTTGGACTTGGTGTGGGCGGCAAACCCTACAAATACGTGCCCCCGACAGAGGGAGAAGGAACATCACGGGCAGCATAAACAATTAAATTTCGTGAGAGTCCTTCGCCGATAGTCATCCAGGACGACGAAGACCTAAACATATATAGAGGAGATGAGGCCCGTGGTGATAAGTCTAAAGAAATCCCAGTTCCCCGGGGGGGTTTCCCTCAAGGGCCTCTCTTCCGGTTGAACCTGCTACTCCCGATGATTTAACAGAAGAGCAGCTATTTAAAGAGCTGAGCAAAATTCCTTTGCCTGATGATGTATACACACAGGGAGACTTCGAAGGGGAGCCATTTTTCCCTGTTTCTGAGGAAAAAACTGCTCCAGTTGGGGAACGAGGAACTACTCAGATGAGCCTAACTTCGGGCCCTGGTCTGTTGGGGGAAATTATATGGGATGCACAAATCACACGCACTGCCTGACCCCACACTTTTATATCAACAGTATTCAAGGTTTTAATATGCTCTTTTTTCTTTTGCAGGAAAGATGTCTCGCAGGCGGTCTTATTCTTATCGCTCTCTCCGTGAAGGCACACCTAGCCTTCATCCAAATCCTGAGCGTGCTCGTGACCTTTCTCACAAGCCTACTTCTTCACAATCCAGGTCTCCATCAAAAACAACCTCTGGAAAGCTTCCCAGTTATTCGGTGCCACCTGCAGGGGGAAAACATCTACCTAATGACTTAACCCCACCGAAGAGTGCACCCTCTCACACCAGGTCATCAAAAATACACTACGAGCCCAAGGATAAAAGCAAGGATCCAATCAAGGATTCTGAGAAGGAGAAAATTGACATTGTCCCTTCCAGCCAACAAGATTTTGTTGCCCCCGGGGCACGAGATTAAATCCATGGTCCTGAGACACAGGCTAAGCTGGAAAAGTTGCGAGTACAATTCCCTAACATCTTCTTTGAAAGGATGATGTTTGTTCCAGCCTTGGAACCAGTCCCTAGGAACTGGGATATTGAGGTCATCGAGCACATTCGCCATGTAGCCAGGCAGTATGAAGTGATGAAGAAACATGCTGTTAATCTTTCAGAGATCAACCGAACGATTGAGATGGAAGCACATAGATCCAAAGTGAAGATAGATAACACTGAAAGGGTCAGGGCAAAAATGGAGAAGGACTTAGAGGATGCACAATCTCTGCTTGCCTTGGCCCAACGAGACGCTAGAGCTTACAAAACAGAGCTGGAGGAGGCTAGGCAACGTTTCCATAATGAGCTTGATTCTAATAGCAAATAACGAGTGTTATTGAAGCAAGAGGTGGAAGATCTCAGGATGACCAACTCTGAATTGAAAACAGCATAGGATAACTTCGAGGCCGAAAGAGCTGGCTGGGAGAAAGAAAAGGCGAGTCTGAAGGAGAGTTTAGCTTTGGCTGAAGGAGAGAAAGTAATTCTGAATGAGCAAGTCGCGGATGCAGAGAGGCGCGCGGCTCTCGCCGAAAAGAATGTAAAAAGTGCCATTGAAATGGCTACTGCTTCTAACAACAAGCTCCTCGAGAGAGAAAAGGATATCGAAGGGTTTGAAGAAACGATATTTGACTTCCTCGGCCACGTCCTCAAAACCCATAACATCTCGTGGATTACGGACCATCACGTCACTTTAGCCAACATATGGGATGCCATCGTCGAGGGTGAGAAGCGGAGATTAGGAGTTGAAGAGATTGACGAAGATGAGCTGATGAGGACCATTCTGAGGGATAACGAGCCCGAGGATTTGGCAGAAGGCTGGCGCCTAATTCAAGAAGAGATGGAGAAGGAGAGGACTCTGGCTAAGGGCAAAAACAAGATTGATGAATGTTTGAGCTCAGCTGTAGAGCCCAAGGCCTCCGGAGTTGAGGAATACAATCCTGATGATCCATTAATTCCTTTGGGCCTGACTCCTTTGGTTGTCGGAGCTTCTGCAGCTAGCTTGGATGGAGGATCAACGGAAGGTATCTCCATTTTTTCCCCACAATTTGTCGAAGCAATTGTGAGTTGTCGTCTGGTGGAGCAGCCAATCGAATTAATAACACGTGTTCCTCATAATACAGGTGGTGGGCCCGTCGATAAGGATGTCGAGAAGAAGACAGAGGCGGAGAAGATTGACATCTCGCCTAGCGCTGGTGTTGATGCACCGAAGCAGGCTGAAGGTACAACAGCGGAGAAGAGCGTCCTGGCACTCAGTGCTGATGCTCCCAAGAATGACGAAACCATCGATGCCTTGAAAGATATGGACAGGCGCCATGTAGATGATGAGGAGGATATCATTATCACCAAAGAAATCGAAGGAGATGACGACGAGACCTTGGCTAAAAGAAAGGCTAGGCAGGAAAAGCAGCTGGCTTTAAAGAAGGTGGAACAAGAGCCTTTGAACGTAGTTCCTATCTCGGAGTTTGATCTCAAAACAAGGATGGTTCTGAAACTCCAGCCCAAATCGATCACTAAACAACTTTATTTTGAGAATCCCGATGATTTCCCAGCTACCCTTACTGATAAAAGAAAGAAAAGGAAGGAGGAGGAGTCTTCGGATGAACCTTCAGCTCCTCTTATAGACAAAAGGAAGAGAAAGAAGGATGATCAATCTGATATTAACAAGGCGGAGCTGGAAAAGCAGAAGAAGGAGAAAAAGTCCAAACGTAAATAGGATACTGCCACTTGTCTATGTTTTGTCTTTTAGATTCCCACTGGCCATGCAATGTAGTTGTGAGACTGGCCCTCACTTTTGTTTTAGGTTGCCTTTCACGTTGTAGGCTTGCAGTTTTTGAATGAAAGTTTATTTCTTTTGCATCATCGTGTACCTGCATTTAATAAACTTTTCATGCTTAGTCATAAATTATTTGCTTATAACTACAAATCATTCGAGCAACAAAAAGACTTTAACAGTATTGTATTGCATCAAGATACATGTATGCATATATCTGCCCCCAATTAATCGTTAAAGATTGATTTGAGTTGTATGCATGTTGCCCCCTGTTTCTGAACACGGGGGACTTGGAAATTTTTGTAGAATTAGAGTTCTTGCGGTGCAGGCTTTTGGCACTTCGATACTCTCCCGATCCATCTACGGGTCAATGTTCGAACTCGTGTCATAATCTACGCACCGATCCTTCAGCGGGGTAGAGATCCTGTGGGCGCTGAGTCTCCAGCACCGTTCTCAGCGCTTAATCATAGACGCTTTTATACTCTCCTAGCAGTTGCCGAGGTTAGAGTTCGAGCTCAGCAGTTCTGTCGCTCCCCGATCCTTCAGTGGGGTAAGAGCCCTTTCTCAGCGCTCAATCGGAGACGCTTTTATACTCTCCTGGCAGTCGCCAAGGTTAGAGTTCGAGCTCAATAGTTCTATCGCTCCCCGATCCTTCAGCGAGGTAAGAGCTCTTTCTCAGCGCTCAATCGGAGTCGCTTTTATACTCTCCTGGCAGTTGCCGAGGTTAGAGTCCGAGCTCAGCAGTTCTGTCGCTCCCCGATCCTTCAGCGGGGTACGAGCTCTTTCTCAGTGCTCAATCAGAGACGCTTTTATACTCTCCTGGTAATCGCGGAGGTTAGAGTTCGAGCTCAGCAGTTCTGTCGCTCCCCGATCCTTCAGCGGGGTAAGAGCTCTTTCTCAGCGCTCAATCGGAGACGCTTTTATACTCTCCTGGCAGTCGCCGAGGTTAGAGTTCGAGATCAGCAGTTCTGTTGCTCCCCGATCCTTCAGCGGGGTAAGAGCACTTTCTCAGCGCTCAATCGGAGACGCTTTTATACTCTCCTGGCAGTCGCCGAGGTTAGAGTTTCGTCAAGGCGGTTCCGATCATGGTACACCGTCATGACTTATGGATATCGCCTTCATGTCCGTTATGCTCTCTCTCGGCTCTGGAGAGTCAGAGCGCTATCAATGATATGATTTATTTTATCGCACCCTCAGAGTTTTGACTGTTGATTGCATTCCATTCTGAAGGAGAGAACCTATAATTATATGCTTTTGTGATCGTTGCATGGCTCATAGCCATTTCCATAAAAAATAGAAAGGCAGATAAATAATAGTGCAATAAAGGTAAACGAAACACAATATTTTTATAGTGGTTCGGTCGAATCATGACCTGCGTCCACTTTATAATTTTTTGCTTAAGAAATCGAACTATTCTAGGCAAGTCGTTCCTTGTACATGGTCCTTAATAAAGCAAAAGAACAGATCTGACATCTTTACGTTAGATACGGCCGTAAATTTTCGGCATTCCACACTCTGGGGATTTCCTTTCCATCTACGGTTGCTAGCTTGAAGGTTCCGTTATCAAGCTTGCACAGAATGGAGTACGGCCCTTCCCACTTCGCACCTATATGAGTTGGGGGTGGAAAGATACGCTTCAGAAGCAAGTCTCCGGGTTCAAAGTTTCGGGCTCGAACCTTTTTGTTGTAGTATCGGGCGACCTGTTGTTTGCATCTCAAGGCACGCAGGTCTGCTTCGTCCCTCTTTTCTTCGGTCATATCCAGGGATTCAAGGAGCAATTCGTTTTTAGTCATCGGATCGTAATAAGTCACTCGGTGAGAAGGTACTTTTATTTCAACCATGATGACAGCTTTTGCTCCAAAGCAAGAGAGAAGGGGGTATGGCCTGTTGTCGATTTATACGTTGTCCTGTAGGCCCATAGTGCTAAGGGTAATTCATCAACCCACATGGCTTTAGCCCGCTTCAGTCTTCTTTTTAGAATGGACTCAATTACTTTATTCGCCGCTTCGACCTGTCCGTTCGACTGCGGATGCGCCACAGAGGTGTACCATTTCTCAATGTGGTATTTCTGGCAGAAGTCTCTGAATTCAGTGCTATCGAACTGAGTTCCGTTGTTAGTTATAACGATCTTTGGAATCCCAAATCGACAGATGATGTTCCTAACGATGAAGTTGATTACTCGTTTGGTTGTGATTGTAGTCAGTGGCTCAGCCTCGACCCACTTAGTGAAGTAGTCAACATCAACAATAGCGAACTTCGCTCCGCAATTAGCTATGGGGAGACTTCCGATGATATCAATTCCCCACATAGCAAAGGGCCATGGGCTTGTCATCGTTTTTAACTGACTAGGACGTGCCCTAGGTATTTTTGAAAATCTCTGGCATGCATCACACCGTCGTGTGTACTTCGCCGCGTCTTTGTTTATGGTAGGCCAGAAATAACCATGCCGCAACACCTTTTTTCCCAATGTTTGCCCTCCAGTGTGATCGCCGCATTCGCCCTCATGTACCTCCTGCAGTACACGCTTGATGTCGTCATGAGATATACACCGGAGAAGGGGCATCGAAAATCCCTGTCTGTAAAGGACTCCGCCTTGCAGAATGTATTGGGAAGCTTTACGAATTACTTTACGCCTCTCGCTCTTCTTGGTCAGAAGCGTTCCATTCATCAAGAAATTCTTTAGAGGGGTCATCCATGACTCCCTTTCTAGTTCCGTCTCTAATACCGGATCAATTTCCATCTGATCTATACTAGGGGACCGAAGTACTTCAACTGGGGCTAGCCCGTTCTCTTCAGGATCGTCGGAACTAGCCATCTTTGCCAACGTATCCGCCTGTTGATTCTCTGACCGTGGAATATGAGATATGCTGTAGTGATCGAAGCCGTTCAGCAACTCCTTCACTTTCTCCAAGTATAAAATCAATCTTGGGCTTTTGGCTTGGAATTTTCCAGTGACCTGGTTCACAACTAACTTGGAGTCGCAAAATATGTCCAGCTTTGTGATTTCCAACTCCTTTGCGATCCTTAGCCCGACTATCAGGGCTTCATATTCGGAGTCGTTGTTTAGTGGCGTGAAACTCCATCCGGATAGCATAGGATATCAACCGTTTCTCAAGAGTTCCAAGCACTAATCCAGTGCCAGATCTCTTGTCATTCCTAGCGCCATCAGTATACAATCTCCAGGCACTGGGATCGAGAAATAACTTTTAGGGATCAGCTTCTTTGTTCGCTATATCTTCCTCCGGGACAGTAAACTCTGCTATGAAATCGGCTATCACTTGACCACGTATTGACCGCCGGGGCTGAAAGTTCAGATCAAATTGACTCAACTCAATGTTCCATTTGAGTAGTCTTCCAGACGTTTCTGGTCTCTGTAGAACTTGCTTGAGTGGATGATCAGTGTACATGGTAATGGGATGAGCCTGAAAATAATGTCAAAGCTTTCTAGAGGCAATCAACAAACTGTACGCCAATTTTTCTATCCTTGGATAATTACGCTCTATTGCTGCCAATTTTTTGCTCACGTAATACACTGGTCTTTGAACTTTATCTTCTTCTCTCATCAATGCTGAGCTGATCGCATGGGACGACACTGCCAGGTACACGAATAAGTCCTCGTGATCCACCGGCTTAGATAATATCAGAGGTTTCTCCAGGTGACTCAGCAGGTTCTGAAATGCTTCTATGCAGTCAGGCGTCCATTTGAAGTGGCGTTTTCCTTGCTTTCTCAATTCGAAGAATGGGCCCTGGAAATGAATCTGCTTAGTGCGGCTACTTTCCCTGCAAGGCTTTGCACATCTTTAATTTGCCTAGGCTCCTGAATGCCTCTGATTGCTGCGATCTGGTCTGGATTGATCCCAATCCCACGAGAACTGACGATGAATCCCAAGAACTTTCCAGAGGCGACCCCGAATGAACATTTCATTGGGTTGAGTTTCATCCCGTACTTTCGAAGAATGCCAAACATTTCTGCCAAGTCTATAGTGTGATTGGAGGATTGCCTGGACTTAACCAACATGTCGTCGACGTATACTTCGATTGTTTTTCCAATATGGTTATAGAACATTCTGTTCACTAACCGTTGATATGTAGCGCCTGCGTTGTTCAAGCCAAAGGGCATTACCATGCAGCAGTATAATCCTAGATCTATAATGAAGCTAGTGTGTTCTTGATCTGGAACATGCATTGGAATCTGGTTATATCCTAAATAAGCATCCACAAAGGAGATAAGTTCATGACCCGCCGTTGAGTCTACCAACTGATCGATCTTGGGTAACGGATAACTGTCTTTTAGGCAGGCTTTATTCAAATCCGAGAAATCAATACACGTTCGCCACTTCCCGTTGGCCTTCTTTACCAGAACTGGATTTGAAATCCAGTCTGGATAGGTTGAGTCTCTGACAAATCCATTACTCTTTAGCTTTCCAACTTCTTCTTTCAAGGAAGCGGACCTCTCTGGGCCCAACATTCGCCTTTTTTGTTTTACCGGTGGATGCTTAGGGTTAATGCTTAATGAATGGCTCATGATTGATGGAGATATCCCACACATGTATGCATGGGTCCAAGCAAATACGTCCAAGTTATCTTTCAAGAAATCCGTTAGTTCTTTAGCTAAATTCGGATTTAACTGGGATCCAATCTTAAGGACCTTCTCTGGGTCACTATCATCGATCGGTACATCCACAGTTGTCTCGTTGGGAGTCGCAATTCTACCCCCAGGTTCTCTCTCCTCTCTGGGATCTATATCCTCGGGCAACTCTCTAGGCGACTCACCTACAGTTATCCTCTTTAATTGCTATGAGGTCTCCGCCCTTGTGGGGGGAGAAGCGCCCTTGGTTTCTATATCTCCTCTGTTGCGGAGTAGCTTTAGCTCTGCAATATAACATGCTCGTGCGTCAACCTGATCTCCTCTGACAATACCAACACAAGCTTCTGTAGGAAACTTCAATAACAAGCACCAGGGGGCTATGCAGGCTCTGAACTTTGCTAGGGTCGGTCGGCCCAAGAAGGCATTATAGGGCGATTCAATACCCAAGACCACGAAGGGAAGAATTCTCACTCTCTGACGTTCTCCTTCCCCAAGTGTAACTGGTAGCTCTACATATCCCATTGGAGCGGTGGATGCTCCGTTAAATCCACGAATCCACCCCTCACAGGGCTTTACGTCTTTTATTTCGAGATTCATCTAGTCGAATGTCTTTTTGAAAAGAATGTTGATGGAACTCCCGTTATCCACCAAGACTTTATGAACAGTGGCCGGGCCAATAGGAACTGTGATTACAAATGGATCTTCGGTCGGAGCATGGATTCCAACGCTTTCTCGTTCGCGGAAAACGACGTCGTCGGACATCATCTTTTGTTGCTTTACCGGGACATTGCCCTCAGGGTTGCTACACTCTCCTACCCCGAGGTGCTGCTTAGCTGCATTGGCATACTGATCCATTGCCTTGGCACCGTGCCCGACAAATAAAGCCCTCCGATTATGGTGTTGATAACAAGGTCCTTTCCCTTTTGCTGGGCAGTTGGCCTGACAGCAGGTTGATTCTAGTTCTGATTTGGGGCCTGTACGGCTTGCCCCCTGTCTTTGGGTATCACTCTGTATTCATCCAATTTTCCTTCTCAGAGAAGCTTCTCGACCACATCTCTTAGGTGACGGCATTCATTTGTTGAGTGGAATCTGATGGAAGAGACAGAACTTCCCCGTTTCACGTTCTTTCACCGTCGACTCCCTGGGAGGAGGCCTTTTATTTTCGAGGACGTTGTACGAATCCATGAAGATAGTCTCCAAAGTATCGTTTATTGGCGTATAACTTTCAAAAGACCTGGGACGAGTCCTTCTCCGGGAGTCGTTCCCTCGATTCCTCTTCCGGTTGTTGCAATTACTGTTATTACCATTGTTTCCTGATTGACGACCACCCTCGTTCCGGTTTCCGACATTAACTTTGACCTTCCACGAGTTGTCTCCTGTCTGCTTGATGGCGACATTGCTCTGGATTTCCTCCTTATCGGCCATTTCTGCCTTTCGGTTAGCATATACCTCCTCCCGGCGTAAGTGCATGTTAGCTTTTTCGTAGAATAATTCTCTAGTATGAGGTGGCTTGCCGGCCAGGTATCTCCCAAATTCGGTGTCTTTATCTACCCCATCAATCAGGGCTGCCACAACAGTTGGCTCATGAGGATCTTTGACTTCAGTAGCGGCTAGGTTGAAACGGTCTAGATACACCCTCAAACTCTCGCTTGGTCATTGCTTAACAAGGAACAAGTCAATCACACTCTTCGTCCTTTGTGCATGGATGCAGAACTGTTCCACAAACCTTTCACTCAACTCCCTGAAGCCGGAAATTGATCTTGCTGGTAAGAGAGTAAATCATAATAACGCTACATCCTCCAGGAATATAGGAAATGCTTTGCACCTGACAGCGTCGGAAACTGCGGCAACGGTCATTGACCAAGAGTATCTCATCAGATGTTGGATGGGATCAGATCTACCCGCGTAACGGTTCATCTGCGGCATGTTGAAGCGCCTCGGAAATGTTACATCTAGAATGTAATCAGTGAAAGGGGTGTGACTGCGGTCAATTCCCCAATCTTCATTGCGTTGTCCACGGCTATTTGCCAGGATTTGATGGATCATAGCTGCAACGTTTGCACTGGCCATCGGAGGCTCGGGACCAGCGCTTCTTGCTCGGTGGAACTCTCTGATCTCCCTTCCAGGGGCAGCTACGAAATCTGGGGCTTGGATTGGGCCTCGCTGCCCCCTGTTACCATGAGCATTTGTAAGGCGGAGGGGCTGAGGTAGTCTATTCTCAACAAGGTTGTCCACTCCTCGAGCTCTGGGAGTTGTGGCACGATTGTTCACATTGCAGTTTGAGGGCCCTGCACCCAGTACTTCTTCTTTCGGCGATGGCAGGATTCCAAATCGGAGCTGCTCTATGTTTTCAGGCCTCTCATACGGTCATCGCGGAGGTCTTTGCGATTCCTCTGACGAAGAAGGGTACTCTGGGGTGAGCGGACGAACTGGAGCCATCCTTTGCCTTGCAAGATCATTGAGCCTTCTATCCATAGCAGTCAAGTTATGTCGCAGCACGGAGCTCTCCTGCCTTTGAGCAGCCAATTCATCAAACAGCCTCTCCCACATTTCAGAAAAGCGAGAAAGATCTCCCTCAGTAACGGGAGCAGAAGGGTCATATTGATCATCAACATTTTCTCTTATGCGCAGAGAACTTGAACCAGGTCGAGCAGAGGTACCGGGACGGGAAGTGTGAGCCATAACATCCTTTCCAGGTCGAGTTGTAGTCTGGTCATCATTTCGGATAGCGGTGGACCTGTGCCTGTGGCTCATAGCGCCCCCCTGTGGTCGGATCGTGGTAGCATTACAAGGTGGGTTCGCGTCGTTGTCTGGGGATCGGGTGACGACTCCTTCTTCAGTTTGGATCGTGTTGCCCTCAACGTTTCGGACTGCGGCACCCCCTTCTGATTGGCTCGTGACGCCACGCTCGGATCGGATCGTGTCCATGTCTCCGCGATCCGCGAGGCCTACCTCGACCTGTTATTGTATGCTTTCTTCAACTGCCTCATTCACTTGCGAAGCTCGTACTTCCTTAGACTTCTTTCCGGCCATGATATCAGATGTCGCTGGAATCTTCAGAAATTCTGAACAGTGAAATTTTGGGCCTTTTTGCTTCGGACTTTCAAATCCAAATAGTAGAATAGCAATCCGGTAGGCTGAGAATTGAATTCTCGGTGAAAGCACCAAAATGTTAGATCAAAATTTGGACCTAACACCCAAATTGTCCTGACTCGTAGAGAATTATAACTGGAGAATGAAGAAAATGCAGAAAACACACAGAATTTATAGTGGTTCGGTGTTAACGAGCCTATGTCCACTTTATATGTTATCGATTATACTTTGAATGCTAGTACAATCAATGGTTTCTCTCAGACTCACTCTTACAATTATGATTTCTCTCAGTAATCTCGTAGTAAAACTGATAAGAAGTAGTGGTATGACAGTAATGGTGGAATCAGTGCTCAGTACTGCCAAAAAGATACTCAAAAATGCCAGTCTCTGGGCTATTTATAGCTGATTCTGTCAGGCGGTTCGCAGTCACATGTGGTGCAGATCCCGAGAAAATCGGATCGGATCGAGCATTGAGGAGGAATTGGTCAATATGACAGTTGTGAACAGGTGTCGCGAGATCCGTGCATTTTGGATCGCTGAAGACCCATTCGTAGTTTGAACAAGTCAGAGGCCTCGCTGTGCGTCGGGGAATCGGATCGGAGCGAGGTGGTAGTATTGGTGCGGATCGAGTCGTGATGAGGTGGACGGGTCGGGTCGCGAATAATGCTGGCGATCTGAGAGCCGCGATCCGTGAGTGCGATCCGCCGGTGCGATCCGTGAGTGCGATCCGCTGGTGCAATCCGATCTTTGAGGAATGTAGTTCCATACTTTCTTCTTGTGTGTAAACCTTGGTGGCTTGGTCAAAAAGCTAGCCAACAGAAATTAACTGATTTTACTTCATTAATTGGATATTCTGATGGTTAGATGTATTTGACATGAAATATTATATCGAATTGGAACTTGAATGTCGGATAATTTAACTATGGAAAAGAATTGATTTGAATTCTATGTATACGTTAACAATTTGAAAAGGCTGAGTTAATTCTCATTTCAAATAATTGATCGATGATTAAAGGTCGAAGATATAAAGATGGTGCAAGACTGGAGATCTTCACATCAAATGGATTACTACTAATCCCTTGGATTGGTTAGCTCCCAGGAGGGGTTACAGTGGTAGTAGTCTGGTTGCACTTGTTGATTGTCTGGATGTACGAGGGCCTCTCTCCTGTATTGGACATATGGGACGAGGAATAAGCTGCCTACGGTTTCGTTCAAACCCAGAACGAACTTGTAAATGGACTGCGTGTCTAACATTGGATTTCATTATGTGTGATTGATAGACATCAGTTGCGTGGCTTGAATTGCCTGTGTGGCATGTTGAGATGCAAATGATCAAGGCTTTTGTTGAAAATCAAAGTCTTGTGGTTGATAATCAAAGCATGGCTTTAATATAGCTAGCTTTGTGTATGGTGTTAATTCGCGAGCCTCACACCCCGCTACGAACCAGAAATGGAAGAGGACCTCCAGGAGGACATGCGTTTCTTTCTAGCTAAGAGTGGTGTCGGGGTTTTGCAAGCCCTGACGTTTTACTTATGTGGATGCTGGAAAGCGAGGCGCCTCGGTTATGTCGGTCTCTGCGGAGCCGATGGATGGTTTGGTCATATGACCCGTTTAAAGCCCCATAGGGCAGGGAAATGCAGTGTACAGGCATTTTAATCCACTTCCTATGGACCGGCCCTGTCGCTCCAAGGGTCACTCAAGCTCTGATCCTGAGACATGGTAGGCTAGATTGTATCGACGTCGGTAAGGACGATCCCTTGCCTTGGTTTATGGTGGAAATCCAACTTCCAATATGACATGTGCGGTTTTGACTGTAAGCCAATATATGGCGACATAGTAGATGGTAGCTATGCCGTCTATGATTGATAGATTATGATTGAAATTGTTTTTTGAAACATATAAGCATAGTAACAATATCAAATGATTTTGATTTATAAGTATCAAGCATATTTTGGCGATTATAAGGTAAAACTCCATCCTCCAGCTTGCGCTGCATTGTGTGATGGGACCTGAGTCTTATAATGGCTTTATTTTCTATAAAAAGCATTACGTTGTTTAAATGATTTACTTTATTTATGCACTGGCAATCCAATGGAGTAAACCAGTTCCGCGTTAGCGGCGTGATCCTGTGATTGACCTTATCGTTAAATAGGTTAAGTAAGATTTCTCATACCAGTCCCATGACTGACTCGTAGTTTGTTTCACTTGCAAACTCAGGTGCCCTATTTTCTACATGGACAACCTTGTATTCATGTTTTAGCAGACTCATTATGGATAGATCTAGAGTTGTAGATGGATTCTATCATTTCTATTATGTTGTCCAGACTTTGTTATGTATATTATGTTTGATTCCGCTATAGACATTTTATATAAAGCAGAAACTGTATTTTGTATTAAATATGATCCTATTATACTATGTAACTCTAATGATTATATTTGTTCTAGTGTAATTTATGGTACATTATTTGGTGTAATGATATATTTATGTTCTGTTGTTATTGTTTATGTGTTATATTTGCTTCTGTGGCACGGGAGTTTAGGGTTATCATATCAACAAAAGAACAAAAAACGATAATTTCATTTTTTTTTTTTGACAATTCTATTTCAACAAAATGATTAAATTGATATTTCCATTTTTGTTGTCAATTCTATTTCAACAAAAATGAAATTTTCTTTTTTAACTCAGGTCATATTTAACAAAATTGTAATTTTTTTTCAAATAATCTTTTTAACCAAAAATGAATATTTTATTTCAACTAATCTTTTTAACAAAAATGAATGTTTTTGCTTCAACTAGTCTTTTTAAAAAAATGAGTATTTTTGTTTCAACTAATCTTTTTAACAAAAATGAATATTTTTGTTTCAACTAATCTTTTTACTACAACAAAATTATGGTAAAAAGATGTTATTTAATAACAAATCCTTTTATTGCAATTAAAACGACAATAAAAATATGTCTTTCAAATCTACTCTTTTTATTGTAGCTAGAATGGCAATAAAAATATTTCTTTTAATTGTACTCTTTTTATTGTAACTAAAACGATAATAAAAATATGTTTTTTAATTCTACTCATATTATTGTGACTAAAACGACAATAAAAACATGTTCTTTTAATTCTACTCTTTTTATTGTGACTAAAATGGCAATAAAAATATGTTCTTTTAATTCTACTCTTTTCTTATTAACAAAAATGTTAATTATTGTTTCACTCTTTTTAATTGACAAAAAAATGTGTATTTTGTTTCAACCTTTTTAATTGAGAAAAATATGCAATTTTGTTTCAACCCTTTTAATTGACAAAAATATGCATTTTTTGTTTCAAACTTTTTAATTGACAAAACTATGCATTTTTGTTTCAACCTTTTTAATTTACAAAACTATGCATTTTTATTTCAACCTTTTTAATTGACAAAACTGTGCATTTTTGTTTCAACCATTTTAATTGACAAAACTATGCTTTTTTGTTTCAACCTTTTTAATTGACAAAAATGTATATTTTGTTCAATAATTATATTTTGGCAAAAATGATAATTTTTGTTCAACTAAACTATTAAACAAAAGTGATAATTTTTGTTTTAACTAATCTATTAAACAAAAGTGATAATTTTTTTTTTCAACTAAACTATTAAACAAAAGTGATAATTTTTGTTTCAACTAAACTATTAAACATGATAATTTTTGATTCAACTAAACTACTAAACAAAAGTGATAATTTTTGTTTCAACTAAACTATTAAACAAAAATGATAATTTTTGTTTCAACTAATCTATTAAACAAAACTGATAATTTTTGTTTCAATTAGTCTATTTAACAAAAGTGATAATTTTTTTTTCAGCTAAGCTATTAAACAAAAGTGATAATTTCTGTTTCAACTAATTCTAATTAACAAAGATGTTATTTTTGTTTCGACAAATCTAATAAACAAAATAATTTTGTCTAGCTATTTTCTAATTAACACAATTGCTAATTTTGAATCAACAAATCTAATAAACACAAAATGATGATTTTGTCTGACTATTTTCTAATTAACACAATTGTTAATTTTTGAATCAATAAATCTAATAAACAAAATGATAATTTTTTTTAATTATTTTCTAATTAACACAACTGTTAATTTTTGAATCAACAAATCTAATTATCAAAATGATAATTTTATCTAACTATTTTCTAATTAACACAATTGTTAATTTTTGAATCAACAAATCTAATAAAAAACGATAATTTTGTTTAATCTAATTCTCTAATTAACCCAAATGTTAATTTTAACAGATCTGTAGAACACACCAATCACAGATCGAATCACGTATGACAAGCAACAGAGTATTACATCGTATGAGTAATACTACAAATATGATTAATAAATTTTAATTATATAATAATAAGAATAGAATTTCTCACCTTGATTAGTTACTGAAATCGCTTAAATAACGATTGTTTCCTTTTAATTAAACTGAACGTTTAATTTCACCAAATTTGTAACTATCTCTGAATTTGACCAAATTGATTCCATCATGTAGATCTTGATTTTACCATTCCATCGCAACTGAATTTGCTTATTTCTGAGGTCATATGCAATAGATATTGATTTTATAAGGTTTCACAATAATTATAATTATTTTCTTAATTAACACTAATTACCATTTAATTAAACCAGCCGTCTTCTTCATTGTTGTAACCTAGAACAAATTGAATCCAACCTTGACTTCAAATCCCTTCTCTCGCGCGAGCCACCAGGTGCATCTCGCACCACTATGCCGCCCAGAAAATTACTCCAAACTGACGACTTTCATGTCCTGATTTCACGCAATTCAGGCAAAGAAAAATGGATCCCCATTGTTGAATGATCAGAGCTCATTAAGTTCCTCATGTTTGCCGCTGAATGATTTGCAAATCGAAGAATGGATAAAAAGAGATTTAAGGGGGAAAGGAGAGCGTTTTTGGCCATTCGTGAAAGATGGAGGCGGCGACTATGAAATGAATAAGGGTTTAGAGGAGGATCAGGATAGGAATTTTAATATTATTTATCGCCAAAGAAAGTGAATGGATTAAGGGTTGATTTAAGTTAGAGTTTAGGAAATGATTTCAAGGTTTAATTAAATAAATGCACCATTCAATTTTATTAAATATACCAATATTGAATTCTAACTTTCAAAATAAATGAATCACTATATATATATTAAATTCCAATTTGAAATTGCCAACTCTTCATATATTTCTCTCTTTAATTCAAAGTTTAAATTAAATAAAATGTCTTTATTACATTAATTGTACAATGAATAATATGGTAATAAATTTAGACTTATTGTTCTACAAAAATTAATCACCATTAAAGCTTCAACATACCTTTGAAATTAATCTAACATTTATTACGCCATTTATAATTATTATTTGATAAATTAGTTTTGATGATATGCCATTACACAAATAAAATCCTTGTTTAAGATTAAATTAATTTGCATGGTTTATTTCAAAGTTGACTTTTGTTTCCATCGTTACATTTTCAACACAAATTTGTGATGACGTTATTTTTGGTAGAAAGTTTTAAACTGAGAATATATTCACAATGTCCAAAATAAATGAAAGTTCTAGTTCACATTTTATTTTCAAATATTAGCATATACTTCCCTTCTTAACCGAATCACAAATCTAGTATTAAATTCATTTTTTTACTCAAATTACAAAATAAATTAATAACAGTAATAACTCTTGTTTCAAAAATGTTCACATTAAATTCAACCGATGTGCATTAAAAACTCACATCATTTACAAAGATAAACATTTATAAATTAATGAAAATAGTTTACTTAAATATCATTTAAAATGGACAAAATTCCAAATACAATATTAATATGTGATAATCTTTATTTAAATACCATTTTAAATTAAATAATTTAATTTTCCTAAGTTTTTTTAGTCGTTATTATTTAAAATAAATCATTTTAAATATTTAAAATTCACCAAACTTTTTAAAATAAAAATTTTAAATTGGTTCCTAAATTCTGGGTTGTTACATACTTGACTGCCCGTACAAATTTGGGGACCCAAGAGTGTAGGGAAAAACAAAACAAAAATAACTTTGGGTCAGTCATGGGATTGGTGTGAATAAACTCCAACCACTTCGTTTAACTTTTAAAAATCCATTTTAAAAGAAAGGATAATCATAAGAATTATCCACACATAAATACGGGTGGTTTTTATCTTACAATAACCCAAAGAATTCTTTGAAATCAATATTCTTCTGATATTATAATAATTTCTAAATATAAGTAATATCAATCTAGCAGAAAGCTTGCATCTCATGCTCTACATACATAGTATACAATCAAAACCATGGGCTCTTATTGGATAATGGATTCCAACTTGAAAGGCATGGGACCACCTTCTGACGGTGAACCTCCAGAGAGAAATACACCGGGTTCAATAGGAACATCTAGCACCACAGGCTAAACATGACCGACCCCGCACTTTGCTTGAGAGTACCGAATGTATTATCACCAACGTTTGGGAACAACAACCATTTCCTGAAAGAGACAACATCAATAGACATAAGAAGCAAAGGGAATTTCTCTAGATCAGGTTACAATACACCTTGCTTGGCAGCTAAACACTTAGCCATGTGACCAACCCGATTTTATACCATTACCCGGTTGTGAGGCTAGAGGTCATAACATATCTTTTGATCTTCATTCATGTAACACCCCGTAATTTTAAATATCAAAAATAACAAATTTAAGAATACTTAATTTTTAGGAGAATACTTAAGGGAAATGGGTTACTCCATTGCGTTCGTCTCGGAATTCTGCTTGGAATAGAGTCCAAGTTTTCATAAATCGGACTTCGTATGAAGAAGTTATGGCCTTCAAAAGTTTCTGGGATTTAAATAAATTAAAACAACTCGAATTCAAGTTCAAATTCAAAATTCAAATGAAAACACAGAAGCGGGTTGGGCGAGATTTTTCCCGCCCCAGGCCAGGTCGACCTCCCCTATACAAGTCGAACTGGGGGTTGATCTCCCCTGATTTGGTCAGACCCGAGGCAGATTTGGGTTTTGCACCTGGACTCGTTTTCTGGACAGATTCTTTGGCTCCTAACCTATTTATACACCCCCAAACCCCACTTTCTCTCCACACCAAGCCATTGTAATGCTATGCTACCTCAATCCTAATTAAAATAAGTTAAAGACGTCCTTATGCTACTGGAATAGTTCATCTTTTTCTTAAAGCTTAGGAATTGCAAGTCAGGATTCTAATACAAACGATAAACGAATTATTATCTTCTCTAATCCATCTTTGTGAGTGCAATTTCTTTCACAAAATAACTAATAAACTAATTATAATGAGTTATAATTTGGATTATGAGAACATGCCTATTGAATCATGCGAAGTTACTTAATTTTGTTATCGTCTATTTGTGAACATATGACAGTTTTGTTAACTTATGTTAGTGGATGCATTTCATATGACCAATCACATATGTTTAACTTGATTCATTTTAAGACATCAGTTTATATGCGAGTTTGGATGTAAATCATATGCTAGTTTGTATTTGAATCATATGCAAGTCTGTATGCGAATTATACACAAGTTTATATGTGAATCAAGTATATATATGTGTGTGTGTGAGTTTATATGTAAAACGTGTGATATTAGTTTACATGCTTAAATTCATATGCAAGTTTGTATGGAACCCATATGCAAGTTAAGGTGAAAACCATAGTCGTATATGCAAGTTGACAATTTTATGTTTAGATCTATATTTAGATCCATGGTAGATGGAACCCATATGCAAGTTAAGGTGAAAACCATAGTCGTATATGCAAGTTCACAATTTTATGTATAGATATATATTTTGATCCGTGGCAGTACATAGTTTATGCAAATTTATGTTCTATATGTCCATTGCCTATGCAAGTTATTGGCTATGCTTATTTATGTTATAATTCTTATTTGCAAGTTAGATCTATTTTATGTGTTACGCAAGTTGTGATGTTTCTTTTCTTTTTATGAGTTAGACCATTTGCGAGTCTAACATATTTCATATTAAAATGAACGTCATGGGGACATTGGTGTTTGCGAACAAATTAAACAATTGTAAACAACGGTAAAATTCGTTCAGCTTTCCTAAACAACAAGGATTGTTGTAGAGGGTGTCGAACTCTGGGACCAAAAATATTTAAACTAGTAAATCCAATCAAGTTATTCCAGGATTTTGATTGATTGAAAACACAGAAAATAACAGCAATTAAATAAAAAGAGAAATTTATATAATCAAAGAAAGCAATTAGGGGATAATGACATAGATTGGATTCATACTCATCAATAGCCAACAAATAAATATAGATCTAATTCATGTTTCTGTCACACACACGAATCAACGATAATTAGATTCTTAGAAACAAATAAGTAAATAACAACAAGAATAGCCTATGCAGGAGCTGAGCTCTTAAACAACCATCGGCTATCAGGACAGATTCACTAATTAATTTCTAAAACCCTAAAATTAGATCTAAATCTGATAATTGTTAGATTTGACACGAATACACCCTGTGAAGGAGCATAGCTCTCAAATGACACAAAATATGAAGGTTCAGATCAAACCTTTGATTCAGATCCAGATCTACATGTATAAAGTCCTCATCTGTTGGCTATGTGATTCATGTTGAATCATATCTATTAGCGTCATCACCCCTTAATCAAAGGGGATTAGCTAGACATAGCTAAAGAAGTAGAGAAAAAGAAAGTAAATAACATGAACATAAATAAAATAAAATAACAACTAAGAGAAAGGGAGAAGAAGAGTTTTATTCCAAGAAGAGAATTACATACTAAAACTAATTGTAATTACAAATGAAGGAGGTACACTGTATTTTAGCTGATATGACAAAGAGTAGTTGGCTAATTACATGATGTGGGACTAAAGATTTAGCCCAAATAACACATAAGCCAGTATGAACGCAACTGTAGAGTGAGTGGCCTTGCAAATGAGCTAATGTGAACGCATCATGAGTAAGAGTCCTTGCAAATGTGAACGCAGCATGAGTCTTTACTGAGCTAAATCTACCAAGCCAAGCACATATTGCAACCGTTCCTTAAGCTTTAGCAATTTCAAACTTCACTCTTTTTAAGCAATTTCTTCATGCTTTATCCATCAACTGCTCTAAACCATGCTTTTTATCAACATCTGAAAACACTGCTATAAATACACAATATCAATTATTTTAGAAAGAAAATAAGGTAAATAAACGGATAAAATATACACATTTACGTGTATATCAATTGGGAAAATATTAAATATACATATTGAGAATTGGCATAAAATGGCTTTAAAGGCATATAATTAATTTGATACATTAATTGGTATAATTTATATACCTGATAATTATGGACATAAATTATGTGACAATTATGGACATAGATTAATCTGCAAATTGTTGACAATTTGAATAGGGATATTAGTTCAAATTGGATTTAAATAATTATGTGTAATAATAAACGCTTAAGACACAAGGTTAGACTTGTTTGTGTTATAAGACTGCCAGGACCCGCCCGGCAAATCCAGCAACCACAAATGGTAGTCTAATGTGAGGGGTCAAAGGCATAAATTAAACGTGTAACAATTGTAAAGACTTGAGATTAGGCTCGTTTGCGGTATAAGACTGCCCAGACCCGCCCAGAAAATCCAGCAACCGCAAACGGTAGTCTAATGTGGGAGGTCTTACAAGGTTACGGTTATAATGAATTGAGTAACACTTAACCAAGATTAACATGGAGTGGGACATGGGGTTAAGTGGGTGACATGGGTGGCATGTGAAATACGATTAGAAATACTTAACCAAGTTGAAACATGTAAGAAGACATGAATAACAAGGGGTTAAGTGGGAAATCCTAGTGGGGACCAAGCGTAGGTGGAAAGCTTGTGTCAAGTATGGGGACCCTATTCAAACCAGTAACCCATTAAGTAGTTTTATGAGATCGAGTTAGATCGAGGGTGGGACACACTTACTTGGTTTGATTGTTAGAGGTCAAAACGGGTTAGTGGTGGCAACGAAAGTCCAACGGGGTCATGTGCGTGCGTGGGCCCGGTCTGGTAGGTAAGACGTTGTTGCATCGTGTAGATATAATCCGTGCATCTTTGAGTAGTATCGGGTTTCCACTTTGGGAAGTGATACACCCCACTGTGGGACCATCACGGGTATCTACGAGTTAAGGAGCCAATCGCATGGGGGTAGTGGGTACAACTAGTGGAAATAGGGGCAGGCGGCACATATGAAGATAACTAGGGGTACACGAAACTACCATTATGATTATTATGTTCAGTAGGTGGGATCAATTTCTAGGGTGACTAGTATTTGTGCAGTATAGTAATTATCCTATAGTGATTAGGAACGCAATTAACGTTACCTTATTCCCCTTGTTGGTTTTGTCATGCCCATTTCTTTCATAGTCATTCCTTGTTTTACCAGTTTATGCCTTATCCTAATTACTTTAATAATTATAGTGTTAAAGTTATTGGACTCGCCAGACTTTATGCCTGTCCCGCTTTGTTTTAGCCTCTTTTCATCCTTCCCCCTTGCCCCCCCTAGGTTCTCACATGGGACTAGTGCTAGTGGAGCTTGATTTGGATCTCTTTCTCTCTCTTTTGGAAGTGCATGGATTGTTGAAAGTAAAGTTCATCTTATCTCTTTTATGGTGTAACACCCCGAATTTTCTATTAACACTAAAGTTGCTAAAATAATAATAAGTGTGTAGAAGAGGGGATGTATCTAATATGAATATAAAAATATTAATAAGTATGTAAGAGAGGGGATGTATCTATTATGAATATAAAAATATTAATAAGTATGTAAGAGAGGGGACGTATCTATTATGAATATAAAAATATTAATAAGTATGTAAGAGAGGGGATGTATTTAATATGAATATAAAAATATTAATAAGTGTGTAAGAGAGGGGATGTATCTAATATGAATATAAAAATATTAATAAGTGTGTGAGAGAGGGGATGTATCTAATATGTATATAAAAACAATAATAAGTGTGTAAAAGGGGGGGGGGATGTATCTAATGTGTACATTGTAGAATATATATATATATATATATATATATTGCTGAGTGTTTGCTGAGTCACTTCTGACTCATTGCTGAGTCAACAAGATAAACCCCATCTTGTCTGAACGGCTGCGGTTATTTCTAGGTTAAATCTAATGGCCTAAATGCATTCTAAAATCTATAAATAAGTGGGTAGACCCTAAACCTAAATCACTTGTAAAATTAGAGAAGCTACCATCATGCTGCTGCCATGGAGTTCAGCGTAGCCGTCACAAACTAAGAAGAGGAAGCCTAATCATCTACAACTAAATCTACACAAATCAAATCAAAAGATCTCTCTTTCTCTAATTCTTTTCTTTTGTTGGTGAGTATGATGATTCTCACAAGACTATTACAAACTAATTTGACTCAGTTATGAATGGATCACAAGAAAGTGACGTGATTTGTAATTGTAAATTCTATATATTGTGGATCTCTTATTATGTTATTATGTTTTCGTATGATGTAAATTATATATGCTATGTCATGCTATGTTGTAAATTCTCTTATGCTATGTCGTGCTATGTTGAGAATCATGTTAAGCTATGTTATACTATCATACTATGCCATGTTATAAATCATGCTATATTATGTTGTAAAATCATGATGTTGTTGGAACATGCTTAAAGTTATGTTTTTTTTTAATTTAAATGGATCTTGTTTATGGGAATTTGCCTATTAGGTTAGGTGTACCCATAAACTTGAAACTATAATTAAATAAAACTTGAATATGGGAATTTGCCTATTGAGTTAGGTGTACCCATATAAAACCATGTTGTTAAAAAAAATTAGATGATGTTGATTCACACATGTTCATATGTAAGTTTATGAAAATTGATTGAGATCATATTAGGTGAATTTTGAACAAGTTGACACCTTTAGATCCATGACATGTATAATCTATGCAAGTTGGACATATGCAAGTTTCACCCCTTATTATGATTCATTTGGTCACATATACATGTTGTTATTATGATAATCTCTTTTATGCTATGAGTTAGGCTATTCGAGTCTAACATATATTTTGCGAATAAACGTTCAAACGTGGGGTAGGGGTAATATTAGGAATTAATAAATTGGGTGCAATTTTGTAAGATGTTGCATACCATGAATGAATGTCCATAATTGAATCAATTATGGACATTGTTAAAAATTGGAAGTAATTAATAATTCAAGTAGGGAATTATTAAAATTGGGGGAAAGTGGA
Source organism: Allium sativum (assembly GCA_030737875.1). Lineage (NCBI taxonomy): Eukaryota > Viridiplantae > Streptophyta > Magnoliopsida > Asparagales > Amaryllidaceae > Allium > Allium sativum. The sequence continues at coordinate 526,339,524 of CM060913.1, read as the reverse complement.
TTATTATTAATAATCAATGCTTAGGACACGAGGTTGGACCCGTTTGTGATGTAAACCCGCCCGGACCCGCCCGGCAAATCCAGTAGTCACAAATGTCGGCCCAATGTGAGAGGTCCTAGGCCCAAACTAAAGCATAACAGTTGTAAAGACACGAGGTTAGACTCTTTTATGGTGTAAGACTGCCCGGACCCGCCCGGCAAATCCAGCTGCCATAAATGCCAGTCTAATGTGAGAGGTCTTTATGAGGTTATGGCCTTAATGAACTAAGAAATACTTAACCAGATAATCATGTAAGGTGGGACATGGGGGTTAAGTAGGTGCCTTGGGTGGCATGAGGAATCTGGTGGTTGCCTTTAGAGGCATTTGAAATACGATTAGACTTAACCAAACACACATGTAAATGAACATGACTAAGTGGGTTAAGTGGGATGGACTAATGGGGACAAGCTTAGGTGGAATGCTTGTGGTAAATAGTGGGGGCCCATTTCAACCAGTATCCCAAAACGTATCTTTGTGGGCTCGACCCAAGTCGAGGACGGGACACGCATACTGGGTTTGACTATAAGAGGCCAAAACAGGGAGCGGTGGCAACGCAAGTCCAACGGGTTTCATATGCGTGTGTGGACCCGGGCTGGTAGGTAAGACGTTGTTGCATCGTGTAGGTATAAGTCGTGCATGTCCGTTGTATCAGGTTGCCACTTTAGGGGAGTGATACACCCCACTGTGGGGCCAGCATGGGTATCTACGAGTTAGGGAGCCGATCGAATAATGGGAAGTAGGGTACACCTAGTGGAGGTAGGGGCAGGCGGCACCTATGTAGTCAGCTAGGGGTACGTAAAGCCATTGGGAAAGTTTCTAAGTGAAGCTAAGTGGGATGAATCTTTAGGGTGACTGGTGTGGTGCAGTATAGTGTTTATCCTTTAGTATTTAGGAGCGCCTATAACGTTGCCTTTAGTGATTGTCTATGTCCTTAATCTGCTCTTCATAGACATTTTCTTGTTTTCCAGCTTATGCCTTAGTCCAGTTATTTTGGTAATAGTATTGTAGAATTATCATATTCACCAGACTTTATGTCTGACCCCCTCTTTTCCATCCTTTTTCTCCCTTCAGGTCCGCAGGTTAGGCCAAGTTCTAGTGGAGTCTAGTTGGATCGCTTATCTTCTGGAAAGCTTGGACTGCTGAAGTAAAGTCCAGCTTGTTATCTTTCTTTTTAATGGCTATTCATGTAATGGGATTATGTACTTGTTTTATCAAGATAGATATTGTACTTGACATTGAATATGGTGTTATGATGAAATCAAACATGTTTTGACTTCTGCTACAATGAAATAAAGTTTTTGAATTTCCAAGTACTATTTTATATCTGTCTTGTTGTAATTTTACTGTTCTATATTCACTTAAAACCTCCATGGAAGTTAATGCATTCCCTTTGTGAGTGACATTAATGGACGTGGGGTGTTACACGTGGTATCAGAGCATAAGGTTACCAGAACAGATAAAAAAAAAATTTAGAAAATTTTTTTTTTTTCTAAAGTATTTTTGGAAGAAGTGCTTTCAAAAAAAAAAAAACATGTTATTTGAAGAGAGTTTTTATGAAAAACATAATCCCAAATAGCCACATCCTTATCTTTATCTTTCGAATTCTCCATTTTGAATCTTTCCTTTTTCGTTTCAGCATGGCTGAAGATCTTAATCTCCCAGAAGGTGTGACGATTCCAGGGTGGTTTAGGAGATACTTGGAGGCTAGGGCCACCACAGCAGGCCCAGCGGATACTCCTCCACCCCTAGTTGCACCCATTCCTCCTCCTCCTCCTCCTCGTGTTGACACTTTTGCAAAGACGTGCAAGGAATTCAAGGCTATGGGAGGAAAAACTTTTCAAGGGACTGAGACGTTTGTGGAGGCCAGAGATTGGCTTAAGGAGACTGAGGAATTGTTGGATATCTTTGAAGTGGAAGATGGGAGGAAAGTCCGTTTAGCTGCTTGGTTAATGAAGGGAGAGGCCTCGTTTTGGTGGGAGGTCACTAACGGGGAACGTCCAGTTGATTCATGGGCGGATTTCAGACGAAGGTTTAAGGCAAAGTTTCTTTCAAGAGCAGAGGAGAACTTAAATATGGAAAAATTCCTGGCACTAAAGCAAGGGAGCTCATCAGTAAAGGAATATGTCAATAAATTTAATCAGTTAGCAAGGTTTGGCTTGGAGTTGGTGAACACGCCAGAGAAGAAAGCTTTGAGGTTCGTTAGAGGCTTGAATGAACCGTTGCAAGGGTTGGCTATGACCCACATCCCTATGGGAGCCACCTTTGAAAAGCTAGTAGAAATGGCACTTATGCATGAGGATAAGGCAGTTGAAAAGAAAGGGGATCAGAAGAAACCCCAACAGCAAAATAAGAAGGGTGGTAAAAACAATAATGGCAAAGGGAAGAAGAAATGCTTCAATTGTGGGACGCCTGGCCATCTCAGCAAAGATTGTAGAAAGAAAAAGAAGACTGGTTGTTTTCATTGTGGAGATGCGGGACATTTAGTGAAGGACTGTCCAAAGAAGGATCAGAGGGCAGGGTCTACCTCGGGAGGACAGGTGCAGGCTCTTATGGCACCAGGGCAGGCAAGGGGGCAAGTTCAGGCTATTGCGGCCCCACCGCTGCAAGAAAGAGGTAGAACAATTTCTGTTGAAAGCTTAGTTTTTCTGTTTGATCATCCTGTCCGTACCTTATTCGATTCTGGCGCATCTCATTCGTTTATCTCTGCATCATTAGTTGAATCACTGCACTTGAACACCAGTTTAGTAGAGGATCCCTTGGTCGTTTCAAATCCAATTGGGGGTTCGGCTCATTTGACCATGATATGTTTGGATTTGAAAATCTCTATACTTAGCGTTGAATTTAGATGTGATGCTTATGTATTGGGCTTCACGGGCTATGGGCTAATTTTAGAAATGGATTGGTTGTCTAGAAATAGGGCCATTCTTGATTGTGAAAGGAGAGTAGTTAGGCTTGTGACTCGCCTTGGTAATGCTCTCGACATCTTTTGTAATCCCATAAATTCCGTTATGCTAAGTTATCTTGAATCGCTTGACGCGTCTGTAGAGAACCTGCGATCGGTAGAAGTGGTCCGGGAATATCCGGATGTGTTTGAGGAGGTGAAGGGCTTACCTCCAAAGCGGGAGATAGACTTTCGAATTTATCTTGTGGATAATGCTAAACCCGTATCTTTGCCAGTGCGCCACATGGCTCCTCGTGAAAGGAGGGAACTCAATAAGCAAGTAAAGGAGTTGCTTGAGAAGGGGTTCATAAGACGTAGTATATCGTAGTGGGGTGCTCCAGTAGTTTTTGCCACAAAGGCTGATGGGTCTCTTAGACTTTGTATGGACTATAGAGAACTAAACAGGCTTACTAAAAAGAACCAACACCCACTGCCGAGGATTGACGATCTCTTTGATCAGTTAGTTGGCGCCTCAGTGTTTTCGCAGTTGGACTTAGCCACTGGCTTTCATCAACTGAGAGTGGCTGAGGATAGTATAGATAAGACTGCTTTTAGGACTCCTGACGGATTCTATGAATGGCTAGTGATGCCCTTTGGTTTGACAAACGCCCTTGCATATTTTGTTGATTTGATGAGTAGGGTGTTTAGGGAATACCTTAACAAATTCGTGGTAGTCTTTGTGGATGACATCTTAGTCTTTTCTAAGAATGAAGAAGAGCACTCCCTACATCTTAGGGAAGTGTTGGAAACCCTTCGAGCGCATAACCTTAAGGCAAAATTTTCTAAGTGTCACTTCTGGAGGAAGGAAGTACGGTTCTTAGGGCACGTGGTTTCCAAAGAAGGGATAGCAGTGGATCCCGCAAAGGTAGTGGCCATCCAAGATTGGAAGGTCCCTAAAAATGCAACCGAAGTAAGAAGTTTCTTGGGGTTGGCTGGCTATTATAGGAAGTTTATCAAAGACTTCGCAAAAATATCAGCTCCATTAACACGGTTAACGAAGAAGAACCTGGTTTTTACGTGGGATAAAGATTGCGATGATGCGTTCCAACGTTTAAAGAGAGCCTTAATGAAACACCCCACCTCCGTTAGGGTCACTCTCAAAGGGAATACCCTAATTTTGGTGGAGGTTTATAAGTACAAGTCACAGATATACAAGACAGATATAAGAACACATATTTGTAAAACAGCGGAAGAACAACAAACTTTATTTCATAAAGTCAAATACGTGTTACAACAACATCCTTTCCAAAAACATAACATAACACTTTCATAATCTGTCTTGAGTACATTATTTAAAGAAGCATAAATAAAACATAGATAAACTGCAAAAGCCCGTTAGTGGATTGTCCAAAGCCATAGTTCAAAACAGGAAAGTCCAAGCAATACATTTCTCTTCTTCAAGCTGGATGTTGAGGCTGGTCAAGCTGCTGTGTTCCCTCCCTGAGGACCTGGGGAGGGGGGGGGGGACGGAAGAAAGAAGATGAAAGAAAAATAGAGTCAGACATAAAGCCTGAGTAAGTCTAGTACTACTTTGTCTATGAATAAAGAACTGGGTGTGATAAGTAAAACAGGAGGTGGGCAAACACTATGAACTTGGTTAAGTTATCTAGGGTCGAATATACTATCGTACCCCATGTTAATCTCTGAACCCATATAAACTAGTTTCCAATTTGCACCCCATAATCAGGGTGATGTGATCCATTCAATGATGATCGGCTCCTACTCGCATAGTTACATGTGTTCTACGGCCCCCGATGTCTGTAGTTACCTATGCTGGTCCCGCCATGGGGTGTATCAAGTCCCATAGTGGCAACCCGACACAACCTTAGAGTGCACAGGTATGCTACTTGTGTCCAGTGCCTTATTTTTCTGCGCCGGAGTGTGTGCACGCCCGCACTCCGTTAGAACCTACACTGCTACACCACCGCCGTCGCTTTGACCTCTTACAATCAGCCCAGTAATCGTGCCCCACCCTGCCTAGTTTCAGGGTATCATGATACACCTTTTAGAGTTACTGCTGAAAAGGGTCCCCCGTTACTAGGTTTTCTATCTCTAGCCAACATGCTAAGTTGGTTAAGTGTTTCTAACCTAACCCCACCAGTCCGTTTAGTTTAGCATGTTCCATTTTGATTAAGTCTTTAGTCCACTTAATCCTAACAATCCTGACTCAGCCTTAATTGTCTTATTAAGGCCCTGACCTCTCACATTAGACAGGTATTGTTGTGGCTGCCTGTTGCCGGTTGGTTCCGGGCAGTCTTACGCCACAACTCAGTCTAACCTCGGGTCCTTGCTGGGCTCCATGTTTAACCTCCCACATTGGATAGGTATTGTTGTGACTACTGGACAGCCGGGCGGTTCCGGGCAGGTTTACATCACAACTCAATCCAACCTCGGGTTAAACACATCGTATGTTCTACATTTACATATTTTGTCATTCTTCTTTATTTATATGTAAATATTTGCGGCCCATTATTAAGTTAATGGTATAAAGGTTACACCAATCATGGGCCCAACCCATACTTGAATTTGGGCCCTTCTATTTTATATTTTCATTCATTAATTCATTTTAACCCAACGTTATTTTCCCCCGTTTTACACGTCCGTTCATATATATTGGGCTTAGCCTTTTAAAGCCCAATTTAGCCATGCGAAAGGGGAGGCTTATGGCGTATACACAAAGAGGGGAAGGTGAGCGCATGAACTTGCAATACGACGTTGGAAATACAAAATAGATATTGGTGTACTTGCATAGTGGCAACATAGGTGACATAAATCAAAGCATGTGAACTTGCATAGGTTTAACTACAACATGAACCTATATTCTTTTTTAGGCATAATGTCAAACATAAGCATGGCATAAGTAAAGTTATATTTGTTCATGGCATAAACATAAACAAGTCATGTTCATAAGGTTTCTACATGTTTTACAAAGGGGATACTTTGTTACTAACACAAAAGCATAGTTCAAATTAATCATGGTTTAAGTCTAATCACATAACGATGGTATAAATATACTTATGCATAAATATTCCTAATCATGGTGTTTGCTTTAAACTTGCAAAAAGGGATTTTTGAGTCTAACCTAGCCATGTCTCACATATGTCATCATATAATTCTTTTAAACAAGATAAACTTAATCATGGATTTCAATTGTGCCAAATATCATTCATAGCCTAGCCATATTCACAAGCATGACTTAATATATGGATTATGGTGTCAAAATTCCAACATAGTTTCATATGAGCTATAACAACCAACTTGTCTCAATTGCTTGCAAAACGATTTATGCACAAAATATACATCATGACGACATAATAACAAAGCCCCAAACTTGCATAAATTTCACCCAACTACATACATGTAGCTTCAACATAGATTACATAATTTGCGCAATATTCCAAACGTATATTTGCATAGAACTACCGCATGTAGTTCTTTATCATGAATAACATAATTTTGCACAAACATGAATTACTTCCATTGCCACAATTCAAGCATACACATCAACACAGTTGTTTATTTATACCAAAGTAATACTCTACTTACAATGGTTGCGGCGAATTCTCTAATTAAGAGACACGATTCCTTTGTTGAATTGATTAGCTTTAGGTTGCTTTGAATTGCTTTAGGCTTTAGAACTTTCTTCCTAACTCTCTCTCTAGTCGGCGGCTACTCTTTGTCGTTCCTCAGCAACATGGCGGCTATAATCTTATTTTAATGAATAGATTAGGGTTTAGTCTAGGGTTGTTTATATAGAGGTTAGGAATTGATTAGGACCATTGATGTTGCTAGGTTAGATCGTAGCCATTCATTAGGAAGAGAGACCAATAAAAACCCGCCACCTAGCCCTAATGACAAAGCAGACCACAGAAATTCGACCACACACCGACCTGGCCAGCCAGGGCTAGACCAGACCTGGCCAGCAGGTCATTTTTGACCTGGCCGCACTAGGCAGGTGCGCCAGGTCAAAAATGTACTGGCGCACTTCACAGGTGCGCCAGTTCATTTTTGTTCTGGCGCACTTCCCAAGTGCGCCAGTGCATTCTGGCCCTTTTTCGGTTTTTCGCCTAACTTCGTTCGTCCATAACTTCTTCATACGATATCCGTTTTTCGAAAACTCGGACTCTATTTCGCGTATTTTTCCGAGACGAACGCAATGGCGTATCCCATTTCCCTTAGTTCTTTGATTTGAAATTAATTATACTTTAATTTGTGAGTTTCACAGTTATAGAATTCTCGGGGTGTTACATTCTCCCCTACTTAAAAGGATTTCGTCCCCGAAACCTTCAAGTTAGGAAGAATGTATATCCTAACATCCAATCATCCATCTACTCATCCATTAAACACGAGCATCCATTGTCCTTAAAAGACTTCTAATGCTTCATGATCATATGCGAAGTGTGTGTGTACATGTACCTATCTAATGCAAAAATCAGGTGGTCTACTGATTCAGTTGACCTCCTTGATGCGAATTATGTAAGTGCCATGAATCCATTATGTATGCAAATTTTCCTATTCATGATTCTACATGAGTGCACAATCATTCAATACAAATGCAACATCCATATGACAACACTTTAAAGTTCAACCACATACGAATGCAAACATATATGCATATGCAATATGAAGTGACTGAGTCGATCTAAAACCTAGATTGTGTGTGTATATGCAACCACGAGCAACCACTAGCAATCACTTGCAACCACTTGCAACCATTCATACATAACATGTTTCAACTACATGTTTTCATCCAAAGGGTTTCTACCTAAAGGATAAGGTCGAGGAAATATACCTAAAAAGATAGATAAAGCGCAACTTAAGGAAAATGAAAGATCAAGGATGTACCCTCGAACAGAAAAGGGTAGGCTGTACGGATTTTAGCTTCAGTCTCCCAAGTCGCGTCTCCCTTGGTGTCGCTCCACTGGACTTTGACGAGCTTGACTTCACGGTTGCGTAGCTTCTTCACTTCCGTTCCTAATATTCGGGTTGGAACTCTCCTTATGGTTGCCTCGCGTTCCACTTCGACCTCTTCGAGGATATTTGGCTCTACCACTTCAGCAGACTCATGCAGACATTTTCGGAGATGTGAAACGTGAAAAACGTTGTGGACTCCAGCCAACTTCTCGGGTAGCTCTAATCTATAGGCCATTTTCCCAATCTTCTCGATGATAGGGAATGGCCCTACGAACCTTGGCGCTAGTTTTCCTGTGGTTCCAAAACGAACAACGTTTCTTAGCGGTGATACCTTGAGAAAAACTCTGTCTCCAACCTCGAATTCAAGGTCGGTCCTCCTCTTGTTGGCATAGGACTTTTGTCTGTCTTGGGCCGTCTTCATCCTTCTTCGTACTAAGTCCACTTTCTCTGAAGTCTCTCGGATCATATCTGGTCCAAGTATGAGCTTATCCGTGGACTCCCACCAACAAGTGGGCGATCGGCACGGTCTTCCATATAAAGCTTCGAAGGGCGCCATTCCTATGGTTGCTTGATAGCTGTTGTTGTAGGCAAATTCCACCAAAGGAAGGTGGTCTTCCCATGTCCCTCCGAAGTCGAGGACGCATAGCCTTAAAAGGTCTTCCAAAACTCTGTTCACTCTCTCTGTTTGGCCGTCGGTTTGGGGATGATAGGCTGTGCTCAAGCATAACTGCGTTCCTACTGCTTCTTGCAGACTCCGCCAAAATTCGCTGGTGAATATGGGGTCTCGGTCACTAACAATGCTAGATGGTATTCCATGGAGTCGAACGATTTCTTTGAGGTAAAGTGATGCTAGGGATGAGGCAGTTCTTTTACTTTTGACAGGTAAAAAGTGGGCGCTTTTAGTAAGCCTATCCACTATTACCCAAATGCTAGTGTTGCCTCTCCTAGACCTAGGCAGCCCATCGATGAAGTCCATTGAGATGCTATCCCACTTCCACTGCGGGACCTCTAGAGGATGTAGCAGTCCGCCAGGCTTTTTCTGTTCCGCCTTAACCCGTTGGCACACCATACATTTAGAAACGAATTCTGCCACGTCCTTTTTCATGCCATTCCAAAAGAAAGTCCTTTTTATGTCTTTGTACATTTTATCCCCGCCTGGGTGTATCGTCATCTTGGAGTGATGTGCTTCCTCTAGAACCCTTTTCACTAAATCTTTTGCTTGTGGGACGCATAGTCTTCCGTCTCGCCTTAGTAAACCTTTATCGTCGATGGAGTATCTGTTGAGGTGACTTGAAGTCTCACCCCTAATTAGCCTATCAATTGTTTCCACAAGCTGAGGGTCTTCGCGTTGTGCTGTCCCTACTGAATCCACTAAAGTTGGGCGCACTTCGAGAGATGCTAGCAAGCCTGGTACGAAATCGGAGGAAGGCCTAAAGTCGAAGCTGGCTATAAACTCTAGGCTTTGTCTTTCAACAAACAACGGACTTAGGGTCAATTTCTTTCGGCTCAACGCGTCTGCCACTACGTTGCCTTTGCCCGGAGTGTAGGAGATTTCGAAATCGTACGAGGCAAGAAACTCCATCCATCTTTGTTGCCTCAAGTTAAGATCCTTCTGCGAGAAAAGATATTTCAACGATTTATGGTCAGTGTAAAGTTCGAACTTCTCACCTAGGAGATAGTGTCGCCAAGACTTGAGTGCAAAGACGATGGCGGCTAACTCGAGATCGTGGGTTGGGTAGTTCTTTTCGTGCGCTTTCAACTGCCTTCCGCCATAAGCTACTACCCTTCCTTCTTGCATTAAGACGGCGCCTAGCCCTGTCCCACATGCATCCGTATAAACAGTGAACATCTTGCTCCCATCCGGCAGCGTCAAAACTGGGGCTGTTGTGAGAGCCCTTTTCAGTCGTTGGAAAGCAAATTCGCAATCCAAATCCCAATTGAACACTAGATTCTTCTTGGTCAATTTCGTGAGCGGAGCTGAGATTTTCGCAAAATCCCTTATAAATTTTCGATAGAAACCTGCTAGTCCTAGAAAGCTTCGAACCTCAGTTGCATTCCTTGGTGTCTTCCAATCCTGTACCGCCACTACCTTAGCAGGGTCCACTGCTAACCCTTGTTTGGATACTATGTGCCCAAGGAACCTCACCTCTTCTCTCCAAAAGTGGCATTTGGAGAACTTGGCTTTTAGTTGATGGACTCGCAAAGTTTCCATGATTGCCCTTAGGTGCTGAGCATGTTCCTCTTCACTCTTTGAGAAGATAAGGATATCATCTACGAAGACCACTACGAATTTGTTGAGGAAATCTCTAAATACCCTACTCATTAGGTCCACGAAGTACGCAGGTGCATTTGTCAAGCCGAAAGGCATGACAAGCCAATCAAAGAAGCCGTCTGGGGTTCTGAACGCCGTTTTATCGATGCTATCTTCAGCCACCCTTAGCTGATGAAAACCGGTTGCTAAATCGAGTTGGGAGAAAACAGACGCTCCTACAAGCTGATCAAATAAATCGTCAATTCTTGGGAGAGGGTGCCTATTCTTTTTCGTTAGCTTGTTGAGCTCCCTATAGTCAACACATAGACGGAGTGAACCATCCGCCTTTGTAGCGAACACCACTGGAGCGCCCCATTCTGAAATGCTCCTCCTAATGAACCCCTTTTCTAGAAGCTCTTTAATCTGTTTACTGAGCTCTTTCCTTTCTCGTGGAGCCATGTGTCTAACGGGCAACGCAACGGGCTTTGCATTATCTACAAGATATATACGGAAGTCTATTTCCCGCTTCGGAGGCAAGCCCTTCACCTCTTCGAAGACATCCGGATATTCCCTGACCACTTTAACTGATTGCAAATTTTCAACAGAGGCATCTAGCGATTCAAGATAACTAAGCATAACCGCATACGAGGGATTACAAGAAATTTCCAAAGTATTACCGAGCTGGGTTAGGAGCCTAACAACCCTTTTCTCACAATCAAGGATGGCCCCATTACGGGATAGCCAATCCATACCCAAAATCAAACCATACCCCGAAAAGCCCAAAACAAAGGCACTACATTGAAATTCAACACTTAGAATAGAAATTTTCAATCCCACACAGATCATAGACAAATGAGCTGGGCCCCCAATTGGGTTTGAAACAATTAAGGGGTCCTCTACTATACTAGTTTCTAGGTGCAGAGATTCTACTAAAGCAGACGAGATAAAGGAGTGTGATGCGCCAGAATCAAACAAAGTGCGAACGGGGTGATCATAAAGATAAACTACACTTTCTACAGAAGTATTTATACCTCGCTGTTGCAATAGTGGCGCTTCTAGCACATGAACCTGTGCCCCTGGGGTGGATCCAGCGCCCTGCCCCTGTCCTCGTTTCTTCGGGCAGTCCTTAGCCCTGTGGCCTGTCTGACCGCATGAAAAGCACCCACCATTCTCCTTGGCCTTCTTTTTCCGGCAGTCCTTTACTAAGTGCCCCACTTTGCCACAGAAATTACACTTCCTCTTCTCTTTGTTGCCTTTCCCGCCCTTCTTAAAGTCTGTCTTCTTGGGCTGCAAACCCTCTTTCTTCCCTTGAGAGCTTTCTGCCTTCGTCTCCTTCTTGCCCTTATCCTCCTCATTCAGCAATGCCATTTGCACCAATCTTTCATACGTGGCTCCCATGGGTATATGGGTCATGGCCAAACTGTGTAATGGCTCATTTAACCCTTTGACAAAACGGAGAGCCTTCTTGTGCGGGGTATTGACTAGGTCAAGCCCAAACCTAGCCAGCTCATCGAACTGATTCACATATTCTCTGACTGTCTTGTCCCCTTGTTTAAGAAATAGGAATTTTTCTAACTGCAAACTCCTTTCTGCATCTGAGAGAAATTTGGTCTCAAACCTTGCCCTAAAGTCCTCCCATGTCTCCACTGGTCTTTCAGCATTAGTGACTTCCCACCAGTAGGAAGCCTCACCCTTCAATAGCCACACTGCCAACTGTACTTTTTGTCTATCTTCTACCTCAAAGATGATGAATAGGTCTTCAGTTTCTTTCAGCCAATTCCTAGCTGCTACGAAGGACTCAGTTCCATGGAAATCCCTTCCTCCCATGGCTTTAAAATCTTTACATATCTTAGCGAATGCGTTTCCCCGAGGAGGAGGTGGAGGAAAAGGTGCTGCTGCAGCTGGATGATTTCCTTCAGCTGGGGGAGGAGGAACGGTAGGACCTGGCTGAGTGGCCCTTGCTTCTAAGAACCGTCTAAACCAACCAGGTATTGGCACCCCTTCAGGCAAGTTAAGATCTTGGGACATGCTGAAACAAAAAAAAGGATAGATTCAAAACGAAGGATAAGAGATAGTTCCTATGGCTTTGGGGAGTGGACTTTGCCTTTTAAAAATAAAATAATATTTTTCTTTTAAAAATGCTTCTCTAAATTTCCTTTTTGAAAATAATTTTTCAAAACTTTTTATCTTATCTGGTAAACCTATGCTCTGATACCAAGTGAAACACCCCACCTCCGTTAGGGTCACTCTCAAAGGGAATACCCTAATTTTGGTGGAGGTTTATAAGTACAAGTCACAGATATACAAGACAGATATAAGAACACATATTTGTAAAACAGCGGAAGAACAACAAACTTTATTTCATAAAGTCAAATACGTGTTACAACAACATCCTTTCCAAAAACATAACATAACACTTTCATAATCTGTCTTGAGTACATTATTTAAAGAAGCATAAATAAAACATAGATAAACTGCAAAAGCCCCTTAGTGGATTGTCCAAAGCCATAGTTCAAAACAGGAAAGTCCAAGCAATACATTTCTCTTCTTCAAGCTGGATGTTGAGGCTGGTCAAGCTGCTGTGTTCCCTCCCTGAGGACCTGGGGGGGAAACGGAAGAAAGAAGACGAAAGAAAAATAGAGTCAGACATAAAGCCTGAGTAAGTCTAGTACTACTTTGTCTATGAATAAAGAACTGGGTGTGATAAGTAAAACAGGAGGTGGGCAAACACTATGAACTTGGTTAAGTTATCTAGGGTCGAATATACTATCGTACCCCATGTTAATCTCTGAACCCATATAAACTAGTTTCCAATTTGCACCCCATAATCAGGGTGATGTGATCCATTCAATGATGATCGGCTCCTACTCGCATAGTTACATGTGTCTTACGGCCCCCGATGTCTGTAGTTACCTATGCTGGTCCCGCCATGGGGTGTATCAAGTCCCATAGTGGCAACCCGACACAACCTTAGAGTGCACAGGTATGCTACTGGTGTCCAGTGCCTTATTTTTCTGCGCCAGAGTGTGTGCACGCCCGCACTCCGTTAGAACCTACACTGCTACACCACCGCCGTCGCTTTGACCTCTTACAATCAGCCCAGTAATCGTGCCCCACCCTGCCTAGTTTCAGGGTATCATGATACACCTTTTAGGGTTACTGCTGAAAAGGGTCCCCCGTTACTAGGTTTTCTATCTCTAGCCAACATGCTAAGTTGGTTAAGTGTTTCTAACCTAACCCCACCAGTCCGTTTAGTTTAGAATGTTCCATTTTGATTAAGTCTTTAGTCCACTTAATCCTAACAATCCTGACTCAGCCTTAATTGTCTTATTAAGGCCTTGACCTCTCACATTAGGCAGGTATTGTTGTGGCTGCCTGTTGTCGGTTGGTTCCAGGCAGTCTTACGCCACAACTCAGTCTAACCTCGGGTCCTTGCTGGGCTCCATGTTTAACCTCCCACATTGGATAGGTATTGTTGTGACTACTGGACAGCCGGGCGGTTCCGGGCAGGTTTACATCACAACTCAATCCAACCTCGGGTTAAACACATCGTATGTTCTACATTTACATATTTTGTCATTCTTCTTTATTTATATGTAAATATTTGCGGCCCATTATTAAGTTAATGGTGTAAAGGTTACACCAATCATGGGCCCAACCCATACTTGAATTTGGGCCCTTCTATTTTATATTTTCATTCATTAATTCATTTTAACCCAACGTTATTTTCCCCCGTTTTACACGTCCGTTCATATATATTGGGCTTAGCCTTTTAAAGCCCAATTTAGCCATGCTAAAGGGGAGGCTTATGGCGTATACACAAAGAGGGGAAGGTGAGCGCATGAACTTGCAATACGACGTTGGAAATACAAAATAGATATTGGTGTACTTGCATAGTGGCAACATAGGTGACATAAATCAAAGCATGTGAACTTGCATAGGTTTAACTACAACATGAACCTATATTCTTTTTTAGGCATAATGTCAAACATAAGCATGGCATAAGTAAAGTTCTATTTGTTCATGGCATAAACATAAACAAGTCATGTTCATAAGGTTTCTACATGTTTTACAAAGAGGATACTTTGTTACTAACACAAAAGCATAGTTCAACTTAATCATGGTTTAAGTCTAATCACATAACGATGGTATAAATATACTTATGCATAAATATTCCTAATCATGGTGTTTGCTTTAAACTTGCAAAAAGGGATTTTTGAGTCTAACCTAGCCATGTCTCACATATGTCATCATATAATTCTTTTAAACAAGATAAACTTAATCATGGATTTCAATTGTGCCAAATATCATTCATGGCCTAGCCATATTCACAAGCATGACTTAATATATGGATTATGGTGTCAAAATTCCAACATAGTTTCATATGAGCTATAACAACCAACTTGTCTCAATTGCTTGCAAAACGATTTATGCACAAAATATACATCATGACGACATAATAACAAAGCCCCAAACTTGCATAAATTTCACCCAACTACATACATGTAGCTTCAACATAGATTACATAATTTGCGCAATATTCCAAACGTATATTTGCATAGAACTACCGCATGTAGTTCTTTATAATGAATAACATAATTTTGCACAAACATGAATTACTTCCATTGCCACAATTCAAGCATACACATCAACACAGTTGTTTATTTATACCAAAGTAATACTCTACTTACAATGGTTGCGGCGAATTCTCTAATTAAGAGACACGATTCCTTTGTTGAATTGATTAGCTTTAGGTTGCTTTGAATTGCTTTAGGCTTTAGAACTTTCTTCCTAACTCTCTCTCTAGTCGGCGGCTACTCTTTGTCGTTCCTCAGCAACATGGCGGCTATAATCTTATTTTGAATGAATAGATTAGGGTTTAGTCTAGGGTTGTTTATATAGAGGTTAGGAATTGATTAGGACCATTGATGTTGCTAGGTTAGATCGTAGCCATTCATTAGGAAGAGAGACCAATAAAAACCCGCCACCTAGCCCTAATGACAAAGCAGACCACAGAAATTCGACCACACACCGACCTGGCCAGCCAGGGCTAGACCAGACCTGGCCAGCAGGTCATTTTTGACCTGGGCGCACTTGGCAGGTGCGCCAGGTCAAAAATGTACTGGCGCACTTCACAGGTGCGCCAGTTCATTTTTGTTCTGGCGCACTTCCCAAGTGCGCCAGTGCATTCTGGCCCTTTTTCGATTTTTCGCCTAACTTCGTTCGTCCATTACTTCTTCATACGATATCCGTTTTTTGAAAACTCGGACTCTATTTCGCGTATTTTTCCGAGACGAACGCAATGGCGTATCCCGTTTCCCTTAGTTCTTTGATTTGAAATTAATTATACTTTAATTTGTGAGTTTCACAGTTATAGAATTCTCGGGGTGTTACACTTAACTTCAGCCCCAGTCTTAGTGCTGCCAGATGGGAATAAACCGTTTACCATCTATACTGATGCTTGTGGGACGGGACTTGGCGCGGTCCTCATGCAAGAGGGAAGAGTAATAGCCTATGGTGGAAGGCAGTTGAGGGTTCATGAAAAGAATTACCCCACGCATGACTTAGAGCTAGCCGCAATTGTTTTCGCGCTTAAGTCTTGGCGTCACTATCTTCTTGGTGAGAAATTTGAACTGTTCACTGACCACAAATCATGAAAATACTTATTCTCTCAGAAGGATTTGAATTTAAGGCAGCAACGGTGGATGGAATTCTTAGCCTCCTACGATTTTGAAATAGCATATACCCCGGGCAAGGGTAACGTGGTGGCAGACGCCTTAAGTAGGAAAAGGTTGTCCTTGAGTCCGTTGTTTGTTGAATGACAAAGCTTAGAATTCATCTCTATGTTTGACTTTAGACCCTCCGTTGACTTAGTACCCGGTCTGTTAGCATCCTTGGAGGTTAGACCTACACTTCTAGGATGGGTTGGTGAGGCACAGCGAGATGACCCACGGTTGGTTGAGATAGTAGAAAAGCTCAAAGGGGGGGAGTCGTCAAGCCATCTTCGTAGGTATACCCTAGACGATAAGGGTTGGTTACGAAGGGATAATAGACTTTGTGTACCGCAAGACAAAGACTTAAGGAAGGCCATTCTAGATGATGCTCATCGCTCAAAAATGACCATTCATCCCGGCGGGGATAAGATGTACAAAGATATGAAGCGGGTTTTCTTTTGGGCCGGTATGAAAAAGGATGTGGCCGAGTACGTCGCTAGATGCTTGGTGTGCCAACGAGTTAAAGCAGAACAAAAGAAACCCGGTGGGTTGCTTCACCCATTAGAAGTTCCACTATGGAAATGGGAAAGCATCTCAATGGATTTTGTGGATGGATTACCAAGATCAAGGTAGGGTAACACGGGGATTTGGGTTATAGTAGATAGACTTACTAAAAGCGCCCATTTTATTCCCGTGAAAAGTAAGAGGACTGCTCCGTGGTTGGCTTCTGTATACGTTAAGGAGATAGTTCGTTTGCACGGTATTCCTTCTAGTATAGTAAGCGACCGTGACCCCATCTTTACTAGCGAATTTTGGAAGAGTTTACAAGAGGCGGTAGGGACTCAGCTATGTTTGAGCACCGCATATCATCCTCAGACAGACGGCCAGACCGAGAGGGTGAATCGCATTCTAGAGGATCTTTTAAGGCTTTGTATCCTAGACTTTGGGGGTACATGGGAAGAGCACCTTCCGTTAGTAGAATTCGCATATAATAATAGCTTTCAGTCTAGTATTGGCATGGCACCTTTCGAAGCTCTTTATGGAAGGCCTTGCCGTTCGCCTACATGTTGGTGGGAATCTACCGATAAAATCCTACTTGGGCCCGATATGGTTAGGGAAACCTCATAGAAGATTGAGTTGATTCGAAGGAGGATGAAAGCAGCACAAGATAGGCAAAAATCGTATGCTGATAAGAGGAGAACAGATCTTGAGTTTTACATTGGGGACATGGTTTTTATCAAAGTGTCTCCGTTACAGAATGTTGTTCGCTTTGGGTCCGTGGGGAAATTAGCACCAAGGTTTGTAGGGCCGTTTCCTGTAAAAAAAACAGGATTGGGAAGATGGCATATAGGGTGGAGTTGCCTGAGAAACTTAGTGGAGTACACGACGTATTCCATGTATCACATTTGAGGAAGTGTTTGCACAAGACCGCGGAGGTGGTAGAGCCGAGCTTGCTTAAAGAGGTGGAAATAGAGCGTGATGCAACAATTAGACGAGCTCCTACATGCATTCTTGGGTCGGAGATCAAAAAGTTGAGGAATCGAGAGGTCAGACTGGTTAAAGTGCAATGGGGAGATGACGAGAGCAACGCAACTTGGGAGACAGAAGAGAAGATGCGTTCGTTGTACCCTTTTCTTTTTGAGGGTATGTCTTTTAATTTATCCTTTATCGCTTAGCTTATCTTATCTTATCTTTAGTATGTCCTCTCATTAGTATCTTTGACCTTTAGTTAGGATAATCCTATGGTTGAAACATGTGTTTGAGACATGTTATGTATGATGGATGCAAAATGGATGCAAGTGTTTGCTAGTGGTTGCTCGTGGATGCATATATACACACACTTTAGGCACTAGATCGGCTCAGTCACTTCATATTGCATATTGCATATATATGGATGTATTTAGTATAATGGATGTATAATGGTTGTACCATCATATGGATGCTGCATTCGGTTGAATGGGTGTGCACGCATATAGAAGTAGTATGTAAGCAATTAGGATCTTTTGCATACATAATGGATTCATGACACTTACATAATTTGCATTAAGGAGGTCAACTGAATCAGTAGACCGCCTGATTTCGCATTAGGTAAGGACATGTACACACACTTGCATATGATCATAAAGCATTAGAAGTCTTTTAAGGACAATGAATGCCTGTGTATGATGGATGAGTAGATGGACGTTTGGATGGTAGGATATACATTCTTCCAGACTTGAAGATTTCGGGGACGAAATCCTAAAAGGAGGGGAGAATGTAACACCCCGAATTTTCTATTAACACTAAAGTTGCTAAAATAATAATAAGTGTGTAGAAGAGGGGATGTATCTAATATGAATATAAAAATATTAATAAGTATGTAAGAGAGGGGATGTATCTATTATGAATATAAAAATATTAATAAGTATGTAAGAGAGGGGATGTATCTATTATGAATATAAAAATATTAATAAGTATGTAAGAGAGGGGATGTATTTAATATGAATATAAAAATATTAATAAGTGTGTAAGAGAGGGGATGTATCTAATATGAATATAAAAATATTAATAAGTGTGTGACAGAGGGGATGTATCTAATATGTATATAAAAACAATAATAAGTGTGTAAAAGGGGGGATGTATCTAATGTGTACATTGTAGAATATATATATATATATATATATATATATATATTGCTGAGTGTTTGCTGAGTCACTTCTGACTCATTGCTGAGTCAACAAGATAAACCCCATCTTGTCTGAACGGCTGCGGTTATTTCTAGGTTAAATCTAATGGCCTAAATGCATTCTAAAATCTATAAATAAGTGGGTAGACCCTAAACCTAAATCACTTGTAAAATTAGAGAAGCTACCGTCATGCTGCTGCCATGGAGTTCAGCGTAGCCATCACAAACTAAGAAGAGGAAGCCTAATCATCTACAAATAAATCTACACAAATCAAATCAAAAGATCTCTCTTTCTCTAATTCTTTTCTTTTGTTGGTGAGTATGATGATTCTCACAAGACTATTACAAACTAATTTGACTCAGTTATGAATGGATCACAAGAAAGTGACGTGATTTGTAATTGTAAATTCTATATATTGTGGATCTCTTATTATGTTATTATGTTGTCGTATGATGTAAATTATATATGCTATGTCATGCTATGTTGTAAATTCTCTTATGCTATGTCGTGCTATGTTGAGAATCATGTCAAGCTATGTTATACTATCATACTATGCCATGTTATAAATCATGCTATATTATGTTGTAAAATCGTGATGTTGTTGGAACATGCTTAAAGTTATGTTTTTTTTAATTTAAATGGATCTTGTTTATGGGAATTTGCCTATTAGGTTAGGTGTACCCATAAACTTGAAACTATAATTAAATAAAACTTGAATATGGGAATTTGCCTATTGAGTTAGGTGTACCCGTATAAAACCATGTTGTTAAAAAAAATTAGATGATGTTGATTCACACATGTTCATATGTAAGTTTATGAAAATTGATTGAGATCATATTAGGTGAATTTTGAACAAGTTGACACCTTTAGATCCATGACATGTATAATCTATGCAAGTTGGACGTATGCAAGTTTCACCCCTTATTATGATTCATTTGGTCACATATACATGTTGTTATTATGATAATCTCTTTTATGCTATGAGTTAGGCTATTCGAGTATAACATATATTTTGCGAATAAACGTTCAAACGTGGGGTAGGGGTAATATTAGGAATTAATAAATTGGGTGCAATTTTGTAAGATGTTGCATACCATGAATGAATGTCCATAATTGAGTCAATTATGGACATTGTTAAAAATTGGAAGTAATTAATAATTCAAGTAGGGAATTATTAAAATTGGGGGAAAGTGGATTATTATTAATAATCAATGCTTAGGACACGAGGTTGGACCCGTTTGTGATGTAAACCTGCCCGGACCCGCCCGGCAAATCCAGTAGTCACAAATGTCGGCCCAATGTGAGAGGTCCTAGGCCCAAACTAAAGCATAACAGTTGTAAAGACACGAGGTTAGACTCTTTTATGGTGTAAGACTGCCCGGACCCGCCCGGCAAATCCAGCTGTCATAAATGCCAGTCTAATGTGAGAGGTCTTTATGAGGTTATGGCCTTAATGAACTAAGAAATACTTAACCAGATAATCATGTAAGGTGGGACATGGGGGTTAAGTAGGTGCCTTGGGTGGCATGAGGAATCTGGTGGTTGCCTTTAGAGGCATTTGAAATACGATTAGACTTAACCAAACTCACATGTAAATGAACATGACTAAGTGGGTTAAGTGGGATGGACTAATGGGGACAAGCTTAGGTGGAATGCTTGTGGTAAATAGTGGGGTCCCATTTCAACCAGTATCCCAAAACGTATCTTTGTGGGCTCGACCCAAGTCGAGGACGGGACACGCATACTGGGTTTGACTATAAGAGGCCAAAACAGGGAGCGGTGGCAACGCAAGTCCAACGGGTTTCATATGCGTGTGTGGACCCGGGCTGGTAGGTAAGACGTTGTTGCGTCATGTAGGTATAAGCCGTGCATGTCCGTTGTATCAGGTTGCCACTTTAGGGGAGTGATACACCCCACTGTGGGGCCAGCACGGGTATCTATGAGTTAGGGAGCCGATCGAATAATGGGAAGTAGGGTACACCTAGTGGAGATAGGGGCAGGCGGCACCTATGTAGTCAGCTAGGGGTACGTAAAGCCATTGGGAAAGTTTCTAAGTGAAGCTAAGTGGGATGAATCTTTAGGGTGACTGGTGTGGTGCAGTATAGTGTTTATCCTTTAGTATTTAGGAGCGCCTATAACGTTGCCTTTAGCGATTGTCTATGTCCTTAATCTGCTCTTCATAGACATTTTCTTGTTTTCCAGCTTATGCCTTAGTCCAGTTATTTTGGTAATAGTATTGTAGAATTATCATATTCACCAGACTTTATATCTGACCCCCTCTTTTCCATCCTTTTTCTCCCTTCAGGTCCGTAGGTTGGGCCAAGTTCTAGTGGAGTCTAGTTGGATCGCTTATCTTCTGGAAAGCTTGGACTGCTGAAGTAAAGTCCAGCTTGTTATCTTTCTTTTTAATGGCTATTCATGTAATGGGATTATGTAATTGTTTTATCAAGATAGATATTGTACTTGACATTGAATATGGTGTTATGATGAAATCAAACATGTTTTGACTTCTGCTACAATGAAATAAAGTTTTTGAATTTCCAAGTACTATTTTATATCTGTCTTGTTGTAATTTTACTGTTCTATATTCACTTAAAACCTCCATGGAAGTTAATGCATTCCCTTTGTGAGTGACATTAATGGACGTGGGGTGTTACATATGGCTACTTACATTGGGGTTATACTTTTTACTTTATGTACTCAGAAAACAATTTTTTAAGATGGATATTAAGTTTACTTGGTTTTATTGTTGGTTTTTTTGATGTTGTTGTAACCAAACTATTTCTCCGCTACAATAAAAGTTGTTTTAAAATTTTTAAGTACCAATATATGTATCTGTCTTGTTATATTCCGTTCTGTACACCAATAGTACTCCATGAAAGTTAATGCATTCCCTTTGTGAGTGACATTAGTGGACGTGCGGTGCTACACGTGGTGTCAGAGCTGAAGGTTACCAGAACAGATAAGAGATTTTGAAAAAACTGTTTTTTTCAAAAGCATTTTATAAATAAATACTTTCAAAAATATGTTTTAAGAAGAGTATTTTCAAGAGAAAAGTTTACTTTTGAAACATAACCCCCAAGAGCCTTATATCTTTCCTTCGATTCTCCGTTTTGAATCTCTTCCTTTTTCTTTTTTAGCATGTCTGGGGAATCCAAGATACCCAAGGGCATAATGATACCAGCCTGGTTCAGAAGGTATTCGGAGGCTAGGGCCACCGCCGAAGGCCCAGTAGACATTCCTCCTCCCCCAATTGCAGTCGCTTCTCCTCCTCCCCCTCACCGCGTTGATAATTTTTCAAAGATAAGCAAGGACATTCGGGTAATGTGCGGGAAACCTTTTCACGGGTCAGAGACGTTTGTTGAAGCTCGAAATTGGCTAAAGGAGGTGGAAGATTTATTTGGTATCTTCGAGATAGAAGATGGAAGGAAGGTCCAAATTAGCTGCTTGGTTAATGAAGGACGAAGCCTCGTTTTGGTGGGAGGTCACGAATGGAGAGCATCAAGTGGAGACATGGATGGGTTTCAAGCATAGGTTTGAGATGAAATTTCTCTCACGAGTAGAAGAGAATTTATACATGGAGAAGTTCTTGGCATTGAAGCAAGGGAATCTAACAGTAAAGGAGTACGTCAACAAGTTCAATCAGTTGGCAAGATTTGGCTTAGACTTGGTGAAAACACCTGATAAGAAGGCCCTGAGATTCGTTAAAGGTTTGAATGAGCCGCTACACGGGTTGGCTATGACCCACATTCCTCTGGGGGCTACCTTCGAGAAGCTGGTTGACATGGAACTTATGCATGAAGAGGAGAAAGGTGCTAATGCTAATAAGGCACCGGAGGAGAAGGGGGATCCAAAGAAATCACAACAGCAACCCAAGAAAGGTTGTAAGGATGACAATAGAAAAGGAAAGAAAAGGAGCTTTAATTGTGGAACACCAGGCCATTCGAGCAAGGACTATAGGAAGAAGAAGAAGACTGGCTATTTCAACTATGGTGAGGCAGGACATCTGATTAAAGACTGCCGGAGAAGACAAGGGCAAGGGCAGAGGTCAGGGTCTACTTCTGGAGGGTATGTTCAGGCTCTCATGGCACCAGGGAAGGCAAGAGGACAGGTTCATGCTCTCATGGCACCAGGACAAGAGAGAGGTAGAAACATCTCTTTTGAAAGTTTGGATTTTCTGTCTGATCATCATGTTCGTACTTTGTTTGATTCTGGCACATAACACTCGTTTCTATCTGCTTCGTTAGTTGAAACACTGCACCTAAATAGTAGTCTAGTTACAGATCTCATAGTAGTCTCAAATCCTATTGGTGATTTGGCTCATCTTTCAATGATTTGTCGAGATTTGAGAGTGTCCATCTTGGGCGTTGGGTTTTAATGCAATGCCTTCGTTCTTGGCTTCATGGGCTATGGTTTGATTCTAGGCATGGATTGGCTAGCCAGATACGGTGCCATCCTAGACTGTGAAAAAGGATAGTTAGATTGTTGACTCATTGTGGCAAGACCCTTGATATTTCTTGTGACCCTAGAGGTCCGGTGATTCTTAGCTACCTAGAATCTCTTGATGCATCCAACGATGATTTGGAATCTATTCGTGTAGTCAGTGAATATGGTGACGTCTTCGATGAGGTTCGGGGTTTACCCCCGAGGCACGAGATAGACTTTCGTATATACCTTGTAGATAATGCAAAGCCAGTTGCATTACCAGTACGCCATATGGCTTCGAGAAAGAGAGAAGAGAGCTCAGTAAGCAATGAAAGAGTTGCTTGAGAAGGGGTTCATAAGAAGAAGTATTTTGGAATGAGGTGCTCCAGTTATTTTTTCTATGAAGGTTGATTAGAGAGCTGAATAAGCTCACAAAGAAGAACAGACACTCATTGCAGAGGATAGATGATTTATTCGATCAGTTGGTTGGTGCTTCGGTTTTCTTGCGGCTGGATTTGGCTACAGGAATTCATCAGCTAAGGGTGGTCGAAGATAGCATAGATAAGAATGCATTTAGAACTCCTGACGGTTTCTTCAAGTGGCTTGTCATGCGTTTTGGTTTGACGAATGCACCCGCATACTTCATTGAATTAACGAGTAGGGTGTTTAGGGAGTTTCTAAACAAGTTTGTGGTAGTCTTTATGGACGATATCTTGATTTTCTCTAGAAGTGAAGAAGAGCATGCCCTACATCTTAGGGAAATCTTAGAGACCTTATGAGTGCATCAACTCAAGAAATTCTCCAAATGCCATTTTTGGGGAAAAGAAGTGAGGTTCTCAGGACACGCGGTCTCTAAGGAGAGGATAGCAGTGGATCCCGCAAAGGTGGTGGCAATCCAAGATTGGAAGATTCCTCAGAACGCAACAAAAGTAAGAAGCTTTTTAGGGCTGGCTGGTTATTATAGGAAGTTCATTAAGGACTTCACGAAGATGTCAGCCCCACTTACTTGGTTGACGAAGAAGAGCTTGACTTTTTCATGGGATGTTGAATGTGACGATGCTTTCCAACGTTTTAAGAGGGCTTTGATGATAGCGCCAGTTTTAGTTTTGCCAGATGGGAGTAAGCCATTCATAGTATATACCGATGCTTGCGGGACATGGCTTGGCGCAGTTTTAATGCAAGAGGGAAGGGCAATATGCTATGGTGGAAGGCATTTGAAAGTCAACAAGAAGAATTACCCTACACACGACTTAGAGTTGGCTATCATAGTTTTTGCGCTTAATTCATGGCGTCATTATTTTCTTGGAGAGAAGTTTGAGTTGTATACAGACCGTAAGTCACTAAAGTACTCGTTCTCTCAGAAAGATCTAAACTTCAGGCAATAGAGGTGGATGAAGTTTTTGGCATCCTACGATTTTAAGATCGCATATACCCCTGGCAAGGGTAACATTGTAGCTGACGCCTTAAGTAGAAAGAAGTTGTCTTTGAGTCCTTTGTTTATAGAATGGTAGAGTTTGGAGTATATATCTACCATTGACTTCAGACCCTCTGTCGATTATGTACCTGGATTGTTGGCATCGCTAGAGTTATAGCCTACACTTTTGGGTCGGGTTGGAGAGACACAGCGAGATGACCCACAGTTGGTTGAGATAGTAGGCAAGCTTATAGGAGGGGAGTCTTCGAGTCATCTTAATCGATATGCTATAGATGAGAGAGGCTGGTTGCGTAAAGATGGGAGACTTTGCATGCCACAAGACGAGAGCTTGAGGAAGACAATGCATGAAGACTCACATCGCTCTAAGATGACCATATATCTCGGTTGTGACAAGATGTATAGGGATATTAACCGAGTTTTCCTTTAGGCTGAAATGAAGAAGGACTTAGCTGAGTTCGTTCCTAGATGCTTGTTGTGCCAGCAAGTAAAGGCGGAGCAAAAGAAGCCCAGTGGTTTGTTCCACAATTTAGAGATTCCGCTATGGAAATAGGAAAGTTTTTCCATGGATATTTTAGATGGGTTGCCAAGATCAAGGAAGGGTAATAAGGGGATTTAGTAGTTGTAGACAGACTTACCAAAAGTTCCCATTTTATTCCCGTTAAAAGTAGGAGGACCGCCACATGGTTAGCATCTATTAACCTTCGAGAGATAGTTCGTCTGCACGGCATACCTTCTAGCATTGTGAGCAATAGAGATCCCATTTTCACAAGCGAGTTTTGAAAGAGCTTACAGGAGGCGGTTGGAACACAATTGTGCTTATGTACCGCTTATCACCCTCAGACGGACAACCAGACTGAGAGAGTAAATCAGATTATCTAAGATCTTTTGAGGCTATGCATCTTAGACTTTGGAGGAACATGGGAAGAACATCTTCCATTAGTGGAGTTCGCCTATAATAACAACTTTCAGGCTAGCAGTGTCATGGCACCTTTTGAGGCTTATTATGGACGACCATGCTGATCACTGACTTGTTGGTGGGAATCTACGGATAAGGTTTTGCTTGAACCCGACATGATTAGGGAGACTTCGAAGAAGATAGATTTGATTCAATGGCGAATGAAGATGGCGCGGGACCGACAGAAGTCATACGCTGATAAGAGACGAACCGATCTTGAGTTCAGTATTGGGGACATGGTTTTTATTAAGGTGTCACCATTGAGAAACGCAGTCCGTTTTGGATTAGTAGGGAAGTTGGCACCGAGGTTCGTAAGACCCTTTCCAATTACAGAGAGGATTGGGCATATGGTGTATAAAGTAAAGTTTCCAAAGAAGCTCAGTGGTGTTCATGATGTGTTTCACGTTTTGCATTTGCGTAATTGTTTACATGATACGGCGGAAGTGGTGGAGCCGAGCATGCTCAAAGAAGTGGAAGTAAAGGGAAATGCCACGGTTAGATGAGCTCCTACACGCATTCTTGGATCGGAGGTCAAAAAGCTACGCAACAAAGAGTTCAAGTTAGTCAAATGCAATGGGAAGATGATTAAGGAGACGTGACTTGGGAGACGGAAGACAAGATGCATACATTATACCCTTTCCTTTTTGAGGTTTTGTTTTTTTATTTCTCCTTTCTCTACCGCTTTGTTGATACTTGTCCTATCGTTTAATAAGTCTTTGCAATGATATCTTTGATCTTTATTTAGGAAAAACCCTATGGTTGTAAACATGTGTTTGAGACATGTTATGTTTAGTGGATGCGAATGGATGCAAGTGGTTGCTAGTGGTTGCTCGTGGATGCATGTACACACACACACACACACATTAGGCACTAGATCGGCTCAATCACGTTCATATTGCATATAAATATGTGTGCATATTTCAATTAATGGAAGTATAATGGTTGTGTTATCACATGCATGCTGCATTTAGATGAACGGTGGTGCACCCATGTAGAAATAATATGTATCATTAGGAATCTTTTGCATACATAATGGACGCATGACACTACCATGGTTCGCATCAAGGAGCTCAACTGAATCAGTAGACAGTCTAATTTTGCACTAGATAAGGAACATATACACACACTTTTTGCATATGTTCATACAGCATTAGAAGTATTTTAAGGACAGTGGATGCTTATGTTTGATGATTGAGTAGAAGGATGATTGGATGGTAGGATATCCATTCTCCTTAACTTAGAGATTTCAAGGGCGAAATCCTTTAAGGAGGGGAAAATGTAACACCCCGTAATTTTAAATATTAAAATTAACAAATTTAAGAAAACTTAATTTTTAAGAGAATAATTAAGGGAAATTGGTTACGTCATTGCATAAGGAAGTTATGGCCTTCAGAAGTTTCAGGGATTTAAATAAATAAAACAGCTCGAATTCATATTCAAAATTCAAATGAAAAAACAGAAGCGGGCTGGGCGGGATTTTACCCGCCCCAGGCCAGGTCAACCAGTGGGTCGACCTCCCCTATACTGGTCGACCTGGGGGTCGACCTCCCCTGATTTGGTCAGATTCAGGATTTTGCACCTGGACTTGTTTTCTAGACAGATTCTTTGGCTCCTAACCTATTTAAACACCCCCAAACACCACTTTCTCTCCACACCAAACCATTGTAACACTATGCTGCCTCAATCCTAATTAAAATAAGTTAAAGACGTCCTTATGCTGCTGGAATAGTTCATCTTCTTTTTAAAGCTTAGGAATTGCAAGTCAGGATTCTAATACAAACGACGAATGAATTATTCTCTTCTCTAATCCGTCTTCGTGAGTACAATTTCTTTCAGAAAATAATTAATAAACTAATTATGATGAGTTAAAATTTGGATTATGAGAGCATGCCTGTTGAATCATGTGACGTTACTTAATTTTGTTATCGTCTATTTGTGAACATATGACAGTTTTATTAACTTATGTTAGTGGATCTATTTCATATGACCAATCACATATGTTTAACTTGATTCATTTTATGACATCAGTTTATATGCGAGTTTGGATGTAAATCATATGCTAGTTTGTATGTGAATCATATGCAAGTCTATATGCAAATTATACACAAGTTTATATGTGAATCAAGTGTGTGTGTGTGTGTGTGTGTGTGTGTATATATGTGAGTTTATATGTAAAACACGTGTTATTAGTTTACATGTTTAAATTCATATGCAATTTTGTATGGAACCCATATGCAAGTTTAGGTGAAAACCATAGTCATATATGCATGTTCACAATTTTATGTTTAGATCTATATTTAGATCCATGGAAGTACATAGTTTATGCAAATTTATGTTCTATATGTCCATTGCCTATGCAAATTTATGTTATAATTCTTATTTGCAAGTTAGATCTATTTTATGTGTTATGCAAGTTGTGATTTTTCTTTTCTTTTTATGAGTCAGACCATTTGCGATTTTAACATATTTCATATTAAAACGTCTGGCGTGGGGACATTGGGAAAATATTAAATATACATATTGAGAATTGGCATAAAATGGCTTTAAAAGCATATAATTAATTTGAGTCATTAATTGGTATAATTTATATACCTGAAAGTTATGGACATAATTTATGTGACAATTATGGACATAGATTAATTTGGAAATTATTGACAATTTGAATAGGGATATTAATTAAAATTGGGGTTAAATAATTACGTGTCATAATAAATGACTAGCACACGAGGTTAGACTCGTTTGTGGTATAAGACTGCCCGAACCCGCCCGGGAAATCCAGCAACCACAAACGGTAGTCAAATGTGATGGGTCCAAGGCATAAATTAAATGCGTAACAATTGTAAAGACACGAGGTTAGGCTCGTTTGCGGTATAAGACTGCCCAGACCCACCCGGTAAATCCAACAACCGCAAACGGTAGTCTAATGTAGGAGGTCTTACAAGGTTACAGCTATAAAGAATTAAGTAACACTAAACCAAGATTAACATTTAGTGGGACATGGGATTAAGTGGGTGACATGGGTGGCATGTGAAATATGATTAGAAACACTTAACCAAGTTGAAACATGGAAGAAGGCATGAATAACAAGGGGTTATGTGGGAAATCCTAGTGGGGACCAAGCGTAGGTGGAAAGTTTGTGTCAAGTATGGGGACCCTTTTCAATCCGGTAGCCCATTAAGTATCTTTATGAGCTCGAGTTAGATCGTGGGCGGGACACGCTTACCGGGTTCGATTGTAAGAGGTCAAAACGGGGTAGCGGTGGCAACGCAAGTCCAACGAGGTCATGTGCATGCATGGGCCTGTGCTGGTAGGTAAGATGTTGTTGCATCGTGTAGATATAAGCCATGCATCTTTTTGTAGTATCGGGTTGCCCTATTGGGGAGTGATACACTGTGGGACCAGCATGGGAATCAACGAGTTAGGGAGCCGATCACATGGGGATAGTGGGTACAACTAGTGGAGATAGGGGCAGGCGGCACCTATGAAGATAGCTAGGGGTACACGAAACTACCATTATGATTATTATGTTCAGTAGGCGGGATCAATTTTTAGGGTGACTAGTATTCGTGCAGTATAGTAATTATCCTATAGTTATTAGGAACGCAATTAACATTACCTTATTCCCCTTGTTGGTCTTGTCATGCCCATTTGTTTCACAGACATTCCTTGTTTTACCAGTTTACGCCTTTTCCTGATTACTTTAATAATTATATTGTTAAAGTTATTGGACTCGCCAGACTCTATGCCTGTCCCCCTTTGTTTTCGCCTCTTTTCATCCTTCCCCCTCGCCCTTCCCCCCCCCCCCCCCCCCCCCAGGTTCTGACGTAGGACTAGTGCTAGTGGAGCTTGATTTGGATCTCTTTCTCTCTCTTTTGGAAGTGCATGGTTTGCTGAAAGTAAAGTTCATCTTATCTCTTTTATGGCTACTTACGTTGGGGTTATGCTTTTACATTATGTACTCAGAAAACAATTTTTCAAGATGGATATTAAGTGTACTTGGTTTTATTGTTGGTTTTTTTGATGTTGTTGTAACCAAACTATTTCTCCACTGCAATAAAAGTTGTTTTAAAATTTTTAAGTATATATGTATCTGTCTTGTTATATTCCGTTCTGTACACCAATAATACTCCATGAAAGTTAATGCATTCCCTTTGTGAGTGACATAAGTGGACGTGGGGTTTTACAATTCACTTTGAATGTCACATCATCATACACGCCAAAACATAAATTGATTTCTCCAAACATATAACGAGTATACAGCTAAAATAAATGAATTCCTCAGCCACCTAATGTAATACGTTTGAAGATATCAACTTACGCGACCAAATAGATATACTCTATCAGACATTCTTCCATATAAGTTGTCCTGGGACTGGACAAACCAAAGGCACTATTCTATAAATAGGACAGCTCTTGCATAGCTCCGCCTTCATTTATCTTCATCGTATTTGATTGGAATTCTAACGCCCATACAGAGTGATTTTCAGATAATGAATCTGATCCCGGTCTCTCCATATTGACGATGAAAAATGGTCAAAAACTTCGATAGTCGGTGAGTTAACTATCAAAGAAAAACATGTGTACAAAAAACGATATTATTTCTATATGGAAATTCTATTGATCAATGATCAAATCTCTTTAGTTCATTTATCATTAATTTATTCATTTACCCATTTCCTGTTTCCATATACACACATTCTTATTTTCTAAATTTTGAAAATATACCCTATTAATATTGGAAAGCGTTTCCATGTCTTATTCATGCATCACTGTCATTCCAGTATTTCTTATCAACAAAACATGTCATTTTCTATGCTTAGAAAACATTTATCATTATATTTGGAAAATATTTCCAAACTCATTTATATGGATTTCAAATGCTTGTTGTATAAAACGTCATTACAACTACTCAATCCAACCATCTCTTATTACTTTATGTATCATTAATAAGTCTTCGCCATCGAACTTCAACTATTCCTTAGTTAATTTCGAAGTCAATCAAGTTGGCGTATAATAACCTCTCAGACTTTAACTGAATAATGTCCTTAACCTCGCAACAGATAAAGCTCAACATTCTAATTTTTACAACCATTGCTTATGCAAATTCTTTGATTTATATTTACGAATTTCCTACTTGGATAAAACATTATATATATGTGTAACACCCCACATCCGTTAGTGTCACTCAAAACGGAATGCACTAAGTTCTGTGGAGCATTTAGGGTAAAATATGTAGATAAATCACAAGACAGACAAAAATTACAACAGCGGAAAATAAAACTTTTCTTTATTGATAAAATAATTTGTACAATGATTTCTTTACAATATTAGAGTGTCATCTATCTTACAAAATAAAGAAGCATAAAACAACATTTATATTCCCCAATTTTTTTAGCAAGAGCCAACCATAGCATCTGAAAAGAGAATCCAAGCAAAACTTCGACAAATCTTCAAGCTGGGAAAGAGTGACAATCCAACATAACCTGAGCTATACTTTTCCCTCCTTTACTACCTTGGGGGAGGGGAATGGAAGAAAAGAAGACAAAAGAAAAACAGAGTCAGACATAAAGCCTGAGTAAGTTCAGTAACTTCTAGCATGTGAACATGGAAAAACAAAGCGACATGAATTAACTGAATACAAGATAACACCATGACGATAGGGTCAGCAAGATTAGACAAGATAATCACATGACATGCCAAGATAAGATAAACTGGATATGCTCTAGTACTTTCGCCGCTTTGCTATTTCCTTGTTATACTGGTTTCTATATCTCTGCACCACCTAACTAGTGTCCTAACTAGTAACGATAATGTGATCCCCAATCCCTGTAGTTTCCATTGCCTTCAGGCATATATTTATTATTTATTACCTATATATAATCTAGGGTTTTCTATCAAGTGCTTTCTAGATTCAACTAGAGTTTACGCTATCTGCTGAACGGTTCTCGGATTCAGGGTTTATGCCACCTAGTCCAACTAGGGATTATGCTACCTGTCGAACGATGCCACCAAGTCTAGGTCACACTGCCTAGAGTGGTATATGTTCCTATACTTCCCCACGCATGTATCGCGAATCGTTATCGCTTGTCTAGATGCACATGTCCTGTAATGTGCGGCCCGAGTCCTGTGGCAGGGCAAATCAAGAAACACAGAACTCGGTCGGGAGCTTTCAGGTATCTGCCGATGTAGATGCTAAGGTCTGTTTTTTATTCCAGTGGCTATGGTCCCACTCGACCCCTCCCTCAACTAATGAAAGGAACACCTTGAAAAATGTGAACTATACGCAGGCCCCCTATGCCCCACTAACCTATGGCCATCCTCACCCATAACAAGATAGCAAGTATATGGTCTTTTGGAGTTCTCCACCTTTCCGCTTCACATATCTCGATTGACTGAAGATGGATGGTAGACGATGAGTTGCTATCACAGGGCTACCGTTTTCTCGCCGAATCACGCTGGTCCATCCTAGTCTTTAGGTTGCCATATATTGCAACCAAGGCATACCCCTGGTTCTTCTACGCATACCTTAACCTCAATGAGCCAGGAGGATCATCTGCAGCCTCACTGAGGGATACCAAGAGTACCCTCACGTCCCCTCGAAGCCTCGGGCTTCGTAATCCAATTCGTTGGAGCCTTCTTTTTACTCAGACGGACATTCGCTCCTTCCCGTGTTATACTAAGAATTACTACTTAGTTTTGCTAACTAAGGTTTACCACTTAGTTTCCAGAATCGTTGTTTTCTTAACTAAGGTTTACTACTTAGCTCTTTTTAACTAAGGTTTACTACTTAGTTCTCTTTCCCGTCAATTTTGATTGGTTAAGTGTCATTAGTCAATTCAAGCTAACTTAACCCTCTTCATTTATCCTGTTAAACTGGTTAAGTGTTATCAGTAATTCATGTTGACTTAACCCTACCACAAACCAAGTTATATTGGTTAAGTATTTCTTATTACTTAACCCTACCCATTCATCCTGTATTGGTTAAGTGTTCCTTTTTAACTTAACCTTGCACGTCTATTTTAACTAACACGTTATTATTAATGGTTAAGTATTATCCCTTCATGTTTTAGACTTAACCCTATTCCTTTATCACAATCTGATGGTTAAGTGCTCAAGTTTACTTAACCCTACGGTCTAGTCCAACTAACGTATCAAATTGGCTAAGTGTATAAAATTTTACTTAACCCCAACCTCTAGTCTAGTTAACATGTTAATTTGGCTAAGTGTATTAACTTTAATTAACCCACCTTCTAGTCTAGTTAACATGTTAATTTGGCTAAGAGTATTAACTTTACTTAACCCCTACAAATCTTATCTTGTTACCATGTTAAGTTGGTTAAGTGTTCCTATGGACTTAGCCCTCCCATTCTAGCTTAACTATGTTAAGTTGGTTAAGTGTTCCTATGGACTTAACCCTCCCATTCTAGCTTAACTGTGTTAAGTTGGTTAAGTGTTCCTACGGACTTAGCCCTCCCATTCTAGCTTAACTGTGTTAAGTTGGTTAAGTGTTCCTATGGACTTAACCCTCCCATTCTAGCTTAACTGTGTTAAGTGTCTGTATGAACCTAACCCCACCCACCGGTCTGGTTATCATGTTGAATTGGTTAAGTGTCTTAGTTAACTTAACCCTACAATTCTTGATCTAGCTTTAACTAAATAAATTAAAGCCACGACCACTCACATTAGACAGGTATTGTTGCGATTACTGGATGTGCCGGTTGGTTCTGGGCAGGTTTACATCGCAACTCAGTCTAACCTCGGGTTAGGCATATTCATGTTTTCTAAGTTCAAAGGGTTTTGATTAATTTCCAAATCAGGGTTTGAAAGTAACCATCCCGTCCGTCGGATCAGTTAGGGATAGCCAGGGAGAGCAGGAAACTTGTATTTTCCAAACCCAAGCCTAGACACTATCCTCTCTGTCACCCTAGAACTTTCTGGTGTATTATTAAAAGAGATGTCGTCAATAAACCTTTAATTTGTCTAAATTTACATTTTCTCATTTAGGACAAATTCTATAAGTAAATTATTCCTAATTTACTTATTTCCTAACTACCCTTTTAATGTAAATTGTCAACATTCATTCTTATGGCCTATTTCCCTCTCTAAATCATATTTATGCTTTTTGGTATGTAAACAATACCAAATTAAGTGTCACTAACCATGATTTTGCTAAACATGACAATTATTCCCAATTATGGCCAACTTCAAATTTATGCCAATATACTTATATTGCCAAATTAGCTAATCTAATTCTGTTTTAACATTCTAATTACAGTTCATGTCAAACTAGAATTATTATTCTAGTTCACAATTCATGTAAATGCTAGATTTACAAGTCAATACTAGATTCAAATTACACATCCTATAATTCATGTCAAATTTATCCAATTTGCATTTCTATGAACATGCCATAATACATGTTCCCAATTTATGCCAATTTCCAAGTTTATAACTACGTTTTTAGTAAATTTCATATTTTGCCCAAATCGTATTCCCATCGTTCGTATAATCGTAATTCAATCTAGATTATAGATAAATCTAGATTCGTAGAGATTAGGGAATGAACCAGAGATGCTATGAAAAAGATAGACATAACAACTAGCATAAAATGATAATTTACTAATTACAGACCTAACGAATTTCACTGAAATTGATCTAAAACATCGAAGGCCTATAGGTCTGAAAATCTTATGACATAAAAAGGGTTGAATAACGACGTAGGTTCAAGAGCATGGGTAGACCTAAATTAATTGGTAAATTCCCAAGATCTAAAACCAAAGAAAACCAAGAATAGACATAATAGGTAATCAGGTTTAGACCCAATTTCATTGTCACAAAACTTAAGAAACACTTTCCTAGTCCTGAATCATAGGTGTTTAATCACAGTTGTCCTTGTTATGTTAAAGGCAATAGTTTATGTTTCCTAATCAAAGGCATAGGCTTGTGTTCATAGTCAAGGAAATAATTTTCATAGTCATAGTCACAGTCATAGGCAATGTTCATAGTCAAAGAGGCATATGGTTTTATGGTCCATAGTTTCATAGTCACAGTCTCATTGGTCATCAAATCATAACAGTTCTTAATTATGCCCAAAGAAATAAGCACTGATTCGAATAGAAGGAATTGGCATACTCTTTTATTCCTTTAATTACATGTCATGAACAGAGAAAAACGTTCAAATCTAAAAAGTAACCGACTTATAGAGGTTAGATTAGAATAGAAAGATGGCGTTGCTATGATTCGTGCGACGTTGCTCGAAACCGTTTGAGTTAGCCTTTGATTCTTATCTTGAAGCTTTAATCTTGATTCGAATCTCTTCTTGACAAACTTGAGCAGCATAACCTTGTCCTGGATTTTCATATTATCTTCTTATTTTTATTTTTTAATACATTTTCTCAGATGCAGCATAAGGATAGAAAAGAATTGTGAATAGAGAAGGAGACTAGGGCTGTTTATATAGTGTAGAAGTCAACGAATCTGGTCAGAATGGCGTCCGGATACAGAAAAACGAACCAGGCCGCAGACCTGGAAAAGGGGGGGTCGACCCCTAGGTCGACTACCCAGTCGACCTGGGTCTTCGGCGGGACAATTCCTGCCCAGCCTAATCTAGGACCGATTTTGAATTTTGAACTCGTTTTCTGACCTGTTCGAATTTTAAATCGTATTCTGAAACTTCTGAAGACCATAACTCCTTCAAATGGAGTCCGATTAACGCAAACTTGGACTCTATCCCATGCAGAATTCCGAGACGAACGCAATGGCATAGCCCATTTCCCTTGATTTTGACTTTAAAATTTAATTCTTCCTTGATTTGTGTGTTACAGAATTACGGGGTGTTACATTCTCCCCCACTTAAAAGGATTTTGTCCCCGAAATCTTCAATTTAGGAAGAATGTGTCCTACCATCCAATCACCCATCAACTCAACCATTCAATCACAGGCATTCACTATCCATAAAAGATTTCTAATGCTTTCATGTTCATATGGACATTGTGTGTATATGTCTTTATCTAATGCAAAATCAGGTGGTCTACTGATTCAGATGACCTCCTTAATGCGAATCATGTCAGTGCCATGCGTCCAATCATGTATGCAAGCATCCCTAGTTATGTAAATACTACATGCATGCACAGCCATTCATCCATATGCAACATCCATATGATGACATATCAAGTTCAACTTACAAACAAATACATATCTGTAAATGCAATATGAAAGCGTCCGAACTGATCTAGTGCCTAATACGTATGTATATGCATTCACGAGCAACCATTAGCAACCACTCGCAACCATCAACCATAACATGTTTCAAATACATGTTTACATCCAAAAGGGTTTCTACCTAAGGATCGAAGATACGACCTAGAGGATATACTTTGGAAAGGGAGAAACAATTTTGCGTAAAGCTCCTAAACAAAGATATCAAGGATGCACCCTTAAGGAAAAGGGTATGATGCTAGTATCTAGCCTTCTTGAGCTTTACTCCACCGTATCTTAACTAATTTAATTTCACGATTGTGAAGTTTCTGACCTCCATTTCCAAAATAAATAGATGTCAATCTTGGTACCAAGTGTATGTACTAAGATGATTAGAGGTCTCCCTCTTATCCGCCATGCCATAACTATAAGGGTCGAAAGGTTACTACGTGCTTTTTAGAGTGCCTGCCACAACTATTCATATCTCACGCAAACCATCATAGTCGAACTCGACATTCCTCAAGTACAAGTCCCAAAGGCCTAAACCAATATTAGACAAGCACCCAAGGAATATCTCCTCTAAATTTAGACGATCTACGTGAGATGATATAAGAAAACTTGATAGCTATTCTCAAATCCCTACTAACTAAAAATAAACTGGTCGGACCACCAATTGGATTTGAGACTCTAGTGGGATCTTTCTACTATACAAGTACTGTGGTGCAGAGACTCAACTATGGAAGTGGATATGAACAAATGCGAAGCGCTAAATCCAAAGAAAAGAGTACGAACAGCAAAACTAGACTCTTCCAATAGAACTCTACTACCTTTCTCCCAGGTACGCTTGGTGGCGCAAGTAGGTACATGCCCTTCTGAAAATCTTGTTCCTCGTTCTTTCCCTTGTCCTTAATTATATGCCCTATCATACCCTAGTAAAGATACCTCCTCTTGTCTTAGGTTTTATAATTCCTTCCTTCTTTGTGAGCTAAATCTACATCCATGAATTCCTCATCCTCTTTCGTGTGTAGTCATGTTGACAAATCTCTCGAAAGATGCCTTCATCGTACAGAAAACCCTACGAAGCTTGAAAGAAAACTGGCCGTAGGTGAAACAACTATGGCTATGGATGGAAGCCAGGCACGACTTCGCCCATCGATGAGGTTACCTCCCAGAAAGCCAGGAGCCACAGAGACTCAAGAAAGAAGGAGAAAAGAATTCAAACAGAGGAAGAGAAGATAGTGCGTATGGCTTTGGGGAATATGCCTTTAAAACAAAACTTTTCTTTTGAAAATGCTTCTTTTAAAACCGTTTTGAAAATAATTTTTCTAATCCTTTATCTGATCTGGTAACCTTCAGCTCTGATACCACATGTAACACCCCACATCCATTAGTGTCACTCAAAAAGGAATGCACTAAGTTCTGTGGAGCATTTACGGTAAAAGATGTAGATAAATTACAAGACAGACAAAAATTACAACAGCGGAAAATAAAACTTTGCTTTATTGATAAAATAATTTGTACGATGATTTCATTACAATATTAGAGTATCTTCTGTCTTACAAAATAAAGAAGCATAAAACAACATTTATATTACCCAATTTTTTTAGCAAGAACCACCCATAGCATCTGAAAAGAGAATCCAAGCAAAACTTCGACAAATCTTCAAGCTGGGAAAGAGTGACAATCCAACTTAACCTGAGCTATACTATTCCCTCCTTTACTACATGGGGGGGGGAACAGAAGAAAAGAAGACGAAAGAAAAACAGAGTCAGACATAAAGCCTGAGTAAGTTCGGTAACTTCTAGCATGTGAACATGGAAAAACAAAGCGACATGAATTAACTGAATACAAGATAACACCATGACGATAGGGTCAGCAAGATTAGACAAGATAATCACAAGACATGCTAAGATAAGATAAACTGGATATGCTCTAGTACTTTTGCCGCATCGCTATTTCCTTGTTATACTGGTTTCTATATCTCTGCACCACCTGACTAGTGTCCCAACTAGTAACGATAATGTGATCCCCAGTCCCTATAGTTTCCATTGCCTTCAGGCATACATTTATTATTTATTACCTAGATCTAATCTAGGGTTTTCTATCAAGTGCTTTCTAGATTCAACTAGAGTTTACGCTATCTACTGAACGCTTCTCAGATTCAGGGTTTATGCCACCTAGTCCAACTAGGGATTATGCTACCTGTCGAACGATGCCCCCTAGTCTAGGACACACTACATAGAGTGGTATATGTTCCTATACTTCCTAACGCATGTATCGCGAATCGTTAACGCTTGTCTAGATGCACATGTCCTGTAATGTGCGGCCCGAGTCCTGTGGCAGGGCAAATCAAGAAACACAGAACTCGGTCGGGAGCTTTCAGATATCTATTGATGCAGATGCTAAGGTCTGTTTTTTATTCCAGTGGCTATGCTCCCACTCGTCCCCTCCCTCAACTAATGAAAGGCACACCTTGAAAAATGAGAACTATACGCAGGCCCCCTATGCCCCACTAACCTATGGCCATCCTCACCCATAACTAGATAGCAAGTATATGGTCTTTTGGAGTTCCCCGCCTTTCCGCTTCACGTATCTCGATTTACTGAAGATGGATGGTAGACGAGGAGTTGCTATCACAGGGCTACCGTTTTATCGCCGAATCACGCTGGTCCATCCTAGTCTTTAGGTTGCAATATATTGCAACCAACGCATACCCCTGGTTCTTCTACGTAGACCTTAACCTCTGTGAGCCCAGGAGGATCATCTGTAGCCTCATAGAGGGATACCAAGAGTACCCTCACGTCCCCTCGAAGCCTCGGGCTTCGTAACCCAATTCGTTGGAGCCTTCTTTTTAATCAGACGGACATTCGCTCCTTCCCGTGTTATACTAAGAATTACTACTTAGTTTTGCAAACTAAGGTTTACCACCTAGTTTCCAGAATCATTGTTTTCTTAACTAAGGTTTACTACTTAGCTCCTTTTAACTAAGGTTTACTACTTAGTTCTCTTTCCCGTCAATTTGGATTGGTTAAGTGTCATTAGTCAATTCAAGCTAACTTAACCCTCTTCATTTATCCTGTTAAACTAGCTAAGTGTTATCAGTAATTCATGTTGACTTAACCCTACCATAAACCTAGTTATATTGGTTAAGTATTTCTTATTACTTAACCCTACCCATTCATCCTGTATTGGTTAATTGTTCCTGTTTAACATAACCTTGCCCGTCTGTTTTAACTAACATGTTATTATTAATGGTTAAGTATTATCCCTTCATGTTTTAGACTTAACCCTATTCCCTTATCACAATCTGATGGTTAAGTGCTCAAGTTTACTTAACCCTACGGTCTAGTCCAGCTAACATATCAAATTGGCTAAGTGTATAAAATTTTACTTAACCCCAACCTCTAGTCTAGTTAACATGTTAATTTGGCTAAGTGTATTAACTTTACTTAACCCCACATTCTAGTCTAGTTAACATGTTAATTTGGCTAAGTGTATTAACTTTACTAAACCCCTACAAATCTTGTCTTGCTACCATGTTAAGTTGGTTAAGTGTTCCTATGGACTTAGCCTTCCCATTCTAGCTTAACTATGTTAAGTTGGTTAAGTGTTCCTATAGACTTAACCCTCCCATTCTAGCCTAACTGTGTTAAGTTGGTTAAGTGTTCCTATGGACTTAGCCCTCCCATTCTAGCTTAACGGTGTTAAGTTGGCTAAGTATTCCTATGGACTTAACCCTCCCATTTTAGCTTAACT
Source organism: Allium sativum (assembly GCA_030737875.1). Lineage (NCBI taxonomy): Eukaryota > Viridiplantae > Streptophyta > Magnoliopsida > Asparagales > Amaryllidaceae > Allium > Allium sativum. The sequence continues at coordinate 526,300,231 of CM060913.1, read as the reverse complement.
GTGTTAAGTGTCTGTATGAACCTAACCCCACCCACCAGTCTGGTTATCATGTTGAATTGGTTAAGTGTCTTAGTTAACTTAACCCTACCATTCTTGTTCTAGCTTTAACTAAATAAATTAAAGCCGCGACCACTCACATTAGACAGGTATTGTTGCGATTACTGGATGTGCCGGTTGGTTCCGGGCAGGTTTACATCGCAACTCAGTCTAACCTCGGGTTAGGCATATTCGTGTTTTCTAAGTTCAAAGGGTTTTGATTAATTTTCAAATCAGGTTTTGAAAGTAACCATCCCGTCTGTCGGATCAGTTAGGGATAGCCAGGGAGAGCAGGATACTTGTATTTTCCAAACCCAAGCCTAGACACTATCCTCTCTGTCACCCTAGAACTTTCTGGTGTATTATTAAAAGAGATGTCGTCAATAGACCTTTAATTTGTCTAAATTTACATTTTCTCATTTAGGACAAATTCTATAAGTAAATTATTCCTAATTTATATATTTCCTAACTACCCTTTTAATGTTAATTGTCAACATTCATTCTTATGGCCCATTTCCCTCTGTAAATCATATTTATGCTTTTTGGTATGTAAACTATACCAAATTAAGTGTCACTAACCATGATTTTGCTAAACATGACAAATTTCCCAATTATGGCCAGTTTCAAATTTATGCCAAAATACTTATATTGCCAAATAGGTAATCTAATTCTGTGTTAACATTCTAATTGCAGTTCATGTCAAACTACACTTATTATTCTAGTTCACAATTCATGTAAATGCTAGATTTACAAGTCAATACTAGATTCAAATTACACATCCTATAATTCATGTCAAATTTATCCAATTTGCATTTCTATGAACATGCCATAATACATGTTCCCAATTTATGCCAATTTCCAAGTTTATAACAACGTTTTTAGTAAATTTCGTATTTTGCCCAAATCGTATTCCCATCATTCGTATAAACGTGATTCAATCTAGATTATAGATAAATCTAGATTCGTAGAGAATAGGGAATGAACCAAAGATGCTATGAAAAAGATAGACATAACAACTGGCATAAAATGATAATTTACTAATTACAGACCTAACGAATTTCACTGAAATTGATCTAAAACATCGAAGGCCTATAGGTCTGAAAATCTTATGACATAAAAAGGGTTGAATAACGACGTAGGTTCAAGAGCATGGGTAGACCTAACTTAATAGGTCAATTCCCAAGATCTAAAACCAAAGAAAACCAAGAATAGACAGAATAGATAATCAGGTTTAGACCCAATTTCATAGTCACAAAACTTAAGCAACACTTTCCTAGTCCTGAATCATAGGTGTTTAATCACAGTTGTCCTTGTTATGTTATAGGCAATAGTTTATGTTTCCTAATCAAAGGCATAGGCTTGTGTTCATAGTCAAGGAAATAATTCTCATAGTCACAGTCATAGTCATAGGCAATGTTCATAGTCAAAGAGGCATATGGTTTTAAGGTCCATAGTTTCATAGTCACAGTCTCATTGGTCATCGAATCATAACAGTTCTTAATTATGCCCAAAGAAATAAGCACTGATTCGAATAGAAAGAATTGGCATACTCTTTTATTCCTTTAATTACATGTCACGAACAGAGAAAAACGTTCAAATCTAAAAGGTAACCGACTTACAGAGGTTAGATTAGAATAGAAAGATGGCGTTGCTATGATTCGTGCGACGTTTCTCAAAACCGTTTGAGTTAGCCTTTGATTCTTATCTTGAAGCTTTAATCTTGATTCGAATCTCTTCTTGACAAACTTGAGCAGCATAACCTTGTCTTGGATTTTCGTATTATCTTCTTATTTTTATTTATTTATACATTTTCTTAGAGGCAGCATAAGGATAGAAAAGAATTGTAAATAGAGAAGGAGACTAGGGTTGTTTATATAGTGTAGAAATCAACGAATTTGGTCAGAATGGCGTCCGGATACAGAAAAACGAACCAGGCTGCAGACCTGGAAAAAGCGGGGGGGGGGGGGGGGGGGGTGGTCGACCCCCAGGTCGACTACCCAGTCGACCTGGGTCTTGGGCGGGACAATTCCCGCCCAGCCCAATCTGGGTCCGATTTTGAATTTTGAACTCGTTTTCTGACCTGTTCGAATTTTAAATCGAATTCTGAAACTTTTGAAGACCATAACTCCTTCATATGGAGTCCGATAAACGCAAACTCGGACTCTATCTCATGCAGAATTCCGGGACGAACGCAATGGCATAGCCCGTTTCCCTTGATTTTGACTTTAAAATTTAATTCTACCTTGATTTGTGAATCTTAGTGTTACAGAATTACGGGGTGTTACAATATGATAACGTTATAAACTTTATTTCCGAAAATCTGACTTTAAAACTATAACTTTTATGTCTTAATTTGAATAATTTATAATTAATTAATTTATTAAATAAATAAATCTTGATTTAAAAACCGAAAAGTAAATAGTACTTTCTCGAATTTGATATAATCAAATTCGAGGTATAACTCTCTTTCGAGTAATCTCTATACGATTAACTCATTTTCGAATAACCTATATTCGATTAACTCTTTTTCGAATAACTTATATTCGATTAATTCACTTAGAATAACATATATTTGATCTATTCACTTTTGAATAAACTATATTTGATTAACTTATGTCGAATAAACTATATTGATTATAAAATATTGGTTTCCAACCGAATACTATTTGTCTTGTCAAATTTCTGGTTTTTTTTCAATTTATAATTTCTTAAATAAATTATTTTATAACATCTGGCCTAGTTGAATTCTAATTACCAATCTTTATGTATTTTATTTAATTCTATTCATATTTCGAACATCGAAATGCATTCCATCCTTTCCTTTTTAAAACAACTCCAACTTTCCCATTTTACATTCACTGCTGAATTTGCAATCTCAATTATCCACTGGTAATAATATTTTAATTCATTTATAAACATTGTTTATAAATCACAACACTTGTTTTCATTATGAAACAAGTTATTTATTTCTAGCCATTCGAAATTCCATTTCTGTTTAAATTCCTATTTCAAAAATCCAATTTCCTTTACAAATGTTTTTATTTGCAAAATCTTTACTTAATTCCATTATTCACATCGAATGTGAATAATATTTCTTTTATGTAATCCATTTAGTTTGATTTTGTATTTAAAAACAATATCCCAATTCCAACTTCTATTTATAGATTTATTCATACGAAATCTTCTTTTTATTTCTAACACTTAACTCTCATTTATAATTCCTTTTATAAACGCCGAGTTCACATTCTACTTAAAATATCAGTGTTAAAAAAAATTTACTTCTCTATATAAGTTCAGTCTTATTTATTCCATTTATCAAATGATAAATATTTTACTTAATTTATAAAATATTATTTATAGATTAATTTTCTCCGTTTATCTATTATAACATATTTCTATTTAAAATCTACTTTGAAACCATCTTCTCATTGTTCTTTTATATCTTGTCAGCTCCCTTTTATAATTCTACTTATTTCCCAAATAATATCTTTAATAATTCTATTTGATTTTCGAAATATTTCCTTTTATAAATGTTGTTTATTTTGTAAATAATTTTTTTAATAATATTTATTTATTTCTGAACATTCCCTTTCTAAAATACTATTCATTTTATAAATAATTCCTTTTATAAAATCCTGTTCATTTTATAAATAATTCCTTTTATAAAATCCATTTATTTATGAAATATTCCTTTTTAAAATGTCTATTTATTTTATATAAATACTTAATTTTCAATATACACTTTAAAAATTATCTTTTTACATTCTAGTATTCCTTATAGTATTTAACATACCACATAACAATGATCAATATCATCCAAACACGCATAATCAGAAACAGATTATATATCACATCATTTATCACAATATATGAAAAACAATAAAATAAATGTTGATGAATCTAGTTGGATCCCTTCAACCTGATTTTATGCATCAATAGATGTTACACAATATAATTCACATCAATTTCATTTCAGTATGTACTTTTCTGATAAACAGAATCAATGTTTGTTTAACGATATGTGTATATATCATTATCTGTAATTTCAACCAATCAACTAGCAGTTCGTCAAATGATCAACACACAGAAATCAGTCATCATTTATCAATTCTAAAAACACGTTTTAAAAATATAACTGGACAGATTTATTGAGATTTACTCACATTGGACGGTTATCATTAAATAACGATTAACAGTCTGTTGATTTAGACAGACAATTTATTTTGCTCAAAATTGTCATGAACCCCAATTCAATCCCAGTCAGTTCATTGTGTAGCTCTTGTCCATACGATCCCAGCAGATCTTATTTCGTCTGATACTGACATCATATGAAATAGTTACGATATTTAGAAGTTAATATTCATTTATATTAAATAAGAACATAAAATTTTAATTTCCACAGGGCCTCGCCCCTTTCTCGGCCCATTTAAACCTTGTTACTATCCAAACCCGCTACTTCCTCCTTTTCCAAACAGACGTCCGCTCCCAGTACCAACGCGCCATTGCCACACCTTCCATCCACAACAACTCACTCATCTCTCCACTGATTTTAAAACAGCAACCACCATTGTACTTCTCTCAAAAATCCCTTTACTTCTAGCCCCAAAAAAGAAGAACTCGAACTCCAATTCTTCATCACATCGACAGGTCTCCAACTGTTGTACAGTGCATCGCACGAGCTAAAACCTCACCACACCTCACGAAACTATGCACATAAGTGCAGTTTCACAGCATAAACTCGATTTCAGCCATCATTTCCGCAAACAACGCTCCACCCTTTCGATTAATGGAACCCTAAAACTCGTTGTCCTGATATTGTGCGACATCTATCACAATGGAACCCAACAAAAGATATACCGTACTGAGCACAAGGCTTCCAGCAACTCCTTTCCATATACACTGAAATTTATAGATTGCAGTTTGATTTTCTTTTGATTTTTGAAGTGGATCTTTATTCACGTTTTAGGGTTTGCAAAAGAATAGTGACGACAGAAGTTTTGTTTGACCAGAGAAAAATGTTTTTAGGGTTAAAGAAAATAGGTAGTGTATTTATAGAATTTTATATATTTTAATATTTAATTTTTATATTAATTTACATCTAACCACTATTTGTATTTGTTGTTTAAAAACCTGCATGATCACACACGATATCGAAAAATATATGAAAATGGGCATGCAGCTACAGTTCGACATTACGGAACGAACGAAACTTGTTTCATCGAATTCCAACTTCGTTTGCTCACATAACGTATTTTAAAGGTCGAATTATCAACTGTATTTCACATTAAAATCCCATACGGCCACATATTGACTCCAAAAATCATGAAAATTGAAATCTAACAATAATTTAATATTCTGAATCCTACAAAATTAGTTTCGTCGAAACGGAGGTCGTTTGAAAAAATGGCTATCTTTAAAGCTTTAAATAAACCCATTTAAATATAAATATATTTGAATCTAATTAAATTTAATATTAATAAATTAATATTGTCGTTTATATTCACATACAATATCATATAACTCCAAAATAAATATATTGAGATTTATAACTTGATGTTTCAAAGTTCCCAGTTATATCGATATTCGATTTATACTAAAAATCCTTTTATAATATAAATAAATCGTTATAAATTATAACGGAATTCCATAGCGACTATTTAAAAAATTTATTTGGAAACAAATCAAAATATACACAACGAAATCCAGATTTTTCTCTTCCATTAGAAAAATATAGTTCATCAGCTCCGAATGTTCCTTATTTCATAGAAATACGACTTAAAACGGATTGTATATCTTCATTTAAAGTTCAAATCGCAGAATTACGAACTACCACGCCATTTCGAGCTCGATTATAATTATAATATGAACTATACAGTCAATATCGATCAATAAACAAATTAGTTATTGTAATTCAATTCTAAATAGAATTAAATCAGTTAAATGATTCATTTCACACAATATTGCGAATTCTACTATTTTCGACTATTTTGGAAATTAAATATATTACTCTATTATTTATATTAACTAAATATTCAATATTATTCAAGTAAACAACCATTTAAATCTCTAAATCATTATTTAAATAATTGAATTAATTAATTATTATGTCGTAAAAATACGGGGCGTTATAGCGAGCCCTAGGGGTTGAGTTTTCTTGTGAAACTTGGAGTGCAATTTCTAACGAGGAAGAAGGTTATTAAACCTTAATGATGTATAGTGATTAATTAATTTAATAATTAAGCTAATTTATGTAATTAAAGTTTAAAATGATGTAACTTTTTCATATAACGTCAGAATTCAGCAATTTCAGTTGCGTTGAAATTGTGGAGTCGAGCTCTATAACATGGAACTCATCAGAACAGAAACGGACCAAGTTAAATTTTTTAGCTAAATTAAACGTTCTTTTAATTTGGTTTAAAAATAAATTATCAATTAAAGACTGATGGAGTGTAAATCAAAGTGAGAACTCTGTCACTAAATTTTTATACTTATTTACTTTTATAACTGAATTTATATTAGTTGCCTGTTATTGCAATATTTATTTGGTGTTTGATGGTTGTTTACAGTTTTATTGTTATTATCACCAAACTGTGAATATATTTGATATTAAAAATAAACACTTAGATTATAAATTATTTTGGGCTGAAAATTAGCTCACACGTCTCTCGAATGATAGAAAAGTTCATATGGATTGTCATGTAAACCCCATACGTATATTAGGATGATAATTTTACACATCGCCCAAGTGTACAAATAATAATATTTGTTTGATGGTTGAAAACCCCATATGGGCCTAGAGATGATAATTAATTCACATCTCCCTTGGATTTAGTTGTATGTCAACCGATTGATTGACAAACTGTTATAAGCGTTATTTAATTATTTAATGCTTATACAGTTGTAAATAGTACTTTGGATTGAATTGAATGTTTAATAGTTGTTTATCACTATTTTTGGATACATGCGATGTATGGAAACCATATAAATAAAATTATAAGGTAATTGATTGAGTTTGATTCCAAATCAGAAATAAACGATATTTTAAAAATAATATTCAGTGAAGATTCAAAATACTATTTTGAAGTCCGATTTTGGATGGACACAAAAATATATAAATATTCATAACTAAAATGAACACGAATCGAGTTCACTAAATATTTTCCATTTTAACTTGAACGGAAATTTTCTGTCTATTTTATTCATTTTATAATGAATATCGAGAAGACTAAATTCCAAAATCTGATATTCTAAAAATTTATCATTTTAATATTATAATGATATGGAATATTCAATTTTGATTTAAAATTGGAATGGAAGCGAAATGATTTTAAAAATGAATTATAAACATTTTATAATATACGTTTTAAATGGAAATCGACGAAATATACTATACATATTTAAATTACCTCAATAGAACGTTTCATGCAGCAACCGTTCGCGAATTTCGACCATTGAATTGGAATGGATGTAACTGGAGATCCTACCGTCGATTCTCCTAAAACCGGAACCTTGGGTTCGTATCGAAAAGATATTTCAAAAGATAGTAAGAGATTTGATAACTTATGGTTGGATTTTAAGATATGTCCATATCAGTTTTGGAAAAGTTCTCTATGGATGCAGTTCAGTGGCGGATATCGGAAACCTACTGTAAGGGTGTTAATAAAATTATTAAAAATATGAATAAGTTATGTAAAATCATAATAAATGATTTGGTAAGACTTGGATTAAATATTCAAATTTTTGAAAAGATAAAAGTTATTTTTATCTAAATGAACTAGATAACACGAGTAATAATCCCATGTTTTCAATTTGATAAAATGGATTCTTGAATGGTTTTGGTATAACCAAAGTTTTCCACTAAATAAAATGGCATGGATTTAAATGGAAATTATCTTCAGATATTTTGATATTGGATTCTGTAATGATATAAATATTGTTATGGGAATTTGAAAGATACTGATATCGTTATTCCAAAATGATCCCTGTTAATTACAGAATTTGGTACTGAACATAAGTCAACATGATTTCCATTTAAGATCTTATATTTAGTATCAAATTGGATTTGGAGTTTATTATAAATGGTATCTTCAATAGTACTGTTCTTAAACCCATTGTTAAAGGAATAAATCTTTTAAATAAGATTTAGAGAAGTTTTCCAGTTTATTTAATTAAATTGGAATTGAATGGAATTTGATTAACAATAATCGAGATGAGCTTCCGTGAAGGAAGGCGTTTACTATTTATGGAGTTTAAAAGGCTTTGTTGTTATTCCACTTATGTATTAGTATGAAACGGAAATTATATCGATTATAACTTACTCGTATTTCCATGAAGATTCCGTATTAAATGGTAGAGGATTTTGGGTTTACTGTAAACAGTGTTTTTACATAATATTTGTTCTTTAACCCGACTAAAAACAAGACTAATTTCCAATGGTTGAATAATCATCAAATAATGATTTTTGAAGATAAAATCTAAACTAGAGTTTAATGAATCATTAACTAGATTGAGATGTGAATAAGGTAATTAAATTTTGCTGAATTTAAGACATGTTCGTGATGGAGTACCCCCTACACCCTACTCCCCCTCTCCCCTCTTTTCACCCTTTCCCCAGCAGTTCAACTCCATGCAATAGTTAAATCTTTAACTAAATTTGAACGATAAATAGTAATTGAATTTACCAATAAGACGATGGTTGTTAACTATAGAGTACCACTAGTTTTAGTCTATGCGATGAATAGGTTTTGATTGGGAAAATCTAACAACCTGAATTCCGATAGACCGAATTTTTTTCAAAATTCTAATCTATTGAAATTCGTGTCGGTTTGCTCTGGTATCATGTAGAAAACACAGAGACATAAAATATGTCAGGGCTCAAAAAATATCTCACAGCGGAATGGATAAAATATAATATAATCAAATTATGGCCTTACTGTATTAATAATAATGCCTAACCAGTATCCAAAGCTATCATGTCTCTGCCACAAATATAACATGCGAGTATGTTATGAGGAGGGGGTCAGAACAAAAGTTGTGGTCCCTAAATTTAAACTATACACTTTGTATAATGCTACGTATACCGTTCAATCATATTTTTTTATTTATTAGTTTACTTGGGTTAACAACACTCAAGGTTTACAAACACGTAGTACCCATTTACTTCCTAGTGATTTAACCTAATACAGTATATATGTAGCTACGCCCAATATTCATGTACACCCTATTGTACCCAGTCGCATGTTTCCACTGTAATACCACCGAAATATACGCAGTCCTTCATCCTGCGCCAGAGTGACGTTCGGATCTCTATATGACAATGTTACATTCCGCATATATCTGTAGTTCTATGCTATGTAAGCGTATAGACTGCCACCTTCGATCGAATCAGATTCCATACAAGAGTAATGCCCTCAGGTTTACGATACACCACCCAGAGTAGACAAGCTAGTATCTAGACTTTCCCACATACATACGTCAATTATAGCTCAATGCCTTAACCGCACGTCCTCTAATGTGCAACGAGTTCCGTGGCTGGGCGATATAAGAAACATGGAACTAGGTTAGGAGCTTTTCCATATCAGTACAGGCCCTACTTTAAGCGACTCAAAATACAAATATTCCTAGGGTCTATTTTTCATGGTGGCTATGGCCCCACCTCGGCCCATCCCTCAATAGTAAAGACTACAAGAGCTAAGGGACACGCCCCTAACAACAAAAAATATAAACATTCAGTTGGCGTCTCCCTTCTCCCCTCAACCACTGTAACTCGATAGTGAAAGATGAATAGACTATTGGGTTTAGCTCTAGTCTTTTCGCATCGGCACTGGTTGCCGATGACAGGTACCCGATGATCTATTATCCTTGTTGGTCCTGATTCTCTGCGCCCCCGTTGAGGCGACTGCCGAATCACCCTGGTGTCACCTAATCGCAGCATTATGACTGCAAAGCTACACTTGTAGTCAAGGCCCACCCATCAAGTAGTTACGTGCAGACCCAACCTCTACAAGAACATCCTAAACATCTTCCACCGCACAGAGGACTACTAGGAGCACCTCATGCATCTCAGGAAGTCGCGTGCTTCCCCTTCCAGTCCTTCGAAGCCAACAGAATAATCAGATGAATGTGTGCTCCCCTCGTGCCTTATAAGACCATGATGATCTACCCCCATTTCGTTATTCACCCTCAAACATATAGACTAGTCCAAGCGCCTCACTTTAATATGTTATTAGAACCAATGTCCAAACATTCTTTTACGTGCTTGCTTTACCTTAAGGTTTCCGTTTAACTTGGTTATCTGAAAATTTCGTTCAGATTACCAAGTTCTTTCTAGTCCCTTATATCTCGGAGGAATGAGCCCCTCTTGCATATTAATTTCAGTTATACAACTTAACCCAATTAAGTTTATTAATAAGCCCATAACATGTTATTCTCTAGATTGTGATCCAAAGTCTGTAATCCACAATCCCTTTATATTCTTGTTTGGTTCAAGGTTACAATAGAATGTTCTACTTAATACGTAATTAAGTGTATCTCTATTTACATGTTTTCTGTCTAACATGTCAATTATCACTTTTGATTAAACATAACTTATTTCATTTCATAAGTTTTTCTCATTCTCTCATTTTATCGTAATTCCATTTTACGCTGTCACTACAACTTATCGTTGTTTACTTATTATCTTAGTTCTCTTAACTAAGGTTCGCTAATAAGTTTCTCTTCCCATAAACATAACTTATGTTGTACTCATCCTTAGATTTCAGATTCTTGTTCTTACAAATAGCTTAATTTACAATTACGTACAATTTATCTCGTAGAATAAGTTATTCCAATTTCCTTATTGTTTTCTTATAACCTAAGTTATAATTCCCGCTTGTCCCTAGGACAAGTCTTAACATGTTGTTCTTATCAGCAGATTTCAGATTTCCAAGTTTATAGATTACTTAATTTATAATTAAATACAACTTCTTCCATTTCATAAACTTTCTCTTTTTTCTCTACTTATTACAAACAACTAGTTTCAGGTTTCCCTATTTACTGATTAATTAATTTACAATTAAGTGCCACTTATTTCATTTCATCAGTTATCTTATGACCTTACTAGTTTATTATAACCTTCACTTGTCCCTAGGACAAGTCTACCTATTATACAACTTTCTTTTTAATGTAATTTATTTATAATAGGTTATTATCATTCCCCATTTATAGCATTCTTTTTTACTGTTGTAACTTTCTTTTAATTCCATTTATTTCCATTAATTATAATTAATGTTGTTTATCGGTCCAGCTACTTACATGCATTTATATATAAAAATATATATGTACGTATATATTTATGCACTATACCTCTCACATTAAGCCTAAACTTGTGGATGTTGGATTTTCCAGGAGGTTACGGGCAGAATCTTCCACAAGTTGACTTAACCTCGTGTCTTAGCACCATTATACGTTTTATTTTCGCACTTAGACCCCTCACATTAGATTTACCACTTGTGGATGCTGGATGTGTCAGGCGGTTCCGGGCAGACTTCTACCACAAGCATAATCTAACCTCATGTCTAAGCGCGGTTGTAGTTTCCTATTTACTGTGAATTTTAGGCATATTATCCTTTTCACATGTTACCGTAATCTAATTTACATGTCATCAAATTATGCCTATACTATGTCACATGTCCTTTTTAACATGTATTTAATTCTATCCTGACATGTAATCATTTTATCAGGTAATTGATCAAATCTAACAAGTTAACATGTCATTTTCTCAATTCTACATCTAATAATTCAAATACATAATATGCCACAAGTGAATCATGTAATTATAAAAACAGTAGTCACTACTCATATTCTAACAAGTTTGTTTTTCAACATGTAAACAGTCAACACTTTAACCGATTCAACATATGAATTTTCTGACATATTCATATTAGTATCTCAACTTGTTATAACAGCATCTTAAAACTTTTAATTATTCTGGAAAATTCACATTTCATGATAATGGGAAATGCTAAATGATATTATATCATTGTCTTAAATGATATAACCTAAATCCACTCACCTCATATGCTTTCCAAATCCTGAATCTAGTCCAGATCTAACATTCCACGGTTTTTTTCTTAATTGGATTCAGAACCTAACAACCATGGATCTTCAATTTTTACTAAAAGAAAAAGGAAAGAAAGAAAAGAGAATTGAAATAGACTAGATCTAGAAAATTACCTCATGTCGAAAAGAGATCTGAACACCTTCTAATTGATTTTCATCGTTTTCCTCCAGATCAAGATTCAGAATATTCCTAAACTAATAAACTAAATTTTCTAAAGAGTTTTGAGAAGGAAGGGGAATGGCAGAGCTCCTAAGTTGTCATTGAAATATTAGACTTAGGGTAGGCTTTACAGCTTATAAGTGTTCAACAACGAATATAGTCGAGAAAATACTCCATATTCATAAAATTTCAAAAAGATTCCACGTGCACTGAACATCGTGTCCAAATATGGCGTCGGTCAACCCCCAACGGTACATTTTCCCTCTAACGTTTCCCGCCATGAATTTGATTTTCTAGATAAATTTATTTATTATATATACATATAAGATCCTTATATTTATGCAAACTTCTAATGCTCATAACTTCTTCATACGTTATCCGTTTTATGCAAACCAGATGTCTATTTTGACCAAAATTTCGAGACAAACTACTAAATTCTAAATATTTAATTAAGTTATTCTTACATTTTATTGTCTTAAAAATGCAGGGTGTTACATTCTCCCACCCTTAGGAAATTTCGTCCCCGAAATTTTGTAAGGGTAAAATCAAATAACCACTCGCATAATATCCATCCATTATGTGTACATACAATTTTTGCAACCATTGTGCACTTGTGCAGATTGAAATATAACATAATAATGTATGTATGCCTAAGCGGTACCTCCTACTTGTATGTAAGTTTTTCAAAAACCATTTTAAAACATGATTCTCACATCCTAAATATACTGGCGGTCCTACATGAATGCAATAGTTTGGAAATCAAAATTTTTTTCATCCAAATTTTCTTGCACTATTACTGAGTAAGAGCGTAGTTCACCCAATTGTTGCATCCAAAATCCTACCAACCAACTTTATTTCTTGAATTTTAGAAAAATATAATTTTCTAGATTTGATTTCTTATGTTACGAAAAGGTGGAAAACGAAAAATTCACATTTCCCGTTTTTCTTTTATATACCTTTTTCCAACCGTACTTGGATTTTATGTTACTATTTACAAAGATTTACTATTTTCCTATCCAAATACAAACCACATAAGAAAAGATTTCTTTTGTTACTAATTTTCTTTTTCATCTTATCTTGGAAATTTTTATCTTTATCCATCTTTTCTCATAATTTATCATGTTTGTTGCTTTATTGAATTTGTTGTTTCCTTTTTTAGTCATACCATTTCTCCTTTCTTAGCTAATTTAATTATCAGATCTGGGTTTAGTTTTCAAATAAGCCTTTTTGTCTTTAAACTAAAACAGGAAAACATACACTCTACATAGCTATGTACCAACAATATTTTAAGCAACATCCTAGGCTTTTCAATGCTTATGCATTATGGGAACTTACCATTTTTTTTTCAAGATAATTCTTGGAAATTTTTATCTTTATCCACCTTTTCTCATAATTTATCATGTTTGTTGCTTTACTGAATTTGTTGTTTCCTTTTTTAGTCATACCATTTCTCCTTTCTTAGCTAATTTAATTATCAGATCTGGGTTTAGTTTTCAAATAAGCCTTTTAGTCTTTAAACTAAAACAGGAAAACATACACTCTACACAGCTATGTACCAACAATATTTTAAGCAACATCCTAGGCTTTTCAATGCTTACGCATTATGGGAACTTACCATTTTTTTTCAAGATAATTCTCGCTATTTACTTCATAGCCTCAAAACTTTTCCCATTTTCCCTAGGCACTAATCCTTACCTACTCCATATTTTAATACACAGTTTGGCATTTTCATTTAAATTTTTCTGCCTAGAATTAAAAATGTCAAAACTTTATTTTTCTCATGAAAGCTTTGTTTTGCCAAACCACAAAACATGTCATCTAAAGAAAATGTAAATCGTCAATTTTTTTTTTCTTGAATCACAAAAACTAGAGTGATAAGGACAGCTATTTCTCAATCGGGTTTATAACTTGTTTGTAAAAACCCGAAACTTCCCCGGTGAGGAAAGTGCGGATAGTTCGAGAACAAGACACAACAGAACGCACACGGGAGAACATTTCATTGTATATTACAACAATGCATCAGATTACAAGAATATACAGAGTATGAATAAATATTACACAGAAATATCAGAGATTTAAATTACATTTAAATACATCGTAGTGGAAAAAAAATACAATACACAACTAGAAGAGATATACAGATACAAAGCTTTCCGGATATCGTTCCAGCTGTAAACCAGGATCCTGTGAATATAAATCTGCAAAACCAAAACTACTAGCTGCCCGTGTCAAAATAGGGGCACCCAGAGTTTAGGTTAAAACAATAAACTCCAGCTCCGTCATGGGACTGGTGTGAGAACTAAAACAGTTATTATTCTTTATTTTAAAGTTAGGTAAATCAAGGGACCACGCCGCTAACGCGGAACGGGTTTCCTCCCAAGAATACCAGTGCATAAAACAAACAGCGCAATGCTAAATAAAGAAAAATGAAGCTATTTTAAGACTCAGGTCCCATCACACAATGCAACGCAAGCCGGAGGATAGGGTTTTTACCTTATAATAGCCAAGAATGCTTGATACGTTTAAAACAAATCATTTGATACTATCATAAGTGCATAGTGTATAAAACAACTTCAAATCATAAGTATCAGTCATAGACGGCATGAGCGCCCCATCCCACTATGTCGCCATACTAGGCTCTACAAATAAAACCGCAAATGTCACGTATTTGGAAATTGGATTTCCATCTATGAACCGAGGCAAAAATACTCCTCAACCGATTCGAGACTGTCTAGCCCGAGCCACAGGGTCAGAGCGCATCGACCCTTGGATCCTCAGGGCCGGTCCACCGATGTGGATTAAACTTAAACCCTGAACATGCGTATTCCCGCCCTTTGGGGCGTAAATGAGCCAACGAATGGCTCCATCAGACCCGGATCGTCCGATCTAACCGAGGCGCCTCGCAATAGCAACAACCACACAGGTGAAAAGTATATAACTGTTAGGGCTGGTAGGTCACTGACACCACCCTAGCTAGAAAGAAACGCATGCCCTCCCTGACGTCCTCTCCCGTTTTTGGTTCACAACCGGGGTGCGAGGCTCGCGAATCAACGCTACACAAAGCTATGCCACACAGGCCTTTCTTTGATCATCATCCACAAGACTTTGCTTTTCAGCAGAAGCCTTGATCAATTGCCACTTAGGCATGCCACACAGGCAATTCACTCCATGCGATTGATATCCATCAATATATAACCCCTGAGCTCGTACGTCTTAGAGAAGGGCGTTAAGCAAGAGAATAAATTCTCCGCCGCCAAATAGATATATATTTAATAGAAATCAATCACGCAGACTAAAATCCAATGTCAGACACACAGTCCGTTTACACGTCCGTTCTGGGTCTGAACGGAACCGGAGGCACCTAGTACCCCGCATATCCATCGATCTCCAAGTACATCTGGACGATCACCAACTGTTTCCATCTTCTTGGGTGTACAGCCCAATCAAGATCATCAGTAATTACCCAAACGACGTGAAGACCTCTGGTCTTCGACCACCGTCTTCATCTTCGACTTATCGTCGTATCAGTTATTCAGAATGGGATAAACCCGGTCTTTCTGAATAACTCGCGTATATTATAAACAAGTGTTACACAAACACAACATACGCCTCATTCCACTTCAGAATATTCTTTTTATTCAAATATTCTTATATTTTGGAAAAGGTTCCCATTAATTTTACCAAAGATAAATTCTTTAAATTTATTCTTTAATCTCCTTTGAATATCAATTCAAACTAGTCGGGATTAGCGAACCACACCGGAGTAATCATTTATTTTATTTCCTAATCCCAACCAATTTATCCCATGAAGTAAAACTGGTCCTACTTCATATCTACCACCACGGTGTTATCGGTAAATTCAATTTCCATTTCACGTTCAAATCTAATTAAAGATTTAACTATCTCCTGGAGCAAAACTGGATATACTCCATTCTCGATCATTTCAATCTAATTATTCATTAAAACTCCACTTAGTTTTAATCTTTAACTGGGTTAAAGAATCAGTGTCATTTAAAACATGGTTCACGATAAACCCAAAATCACATTCCATTAATTATCGGGTTAAAGAACGAGGGTTATTCAAAACACTGTTCACGATAAACCCAAAAATCAATTCCAATTCAATTCCAATTAAATATCACTTAATTGGTTCACTTCATTAAATCTAAATAAAAAGATTTAATCTTTTCTCAACTGGGCTTAAGAACAGTGTTAATGAAGACACCATTCACGACAAACCCAAATCACATTTGATATTAAATACAAGGCTCTGAATAGAAAATATACCGGCTTATATTCAATATCAAATCCAACGACCAGCAGATATCGTATTGGAAATAACGATATATATATCTATATCTATATCTATATCTTTCAAATTTCCATAACAACATCTGTATAATCACGAAATCCAAGATCGAAATACTTCGAAGACAATTTCGATTCAAGTCCATTCCGATTCAATTATTGGAAGTTCTGTTATATTTCAAAACCATTTCAAACTCACTTTATTTATTTTAAAAATAAATAAATTACTATTCTAGTTCAAAACTAGTTCATTTCGATAAAAATCTATTTTTATCCTTTCAAATACGGAATTTTTCATCCCAATTCTTCCCAAACCATTTCTTATGATTTTACACAAATTATTACTGTTTTTAATAATTTAATCAAGGCACGTACAGTCGATTTCCATAAACGGCGATCGAACTGCACTTACAGCGACCTTTTTCAAATTTGATTTGGACATAATTTCAAATCCAACCGTTAGATTTCAAATTTCTCACATTCGTTAGAAAGCTCTTTTCTGTGCGAACCCAACGGTTCCGGTTTTAGGAGAATCCGACAGTCGGATCTCCCGCAATATCCATTCGAAGTCAATGGTCGAAATTCGCAAACTGCCGTGGCGCGGCGCGTTCTATTCAGGCCATTATATTATATATATAATATATATAATATATATACTTCGTCGATTTCAATTCAAAACGTGCTTTATAAATCATTTTAAATTCATTTTCAAAACGGTTTCAACTTCATATTCAATTTCAAATCAAAATTGAATATTCCAATATAAATTCATTTCAAATTCATTTCAAATTGATTTCAAATTGATATCAATTCAATTTCAATTTAATTTGAATGCAATTCCTTTCGATTTCAATTCGAATTCAATTCTATTCAATTTCAATTCGAATTCATTTCTATTCAATTTCAATTCGAATTCACTTCTATTCAGTTTCAATTTGAATTCATTTCTATTCAGTTTCAATTTGAATTCATTTCTATTCAATTTAATTCGATTTTCAATTCTTTTCAAAATTTTCGATTTTGAAATCACTTTCGATATTCGTTATAAAATGAATAAAATCGATATAAATATCGTTCACGTCAAAATGGCGTAAATCTAATCAACACGGCTTCATATATTCATATTTTTAAATATTCCATTTCGAATATTTCTATTTCAAATATTTCTATTCAAATATTTCTACTTTCAAATATTTCTTTTTCAAATATTTCTACTTCTAAACTGGAATGAGGCCCAATCAATTACCATATAATATTAATTATATGGATTTTCTACAACACATGTATACAATAACAACGATGAATAATCAACCATCATCCAAAGTGCATTCTACACTGTATAAGCATCAAATATAAATATTCAACGCTTATAACAGCCTGTCAATCAACTGATCGACATACAACTAATTATTGTGATTACTGTATGTCATCTATCATCCCAATACCTGTGTGGGGTTTCAAACAATCAAACAAAGATTTTATTTGTGCAGTTGGGCGATGTGTAAAATTTATCGTCCCAATCAATATCAGTCAAATGTGAGTATATAAACAAATCGTCTGATTTGATTATTTTTATTTCATTTCATATACACGTTAAAAATTCTATTTTTAACTATAAAATATTTTAACTATATAAATATTTTATTTCATTTCACATCACATCACACAATCATCTACACAACAAAATCAAACAAGCATATAAGCCGTCCATGGTCTGTGGACGACGGGTGTCGGGTGCTACTAAACACTGTCTGCATCCTAGTATATATATAACTAGAAAATTAAATCAAAGAGTGAGAAATTTTTAAAAATTGCTAAACCACACGCCACGACTCTTCTTATGTGGAATATCTTCGCCGTGCTTCCACTTGGTCCCATCACACTCTATTTCACACGGGTTATGTTAAAAATCACCTTTTTTACTTTGCTATTCAATATATAAAAATCAAATTTTTACTTTCTCTATAATATAAAAATCATATCTTTTATCCACATTAAAAATCATGTCTTTATTTAATAAAAGATTATATTTTTATACTTCTACAATATAAAAGATTATATTTTTATACCTCTACAATATAAAAGATTATATTTTTATACCTCTACAATATAAAAGATTATATTTTTAACCTTTTCTTCATATAAAATTTATATTTCTATATTCCACATATGATAAAAGTCGAATTTTTATTCTTTCTATCATGTAAAAATTATATTTTTCCTACGCCTATCATATAAAAATTATATTTTTAATTGTCTACTAATATCAAAATCATATTTTTATCTCTAACAAACTAATTACTTTATAAATAAATAACCTGGACAATTAAATAAACCAAAATAAAAATAAAAATAAAAGAAACTTACATTGTATCGGATTTTTCCGAAGGGGGGTGGTCTTCGGTCGGCAGCAGGAGGAAGGGGGGATGTGGTCTCGGCAGAGGATGGGGGGGGGGGGCGTCGATCGCCGCAGAGGGTGGGGGTTATCGATCGCGGCAGAGGGTGGGGGTTCTCGATTGAGGCAGAGGAGGAGGGGGGTGTCGCGGTCGAGGCAGAGGAGGAGGGGGGTGTCGCGCGGTGGCGCAGGGGGAGGGGAGGGGGTATCGCGGTGGCGCGCCGCCTAGGGGGGGAGGCTCGGCGGTAGTTTATGTTTTTTTTTATTATTTCGTTTTCTGAGATGAAAACTAATGGGGGGGCCTGAGTAAATAAAGGAGAGGGAGGGGTTTATTTTTAATTATAGTTTTATTTTATTTTAATCCCAAAAGGTAACTTTTTCTTTCGACCTCGAAACAAGGCCCATCGCCTGTCGTCCATAGCTAATTACCCCCATTCCGAACACAATGGGATATGTTTCGTAGGCTGATTCGATCGTTTTGATCAGTTTTCATCAAAATCAACATATAACTCTATATATTGAATTTGAACGCGCATTTCAATTTACCGGGACCACATACTAACTCGAAAAATTCCAAAAAAATATTTTCTAACTTCGTATTGGCGATACGGTCCTAACAAAACTAGTTTGGTCGAATTCTGAGACCGTTGGAAAAATGGCCATTTTCCAGTCGATTAAGATCAACTAAAACTGGTCAAACGCGTTTTCCTTTGCCACGCTCACATACTGAATCGGAAAATTATGAAATTTGAAACCTAGCAACAACCTTACATCCCGGATCCAACAAAAGTGTTTTCGTCGAAATCCGAGGTCGTTTGCAAAGTGTTCATTTTTAAAGGCCTGAATGCCATAGCGACTATTCAGAATTTTCAACTGGACATATCTTTTGATCCCCGCTATGAAATTTTAATTTTTCAGATTCGTTGGAAAGATATTCCCAATTAGATTCCATTATTTTTGGTTTCACTAAAATCCGGTTTGTTTGGCACCCGATATGTTCAATTGAAGTTTGAAATCGAATTATCGAACTATCGCGCCATTTTCAATTCCTTTTATATTTTAAAATAAATATTTATATTCTAACGACGATCTATATAATATATACGTTCGAATTTTATTCAAAATAAATTTCTCGTCGATATTATTTAAAATAATTCATTTTAAATAATCAAAATTCGCTAAAATTGCCAAAATAAAAATTTTAAACTGGCCCAAATTTCCGGGTTATTACAATCTCCCCCACTTAAAACTTTTCATCCCCAAAAGGAACGAAGCCGAAAGTTGTTTAACAAATCAACTCAACTTCCTCTATTTTCATTACGGCTTAAGTTCTTCAACTTTTCAGTTTCTAAGAACTTTTCAAATTTTTCAAAAATTTGGCTAACACCCTAAATTTTCGAAAAATTTCGCCATAACCTCCCCTACACCGGGAGCACGGGAAAATCCCGAAATTGCCATACAGGCCTTCTGATCTCAAAAAGAAAAGGAAAAAGCCTAGCGGCTAGCCAATCGGCTCATAAAATCATCATCACCCAAACAAAACAGTAAATTATAGTAAACATGTACCTATTTGTCGGGCAAACAAATTTTATTCTCTGCTCTAGCCTCCTTGCTATGACCTGTTCAATGTAAGTACAAGTATATGCAAGCAAATGCGACCAATTTTCAATACAATTCAATATATGATACAATTAGGCGTAATGGTTCAAAATTATCAAACAAATAAACAAACAACACAAACATCAATCCATTAGTTGATTAGCTTTTGAAATTCATAACTTTGATACATAGTCAAAAATCAGATTTTTGATGCCAAATCACAACAATAGGCCCTATCTAATTTTGGTTCTCACACTAGTCAATAGGAAATATATAGAAAGTCCACTTTCGTCACTCGAACATGAATTCTAATGATGGAGCTCCATCATCAAAATCATCTCCGGGCGATTCGAGTGTAATTCTATATCTATCCAGTATATTAAAACTTCAAATACACGTTTGCAAGGCGTATATGCAAAATCTTTATATACTGGACTGTCCAAATCAATACAAATAAATAATCTAATACAAATAATTGATTTAGATTTTCAAAACAAAATTTGTTTTCACTTTAAAAATATACTCTTCACACTCGTTCTAGGATACTACAGATCCCATCTCTTACGAGTCATTCCCGTTGGATATTACTGATCCACTTTCTGATGAATTCTTTCGTATGGTTCTAATGTGCCTTGTTCTCTGAGCTGTGTAAACCAAAGCTCTGATACCAACTGTAAAAACCCGTAACTTCCCCGTAAAGGAAAGTGCGGATAGTTCGAGAACAAGACACAACAGAACGCACACGGGAGAACATTTCATTGTATATTACAACAATGCATCAGATTACAAGAATATACAGAGTATGAATAAATATTACACAGAAATATCAGAGATTTAAACTACATTTAAATACATCGCAGCGGAAAAAAAATACAATACACAACTAGAAGAGATATACGGATACAAAGCTTTCCGGATATCGTTCCAGCTGTAAACCAAGATCCTGTGAATATAAATCTGCAAAACCAAAACTACTAGCTGCCCGTGTCAAAATAGGGGCACCCAGAGTTTAGATTAAAACAATAAACTCCAGGTCAGTCATGGGACTGGTGTGAGAACTAAAACAGTTATTATTCTTTATTTTAAAGTTAGGTAAATCAAGGGACCACGCCGCTAACGCGGAACAGGTTTCCTCCCAAGAATACCAGTGCATAAAACAAACAGCGCAATGCTAAATAAAGAAAAATGAAGCTATTATAAGACCCAGTCCCATCACACAATGCAACGCAAGCCGGAGGATGGGGTTTTTACCTTATAATAGCCAAGAATGCTTGATACGTTTAAAACAAGTCATTTGATACTATCATAAGTGCATAGTGTATAAAACAACTTCAAATCATAAGTATCAATCATAGACGGCATGAGCGCCCCATCCCACTATGTCGCCATACTAGGCTCTACAAATAAAACCGCAAATGTCACGTATTTGGAAGTTGGATTTCCATCCATGAACCGAGGCAAAAGATAGTCCTCAACTGATTCGAGACTGTCTAGCCCGAGCCTCAGGGTCAGAGCGCATCGACCCTTGGATCCTCTGGGCCGGTCCACCAATGTGGATTAAACTTAAACCGTGAACATGCGTTTCCCCGCCCTTTGGGGCGTAAATGAGCCAACAAATGGCTCCATCGGACCCGGATCGTCCGATCTAACCGAGGCGCCTCGCAATAGCAACAACCACACAGGTGAAAAGTATATAAATGTCAGGGCTGGTTGGTCACTGACACCACCCTAGCTAGAAAGAAACGCGTGCCCTCCCTGACGTCCTCTCCCGTTTTTGGTTCACAACCGGGGTGCGAGGATCGCGAATCAACGCTACACAAAGCTATTCCACACAGGCCTTCTTTGATCATTATCCACAAGACTTTGCTTTTCAACAGAAGCCTTGATCAATTGCCACTTAGGCATGCCACACAGGCAATTCACTCCATGCGATTAATATCCATCAATATATAACCCCTGAGCTCGTACGTCTCAGAGAAGGGCGTTAAGCAAGAGAATAAATTCTCCGCCGCTAAACAGATATATATTTAATAGAAATCAATCAGGCAGACTAAAATTCAATGTCAGACACACAGTGCATTTACAAGTCCGTTCTGGGTCTGAACGAAACCGGAGGCACCTAGTACCTCGCATATCAATCGATCTCCAAGTACGTCTGGACGATCACCAACTGTTTCCATCTTCTTGGGTGTACAGCCCAATCAAGATCATCAGTAATTACCCAAACGACGTAAAGACCTCCGGTCTTCGACCACCGTCTTCATCTTCGACTTATCATCGTATTAGTTATTCAGAATGGGATAAACCCAGTCTTTCTGAATAACTCGCGTATATTATAAACAAGTGTTACACAAACAAAACGTACGCCTCATTCCACTTCAAAATATTATTTTTATTCAAATATTCTTATGTTTTGGAAAAGGTTCCCATTAATTTTATCAAAGATAAATTCTTTAAATTTATTCTTTAATCTCCTTTGAATATCAATTCAAACTAGTCGGGATTAGCGAACCACACTGGAGTAATCATTTATTTTATTTCCCAATCCCAACCTATTTATCCCATGAAGTAAAACAGGTCCTACTTCATATATAACACCACGGCGTTATCGGTAAATTCAATTACCATTTCACGTTCAAATCTAATTAAAGATTTAACTATCGCCTGGAGCAAAACTGGTGATACTCCATTCTCGATCATTTCAATCTAATTAAAGATTCATTAAAACTCCACTTAAGTTTAATCTTTAACTGGGTTAAAGAATCAGTGTCATTTAAAACATAGTTCACGATAAACCCAAAATCACATTCCATTAATTACCGGGTTAAAGAATGAGGGTTATTTAAAACACTGTTCACGATAAACCCAAAAATAAATTCCTATTCAATTCCAATTAAATATCACTTAATTGGATCACTTCATTAAATCTAAATAAAAAGATTTAATCTTTTCTCAACTGGGCTTAAGAACAGTGTTAATGAAGACACCATTTACGACAAACCCAAATCACATTTGATATTAAATACAAGGCTCTGAATAGAAAATATACCGGCTTATATTCAATATCAAATCCTATGACCAACAGATAACGTATTGGAAATACAGATATATATATATCTATATCTTTCTAATTTCCATAACAACATCTGTATAATGACGAAATCCAACATCGAAATACTCCGAAGACAATTTCGATTCAAATCCATTCCGATTCAATTATTGGAAGTTCTGGTTATATTTCAAAACCATTTCAAACTCGCTTTATTTATTTTAAAAATAAATAAATTACTATTCCAGTTTAAAACTAGTTCATTTCGATAAAAATCTATTTTTATCCTTTCAAATATGGAATTTTTCATCCCAATTCTTCCCAAATCATTTCTTATGATTTTACACAAATTATTACTATTTTTAATAATTTTATCAAGGCCCGTGCAGTCGATTTCCATCAACGGCCATCGAACTGCACTTACAGCGACTTTTTCAAATTTGATTTGGACATAATTCCAAATCCAACCGTTAGATTTCAAATTTCTCACATTCGTTAGAAAGCTCTTTTCGATACGAACCCAACGGTTCTGGTTTTAGGAGAATCCGACGGTCGGATCTCCCGCAATATCCATTCGAAGTCAATGGTCGAAATTCGCGAACTGCCGCGGCGCGGCGCGTTCTATTCAGGCCATTATATTATATATATATAATATATATATATACTTCGTCGATTTCAATTCAAAACGTGCTTTATAAATCGTTTTAAATTCATTTTCAAAAAGGTTTCAACTTCATATTCAATTTCAAATCAAAATTGAATATTCCAATATAAATTCGTTTTAAATTCATTTCAAATTGATTTCAAATTGATTTCAATTCAATTTCAATTTAATTCGAATGCAATTCCTTTCGATTTCAATTCGAATTCAATTCTATTCAATTTTAATTCGACTTCATTTCTATTCAATTTCAATTCGAATTTACTTCTATTCAGTTTCAATTTGAATTCATTTCTATTCAGTTTCAATTTGAATTCATTTCTATTAAATTTAATTCGAATTTCAATTCTTTTCAAAATTTCTGATTTTGAAATCACTTTCGATATTCGTTATAAAATGAATAAAATCGATATAAATATCGTTCACGCGAAAATGGCGTAAATCTAATCAACACGGCTTCATATATTCATATTTTCAACTATTCCCTTTCGAATATTTCTATTTCAAATATTTCTATTCAAATATTTCTACTTTCAAATATTTCTTTTTCAAATATTTCTACTTGTAAACTGGAATGAGGCCCAATCAATTACCATATAATATTAATTATATGGATTTTCTACACACATGTATACAATAACAACGATGAATAATCAACCATCATCCAAAGTGCATTCTACACTGTATAAGCATCAAATATAAATATTCAACGCTTATAACATGTTGTCAATCAATCGATCGACATACAACTAATTATTGAGATTAGTGTATGTCATCTATCATCCCAATACCCGTGTGGGGTTTTAAACAATCAAACACAGATTTTATTTGTGCAGTTGGGCGATGTGTAAAATTTATCGTCCCAATCAACATCAGTCAAATGTGTGTATATAAACAAATCGTCTGATTTGATTATTTTTATTTCATTTCATATACACGTTAAAAATTCTATTTTTAACTATAAAATATTTTAACTTTTATTTCATTTCACATCACATCACACAATCATCTACACAACAAAATCAAACAAACAAGCATATAAGCCGTCCATGGTCTGTGGACGACGGGTGTCGGGTGCTACTAAACACCGTCTGCATCCTAGTATATATATATAACTAGAAAATTAAATCAAAGAGTGAGAAATTTTCACAAATTGCTAAACCACACGCCACGACTCTTCTTATGTAGAATATCTTCGTCGTGCTTCCACTTGGTCCCATCACACTCTGTTTCACACGGGTTATGTTAAAAATCACCTTTTTTACTTTGCTATTCAATATATAAAAATCGAATTTTTACTTTCTCTATAATATAAAAATCATTTCTTTTATCCACATAAAAAATCATGTCTTTATTTAATAAAAGATTATATTTTTATACTTCTACAATATAAAAGATTATATTTTTATACCTCTACAATATAAAATATTATATTTTTATACCTCTACAATATAAAAGATTATATTTTTAACCTTTTCTTCATATAAAAATTATATTTCTATACTCCACATATGATAAAAATCGAATTTTTATTCTTTCTATCATGTAAAAATTATATTTTTCCTACGCCTATCATATAAAAATTATATTTTTAATTGTCTACTAATATCAAAATCATATTTTTATCTCTAACAAACTAATTACTTTATAAATAAATAACCTAGACAAATAAATAAACCAAAATAAAAATAAAAATAAAAGAAACTTACATTGTATCTGATTTTTCCGGGGTGGGGGGGGGGGGGGTCTTCGGTCGGCGGCAGGAGGAAGGGGGTTGCGGTCTCTGCAGAGGATGGGGGGCGTCGATCGCCGCAGAGGGTAGGGGGGTCTCGATCGTGGCAGAGGGTGGGGGGGGGGTCTCGATCGAGGCAGAGGAGGAGTGGGGTGTCGCGGTCGAGGCAGAGGAGGAGGGGGGTCACGCGGTGGCGTAGGGGGAGGGGAGGTGGTATCGCGGTGGCGCGCCTCCTGGGGGGCTCGGCGGTAGTTTAGGTTTTTTTTTATTATTTCGTTTCCTGAGATGAAAACTAACGGGGGGGCTGAGTAAATAAAGGAGAGGGGGGGTTTATTTTTAATTATAGTTTTATTTTATTTTAATACTAAAAGGTAACCTTTTCTTTCGACCTCGAAACAAGGCCCATCGCATGTCGTCCATAGCTAATTACCCCCATTCCGAACACAATGGGATATGTTTCGTAAGCTGATTCGATCGTTTCGATCAATTTTTGTCAAAATCAACATATAACTCTATATATTGAATTTGAACACGCATTTCAATTTACCGGGACCACATACTAACTCGAAAAATTCCAGAAAATTATTTTCTAACTTCGTATTGACGATACGGTCCTAACAAAACTAGTTTCGTCGAATTCTGAGACCTTTAGAAAAATGGCCATTTTCCAGTCGATTAAAGTCAATTGAAACAGGTCAAACGCGTTTTCCTTTTCCACGCTCACATACTGAATCGTAAAATTATGAAATTTGAAACCTAGCAACAACCTTACATCCCGGAGCCAACAAAAGTGGTTTCGTCGAAATCCGAGGTCGTTTGCAAAGTCTCCATTTTTAAGGGCCTGAATTCCATAGCGACTATTCAGAATTTTCAACTGGACATATCTTTTGATCCCCGCTATGAAATTTTGATTTTTCGGATTCGTAGGGAATATATTCCCAATTAGATTCCATTATTTTTGGTTTCACTAAAATCCGGTTTTTTTGCACCCGGTATGTTCAATTGAAGTTTGAAATCGAATTATCGAACTACCGCGCCATTTTCAATTCCTTTTATATTTTAAATTAAATATTTATATTCTAATGACGATCTATATAATATATACGTTCGAATTTTATTCAAAATAAATTTCTCGTCGATATTATTTAAAATAATTCATTTTAAATAATCGAAATTCACTAAAATTGCCAAAATAAAAATTTTAAACTGGCCCAGATTTCCGGGTTATTACATTGTTCTTGCCTATAAGGTTGGTTCAGTCTCTTACTTCAAGGTGCAAACATTTACTCTATTCTTAATTTCAACAACGTATTTTCTCCACCCAACAAAATTCTCGTGTTAAAACATTTTATCAAAAATGATTGTTAAAACAATAGAGATTTCAAAACTTCCATTACTGAAAATTTTAGCGAAAATGTGATACTTTCTAAGTTTTTCTTCTTAATCCTTTCATGTAATATAACAAGAAAACTACCGAGCTATACACACTCTATAATATGCACCTTTTACTAAGAGAATTTTACTTTAGATTAAATTTTCGCAAGAAATCACTATTATACCCCATTTTACTTTAAAACTCAATATGTAAGCTTTACATATTTAAAACTATAACTTTAAGATTAAAACTTGAAAACACCACTAACCATTTTCCTAAATTTTTTACAATTACAAGTTCTTAAAAGTTAACAAAGGGGTTAGACTCAAAGCGGGTTTCCGATTTTCCAGGCTTTCCTAGACACTTCCCAAGGTCAAATCTCTCAACCATATATATTCCTAATCCGTATTTCTTTTTTTAACCTTTTCCAATTTACAAGGTTTTACTGTCAAATCCACTAACACAAAATACTAATCATATGGGATTCACTTTCCTTCCATACAAATTATATTGTACACTCCCCACCCAAATTACTTAAGGGTCTCATATTTCCATATTCATTCCTTTAGTGTACAAAACAAACATCCCAATTCTTACCATGTTATACTCTTTCTATCTAGTGGGTTCCTATATGGAACTAGGCATGTATATATTATCTTTATATTCTTAAAAATACAAATACGTTCACTCACTATCTATGCAGGAATCCTAAACCTAAGCTCTAATACCAGATGTAACAACCCGAATTCCAATAGAGCGAATTTTTCTAGTATTCTAATTTATTGAATCTCATGTTGGTTTGCCCTGGTATACTGCAGAAAAGACAGAGACCTAATATATGTCAGAGCTCAGAAAATATCTCATAGCGGAATGGATGAAATATAATATAATCAAAGTATAGCCTTACGCATACTAATAATACTACCTAACCAGTATCCAAAGCTATCATGTCTCTACAACAAATCAAATATGCGAGTATGTTATGAGGAGGGGGTCAGAAACAAGTTATGTTGACTGGATTTAAACTATACACTTTGGATAAACCTACATATACCGTTCAATCACATTTTATTATGTGTTAGGTTACTTGGGTTATCAGCACTCAGGGCTTACACATACACTGTACCCATTTACTTCCCAGTAGACTAACCTAATACAGTATATATGTAGCTACCTTGAATATTTAGATACACCCCATGGTACCCCACTCGCACGGCCTTTGCCGTAATACCACCGAAATATACGCAGTCCCTCATCCTATGCCGGAGTGACATATGGATCTCTATATGAAAATGTTACGTTCCGCATATATCTGTCAATTCTATGCTACATAAGCCTACAGACTGCCACCTTCAATCGAAGCATATTTCATACCAAAGTAATTCCCTCAGGTCTAAGATACACCACCCAGACCAGACATGCATGTATTTAGACTTTCCCACTTAAGTATCGTCGAATATAGCTCGATGCGTTAACTGCATGTCCTGTAATATGCACTGAGTTCCGTGGCTGGGTGATACAAGAAACACAGAACTAGATCGAGAGCTTTTCCATATTTGTATAGGCCCGCCTTTAAGAGCCTCAAAATACAAATATTCCTAGGGTTGTTTTTCATGGTGGCTATGGCCCCACCTCCGCCCCTTCCTCAACTAATAAAGAATACAAGAGCTAAGTGTCATGCCCCTAACAACAAACAATCTAAACAATCAGTTGGCGTCTCCCTCAACCACCGTACCTCGATAGTCAAAGGTGATTGGTATATTGGGTTTAGCTCTAGTCTTTTCGCATCCCATTGGCTACCGATGACGGGTACCCGACGATCTATTATCCAAATTAGTCCCAACCATCCGCCTGCCTATTGAGGTGACCGCCGAATCACCCTGGTGTCACCTCATCACAGCATCATGACTGCAAAGCTACTCTTGCAGTCAAGGCCCACCAACCTAGTAGTTACGCGCAGATCCAACCTCTGCAAGCACGGCCTAAACATGTGCCACCGCACAAAGGACTACCAAGAGAAACTTATGTATCCCAGGAAGCCACGTGCTTCCCCTTCCAGTCCTTCAAAGTCGACAGAATAATCACATGAACATGCACTCCCCTCGTTCCTTATAACACCACGATGATATACCCCATTGGGTTATTCACCCTTAAACGTATGGACAAGTCGAAGTGCCTCACTTTAATATGTTATTAGACCCTATGTCTAAACATTCTTTTACACGCTTTCTTTACGCTATCAAGTTTCCATTCAACTTGGTTATATTAACTTTTTATTTAGGTTACCAAATTCTTCCTAGCCCTCTATATCTCTGAGGAATGGGCCCCTATTTCTTATTAATTTCAGTTATACAACTTAACCCATTTATGTTTATTAATAAGCCCACAACATGTTAATCTCTAGATTGTGGTACAAGGTCTGTAATCCACAATCCCTCTATATTCTTATTTGATTCAAGGTTACAATAACATGTTTTACATAATACATAATTAAGATATCTCAATTTACATGTTTTTTGTCTAACATGTTAATTACCATTTATGGTTAAGTATAACTTATTTCATTTCATAAGTTTTTCTCACTCTTTCTCATTTAATGATAATTCAATTTTACACTGTCACTACAACTTATCGTTGTTTCCTTATTAACTTATTTCTCTTAACTAAGGTCCACCAACAAGTTTCTCTTCCCAAAAACATAACTTATGTTGTCCTCATCCGTGGATTTCAGAATCTTGTTCCTACAAATAACATAATATACAAATAAGTACAATTTATCTTGTAACATAAGTTATTCCAAGTTACTTATTGTTTTCTAATAACCTAAGTTATAATTCCCACTTGTCCCTAGGACAAGTTGTTACAACAAAATATCAACAGCGAAGTGAGCTAGCGGTGAAGGGGTGTCGGATGACCGAAAGTTCGCAGGACGCTCAATAGAAAGTGGGTCCAAATACTAAGAAGAGAAATAGCAAGAAATAATAATCCGGAAAGCCGCATTAATCGAAATTCTTTGCCTTCCCCTAGGGGAAGAGATCGTAAAGAACTATGGGGAATAACCGATTGGATGTATCTGCCAGGGTCAATCCAACAAAATCCTTTCGACCGTATCGGCTCGACGGAAGGCTCCGTGTAAGGAGCCACCCTAATCCAAAACCAAGAAAGATAAAAGGAAATAAACTCGTCGAATGAATCAAAAAAGAATCTTCGGAAATAATCCACTTAAATATTGGAACACCTGAAGGTGAGAGCATCGAAGGTACTAAACCAAGAGAACATGAGGATCCCCCTGAACCTGCATCCGGAGCATCTACTACACAAACACCAAAAGGCCACATACGCGAATAAACAAAAGTGACACCAGAAACCACCTTCCAAGAATATAGGCTACAACAAAGGCCCCACGAGAGGGCTAACCGAGACCCGAGCAAGGATACAGGCTTCCCGTGCTAGGCTACCAAGTATAGAAACCCGCAGTGGTTTCAAATCAATAGTCATCAACATACACCATGAGGTTAAGCCCTTCTAAGTATTCACAATAATGCCAAAAGCCTACATCTGAAATCTTATGTCCGCAAGCCTACATTCTGGAGCTGCTTTCAAGAATTCAAGTATCATCTAAAGACCATAACCGATGCACCAAAAGCGTCCAAAGGTCAAGCACCCGAAACCAAGAATAAATCTACCAATAAAGACCCCTGTGATCCTAATAGCCCATCAACGGAAGGAGCACTGGACCACTATAAATAAGGCTCTAGAGGTCACATTTAGGGGATTTATTTTTTTTCTTCCTTATCACTTGTACTCTCAAAATTAGCTTAGTAATGAAATCAATGGTGGGATCTTCATTATGACATTCATGTACTCCTAGTGAAAATTGAATAAAAAGGAGTCTATTACAAGAAAATTGCTCTGTAAGTGTATATTTTCATTTTTTGATCATGACTATTGCGGTTTACTACTTCTTTTTCAAACAAAGACTAGATTTCCACCTCAACATGTCCTCGAATACTAAAACATGGTTCATCCCCTGAGTTCAAATCCATATGAATTGCCGTTGGCAAGCCCATACCTCTTCAACTCAACTTCTAGGGCGGTAACCCGATTTAACCCATAAAGTAGGCAATCTACCATTTCCTCCTTTAGATCCACCCCAATCGACCCATCTCCGGTGTTGACGAAAAATATCGTTAAAAGTTTGGCACTATAAGGACGAACTGAACCTCCGACCTTATGGTTAACAACCACATATCCACCTGTGCTCTTCCGTCCCAGATTGGATTGAACCTTAAAGAGGCAAACATTATGGATAAGAAACCTCCACCGGTTGCCGACAGATTTCCCATGACCGGGGCAAGTGTTGATGAGACATGGAAGATCGAAACATTCAAATCAGAAACCCTTCATATCCAAGACAAGGAGAAGGATGTAGAACCTTACGACCCTGATCTATGGAGCATTAACCCCTGCCACATATAACCAACTCCAATTTTTTCCCTTTACCAACACTCGACAGAGAGGTACAACTCTTTTGTCCTCGCCAAAGAAGCCATTCTCACAAAGGCTAGAGAAACCATATTCGAACAAAGCATTGAGAAAACTCCCATCCCTCTAGATGACAAAAAATCTGAAAGAGATATACACTGATGTCGAAAGGCAATAAAAAGGAAGTGTAGTGATAAGGAAGGAATGACAAAATTGAGTAGCAAAAAGGCCAAAATGCAGCAGAAAAAGGAGAATTTTGAGTCAAGGTTACCAAAGGGTTATAAGCTCACCATATCGATTGAGGATATCTATTTCCTGACTAGACATGAGTTAAACTTTTGTCCATCGCCTGAGAAGAAACCCAAGAATAAAGCATAGAGAGGAGGATCGTATTGCTACTACTATATGGTAAACGGATAAAAAATAAACCACTTCAGAGTTCTAGAGGGAATGGTCATCAAATTCTTAAACCGCGAAAAATTACAAAGTTATGTGAAGAAAGCATAGGCGGTCACGTCGTTGAGACCCTCTTGAAAATGTAAGAAAAGGACTACTCCCCCTGTTGTAAAGGAAATAAAGTCTACAAACAAAATGACTAAGGAAGGGTCAACCCACAAATGGATAAAGATAAGAAAAGCCCTTGGCAGGACTAAATTAGCCCAGGCGCATCCCCTAGAGAGGGTGCTGTGTTAGTCATTCTCCATGCCCAAAACAGAGGGGGAAGGGCTTAAGCGTCAAAAGCATAAGCCGCTATTTCACACTAGAAATGGTCATGGTAGTGCATCTAAAATTAGCATGCCCTACCTTTCCTTGCAGAAGAGTACACCCAGCCTCTGCTAGAACTAAGCATGTCCTACCTCAGCTCGTAGAAGAGAACATCCTACTCTGCTCCTGAGATAAGTAAGGTGCTCTGGGGAGCCCTTTGTGTGGTGGAAAATGTTTAGGCTATGCTCGTAGAGGTTGGGTATGCGTGTTACTACCAGGTGGGTGGGCCTTGACTGCAAAAGTAGCTTTGCAGTCAAAATATGTGACATGGTGACACTAGGGTGATTCGGGGATCGCCTCAACGGGAGGAAAGATCAGGACCAACAAAGATAGTAGATCATCGAGTACCCGTCATCGGCAGCCAATGGGATGCGAAAAGAATAGAGCTAAACCTAGTAGACCATTCACCTTTCACTATCGATGTAACACCCCAAGTCCATTAATGTTACTCACTAAGGGAATGCGTTAACTTTCATGGAGCGTTATAAGAGTATAAAACAGAACATCACAAGACAGACATATAAAATGGTACTTAAAAATTCAAAATCTATTCATTGCAGCAGATAAGCCAAACATGTCTGGTTACAACATCAAAACAATATACTAAAGCCAAGCACACAAATATCCATCTTGAACAAAATTATTATCAGAGTACATAAAAGAAAAACCATAATCCCACTCCAAATAGCCATAATGAAAAAGAGATAAAGCTAAGCATTACATTCAACATTTCCAAGCATTTCAAGAAGAAAGAAATCCGAGTCAAGCTCCACTAATCCCACCCTGAGGACCTAGGGGGGAGGGAGAAAGAAAAGAGGCAAAACAAAAGGGGTCAGACCTAACTCTGGCGATTCCACTGACTTTAACAATATAATCATTAAAGTAATAGGATAAAAACATAAACTGGATATAACAGATGACTGTAACATAAGCAGATATGGCAAGGTGAACAAGGTAAACAAGATAGAACATCGAATGCGCTCCTAACCACCATAAGATATGCTCTGCACTGTACCAAGATGCTAGTTACCTACTAAAAGATTATCCCTCTTAAACAAATATAATGATGGTAATTTCGTGTACATCTAGTTACTATCATAGGTGCCAACTTGCTCCTACCCCCACTAGTTGTACCCACTACCCTTCCCATTCGATTGGCTCCCTCACCTCGTAGATACCTTTGCTGGTCCCACAGTAGGGTGTATCACTCCCTAAGTTGGAAACCCCCCATACAACTGAAATGCATAGTTATACCTACACGATGCAACCATGTCTTACTTACCAGCCTGGATCCACGCACATACATGACTCTGTTGGACTTGTACTGCCATCGCTAACTCTTTATTGACCTATTATAATCAACCCCAGTAAGCATGTCCCTGTCCTCGACCTAGTTCTAGCTCATATAGATATTAAAATGAGTTACTGGTTGAAAAGGGTCCACACACTTGACACAAGCTTTCCTCCTAATCTTGCTCCCCACTAGGAATTCCCACTTAACCCCTCTTTATCCCAATGTCTAATCACAAGTCTCATCTTGGTTAAGTGCTTTAATTATGTTTCACTTGCCACCAATGTTACCCACTTAACCCTTTTATCATTTCCTTGTCTTACCACATGTCTTATCTTGGTTAAGTGTTCATTAATTCATTATAACCATAATCTTGCAAGACCTCCCCACGTTAGATTGTCGTTTTCCAGCTACTGGATATGTCTGGCTGTTCCAGGCAGGCTTATACCGCAATCCGAAACTAACCTCGTATCTTTGCATTATTATGAATCTAATTTCTTCCTTTGACCTCTCACATTAGATTACCCTTTTACGGTCGCTGGATATGCTTGGCGGTTCAAGGTAGACTTATACTACAATCCGGTTCCAGGCAGGCTTATACCATAATCCGAATCTAACCTCATATATTTGCATTATTATGAATCTAATTTCTTCCTTTGACCTCTCACATTAGATTACCGTTTTACGGTCGCTGGATATGCTTGGCGGTTCCAGGCAGGCATATACTGCAATCCGAATCTAACCTCGTGTCTTAGGCGTTTATTTTCACTTTCTTGATTCAAGTCCCAATTTCAAATCTTGGATTATAATATATTCCAATTACCCATAATTTCCAATCTAAATTATGTTTATAATTTTAAATCCAAATTATGCCTATAATCTCATGTGTAAAAGTTATGCCAAATTATGCCCAAACCAATTTTATAGTTATTATCAATTTATTCCAAATCTCATGTATACAAGTTATACTCAATTATGCCCAAACCAATTTTTTCCAAATCTCATGTATACAAGTTATACTCAATTATGCCCAAACCAATTTCCATGGTTACCAACAACTTATTCCAATAATCTCATTTTATTACAAATTTCCCAACTTTTCCCAATCATTCCAACGTTAATCGTACGTAAATCTCAACACAATATGCTTAGGCTCGAAGTTAGCCTAATATCAAAAGGAAAAAGGAAAAGAAGAAGGGGAGGGAAATAAAACATAAAAATTGGCATAAACATATAAACAGGCATGTGAAATGAATAACGACAAAATAGATCAGATATGCATATGATAATAGCAATTGGGTATGAATCTGAAGGATAACAAATTACAAAACTTGATATGATTCGTCTTACTTATAGGCATATACATTAGATTCAATTTACAATCCTGTCACAATTACTTCTTAATTCAATTTTATGTGAAAGTGACATCAACTCACAACGATAGGATTCTTAGAAAAGAGAATTAGGAGTTGTAGTAGAAGTTCTGATCTTGAATAATCTCTACTTTGATTGTTTGTAGATCTGATCTTCTAAATTGAATACTCATATTCTGATTTGTTTTGGTGGAGAAGAAAGGCTAGTTTAGATTAGAGCAGCGTGGAGGCTAGGGTTGAAGCAAACAATGAAATTAGGGTTAGGTTTAATTGTTTATTTATTGGTGTATTAGGACCTTTAGATTTGATCAGGAACCATCTAAACCATCCAGACCAGAAAAACACGTCATCAGCCAATTCCAAAAAAACACATCATCAGTTCTAGACCACAAAACTCGTCATCGACTAGATCTTGGCCGATGGGGTCGACATCCTATGGGGGGTCGACTCCCTAGTTGACACACCTATAAGGGGATCGACTCCCCTGTCGACACCCATATATGGGGGTCGACTCCCTAGTCAACTCCCCCTAGGGGGGTCGACACCCTTGAGCGGAAAATTTCCCGCTCAAACGATTACGGTCGGATTTTGATTTTTGAACTTCTCTTGTTATTTAATTATTATTAAATTCTTCTTTAAATTGAAATCTTCTAAGCTTCATAACTTCTTTATACGATGTTCGATTTACACAAACTCGGACTCCACCCCAAGCAGAATTCCGAGTCGAATGCGATGGCGTAGCCCGATTCCCTTAATTATTCTTCTAAAAATTAAGTATTCTTTAATTTGTTAATTTTAATATTTAAAATTACGGGTGTTACATTCTCCCCTCCTTAAAGGATTTGGTTCCCGAAATCTTCAAGTTAATAAGAATGTATCTTACCATCCATCATCCATCTACTCATCCATCATCCATAAGCATCCATTGTCCTTAAAATATTTCTAAGCTATATGAACATATGAAAAAGTGTGTGTATATATCCCTTATCTAATGCAAAAATCAGGTGGTCTATTGATTCAGTTGGCCTCCATAATGCGAATTATGCTAGTGCCATGAGCCCAACATGTATGAAATTATTCCTAATGCACTTTATAACATCTACATGAGTGCACAATCATTCACTCAAATGCAACGTCCCCGTGATAACACATCAAATTTCAACCAATATATAAATATATGTATTCTTATGTAATATGCAATATGAAAGTGACTGAGCCAATCTTAGTGCCTAAAGTGCCTGTAAATGCATCCACGAGCAAACACTAGCAGACAATTGCATCCACCAAACATAACATGTCTCAAACACATGTTTACAACCATAGGATTTTCTACCCAAAGATCGAAGATATAATTGAGAGGATACACTAAACGATAGAACAAGTTTACAAAAAGTGGTAGAAAAAGGAGAAGTTAAGAACATACCCTCAAAAAGGAAAGGGTACGATGCGCGTATCTTGTTTTCCGTCTCCCAAGTAGCGTCTCTTTGATCACCTCCCCATTGGAATTTAACTAACTTGACATCTCGGTTGCGTAACTTCTTGACCTCCGATCTAAGGGCATGTAGGAACTCGTCTAACGGTGGCATCTCGCTCTACTTCCACTTCTCTAAGCATGATCAGCTCTACTACTTCCGTGGTATCATGTAAGCACTTCCTCAAATGCGATACGTGAAAAACGTCATGAACACCAGTAAGCTTCTTAAGCAACTTCATTCTATAGGCCATCTGTCCAATTCTTTCTATAATGGGGAATGGTCCTACGAACCTTGGTGCCAATTTCCCTACAGATCCAAAGCGAATTACATTCCCCAATGGAAACACTTTAATAAAAACCGTGTCTCCAACATCGAACTCAGGATCGGTTCGTCTCTTATCAGCGTATGACTTTTGCCGGTCTTGTGTCGTCTTCATGCGTCTTCGAATCAAGTCTATCTTCTCCGAGGTTTCCCTAACCATCTTGGGCCCAAGCAAAATCTTATTCGTAGACTCCCACCAAAAAGTTGGTGATCGGCAAGGTCGTCCATATAGAGCTTCAAAAGGTGCCGTGCCAATACTAGTCTGATAGCTGTTGTTGTAGGCGAATTCTACTAATGGAAAGTGTTCTTCCCATGTCCCTCCCAAATCCAAGATGCATAACATCAAAAGATCTTCTAGAATCCAATTCACTCTTTCTGTTTGGCCGTCCGTTTGAGGGTGATAAGCGGTGCTCAAACACAATTGCGTTCCTACCGCCTCTTGCAAGCTCTTCCAAAACTCACTAGTGAAAATGGGATCTTAATCGCTTACGGTACTAGAAGGTATGCCGTGTAGATGAGCTATCTCCCGGAGATAAACAGATGCTAACCATGCCGCTGTTCTTTTACTCTTAACGGGAATGAAATGGGCGCTCTTGGTAAGTCTATCTACTACTACACAAATCCCCGTATTACCCTTCCTTGACCTCCGCAACCCATCGACGAAATCAATGGAAACACTTTCCTATTTCCACTGTGATATCTCTAAAGGGTGAAGCAAACCGCTAGGCTTCTTCTGCTTAGCCTTGACTTACTGGCACATTAAGCATCTAGAAACGTACTCAGCCACATCCTTCTTTATTCCGGCCCAAAAGAAAACTCGCTTCATGTAACACCCCGTATTCTCTATGAATATTGAATTAACAAATTTAAGAACACTTAATTTTTAGAAGAAGAATTGGGTGAAACGGGTTATGCCATTGCGTTCGTCTTGGAATTATGCTTGAGATAGAGTCTGAGTTTGCGTAAATCGGGCTCCATATAAAGAAGTTATGGAGTTCAGAAGATTTTAAGTTTAAAAAGAAATTAAATTGAAATAGTAAATAAAAGTCAAAAAGGTTAGAAATTCGGTCAGAGCAGGCTGGGCGGGAATTTTCCCGCTTAGAGGTATCGACCCCCCAAGGGGAGTCGATATAGGTGTCGACCCCCCTATAGGGGTGTCGACATAGGTGTCGACCCCCCTTGTAGGGAGTCGATCCCTTTGAGATCCAATTTCCTGTGGAGAATTTTTATACGCTTGAACTAATGTGGCCTTCTCTGATTGGCCTAAGGACCAATTCTGAGGTGTTAGGGCTTATGTGTCACGCTATGGTTAGCTGGATGACACATCTCTTTGGCTTGATGGCTCTGATTTCTCCTGGACTAATCTAAAGGTTAGAATTAATCCTAGACTTCAATATAATCACCCCACACCTCAACCCTAGGCTTCATAACCCTATTCTATGAAGTTGTCATGATGTCCATGTCTAAGCTAGCCTAGCCTCCATCTTCTCCAAATTAGAAATCAAGTTAGAAAGCTCCAAACCAAATCCAAATTAGAGAATCAAACATCTGCATCAAAGGATAAGTTAACAAATTTAGAAATGAGATCCCAGAAAACAAGATCCATTCATTTTCTGTAAGTTCATGTTATTTTCAGATTTAAACTCCTAATAGTAATCTTGGTATGTAATAAAATGAATCTAAGTCTATGCTTGATGATGAGACAATCTTTTCAGATTTACCCTATCTTTCTATTGAATCTATGATTTTACATGCTTAAGAAGTTATTATATTAATTCAATCATGCTCATCTTTGTTGAACATCGAATATATAATCCTTTTTGGTTCATGATGTTATTCTTGCGCCTGCGATAATGATTGTATCAGCTTATTCGAGAATCTATCTTTGTTTGATCTAAATTTCTTGTATTAGGTTTGTTGTTACATGCCTATTTTTTGCCTATTCTTATTTTACGCTCCTTCTCTCTCTTCCCCTATTTCCTTTTTCTTTTATGAACTTGGGTTACCTTCGAACCTAGGCTGAAATCGCGAAATACGAACGATTAGAATACGGGAAATATTTGGGTATAACCTATTTTGGTGAAATTATTGGGCATAATTTGTAATTGATAATGGGGAATAATCTATTTGGTAATAGTGGAACATAGTTTATAACTTGTGATTTGGGGCATAATTGTTATTGTTGCGAACTTGGGAAAAGTTGGAATATTAAATCTAAATCGAGCATAACTATTGGTTGGGACGCAAACATAAAGTATATTGTGATTTTGGGGCATGACTATTATTGCAAATTTGGGAAGATTAGGTGTAATCTATTTTGAGCAATAACTTGTAATTGAATTTGTCGGCCATAACTTGCAAATTGGCTTGGTTGGGCATAACTTGAGAATTGGAACATGACTAGTTTTGTAAATTTACGAAAATTAGCATATAAAATCTAGACTTGGACATGTATAATAAATATGTAAATTGGCTAAAAGATGAACGCGCATAATCCGAGGTTAGATTGAGTTGTGGTGTAAGGCTGCCCGGAACCGCCGTGAACATCCAGCGACTGCAACAACATAGATCTAATGTAAGAGGTTAGCGCATAAAGCCCAAAACCCGAGGTTAGAATGAGTTTGCAGTAGAAGTCTACCCGGAACCGCCCAGCACATCCATCAACCACAAAAAACAGGTCTAATGTGAGAGGTTAAGGCATTAGTCAATGAATTAATGCTAATGAACGGACATGCTAAGAATGGAAGGGTTAAATTAACACAAGAGGACAACACTTAACCAATATAACATAATGTGAGATAGGACAAAGCTTAACCAAGGTAACATGACAAGTGGAAGGGTTAAGTTAATAAGAAACACTTAACCAAATTCAATATGATGAATGAGTAGGGTTAAGTTAACCAACATAACATGACGAACGAGTGGGATTATGTCAAGGGGAAACACTTAACCAATATAACATGATGAATGAACATGGTTAAGATAATAGGAAACACTTAACCAATATAACATGATGAATGGGAAGGGCTAAGTTAATAAGAAACACTTAACCAATATGACATGTTAGGTTTGTGGGTTAAGTTAACATGGACAGGAAGACAACTTAACAAATATTATATGAACAAAGTGGATAGGGTTAACGCAAGCTTAACCAATAATACATATGGACTTGATAAGGGGAAGGGTTAAGTAAATCTTGGGTAAGTTGGTAATATTAGTATATATAGGCCCACAAACTTAACCATCAAATAAACATGCATGAATCAGTGAGAAGGTTAAGTAACATATGAATAGGCAACAATTAACCAGTACAACATGTTAATGAAGAAAATGGGTGGGGTTAAGTTAAATCGAGAACACTTAACCATTAAAACATGTTGATTAAGAAACCCTAGTAATGGGGACCCATTTCAGTAGTAACCCTCATTGATGTATCATGGTACCCTGAGCTAGGCAAGGTGGGGCACGATTACTGGGCTGATTATAAGCGGTCAAAATAGTGGCGGATGGTGCAGCAGTGTAGTTCCGATGGAGTATGGGCGTGCACGTGCTCCGGAGTGGAAAAGCAGGCACTAGGCATCAGTAGTATACGCTGTGCATCTTGAATCGTGTCGGGTCGCCATCATGGGAATTGATACACCCCATGATGGGGCCAGCACAGGTATCTACATACAAGCGGGGTCGAATGACACAAGTAATGAATGCATACAAGCGAGGTCGAATGACACAAGTAAAACATACATGCGAGTTATGGAGCCGATTAATAGTGTAGTAAGGGTATATTTAACATATCCATGGCAATTAGGCAGATTGAGGTGGGATCCTCATAATAGATGTACACCTGAAGGCTACCACAATTGCGAGGATTGTGATTCACATTATCATTTTATACAGATTTCTAGTTGGGACACAATTTAGGTGGTGTAGAGATATAGAAACCAGAATAACAAGGTAGTAGCGAAGCAAAGAAATAGTAGAAGCGCATTCATTTTATCTTGCCTTATCATATCTTATGCTAATCTTATCTTGTTATCCATCTTATCACGGTATTGTCTTATATTTAGTTTATTCATGTCATGCTGTTTTTACCTGTTTACATATTGAAAGTCACTGAACTTGCTAGGCTTTATGTCTGACTCATTTTCTTTTGCCTTCTTTTCTTCCATTTCTCCCTTGGGTAGTTAGGGAGGGAATAGCTCAGCTCAGTTTGGACCGTTTCTCTTTCCAAGCTTGAAGATTCTTTAATTATTGCTTGGATCCTCTTATCTTTGGCTATGGCTGTTTTGCACTTTAATTTGGGACTTATGCAACTTTGCTATGTTTTATGCTTCTTATATACTTGGAAGTTTTTGAATCAAGATAGATGTTTTATGTAGTACTTTTAAGTATGATTGAGTCAATTGTTGTAAAAGTTTGACCGAACTACGTTGCTTATAAAATGACTTTGTTTTCCATTGCTTTATTTGTCTGTCTTGTAATTTATCAACATCTTTTATCTATAACGCTTCACAGAAGTTAATTCATTCCCTTTGTGAGTGACATTAATGGAGGTGGGGTGTTACACTTCATGTCCCTATACATCTTATCATCATCGAAACTTATGGTCATCTTAGAATGATGTGCTTCTTCAAGGATTGTCCTTCTCAAACTCTCATCCTGTGATACGCAAAGTCTTCCATCCCTATGCAATCAACCTTTTTCATCTATAG
Organism: Allium sativum; assembly: GCA_030737875.1. Taxonomy (NCBI): domain Eukaryota; kingdom Viridiplantae; phylum Streptophyta; class Magnoliopsida; order Asparagales; family Amaryllidaceae; genus Allium; species Allium sativum. The sequence goes on along the minus strand of CM060913.1, from coordinate 526,258,398 downwards.
TATACATACTAATATGGCTCGAAGACTCCCCTCTTATGAGCTTGTCTACTATCTCTATCAGCTGTGGGTCATCTCACTGTGTCACTCCAATCTATCCTAAAAGCGTAGGTCGCACCTCTATTGATGCCAACAAATCGAGCATATAATCAATAGAGGTTCTAAAATCAAAGGTAGATATGTACTCTAAACTCTATCGCTCAATGAACAAAGGACTCAAAGTCAACCTCTTTCTACTTAGGGCATCAGCCACGACAATACCGTTACCAGGGGTATATGCAATCTCAAAATCGTAGGATGTTAAGAACTCCATCCCCCTCTGTTGCCTTAAGTTTAGATCTTTTTGAGAGAACAAGTATTTAAGTGAATTATGCTCTGTATACAACTGAAAACTCTCTCCAAGAAAATAGTGATGCTAAGACTTAAGCGCAAAAACTATGGCAGCTAACTCTAAGTCGTGGGTAGGTTAATTCTTCTCATGGACCTTTAACTTCCTTCCACCATAGCATATCACCCTTCCCTCTTGCATCAAAATTGCACCAAGCCATATCCCGCAAGCATCAGTATACACGGTGAATGGTTAACTCCCATCTGGAAAAACTAAAGCAGGAGCTGTCGTCAATGCCGTGTTCAAACGTTGGAAAGCATCGTCACAGTCAACATCCCGAGAAAAGGTCAAATTCTTTTTCATCAACCGTGTAAGTGGGGCTGATATCTTAGCAAAGTCCTTGATGAACTTTCTATAATAGCCCTCCAACCCTAGAAAACTTCTTACTTCTATTGCATTTCTAGGAGACCTTCCAATCTTGGATTGCTACCACCTTCGCGGGATCTTCTTTAGAGACCATGTGCCCTAGGAATCTTACCTCCTTCCTCCAGAAGTGATATTTGGAGTACATAGCCTTAATCTGATGTACTCGAAGGGTTTCTAAAACTTCCTTAAGATGTAAGGCATGCTCTTCCTCGCTTCTAGAGAAGATCAGGATGTCATCCACAAAGACTACCCCGAATTCGTTTAGAAACTCCCTAAACGCCCTACTCATCAAGTCCACGAAATATGAGGGTGCATTCATCAATCCAAAAGGCATGACAAGCCATTCAAAGAAACCATCTGGAGTTCTAAATGCAGTCTTATCTATGTTGTCATCATCCACCCTTAGCTGATGAAACCCTGTAGCTAAATCCAACTGCGAGAAAACCAAAGCACCAACCAACTGATCAAACAAGTCATCTATCCTAGGTAATGGGTGTTTGTTCTTATTTATGAGCTTATTCAGCTACGTATAGTCCACCCACAATCTAAGAGAACTATCAGCCTTAGTAGCAAAAACAACTGGAGCACCCCACTCTGAGATACTTCTTCTTATGAACCCTTTCTCAAGTAACTCTTTCACTTGTTTACTAAGCTTCCTCCTTTCTCTTGGAGCCATGCGGCGCACAGGCAATGCAACTGGCTTTGCATTGTCCACCAACTATATACGGAAGTCTATCTCACGTTTTATAGGTAGGCCCCTAACCTCCTCAAAGACATCTGCATACTCATGGACTACTCGAACATATTGTAAATCATCAATAGATCTGTCAAGAGATTCTAGGTAGCTAAGCATAACAGAACCCTTACGTCGCATGAGATATCGAGAGTATTCCCCAAACTAGTCAACAGTCTAACTACCCGCTTTTCATAGTTGAGAATTGCACCATAGCTGGCTAGCCAATCCATTCCTAGAATCAACCCATAGCCCGTAAAACAAGCACATAAGCGTTGCATTCGAACTCAACGCCATACACAGATATTATCAAATCCCGACATAACATAGACAGATGAGCCGTACCCCCAATAGGATTTGATATAACAACGGGATCCACTACTATACTAGCATCTAGGTGCCTAGAGTCAACAACAGAAGTAGATATAAAAGAATGTGAAGCGCCAGAATCAAACAAAGTACATATAGGATGATCGAAAAGGAAAATCAAACTTTCAATAGAAATGTTTCTACCTCTCTCTTGCATAGCTGCCTTGAGAGCATGAACCTTCCCTCCAGAAGTAGATCTTGTCCTCTGTCCTTGCCCTTGTCTCCTTAAGTAGTCTTTAATCATATGTCCTGCCTGACCACATTGGAAGCAACCCGTCCTCTTCTTCTTCCTACAGTTCTTCTTCAAATGGCCAGGTAATCCACAATTGTGACACTTTCTTTTCTCTGAAACAATGTTATCCTTACCGCCCTTCTTTTGTTGTTGTTGTGCCTTCTTTGGATCCCCTTTCTTATACCGTGCATTATTAGCACCTTTATCCTCTTCATATATCAACGCCATATCAATGAGATTCTCGAAAGTAGTCCCCTTAGGAATGTGGGACATAACCAACCCATGTAATGGTTCATTCAGACCCTTAGCAAAACTCAAGGCCTTAATATGTGGTGTATTAACTAATTCCATAACAAATCTTGCTAACTGGTTAAACTTGTTAATGTATTTCTTCACAGACAAACTCCCTTGTTTCAAAGCCAAGAACCTCTCCACGTATAAACTCCCCTCGGCTTGTGAAAGAAATTTTAACTCGAACCTTTGTCTAAAATCCATCTATTTCTCCACTGCACGTCCTCAATTAGTTACTTCCCACTAAAAAGAAGCTTCATCTGTAACACCCCACTTCCATTAATGTCACTCGCAAAGGGTTAACTTCCATGGAGCATTTTAAGTGAATAAAGAACAGAAAATCACAATAAGACATATATAAAGCAATACTTGAAAATTTAAAACTTTATTTATTGCACCAGAATGTAAAGATGCTTGGTTACATCATCAAAAACCATAAACCAAAGTCAAGTACATAATATCCGTCTTGATAAAACAAAGTACATAATCCCACTACTACAAATTGCCATAAAGAAAATGATAGGCTGAACTTCACTTCAGCAATCCAAATCCAAGTGCTCCCAAAGAGATCTCAATCGAGCTCCACTAGTACTAGTCACACCCTTAGAACCCTTGGGGGGGGGGAGGAAGAAAAGAGGTGGAAACAAAGGGGGTCAGACATAAAGTCTAGCGAGTCCGATAACTCTAACAACATAATTATTAAAGCAATATGATAAGATATAAGCTGAAGAATAAGGTAATGACTGTGTGAACCACATGGGTATGGCAAGGCAATCAAGATAAACAGAGATAACGTTAATGGCGCTTCCTAATCAATATAGGATAATTACTATACTCTACTATATTTTACCGTACTGTACTGTACTAACACTAACTGCACCCCTACTAGTCACTCTAGAAATTTGATCCCTCTTGGCTAAATAGAATGATGATAGCTTCGTGTACTACTAGATGTACCCATTATCCTCCATGTTTGACTGTATATCTCTAGTTGCTATCATAGGTACCCAGCGTGTACCTATCCCCACTAGATGTATCCCTTCAATAAGTAATAATGGTAATTCCATGTACTCCTAGCTGACGTCATAGGTGCCGCCTGCTCCTATCTCCTCTAAGTGTACCCCCTTAATAATTATTAATAATAATGGTAGCTTCGTGTACCCCTAGCTGACTACATAGGTGTCGTCTGCTCCTATCTCCACTAGGTGTACCCACTACCCTGCCCCATTCGATCGGCTCCCTAACTCGTAGATACCCGTGCAAGTCCCATAGTGGGGTGTATCACTCCCCAATATGGCAACCTTATACCACGCAAGGAATGCACGACTTATAACTAGACGATGCAACAACGTCTTACCTACCAGCCCGGACCCACGCACGCACGTGACCCCGCTGGACTTGCGTTGCCACCGCTAACCCGTTTTGGCCTCTAACAATCAGACCCAGTAAGCGTGTCCCATCCTCGACTTGGGTCAAGCTCACAAAGATACTTAATGGGATACTGGACTGAAAAGGGCCCCCCCATGCTTGACACAAGCTTTCCACCGAGGCTTGGTCCCCTCTAGTACATCCCACTTAACCCCCTTCATGTCCACTTACAAGTTTTAATTTTGGTTAAGGGTTTCTATTAGTAATTCCATATACCACCCAAGGCACCCACTTAACCCCTATGTCCCACTTACATGTTTTACCTTAGTTAAGTGTTACTAATCGTATTTCCTCATGCCACCCAAGGCACCCACTTAACCCCCATGTCCCACCACATGTTTTACTTTGGTTAAGTGTTTCTTAATTTATTACTACCGTAACCCCTATAGGACCTCTCACATTAGACTGGCATTTGTGGCTGTTGGATTTTCCAGGCGGGTCCGGGCAGTCTTACACCACAAACGAGCCTAACCTCGTGTCCATACAATTGTTACGCATTTAGTTTGGGCCTTTGACCTCTCACATTGGGCTACCATTTGTGGCTGCTGGATTTGTTGGGCGGGTCTGGGCAGTCTTACACCACAAATGAGTCCAACCTCGTGTCTTAGGCAATTAATTATACATAATTAATTTTCCTTAAATTTGAATTACTTTTCCTATTCAAATTTCCATATTTATTTATGTCCATAATTTATCACCTAAATTATGCTCATCTATTTATGGTATATAAATTATACCAATTTCATCACTAATTAATTTTATTCCTTAAAATTAATTACATGCCTTTTTTGGCCATTACATGTCAAATTCACAATATGTGTGTATCCACTATTATCCCCATCGTACCCCCGTCATTCGTTCGCTTAACATGACATATACATATTAGACTAGCAAATAGTCTAGTACTTAAAAAGGGGGAATAAATATCACAAAGTCACATACACACAATAATAGATCTAATTTGCATCTAACTTGCAATTAAGAATTACAACATACTTGCATAGTCTTTGTATTATCAAGGATCCAAAAATCATAGATCTAAAAGGTGTGAACTTGCATGTATGAACATAGTTTTACACCCAACAAGCCTAGGTAATTATCACAAACTTACATAAACTATGTATGTCGTCAACCTAAACATAAAGGTGTCATCTTGCATAACTATGGATCCAATAAAAGGTGTTAACCTGAGTAAACTATGGATCCACATAAAGGTGTAAACTTGCATAACTATGCATGTCATAGTTTCAACATAAAAATGGATCTAAACTTTAAAGGTGTGAACTTGTATATATATGAATCCAATTATCACTTAAACTTGCATATAAACATAATACTTATACGAACTAGCATATGTTCCACATCCATATTCGCATAAAAACTGAAGTTATAAACCTAGGTGATTGGATTATAAAAAGGGATTCATTGACACAAATTAACATCATGAACTACTAGCATATATTTTAGATCCAAACTTACATAACATCATATAACTCGCATACAATTTGCATGATCCTATTAACTTGCATAACATCATATGTACAACTTGCATAACCATATTAACTTGCATAACATCATATATGAAACTTGCATAATCATATTAAATTGCATAACATCATATATGAAACTTGCATAATCATATTAACTTGCATAACATCATATATGAAACTTGCATAATCATATTAACTTACATAATCATATTAATCTTGCATAACATCATACATGAAACTTGCATAACATCATATATAAAACTTGCATAACATCATATAATATGAATCAAGTTAACATACATGATTAAACATATGAATTAGATTCACAACCACAACTTATAATCCAACGTATATCACATCATAATTAATTTAGCAATTATTTTGTTAAAGTGATCAAACTCACATTCAACGAAGTTCTGGAATTTATTAGCGTCCCTTTGTTGTAGTTGAATTTGCTGTTGGATTGAATTGAGTTGCTTTAATCTTATTCTAATTTGTGGCGGCTACTCTAGGGTTCAAAATGATAGCATGACGGCCATAGTTTTTGTTTTAATTATGATTTAGGGTTTGAGTCTATGGGTCTCTTTATAGAGCTTTGAATTAATTTAAGCCATCGGATCACTCTAGGATCCATCTAGGCCTTAGAAACCATGAAATGATGTCAACAGACCAACCATAAATCGCCACCTAAGCCCTAAAACATAAAATTTCGTCATAGACTATTTAGGGCCGACGGGACCAATTCCAAACCTCCTGAGTCGACTCTGGGGTCGACCCAGCGGGCCTTTGGTCAACCCATAAAATAGGTCGGTTTGGTGTTTTGCCTTCCCGCTTCCGCTGTTTTGAATTCTTTTCTTAAATTTTAGGTTGAATGTTAAGATATTCATATATATATATATATATACATATATATATATATTTCTATCTTCCTAATTAACCATTAACACACTAAACTTCTTTTTGAACCGCGTTCACACTAAGCCATTTTAAGTCATTTCCCTAAGACAAAAATATGGCACTGGCGGGGATCGAACTCTGTACCCCTTGTATGCAAGTCACGTGTTCCAACCAAATGAGCTACTAAGTCTTTTGCTTACAAACCTTAGAACAATGCTAAACATTTGTTCTTTAATTTAGTTAATTCGATTATTCAAAAATCCGGGGTGTTACATCATCCTTCGTCAACCAAGTAGCTAGTTGAATCTTCCTTCCATCGTCTATCTCAAAGTTACCATATAAGTCCTCCACTTCCTTGAGCCAATTCCGAGCCTCAACAAACGTCTCAGTTTCATAAAAGGGTTTTCCTCCCATTGCACGGAAGTCTTTGCATATCTAAGAAAAAGCCTCTACACGGGGAGTAGGAGGAGGAGCGGCTACAGCTGGGGGAAGAGAACGTGTGCTGGGCCTGTGGCAATTGCCCTAGCCTCCAGTTACCTTCTGAACCATCCTGGTATCTGTATGCCCTTGGGTATATCGGGTTCCCCAGACATGCTGAAAGAAAAAGGAAGAGAATCAATATAGAGAGTCGAAAGATAAATATATGGCTTTTGGGGATTATGTTTTTCATAACAAACCTTTCTCTAGAAAATACCCTCTTTAAAACATGTTTTTGAAAATGGTTTCAAAATCTTTTATCTTTTCTAGTAACCTTCAACTCTGATACCACGTGTAACACACCAAGTCCATTAATGTCACTCACTAAGGTAAAACATTAACTTTCATGGAGTGTTATAAGAGTATAGAACAGAACATCACAGGACAGATATATAAAATAGTACTTAAAAATTCAAAATCTATTCATCGCAGCGAAAAAGCAAAACGTGACTGGTTACAACATCAAAACCATAAACTAAAGTTAAGTACACAGGTATCCAACTTCAACAAAATTGTTATCTGAGTACATAAAAGCAAAACCATAATCCCACTCCAAATAGCCATAATGAAAAAGAGATAAAGCTGAGCAGTGCTTTCAACGCTTCCAAGCCCTTCAAGAAGAAAGAAATCCGAGTCAAGCTCCACTAATCCCGCCCAGAGGACACTTGGTGGGGAAGAAAGAAAAGAGGCGAAACAAAAAGGGTTAGGCATAAGTCTGGCGAGTCCAGTGACTTTAACAATATAATCGGTAAAGTAATAGGATAAGAACATAAACTGGATGTAAGAGATGACTGTAACATAAGTAGATATGACAAGGTGAACAAGGTAAGCAAGATGGAACATCGACTGCGCTCCTAACTAACATAAGGTATGATCTGCACTGTACCAACATACTAGTTACCTTCTAAATGATGATCCCCCTTAAACAAATATAATGATGGTAGTTTCATGTACATCTAGTTACTACCATAGGTGCATACTTGCTCCTACCCCCACTAATTGCACCTACTACCCTTCCCATTCAATCGGCTCCATAACCTCGTAGATACTTGTGCTGGTCCCACAATAGGGTGCATCACTCCCTAATGTGGCAACCCCGATACTACTGAAATGCACAACTTATACCTACATGATGCAGCAGTGTCTTACCTACCAGCCCGGACACACGCACGCTCATGACTCCGTTGGACTTGCACTACCATCGCTAACTCTTTGTTGAGCTCTTACAATAAACCTCCGTAAGCGTGTCCCGGTCCTCTTAACCTAGTTCGATCTCACATATATACTAAAATGGGTTACTAGTTGAAAAGGTTCCACACACTTGACACATGCTTCCCTCCAAAGCTTGTCCCTACTAGGAATTCCCACTTAACCCCTCTTTGTCACCATGTCTAATCACATGTCTCATCCTGGTTAAGTGCTTTAATTATGTTTCACATGCTACCCATGTTACCCATTTAACCCTGTTATCATTTCCATGTCTTACCACATGTCTTACCTTGGTTAAGTGTTCATTAATTCATTATAGCCATAATCTTGCAAGACCTCCCACATTAGATTGTCGTTTTGCAGTTGCTGGATATGCCGGGTGGTTCCGGGCAGGCTTATACCGCAATCTGAATCCAACCTCGTGTTTTTGCATTATTACGCATCTAATTTCTGCCTTTGACCTCTCACATTAGATTATCATTTTGTGGTTGCTGGATATGCCTGGTTGTTCCGGGCAGGCTTATAACGCAATCCGAATCTGACCTCATGTCTTAGGCATTTATTTTCACTTTCTTGATTCATGTCCCAATTTTAAATCTTGGATTATAATATATTCCAATTACTCATAATTTCCAATCCAAATTATGTATATAATTTTAATTCCAAATTATGCCTAAAATCTCATGTGTACAAGTTATGCCAAATTATGCCCAAACCAATTTTCATAGTTATTAACAATTTATGCCAAATCTCATGTATACAAGTTATACTCAATTATGCCCGAACCAATTTACGCCAAATCTCATGTATACAAGTTATACTCAATTATGCCCAAACCAATTTCCATGATTACGAACAATTTATGCAATAAACTCATTTTATTACATATTTCCCAACTTTTCCCAATCTTTCCAACATTAATCGTACGTAAATCTCAACACAATATGCTTTAGCTCGAAGTTAGCCTAATATCAAAAGGAAAAAGGAAAAGAAGAAGGATAGAGAATCAAAACATCAAAATTGGCATAAACATATAAACAGGCATGCGAAATGAATAACGACAAAACAGATCAGATAGGCATAAGATAATAGCAATTGGGTATGAATCTAAAGGATAACGAATTACAAAACTTGATATGATTCATCCTACTTACAGGCCTACACATTAGATCAAATTTACAATCCTATCACAATTATTTCTTAATTTAATTATATGTGAAAGTAACATAAACTCACAACAATAGGATTCCTAGAAAAGAGTAGCAAATCTGATCTTGAATAATCTCTACACTGATTGTTTGTAGATCTGATCTTCTAATTGGAATACACCTATTCTGATTTGTTTTGGTGGAGAAGAAAAGCTAGTTTAGATTAAAGCAGCATGGAGGCTAGGGTTGAAGCAAACAATGGGATTAGGGTGGTTTAGATGTTTATTTATAGGTGTATTAGGTGTACTATGACCTTTATATCTGATCAAGAACCATCCTAACCATCCAGACAAGAAAAACACATCATCAGCCAATTCCAGAAAAACACGTCATCAGATCAAGACCACAAAACACGTCATCGACCAGATCTGGGCCGATTGGGTCGGAACTCTATAGGGGGGTCGACTCCCCAGTCGACACCCCTATAGCGGGGCCGACTCCCCAGTCGACACCGCTATAGGGGGTCGACTCCCGAGTCGACCGGTCGACACCTGTGAGTAGGAAATTTCCCGCTCAGCCAATTTCGGTCGGATTTTGACTTTTGTACTGCTCTTGTTATTTAATTATTATTAAATTCTGCTTTAAACTGAAATCTTCTAAGCTTTATAACTGCTTTATACGATGTCCGATTTACGCAAACTCAGACTCCATCCCAAGTAGAATTCCGAGACGAACGCAATGCCGCAACCCGTTTCCCTTAATTCTTCTTTTAAAAATTAAGTATTTTTTAATTTTTTAATATTAGTATTTAAATTACGGGGTGTTACAATTGAGGTACGGTGGTTGAAGGGAGACACCAACTTGATGTTTAGATTGTTTGTTAGGGGCACGTCGCTTAGGTCTTATAGTCTTTACTAGTTGAGGGAGGGGCCGAGGTGGGGCGTATCCATCTTGAAAAACAACCCTAGAAATATCTTTATTTGAGGCTCTTAAAGACGGGTCTGTACAGGTATGAAAAAGCTTCCGACCGAGTTTAATGTTTCTCGTATAGCCCTGCGACGGAATTTGGTGCACATTATGTATGTTAAGGCATCGAATACGATTGACAATATGTACATGGGATATTCTAGATACATAGTATTGACCTGAAACTTCCACGTGACGGAAAGCCCGGATTGTTTGAGGACAAGACGAATCAGACCACAAGCAGAAGAACATTTCATTGCTTATTACAACAATTTCATCAGAATACAAGGATATACAGAGTATGAATAAATATTATATACCAGAAAATATCAGGGATTAAAATACATTACTACAGCGGAAAAATAATACAAAACACAAACTGAAGGAGATATATGGATATAGAGCTTTCCGAATATCATTCCAGCTATAAACCAGGATCCTGTGTGTATAAATCTACAAAACCAAAACTACTAGCTGCCCATGTGGAAAATAGGGGCACCTAGAGTTTAGGTTAAAACAATAAACTCCAGGTCAGTCATGTGACTGGTGTGAGAACTAAAACAGTTATTTAAAACTTTACTTTAAATCAAGTATATCAAGGGACCACGCCATATAACAAGGAATGGGCTTCCTCCCAAGAACACTAGTGCATATAACAAAACAACGCAATGCCTTTTTGGAAAAATGAAGCTATTATCAGACCCAGGTCCAATCACACAATGCAACGTAAGCCGGGGGAAAGGGTTTTCCCTTAGAATAGCCAAACATGCTTGGTACAAAAAATTTCATGTTTTGTTATTACTATAAGTGTATAGTGTCAAAACAATTTCAATCATAAGTATCAATCACAGACGGCATAAGTGCCCCATACCAATATGTCGCCATATATAGGTTTACAATTAAAACCGCAAAATGTCGTATTGGAAGTTGGATTTCCATCTATGAACCAACACAAGGGATCATCCTTACAGCTTCGAGACGCTCTATCCCGTGTCTCAGGAACAGCCGCAACTGCACCTTGGATCGTTAGGGCCGGTCCACTCGATGTGGATTATAAAGCCTGAACACTGCGTTTCCCCGCCTTATGGGGCATCAATGAGCCAAATGACTCCATCGGTCCCCGATCGACCGATATAACCGAGGCGCCTCGCTATCCATCATCCACATAACTAAAATGTCCGGGCGTGTAAAACCCAAAACACCACTCCTAGCTAGAAGGAAACGCATGCCCTCCCTGATGTCCACTCCCATTTCTGGTTCACATCGGGGTGTGAGGCTCGCGAATTAACGCTACACAAAGCTACGCCACAAAGGCTCTGCTTTGATCATCAACCACAAGACTCTGCTTTTCAATAGACGCCTTGATCATTTGCATCTCGACATGCCATACAAGCAATTCACGCTATGCAATCGATATCAATCACACAGAATGAAATTCTGGGTCTGAATGAAACCGGAGGAACCATATACCTCGCATATCCATCGATCTCCAAGTACGCATGGACAATTATCGATCTCCAAGTACGTATGGACAATCACCAACTGATTCTCTCCTCTTGGGTATACAGCCCAATCAGGATCATCAGTAATTATCCAAATGATGTGAAGACCTCTGGTCTTCGACCACCGTCTTCTTCCTTGACACCTTGTCGAATCAGTTATTCAGAATGGGATAAACTCGGCCTTTCCGAATAACTCGCGTATATAACAAACAAGTGTTATATAAACATAACATACACCTTATTCCAATCCAAAATATTCCTTTATTCAAATATTCTTTTACTTTGGGAAAGGTTCACATTAATTTTATCAAAGATAAATTCTTTAAATTTATTCTTTAATCTTCCTTTGAATAACAATTCAAACCAAATGATGGTTTATCCAAACTAGTCGGGATTAACGAACCTTACCGAAGTAATCTTTTGTTTTAATTTCCCAACCCCAACCTATTTATCCCATGAAGTAAAACTGGTAATACTTCATATCTAACACCGCAGTGTTATTAGTAAATTCAATTACCATTTCACATTCAAATCGAATTAAAGATTTAACTATCGCCTGGAGAAAACCTAGTGATACTCCATTCTCGACCATTTCAATCTAATTAAAGATTCATTAAAACTCCACTTGGTTTAAATCTTCCCAAAAATCAATATTAATGATTGTTTAACTTGCGAAATCATATCCCGTCTTCAACTGGGTTAAAGAACCAATGTCATTTAAAACCGGTTCACTATTGACCCAAAATCAAATTCCATTCCATCAGCCTTTAACCGTCAATTAGTCAGTGAACAATTCCCAAAGTGTTGGTCCCGAAGGCCGAAACCAACATCAGATCAATACCCAAGAAACTATCCAACTTATCTAATATCCAGTTAGTTTCTGATTTTCTTAACTCCGTTGGATCTAAAAACAGTATCATTTAAGATACCATTCACGACAACCCAAAATCACATTCCATTAACCATTGAATCTTCATGGAAAACAAATCGATATATATAATCGATATAAACTTCCATATCCGACTAACAATGTAAATGGAATAACAGCAAAGCCTTTTAAACTCCTTATATATTAACAGTCCTCATCCACAGAAATTCGCTTCAATTATTACCAAATCGAAATACATTCCAATTTATTTTATTTAAATTGGAAAACTTTACTTTGGAAAATCTCCTTTAAATCTAATCAAAAAGATTTATAAATTCCAAATCCCATTTCACTGTAAATCGGGTTAAGAAACAAATGTTGTTAAAACATAGTTCACGATAAACCCAATCCACATTCCATTAATTATCGGGTTAAAGAACAAGTGTTATTTAAATCACCGTTCACGATAAATCCAAAAATCAATTCCAATTCAATTCCAATTAAATATTATTTAATTGGTATAACTCATTAAATTTAGATAAAAAGATTTAATCTTTTTATCAACTGGATATAAAGATTTAATCCATCGATCGACACACAGCTAATTATTGGAATTAGTGTATGTCCAATTTCATCCCAACACCCGTGTGGGGTTTCAAACAATCAAACACAGGTTTTATTTGTGCAGTTGGGCGATGTGTAAAATTTATCATCCCAATCGATATCAATCAATGTGTGTACATAAACAAATCATCTGATTTGTAAATGAATATTTATTTTATTCATAAACACGTTAAAAATTATATTTTTAACGATAAAATATTTATTCGGTTCCTTTACACAATAAAAATGATATTTTTATCGTTCTAACATATTTTAGAAAATTTTGGCAGCATAACGGCGCAATACTAGAAACGGGATAAGACCTAGCCTTTTCCCCGGTCTAATAATGGCCCAAGCCATACACATACCAATTCTAATCAATTGCATTTCACCCACCGAACAAAATTCAACCAAATCAACCAAACAACCAAACATACAAGTCGTCCATGGTCTGTGGATGATGGGGAACAGTTCATATACGCAATTACATAACAAATAACTGTATAAAGAAAATTATAGTGAGGAGTTCTCACCTTTGGGTTCCACTCCTCCATTCCTTATTTCTGAACAGTCTGGATTCTGTTTCGCTTCCATTCCGTTTCATCGCAATCTGTTTCACACGATCATTATATTAAAAATCATATTTTTATTATCTATATAATAAAAAAAATCATATTTTTGAAACTAACTTCATAATAAAACATTTTCCATATAAAAATTATATCTTTATTATATAAAAATCTCTTCTTTATAATATAAAAATCCATGCCATTATATATAAAAAAACAAATTTTTATCTAATTAAAAATTATTTTTTTCCTAACTAAAAACTATATTTTTATACATTAAAAAATTGATTTTTCTCCAATTAAAAATCGGAAGAAAGAAAAAACAATAATTTAATATACCAAACAAAGATAAAATAAAATAAAATAAAAAGTACTCACTGTGTTTCCAGGGAAGGGAGGGATGTTCTGAGCATCAGCGGTGGAGATGAGGTCAGAGTTGGGGTGCTGATGGCGGCTCAGGCCCTGCGGCGTCCGTTGGGTGGGGGGTCTCAAACGCCTCTGAAGGGGGGGATCGAGAGGAAGGCGGAGGAGGTCGTGGAGGAGGAGAGAGGGAGGGCAGGCAGTTCCCTCCAGCGGCTGCACCGGAGGCGCGGCGCCTCTGGGGACCGTGGCGGCGGCAATCCCCTATTCCTCTTCTTTTTTATTTATTTTTTAATCGATTAGAAAAGTAAACGGGGGAGGGGGTTGAGAGAGAGATTTTTTTTATTATCATATTTTTTTGTTTAATTTCAAAATGTACTTTTTTATTTCGAACTCGAAATTAAACCCACTGACTATCGTCCCTAGGTAATTACTCCCATTCCGAACACAATGGGATATGTATTGTAAGCTGATTCGATCGTTTCAATCAGTTTTCATCACAATCAAAACATAAATCTATATATTGAATTTGAACACACATTTCAATTTACCAAGGCCACATACAGACTCTAAAATTTAATGAAAAATATTTTCTAGCTTCATATTTTCGGTACAGTTCTAACAAAACTAATTTCATCAAGTTCCGAGACCGTTTGAAAAATGGCCATTTTTAATCGATCGAAATTGACAAAAATTTTCAAAACACGTTTTACTTCGCCACGCTTACATATTGATTTCAAAAATTTTGAATTTTGGAATCTAGCAATAACATGACTACTCGGATCCAACAAAAGTGGTTTCGTCGAAAACAGAAATTGTTTGCAAAATTTCCACTTTTAAGGGCCAAAATTCCATAGCGACTATTCTGAATTTTCATCTGGGCCTAACTTTTTATTCTCGCTATGAAATTTTGATTTTTCGAATTCATTGGAAAGATATTTTCAAATAGATTCTAATATTTTTGGTGTCGCCAAAATCCGATTTATTTTGAATCCTATGCATTCATTTGAATTTTGAAATTGAAATTTTAAACTATCGCGCCATTTTCAATTCCTTTTATAATTAAAATAAAATATTTATATTCTAACGGTTATTCAAATAAATATATACATTCTAATTCTATTCAAAATAAATTTCTCATCTTTATTCTTTAAAATAAACCATTTTAAATACTCAAAATTCATTAAAATTGCCAAAATAAAAATTTTAAATTAGTTTGAATTTCCGGGTTATTACAATCTCCCCCATTTAAAACTTTTTGTCCCCAAAAAGGAATGAAGCTGAAAGCTGTTTTACAAATCAACTCAACTTTCATTATTTTCATTATGGCCTAAGTTCTTCAACTTTTCAGTTTCTAAGAACTTTTCAAATTCTTCAAAAATTTGGCTAACACCCTAAATTTTCGAAAAAATTCGCCATATCCTCCCCTGCATGGGAGCACTGGGAAAATCACAAAATTGCCATACAGGCCTCCCCAATCCAAAAAAAAAATAGCCAATCGACTCATAAAATCATCCAAAACCCAAGAAATACACTAAACATGTACCTATTTGTTGGGCAAACAATTTTATTCTTCTGCTCTAGCCTCTTTGCTATGACCTGTTCAACGGATACACATGTATATGCATGCAATTTCAAACAATTTTCAATTTTGTTCAATAATTGATACAATCTGGTTAGATACATTGTTCTTTCAATTAATGGTTTTATTACATAACAAATAATCATACAACACAACCATCAATCAATTAGTGAATTAACATTTCAAATTCATGATTTTGATACATAGTCCAAACATCGGATTTTTGATGCCAAATTACAACAATAAACCCTATCTAGTTTTGGTTCTCACACCAGTCAATTGGAATCATATAGAAATCCCAATTTAGAAACACGAACATAAATACTAATGATGTCCGGACATCATCAGAATTATCCCGAGCAGCTAGAGTGTGATTCTATATCTATCGAATATATTTGAAGCTTCAAATACACGTGGATCAGAAGTATATTAAAATCTCTATATACTTGATCGTCCATATTGATTTAAAATAAATATTCAAATACGAATAATTAATTTAAATTTTCAAAACTAACTTGTTTTCACTTTTATTTTTAAAAGCAACACTCTTCACACTCGTTTTAGGATGCTACCGATCCTATCTCTAACGAGTCATCCTCATTGGATATTACTAATCCAATCTCGGATGAATTCTTTCGTTCGGTTCTAACGTGTCTTATTCTCGAGCTTTGTAAACCAAAGCTCTGATACCAAAAGTAACGACCCAAAACTTCCCTATGACGGAAAGCCCGGATTGCTTTGAGGACAAGACGAATCAGAACACAAACAGAAGAATATTTCATTGCTTATTACAACAATTTCATCAGAATACAGGGATATACAGAGTATGAACAAATATTATACACCAGAAAATGTCAGAGATTTAAACACATTATTGCAGCAGAAAAATAATATAGAACACAAACTGAAGGAGATATACGGATACAGAGCTTTTCGAATATCATTCCAGCTGTAAATCAGGATCCTGTGAATTTAAATCTGCAAAACCAAAAATACTAGTTGCCTGTGTGGAAAATAGGGGCACCCAGAGTTTAGGTTAAAACAATAAACTCCAGGTCAATCATGTGACTGGTGTGAGAACAAAAATAGTTATTCAAAACTTTACTTTAAATCGGGTATATCAAGGGACCATGCCGTATAACACGGAACAGGTTTCCTCCCAAGAATACTAGTGCATATAACAAAACAGCACAATGCCTTTTTGGAAAAATAAAGCTATTATAAGACCCAGGTCCTATCACACAATGCAACGCAAGCCGGGGGATAGGGTTTTCCTTTATAATAGCCAAACATGCTAGGTACGTAAAATTTCGTGTTTTATTATTACTATAAGTGTATAGTGTCAAAACAATTTCAATCATAAGTATCAATCATAGATGGCATAAGTGCCCCATACCACTATGTCGCCATATATAGGTTTACAATTAAAACCGCAAAATGTCGTATTGGAAGATGGATTTCCATCTGTGAACCAATGCAAGGGATCGTCCTTACTGCTTCAAGACGCTCTAGCCCGTGCCTCAAGAACAGCCGCAACTGCACCTTGGACCATCAGGGCCGGTCCACTCGATGTATATTATAATGCCTGAACACTGCGTTTCCCCTCCCTATGGGGTGTCAATGAGCCAAATGACTCCATCGGTCCCGGATCGACTGATATAACCGAGGCGCCCGCTATCCATCATCCACATAAGTAAAACGTCTATGCGTGTAAAACCCAAAAAACCACTCCTAGCTAGAAGGAAATGCATGCCCTCCCTGATGTCCTCTCCCATTTCTAGTTCACACTGGGGTGTGAGGCTCGCGAATTAACACTACACAAAGCTACGCCACAAAGGCCGTGCTTTTATCATCAACCACAAGACTCTGCTTTTCAACAGACGCCTTGATCGTTTGCATCTCAGCATGCCACACAAGAAATTCACGCTATGCAACCGATATCAATCACACAGAATGAAACCCGATGTTAGATATACATCCATTTACAAGTTAGTTCTGGGTCTGAACGAAACCGGAGGCACCAATTACCTCGCATATCCATCGATCTCCAAGTACGTCTGGACGATCACCAACTGTTTCTCTCCTCTTGGGTGTACAGCCCAATCGAGATCATCAGCAATCACTGAAACGATGTGAAGATTTCCGGTCTTCGACCACCGTCTTCATCTTAGACACCACGTCGAATCAGTTATTCAGAATGGGATAAACGCGGTCTTTCTGAATAACTTGCGTATATAATAAACAAGTGTTACACAAACACAACATACGCCTCATTCCAATTCAGAATATTCTTCTGTTCAAATATTCTTATACTTTGGGAAAGGTTCCCATTAATTTTATCAAAGATAAATTCTTTAAATTTATTCTTTAATCTTCCATTGAATATCAATTCAAACCAAATGATGGTTTATCCAAACTAGTCGGGATTAACGAACCTTACCGAAGTAATCATTTGTTTTAATTTCCCAACCCCAACCTATTTATCCCATGAAGTAAAACTGGTAATACTTCATATCTAACACCATAATGTTATCAGTAAATTCAATTACCATTTCACGTTCAAATCTAATTAAAGATTTAACTATCGCCTGGAGCAAAACTGGTGATACTCCATTCTCGATCATTTCAATCTAATTAAAGATTCATTAAAACTCCACTAGGTTTTAATCTTCCCAAAAATCAATATTAATGATTGTTTAACTTAGGAAATCATATCCCGTCTTTAACGGGGTTAAAGAACCAATGTCATTTAAAACACGGTTCACTATAAACCCAAAATCATATTCCATTCCATCAGCCTTTAACCGTAAATTAGCCAGTGAACATTTCCCTAAGTGTTAACCCCAAAGGCCAAAACCAACATCAGATCAATACCTAAGAAACTATCCAACTTATCTAATCTCCAGTTAGTTTCTGATTTTCTTAACTTCATTAGGTCTAAGAACAGTATCATTGAAGATACCATTCACGACAACCCAAAATCACATTCCATTAACCATGGAATCTTCATGGAAAACAAATCGATATATGTAATCGATATAAACTTCCATATCCGATGTGAAAACCCCTAGCTTCCCCGTGAAGGAAAGCACGGATAGTTCGAGAACAAGCCACAGAATAATGCAGACGGAAGAACATTTCATTGTATATTACAACAATTCCATCAGAATACAAGAATATACAAAGTATAAATGAATAAATATTACACAGAAATATCAGAGATTACAATAAATTACATAGCAGCGGAAAATAGTACAATACACAACTGAAGGAGATATACGGATACAAAGCTTTCCAGGTATCATTCCAGCTGTAAACCAGGATCCTATGAATATAAATCTGCAAAACCAAAACTACTAGCTGCCCGTGTCAAAATAAGGGCACCCAGAGTTTAGGTTAAAACAATAAACTCCAGGTCAGTCATCGGACTGGTGTGAGAACTAAAGCAGTTAATCTTTATTTTAAATCAGATATATCAAGGGACCACGCCGTATAACACGCAACGGGTTTCCTCCAAAGAATACCAGTGCATTAAACAACAACGCAATGCTAAATAAAGAACAATGAAGCTATTATAAGACCCAGTTCCCATCACACAATGCAACGCAAGCCGGAGGATAGGGTTTTTACCTTATAATAACCAAGAATGCTTGATACGTTTAAAACAAATCATTTGATACTATTATAAATGCATAGTGTATAAAACAACTTCAAATCATAAGTATCAATCATAGACGGCATAAGCGCCCCATCCCACTATGTCGCCATACTAGGCTCAACAATCAAAACCGCAAATGTCATGTATTTGGAAGTTGGATTTCCATCTATTAACTAAGGCAAGGGATCGTCCTCAACCGATTCGAGACAATCTAGCTCATGTCTCCGGAACAGCCGCAACTGCCCCTTGGATCGTCAGGGCCGGTCCACCGATGTGGATTATTATGCCTGAACAATACGTCCCTCCGCCCTATGGGGCGTAAATGAGACAACAAATGATTACATCGGACCCGGATCGTCCGATCAAACTGAGGCGCCTCACAACAACAACAACCACATAAGTCAAACTCGTCAGGGCGTGTAAAACAACTGACGCCACTTCTAGCTAGAAAGAAACGGATGCCCTCCCTGTTGTCCTCTCCCGTTTATGGTTCACAACCGGGGTGTGAGGCTCGCGAATTCACGTTACACAATGCAATGCCACATAGGCGGTGCTTTGATCATCAACTACAAGACTTTGCTTTTCAACAGAAGCCTCGATCTATTGCCACTTAGGCATGCCACACAAGCAATTCAATCCATGCGTTTGATATCCGTCAATATATAACCCCTGAGCTCGTATGTCTTAAAGAAGGGCATTGAGCAAGAGAACAAATTCTCCGCTGCCAAACAGATATATATTTAATAGAAATCAATCACAAAGAATAAAATCCTATGTCAGACACACAGTCCATTTACAAGTTCGTTCTGGGGCTTAACGAAACCGGAGGCACTTTCCTCGCATATCCATCGATCTCCAAGTACGTCTGGACGATCACCAACTGTTTCTCTCCTCTTGGGTGTACAGCCCAATCGAGATCATCAGCAAACACCCAAACGATGTGAAGATTTCTGGTCTTCGACCAACGTCTTCATCTTCGACACCACGTCAAATCAGTTATTCAGAATGGGATAAACCCGGTCTTTCTGAATAACTTGCGTATATAATAAACAAGTGTTACACAAACACAACATACGCCTCATTCCAATTCAGAATATTCTTCTGTTCAAATATTCTTATACTTTGGGAAATGTTCCCATTAATTTTATCAAAGATAAATTCTTTAAATTTATTCTTTAATCTTCTTTGAATATCAATTCAAAACTAGTCGGGAATAGCGAACCACACCGGAGTAATCATTTATTTTATTTCCCAATCCCCACCTATTGGTCCCATGAAGTAAAACTGGTAATACTTCATATCTAACACCACAGTGTTATCGGTAAATTCAATTACCATTTCACGTTCAAATCTAATTAAGGATTTAACTATCGCCTGGAGTAAAATTAGTGATACTCTATTCTCGATCTTTTCAATCTAATTAAAGATTCATTAAAACTCCACTTAGTTTTAATCTTTAACTGGGTTAAAGAATCAGTGTCATTTAAAACACGGTTCACGATAAACCCAAATCACATTTGATATTAAATACAAGGCTCTGAATAGAAAATATATCGGCTTATATTCAATATCAAATTCTACGACCAACAACTATCGTATTGGAAATAACGATATTAATATATCTTTCAAATTTCCATAACAACATCTGTATAATCACGAAATCCAACATCGAGATATTCCAAAGACAATTTCGATTCAAATCTATTCCAATTCAATTATTGGAAATTCTGGTTACTGTTGAAACCCTTTTTAAATTCAATTTATTTATTTTAAAAAAATAAATAAATTATAATTCTAGTTCAAAACTAGTTCCTTTCGATAAAAATCTATTTTTTTTCTTTTCAAATATGGAGTTTTTCACCCTAATTCTTCACAAATCATTTCTTATGATTTTACACAAATTATTGATATTTTTAATAATTTTATCAAGGCCTGTACAGTCGATTTCCACCAACGGCCATCGAACTGCACTTACAACGACCTTTTCCAAATTTGATTTGGACATAATTCCAAATCCAACCGTTAGATTTCAAATTTCTAATATTCTTAGAAAGCTCTTTTTGATACGAACCCAACGGTTCCGGTTTTAGGAGATCCGACCGTAATATCCATTCGAAGTCAATGGTCGAAATTCACGAATGGCCGCGGCGCGGCACGTTCTATTCAGGCCATTATCTTATATATATATAATATATATAATATATACTTCGTCGATTTCCTTTTAAAACGTGTTATGTAAATCGTTTTAAATTCGTTTTCAAAAACGATTTCAACTTCTTTTCAAATTCAAATCAAAATTGAATTTTCCCTTACAAATTCGTTTTAAATTCATTTCCAATTGATTTCAATTCAAATAGATTTTGAATTCAATTTCAGTTCGTTTTCAATTCAATTCAATTTCAATTCGAATTCATTTCTATTCAGTTTCAATTCGATTCAATTACAATTCGAATTCATTTCTATTCAATTTCAATTCGATTCTATTTCAATTTGAATTCATTTCTATTCAATTTCAACTCGAATTTATTTCTATTCAAAATATCAGATTTTGAAATCATTTTCGATGTTCATTATAAAATGAATAAAATCGATATAAATATCGTTCACGTCAAAATTGCGTAAATCTAATCAACCCGGCTTCATATATTTCTATTTTCAAATATTTCTATTCAAATATTTCTTTTTCAAATATTTCTTTTTTAAATATTTCTATTCAAATATTTCTTTTTCAAATATTTCTATTCAAATATTTCTTTTTCAAAACTGGAATGAGGCCCAATCAATTACCATATAATGTTAATTATATGGATTTTCTACAACACATGTATACAATAACAACGATGAATAATCAACCATCATCCAAAGTGCATTCTACACTGTATAAGCATCAAATATAAATATTCAACGCTTATAACAGCTTGTCAATCAAACGATCGACATACAACTAATTATTGGGACTAGTGTATGTCATATATCATCCCAATACCCATGTGGGGTTTTCAAACAATCAAACACAAATTTTATTTGTGCAGTTGGGCGATGTGTAAAATTTATCGTCCCAATCAATATCAATCAAATCAGTGTATATAAAAAAAATCTCCGATTTGTTTATAAATATTTATTTCATTTCATATACACGTTAAAAATTCTATTTTTAACTATAAAATATTTTCCACTATAAAATATTTTATTTCTGGTATATAAATATTTTATTTCATTTCACATCACATCACACCGTCAACTACACATCAAAATCAAACAAACAAGCATACAAGTCGTCCATGGTCTGTGGACGACGGGTGTCGGGTGCTACTAAACACCGTCTGCATCCTAGTATATAATTTAACTAGAAAACAAAATTAAAAGGTGAGAAGTTCTCACCAAAGCTATCACAACTCCATGACACTTCATATGTAGGAAAATCTCCGCCGTTTCTTCTTTCATCACTTTCGTCATCCGTATTCACTACATATATAAAAATCGAATTTTTACTTTGCTATTCAATATATAAAGGTCGAATTTTTACTTTGCTATTCAATATATAAAAATCGAATTTTTACTTCGCTGTTCAATATATAAAAATCACATCTTTAATATTTCTATTATATAAAAATCACATCTTTAATATTTCTATTATATAACAATCACATCTTTAATATTTCTATTATATAAAAATCACATCTTTAATATTTCTATTATATAAAAATCACATCTTTAATATTTCTATTATATAAAAATCACATCTTTAATATTTCTATAGATCAAAACTTTATATGATTGAACATCCTAACTTTATATAAATTAAAGATCCTATCTTATATAAGTAAAACTGGAAACTCACTGTGAATCGTTTGTTTGAGGGGTTTGGCATCTCGGAGGTGTTGTCGAGGTGGAGCAGGGGCACGAGCCGCATCGGCATTTGCGAAGGTGTGAACGCGTAAAAATCGGATTTTTAAACGGGAGGGGCCCGCTGGTCGGAGCTAGGCGGAAGAGGTGGTGGCGCTGGGTGCTGCTAGCAGTAGGGGAGGCTCGGTCGCGGTCCGGTGGTGGGGTTTAGGATGGTGGCGGCGCTCTAGGGTTAAGGGCGTCGTCATTTGAAAGAGGGGGGGTGCGGGTTCTCAATAAGAAGAGGAGGAGAGAGGTTCGACGGAGGGGGGGGGGGGGGAGAAGGGGAGGCGCGCGACCTTACGGCGCTGGCCAAGGGGTTGAGACAGGGAAAACAACGGCGGGTTATTTTTCTTTTTTTTCTGAATCGATTTTAACTGAGAAGGGAAAGGAAGAGGATATTGGGATTTTATAATATTTTAATTATTTTATTATTTAATTATCCACTTAAAGTTGACTTTTCTATTCGACCTCTAAACGAGGCCCATCGTCTGTCATCCATAGCAAATTACCCCCATTCCGAACACAATGGGATATGTCACGTAGGCCAATTCGATCGTTTCGATCTGCTTTCGTCAAAATCAACGTATAACTCTATATATTGAATATGAACGCACATTTCAATTTACCGGGGCCACATACGGACTCTAAAAATTCTCGAAAAATATTTTCTAGATTCGTATTGATGATACGGTCCTAGTAAAACTAATTTGATCAAATTCTGAGACCGTTTGAAAAATGGCCATTTTCCAGTCGATTAAAATCAACTAAAACTGGTCAAACGCGTTTTCCTTCGCCACGCTCACATATTGATTCAAAAAATTACGAAAATTGGAATCCAGAAATAACTTGACATCACGGATCCAACAAAAGTGGTTTCGTTGAAATCCGAGGTCGTTTGCAAAATTTCCATTTTTAAGGGCCAGAATTCCATAGCGACTATTCTGAATTTTCAACTTGACGTAACTTTTGAATCCCGCTATGAAATTTTGATTTCCCGGATTCGTTGGAAAGATATTCTCCATTAGATTATATTATTTTTGGTTTCACTAAAATCTGGTTTATTTTGCACCCGGTATGTTCAATTGAATTTTGAAATCGAATTATCGAACTACCGCGCCATTTTCAATTCCTTTTATATATATAAATAAATATTTATATTCTAACGACGATCTACATAAAATATACGTTCGAATTCAATTCAAAATAGATTTCTCGTCGATATTATTTAAAATAATTCATTTTAAATGTTCAAAATTCACTAAAATTGACAAAATAAAATTTTTAAACTGGCCCAGAATTTACGGGTTGTTACAATCTGCCCCACTTAAAACTTTTCGTCCCCGAAAAGGAACAAAGCTGAAAGTTGTTTAACAATTCAACTCAACTTCCATTATTTTGACTATGGCTTAAGTTCTTCAACTTTTCAGTTTCTAAAAACTTTTCAAATTTTTCAAAAATTTGGCTAACACCCAAAATTTTCGAAAAATTTCGCCATAACCTCCCCTGCACCGGGAGCACGGGAAAATCCCGAAATTGCCATATAGGCCTTCTGATCTCAAAAAGAAAAAGAAAAAGCCAATCGGTTCATAAAATCATCATCACCCAAACAAAACAGTAAATTATGTTAAACATGTACCTATTTGTCAGGCAAACAATTTTATTCTTCTGCTCTAGCCTTCTTGCTATGACCTGTTCAATGTAAGTATATGTATATGCAAGAAAATGCGACCAAATTTCCAATACAATTCACTATTTGGTTCAATTGGGCTATATGGTTCAACATTTTAATTAACCCAGCAATAATCAAACAACACAACCATCAATCAATTAGTTGATTAGCTTTTCAAATTCATAACTTTGATACATAGTCAAAAAATCTCATTTTTGATGCCAAATCACAACAATAGACCCTATCTAATTTTGGTTCTCACACCAGTCAATTGGAAATATATAGAAATCTCACCTTCGAAACACGAAAGTAAATTCTAATGATGACGCGTCAATCATTAGAATCATGTCCGAGTGACTAGAGTGTGATTCTATATCTATCGAATATATTTGAGGCTTCAATACACGAGGATCAGACGTATACTAAAATCTCTATATATTTGATTGTCCAAATCAATATAAATAAATAATCAAATACGTATAATTGATTTAAATTTTCAAAACAAAAATTCATTTTCATTTCAAAAGTACTCTTCACACTAGTTCTAGGATGCTACTGATCCCATCTCTAACGAGTCATTCTCATTGGATGTTACTAAACCAATATCTGATGAATTCTTTCGTATGGTTCTAATGTGTCCTGTTCTCTAAGCTTTGTAAACCAAAGCTCTGATACCAACTGTGAAAACCCGTAACTTCCCCGTGAAGGAAAGCACGGATAGTTCGAGAACAAGCCACAGAATAACGCAGACGGAAGAACATTTCATTGTATATTACAACAATTCCATCAGAATACAAGAATATACACTTTAAATGAATAAATACTACACAGAAATATCAGAGATTACAATAAATTACATAGCAGCGGAAAATAGTACAATACATAACTGAAGGAGATATACGGATACAAAGCTTTCCGGATATCATTCCAGCTGTAAATCAAGATCTTGTGAATATAAATCTGCAAAACCAAAACTACTAGCTGCCCATGTCAAAATATGGGCACCCAGAGTTTAGGTTAAAATAATAAACTCCAGGTCAGTCATTGGACTGGTGTGAGAACTAAAACAGTTAATCTTTATTTTAAATCAGATATATCAAGGGACCACGCCGTATAACACGGAACGGGTTTCCTCCCAAGAGTACCAGTGCATAAAACAACAGCGCAATGCTAAATAAAGAACAATGAAGCTATTATAAGACCTAGTTCCCATCACACAATGCAACGCAAGCCGGAGGATAGGGTTTTTACCTTATAATAACCAAGAATGCTTGATATGTTTAAAACAAATCATTTGATAATATTATAAACGCATAGTGTATAAACCAACTTCAAATCATAAGTATCAATCATAGATGGCATAAGCGCCCCATCCCACTATGTCGCCATACAAGGCTCTACAATCAAAACCGCAAATGTAACGTATTTGGAAGTTGGATTTCCATCTATGAACTGAGGCAAGGGATCGTCCTCAACCAATTCGAGACAATCTAGCCCATGTATCCGGAACAGCCGCAACTGCCCTTGGATCGTCAGGGCCAGTCCACCGATGTGGATTATTATGCCTGAACAATATGTCCCTCCACCCTATGGGGCGTAAATGAGCCAACAAATGACTCCTTCGGACCCGGATCGTCCGATCAAACCGAGGTGCCTCACAACAGCAACATCCACATAAGTCAAACTCGTCAGGGCGTGTAAAACAACTGACGCCACTTCTAGCTAGAAAGAAACGCATGCCCTCCCTGATGTCCTCTCCCGTTTTTGGTTCACAACCGGGGTGTGAGGCTCGCGAATTCACGTTACACAAAGCTATGCCACACAGGCGGTGCTTTGATCATCAACCACAAGACTTTGCTTTTCAACAGAAGCCTCAATCTATTGCCACTTAGGCATGCCACATAGGCAATTCACTCCAAGCGTTTGATATCCATCAATATATAACCCCTAAGCTCGTACGTCTCAGAGAAGGACGTTAAGCAAGAGAATAAATTCTCCACCGCCAAACAGATATATATCTAATAGAAATCAATCACACAGAATAAAATCCTATGTTAGACACACAGTTCATTTACAAGTTCATTCTGGGTCTGAACGAAACCGAAGGCACTTTCCTCGCATATCCATCTATCTCCAAGTACGTCTGGACGATCACCAACTTTTTCTCTCCTCTTGGGTGTACAGCCCAATCGAGATCATCAGCAACCCAAACGATGTGAAGATTTCCGGTCTTCGACCACCGTCTTCATCTTCGACACGACGCTGAATCTGTTATTCAGAATGGGATTAACCCGGTCTTTCTGAATAACTCGCGTATATAATAAACAAGTGTTACACAAACACAACATACGCCTCATTCTAATTCAGAATATTCCTCTGTTCAAATATTCTTATACTTTGGGAAAGGTTCCCATTAATTTTATCAAAGATAAATTCTTTAAATTTATTCTTTAATCTTCTTTGAATATCAATTCAAACTAGTCGGGATTAGCGAACCACACTGGAGTAATCATTTATTTTATTTCCCAATCCCCACCTATTCATCCCATGAAGTAAAGCTGGTAATACTTCATATCTAACACCACGGTGTTATCGGTAAATTCAATTACCATTTCACGTTCAAATCTAATTAAGGATTTAACTATCGCCTGGAGTAAAATTGGTGATACTCCATTCTCGATCTTTTCAATCTAATTAAAGATTCATTAAAACTCCACTTTGTTTTAATCTTTAACTGGGTTAAAGAATCAGTATCATTTAGAACATGGTTCTCGATAAATCCAAATCACATTTGATATTAAATACAAGGCTCTGAATAGAAAATATATCGGCTTATATTCAATATCAAATTCTACGCCAACAACTATCGTATTGGAAATAACGAATATACCAAATTTCCATAACAACATCTGTATAATCGCGAAATCCAACATCGAGATATTCCAAATACAATTTCGATTCAAATCCATTCCAATTCAATTATTGGAAATTCTGGTTACTGTTAAAACCCTTTTTAAATTCAATTTATTTATTTTAAAAAAATAAATAAATTATAATTCTAGTTCAAAACTAGTTCCTTTTGATAAAAATCTATTTTTTTTCTTTTCAAATATGTAGTTTTTCACCCCAATTCTTCACAAATCATTTCTTATGATTTTACACAAATTACTGATATTTTTAATAATTTTATCAAGGCCTGTACAGTCGATTTCCATCAACGGCCATCGAACTGCACTTACAGCGACCTTTTCCAAATTTGATTTGGACATGATTCCAAATCCAACCGTTAGATTTCAAATTTCTAATATTCGTTAGAATGCTCTTTTCAATACGAACCCAACGGTTCCAATTTTAGGAGAATCCGACGGTCGGATCTCCCGTAATATCCATTCGAAGTCAATGGTCGAAATTCACGAACGGCCGCGGCGCGGCACGTTCTATTCAGGCCATTATCTTCTATATATAATATATATAATATATACTTCGTCGATTTCCTTTTAAAACGTGTTATATAAATTGTTTTAAATTCGTTTTCAAAAACGATTTCAACTTCTTTTCAAATTCAAATCAAAATTGAATTTTCACTTACAAATTCGTTTTAAATTCATTTCCAATTGATTTCAATTCAAATCGATTTTGAATTCAATTTCAGTTCGTTTTCAATTCAATTCAATTTCAATTCGAATTCATTTCTATTCAGTTTCAATTCGATTCAATTTCAATTCGAATTCATTTCTATTCAATTTCAATTCGATTCAATTTCAATTCGAATTCATTTCTATTCAATTTCAATTCGATTCAATTTCAATTCGAATTTATTTCTATTCAAAATATCAGATTTTGAAATCATTTTTGATGTTCATTATAAAATGAATAAAATCGATATAAATATCGTTCACGTCAAAATGGCGTAAATCTAATCAACCCGGCTTCATATATTTCTATTTTCAAATATTTCTATTCAAATATTCCTTTTTCAAATATTTCTATTCAAATATTTCTTTTTCAAAACTGGAATGAGGCCTAATCAATTACCATATAATGTTAATTATATGGATTTTCTACAATACATTTATACAATAACAACGACGAATAATCAACCATCATCCAAAGTGCATTCTACACTGTATAAGCATCAAATATAAATATTCAACGCTTATAACAGCCTGTCAATCAAACGATCGACATACAGCTAATTATTGGGACTAGTATATGTCATATATCATCCCAATACCCGTGTGGGGTTTTCAAACAATCAAACACAGATTTTATTTGTGCAGTTGGGCGATGTGTAAAATTTATCATCCCAATCAATATCAATCGAATCAGTGTATATAAACAAATCTCCAATTTGTTTATAAATATTTATTTCATTTCATATACACGTTAAAAATTCTATTTTTAACTATAAAATATTTTCCACTATAAAATATTTTATTTCTGGTATGTAAATATTTTATTTCACATTACATCACACAGTCAACTATGCATCAAAATCAAACAAACAAGCATACAAGCCGTCCATGGTCTGTGGACAACGGGTGTCGGGTGCTACTAAACACCGTCTGTATCCTAGTATATAATTTAACTAGAAAACAAAATTAAAAGGTGAGAAGTTCTCACCAAAGCTATCCCAACTCCACGACACTTCATATGTAGGAAAATCTCCGTCGTTTCTTCTTTCATCACTTTCATCATCCGTATTCACTACATATATAAAAATCGAATTTTTACTTTGCTATTCAATATATAAAAGTCGAATTTTTACTTTGCTATTCAATATATAAAAATCGAATTTTTACTTCGCTATTCAATATATAAAAATCACATCTTTAATATTTCTATTATATTAAAATCACATCTTTAATATTTCTATTATATAAAAATCACATCTTTAATATTTCTATTATATAAAAATCACATCTTTAATATTTCTATAGATCAAAACTTTATATGATTAAACGTCCTAACTTTAAATAAATTAAAGATCCTACCTTATATAATTAAAACTGAAAACTCATTGTGAATCGTTCGTCTGAGGGGTGTGGCATGTCAGAGGTGCTGTCGAGGTGGAGCAGGGGCACGAGCCGCGTCGGGGTATCATTTGCGAAGGTGTGAACGCGTAAAAATTGGATTTTTAAACCGGAGGGGCCCATTGGTCGGAGCTAGGCGGAAGAGGTGGTGGCGCTGGGTGCTGCTGGCAGTGGGGGAGGCTCGGTCGCGGTCCAGTGGTGGTGTTCAGGGTGGTGACGGCGCTCTAGGGTTAAGGGCGTCGTCATTTGAAAGAGGGTGGGTGCGGGTTCTCAATCAGAAGAGGAGAAGAGAGGTTCGACGGAGGGGGGGGGGGAGAAGGGGAGGCGCGCGGCCTGACGGCGCTGGCCAAGGGGGGAGGCGACGGGGAAAACAACGACGGGTTTTTTTTTTCTTTTTTATTTCTGAATCTATTTGAATTGAGAAGGGAAAGGGAGAGGATATAGGGATTTTATAATATTTTAATTATTTTATTATTTAATTATCCACTTAAAGTTGACTTTTCTATTCGACTTCTAAACGAGGCCCATCGCCTATCGTCCATAGCTAATTACCCCTATTCCGAGCACAATGGGATATGTCACGTAGGCCAATTCGATCGTTTCGATCTGTTTTCGTCAAAATCAACGTATAACTCTATATATTGAATTTGAATGCACATTTAAATTTACCGGGGCCACATACGGACTCTAAAAATTCTCGAAAAATATTTTCTAGATTCGTATTGACGATACGGTCCTAGCAAAACTAATTTCATCGAATTCTGAGACCGTTTGAAAAATGGCTATTTTCCAGTCGATTAAAATCAACTGAAACTGGTCAAACGCATTTTCCTTTGCCACGCTATGAAATTTTGATTTCCCGGATTCGTTGGAAATATATTCTCCATTAGATTCTATTATTTTTGGTTTCACTAAAATCCGGTTTATTTTGCACCCGGTATGTTCAATTGAATTTTGAAATCGAATTATCGAACTACTGCGCCATTTTCAATTCCCTTTATATATATAAATAAATATTTATATTCAAACGACGATCTATATAAAATAGGGTGCGTTTTTTATAGGTGCCTATTAAGGTTTTAAATTCGGCTCACATCCGGTCATAAACTTATTGTAAATTAGGTCCCTATTTTCTGAAACTACACAAAAAAAATATTAAAAAAATATAAAAAAATCACGTAAATTTGTAATTAATTAAAACAAATAATCCTAAAAAGAATCAGATAAAAAAACATCAAAAACAACGTCAAAATCAAAAATTACATAAAAACAACGAAATGCAGTAAAATGCATCAAAAGATGCATATAATTCAATTATTTGCATACATGTATGCATTTATTTCAGTTTCGGTTCTAAACTGCAGTGTAAATGCATAAATGTATGCACATACTTTGAAAACATGCATCTTCTGATGCATTTATTTAAAAAATAAATACATACGTACAGTTTGTTTAGTTTTGCACATATTTTGACTTATATGCACACATATATGCAATTATACAGAAAAAATACATATATATATGCAATAATTAAACAGGCATGCATAAATATGTGCATGTGTATTCAAATAGTTGCATATATGTATGCAACTATAGGCAATAGTTGCATACATATATGCAACTGTTTTTTTTTCTTTACGTGTCCTTCTGGAGATGTTTCCAGAATTTAGCAAATTTTTTTTTTAATGCCATAGCGCAATTTTTTTTTTCAAAACAGTAAAACGCAAAGGGTAGAAGCAAAACAGGTAGAACTTGGTAGAAAAATGGAGCGGCATCTCATTTTTAGGGACCAGAAACGTATGTGATACTTTGACCAGATGTGAGGTGAATTAAGTTTGGAAATAGGGATGTGAGCCTAATATTCACTATAAAATATACGTTCGAATTCTATTCAAAATAGATTTCTCATCGATATTATTTAAAATAATTCATTTCAAATGTTCAAAATTCACTAAAATTGCCAAAATAAAAATTTTAAACTGGCCCAGAATTTACGGGTTGTTACATCCGATTAACAATGTAAATGGAATAATGGCAAAGCCTTTTAAACTCCATATATATTAGCAGTCCTCATCCACAGAAATTCACTTCGATTATTACCAAATCGAATTCCGTTCCAGTTTATTTTATTTAAATTGGAAAACTTTACTTTGGAAAATCTCCTTTAAAACTTATCAAAAAGATTTATAAATTCCAAATCCCATTTCATTGTAAATCGGGTTAAAGAACGAATTTTGTTAAAACACAGTTCACGATAAACCCAATCCACATTTCATTAATTATCGGGTTAAAGAAGAAGTGTTATTTAAATCACCGTTCATGATAAACCCAAAAATCAATTCCAATTCAATTCCAATCAAATATTATTTAATTGGTATACTTCATTAATTCAAAAAAAAAAAGATTTAATCTTTTTCTCAACAGGGTTAAAGAACAGTGTTAATGAAGACACTATTCACGACAAACCCAAATCCCATTTGATATTAAATACAAAGCTCTGAATAGAAAGTATATATCGGTTTATATTCAATATCAAATACTATAACCAACAAATATTGTATTGGAAACAACGATATAAATATATCTTTCAAATTTCCATAACAATATCTGTATAATCACGAAATCCGACATCAAAATATTCCGAAGACAATTTCGATTCAAATCCATTTCCATTTTATATATTGGAAATTCCGGTTATCTTCAAAACCATTTCAAATCCAATTTATTTATTTTTAAAAATAAATGGATTATAATTCTAGTTCAAAACTAGTTCATTTCGATAAAAATATATTTTTATCGTTTCAAATATGGAATTTTCCATCCCAATTCTTTCCAAATCATTTCTTATGATTTTACACTAATTATTGATATTTTTAATAATTTTATCAAGGCCAGTAAAGTCGATTTCCACAAGCGGCCAACGAACTGCACTTACATCGACCTTTTCCATATTTGATTTGGACATAATTCCAAATCCAACCATTAGATTTGAAATCTCTAATGTTCATTAGAAAGCTCCTTTCGATACGAACCCGACGGTTCTGATTTTAGGAGAATCTGACGGTCGGATCACCCGTTATGTCCATTCGAAGTCAATGGTCGAAATTCGCAAACTTCCACAGCACGTTCTATTCAGTCCATTATATATATAATATATATATTATATATATTACATATATATTATATATATTTCTTCGATTTCCTTTTAAAACGTATTTTATAAATCATTTTAAATTCGTTTTCAAAACGATTTCAACTTCCTATTCAATTTCTAATCAAAATTGAATATTCCATATCATCCATATATAAATGATAATATTTTCAAAACATTAGATTTTGAAATCAATTCCTTTTCAATAATCATTATAAAAATGAATAAAATCGATATAAATATCGTTCACGTCAAAATGGCGTCAATCTAATCGTCACGGCGATACATATTTAAATATATTCGTGTCCATCCCAAATCGGACATCAAAATCAAATTTTGATTCTTTTCTTAATATTATTTAAAAATATTCGTTATTTTAAAATAATTGTTATTTTAAAATATTCATTCTTTCTGAATTGAAATCAGACACAATCTATTACCATATAATTTGATTATATGGGTTTCACACAACAACGGTGTATAACATCAGTGAAAACAACAATCCATCATCCAGAGTGCATTCTACATTGCATAAGCATCAATATTAATATTTAATGCTTATAACAGTCTGTTAATTAATTGATCGACACACAGCTAATTATTGGGATTAGCGTATGTCCAATTTCAACCCAGCACCCGTGTGGGGTCTCAAACAATCAAACACAGGTTTTATTTGTGTAGTTGGGCGATGTGTAAAATTTATCGTCCTGATCGATATCAGTCAAATGTGTGTAATCGTCTGATTTGTAAATGAAAATTATTTTATTCATATACATGTTAAATTATATTTTTAATGATAAAATATTTATTCGGTTCCTTTACACAATAAAAATGATATTTTTATCGTTCTAACATATTTTAGAATATTTTGGCAGCCTAACGGCGCGATACTAGAAACGGGATAAGACCTAGCTTTATCCCCAGTCTAATAATGGCCCACGCCATACACATACCAATTCTAATCAATTTCATTTTACACAGCAAACCAAATTCAACCAAATCATCGAATCAAACAAACAACCAAACATACAAGTCGTCCATGGTTTGTGGATAACGGGGAACAGTTCATATACGTAGTTACATAACAAATAACTATATAAAGAAGATTATAGTGAGGAGTTCTCACCTTTGGGTTCCACTCCTCCATTCTTTATTTCTGAACAGTCTGGATTTTGTTTTTCTTTTAGCCCGTTTCATCACAATCTGTTTCAGACGATCTTTATATTAAAAACCGTATTTTTATTATCTCTATAATATAAAAATCATATTTTTGAAACTAACTTCATAATAAAAATTACAATTTTAGATCACCATTTTCTATATAAAATTCATATCTTTATTATATAAACATCTCTTCTTTATCATATAAAAATCAATGCCATTATATATATTAAAACAAATTTTTATCTAATTATAAATTATATTTTCCCTAACTAAAAACTATATTTTTATACATTAAAAATCTGATTTTTCTCTAATTAAAAATCGGAAGAAAGAAAAAAAGTAATTTAATATACAAAACAAAGATAAAATAAAAAAAATAAAAAGTACTCACTGTGTTTCCAGCGAGGGGAGGGAGGTTCCGAGCATCGGCGGCGGAGATGAGGTCGGAGGTAGGGTGCTGGTGGCGGATCAGGCCCTGCGGCGTCCGTTGGGGGATCTCGAATGCGTCAGAAGGGGGGAATCGAGAGGAAGGCAGAGGAGGTCGTGGGGGAGGAGAGAGGGAGGGGAGGCGGTTCCCTCGGGTGGTGGCGCCGGAGGCGCGACGCTCTGTGGGATCGCAACAGCGGCAATCCCCCTTCCTCTTCTTCTTCTTTTATTTTTTAATCAATTTGAAAAGGGGGAATGAGAGAGAGTATAGAGAGAGAGAGATTTTTTATTATCTTATTTAATATATTTAATTTCAAAAAGTACTTTTTATTTTGAACTCGAAATCAAACCCACCGACTATCGTCCCTAGCTAATTACCCCCATTTCGAACACAATGGGATATGTATCATAAGCTGATTCGATTGTTTTGATCAGTTTTCGTCAAAATCAAAATATAAATCTATATATTGAATTTGAACGCACATTTCAATTTACCGGGGCTACATGCAGACTCTAAAAGTTACCGAAAAATATTTTCTAGCTTCGTATTGATGATACGGTTCTAAAAAAACTAATTTCGTCAAATTCCGAGACCGTTTGAAAAATGGCCATTTTTCAGTCGATGGAAATTGACTTAAACTGTCAAAACACGTTTTACTTCGCCATGCTTACATATTGATTTCAAAAATTATGAATTTTTGAATCTAGTAATAACTTGACACCCCAGATCAAATAGAAGTGGTTTCGTCGAAAACAGAGATCGTTTGCAAAATTTCCATTTTTAAGGGCCAAAATTCCATAGCAACTATTCCGAATTTTCATCTGGGCATAACTTTTTATTCCCGCTATGAAATTTTGATATTTCGAAGTCATTGGAAAGATATTTTCAAATAGATTCTAATATTTTTGGTTTAACCAAAATCCGGTTTATTTTGAATCTTGTGCATTCATTTGAATTTTGAAATCGAAATTTCAAATTACCACGCCATTTCCAATTCCTTTTATAATTAAAATAAAATATTTATATTCTAACGTCGATTCAAATAAACATATACATTCTAATTCTATTCAAAATAAATTTCTCGTCGCTATTCTTCAAAATAAACCATTTTAAATATTCAAAATTCATTAAAATTGCCAAAATAAAAAATTTAAATTGGTTCGGATTTCCAGGTTATTACATACATGCATGTTTTCTTTGGGTGGTGTATCGTAGAATTGAGTGCATTACTCTGGTATTGAATCTGATTCAATCAAAGGTGGCGGTTTGTACGCTTACGTTGCAAAGTAATGACAGATATATGTGAAACATAACATTGTTATGTAGAGATCAGTATGTTATTCCAAAGTAGGATGATGGACTGCATTCATTTCTGTGACATTGCGGTGGAGACCGTGAGAGTGAGATATCATGGGGTGTACCTCAATATTGGACATAGCTACATATATACTGTATTAGATTAAACCACTGGGAAGTAAATGGGTACGATGTGTTGGTAAACCTTAAGCACTGTTAACAAAAGTAACCTAAAATATAAGAAAATGTGATTGAGCATTATATATAGGATTATCCAAAGTGTATATTTTAAATCCAGTCAACAGAACTTGTGCTCTGACCCCCTCCTCGAAACATATTCGCAGGTTGGATTATGGAAGAGATATGATAGCTTTGGATACTGGTTAGGAAGTATTATTACTATGGTAAAACTATACTATGATTATATTATACTTTATCCATTCTGATATGAGATATTTCCTGAGCTCTGACATATTTTATGTCTCTTTTTTTCTGCAGGATACCAAAGCAACCAATACTGGTGTCGACGGATTAGAATTTCGAAAAAAAATCAGTCTATCAGAATTCAGGGCTACATTTGGTATCAGAGCCTAGGTTTAGGATTCCTATATAAATAGTTAGTGAACGTATTTGTATTTTAAAAATATAAATATTATAAATATATCCATAGAAAAACCCACTAAATTGAAAGAAAATAATATGGTAAGTAATGGGATGTTTGTTTTGCACACCAAAGGAATAAAAATGGAAATTTGAGACCCATGGGAAATTTGAGTAGTGTACAATACGCTTCATATTGAAGTAGGGCGAATCCCATATGACAATAATTTAGGATAGTGGGATCAGTATGGAAACCATATCAGGAAATGTTAAATGGAATATATATAAGGATGAATAGGAAAACTAGACCATTAGGACTTTGGCGCTCCATAAGACAGAAGGGAGATATTGGTTCGAAAACGAATCATTGGAAATTGAAGGACTTTTCGAGTGATAAGACAACAGAATTGATTATTTCAGAAAAATGAGCAGTTGACCAACCTTTCCCCTTATGCTCGAAATAATAATAATGATAATGGGGGGTCGACCCAGGTTCCGACCTATGGGGGTCCACCATAGGCCGACACCCCTTGTAGGAGGTCGACACCTCAATGCCGCAACGAAAAAAAGGAAACGAAGCCGAAGCTTCGGCCCCATTTTGATCCCTACCCAACCCCCAAAACCCACCCTATTTCCCCACTTCCCAAGCTTGCCACCACCTCAAATTACCACCATTTCGTGAAATTTTGGTGCTAAATCGAAGCACTCAACGCGCTCTACTCGGATATACTAGAAATACTCTTCAATTGGAAGAAAAATTGCCATGCAGCCGCAACTTCTCCTCACCACTGCTTTTCCCCAATTAACCCCTCTAAAAATTTCTTGCAAGAATATGCAAGCACCTTCGACCACGATATTCTACTTGGGAGGCCGATCAAGTTTGTAGACTTTGTAGGCACCGATTTGGAGGCATTGCTCAACGCAGTGGGGCTAGATAACATTTTAGATCACAACATCATAGAGAGAAGGGGTTTTAAAGGTTAGTACGTCTTTTTGTTGCCAAATTGGTAATTATGAAGAGCATGACATGATGATTTTTGAGTCAGAAGTAAAAGGGCTGCATATCCAATTTACTAAGGCCTAGTTTTGAGCAATGCTTGTTATAAGGGGATGGGGCTTGGATTTAGAGGATGTGGAAATGAAAAATATAACAGTTTTGTGTAGGATTTTTTATAGATGAGGATCAAAAACATTGGGATATGACACATATATGCCCAATTGCCAGAGTAGTCATACGCATGCTACAATACAATTTGGTTGCTAAGACAGTGGTTTTGATAAGATTTCTCCCACGATTAAGTTCGCTACCTATGTAGTATTTGCTGGACTTGAAATAAATTAGGCCTGCTTGAATTGATAGTATTAGAGTTCCTCTACGGAGTTGAGACAGAATAAAATTCCTTGTGGACATCTCTGGACCACGGTTTTTGTACAGTCACAGGTTCCCTTGGTAAGGGAAATTCACATATCACATCCCGGAAATGTTATAGACATAGGCACGTTGACTAGGATGCAGATTGAGTTTCATGAGTTGATGGCAGTAGACCTACAGCCAATGGAGCATTAGAAAAGGGAAGGAGTAGGTAAGGGAGATGGAGAGGAAGAGCCCCAAAGGGATGTCGGGGCAGATGATGATCAGTAGAATGAGGGGGATCTACAGAATCTAGGAATACATCCCTATTGGTATCAGCCTATGCCAGGGATAGATCCTCAGTATTCTACAGCAGTAGAGCCGTAGCAGTATCAGTACTTGTATCCCTCAAAGGACGACCAATATACGGACAAGGAGCAACAGTGGGGAGGTGCTGGATACTCCTAGACCTCTGGATAGGACCCATTGTCACCTAGAGAGCACGGGTACTTGAGGGATGCTGTTAGGAGCATCTCAGATTGACAGGCTTAGCTAGCTAGGGAGCATCAAAATATTTTTGTGAGGGCAGCAGGAGATGATTCTAGCACAGATAGAGGCTGCCCAAACATAAAAGTAGAGCTTACAGGAGATTTATGCTGCATAGTAGCACTTTGATTAGATGATGGCTGATATGAGGGACATGCAGCTAGGTGTTAGAGATGGGACTAGATGGCAGGAGGAGCATCTAGGTAGAGTAGGGGATACTTTAGGTGGATTGGATTCTTTCATCCGTGGTCTCCTTGGGCAGGGACCCAAACCTCCATTTTAGTGGTGATTTTTTAGACTGCATGTTCCAGACCTTGACTTTCTTAGTTTTTCCTTATTCTATGTTTGAGATTTACTTTATGTTAGTAGGGCTTGTGTTTTACTTTGACGTAGAAAACCTATGCTTTATATTTTCTTTGGTTTAGCATCATGTTGTTTATTATGCGTAAAACTTTATTATCTATTAAGAAAAATTCTGCTATACCAAATTGACCCGTAATATCTATGACAAAGAAAAAAAATTCTTATGAGGGTTGTGCTTGGATACAAAAAATAGGGAATCTTTATAAATAGTTACATAAAATTCAAGTACGGTTGGAAAAAAATACATATAACAAAGATAGAAGATGTGAAAATTTCCATTCTTCACCTTTGTGTAACATAAGAAATCGAATTTAGAAAATTAGATTATTTTTTTTGAAATTTGAATAAAAATTACTTGGTAGGGTTTTTGATGGAAAAATTGGATGAACTACGCTCTTACTCAGTAAGGGTATGGGAACATTTGGATGAAAAACCATTCACGTAGAACTGCCAGTATATTTAGGGTGTGGGCATCACATTTAAAAAAAAGGATTTTTGGAAATTTGCATATAAATAGGAGGTACCGCTTAGGAGTACATGCATTATTATGTTGTATTTCAATTTGTACAAGTGCACAATGTTTGCAAAAATTGGATGCACACATGATGAATGTATATTATGTGCGGGGTTAATTTGTTTTTACCCTTATCAAATTTCTAACGATGGGATAATTTAACACCCCTCATTTTTAACTCAATATAATAAAATAAGAACAACTTAATTTAATATTCAGAATTAAGTAAAAAGAACGGTACTCTTGCTTTCATCTCGGAATTCTAATTCAAATGGACCCCGAGTTTGGGTAAAACGAATAACATATGAAGAAGTTTTGAGCATTAGAAGTTTTGTATATATATAAGGCTCATACATGTAAATATATTAACAATAAATTTATCCAGAAAAATAAAATATGCAGCGGGAAAGTGGGTGGGAAAGAATACCATTGGGGGTCGACCCACCAACAGGGGGGTCGACCCACCCGAAGGGCGGTCGACCCTAGGGTCGACCCCACCCGAGATCTGAGCGTTGTTTTGAGATGTGGTCGGTTCTGATGGTTTGTAATTAAATCTAAAGGACCTGGTTTCTCTGATACACCTATAAATAAGTCTGTAGAGCTAACCCTAAATCTCATATTTCCGAGACTACGCAGAAGCTCTGCCGTTCTTCATCCTTACATCTCTTCATAAAATTAAGATTATTAGTTAGGAAAATTTTAAATCAAGATCTGGAGGAAAGGGATTGACATTAACAAAAGGTGTTTAGAATCATATGCAATGTAAGGTAATTTT
The DNA here is from genome assembly GCA_030737875.1 of Allium sativum. Taxonomy (NCBI): domain Eukaryota; kingdom Viridiplantae; phylum Streptophyta; class Magnoliopsida; order Asparagales; family Amaryllidaceae; genus Allium; species Allium sativum. The sequence goes on along the minus strand of CM060913.1, from coordinate 526,218,488 downwards.
CTAGATCTGATCTATTCTATTTTCCTCCTCTTTATTTCCTTTTTCTTTTAGTAAGAATTATGAATCCACGGTTGTTAGGTTATGAATCCAATCAGGGGAAAGCCTGGGAATACTAGAACGGGACCAGATCTAGGATTTGAAAAGAAAATGAGGTGGGTGAGTGGATTTAAGTTATGTCATTTTTGATAATTATATATTATCATTTAACATTCCCCATTATCGTACAATGTCAATTTGCTAGAATAAATAAAAATTATTGAAATGCTATCTATGACATGTTGAAATATGGTATGTTGAAATGTTTAAACATATATTAAAAATATTAAGTGACGAATATGACATATTGGAATATTAATATGGTAAGATATTAGTATATTAGGTTGAATTATAAACTTTTCAAAGTCGGTATAGTGATTACTGTTGTTTCGATTTCATGATTAACTTGTGACAATTTTGTATCTAGACCATTAACCGTTGAAATTGAGAACATTACATGCTAGTTGTTTGAGTTAACCAATTACATGATTAAACGATTACATGCAACATAAATTGGGCTTAATATAATGGCATGTAAAATATAGGAAATTTGCAGTAAATAGGAAACTGTAACCGCTCTTAGACACGAGGTTAAATTACACTTATGGTAGAAGTCTGCCAGAACTTCTCGGCATATCCAGCATCCTCAAGTGGTAAATCTAATGCGAGGGGTCTAACAGCATAAATAAAACATGTAATGGTTCTTAGACACGAGGTTAAGTCAATTTAAGGTAGAAGTCTGGCCGGAACCTCCCGGCAAATCCAGCATCCACAAGTGTAGGCTTATTATGAGAGGTCTAGTGCATAAATATATACATACATATATATATATATATGAATATATATAAATAGTAGGATGGATACACAACATTAATTGTAATTAATGGAAATAAATGGAACTGAATAAACGATACAACAGTAAGAGGATAGAAATAAATGGGGAATGATAATAACCTATTGTAAATAAATTACATTAAAGAGAATAGTAGGTAGGGTTGTCCTAGGGGCAAGTGGAAATTATAACTTAGGTTATAATCAAACGAAAAAGGGAATGGAATAACTTATGTGAGGAAATAAGTTGTACTTAATTGTAAATTAAGAACAAGAATCTGAAATCTACAGATGAGGACAACATAAGTTATATTTATAGGAAGAGAATCTTGTTAGTAGCCTTAGTCAAGAGAACTTAGTTAATAAGTAAACAACGATATGTTGTAGTGGAAGTATGAGACAGAAATATGATTAAATCAGAAAGAATGAGGCAAACTTATGAAATAAATTATATTTAATCATCAATAAAAAATGACATGTTAAGTAGCAAACATGTGAATTAAGGAATACTTAATTACATATTAAGTAGAACATGTTATGGTAACTTTGGAATTAAACAAGAATGTAAAGGGATTGTGGATTACAAACGTTTGGCCACAATCTAGGAAATAACATGCTGTGAGCTTATAAATGAACTTAAATAGGTTAAGTTATACGACTAAAATTAATAAGAAAGAGAAACCTTGTCACTTGAATAAGAAGTCAATGTGAATGGGAATAACCAAGTCAAATGTAAACATGGTATTGTAAAGAAAGCGCTTAAAATAATATTCAGACATAGGGTCTAATGACACATTGAAACTGAGGCGCTTGTACCAGTCCGTACATTGAGGGTGAACAACCCAACGAGGTAGATCATAGTAGTGTCATAAGGCACGAGGGGAGTGCACTTTCATCTGATTATTATGTCGGCTCCGAAGGACTAGAAGTGGAAGCACGCAGCTTCCTGAGATACATAAGGTGCTCCTAGTAGCACTCTGTGTTGTGGCAGATGTTTAGGCTATGCACACAGAGGTTGGGTCTGCGCGTTACTACCTGGTGGGTGGGCCTTGACTGCAAAAGTAACTTTGTAGTCAAAATGCTATGACGTGGTGACACTAGGGTGATTCAGCGATCACCTCAACGGGAGGCGAGGCCAGGACCAATAAAGATAGTAGATCGTCGGGTACCCATCATCGGCAGCCAGTGGGATGTGAAAAGACTAGTGCTAAACCCGACAGCCTATTCACCTTTCACTATCAAGGTACGGTGGTTGAGGGGAGACACCAAGTGGATGTAGATTATTTGTTTGGAGCAAGTGACTTCTCTCTTATAGTCTTTACTAGTTGAGGGAGGGCCGAGGTGAGGCAATAACTATCAAGAAAAACGGACCCTAGGAACACCTGTATTTTGAGGCTCTTAAAGGCGGGCCTATAAAGGTATAGAAAAGCTCCCAATCTATTTTTATGTTTCATATATAGCCCTGACATGGAATTTTGTGCACATTATGTGCGGTTAAGGTATCGAATACGATTGACGATACATACGCGGGAAAGTCTAGACACATACATGTCTGCTCTGAGTGGTGTATCATAGACGTGAGGGCATTACTCTAGTATGGAATCTAATTCGAATGAAGGTAGTAGTCCATATGTTTACATAGCATAGTATTAAAAAAAATATGCGGAACGTAACATTGTTATATGGAGATTTGTACGTCACTCCGGCGTAGGATGAGGGATTGCATTCAATTCCATGACATTACGTTAGGGACCTTGCGAGTGCGGTACCATAGGGTGTAACTCAGGAAATCCCTTAGGGTGTGATGGTAGCATTAGTGACTTTATTGCACTTGGGCCTAGTGGTAGTCTTTGAACCCTACTAGGATCGTCTTGATTATCTGTTTTTCTATGGTAAGTTGGTGTTGAAACTATAAGCTTGCTGTTTGGGGGCATGAATTTGGTTTTCATGATAAGGCCTCATATGACATACAATGAGAGGGTAAATTATGACCTTAAAAGATGGCATTGGCTTTAATATGACATATGGACTTATAGGGTAAAGTTACGGCCCAAATATCTGTTAAATATTTCAGGGGCTGATTTGAGTATATGAAGAAAATATTCAGTCTAGGACTAATTTCTGAGACTTCTTGCGAACCAAAGGGTTGGTCATGTTTATATACTTAGGGCATCCCTAGGAAGTATCAGTTCAGTTCTATTTGTGCTATAAATATTCTGAATAGAAACTGCTTGAAAATTTATCTCAAGGAGAGCAAGATTGGTTTTCGGATCTGCATTTGTTGCAGTACTAAATTTGTAGCATTTTTTGATAAAGCACGCGGTGTAAGTGAGAACTGAGTTTCATAGTTTTGAGTAGAATCCTTCCTAACTATGAAAATATACCATTTATGGATAGGTTGGAAGCTTAGGCATGCTATCAGTATAAGAAGTTGCCTCAAACATTAGAAGGAAAGTGGGTTTTCTTAAGGGTACTCAAACTAGAGTGTTGACTTGTAAAAGATTGGTTTGTTTGGAATATTTTACTCCCTAAACACTATCTTTTGAAAAAAAGAGTGTGGCCTTTATGTTGAACTTTTAACATGTGTTTTAAGGAAGTAGTTGGATTTTGGTTATATTGGAAAGATATTCGAAAAAAGCCAAGTAAAATATTTTTGAAGTAATAGACCGGAATGTAGCAAGGAGGTGTTTTATTGTGGAACCACTTTGAGTCGAAACCCTATATGTGTAAAGTTTTAAAAGAAGAACAAGAATTTTGAAAGGCTCATGTGTTTTAATATGAAATTTGTATTTCAGAAATTTTAGAAAAACAACTATATATGTTTCAAAAAGAAATCTTTGCAACTAAAATTTTTCCTTGTTAAGATTTTGGAATTTTATATATGTATATGTATGTATGTATGTATATATATATATATATATATATATAAATGGGGCGGTAATTAAGTCTTTGTGGGGTTGCTCAATATAAGTGGAATGAACCAAGAAACACAAGATGGGTAAAATAAAGACTAAAAATGTGAAAAGGAGCAACAACGTGACTTCACTTCTAAGATTAGGGCAAGCTTTTGGATTAGTTCACTTGAGAGTTTTTCTCTGAAGTAACTAAGATAAGTAAGATGAAAGAACATCACTAAGGGATTTGTGACAACCCTAATTTCAATAAACTAATTTTTTTTTTAAATTCCAATCTACTAAAACTCGGATTGGTTTTCTCTGGTATCCTGCAGAGAAGACAGAGACATAAAATATGTCAGAGCTCAGAAAATATCTCACAGCGGAATGGTTAAAATATAATATAAATCAATGATAGCCTTACCGTATTAATAATACTTCCTAACCAGTATCCAAAGCTATAATGTCTCATGTCCTTGCCACAAATCTAACCTGCGAGTATGTTATGAGAAGGGGATCAGAACACAAGTTCTGGTGACCAGATTTAAATTATACACTTTGGATAATCCTACATATACCGTCCAATCATATTATCTTATTTATTAGCTATTTAGGTTAACAACACTCAAGGCCTACACACACGTCGTACTCATTTACCACCCAGTGAATTAACCTAATACAGTATATTTGTAGCTACCCCCAATATCGAGGTAAACCCCGTGGAACCCCACGCACACGGTCTCCACTGTAACACTACCGTAATATACAGAGTCCCTCATCCTACGTCGTAGTGACGTATGGATAACAATATTACGTTCTGCATATATCTATCATTACTGTGCTATGCAAACGTATGTATTACCGCCTTTGTTCCAACCAGACTCCATAATGGAGTAATGCCCTCAAGTCTACGATACACCACCCAGAGCCAATATGCATGTATCTAGACTGTCCACCATACGTATCTTCATTTGCAGCTAGATGCCTCAATCGCACGTTCTCTAATGTGCACCGAGTTTCATGGAAGTGTGATATAAGAAACACAGAACTTGATCGGGAGCTTTTCCGTATCTATACGGGCCCGTCTTTAAAGAGCCTCTACAGATATACCTAGGATCTATTTTCATGGTGGCTATGGCCCTACCTCGGCCCCTCCCTCAACTAGTAAAGACTACAAGAGATAAGAGACTTCCCCTAAGTAAATAATCTAAACATCCACGTAGCGTGTCCCCTCAACCCCTTACCCCGATAGTGAAGGGTGAAATGGTATCTTGGGTTTAGCTCTAGTTTTTCCGCATCCCACTAGGTGCCGGTGACGAGTATCCGACGGTCTACTATCCATATTGGTCATGACCTTCTTCCTCCCTTTGCCTCCTCGTGAGGATACCGCCAAACCACCCTGGTGTCACCTCATCACAACATTCTGACTGCATAGCTACATCTGCAGTCAAGGCCCACCCACCTAGTAGTTAAGCACAGACCCAACCTCTATGAGCACAGCCTAAGACATCAGCCACCGCACAGAGGACTACTAGGAGCGCCTTACGTATGTCAGGAAGCCACGTTAATTCCCTTCCAGTCCTTTGAAGCCGTCAAAACAATAAGATGAATGTGCGCTCCCCCTCATGCCTTATAACACCTCGATTATCTACCCTATTGGGTTATTCACCCTCAACCGCACGGACTGGTTTAAGCGCCTTACTTTTAGCACGTTGTTAGACCCTATGTCTAAACATTCTTTTATGCGCTTGCCTCACCTCATCAGGTTTCCAGTTAACTTGGTTATTCCAATTCATATTTAATCCTTATTCAAATTATCAAGCTTCTCTTGCTTATTAATTTCAGTCATATAGCTTAACCCATTTAAGTTCATTAGTAAGCCCACAACATGTTATTCTCTAGATTGTGGTCCAAGGTCTGTGATCCATAATCCCTTTATATTCTTTTTCGGTTTCATCATTAAAATAACATGTTTTAATTAATATGTAATTAAGTATATCCCTATTCACATGTTTTATAATTAACATGTCACTTATAATTTATGATTAAATAGAACTTATTTTATTTCACAAGTTTTCCTTGTTTCTTCTCATTTAATCATAATTCCATTTTACATTGTCAATACAACTTACCGTTGTTTAGTAATTAACTTAGTTCCACTAGCTAAGGCCAATTAATAAGTTTCTCTACCCGTTTATTATAACATATGTTATAATTTCCTCTTGTCCTTAGGACAAGTCTAAACATGCTATTTTTATCAGTGAGTTCCAGACTTCTATATTACTTAATTTATAATTAAGTACTATATATTTTCCACTTTTTCTTAGCTGGTTCCAGGTTTTTCCCATTTAATAATTACTGAAATTACAATTAAGTGCCCCTTAACTCAATTCACCAGTTATTCCATTCTCTTACTAACTTATTATAACATGACAAGTTTACCTATTATACAACATTTTCAGTAATGTTACTTATTTATAAAAGGTGATTATCATTTCTACAAGTTATGGTTACCCTAATGGTGACTTTAATTACATAACTTTATTATTTCTACCGGTTATGTATGTTACTAGGTATCTTTAATTACATAACCTTATCTGGCTAAGTTTGCTGACCTATATGTAAATATTACCCACCCCCTCAGATTTGCTTAGCCCACCCACGGTCCAACCAATTTTACTTATCCCTAACTTTAGTTCATGTTCATACAATCCCTATGGATTATATTAGGTTAAGTGGTCTAATTAATTACCATGTTCATTTATGGTTTATAACGGGCTAGACAGCCCACATTAGGCCTACAACATGGGGATACTGGATATGCTGGTCGGGTCCAGGCAGACTTCTTCCATAAGTTTGACCTAACCTCGTGTCATAGCCCTTCTTGTATTTGCGCACCTAGACCTATCACATTAGGTTCAACATTAGTGGTTGCTGGATATGCCGGTCGGCTTCAGGCAGATTTCCACCACTAATGCAACCTAACCTCGTATCATAAGTGCAACTGCAATTATAATTGTAATCCTACGCATTCATTATTAATAAATTATTTAAACCTATTCCTTCATAGGTGTTAATGTCCATTTACCTAATTATATTCATGATGGATTATACGTCTAAATTCCTATTATTCAAACTATGCCAATTCATATTTTACATATGATCCCATTTGCGTCCAAATCATTTTTCTATACTTATGGTCCAATTTAAGATCTTTTAACATAATTTGGACGATGCCCCAAACCCATATTTATTTATTCAGTTCTATGTTAAAATGAATCCATATAATCATATACTTACTCCAATTATTTCCTATATATAATTGGGATAAATTTACATATAAACTTTTTAGCACTCCAACAAATCAATATATGAATTATAACATGTAAACATTTGATTCAATATATGAATTATTCATATTAACAATTTAAAGTTATATCATGATAATCATTCCCTCCAGCCATTTACACCACCTTAGTCATTATTAGCATATGTTTAGGCATCTTAACATATTAACTAATTGAGCATATGATCCATTTTAGCACAATAATGTACTTCATTAAACAAAACCTTCGAATATGTTCACTATGGGGAATGCCAAACGATCGATGTACAATTATTCAAAAAGTATATTTTAAGCCCACTCAACTTCATGCTTTCCCCAAATTTTGAATCTGATCCGCTCCATTATCCATGGTTTCCCTTTTAATCAGATTTACAAACCATCGACCATGGATTTATTATTTTCATGAAAAGAGAAGGGAAAAGAAATAATTTAAATAGATTGGTCTTAGAAGTTTACCTTGCTTTAAATAATATTTTATTAACATTGACTCTCTCCTCCAGATATGGATTCTTAATCTTCCTAGGTTAACATTTTAATTTCAGAATAGATTAGAGAAAAGAGAGAGAGCCATGGTAGAGTTTTGGCGTCGCCTCAGAAATTATGAAGACGGAGTATACCTAACCATCTAATTTATAGGCGTGCTAAATGAATTTGGTCCTTTAGATTTAAATAAAACTCCATCAGAGCTAACTACGTCATACGACCATTAAGAAATGGCCATGTCGCAACAAAAACAAATGTTCACCAATCAAAACGTGCCATGTGTGCTGAATGATGCGCAAGGGTAGACAACCCTGCTTGGGTGTCGACACATGTGTCGACACCCCTATGGTGATGTGGACACCCCCACTGTATATATATATATATATATATATATATATATATATATATATATATATATATATATATTTGTGTGTGTTCTTTTGATTTTAAATTTTATTTATTTATAGTACATATAATGTAACAACCCGAATTCCAACGGATCGATTTTTTTTCAAAAACCCAATCCATCAAAACCCGAGTTGTTTCTCTGGTATCCTGCAGAAAAGACAGAGACAAAAAATATGTTAGAGTTCGGAAAACACCTCACAGCGGAAGGAATAAAATATAATATATATAAAAATAGCCTTACCTTAATTACAATACTGCTAAATCAGTATCTCCAAAGCTATAAGTCTCTGTCATGAATCTAACCTGCGAATGTTATGAGGAGGGGGTCAGAACATAAATTCTGTGTGAATGAGTTTAAACTACACTTCTTCATTTTAAATCAGTTTTCTACAAACTATAGGTCTAAATTGACCAGAAAATCGCCACGAACGTAATGATACTAATTTCATGACCAAATTCTAGAGTCTCTTCAAATTCTCCTTTTTATTTCTTTTTAAATGTTCGCATATATTTCTTCGCATTTCACTGTATTTCTTCATATCTCAAATATTGCATGTAATTTCTTTATTAATCTTTTTCTTTATTTCACTGCATAAACTTCTTACATGCAATTATATTAATATTATTTAATCTTTCTTTTAAATATATCCATTCATATATACATATATCTCATTTTTAATTATATTAAAAATGCGGGGTGTTACATTCTCGCACCCTTAAGGAATTTCGTCCTCGAAATTCGATAGGGGTAAAATATATAATTCCTCGCATAATATCAAACCATTAAGTGTGCATCAATTTTTTTTTTTTTGGCAAACATAGTGCACATGTGCAAAGTGAAATACGTCACAGTAATGCATGTATGCCTAATTTGATACGACCTATATGTATGCAAACTTTCAAAAAAAAAAAAAATTTCAAAACATGATGCTCACATTCTAAATATACTTCAGTTCTATATGAATGCAATATTTTTGAAAAACCAAAACAATTTTCATCAAAATTTTCCCATACTCTTATAGAATAAGTGCATAGTTCATCCAATTGTTGCAAACAAAATCCTACCAACCATTATTAAATTCGAAATTTAGAAAAATCTAATTTTCCAAATTCAATTTCTTATGTTACAAAAAGGTATAAAACGAAAGAATTTACATTTTCTGTTTTTCTTTTATGTACCTTTTCTAGTTGCACTTGGATTTTTACATAGCTATTCTATAAAAAGTTCCTATTTTCCTATCCAAGCACAATTACATAAGAAACTTTTTTTTTTCAACTTATCTTTTTCAAGCAACAATTCTAGTCTTTATAATGCTTATGCATTCTATGGGAATTTATTATTCTAGGATAGTCCTTATTATTTACTTCCTAGCCTCAAACTCGTTCTTTCTAGACACTAATCCTTACCTACTCCATTCGTTTTAAAACATGGTTTGGTCTCTTTTTTTTTTCTAAATTTTTCTTCCAAAAATAAAAAATGGTAAAACTTTATTTTCTTTACCAAAACTTGCTTTTGCCAAACCATAAAAACACGCCCTAACAAAAATGCAAAACATTTTTTTCAAACATCAAAAACTGGAATAGACAAGGACAACTATTTCCTAATCGGGTTTCCAAATTACCAAGGCTTTCCTAGACACATCAACGAAATCATTTCTTCCAACTATATATATTCCTAATCCATTTTCCTCTTTATAAGGTTTCACTACTAAACCCACTAATCTCAGTTACTATTGTATGGGATACATCTTTCTTAACACCAATAATTTTGTACACTTTCCACCCAACACACCTAAGGGTCTCAGGTTTCCTTGCTTATTCTTTTAGCGTACAAAACAGTTATCCCTATTCTTTCCATATTTTACTCTTTCTATTTAGTGAGCTTCTTTATAGATCTAGGTTTATATATAATATATTTATATTTTTGAAAATACAAATATGCTCTCTCATTATCTATATAGGAATCGTAAACCTATGCTCTAATACCAAGTGTAACAACCCGAATTCCGACGGACCGATTTTTTTTCAAAAACCCAATCCATCAAAACCCGAGTTGGTTGCTATGGTATCCTATAGAAAAGACAGAGATAAGAAATATATCAGAGTTCGGAAAACACCTCACAGCGGAAGGAATAAAATATCATATATATAAACATAGCTTTACCTTAATTACAATACTGCTAAATCAGTATCTCCAAAGCTATAAGTCTCTGTCATGAGTCTAACCTGCGAATGTTATGAGAAGGGGGTCAGAACATAAGTTCTGTGTGAATGAGTTTAAACTACACTTCTTCATTTTAAATCAGTTTTCTACAAACTATAGGTCTAAATTGACCAGAAAATCGCCATAAACGTAATAACGCTAACTTCATGATCAAATTCTAGAGTCTCTTCATATTCTCCTTTTTATTTCTTTTTAAATGTTTGCATGTATTTCTTCGCATTTCACTGTATTTCTTCTTATTTCAAATGTTGCATGTAATTTCTTTATTAATCTTTTTCTTCATTTCACTGCATAAACTTCTTACATGCAAGTACATTAATATTATTTAATCTTTCTTTTAAATATATCCATGCATATATACATATATCTCATTTTTAATTATATTAAAAATGCGAGATGTTACATATAATTCTTGCACATAAATAATATTTTAAACATCCCTTTTTGTTTGCGTGCGACCCCTCATTTGAATTATGTTCATTTATATTCAATTCTTATGCGTATGCTATGCTTTTGTATGCGAACAATTATTTATTTTGTTCCTGTTTTATCATGTTATATACATACACATAGATATATATAAGCACTAGACCTATTATTAACCCTTTTCACACTAAGCAACTTTTTAATTAATTGCTTAGAAAAATTGCGGGGTGTTACATTCTCCCACCCTTGAGGAATTTCGTCCTCGAAATTCAATGAGGGTAAAATAGATAATCCCTCGCATAATATTCATCCATCATGTGTGCATCCAATTTTTGCAAACATTGTGTGCATGTGCAAAGTGAAATACATCATAGTAATGCATATATGCCTAATTTGGTACCACCTATATTTATGCAAACTTTTCAAAAACTTTTTCAGAACATGATGCTCATATCAAAAATGTACTTGTAGTTCTTTATGGATGCAATATTTGTGAAAAATCAAAACATTTTTCACCCAAATTTTCCCACTCTTGCAGAGTAAAAGCATAGTTCATCTAATTGTTGCATCCAAAACCCTACCAACCATCATTAAATTTCGAAATTTAGAAAAATCTAAATTTCCAAATTCGATTTCTTATATTAACAAAAGGTGGGAAACAGAAAACTTTGCATCCTCCATTTTTATTTTCCAACCTTTTTCTAACCGTACTTGGGTTTTTATGTAACTATTTACAAAGATTCCCTATTTTCCTATCCAAGCACAGTCCACATAAGAAAGTTTTCTTTTGTTACTGATCTTCTCTTCATCCTATCTTGGAAATTTTCCATTCTTATTCATCTTTTCTCAATCGGGTTTATGAGTTGTTCATACCTACAAGGTCGGTTCAGTCTCTTACTACAAGGTGTCAACATCCACTCTATTCTTATTTTCTACAACTTATTTTGTCCACCCAACAAAATTCTGTTTCAATCAATTTATTAAAAATAATTGTCAAAATAATAGAGACTTCAAAACTTTCTTGATTAAAAAAATTTCTTTTATGAAATATAACAAGAAAACAAGGGAGTTATACATGCTCTATAATATGCAACTTTAATTGAAAGAATTTCACTTTAGTCAATTTTTTTTTTTTTTTGCAAGAATCACTATTTGCTAAATATATCCATTTTTCTTAAAAAACCAATATGTATACTTTACATATTTAAAAGTATAACTTTTAAGATTAAAACTTGAAAACACCATAAACCATTTTCCTAAAAGTTTTATAATCTCAAGTTCTTAAAAGTTAACAATGGGGTTAGACTCAAAGCGAATTTCCAATTTTCTTCTAGGCTTTCCTAGACACCCCCCATGGTCAATTCTCTCAACTATATATATATATATGTATGTATGTATGTATGTATGTATGTATGTATGTATATTATATTCCTAATCCATTTTTCTCTTTTTAACCTTTTCCAATTTATAAGGTTTTCAAGCCCACTAACCTAAAATGCTAATCTTATGGGATTCACTTACCTTCCATATAGAGAGCATTGTACACCCTCCACCCAAACTTACTAAGGTTCTCAAATTTCCATACTTATTCCTTTAGTGTACATAACGAACATCCCATTTCTTACCCTGTTATACTCTTTCTATTTAGTGGGTTCCTCTATAGATCTAGGTATATATATATAATATATCTATAATTTTTTAAAAATAAAAATACATTCACTCACTATTTATATAGGAATCCTATACCTAAGCTTTGATACCTAATGTGACCTCCTCAATGGAGACAGCTACATTCCACCATGGCATTACACTAATACCCCAGCTCCTTGTTTTACGGCCAGCTTCTCGACTGTCTAGGCCTCCTGGCCTAACCAACCCCCTCTTAGGGATGTGTAAGGGTAAGAGTCTCCCGCTCGCCACTAAGCCAAGAGCGAGAGCCCACTATCACGCTGTCTCTGACAAACAAGGACTGGTCTAAACACCTTACTTTAGCATGTTGTTGGACCCGGTGTCTAAACATTCTTTTATGCACTTGCCTCACCTCATCAGATTTCCAGTTAACTTAGTTATTCCAATTCATATTTAATCCTTATTCAAATTATCAACTTTCTCTTGCTTATTAATTTTAGTCATATTGCTTAACCCATTTAAGTTCATTGGTAAGCCCACAACATGTTATTCTCTAGACTGTGGTTCAAGGTCTATGATCCACAATCCCCTTATATTCTTGTTTGGTTTCATCATTAAAATAACATGTTTTACTTAATATGTAATTAAGTACATCCATTTCACATGTTTTATGATCAACATGTCACTTACCATTTATGATTAAATATAACTTATTTTGTTTCATAAGTTTTCCCCGTCTCTTCTCATTTAATCATAATTCCGTTTTACATCGTCAATACAACTTATTGTTGTTTACTTATTAACTTAGTTCCACTAACTAAGGCCCATTAATAAGTTTATGTACTTGTTTATTATAACCTATGTTATAATTTCCTCTTGTCCCTAAGACCAGTCTAAACATGCTATTTTTATCAGCGGGTTCCAGACTTCTAGATTACTAAATTTATAATTAAATACCATATATTTCCCTCCTTTTCTTAACTGGTTTCAGGTTTTTCCCTTTTACTGATTACTTAATTTACAATTAAGTGTCCCTCAACTCAATTCACATGTTATCCCATTCTCTAACTAACTTATTATAACCTAACTTATAATCCCCACTTGTCCCCAGGACAAGTTTACCTATTATACACCATTTCCATTAATGTTACTTATTTGTAATAGGTGATTATCATTTCTACATGTTATGCTTACCCTGAAGGTGTCTTTAATTACATAACTATAGTATTTCTACCAGTTATGTATACCACTAGGTATCTTTAATTACATAACCTTATCGGGCTAAGTTTGCTGGCCTATATGTAAATATTACCCACCCCCTCAGATTTGCTTAGCCCACCCACTTTCAAACTAATTTTACTTAACCCTAACTTTTGTTAATATTCATACAATCCCTATGGATTAGATTAGGTTAAGTAGTCCAATTCAATACCATGTCCGTTTATTGTTTATAATCGACTAGACCTCCCACATTAGGTCTTCAACTTGGGAATGCTGGATTTGCTAGTTGGGTCCGGGAAAACTTCTTCCACAAGTTGGGCCTAACCTTGTGTCATATTCCATCTCTTATTTTCTCACTTAGACCTATCGCATTAAATTCAACATTAGTGGCTGCTGGATATGCCGGTCGGGTCCGGGAAGACTTCCACCACTAATGCAGCCTAACCTCGTGTCATAAGTGAAATTACAATTTTTAATTGTAATCCTAGGGATTCACTATTAATCAATTATTTAAACCTATGCCTTTATAGGTGTTAATACCCATTTACCCAATTATATTCATAATGGATCATATGTCTAAATTCGTATTATTCAAATTATGCCAATTCATATTTTACATATGATCCCATTTGCGTGCAAATCATTTTTCTATACTTATGATCCAATTTAAGATCTTTTAACATAATTTGGTCGATGCCCCAAACCCATATTTATTTATTCAATTCTATGTTAACATGAAGCCATATAATCGTATACTTACACCAATTATTTCCTGTATATAATTGGGATAAATTTACTTGTAAACTTTTTAGCACTCCAACAAATCCAATATATGAATTATAACTTGTAAACATTCCAATATTTCAATTGATTCAATATATGAATTATTCATATTAACAATTTATAGTTATATCATGCTAACCATTCCCACATGTCATTTACACCAATTTAATCATTACTAGCATATGTTTAGGCATCTTAACACATTAACTAATTGAGCATAGTATCCATTTTAGCACAATAATGTACTTCATCAAACCAAACCTTCCAATATGTTCATTATGGGGAATGTCGAACGATCGATTTACTTTTATTCAAAAAGTATATTTTAAACACACTCACCTTCATGCTTTCCCCAAATTTTGGATCTGATCTACTCTATCATCCATGGTTTCCCTTTTAATCGGATTTTCAACCTATCGACCATGGATTTATTATTTTCATGAAAAGAGAAGGGAAAGAGAAATAATTTAAATAGATTGGTCATAGAAGTTTACCTTGCTTTAAATAATCTTTTATTAACATTGACTCTGTCCTTCAGATATGGATTCATAATCTTCCTAGGTTAATATTTTAATTTCAGAATAGATTTGAGAAGATAGAGAGAGAGCAATGGTAGAGTTTTGGCATCGCCTAAGAAATTATGAGGTCAGAGTAAACCTAACCATCTTATTTATTGGCGTGCTAAATGAATTTGGTCCTTTTAATTTAAATAAAACTCCATCAGAGCTAACTATGTCATATGACCAATAAGAAATGGCCACGTCGCAACAATAACAAATGTTCGCCAATCAAAATGTGCCACGTGTTCTGAATGATATGCAGGGGTAGACACCCCTGTTTGGGTGTCGACACATGTGTCGACACTCCTGATGGTGTCGACACCCCCCCATATATATATGTTATATATATATATATTCTTTTGATTTGAAATTTAATTTATTTATAATACATATAATTTTTGCACATAAATCAAATTTCAAACATCCCCTTTTATTCATGCACAACCCTCAATTTGAATTATGTTCATTTATATTCAACTCTTATGCATATGCTAAGCTTTTGTACGCAAACAATTATTTATTTTGTTCTCGTTTTATCTTGTTATATACATACATAATATATATATATATATATATACACATATGTATATATCTATATGTGCACTAGACCTCTTATTAACCCTTTTCACACTAAACCACTTTTTAATTAAACTGCTTAGAAAAATTGCGGGGTATTACAAGGTTCAGGTTCCTTACCCGCATTCTTTTGACAAGTATTTCCTCTCTTTGATATTCTATCTATTGCTTCTTCCTTTGATTAGAGGCTTACCTCTAGTACATCCTTAGGAAGTGTAGAGCTTATGTTTTGAGCTTATAGATGATTGGATATGGTTGAAACATATGTTTGAGACATGTTACGTTTCATGGTTGCAAGTGGATGCAAGTGTTTACTAGTAGTTGCCTGTGGACGCATATACACACAAATTAGGCACTAGATCGGCTCAAACACTTACATATTGCATATGGATGTGTGAACAATTTTTATTTTCAACAGATGAATTTGGTTGAATCATCACATTAGTGTTGCATTTCTTTGGATGGATATTGAACAAATATAGAATTTATATATATAATTAGGATTCTTGTGCATACATACATATTAGATACATGGCACATACATAAATAACATTAAGCAGGTCAACTAAATAATTAAACGGCGTGATTTTCGCATTATCCTAGGACATAACACCTTGCGTATGTTCACACAAATCATTAGAAATCCTATGGACAATGGATGCTAACGGATGATGGTTTAGTAGGCGGGTGTTAGCATTCACAACGTTCTTCTAGCCTTGAAGATTTCAGGGATGAAATCTTTTACGGAGAGGAGAATGTAACAACCCAAGTTTTTAACTAACAATAAGTAAATAAATAATGAAGGAGGAAAATGATAAAATGAACATTAATTAATAAAATATTCAAAACTAAGTAAAACCAACTTTATTATTATGTTCATTACGAAATTCTATTTCAAATAGACCCTTAGTTTTCATAAATCGGATAAAGTATGAAGAAGTTATAGGCTTAAGAAGATTAAATATTTAAAATTCAAGCAGATAATTACATGCATTAACTAACGGTATGTGGGTGACCCAACTCACATTTGGGTCTATACATGGGTCTACCCAGGTCTAAGGCGGGTCAACCCATGGGTCAACCCAGAGGGTAGGTGGGATCGACCCACCTTTAAGAATTCGGTGACTATGGAAAATTTTAATATATAAAATATATTTGCTGACTCAACATTGGGTGTACAGTTGGATGGGAAAACCTTAATCTAATAGTAAGGGATTATCCCAGGTAATCTATATAAAGGCTAGCAGCCTCATTGTTTTCTACAAACAATTCTATTCTTCGTTCTTCTTTCTCTAAATCTATTCTAATAAAAATCATGAAGATGCTGAGGTGCGGACTAAAAAAGATTAGAGAGGACAATTTTTATTTTTCAACAACAACAAATCTAAAGTGGGCTTTCTTCTACAACTACTAGTTTCGAAGATTTTCTAGATCTAGAACTATTTGAGTATTACTGTGATTATTTAGGTTATTTCTAAGTTAAAGTTAAAAAGATATAATAGTTTTTATAGTAATCTATATAAAAAGAACATTAATTGTAAATATATTTTGGATTGAAAAATGATGCTTATTATAAAATTAGTCTTTTATGTTATTTGACGTCAATTGTCTACTCGTTTTCTGTTATTTTCTTCTATGTACATCTCTCTTCCCTATCCCCTTTTTATTGTTTACGGTATTATATGCCTTTTTAAATTACATAGAAATGGGAAAGTATGAAATAATGTTAAAGAGGGAAAATTGGGCATATTAGAATTTGTACTACAAATGGAGATTATTAAAAAAGGAAGATTATGTATACATGAATAGGTTAAACTTAATTTTATATTAAGTAGAAATGTCATTTGTAAACATGTAATTGACATTAATATGGCACGAATTTGATATTAATTTGTAGATATATTAATATGGCATTGCTTGGGCGAATATTTATTTGACGTCAATTTGTTGAGATTTCAATTAGGCATTCATAAAAAAACATGTAATTAACATTAGTCTTTATACGTTAATTTGAGAAACATGTTGACATTAAAAGAGAATATGTTAACTTGAGGAATATTGTAATTTTTTAACCATGGACATTAATTTGGGAAGAATACGTTAATTTGGAGAAACATATCAATTTGGCATTTATAAGCATTCATGTTGATTTGGGAAAAATATGTAATTGAATGTTTATGTTCATTTAATGGTTAATTTGGGAAAAACATGTTAATTAGATATTATGTTCATTTAATGTTAGATTGGACATTTATGATAATTTGATGTTTATGTTCATTTATCTTCCTTGCCCCTATTCTGTCGTTTTATTTATTTACAGTCCTTTTTTATGCCTATTTTATACACCTTGATATGGTTCGTTTCTTCTCCTTCTCTTTTCCCTTTTTATTTATGTTGAGCCAAGGCCACCGATAGCTTAGGCGATTTCCGATTTATGATTTCGTATAATTTTGGTATAATTTAATATGATAGTGAAAAAGGAGAATTTGCGGGAATATTCTAAGTTGAGGACTTCTGACTGTAATTTGGAAATATAATCAAAATAAAGAATATGCAAATATGTATACATGTTAGATTAGACTTAATACTGATGTGACGGCCCGCCCCGCACCAACCGACATTTACTCCAAAAGTGCACTATACACATGTCCAGTTAGCACGGGACGGTCGTCAGAAGGAAAGAAAGAAGATGAAGAATCAACAAGAAACCTGTAGAATGTCTCACAGCGCATAGAACAAAATATAATAACAACATACTTGACATAAAAAAGGTGAGATAGAGCATAAGCTGAAAACAAACTATCACAGCAGCGGAAAATCCATATACAACTTATGTTCCACATCATCATTATTACAACTTTTCAAACTGTCTCTAAAGGTAAAAGCAAGATAAGGGAGGTACACTACTAATGCCCCAAGTAGTGACCACCAACGACACAGGGAGAATATCTATATATATCATACGTGGAAGCCTCCTACTCGCCCCCGGATCAGCTACTCATGCAACACCTGCTAACCTGTCTCTAGTCTACTCGTTTAGGAGCACCCAGAGTAATAAGAAGAGACATAAAACTCTGGGTCAGACAAAAGTCTGGTGTGAGCGATAAGCAGCTAAACAAAACAATAACAGGTATACTAAACCAAACCTGAACATGGACCTGCAACCAAAGAGTTAGCAAAACATAATGTACAACACTCTAAGCTGCTACTAAACAAATGGCGTAAAGATAACGGGGGTGGGGGTGTGCATGTCATAGTGATGGCAAACAATCAAGCATGGCAACCATCCACACATCTCTCACTCAGTGCGTAAAGCATACGATATCCACCACTTCGATCACCCAATACTTTGCTATAATCACTCTGCCCCATGAAGTCACAATGGCTTCACTGCACTGATCCACAGCCACCAATCCTTCGCTATGTCCACTTTGCCCCATGGAGTCATACAAACCCCACTGCACTGGCTCATAGCCTTACTAATCCTTTACTATGTCCAATCTGCCCCCATAGAGTCACAACGGCTCCACTGCACTGGCTCATAGTCTTGCTACGATCACTTTGCCCTTCGAGTCATGATGACTCCACTGTACTGATACGTAGCCCATTATTCCTTTACAATGGTGAATCGAAGTTATGAACGTCGACAACTCCTTAGCACACATCCCGCAGCAAAGCCCGACCATGAATTGAACTAATTGGTTCCCAACTGGATCCTGAGCTCTAACTTCCATTTGAACTACCTTTGCATCTCGGGTTATTGGTCATCACTGGATCGGTTCGGTTCTCATCCCTTCTTCTCTGTCGGTTTGGATCGGTCTCTTCCAAGTGCACCTGGTCGGGTTTGGCCTCCAAGTCCCTCCATATTACGTTGGTTCGGTTCGGGTGCTCTCTGGCGGGTCGGGTCGGTATACCCTTGCTCCATCGGTTCGGTTCGGGTTCCTAGTCACGGTCCGATCCACTTCCCCTTCCTCTTCCATTCCGATCCACCCTTCCTTAGCTCGATCCGATCCCAGTTCAAACATTGTGGGCTTCCTTTTTGCCATATTTTTCCTGGTGCCAAGCCTCGGTTCGGTTCGGTGATCCCTTGCCCAGTCCACAATCCGGTCCGAGCCCTTCCCTCCGATCCGATCTGAAACTTGCATCGTTTTTCTGCAACTTTTTCAAGCGAGTGTTTTACGCCATTCGACATCGTTTTCGACCATTCTAACTATTCTAATCAATCACGAGGCATACCACACAGTCATAGCAACAAGTAGAAGTGACCTCAAATACCAAAACATCAATATGATAGGTTAAAATGGATCAAATATTGCCAAAAACCCATATTTTCCCTTAAGCATGTTTAAGTAAAACTAGTGACATGATTAGTAAAACTTAATCAAATTTCTAATAGAGGTCTAAAACATAATTTAAGAATTTATAAATATTTTTTCTAGATTTTTATCGTACATAAATTCGCTAATTAACACTAATTACCCTTGATTAACCATAATTAGTGAGGGACTATGCAAATCACTCACCTTAGCCACAAATAAACCATAGATCTGAAATAAATCTCTGATATGGTGCGAATACTAATGCTAAATAGCAGCTTTAATCTTGATTTGGTGAAGATCCCCCTTGATTTGATGTTGCTAAGCTTAATCCTTAATTAGAAAGTGGTTTGGAGGTGATTTAGAGGTTGGAGGCCATTTTTAGGGTTTCCAAGAGGAAAGTGGAGGCTAGAAAACCAAAATGGAATGAAATCCCAACTCTTTTCAGTCTCCTCATAACCCTAATCCCGAAATGAGTTATGGGCCCGTTCACTAATCACCCTATTTGGCCCGGTTAAGCAGTTTTTTACCTCCCAAACCTTATTTCAGTCATATCTCCCAAATGGTAAGTCCGTTTGGCTGTTATGATTACTCTACGGAAAGGTAAACCATCAAACGAATCTAATGGAAGTGGTTTTAGGTTAAAATTTCTTTCCAATCAAAAGTTGTGGCCAAAACAGTATCAGCTAAGTGCAAAATGATCATTTAACAATCTGCAAAAATCATGAACATGGGAAATGACCTCAATAGTCATTTCCCAACTCTACATGACCATACGACCTCATATGAGAAAGAAATAAATATTCTACAATCCTCTGATGCGTAGAATGCGGGTTGTTACATTCTCCCCTCCTTAAGAAATTCGCCCCCGAAATTTCCTAATTAAAACACACAAAGGGTCATGCATGCCTATCAACCACAAAACAACAATCAAACGTGCAAAACAAGCCTATCCTAGCATGCGGAGTAACTAAATTGCGACGTAAATCTTACCGGGCAAAAAGTTCTGGATACGATTTCCTAATGCTCTCCTCTGGCTCCCAAGTACAGTCATTATCGTTCTCGCCCCACTGAACCTTGACTAGCTTCACCGCCTTCCTTCGAAGTCGCTTTGTATCATGCTCGACAATACGAATCGGCTTGCGGTTCCGAACCGCCTCGGGTTCCACTTCGAAGTCCTCTAACTGATCAGGTGAAACAGTCATATCTGGGTCATGGACGAACTTCCTTAATTGGGAATCATGAAATACGTTGTGAACTCCCGCCATCTTCTCAGGTAATTCAATTCTATATGCCAAATTCCCAACTTGTTCGAGAATTGGGAATGGGCCAACAAATCTTGGTACCAACTTGCCCCTCCTGCCAAATCGTATCAAGCTCTTCAACGGAGAAACCTTGACAAACACCAAGTCACCAACGGAGAATTTTAAGTCCCTTCTCCTCTTGTCAGCATAACTCTTCTGCCTATCTTGGGCAGCCATCATCCGTTGTTGAATGATTTTAATCTTATCTGAAGTTTCCCATACCACATCTGGTCCAAGCACAAATTTCTCACCGGTCTCTATCCAACATGATGGTGAGTTGCACGGTCTTCCGTACAAAGCTTCATATGGAGCCATACCGATACTGGATTGGTAACTATTATTATATGCAAACTCAATTAGATGCAAATGGTCATCCCATGATCCACCAAAATCCAATATACAAGCTCTAATGAGATATTCCAATATACGATTCACCCTCTCTGTCTGACCATCGGTTTGAGGATGATACGCGGTACTGAGATATAATTCCGACCCTAGAGCCTCTGGTAAGCTCTTCCAAAACCCACTAGTAAACAACGGTCTTGGTCACTCACAATGCTTTTAGGTACTCCATGAAATCTCACTACCCACTTCATATACAATTATTCTAACTTAGCTGCCGTTCTGGTCGATTTGACTAGTATAAATCTTGCACTCTTGGTCAATCGATCCCCAATTACCCAAATGCTATCATGTCCCGATCTAGTCCTTGGTAAATCATCAATGAAATCCATCAAGACTTGCTCCCATTTCCATTCGTGAATCTCTAATGGTTGCAACAAACCACTAGGCTTCTTTTGCTCGGCTTTAACTAGCTGGCAATTCATGCGCTTGGATATAAACTTCCCAACGTCTCTTTTCATCCCTTCCCAGTAGTAAGTCTGCTTCATGTCTCGATACATTTTATCACCACCGGGGTGTTTAGTCAGTTTCAAGTGATGACATTCCTAAGCAAATCATCTCTCAAACCGTTCACGTTGGGTACAACTAGTCTTCCATTCTTTCGAAGCCATCTTTCTCGATCAAGCCCATACAAATTCATCTCCTCACCATCGATACCCATCTCTAACTTGGAGATGATTTCCAATAGATTAGGATCGTCCCTCTGACTGGAACCAATCCGCTCAATCAAAGTGGTTCTGATTGTCAAACTAGCTATTATCTCTGGATCCAATTCACACTTTGGTCTGAAATCATACCCTGTGATATACTCCAGTTGCTTCCATTCAAGAAACATAGCCCCTAAACTGGCATGTCTACTACTCAAGGCATCGGCTACCGCATTGCCTTTTCCATGTGTATATGCGATAACAAAGTCATATGAAGCCAAGTACTCTAACCATCTCTACTGACGGAGATTCAGATCCTTTAGAGAGAAGAGATACTTTAACGATTTATAATCGGTAAACAACTCAAATCTTTCTCCCAAGAGATAATGTCTCCACATCTTCAACTCGAACACGATCGCTGCCAGTTCCAAATCATGGGTATGATACCTTTTCTCATGCGGCTTTAGTTACCGACTAGCATAAGCTACAACCCTACCTCCTTGCATCAATACAACACCTAGTCCGGTACCACAAGCATCCGTGTATACCGTCATCTCTTCATTCCCTTTAGGAATGACTAACACAGGCGCATGCATCAACTTTTTTTTAGACTCTTTAATGCATTATCACACACTCCGTCCCAGACGAAGGCTTGATTCTTCTTAGTCAACTGAGTCAATGGTGCTGCTATCTTGGAGAAGTCCTGGATAAACTTATGATAATATCCAGCTAACCCCAAGAAGCTTCTTACGTCTGTTGCATTCTTGGGCATAGGCCAATCCTGTACCATAGTGTAACACCCCATATTTTCTGTGAACTTCTAAGTAGCAAATCAGAGAATAACTAATTCTAAATGATGGAATTAAGGGAAATGGGTTACGCCATTGCGTTCATCTCGTAATTCTTCTTGAGATAGAGTCCAAGTTTGTGTAAAACGGATACCGTATGAAGAAGATATGGACGAACGAATTGGCCAGAAAAACCAAAAACGGGTCAGAATGCATTGGCGCACTAAAATATGCTTAGACACGAGGTTAGGTCCGGCTTGTGGCAGAAGTCTGCCCGGAACCGCCCGGTATATCTAGCGGCCACAAGCTACCGACCTAAAGTGAGAGGTCTGTGCATTAATATTTAATTAATGCAAATCTGGTATAAATATGATTTCTAAAACGTTTTGGGTGAATAGGGTTAAACCAACCGGATTGATGAATTTAACAAACCCATTTCGTAAGTCGGTGGGCCTAATACAAAGTTAGACAATCTGTAAGTCTGTTAAGAACTGTACATCTGATCTGTTAGTCTGATAACCTGTTAACTTGATTTTCTGATTTGTGAACTAGTTGGACTGAACTCTGTATGTCTGAAAACTTGTAAACAAGTTAATCTGAAATCTGTTAGTCTGGGGATACAACGTTAGGAGGGAAAAATACTTGTGTCATCTGTTGTTTGGGACCCATATTAGTCAGTAACCCTTTCTGGTATCAAAACTATGACCCAACAGTTGGTAGGGTCTGGGCACGCTTACTGAACTAATTATAAGCGGTTCATTCTGATAATGGCGAGGGGTGTTGATGGTGCGTTCAACTGGGTCATGTGCTTGCATGAATCCCGGTCTGCCTCTGAGGATGTAAGACGTCGTGACATCTGTAAATAGGTCTGTGTCATTTAAAGGTTGCCACTTTGGGGAGTGATACACCCTTCTGTGAGGCTGGCACAGCGTATTTATGTATTAGGGAGCCGATCGCTTGGGGTAGATTTAGCGTACACTTAGTTCTGTATGTTTCCGTTGGGGTACCGTCTGTTTCTGTTGGGTGGTAACACCTGTCTGTTTCTGCGTGGTACCGTCTGTTGGGGTGGTAAAGGCCCATTTACTAGTGTACACCTAACTCTAACATTCTGTTTCCGTAAGGATTATTATGTTTCTATTTTTGTAACTTATGTTCGGGTGGTAAAGGCCCATTATTCTGTTTCTGTTTAGACATTAGGGTAACACCTAATCCTGTTATACTAGTATTAGTGCAGAGAAGTGAAAAGTAATAGCTTATGTCATTCTGTTTCTTCTGTTTAACCTAAGTATATCTGCTACTCCTGTTACTGTTATCTCGCATCCAGTTTTATTTGCATGTCATGATTATTATTATTTGTTCATATGCTGGAAATCACTGGAATCGCCAGACTTTATGCCTAACCTCGTCTGTTTTCACCCTTTCTCTTTCATTCCCCCTTCCCCAGGTTTGTACGGTGGAAATCTAGGAGCTTGATTTGGAATTTCTCTTCTTGAAGTATCGCTTGGCCTTGGCTCTATCATTCCATGGTAGTTTATGTTGGGAGATTATGATTTTAAAAACTATGTATTCTGAAGGCTTTTGTACAAGACTGATGTTTTTGTACTTGAACTCTGATATTGTGATTTGAAAAGATGTAACCAAACTTATTTCGGTTTTTGTTGTAATAAAGTTATAAATTTTTCAAGTACTATTTTATCTATCTTGTAAATTTCTGTTCTGTCTACTAAAACGCTCCAACAAATTTTAAGGCATTCCCTTTGTGAGTGACCTTAATGGAGGTGGGGTGTTACACTTGGTATCAGAGCTAAAGGTTACCAGATTTGATAAAAAGCTTTTGAAAAACTATTTTCAAAAAGGTTTTAAAAGAAAGTATTTTCAAAAAGGAAAGCTTATTTTTGAAAAACATAGTCCCCAAAAGCCATATATCTATCTTTTGATCCTCTGTTTGAATCTTTGTTTCCTTCTTCCTCCGGGGCTCCCGGTTTTCTGGGAGGTAACCTCATCGCGGCATGGTTCTGTAGGCTTGATAAGACTATGACACCAGTCAAAGGGAAAATAAGCGCCCGACTTCCATCTGTAGCCGTAGTAGTCTCAACTACTGCTAATTTTCTTTCAAGCTTTGTAGGATTTTCCATGCGATGGAGGCCGCTTTCGAGGGACTTGTCAACGTGTTACACACAGATAGTAAAGATGAGAATGAGGGAGTTTGGCTAAGGAGCACAACCCAAGGATGAGAAACTCATGAATATGGACTTGGTTCACAAAGGAGGCAAAAAGGAAACACAAAAGAAGGATGAGAAGTCTGAAGATAAGAAGGAGAAAAAGCATTTTACTTGTGGAAGCTCAACTCATCTGAACAAGGATTGCAGAAAAAGAAAGGGCACTTGCTTCAACTGTGGTGAGATGGGACACTTCACTAGGGACTGCCCGAAGAAACGAGGGCAGAGGGCAGGACCAACTTTTGGAGGGCAGAAAAACACTCTCGAGGCTAGTGGATAGGATAGAAATAGGAAAACTTTCTGTAGGAGGTTTAATTTCTTTATCTGATTTTCGAGTAAAAACTCTTTTCTGATTCTGGCATTTCGATTCTGTAATCGATACTCTGCACCTGAATACTAGTATTGTTTCTGATTCCGCTGTAGACTCAGACCCATAAGGTTTATGACTCATCTAAGTGTGGTAAGTTGGGTATCTGTGTTTAGCGTTAATTTGACTATGATGCATATATTCTAGGTCTTTATCATGCTTAGTTTCCTAAGAATCATTCGGTAATCTGATATGTACCAGTAATCTGTAAATATCTGAATATTTTTTGATAAGGTTAAGATTTCTAGTTTTGACATTGTCTAAAGAGGGTAATCCTCTGGGTGTCAATATGATGTTGATTTCAGTCTTCGGGGTTGATACTTAGGGGAATTATTCTCTCAACCAATGTCTAACGGGAACCAAGTTTTTGTTTTATTTGTACTCGCTTCCATCATTCGAATATAACCTATCGATCGAATCTTCGAACTTTAGGTTGAAAATAATGGGTGTAAACATGTGTTTGAGACATGTAATGTTTGATGGTTGCAAGTGGATGTAAGTGGTTGCTAGTGGTTGCTCATGGATGCATATACACACACTAGGCACTAGATCGGCTCGAAAACACTCTCATACCGCATATGGATGTGCGAGAATTTTCAATTTTTGTGGATGCAAAATGATTGACGAATCACATGGATGTTGCATATGTGTGAATTGTTGTCACTCATATAAGAATGATATGTATCAAATAGGAAAATTGCATACATGTTGGACTCATGACACTGACATAGTTCGCATTAAGGAGGTCAACTGAATCAGTGGAACACCTGATCTTTGCATTAGATAAGGGACATATACACACACTTTTGCATATGTTCATACAAGATTAGAACTTTTCTAAGGACAATGGATGCCTGTGGATGATGGTTGAGTAGATGGATGACTGGAAGGTAGGACACATTCTTCTTAACTTGAAGATTTCGGGGACGAAATCCTTTAAGGAGGGGGAGAATGTAACTCCTTGTATTTTCTATGAACGTATAAGTAGAAAATCAGAGAATAAATAATTCTAAATGATGGAACTAAGGGAAATGGTTTACGCCATTGCGTTCGTCTTGAAATTCTGCTTGAGATAGAGTCCAAGTTTGCGTAAAACGGATACCGTATGAAGAAGATATGGATGAACGAAGTTGAGCAGAATAACTAGAAACGGGTCAGAATGCACTGGCGCACGTGGGAAGTGCGCCAGAACAAAATTGCACTGGCGCACTTAGGAAGTGCACCAGTACAATTTTAGCACTGGCGCACCTGCCAAGTGCGCCCAGGCCAGAAAACCTGCTTGGTCAGGTCTTGGCTGGCCTGGTCAGGTTCCGGTCGATTTCTGACGCTTGGCCGAGTCACTAGGGCTTACATGTCACTTTTTGATTGGCTTCTCTTGAGATGGATGGTATGGATTCACTCTAGCTTCATCGACGGCTATAATCAAATTAAAATCTATAAATACAACTCAAATCTAACCCTAAATTCACACAAATAATATAGAACTAAAGTCGTCATGTTGCTGGAAAGAAACTAGGAGTGGTCGTCAGTTAGGAAGCTTAGAGACAAACCAATACTAAAGTAAAGCACAAATCAAAACAACGTTAGTCTACCCAAAGGAAAGCATATCAAATTCAGAACTCAGAAACCAGAAATCAAGACTTCCCTTTTTGATAGTGAGTACAGTTATTTTTAGATATGAACTTTAATTATGATCTTGACATGGTTATAAATGTGAATCTGAGGTTATGTATATTCTTATATGTCAGATCTCTTTCTCTGTGACTATTATGTACCTCTTTCTTCTTTATGTTCTATAGTCAGGCTACTATGAGCCTGCATCGAATCTCATAAGAGATTAACGCACGAACGCTAAATTTTGGGACAAATAATGAATAATGCATAATTGGACATGAAACGGTTGCCTATGAGACTATTGCCTATCACTATGATTCATGCCTATGAGACTATTGCCTATGACTATGGTTCACGCCTATGAGACTATTGCCTATCACTATGATTCATGGCTATGAGACTATTGCCTATGACATTGAATAAGAAACTATTGTGATTAGTCACCCATGTCTATTGTGGTTAGTTGCCTATAACTATTGTAGTTAGTTTGTTATGCATATTCCCTTAATGATGTTAGGTCTCATATTTAGTATGTAACTTTGCTAGTTTATTCCCATTCATTGTTATGTACATCGAGCCAATTGGGGTCGTTATTATTGTATTTGGTTCATTATTGCATGCCAATTCTTTTATATCAATTCTTGTGCTTATCCCCTATTCCTTTTGTTAGGGCCATTTCATGAGTATTTAGAGAATTGTGGAAACATGTTATACGGGGATTGGGAGTAGCTTAATTAAGTTAATTTGGCATAACAAATATGTTGGCATAATCTGAATTGGCTATAATAGAGAATGATTTACACGTGTATTAGTCTTGGACAAAAATGGTAAACTAGAATATTAAATCTAGTTTTGACATGAACTATAAATGGGAATATTAAGATTAAAATTTGGGGCATATATTACATTATGAATTATGACCTTGATTTGGGCACGTAAGTTCAGGCAAAATTTATGATTAGGCAAGATATGTAAATAGAGTTTTAGACATATATAATCTGCTAAATCTGTTATCTGCTAAATCTATTAATTTGCCTAATCCGTTATCTGCTAAATCTGTTGAATCGCCTAAACTGCTAAATATGTTATCTGCAAAATCAGTTGAATCGCTTATACTGCTAGATCTACTATATGTTGAATTGTCTGATCTGTTGCAAACTAGATAATGGTAATCTGGTTATGGAAATCAGTAGGCTCGACCTAAGATTTAGTAAAACATGGAAATTTGATTATTTTGTTGTATCCCGTGAAGAAGTTTAATCTGTTAATAAACAGAATTAGTCTGATATCTGAAAAATCTGTATTGGAATGAATTGGCTATGACACGAGGTTAGGCTCTGTTTGCGGTAGAAGCCTGCACGGAACCAACCGGCTTAACCAGCGACCGCAAACTGTCAATCTAACGTGAGAGGTCATAGGCATAACTAAAATATGCTTAGACACGAGGTTAGGCCTGGCTTGTGGCAGAAGTCTGCCCGTAACCGCACGGCATATCCAACAGCCACAAGCTACCGACATAATGTGAGAGGTCTGTGCATTAATGTTTAATTAATGCAAATCTGGAATAAATATGATGTCTAAAAATTTTTGGGGGAATAGGGTTAAACCAACCGGATTGATGAATTTAACAAACCCGTTTCGTAAGTCGGTGGGCCCAATACAAAGTTAAACAATCTGCAAGTCTGTTAAGAACTGTACATCTGATCCGTAAGTCTGATAACCTGTTAACTTGATTTTCTGATCTGTGAACTAGTTGGACTGAACTCTGTATGTCTGAAAACTTGTAAACAAGTTAATCTGAAATCTGTTAGTCTGGGGACACAAGGTTAGGAGGGGAAAATACTTGTGTCATCTGTTGTTTAGGACCTATATTAGTCAGTAACCCTTTCTGGTATCAAAACTATGACCCAACAGTAGGTAGGGTCCGGGCACGCTTACTGAACTAATTATAAGCGGTTCATTCTGATAATGGCGAGGGGTGTTGATGGTGCGTTCAACTGGGTCATGTGCGTGCATGGATCCCGTTCTGCCTCTGAGAATGTAAGACGCCGTGACATCTGTAAATAGGCCTGTGTCATTTAAAGGTTGCCACTTTGGGGAGTGATACACCCTTCTGTGGGGCTGGCACAGGGTATTTATGTATTAGGGAGCCGATCGCTTGGGGTAGATTTAGGGTACACTTAGTTCTGTCTATTTCTGTTGGGGTACCGTCTGTTTCTGTTGGGTGGTAACACCTGTCTGTTTCTGCGTGGTACCGTCTGTTGGGGTGGTAAAGGCCTATTTACTAGTGTACACCTAATTCTAACATTTTGTTTCCGTAAGGATTATTCTGTTTCTGTTTTTGTACCTTCTGTTCGGGTGGTAAAGGCCCATTATTCTGTTTTTGTTTAGACATTAGGGTAACACCTAATCCTGTTATACTAATATTAGTGCAGAGAAGTGAAAAGTAATAGCTTATATCATTCTGTTTCTTCTGTTTAACCTAAGTATATCTGCTACTCCTGTTACTGTTATCTCGCATCCAATTTATTTGCATGCCATGATTATTATTATCAGTTCATATGCTGGAAATCACTGGACTCGCCAGACTTTATGTATGACCTCGTTTGTTTTCGCCCCTTCTCTTTCGTTCCCCCACCTCAGGTTTGTAGGGTGGAAATCTAGGAGCTTGATTTGGACTTTCTCTGCTTGAAGTATCGCTTGGCCTTGGCTCTATCTTTCCATGGCAGTTTATGTTGGGGGGTCATGATTTTAAAAACTATGTATTCTGAAGGCTTTTTTACAAGACTGATATTTTTGTACTTGAATTTTGATAGTGTGATTTGAAAAGATGTAACCAAACTTATTTCAGTTTTTGTTGTAATAAAGTTATAAATTTTTCAAGTAATGTTTTATCTGTCTTATAAATTTCTGTTCTGTCTACTAAAACGCTCCATCAAAGTTAAGGTATTCCCTTTGTGAGTGACCTTAATGGAGGTGGGGTGTTACACATAGCCACCTTTGCAGGGTCCACGGCAATACCATTCTCCGAAACAACATGGCCCAAGAATCTCACTTCCCTCCTCCAGAAGTGACACTTAGAAAATTTCGCTTTCAATTTGTGTTTTCTCAACACCTCCATCACTATCCTCAGATGTCCCTTGTGTTCTTCCTCTGTCCTTGAGTAAACAAGGATGTTGTCTACGAACACCAGAACAAATTTATTCAACTGATCTCTGAATACCCGATTCATAAGATCCACGAAGTATGCTGGTGCATTGGTCAACCCAAATGGCATGACCAACCACTCATAAAATCCAGACGGCGTCCTAAATGCCGTTTTCGGAACATTCTCAACCGCTTCTCGGAGCTGATGAAATCCTGTCGCGAGGTCCAACTAGGAGAACACTCTTGCTCCTTCCAGTTGATCAAACAAATCATCTATCCGCGGTAGAGGATACTTATTCTTCCTCGTGACTTTATTCAACTCGCGATAGTCCACACACAAACGAAGGGAATCGTCTGCCTTAGTGGCAAATACAACTGCTGCTCCCCACTCGGAGACACTTCTTCTTATAAACCCCTTCCTCAAAAGATTGCTTACTTGCATCCCGAGCTCTCGCTGCCCCCTTGGTGCCATACGACGAAGTGGCATCACTATAGGTCTGGCATCTTTCACTAAATCAATACGGAACTCAATCTCTCGTTGTGGTGGAAGTCCGGTCACTTCCTCAAAGACGTCCGAATATTGGCCAACCATGGGCACATCTGACAACTCATCATGCGGGATGTCAAGGGAATTTACAAAACTAGCCATTACCCCATCACTAGGTAGACTACCAAACACTACCCTCCGCCCATCATACGCCCTAACTGTCACCAAAAAGCCCTCACAGTCTACCACCACCCCATATCGTTGGAGCCAATCGACCACCAATATAATGTCATACCCAGTAAAGCCCAAAACAAAGCAATCACAAACAAACATACATCCATGACTCGATAAGACCAAATTTCGGCAAATCATACTAAGGTTAGTCGAACCACCATTCAGGTTCGTCACAACCAACGGTCTATCGACTATCTCGGGTTCCAGTCCCAACCTATCTACCAGGTCACTAGATATGAAGGAACGGGAATCCCCAATATCAAATAAAACTCAAAGAGGTACATCATGAATAGAAAGCATACCTTGAATGATGACATTCTTTCCTTTCTCCACCGCAGTTGGGGCATTCGACGAAGAAGGAATAGCACCGATAGCATATGCTTTCACAATCTGCTTCTCCTTAAGAGTTTGTGGACATTTGTCCTTATGATGTCCCACTTGGCGACAGTTGTAGCACTTCCTATCCGCTGGCTTGGCCCGACATTCTTTGGCATAATGGCCCTTCTTACCACAGCTGAAGCACGCAACATCTTTCTTGCTCTTTTTCTGGCCATCCTCAGTTTGGTTATGCTTCCTCTTGTTCTAAGTGTTATTCTTGCCTCCACCGCCTGCTTGCGGCTTCAGCCCTTCTGCAGATGCAACCTCAGTCTTTGACTTAGGGTAAAGACTCTCTGATCTCAAAGCTTTCCCCACAATCGATTCAAAAGTCTCATCGATGTGGTTGATAAGCCTTTCCCCCATGTATCCATCCAAACCAGTAATGAACTTCTCATTCTTCTTCTCAGGAGTATCGATAAGGGATAACCCATACTTCGACAAAGTGTCGAACTCAGCAGTATAGTCTGAGACTTCCCTACCATCTGCTTAAGCTCCAAGAACTTCCTAAACAATTTCGACTTCTGAGCAGCTGGGATAAACTTGTCGCTAAAGCGAGCCTTAAACTGATCCCAAGTAACATGATCCTCTGGAGTGGCTATCTTGATAGCATTCCACCAATTCATCGCTCGCCCTTGCAGCTGACGAGACGCTAGCCTTCTCTTCATCGCATCCTCGATACCCAAGTCGTCGAAGATACGATCACAGCTATCCAACCAATCCTGAACATCCTTGGCCGACTCCGTTCCATGGAACGGCTTCCCACCAAGGTTAGTGTAATCCTTGCACAACTTGGCAAAATCGTCCCTAGGCGACTGCACTATTGGACCACCACCATTACCTGCATTAGGAGCTGCCCCTTGCACATCCCTAAGTATCTCTCTCATGAGGTCAGTAAACATCGTCCTCATGTTAGCAGCATTCCCATTATTGGCCCCTCTACCAGCACCTCTTGTGTATCGGCTTATCGTTCAATCTGTAAAGAGAAAACGATTAACCATCTCCATAGTGGTGCTAGTGTAGTGCGACTTCATCCTTAGCTATACTAATAGTGTGTGTATATATATAGCCATTGAAAACCAAAGTAATCACAAATACGCACTCTCATATACATATTATCTCTCCCTAGTGCCTTTCCCTTGGTTAACTATGCAACCTAGAGATTTGATACCAAATGTGACAGCCCGCCCTGCACCAACCGACATTTACTCCAAAACTGCGCTGTACACATGTTCGGTTAGCACGGGACGGTCGTCAGAAGGAAAGAAAGAAGACTAAGAATCAACAAGGAACCTGTAGAATGTCTCATAGCGCATAGATCAAAATATAATAACAACATACTTGACATAAAACAGGTGAGACAGAGCATAAGCTGAAAACAAACTACCACAGCAGCGGAAAATCCAAATACAGCTTATGTTCCACATCATCATTATTACAAATTTTCAAACTGTCTCTAAAGGTAAAAGCAAGATAACGGAGGTACACTACTAATGCCCAAGTAGTGACCACCAATGACACAGGGAGAATATCTACATATATCATACTTGGAAGCCTCCTGCTCGCCCCCGGATCAGCTACTCGTGCACCACCAGCTAACATGTCTCTAGTCTGCTCGTTTAGGAGCACCCAGAGTAATAAGAAGAGACATAAAACTCTAGGTCAAACAAAAGTCTGGTGTGAGCGATAGGCAGCTAAACAGAACAATAACAGGTATACTAAACCATACCTGAACCTGGACCTGCAATCAAAGAGTTAGCACTACATACTGTACAACACTCTACGGTGCCACTAAACAAATGGTGTAAAGATAACGGGGGTGGGGGTGTGCATGTCATTGTGATGGAAAACAATCAAGCATGAAAACCATCCTCACATCTCTCACTCAGTGCGTAAAGCATTCGATATCCACCACTTCGATCACCCAATACTTTGCTATGATCACTCTGCCCCATGAAGTCACAATGGCTTCACTGCACTGATCCATAGCCACTAATCCTTTGCTATATCCACTTTGCCCCATGGAGTCGTACATACCCCTCTGCACTGGCACAAAGCCTTACCAATCATTTACTATGTCCACTCTGCCCCACGGAGTCGCAATGGCTCCACTGCATTGGCTCATAGTCTTGCTATGATCACTTTACCCCTCGAGTCATGATGACTCTACTGTACTGATACGTAGCCCATCATTCCTTTTCAATGGTGAATCGAAGTTATGAATGTCGACAACTCCTTAGCACACGTCCCGCAGTAAAGCCCAACCATGAAGTGAACTCATTGGTTCCCAACTGGATCCTGAGCTCTAACTTCCATTTGGACTACCTTTGCATCTCGGGTTATTGGTCATCACTGGATCGGTTCGGTTCTCAGCCCTTCTTCTCTGTCGGTTCGGATCGGTCTCTTCCAAGTGCTCCGGGTTGGGTCATGGCCTCTTAGTCCCTCCGTAGTACGTTGGTTCGGTTCAGGTGCTCTCTGGTGGGTCGGGTCGGTGTACCCTTGCTCCATCGGTTCGGTTCGGGTTCCTGGTCACGGTCCGATCCACTTCCCCTTTCTTTTCCGTTCCGATCCCCTCATCCTTTGCTCGATCCGATCGCAGTTCAAATATTGTGGCCTTCCTTTTTCCCATATTTTTCCTGGTGCCAAGCCTCAATTCGGTTTGGTGATCCCTTGCCCAGTCCACTATCTAGTCCGAGCCCATCCTTCCGATCCGATCCGAAACCTGCATCGTTTTTCTGCAACTTTTTCCAGCGAGTGTTTTACAGCTTTCGACGACGTTTTCGACCATTCTAACTATTCTAATAAATCACGAGGCATACCATACAGTCATAGAAACAAGTAGAAGTGACCTCAAACACCAAAACATCAATATGATAGGTTAAAATGGATCAAACATAGCCAAAAACCCATATTTTCCCTTAAGCATGTTTATGCAAAACTAGTGACATGATTAGTAAAACTTAATCAAATTAACCCAAATTTCTAATAGAGGTCTAAAACATTATTTAAGAATTTATAAATATTTTCCAGATTTTTATCATGCATAAATTCGCTAATTAACACTAATTACCCTTAATTAATCATAATTAGTGAGGGACTATGCAAATAACTCACCTTAGCCACAAATAAACCTTAGATCTGAAATAAATCTCTGATATGGCGCGAATACTAATGCTAAAAAGCAACTCTAATCTTGATTTGGTGAAGATCCCCCTTGATTTGATGTTGCTAAGCTTAATCCTTAATTAGAAAGTGGTTTGGAGGTGATTTAGAGCTTGGAGGCCATTTTTAGGGTTTCCAAGAGGTAAGTGGAGGCTAGAAAACTAAAATGGAATGAAATCCTAACTCTTTTCAGCCTTCTCATAACCCTAATCCCGAAATGGGTTTTGGGCTCATTCACTAACCAGCCTATTTGGCCCGATTAAGCAGTTTTTCACCTCCCAAACCTTATTTCAGCCATATCTCCTAAACAGTAAGCCCGTTTGGCTATTATGACCACTCTACGGAAAGGTAAACCATCAAACAAATCTAATGGAAGTGGTTTCAGTTCAAAATTCCTTTTTAATTAAAAGTTATGGCCAAAACAGTACCATCTAAAGGCAAAACGGTCATTTAAAAATCGGCAAAAATTATGAACATGCGAAATGACCTCAATAGTTGTTTCCCAACTCTACATGACCATACGACCTCATATGAGAAAGAAATGAATATTCTACGATCCTCCGATGCGTAGAATGCGGGTTGTTACGACTGAGATTAAGTAAAGATCATGTTATGAAAATATAAGAACCATATGTAATTAAGTAAAATGAAAAACTTAATCTATACATGTATATACATCTGGGCAGATGCTTGTTTCGGGAAGGGTTGTACACATTAGTAATATTTACAACCATGCTTATTAATGAACTTAAACTTCTAAGTTAAACCTGATAATTAATAAGCTAAGAGGTCCTACGTTTTGGTGTTTGTATAAGGTTTTGGGACTCTTAAAGTCCTAGTTACATGGGGGCACAAGCTTAGGGGTTTGGCTTGCGTCAATCTTGCTGTGTGGAGCCCATATCAGTTAGTATCCCTATTGGTATCTTATTTGGGGGCCTCGCACTACGTAGAGGCTATGACATGCTTTACTGAACTGAATAGTAAGAGGTTCAAAGAAGGAAGGTGGTTACGAGCGCATTCTGGGAGAGTGATGAGCGTGCATGGGTTCAATTAGGGGAATTAAGCAACTATAACACCAGTAAATAGGTCGGTGTCCTATAAGTTGCCACTTTTGGGAGTGATATAACCTACTGTGGGGCTGGCACAGGGTATATACATAGTAAGAAGCAGATCGCATAGGTAGTAATTAGGGTAACACGTAACCATGTTCCTGTTGTGTAATTAGGGTAACACCTGATCGTGTTCCTGTTTTGTACTTAGGGTAACACCTGATCACGTTCCTGTTATGTAATAAGTGCAACACCTAATCCTATTCATATTATGCAATTAGCGTAACACCTAATCTGTTCCTATTATGTAATTAGGGTAATACCTATTCCTGCTTTTGTTATGCAATTAGGGTAACACCTAATCACGATCTTGTTATGTAATTAGGGTAACACCTAATCAGGTCTCTGTTATGTAATTAGGACAGCACTTAATCGTATTCCAGTTATGTAATTAGCGCAACACTTAATCCTGATATTTTAGTAGAATTGTAAAACAGTCAACATGCCTGATCTGATTATTATCATCACTGTCTTTTTATAAGACTTTCCAAGTCCTTGTTATAAGTTCATATCAACTACTATTCACCTTTAGACATGTATAGACATCTACCTTTTTATGTTGCTAAAACTACTACTTACCTATTTTACTTAACTTAGTAAGTCGGGCTATCAATCACAACAGCTCACCAGGCTTTATGTCTAACCCATTTCCTTTCATCCTTTCTTTTTCTTTCCCTTAGGCTTACAGGAAGAAAGTGTATAGTTCATATTTCTTTTCCTTTTTCATAATGGATTTCTATAAGTTGGATTACTTCATGTACTATCTCTCTCTAAGGTTAGGTTGTATATTTTGGCTATATTTGGGGATAATATTATTCTACTCTGATGATGTTTTTGGCTGGGGATTTGAGACGTGACATTTTGTAACTGCTTGATTAAATGAAAAGAAGATGGTTCTGTATTTTATGAAATGAATGTTTTCTTTCGCAGTAAATTTATTATTATGTCTTGTGAAATCTTAGTCTCTGTGATGTTTTATGTCTTTATACCTACAATGCTACATACTTTCGTAATGAAATCCTCATACGGTTGACTTTAAGGAGTGTGCGGTGTTTCATAAAATCTTCTTATCCTCAGTAGTCTAACCTCAATGTTAAAAAAACTAATCAGACTCTTATTATAAGTTATAATTTTTCATAATCAAGTTTATTTTTATGAATACGCAAATTCATTTTTTCCTATATGTAATACTCTTCCAACTCATTCTAGAACATTACTCACACTGCATCTAATGGCTTCTTTTTATAGGATAATACTAATCCTATCTCTGACGAATTCTTTCATCTTGTTATAATACGCTGTAACACTAAAGCTTTATAAACCAAAGTTTTGATACCATCTGCAACGACCCGAAAATCCCTTCCTTTCGAATTGAGCTGTAAGCCACAGAGGACCAATATAAAATGGCAAAAAATCGAACCGTTAATATTGGGCATACAACACATAAGACAAACAAAAAAACTTTTCATTGTTATCACAAAAAATTTACATCAAATTACAAGAATACTGGAGTACAAATAGTCGATACACAACGGAAATAATCAAAGGATCATAAATAAATATATGCAGTGGGAATATAATTACATGGACTCACATAGCCGAAGATTATAAAATGCTCTGGACATAGCTTTAAGCTTCAATCTAGAAACCTAGTAAATATATGCAAAACCTAAGCCACTAGCTTCCCGTACGTAATATATGGGCACCTACAGTTTAGGTGGAATCAATAAACTCCAGGTCAGTCTTGGGACTAGTGTGAGAAATAAAAACATTTATTTACCTTATTTTTAAAGTTAAGTAAATCACGATGTCATGCCATATAACGTGGAACGGGTTTCCTCTACATGAATACCAATCATAAAAACTAGCAACGCTTTTTTAATAAATGAAGTTATTATAAGGATCAATTCTCATCACACAATGCAAGCCCAAGACTGAGGAAAGAGTTTTACCTTATAATGGTTAAACATTCTCAACACGCAAAATTTCTTCATTATTATTACTTGTGCATAGTGTGTGTTAGCCCTATTTTTGGCACTAATCTCATTGGGCCAAAACCAAAGACCAAATGCACAACCAAATAAAAGTTGCGCTCCAAGAGGCCCATCAGGGGTGCCACATCAAGCAATGGCATATCGGCCCAAATCCATCTCAGTTAGATTGACTGCGCATTACCTAAAAATCGCTCACCAGGGCGACCAAGTTTCTCGCTTCCAGAAAGAACTCGTCGACCGATTATCTCGGACCAACGTGGAAGAGTTCTACAGAGCCAGTCTACTTAATATCCTGACTTCCAAGGAGATAAAGGTGGTCAACCATATGCGGGCAAAGCTCGCTTTTGATATACCTCTCCACAGATGCCACGTAAGCCACAACTTTCGAGGATACTATTTATGAGTAGTGGAATCAGTCTTCCAGTCGCAATTCAAACCAATGGATGGATTCCACATTCTGGACCTTCCCGAAATGGCCAGACCATTTCGCAACAGCCCAAGCAGCATTTTCCACCTATAAATACCTCCAAGCTTAAAGAGAAAGAGGAGGGCTTTTTGCCAGAGAGCTTTCTTCAGACTTTTCATCTCTACTCTCCTCCAGAATCTCAATCTCTCAAAAGGAAGAAAGGAAAATAGTCATTTTCTTTCTTTTCTCCAAACAGAAAAAGCATTGTATTTGTAATCAAAAAAGAGATAAATAATATATAAAGTGGACGTAGGCATTGTCTATGCCGAACCACTATAAAAATTCTGTGTGCGCTCCCCATTCTTTTACTTTTTGTTGCGTATTTTATCTTTATTCGTGTGTAGATCACGCGATTGGGGGTTGATCGTCACTAGTGCCCAACTTTTGACGTCAACACATTGGCGCGCAAGGTATGGGAAGCGCACCGACCCCGCCGTCGAGCTCTTGCTTACCCCAGTTCATGGCGAACAAACGAAAGAAAGATGCAACATCCTCTCGTCCTGCAAACACCGATGCAGCTGATGCCGATGCTGCAGAAGCAAGTCACGAAGTTTACTCTCATAACAGCATGTCCTGATTCCTTACCCGGGACGACATGGATAAAATCATGGTCGAACTCAGAGACCATATGACATCTCAGAGTAAAGTCCTCGAACGACAACATCAGTTGATGGATCACCTTCTCGGTCGATTGGAAACAGGGTTGAATGCTTCAACATCAATTCCTCCATCGACCGAAGCAGGGCCAATAACCGATCTTCGGTCTGCACGAAATCAGACCATTGATCAGGCTACACCTTTATTTCATTCTGGTTTGGTTCCACCAACCGATTGATCCCAACCGAGAATATCGCTTCCAGCGACCAGCGCGGCTGCAACAACAGAACCTCAGGAGGCAGGCGACCAAAATCTAGGTCGTCTGACAAATATGCCTCCACGCTTTGGAACATCTCGACCTACCGAATCAGTTGAGCTACCCCCGGGTCCCTCAGAATCAACGCCATTCCCATTACAACCCGGGATCTTGCCACAGACCAGTCTAACCACTCTTCCTTTTCAACGAAGAGTTGGAGTAACCTTCCCTTCGAACGAAGGAAGCCACCCTACCATGCCAGTCCTCACCATAGCGGAAGAAAACGCTACCGTAGACCCTCCTAACCTCGCTTCAAACGGGGGCAACCCCGGCCCCCGAACATCACATGCTATGCTGGATCAGCCTAAACCTTCAGCTACAAATATGGCTCGATCCACAACCCATCAGGTTCTAGAGGGGCCATTCTACCCAGAACAACCCACTAGATCTCACCTTCCCTCACACCTTCACTCAACTCGCAAGGGTTGAGCCCAGCCAACAACCACCCTTCCGAGCATGCTTTTGCCGGATCCTCATGCAAAACCCCCTCAGGATGCAGAGTTAAGTTTATGGCAACGACTTCTCAGAGATGGGAGTCAGCTTGCAAGCATCATCCGACGTTTCACTCGGGGCAATTCTTCGCAGCAAGACATAGACAATGTCAATCGCAGCCCCTTTACTAGAGAAATCAGAAATTGTTGAAACCCTCCGGACTTTAGGTTCCCTGCCATCGAACCATACAACGGTCGCACTGACCCGACCATTCATCTTATGCGATACATGTGACATATGGAAGTACTTGGTGCATCGACCAGCTTCATGGCTAAGTGCTTTCCACTCTTTCTCACAGATATAGCCGGTATGTGGTTTCGGCAGCTAACAACGGAGTCGATCAGTAGTTGGAATACTCTGGTCACCAGCTTCATCGAGCAGTTTCAAGTACATATCTCTCAACCGAAAAGTGTCATGTTTCTATCTACCATCAAATAGTGATCTGGAGAGACGCTAAGATCCTTCCTCGAAAGATTCAACGCAGCCGTAGCATTTGTCGATCGGCCCGAGCCATCGATGGTGTTGATGGCAGCCATCGCGGGAGTCCAGAAGAGATCAGAATTCTCAAATTCCCTAACTAGGGATCCTCCCAAAGATATAGATGATTTCTATTCCGAGGCCGAAAGATTCCTCCGACAAGAGGATGCCAGCCTTGAGATGGAGAGCCTTGAAGTTTTAGTAGCCAAACAACAAGGTCCACTCAACGGCATTGGCCAGAATAAAGGAAGAGGAACGGCCCCGGAAAAGGATAAACGCAATGTCCGACCTCGAATTGAAAACAAATATAATCGGTACATCGAGCTCAATTCCACTTTGCTCGATATCTGTCTCGATATGCGCGAGTCCTTCCCCACTCCAAAGTCACCTCAACGAGAACCGACCCAGATGGAACTTGAACCTGGCAAGCATTGTATATTCCACAACGTAGCTGGACATAATACAAATGATTACCGAGATCTGCGCGATCTCATCGAAGGGCGAATCAGAAAAGGGAAACTTGATGAGTATGTCAAAAATCGCGCCCCGGCCATGTCGCCGCGACCTTCTGCCCAAGCTCCTCAGGCTGGTCCGCAAGCTCCTAGAAATGGAAAGGACCCTGAGACTAGCACTCGCTTCATTATCATTAATTAGATTTTTATCTTTTCTCTCAATGTATTTCTTTCAATAATAGGTACGCCTTGATGTGCTGTCCCCGTAGATTTTCTTTGTAATAGTTGCTTAGCAGTTATAAACTTTACTTTTTGCAAAAGTAGATCGATTGTTGTGAAATTTCTAAGCCGAGCATGGTTAATGCTCGCCCCCCTATTCGATGTGGTTAGCGCGAAAGCCCACCACTACTCCAAACACCTACTCTTTCGAGTGAGAGAGGTCGTTTTTTCTTAAACGAGTGTGGATTACACTCTCTTTCTTTACACCATGAGCGTGCATAGCTCGTTAAACTAATTAACCCAACATGAGTTGAGCATGAGAAATGCTCGCCACCAAGCCGAGCATGGTTTATGCTCGCCACCAAGCCGAGCATGGTTTATGCTCGCCACCAAGCCGAGCATGGTTTATGCTCGCCACCAAGCCGAGTATGGTTTATGCTCGCCACCCTCTTAAGCCAAGTGGAATAAAATGCTCGACCCATGGTTTGTTTTATATTTGCAGGAACCAACTTTTGTACCAGTGGCGATCATCACCTCGGCCTTAATACGGTTTCCGATAGTTGTTAGTTTTCTGGCCTTAATACGACCTGGCACAGTCGTTGGATTTCTGGTCTTAATACAACATCGGACCGTCGGTTTTCTGGCCTTAATATGGTCCGGCGCGACCATAGCAGCTCGAGCGTTTGTGCTTCAGTTCAGATTTCAGAATACACCTACCTCTGTCGATGAAGATATATTCTGAGGGGCAAAGTGTTAGCTCTCTTTTTGGCACTAATCTCATCGGGCCAAAACCAAAGCCCAAACGCACAACAAAATAAAAGTTGCGCTCCAAGAGGCCCATCAGGGGTGCCACATCAAGCAATGGCATATCGGCCCGAATCCATCTCAGTTAGATTGACTGCGCATTACCTAAAAATTGCTCACCAGGGCGACTGAGTTTCTCGCTTCCAGAAAGAACTCATCGACCGATTATCTCGGACCAACGTGGAAGAGTTCTACAGAGCCAGTCCACTTAATATCCCTACTTCCAAGGAGATAAAGGCGGTCAACCATATGCGCGCAAAGCTCTGCTTTTGATATACCTCTCCACGGATGCCACGTCAGCCACAACTTTCGAGGATAATATTTATGAGCAGTGGAATCAGTCTTCCAGTTGCAATTCGAACCAATGGATGGATTCCACGTATCTGGACCTTCCCGAAATGGCCAAACCATTTCGCAACAGCCCAAGCAGCATTTTCCACCTGTAAATACCTCCAAGCTTAAAGAGAAAGAGGAGGGCTTTTTGCCAGAGATCTTTCTTCAGACTTTTCATTTCTACTCTCCTCCAGAATCTCAATCTCTCAAAAGGAAGAGAGGAAAATAGTCATTTTCTTTCTTTTCTCCAAACAGAAAAAGCATTGTATTTGTAATCAAAAAGGAGATAAATAATATATAAAGTGGACGTAGGCATTGTCTATGCCGAACCACTATAAAAATTCTGTGTGCGCTCCCCATTCTTTTACTTTTTGTTGCGTATTTTATCTTTATTCGTGTGTAGATCACGCGATTGGGGGTTGATCGTCACTAGTGCCCAACTTTTGACGTCAACAGTGTGGATATCAATTTCGAAAATAAATGTATAAATCATAGAAGGCATAATACCCCATCCTATTATGTCGCCATTAGGTTTTCAATTGAAAGCGCAAAGCTCGTATTGGAAGATGGATTCCATCATGATGGGTATTGATTCGAACGATCGATCGCTGAAGTGTGTATTTCCAGGGTTAAGTCCAGGTATTTTGATAGCATTGTAATATACATCCATACTATATATAGGACTTGCCAGACTCGAAAAACCACTATACTCTTTCCCTTTAGGACTCGAGAATCAAGCACCGTGGTTTAGTCCAAGATTGGAACAACACTATACCCTATCCCCTCAGGCATGGAGTGACCCCAATCCAGATCCTCGGATGACCAAATCCATGATAACCATAAAAGTTGTCCAATCCAAACCTGAAGGTTATTCATCCTCATCTCGAAAATTATACCGATCTAACCATCAGTTCGCCATCATACAGGGGTGTGAGGCTCGTTGAAGTCACATCTCGACACACAAAGCTATGATATATCATCCATGCTTTGATCATCATCCACGTTATCTCTGCTTTTAAACAAGAAGGTTTGATCTATATGTCCACAACACACAACGTGCCACATTGTCAATTCATACCATACAAATAATATCTACAAATATATTACCTCTAAGATCATGCGTCTTAGTGAAGTGTGTTAAACTAAGAGAATAAATTCTCGACCACCAAACACATATATGTTTAGTAAAGATCAATTAATACAACATAAAATATAATATCAGACATACAATCCATTTGCAAGTCTGTTCTGCTTCTGAAGGAAACTGAAAGTACATTATTCTTCATTCCATATGTCCAATAAAAGAGAGAGGCCCTTGCATATCCGATTGATCTCCAAGTATGTCTGGACGATCAACACTTATTACCTCATTATGGGTATATGGCCCAATCGAGACATCAAAAATAGCCCAAATGATGTGAAGATCTCCAGCCTTTAACCACCATCTTTAATATGTTTGACTTTTAATCGTCGTATCAGTTATTCAGAATGGGTTAAACTCGGTCTATTTGAATAATTCACGCATCTTTACAATCCAGTGATATATAAAGGTATCATACACCTCATTAAATCCAAAATATTCTTTTATTCAAATATTCTTTACATTGGGAATTAACCCCATGAATCTTATTAAAGATTTATATAATTTAAACTCTTCTTTAAATCTTTTCTTA
The DNA here is from genome assembly GCA_030737875.1 of Allium sativum. Taxonomy (NCBI): domain Eukaryota; kingdom Viridiplantae; phylum Streptophyta; class Magnoliopsida; order Asparagales; family Amaryllidaceae; genus Allium; species Allium sativum. Next base: position 526,175,077 of record CM060913.1, on the reverse strand, counting down.
GAAATCATTGAAAAAGATTATATAATCCCTTTTCGCAATCTTAACTCAAATTAAGGTTTATAAGCCTTACAAGGATTATCGAGCCTTATAAAAAGATAATTTCTCGTATGGTTATCCCATTCCCAACATATTCAACCCATGGAGCAAAACTGGTGGTGCTTCGTATCTAACCCCAATCGTCTTTTCAATAAATCTAATTACCTCTTTACATTTCAATTCTAATTAAAGATTCAATTATCTCACGGATCAAAACTGGTGGTACTCCATATTTAACACTCAATGTGTTTTCGATAAACTTAATTGCCTCTTTATATTTTAAATCTAATTGAAGATCCATTTAAACTTTAACACAGTTTTAATCCTCAAAATCATTATTCAATCATTATTTAACTTTAGGGAATTAATCTTATATTTAATTGGGTTAAAGAAAAAATGTTATTTTAACCATCATTCATGATTAACCCAAAATCAACTTCCATTCAAAATGAAATCTTCATGGAGATCATATCAGTTCATAATCGATATAAATTTCCATATCCGACAAATAATATAAGCGGAATAATGACAAAGCCTTTAAAAATGCTAAAACAATTAAGGTCTTCCTCCACAGAGGTTCATTTTGATTATTATTAAATCGATTCCCATTTAGTTCCAATTTCATTTATGAAATTGGAAAACTTCACTTTGGAAAAATGCCATTAAATCTTAATTAAAATATTTATTTCTAAAATTTGATTTTCAACTTAGTTTTGAGAACAGTGTTATTAATGACACCATTCATGACAAACCCAAAATTTAATATGAAATCAAATATAAGGCTTGGAGTAGAAATTTTATTGACTTATATTCAATATCAAATTCTGAAACTAACAAATACCGTATAGAAATAATGATATCTATATCTTCCAAATTCCTTAAAAATGTATCCGTATAATTGGAGTATCCAATACTGAAATATCCGAAAATTATTTCCATTCAAAACCAATCCCATTTATATATTGGAAAACTCTGGTTATCTTTAACCTTTACATTCCAGTATGTTATTTTAAAACCACTAGATTCTTTACACTTAGTTGTTAACTAGCTCATTCCGATAAAATATCTTTTATCTTTCCAAAACTTGGAATATTTTATCCAAAACCTCTTTAAATCATTTATTATGATTTAACACAATTTATCCATATTTTTAATAATTTTAGTAAGGCCCTTGCAATCATTTTCCACCTTCAGGTCACCAAACTGCATCCATAGCGACATTTCCTAAAACAGATCTAAACTTATTTTAAAATCAAACCATTGGATTTTAAAACATCTTATCTCATTTGAAAACTCTTTTCATTATGGACCCAATGTTCTAGTTTCCAGATAATCCGACAATCGGATCTCCTGGTACGTCAAATCGAAGTTGCGAGTCGAACTATCACAATGCAACACGTACTACTCTTTCCCGAATTGATTTATATTTAAAATAAACCAAATCGTTTCCAAAATAACTTTCAAATTATAAAAAATGTATGAAATCATTCTTGAAAATTTTATTTCAATTATTTCCTTCCAAAATCAAATATCTTAATAAATAATATTATTTTTCAGGACTCGTTATTTTAAAAATAAACTTTCGAGATGGTCATTATAAAACAAATGAGAAACTTTTGAAAAGGAACTTCTTTTAAAACGTCTACTAAAAAGCCTAACTAAACTACACTTAAATATTTACTATTCATTTCGAAATTAAAACTTCGATTGGCTATAAATATATGAAAATTACTTCAAAATTGTTCACTATAGTTATGAATTCATTGATAATTTAAAATCTTCGCGTCCATCCAAAATCAGACATCAAATCAAACATTGATTTCTCACTAAATATTATATTATTAAAACTATTTACACCAAAAAATGGCTTAAGCACCAAAGGTACTAAAATTGTACTTCACCAAAATGGTAGGGAAATAAGTGGAGCTATACTTAACAATAATTGAAAATGAAAATGCAAGGAAGATAAAATAGAGACATGGTTTAGAGTGGTTCAGCCTTATATTAGGCCTACATCCACTATGAAGATATCTTGCATTCTTATAACAAGAATTACAAAATGCATAAACACTCTTTTTTCATACATCTCTATACCCACTCAATATACTCTCATTCATACATTTCTATCCTGGGATTTTATGGGAGAATGGTAGAGTTTGAGGAGGAGAAGGATGGGTGAATGATTGAGAAGGAAGATGTCTTTGTTTCCCCTAATTACAAGGTTGTACTTGATGCCATGGCCAAATGGGTGATAGAAATTCGAGTGAAGAAGATGATCATTACTTCCAAGTGTTTGAGGAGCCACTGAGGATAAAATTTAGCAGCACTTTGTGGCTAGAACGATTGGATCCCTTTTACGCTGGCAACCATGGCATATTTATAAGTGAGCTCTCTTGAGCAAGTGATCTGAAATCTGTAAATGCAGGCTATGGGTCGTTCATCCCATTAATTACAAACGAGCCATCGCCTGGTTCTAGCCAGTTGTCCGTAGTTGTTTCCAGTAGTCATGTGCGAGCGATTCCATGGGAGCAAGCGTTTTGGGTAGATAGATGATCATGATTTTCTGATGCGGCTATGTATGATCCTGAGTGAGCAGGCGATGGCCTTTTTAGTCTGGGGTTGACTGACCAAGGCTTGCGAATTGAGATGTTAGTGTGCTCTTTCTAAGAAATGGTGTATGACTGACCGATAGGTGATTTCTGGCCAAAGTATTGGCGTTCGACTAGTAAGAACATATGAGTGATAGGAGTTGCAATCCATGAGCGGTTATTAATTGCTTGTGTGACCTTGACTACTTCTCTGATGCGTGCGGCCGAACTATGATATTAGGTCAAGCGTCTTCCATTGCTGTGGGCGACTTGCTTTGTTTTGATTCTCGAGCGGCTTTGTTCCGATATGACCGATTGACCTTTGCTTCTGTGCCCAAATCATGACTTTCTTCGGGCTTCGACCTTGCTCTATGTTGTTGCTTTCCGTCCTTTATGAGTTGCTCAAACGCCTTGGACAACACTATGCACGCTCGAACCTAGAGGTGTTTGTTCTATACCTCCTACTCAGAACTTGTAAATAAATATGCGTATGGATTTTCAGAGGGACTAACAATTGCCCCTCGAAGTCCGTAATTTCTTTTGGCAAAGAATTACTGGCTTCGACATAATTGATCGCAACATTGTTTGGCATGTCTAATTCGGCTCATCGAAGTGTCGTTCGTGCAAAACTTCGGATTGTTTCTTTACGGTTTATTGTTGTTGTTTCCTTCGGGCGAGATATTTGAAATATCTTGTCATCATTGCAAATGGCTGAATCACGGGAAAGTGATCGTACGAGCTGGGTTCTAATGTGACATTTTTTGCAATCGAGTATTGAGCTGACATGGCGAGAAATGCTTTGGATGTATCTCCTTTAATCTTCCCCTTTATTTCGTATTTCTCCTTCATTTTGTTTTTATTTTCCTTCAACAAGGTTTCTCGACCAAAAAACTCCATGTTTCTTTCTATAACCATTTTATATAACACAGGTTTGTCAATTTTTACTTATGCTTATTCCACTCTTGGATCTCACGATTATTCTCTAATCCATCTGCAGGATGGTTTCGTCTCCAAAACGACGTCGATTGGAAATATTCTTTGATTTGGATGTCCCGATAGATGGGATTCCATCAACTGGCCAACCATCGTTAGTTCTTTCTCCAATCCGTCTCATACGGAGTTTTAGACTATCATCAATAGACTGCGTTATGCTCCTGGGCCATGCTGTTCTAGGCTTGCTAAGAGGTTCCAGGGGTGGAACTTACATGGGGTAGCGTCTAAAGTGGACATATCTCCGTTTGACTCTCAGACCTTCTCTTGTGATATGATTGCCGCAAAGGGTCTGATGTTCGCCCGTCTCGAGACTGTTGTGCATCAATTTGGGAAACAAATGGATCTGCTAAAAAACCATTCTACAAAATAGATGAATGGTTGGCATACAATGGCTTGCGATCTCCAGTAGCTTCACAAGGACAATCTAGAGCGTATTTCTGTTTTGGAAGATGATAAGGCGAAGCTGATTCATGCCCTTAGATCCATAGATAGAGCGGTTGCCTCTTTTTCCCCAGGAGATATGGAGTTGGTGGTTCCTAATCATGCTGATGAAATTCCATCCTATTCTACTCAAGTGAAAAGGAAGGTAGGTAGGCCCAGGATGGTCAGGGATCTATAGTCTCTTTTCCTATCTTTGGTTGTTTCCTTTTCGAACTTTTAAGACTGGTTATGTAAGAGGGTGCTGGTCCTCACTCATGACACTTTGTTGGTTTGTGACTTGTGTTGGCCTTTGATGCTTTTGTAGCTTTGACGAATGGTGGTTTTGCAGGTTTTGTGATGCTCTTTGTGCCCTTTTTTGCGACACCATGTCTCTTTGCCCTGCTTAGCAACACATATATATTTTTATAAGTTGAACTAGAGTTTTCCTAACGATCGTGCGTTAGTATCGTATACGTTAGTATTGTATTTATAGTGCGTTACTATTAGCATTACTAATACGTTGTTATGATTGGTTTTATTATGGATTTATTGAGCTGGGATCGTCCAGCTTTTTAGTATTTGTCTTGTCTCATGAGTTTTTTGTTGTTTTCTAATCTTGGCAATTAAGCCATTTGACTTTTCTTGTAATTCAACGTATGTTTGTATATTTGTTATGGTAGTTTTTGGATGCATTTTTAATGCGTGCCCCTATAGGACTTTGGTTTCAATGTTGTAATCCAATCTTGGCTTTGTTTGACTTGGTTAACAACAAAGAACAAGAATGGATACTCCCTTTCGGTTGGTACTTTTGCTTTGTGCTGGTCTTTCTAGTATGTTTGATCCTTCCCCTTTTTTATGCTTCATCCCGAAGAGCGGACACTTGTTTATCTCATCGAGTTTTGACTCAACTCAAAGAACTCGTGTCCTTCACCTAACAAGACAGCCTCCATTTTTTGGATTGGCAATTTTCCTTTTCGGGGCATGTCATTTTTTTTCGACTTTATGCTTCAGCCCAAGAAATCAAACACTAGTTCACCTTATCGAGTTTTTCTCAAATCGGAGAACCCGTGCCCTACACCGAAGAAGGTGCCCCTTTTATGGGCTCAGTAATTTTAACCGTGGGACATTTTGACCATGGGACATTTTGATCATTGGAAATTTTGAGTTGCTTTCACCCTAGCATTGATTTCTTAGTCTGATGTCAAGCTTTTTGTTGGTCGTGTGCCAAAAGATTCGGTATTTCTGGACGAAAGTCGGAACTCCTTGAATTGGCACCACCTAGTCGCTTGCCTGCCTGCATAAAGAAGTCAACTTTTAGTAAGAACTTGTTAATGAGTGATTTGTACATGCAAACGGAATTCCATACTCAATCATTTTATGTACAAAATGCAAAATTTTGTAGAAATTCATAGCCTTTCTTACGTATTTGAACTATGTGTTATAAAAAATAATGACAAATATGCTTGCTATTCCATGCTCATGGAATCTGGATTCCATCTGTAGTGGCCAATTTGAAAGTACCAACCTGGAGTTTTTGGGTTATAACATAAGGCCCTTCCCAGTTGGGTCCAAAAACACCAGTACCGGTCATTGTCCTTTTTAGAACAAGATCTTCAATTTCGAAAGTCCTATGTCTGACTTTTGAATTGAAATGCCTCGCCACCCTTCTTTGATGTGCAGCTACTCTGAGTTCTGGCTTCTTTCTTCTTTCCTCAAGCTAGTCTAGGGCTTCAATTTGTAGCTTCTAATTTTCTTTGTGGTCAAAGTATATTCTTCTATGGGTAGGGACTTCCAGTTCCACTAGTTTCACGACTTCAGGGCCGTAAGACAAAGAAAAGGGAGTATACCCGGTCGTAGTTTTGTGCGTGGTGCGATATGCCCATAATGCCAGCGGGAGTTCATCTACCCAACCACCTTTAGACTTTTCTAGCCGCTTCTTAATGGTCGTTTTGATGATATAATTTACTGCTTCCACTTGCCCGTTCGCTTGTGGATGAGCGACTGCTGAAAATCTTTTCTGCATTTTATACTTGGCGCAAAAGTTTTAGAACTCTTCACTTTCAAATTGGGTCCTGTTGTCTGTGATTATCTTTTGGGGCACCCCAAACCTGCATATGATATTTTTCAAGATAAAGTTAATAACTTTCTTCGAAGTTATGATGGCCAATGGTTCTGCTTCGGCCCATTTTTTGAAGTAATCAACGACGACAATTGCATATTTGAAAATGAATTTTGCAGTGGGAAGGGCTCATATGAGGTCGATGCCCCAGACAGCAAATGGCCATGGGCTGACAATGTAGGTTATAGTTGTGGATGGCATCCTTGGAATCTTAGGAAATCTTTGGCATCTATCACATTTTTTAGTGTAGGCCATGGAATATTTATTGATATCTGGCCAGAAGTAACCATATCGCAGGATTTTCATGGCCAAAGTTTGTTCTCCAGTATGACCTCTGCATTCCCCTTTGTGTAATTCTGCCATGATCGCCCTTGACTCCTTTTCTGTAATACAACGAAGTAAGGGTGTAAAAAATCCATGTCTGTACAGCCGTCCGTCCAGAATGAGATAAAAGAAAGATTTTCGCAAAATTTTCCTTCACTTCTTGGCTTCCGCCAGGAGCGTCTTGTTGATGAGGTATTCTTTGATTAGCGTCATCCATGAGTTCGGTTCATCAGTCATTTCCATGATAAGATCCAACTCGATCTACCTCGTGCTTGGGCTGGAAAGGACTTCCATTGAAACTAACCCCATGAGTTGTGCGTCTCCTGTGCTTGCGTATTTTGCCAATGAATCCGCTTTGGTATTTTCTCCTCTAGGAATATAAAGGTATGGTGTAATGCTCGAACATTTCCAACAGTTCCAAAGCTCTGGAAAGATAATCCGGTAAGTTACCCATTTTGGCTTGGAATTCTCCTAGAACTTGGTATACTATGAGTTGGGAGTCGCTAAAGATTTGTATAGTTTTTATATGTAATTCTTTTGCTAACTTTATTCCTGCGATGAGGGCTTCATACTCAGTTTCGTTATTTGTCGATGGAAATTCTAGCCTTAGTGCATAGCATAAAGATCTTCCTTCAAGGGTTTCCAGGAATATCCCTGCCCCAGAACAGTGATCATTTGAGGCTCCATCAACAAAAAACTTCCATTGAACGTTGGTTTCAACATCATCTTCCTATTTTATCTCCCCTCGATTGGTAAATTCTACGATAAAGTCAGCGAGCGCTTGTCCGTTGATCTCTTTTCGAGGGTGATACGTAATGTGGTATTGACTAAGCTCTATATTCCACTCTAATAACCTTCCGAAGTTCTCTGGTTGTGACAAAACTAGCCTCAAAGGCTGGTCCGTAAGAACTTTCATAGGATAAGCCTGAAAGTAGACCCAAAGTTTCTTTGATGCAATATGCAAACAATAAGCGAGGTTTTCAAGACTTGGATAATTTAGCTCTGCCCCAAATAATCTCTTACTGATGAAATAGACTGGTTTTTGTACCTTAAAATCTTCCCTAAACAACGCTGCACTTAGGGAATGGGCAGAGACCGCCAGGTATAGAAACAAGTCTACTTTATCACTAGGTTTATAGCATAGGTGGTGTTGCCAAGTGTTGGATCAGTTCCTCGAAGGCTTTCTGGCATTTAGAGGTCCATTGTATCTCTCTCCTTCCTTTCCTGAGGGCATCGAAGAATGGAAGACAACTGTCCGTTGCCCTGAAGCGATTTAAAGCCGTAATCTTCCCAATCAAACACTGAAGTTCCTTCTTGGTTCCTCGAGCACGAACTTCCCTCAAGGCTGATATTATGGTTGGATTAGCTTCTATACCCCTAGTGTTGACCATAAATCCAAGGAACTTGCCCGAACCAACTACCAAAGAACATTTCAAGGTATTCAATTTCATGCCATATTTGCATAACATATTGAACGTTTGGGCTAGATCCTCCAAATGATCTATTGCTCTTTTTGACATTACCAACATATCATCGACATAGACTTTCATCGTCCTACCGATTTTCTTTTTGAACATAGCATTTACCAGCCACTGATAGGTTGCCCCCTGCATTCTTCAGAACAAACGACATCAGCTTATAGTAGTATAGGCCGATATCAATAATGAAACTGGTGGCTTTCTGGTCCGAGCCGTGTATCATGAACTGGTTGTAGATAGAATATGCATCCATGAAAGACATCAACTCATGACCGGCCGTAGAATCTACTAATTGGTCGATTCGGGGAAGAGGGAAACTATCTTTCGTGCAGGTTTGTTAAGGTCTGAATAATCTACCTAGACTCGCCATTTACCATTTGATTTCTTTACGAGCACAGGGTTGGCGACCGATTTTGGATAGGTAGATTCCCTGATAAAACCATTTCCATTAACCTTTCGACTTCTTCTTTTAAGGTGTTCGACCTCTCTGCCCCCCTCCCCCCCCCCCCCCCGAGTTCTTCTTTTCTTCTTGACAGCTGGAACACGCAGGTCAATATTTGGCTTATGGACCGTAATGTCAAGAGATATTCCGTATATGTCAGAGTGGTCCCATGTGAACACATCTAAATTAGTTCTTAAAAAGTCAATCAATTGATTTTTTAGTTCAAGGCTTAACCCAGATCCTATATTCAACACACGATTTGGGACTTATGGAATTACAGTTATAGGAATTGTGATTTCGGCTGATGTCACTCTTTCATCCTCTGCACTAGCTTTCCTGGGGTCGATTTGTTTTTGCGCTCCACTATGTTCACCAGTGCAGGGACCCTTCTTTAATTGCTATAAAGGGAGTTTTTAGATGCGGGGAAGAGCCTCCGCATCCTTTCCTAAGTCCTTTTTCTTAGCCTTCCTTAGCTCTGTCACGTAGCAGTCCCTTGCAGCGATTTGGTCGCCTTTAATCACACCAATTCCCTTTTCAGTTGGGAACCTCATAGTCAAACACCATGGAGCTAGTGCAACATCAAAACCGAAAGAGTTTGTCTCCCAAGGAATGCATTGTAAGCCGAAAACTCGTCTATCAAGACAAAAGTTTGTATCATAGAAACCCTACATTCGCCATCAGCCAATTCCACAGGTAAGTTTATCGTTTCGATGGGTGGCGTAGGTTGACCCATAAAACCGTGGATCTTATTTGGATGTGCGCACACTTCCGCCATAGGGAGATTCATTTTTTTGAAGGTGCTTATGAAAATCACATTAACATATGCCCTTGTGTCAACTAAGACTCTTTTTACAACTGTAGGACCGAGACCAATTGTAATCATCATGGTGTCAATAGTCGGTGTAACTAGTCCATCTGCATCCTTATACTTGAATATCACATCACCAGTCGATGTTTTGGGCATTTTCATCGGGAGCTCGTTGTTTAAGATCATGCATCTTTCCTCTTTCGAGGCATCCTTTATTTCGTAGCATACTTTTCCATATCCGCCCAACTGTTCCCAGCCGGGTGGGGCCCCCTAAATATCATATTGATTAATGCCTCGAATCGACTGATATTTGAGCTTCCTCACTTGAGTCAGGTTGGCTAACTGTATTATTATGCCCTTATGCAGCTAAAGTATTTTGAGGATTTTTCACATACTGTTGGAGTTGATTCTTCCTGATGAACTCTTCAATTAAACTCTTCAGGTGCCGACATTCGTTGGTGCTATGTCCTAGTTGATTATGAAACTAGCAGAATTTTTCGTAATTTGCGTCGCTCAGTTATCTTCTGCGGCTTCATCTGAGGAAAGATAACTGAATCCTTCGCGACGGAGTAAATTCTTTTTGGAGTCTCGTTTAGGAGGGTTAATTCGGATAGTTTATACAGCTGTGTCTTTTTATAGGCTTTGCTATTCTTCTCATCACTTCCCCTCTTTTGTCCTACATCATTCTTCTGCTCAATTCTGGGTTCATTGTTTTTCCCTTCTCTGGTGGTGTTATTTTCTAAAACCTTTTGGACGCTTGGAGCTTCATCTTCTACCCTAATGTATTCCTTAGCTTTCTTATAAAACTTCTTCAAAGTCTTTGGTTTCTTCATCTTGAGCCACTTCCCAAATTCTGACTTCTTATCAATAGCTCCTTTTAGGGCTGCCAATATGTAACAAGGCTCTAATTCTATGACTTCTGCTGCTGCAGCATGGAAGCGTGTAAGGAAAGCTCTGATGGTTTCCCCAGGTTTTTGTTCCATTTCGCATAGTGACATCACATCCCTTGCCTTGGTGGTTTGTAGTCAGAATTGATGTTGAAACCTCCTTGCCAAGTCGGCGAACTGATCAATACACTTAGGTGGAAGTCTGGTGAACCATAACGAGGCCATCCTTCTAGGCACACGGGAAAGTATAAGCACTTGATTTCATCAGTAGCTCTAGCTCCATTCATGTGTTGATCGTGCTTGAAAAGAAAAATGTTCGGATCTCCAACTCCGCTATAAGGTGCTATTGTTGGGGGAATGGATTTCTTTGGGAATTTTGCTTGATGTATTTTCTATGTGAATGGATTTTTGCTGGGTGAGAACTCCCACTCTTTCTCTTTATCTTCTTAGGTCGCTTCCTACTTCATTATTCATTGGATCATATCTGTGATGCGCCTCTCGTCAGCTGCTTGTTCATCGGGGTTGGTATCGATGTTTTTATCAAAGCGACCACGATTTGAGCTTTGATTTCTTGCACCTTTTTTAGGAAGTGTTATGTTGGTGGAACTCGCGATCGTTTGAGCCGCACGTTTTTCTCTATGCTGTGGAGATTTGGCCTTGAAGTCCTCAACACTGGCCTCTCCCTTGTCTCCCAGTAAGTAGTGAGATCGACCAGGGTCTAAGGCTGACGAGTCCACTTTTTCACCAGCATTATTCATAGCATTTGGTGGCAGTAAATTGGTTTGAGCATTAGTTAGGACATCAAACCTTTCCATCATCTTCATTGTAGCGTCCATCTTTTTGTTCAAGTTGGTTACAACCACATTTATCTCATCTCCCGTTACAGATGTCCTATGGGTTTCCCCAGCCCCTTGGTCCAGAGTTTGTGGTATAGCCACATCAACATTATTATCCTCATTGATCGTGGGAGCTTTGGCAGATTTGATGCCTTTCTTTGACCCGGCCATGGCTTCGAAGGAGAAAGAAATTTTGGATTTTGTTTTAGGTTGTTGAACTCTAAAAGGACGTACGAAGAAAGAAATTATGAACACGGCCCCACGGTAGGCGCCAAAATGTTTACACCAAAAAATGGATTAAATACCAAAGGTACTAAAATTGTACTTCACCAAAATGGTAGGAAAATAAGTGGAGCCGTACTGAACAATAATCAAAAATGAAAATGCGAGGAAGATAAAATAGAGAAAAGGTTTAGAGTGGCACAGCCTTATATTAGGCCTACATCCACTATGAAGATAGCTTGCGTTCTTATAACAGAATTACAAAATACATAAAATATGTTTTTTCATACATCTCTATACCCACTCAATATACTCTCATTCGTACATTTCAATCCTAGGATTTTATGGTAGAATGATAGAGTTTGAGGAGGAGAAGGATGGGTGAAATATTGAGAAAGAAGATGTTTTTGTTTTCCCTAATTACAAGGTTGTACTTGACACCATGGCTAAATGGGTGATAAAACTTCGAGTGAAGAAGATGATCATTACTTCCAAGTGTTTGAGGAGCCACTAAGGATAGAATTTAGCGGCACTTTATGGCTAGAAAGATTGGATCCCTTTTAAGATGGCAGCCATGGCGTATTTATATGTGATCTCCCTTGAGCAAGTGATCTAAAATCTGTATATGCTGGCTATAGGTCATTTATCCGGTTAATTACAATCATGTCATCGCCTAGTTGTAGCCAGCAGTCTATAGTTGCTTCCTGTTGTAATGTGTGAGCTATTCTATGGGAGCAAGCGTTTTGGGTAGATGGATGATCATGATTTTCTGATGTAGCTAAGTCTGATCCTGAGTGAACAGGCAATGGCCTTTTTAGTCTAGAGGTGACTGACCAAGGCTTGTAACTTGAGATTTAAGTGCGTTCTTTCTAAGAACTGGTGTACGACGGACCGATAGGTGATTTTTGACCAATGTATTGGCGTTCGACTAGAAGGAACATACGAGCGACAGGAGTTGCAATCCATGAGCGGTTGTTAATTGCACGTGTGACTTTGACTCTTGCTCTGATGCGTGCAGCCTATATTTGATATTAGGTCAAGCGTCTTCCATTGCTGTGGGGGACTTGCTTTGTTTTGATTCTCGAGCAGCTTTGTTCCGATATGAACGACTGACCTTTGCTTCTACGCCCGAATCATGACTTTCTTCGGGCGTTGGCCTTGCTCTGTGTAGTTTCTTTCCGTCCTTTATGAGTCGCTCAAACGCCTTGGACAATATTATGCGCGATCGACCGCGAAGGTGTTCGTTCTGTAGCTCCTACTCAGATCATATAATTCAATATGCATATGATTTTTTGAGGGAGTAACAAAAACGTTCAACTTTATTCTGAATCGGAACGAGATTCAATCAATTACCATATGATTGCATTTATATGGAATTCATACATCATATATATCTAACAATATTTGCAAACAACTATCAAATATTCAATTCGCATCCAGAGCGCAACTTCACCCGTATAAGCCTTAAATAAATGAATAGAGCTTATATTGGTCTGTCAATCAACTGTTTGTTATTCAAACTAAACAACTGGGCAATGTGTCAATAAAATATCATCCAAATACCTGTGTGGGGTTTTCATCACAAACTAGTGATTATTATATACACACTCAGGAGACATGTAAATAAATTGTCATCCCAATACCCATGTAGGGTTTACATCACAAACCATGTGAAGTTATCTACACACTTAGGAGATGTGTGAGCTAATTATCATCCAAAACCTGTATTTGGTTTTCATCCAATTAAAATCAACAACAGATTCAAACAATCAAGAATAACTTATTCATTTCTGGTTATTTTTTTATCAAGTCAATTTGACTTAAAACGGTGAGCATAAAATACATCGTCTGACTTATAAATGGGGGTTTAACCCTACAACAGCTAACATAGCAATTTTAAGAATGTGTTAACATGTTATTTAACCCCATTTCACTCTCAATTAATATCACATTTTGATACTAACACAATCACATAACAAACAACCAGTTGAGCTATATACTATGATTTAACAAAACAAATGTAGTAAATCAGGCGAGAAGTTCTCACGAAGGCATTGTTACACCTCGACACCTCTAGGTAGTATCTTACACGCTTGCAACAACACTAAAAACACGTCTTTTCACTTCCAATTGCCAAGCTGCTTATCGTACACACTCTAATACACCTTAATTTGAAGTATATAAGGGGAAGTTGGGACTTTTAGTGGTGATAGAATTTGGAAGGGCTAGAGGCTTGTGGATTTGGCTAGTTAAGGGAAGAGGTTTATTGTGGAGGTGGTGTGGGTACTAGCGTGGGGGTGTGGGGGCCACTAGAGGTGATAAGAGGTGGTGTCATTAGGTTCTAGGTGAAAAGATGCAAGCTTTTTGGAATTAAAAGTTAAAGAAGGGTTTTGTCTTAGAGGAGGGGCCCGCGGCTTGAAGGAAGGCTGGAGGGGATGGAGGGCTATGTTAGGTTGGAGGAGGACAGTGGTGGTAACCTTGGTGGTAGCATGAGCAAAGATGTGTAGGAGGAGTGAAAATGGAGGTTAGCTTTTAGGTTAAGAAAGAAAGGAAATAAAGAAACGAAAAATAAGAATTAAAGGCAAAGGCATGTGCCCATAAGTACACTTGAAAAGAGTGGCTTTGCAAGAGCTTGACACTTGTCTAGGGGGGGTACAACAGTTGTCTTATTTAGGTAGCTTATAGAAAACAGTGTATAAGGATTAATTAATTCCATATTTATTTATAGAATGTAATCTTCGTTCTGGTCGTGCGACAACGTACGAACTCCAAAAATTACGAAACTTGAAATATCCCTAGGTTACGGAATTATAGTTATAATGAACCTAGTCTCATCGATTTCGGAGACCATTCGAAAATTTGCCTTATATTTAGCTTTAATCGAAATTCGACTAAACTTTCAACTTACGACTATATATCGTACGCTTACATATTAACTCCGTTTGACTTAAATTTTATATCCTACCATATTTTGACTTTTCAAATAAAAATAAAAGTGGTTTTATAACACTTCGTATTTTCTGTGAACATAAAGTAGCAAAACAAAGTATACTTAATTTTTAAGGGAAGAATTAGGGAAAACGACTTACGCCATTGCGTTCATCTCGGAATTCTGCTTGAGATAGAGTCCAAGTTTGCGTAAATCGGACTCCATATGAAGAAGTTATGGCACTTAGAAGTTTCAGGAATTTAAAATAAAAACCAGCCCGAATTCAAATTCAAAGTTTTAGAATTCAAATCAGACATCCGGGCTGGGAGGGAAAATTCCCGCCCAAGACCCAAGTCGACCAAGGGGTCGACCTGGGTAGAATAGGTCGACCTGGGGGTCGACCTCCCTCACCCCACCCCCCCCTTTCCAGATCCAAGGACAGATCCATTTTTCTGCATTTAGACGCCCATTCTGACCAGATCGTTGCTCCTAAGCTATATAAACACCCCCAAACCACACTTTCTCTCCATACAACTTCATTTCGCCTATACTCTGTCCTAATTCATATTAAAATAAATCAATGGCCTCGCTACTTTAAGCTTGCACTAGGGCTTCTTCTTCTTCCAATCTGAATAGGATTAAAAGATAGCAAATCAACGCCTACATCAACGTAAAGCTAAATCAACTACAGAAAATCAGATCCCAGACTTGTTCTTCTCTTTCTTAAACCACGAATTGTGAGTACAGTTATTTTTAGATATGAAATTTAATTATGATCTTGACATGGTTATAAATCTGAATTGGAGATTATGCATATTCTTGTTTATCAGATCTGTTTTTCTGTGTAGATCTATCTTATTATTGTAATTTTTCTGTATCTAGTCCTTTCTTCTGTTCTATAACCAGGCTACCACGAGCCTGTGCCAAATCTCATAAAATATTAACGCATGAACGCTAAATTTACGTAAAATAATGAATGATGCATAATTGGATATGACTGATTTGTGATTGATTTAAGAAAAGGGCATATGTTGTAATTTAATATCTAGATCTAAGCATACTATAGATGACGGTTTGTGATTTGGAAGAAGGAGAATTATTGTAGGACAACATATGACTTGGTAATTTGGGAACATAATGCATGTTATAATTCAAGATCTGATTTTGAGGACATGATATATGTTGTAATTTAAGAACTAGATTTGAGGGCATATTTTATATGACGATCTATGACTGGGAAGAAAAAGGAAATATGATTTACGCATAAAAGGTCTATATTAAAATAGGATAACTATTAGTTATGAATACGCCTAAATGGGGATTTTGGATATTTGACATATGCTGAAACCAAATGCTATAATTTAGCATAATTCATATTGTATGTGATGATTTGGGGTTTTTGGAGAATATTTTGTACTATGTAAATTTAACTAGAAATTTAGGGTATATGTTATATTGTGAATTATGGCTATAATTTGGGCATGTAAAACTAGGCTTAATTTTATTATTAAGCAAGGTATGTCAATGGAATTTTAAGGGGTGATTAAAACTGTTAAATTGCCTAATATGCTAAATCTATTGAAACTGAATACGACAATTTCGTTATGAAAATTTGTAGGTTCGAACAAAAATTGAGCAAAACATGTTTGTAGAACTTTGGATAATCTGCTGTAACTTGTAAAGAAGTTAATTTGTTGAATTAGCATAATTAGTTTGATATTGGCATAATTTGTGAATGGATACTTTAGCTAAAATAAGAATGCTGAGACACGAGGTTAGACTCTGTTTGCGGTAGAAGCCTGCTCGGACCGGCTTAAGCAGCAACTGCAAACTGTCAGTCTAATGTGAGAGATCGTAGGCATAAAGTTGCTTAGACACAAGGTTAGGTTTGGCTTGTGGCAGAAGTCTGCCCGGAACTGCCCGACACATCCAGCGGCCACAAGCTACCGACCTAATGTGAGAGGTATGTGCATTAATATTAAATTAATGCAAATCTAAGGTAAATATGATGACTAAAACGTAATGGGTAGATAAGGTTAAATCAAATAGACTGATGAATCTAATAAAACCGTTTGAAAATCTGTAGGCCCAATACAAGGTTAGGTGAAACAATCTATAAGTTTGTTAATATGTATATCTAATTCGTTAGTTTGAAAACTTGTTAATTTGTATATCTGATCTGTTAGTGTGAAAATTTGTTAACTTATATGTTAGATCTGAAGACTAGTTAATCTGAACTTTGTACATTTGAAATCTGTAAGCAAGTTAATCTGAAATCAGTTAGTTTGGGACCATAAGGTTAGGCAGGGTAATTACTTGTGTCATCTGTTGTTTGGGACCCATATTAGTCAGTAACCTTTCTGGTATCAAAACTATGACCCAACACTAGGTAGAGGTCCATGGAACGCTTACTGAACTAATTGTAAGAGGTTCACTATGATAATGGTGAGGGGTGTTGATGGCTCATTCCAACCGGGTCATGTGTGTGCATGGATCCGGTCTGCTCTGAGGATGTAATTCATAGTGACATCTGTAAATAGGTCTGTGTCTATAGGTTGCCACTTTAGGGAGTGATACACCCTTCTGTGGGACCGGCACAAGGTATTTATGTATAGGGGAGCCGATCGCTTGGGGTAGAATCTAGGGTACACTTAGTTCTGTCTGTTTCTGTTTGGGTACCGTCTGTTTCTATTGGGGGTAACTCCTGTCTATTTCTGTGTGGTACCGTCTGTTGGGGTGGTAAAGGCCCGTTACTAGTGTACACCTAATTCTAACATTCTGTTTCCATTGGGAATATTCTGTTTCCGTCTCTGATTCTGTTTCTGCTTCTGTTTCTGTACCGTATGTCTCTATTCGGGTGGTAAGGGCCCATTACTAGCATTTTGTTTCTAAAATCGTCTGTCTTTGTTCGGGTGGTAAAGGCCTATTAATAGCATCATGTTTCTGAAGAGATCGTTCTGTTTTTTGTTTAGATATAAGGACAACACCAAATTCTGTCATACTAGTATTAGTGAAGAGATGTGAAAACCAAGTAAGAAGCTTAGTTTAGCCTATATCATTATGTCTCTTTTGTTAACCTGCTACTCCTGTTATGGTTATCACTCATCCAGTTTTATTTACATGTCACGATACTATTATCTGTTTATATGCTGAAAGTCATTTTACTCACGAGACTTATGTCTGACCTAGTTTGTTTTGCCTTTTTCTTATGTCCTCCCCCTCCAGGTTCTCAGGGTGGAAACATAGGAGCTTGATTCAGGTTCCATCTGCTTGTAGTGCTAGAATTGCTTTAAATATTGTTTGGCTTTGACTCTACCTATTTATGGCATTCTCTATTGGGGATTATGGCTTTAAAAATTACGCATTCTGAAGGATTTTGTATAAGACTGATATTTGTGTACTTGGGTTTTGGTAGTGTGATGTAACCAAACTTATTTATGTTTCTGTTGTAATAGAGTCATTAAAATTTTCAAGTACTACTTTACCTATCTATCTTGTAAATTTCTGTTCTGTTAACTTATAACATTCCACTGAAGTTAAGGCATTCCCTTTGTGAGTGACCTTAACGGAAGTGGGGTGTTACACTTGGTATCATTGCTGAAGGTAACCAGATTTGAAAAGAAGTTTTTGGAAACTATTTTGAAAAAGGTTTTAAAAAGGAAGTACTTTCAAAAGTAAGGTTTATTTTGAAAAACATAATCCCCAAAAGCCATATATCTGTCTTTCGACTTCTCCATTTTGAATCTCTTCATTTTCTTTTCAACATGTCTGGGTTGCCCGAGATACCCGAGGGCATACCGATACCAACTTGGTTCAAAAGGTATCTGGAGGCTAGGGCCACAGGCCCAGCAGATGTTCCTCCCCCTCCTCCTCCTCCTCTTCCCCCTCCCTGCGTTGATACTTTTTCAAAGATATGCAAAGACTTTTGGGAAATGGGCGGGAAACCTTTTCACGGATCAGAGACATTTGTTGAAGCTCGAAATTGGCTCAAGGAGGTGGAAGATTTGTTTGGTATCTTTGAGATGGAAGATGGAAGGAAGGCCCGATTAGCTACTTGGTTAATGAAGGACGAAGCCTCGTTTTGGTGGGAGGTCATGAATGTAGAGCGTTCGGTAGAGATATGGATGGATTTCAGGCATAGGTTCGAGATGAAATTCCTCTCACGAGCGGAAGAGAATTTATACATGGACAGGTTCTTAGCATTGAAGCAATGGAATTCATCAGTGAAGGAGTACGTCAACAAGTTTAATCAGTTGGCGAGATTCGGCTTAGACTTGGTGAACACATCTGAGAAGCAGCCGAGATTCGTTAAAGGTTTGAATGAGCCGCTACATGGGTTGGCTATGACCCACATTCCTATGGGGGCTACCTTCGAGAAATTGGTTGACAAGGAGTTAATGCATGAAGAGAAAGCCAAAAGTGCGAAGATAGAAGAAAAGCTCGAAGGACCACAGAAAAGAAAGCGTGGCCCAAAAAGGAAGCACAAAAGAAGGATGAAAAGTCTGAAGATAAGAAGGAGAAAAAGTGCTTTACTTGTTGAAGCTTGACTCATCTGAGTAAGGATTGTAGAAAGAGGAAGGGCGGTTGCTTCAACTGTGGAGAAATAGGACACTTCACTAGGGACAGGCCAAAGAAATGTAGGCAAGGGCAAAGGGCAGAACTTACTTCTGGGGGGCAGGCAAATGCTCACGCGACTGGTAGATAGGGTAGAGATAGGAATTTTTTGTAGAAGGTTTAATTTCCTAATCTAATTATTGAGATAAAAACTCATTTTGATTCTGGCATTTTGATTCTATAATTAAGACTCTGCACTTTAATACTAGTCTTGTTTCTGATCCCGCTATGGTCTCAAACCCCATAAGGGTTATGACTCATCTGTTTGTTATAAGTTGGGGTGTGAAGGTATTTGTGTTAGGCGTTAAGTTGACCATGACGCATACATTCTGGTTTTGTGGGATATGGTGGGATTTTATCATGCTTAGTTTCCTGAGAATCATTTGATAATCTGATATGTACCAGTAATCTGTGAGTATTTGAATATTTCTGAAAAGGATAAGGGTTATTACTCGAAGCGTGAAGTAGATTTCTAGTTTTGACATTGTTTAATGGGAGTAATTCTCTGAGTGTCAATCTGATGTTGATTTCGGTCTTCGGGGTTGATACTTAGGGATTTATTCTTTTAACTGATGTTTAATAGGAACGGAACCTTTGTACTTGCTTCTATCACTCGGATGTATCTTACCGATCGATTCTTTGACCTTTAGGTAGAAACTAATGGATGTAAACATGTGTTTGGGACATGTTATGTTTGATGGTTGCAAGTGGAATCAAGTGGTTGCGAGTGATTGCTCGTGGATGCATATACACACACTAGGCACTTGATCGGCTCAAAAACACTCTCACATTGCATATGGATGTGTGTGCATTTTTTGATTTTTGTTGATGCAAAATGATTGACTCATCACATGGATGTTGCATTTGGATGAATGGTTGTGCACTCATATAAAGATGATGTGTATCAAATAGTATTTCTTGCATACAAAAGTGGACTCATGGCACTAACATAATTCGCATTAAGGAGGTCAACTTGATCAGTAGACTGCCTGATCTTTGCATTAGATAAGAGACATATACACAAACTTTTGCATATGTTCATACAACATTAGAAGTTTTCTAAGGACAATGGATGCTTGTGGATGATGGTTGAGTAGATGGGTGATTGGATGGTAGGACACATTCTTCTTAACTTGAAGATCTCGGGGACGAAATCCTTTAAGGAGGGGAGAAGGTAACACCCCGTATTTTCTATGAACATAAAGTAGCAAAACAAAGTATACTTAATTTTTAAGTGAAGAATTAGGGAAAACGGGTTACGCCATTATGTTCGTCTCAAAATTTTGCTTGAGATCGAGTCCGAGTTTGCATAAATCGGACTCCGTATGAAGAAGTTATGGCACTTAGAAGTTTCAGGAATTTAAAATAAAAACGAGCCCGAATTCAAATTCGAAGTTTTAGAATTTGAATCAGACACCCGGGGTTGGCTGGAAAATTCCCGCCCAGGACCCAGGTCAACCAGGGGGTTGACCTGGGTAGAACAGATCGACCGTAGGGTCGACCTGGGGTTGACCTCCCCCCCTTTTCCAGATCCAAGGACAGATACATTTTTCTGCATTTAAATGCCCGTTCTGACCAGATTCGTTGCTCCTAAGCTATTTAAACACCCCCAAATCTCACTTTCTCTCCACACAACTTCATTTCGCCTATACTCAACCCTAATTAATATTAAAATAAATCAATGGCGTCGCTACTCTAAGCTTGAACTAGTGCTTCTTCTTCTTCCAATCTGAATAGGATTAAAAGATAACAAATCAACGCCTACACCAACAGAAAGCTAAATCAACTATAGAAAATAAGATCCCAGAATTGTTCTTCTCTTTCTTAAACCACGAACGGTGAGTACAGTTGTTTTTAGATATGAAATTTAATTATGATCTTGACACGGTTATAAATCTAAATTGGAGATTATGCATATTCTTGTTTATCAGATCTGTTTTTCTGTGTAGATCCATCTTATTATTGTAACTATTCTGTATCTCTTCCTTCCTTCTGTTCTATAGCCAGGCTACCACGAGCCTGTGCCAAATCTCATAAGATATTAATGCACGAATGCTAAATTTGCGTAAAATAACGAATGATGCATAATTGGATATGACTGATTTGTGATTGATTTAAGAAAAGGGCATATGTTGTAATTTAAGATCTAGATCTAGGCATACTATCGATGACGGTTTATGATTTGGAAGAAGGAGAATTATTGTAGGACAACATATGACTTGGTAATTTGGGAACATAATGCATGTTATAATTCAAGATTTGATTTTGAGGACATGATATACATTGTAATTTAAGATGTAGATTTGGGGGCATATTTTATATGACGATCTATGACTTTGAAGAAATAGGAAATATGATTTACGCGTAAAAGGTCTATATTAAAATAGGATAACTATTAGTTATGAATACGCCTAAATGGTGATTTTGGATATTTGATATACGCGGAAACCAAAGACTATAATTTGGCATAATTCATATTGTATGTGATGATTTGGGGTTTTTGGAGAATATTCTGTACTATGTAAATTTAACTAGAAATTTGGGGCATATGTTATATTGTGAATTATGGCTATAATTTGGGCATGTAAAACTAGGCTTAATTTTATAATTAAGCGAGGTATGTCAACGGAATTTTAAGGGGTGATTAAAACTGTTAAATTGCCTAATCTGCTAAATCTGTTGAAACTGAATACGGTAATTTGGGTATGAAAATATGTAGGTTCGATCAAAAATTGAGCAAAACATGTTAATAGAACTTTGGATAATCTGCTGTAACTTGTAAACAAGTTAATTTGTTGAATTGGCATAATTAGTCTGATATTGGCATAATCTGTGAATGAATAGTTTAGCTAAAATAAGAATGCAGAGACACGAGGTTAGACTCTATTTTCATTAGAAGCCTGCCCTGACCCAACCAGCTAACTAGCAACCGCAAACTGACAGTCTAATTGAGAGGTCGTAGGCATAAAGATGCTTAGCCACGAGGTTAGCTCTGGCTTGTGGCAGAAGTCTGCCCGGAACTGCCCGGCACATCCAATGGCCACATGCTACCGACCTAACGTGAGAGGTTTGTGCATTAATATTAAATTAATGCAAATCTAAGATAAATATGATGCCTAAAACGTATTGGGTAGGTAAGGTTAAATCAACTGGACTGATGAATCTAATAAAACCGTTTGAAAATCTGTAGTCCCAATACAAGGTTAGGTGAAACAATCGGTAAGTCTGTTAATCTGTATATCTGATCCATTAGTTTGAAAACTTGTTAATCTTTATATCTGATCTGTTATTCTGAAAACTAGTTAACTTGTATGTCAGAACTGAAGACTAGTTAATCTGAACTTTGTGCATTTGGAATCTGTAAGCAAGTTAATCTGAAATCTGTTAGTCTGGGGACACAAGATTAGGAGGGGTAATTACTTGTGTCATCTATTGTTTGGGACCCATATTAGTCAGTCACCCTTTCTGGTATCAAAACTATGATCCAACACTAGGTAGGGGTCCAGGGCGCGCTTACTGAACTTATTGTAAGAGGTTCACTCTGATAATGGCGAGGGGTGTTGATGGCGCATTACAACGGGGTCATGTGCGTGCATGGATCCGGTCTGCTCTGAGGATGTAAGACACCGTGACATCTGTAAATAGGTTTGTGTCTATAGGTTGCCACTTTAGGGAGTGATACACCGTTCTGTGGGGCTGGCACAGGGTATTTATATATAGGGGAGCCGATCACTTGGGGTAGAATCTAGGGTACACTTAGTTCTGTCTGTTTCTGTTGGGGTACCGTCTGTTTATGTTACGGTGGTAACACCTGTATGTTTCTGTGTGGTACCGTCTGTTTGGGTGTTAAAGGCCCATTACTAGTGTACACCTAATTCTAACATTCTGTTTCCGTAGGTAATATTCTATTTCCGTCTCTGATTCTGTTTCTGCTTCTGTTTTTGTACCATTTGTCTCTGTTCGGGTGTTAAATGCCCATTACTAGAATTCTGTTTCTGTAAAGGCCCATTACTGGCATCGTGTTTCTGAAGAGATCGTTCTGTTTTCTATTTAGATATCAGGACAACACCAGATTCTGTCATATCAATATTAGTGCAGATAAGTGAAAACCAAGAAGCTTAGTTTAGCCTATATCATTCTGTCTCTTCTGTTAACCTGCTACTCCTGTTATGATTATCTCTCATCCAGTTTTATTTACATATCAAGATGTTGTTATCTTTTTATATGCTGAAAGTCACTAGACTAACCAGACTTATGTCTGACCTAGTTTGTTTCACCTCTTTTCTTCTGTCCCCCCCCCCTCCAGGTTCTCTGGGTGGAAACATAGGAGCTTGATGCAAGTTCCAGCTGCTTGAAGTGCTAGAATTGCTTGAAATATTTCTTGGCTTTGATTCTACCTGTTTATGGCATGTATTCTCTTATACGGATTATGGCTTTAAAAAATATGCATTCTGAAGGATTTTGTATTAGACTGATATTTGTGTACTTGGGTTTTGGTATAGTGATGTAACCAAACTTATTTCTGTTTCTGCTGTAATAGAGTTATAAATTTTTTTAAGTACTACCTTACCTATCTGTCCTGTAAATTTCTGTTCTATTTATTTATAACGTTCCGCCGAAGTTAAGACATTCCCCTTGCGAGTGACCTTAACGGAAGTGGGGTGTTATAGGTTCCATCAAATTCTGAGACTGTCTCAAAAATGGACCTTTTATAAGTCATCAATATAGAATTAAAATAACGATTTTAAAAATTACTTTTAAAATTGATTTCAAAAGTTTACTAACCCTGTTTTATGTGAAATCAAACATAAAAACAAGTTTTAAATGTATTATCAAAATTTATCAAGTCCAAATTCAACACTTTCCATTTAAAATTCATTAAAACAAATTAGAAATCAAATTCTAATTTGACCAAAAATATGGGTCATCACACACATATCCAACTCAAATTATATGTATCTTCGAATTATCAAGTAACAAACCAAATTTCTGACCCTTGAAAATCAATACATAATACATCCTTGGTATTCGTGTGTCGTTGATCTAAATTTTGCAAATATGGTAAGTCAGGGTAGAATAGAAAATAGAATAGAACAAAATAGGAACTCACATCGGATGGAATAACATATAATATTGAACATAATCTTGTACAATGGAAAACATTTACATAATCAGAGTCAAGTTTAATATGGGTAGATATAAATGTCTATCCTTAATATTTATGATAACAATGTCATAGCTTAAACGAATCCTGAATGCTCCAATTTCAATTCCAAACTCTATTCCAAAAGGTGCTTCATACTATGCTCCAAGTACTCTTATTGCGAACCTGACTACTAGGTTGCCCGTGCAAAATTAAGGGATCACAGAGTTTAGGGAAGGAATAATAAACTCTGATTCATTCATGGTACTAATGTGAGAACTTAAAATAATTATTTTTGAAACCAAAAGAAGGGTACCAATAAGACTATGCCACAAATAAACCCGGAATGAGTTTTTAACTTATTATAACCAAAACCTTTTTATATCATGTTTATCGCTTGAAGAATCGTACATATAATTGATTGATTAAGTTCGAATAGAGACTATGGAATGGGAATCATAACGCTCAATCGCACATAATTAGTCCAACATGCAAAAGTCATATGCACAAATCCAGGTCAAGTAAGAAAGGAAATTCATTCGCATAGAACAGGGGTCGAACCAAGCTAAAGCACGAGCATTACACAAGTGGTCGGTCACTATTATTAAAAGAGTCGGTCGCTCTAGGAGACCGCTCACACATAAAGATAGCTCGCCCCACCACCAAAGTAGTCAAGTCGCTCGCTCATCAGAATATGGTCGAGCATAACAACTTAGCTCGACCATGCAAAGGGGTCGTACATACGAAGCAAGCTTAAGAACAACATGATTTGAGTGCAGTAATGCTTGTACTTCTTACAGAGGTCGCTTGTCCTTCTTTACATTCGCTCGTTCAAAGTACCACGGTCGGTCACACATATCTCTTAGGCAAGTAACACAAAGAACGACGGGGTCGCATATACACCCTTTGTTCGCCCACAGGTGATCGCTTCCACCAAAGGGCCACTTCCCCATGAGGGAGGTCCAAGACCCCGGATTCTAAACAATAACTGCTTACTTAGGCAAATAACCAGTATTGAAGAAGGCGTCCGCTCGGTGGACTAATACAACTAAGAGGAGCGCATATCGGAAATGGTATGCGAGATTATGAAGGAAAGCCTGAAGAAAGGGTGCAATGAAAAGGAGTGGGAATTTTCTCCTGCTAAGACTCCACTCACCGAGAGGATCGAGTTGGCTTTATATCCATTAAAGTTCAAACCTCCAATGGTGCAAGCTTATGATGGGACGAGTGATCACAACATGTTCTTGTGCAAATACAATCAGTACATGGACGGGGCAAGTGACACAGACGAGCACAAGTGCCTATACTTCCCAACTAATCTAGAAGTGGTGGCCTATCTTTAGTTCACAAAGCTGCCACCAAGTTCTGTGGATGATTTGCTACCTTGGCCAAACTATTTAGGGAGCAGTTTAGGCTCCAAGCAACTAATTTTTGGGATGTTATGGAACTGAATGAACTAAAGCAAAGGCTAGGAGAATCCATCAGAACTTTTCTCACTCGCTTCAATGCAGCGGTGGCCGTTGTTGAAACTTACGAACCCCGCTTGGTTCTCATGGCTTTGAAAGGGGCCGTATGCAAGAAGACCAAGTTGGGACAATGGATTAAGAAGAAGAAACCAAATACAATCGAGAAATTACTTGATAAAGTCGAAGAATATATGAGTATAAAAGAGGATCTGGCCTATGCCTTGGATGTCCTATTGAGTAACGTAGAACCTGAGAAGAATGGTAATGTGCAAAGTGGCCAAAAAAATCTTGGTGGCCGAATAAGAGGCAAAGACGCGGAGGATAACCAGACCAATAAAAAACAACGCTTTTTTAAGAATTATGAATTCTCTCCTTTCAATGACACAATAGGAAATATCATCATGGCAACTAAGGACGCCGAGAGATATCTAACAGCAAAGCAAATGAAGGTTAAAGATGCTGCAATAGAGTCTGCCAGATTCTGTCAATTCCACAACTAGTCGGGTGACAATACTAACAAGTGTAGGCATTTAAAGTCACTAATTGACGAACTGATTAGGAAGAACCATCTACAACAATATTTAAAGAATCTATAATCCTCACGTGTTGCTCCAACCCAACAAAGGCAGAAGGCATCAGATGACCAGACTGGTTCAGTAATGGAGCTCCTGCTCAAACCAATTCAAGGCTGATAGTCAGCTGATAACTGTTGATGGTGTACCAATTTCAATGGCTCAGAATAAGCGGACATTATCAACACTGCTTTATTTTCATGCATTACTTTATGCTTTTCTTACTTCTATATTCAGAACTCGTGTAACACCCCGTAATTTTAAGGACACTAAAGAAGTCAAATTAAAGAATAATTAATTTAATATCTAGAATTAAGGGAAATTATGACATTGTGTCCGTCTTGAAATTCTGGTCAAGGTGGACATTTGGTTTGCATAAAACGGACACCGTATGAAGAAGTTATGAAGGTTTGAAGTTTGTATACGCGTAAGAGAATTATATATTTATATTATTATATCAGAAAATATTTTGAAAATAAAAAATTTGTGAGTGGAAAATTTCCGGCCCCAGGGGTGTTGACCCCTTAAAGGGGTGTTGACCCCAAGATCGAGGGGGGTGTCGACCCGTGGGTTGACCCAATAAGCGAGGGGGTCGACCCCCCGGGGGTAGACAGATAGATTAGGGTTTCAGGGGCTTTTGGATATAAATATGGCCTCATTTCTCTTGTTTCTTCACACCAAAAATAATGGAGGACCAGATCTGTCGCCGCCCGGACTGAATCAAACATATTTCTTCTTCTGCAATCAAGTTATTCAAGTGTAAATCTGTGATTCAACCACTGCTATTCTTCCTCTATCTTTCTAGATCCAAATACTGTGAGTTTAAGTTACTTTTATATTTAAATAATTAAAAAGTAAAACATGATATGACTGTAATTTGGATTTATGCCTGTGACTGCTTGAATCATATTATACCTATAATAACTTGTTAATCTATGATATTTTGGCATAACCATGACTTGGATATTAACCTTTATCATGTCAGATCTACCTTGATTATAGATCTAATTCATTATTTAGATCATCTTGTAGCTATCATGTTGTGGTTAAATTGGATCTGTTATTAGTTGGACATCTAAGTTATTATTTAGATCTTATCATGCCTATTACGACATCTCTATTATGTTAGAATCGGTTCTATTATCTAATGTTCACCAGATTTATTCTTATGTGCTCATCTTAGCAATATGCCACTATGGATTTATGTCAACCTTGTTAGTATAATCTTTTATATCATCTTCCCTTCAACCTTTCCCTTTTATTTTATATAACTAGGCCACTTTCGAGCATAGGCATGCCGTTGAAATATGCGAACACGCTAAATGGGGAACGAGGGGAAAACATTGAAATTGGGCATAACTTGTAAATGGGGAATTTGGCATAACTCGCATATGATTATGAATATGAATTTAGGGCATATAGTTCATTATTAACATAATTGTGAAAAATTGGAATGAAAACTTATAATGGCATAGGTAAAATCAGCTAATTATGAAATTCCTAGGACTACAGTAGTAAAAACTGTAACTCTGCCTAGACACGGGGTTGGGTTACACTTGTGGTGGAAGTCTGGCCGGAACCACCCGACATATCCAGCTACCAAATGTGGTGAATCTAATGTAAAGGGTCTAGGTGCACAAATACGAGATGTGCTGAGACACGAGGTTAAGCCCGACTTGTGGAAGAAATATGCCCGGAACCGACCGGCATACCCAGCATCCACAAGTGGTAGGCTTAATGTGAGGGGCCCAACACATTACAACCATAAATGGACATGGTAATGAATTGGAAAACTTAAACTAGTGAATCCATAGGGATTTTATGAACATTATCCTGAGTAGGGGTTAAGTAGACTTATTGAAAACAGTGGGTTGGTTAAGTAAATCTGGGTTGGGTGGGTAATATTTATATATAGGGCCAAAAACAAAACCTATTGGGGTTATGTAATTAAAGACACCGTTAGGTAAGCATAACCTATGGAAATGATGGGTCTATGTAATTAAAGACATCGTTAGGTAAGCATAACATGTGGAAATCCTAGTGGGGATACAAGTCAAGAGGGAGAGCATGTATCATCTTGTGTGTGGGACCCGTTTCAGTCAGTAACTCATATAACAATATCAAATGAGTACTTCGCCCTAGGTCAGAGTAGGGACATGCTTACTTGGTTTATTGTAAGAGATCCAAACATGGAGGACGGTGTGGGCGGCGCAAACCGACCGGGACATGTGCGTGCATGTACGGGCAGAGGTGGATAAGACGACCGTGACACCTGTAGATATGGCTATGCATATCAATGAAGGGTTTCCACTTTAGGAAGTGATACCTCCTACTGTGGGGTCGGCATAGCGTATCTACGGAGTAGGGAGCTGGTCAATTAGCGTAGTAGTTATGGTATGTCTAGACTTTGGTAAAGATTAGGAGACTGTTAGGTTGGGTTGCCTGTGGATTTTATGGGGTTAAAATCTCTCACCAGAAGTACGCATACGTCTACCATCTCATAGTTGTTGGGATCATCTCATTTTGGTTATACTAGTGTTAGTGCAGAGTAATCATTAGAAGCATATACACTCTATCATGTTTACCTTGTCATACCTGCTTTTTCTGATACTATCTTTCTTATCCAATTTATATGCCTATCATGATACTTTTACTTATTTACTTGATAAAAGTAATTGGACTCGCCATACTTTATGTTTAACCCTTTTTGGTTCCTCTTCTTTCTTCTGTTTCCCCCAGGTTCTCATGGTGGGAATACTCAAGCTTGATCAGGATTATGCTACCATTTTGCTGGAGCTGCTTAGATGTATTGCTCAGGTTCCTATCTTTTCTATTATGGCTATGCTTTATTTGGGGATTTTGCTTCTTTTATTTTGTACACTGATGTTATATCTATCTTGTAATGTTTATGTTTCTGTTTACCTATAACGCTTCATGGAACTTAATGTGCTCTCTTAGTGAGTGATATTAACGGATGTGGGGTGTCACACTTTGTATCAGAGCTAAAGGTTACTGGATTAGATAAAAGTTTTTGAAAACTATTTTCAAAAAGGTTTTAAAAGAAATCATTTTCAAAAATAAGAGTCTGTTTTGAAAAACATATTCCCCTAAGATATTTGTACTATATTTCAATCCTTTATCTGAATCTCTTTCCTTTTCTTTTTATCATGTCAGGGGAACATAATATTCCTAAGGGCATTACGATACCAGGCCGGTTCCATAGGTATCTATATGTCACGACACCAGCCGGTGGTCAAGCTGACGTTCCTCCCCAGCTGCACCCATCGTTCCTCCTCCTTCTCCTCTAGTGCAGACAACTTCTCTAAGATCTGCATTAATTTCCATGCTATGGGAGGAAGGCCATTCCATGGAACTGAGACGTACGCAGAGGCATGGAGTTGGCTCAAGGAGATAGAGGACTTGTTTGGAATTTTCAATGTGGATAATCATAGGAAGATTCAGCCAGCCGCCTGGCTACTAAATGATGAAGCTTTGTTTTGGTGGGAAGTAACCCAAGCGAGGCGTCTGGTGGAGACATGGGATGATTTTAGACAGAGGTTTAAAATGAAATTTCTTTCTCAAGCCGAGAAAAGCGTGCAATGGAGAGGTTCTTGGTGCTCAAACAAGGAAACATGACTGTTAAAGAATATGTGAACAATTTCAAAATTCAACCAACTAGCAAGTTTTGGATCGGAATTGGTAGATACTCCACATAAGAAAGCTTTGCGATTTGCTAAAGGACAGAATGAACCTCTTCATGGGTTAGCTATGTCCCATATTCCAATGGGATCTACTTTTGAAAGGCTGGTTGATGTGGCCTTGATGCGTGAGAAAGACAAAGGAGAAAAGAAGCAAGTTAAGGCTGAGGAAACAACGCAAAACAAGAAGGTATGGCCCAAGAATGGACAACAACAACAACAACAGAAGAAAGGCAGAAAGAATGACAAGGCTAGGATAAGATGAAGTGTCATAGTTGTGGACTTAAGGGTCACTTGGTGAAGGACTGCAAAAGAAGGAAGAATTCTTACATCAACTGTGGGGGAGGTCGGACACTTTGCTAACGAGTTCCCGAAGAAACAGGGACATGGTAAAAGGGCAAGACATTCTGGAGGGCAGGTGCACGTTCTCACGACCAGTGCTCCAGATAGATGTAGGAAAACATCTGGTGAAGGTTTGATTTCTCTTTCTAGTCATCCTATTAGAACTCTTTTTATTCTTATTTATTTCTAGTTCTGTGGTTGAATCTCTTCACTTAAATACTAGTATGGTAGTGCATCTCGTAGTTGTCTCTAATGCCATTGTTGGTTCAGCTCATTTGTTTATGATTTTTCGGGGTTTGAGAATATCTCTCTTAGGTGTCGAATTTGAGTGCGACGCATATGTGCTAGGTTTTATGGTCTACGGTTTGATTATAGGGATGGATTGGCTAATTATGTATGCTGCCATTCTGAATTATGAAAAGAGGGTCGTTAGACTTTTGACTTGCCACGGGAGGACCCCCCAGATTTCTTTTGACCCATAAGGGTCAGTTATGCTTAGTTTCCTAAAATCTCTTGATGCATCTATCAATGATCTGCAATTTGTTCTAGTAGTCTGGGACTATTTTGATGTTTTTGATTAGGTACGGGGCTTACCTCCGAGGCAAGCGATCGCTTTTCGTATATATTTGGTGTGCATTACTTATGCTCCATATGTTTAACGGAAAGGAGGGAGCTTAGCAAACAAGTAAGGGAGCTACTTAAGAAATGATTCATTAAGCGAATCATATGTGAATGGGTTGCTCTAGTAGTATATACGACTAAGGCGGATGGTTCGCTTCACTTGTGTGTGGACTGTAGAGAGTTGAAAATCTCACTAAGAAGAACAGACGCCCATTTCCAAGGATTGATGAGTTGTTTGACCATCTTGTAGGTGCCTCGGTATTCTCTCAGTTAGACTTGGCCACATGGTTTCATCAGTTGAGGGTGGTTGAGGATAGTATAAACAAGACCACTTTTAGGACTCCGGATGGTTTCTTTGAATTGCTATTTGTGCCTTTTGGGTTAACAAATGCACCTAGCTAATTTGTTGATCTGATGAGTAGTGTGTTTCGGGAGTTTCTAAATAAATTTGTCATGGTCTTTGTTGATGATATCTTAATCGTCTCAAAAATCGAAGAAGAGCATGCCCAACATTTGAGAGAAGTTTTGAAAACTCTCATTGCGCATCAGCTTAAGGCAAAGTTCTCCAAATGCCATTTTTGGAGAAAAGAGGTGAGATTTTTAGGGCATGTGGTTTCTAAAGATGGGATAGCAGTGGATCACACAAAGGTAGTTGCAGTCCAAGATTGGTAAATTCCAAAGAATGCAGCAAAGGTGAGAAGCTTTCTTGGACAAGCAGGTTATTATAGGAAGTTCATTATAGAATTCGTAAAGATATTAGCCCCACTCACCAGAATAACGAAGAAGAATTTGGCATTTTCATGGGATATAGATTGTGATGTTACTTTCCAACGACTGAAGAGGGCACTTACAACAACCCTAGTCTTGAGCTTGCCCGACGGGAATAAAGTGTTTACAGTATACATAGATGCATGTGGTACAGAGCCCGGTGCAGTTCTGATGCAAGAAGGAAAGCTAGTATGTTATGGGGGTAGACAACTGAGGGTTCATGAAAGGAACTACCCTACCCATGATTTAGAGTTAGCTTCCATAGTATTCGCTCTTAAGATGTGACGTCAATATTTTCTTGGAGAGAAGTTCGAGTTGTACACTGATCATAAATCTCTCAAGTACTTGTTCTTGCTGAATGATCTTAATTTTAGGCAACAAAGGTGGATGGAGTTCCTAGCTTCTTATGATTTTGATATTTAAAACTAATTTAAATGTTCAATATTAAATCAACTAAAAATTTGGTACGTTACATCTTTCATCTTAACTTGATTGACCAAAGCCTTTCATTAAATTTAAATAAAATCTTTAATCGTTTAACCCTTAGAAATTTATTCCGTATATTCATTCCATTATCTTTAAACTAAGATTTGTTAAACCATAGCAAAGATTTATTCTTGGCCTCAGAAACCTTTCAACATATCCATTAATCTTAATCAAAAGATTTATTAAATCTTTAACCATTACTTTCCCATTTAAAATTATACCTTTTAAACAAAGATTATTCACTTTTGAATGATGATTTCTTCTCAACATTACTTAGGGAAATCATTTTAATATCATCTCATTAAATCTTATTAAAAAAATTATTAGTTCCTAAATACATAACTTTAAATGAGTTAAAATGATGTGGTTCAACTCCTTAACGGTTTAAAGACGATGTGAGTTAAGACAACATCCACAACAAACCAATTAATATTGAGAATAAGAAATCACACAAAAATTATATCGGCTTACATTAAATGTCAATTTCCATATTTAATAAATGGTATGGGTGGTATAACAGTATCATCACCATTTAAATTCCATGAATAGTTGAGTTCCATCTATGGAATTGAATACCATGTATATGAAGATTATTTCCATTGAAAACTAATTAATTCAAATTGGAAATCATTAATCTTATTATAGTTAAATCTACAAAAATATCATTCTATGGAATCTGACTTCCCTTTGAAATCTAAATTAATGTTAAGTTGAATTGTGGAAATATTTGATATTTGGATTGGATTGGATTGGATTAGTGAATTATTTTAATTAAGTGTTATTTGATATTAACTATTTGAATTAAACAAATTTCTCTTTCAATATTTATTTTCATACTACTTTTTATATTTTGTAACTATTTCACTTATGTTACTTTATATTAAATTCATCTATTAATATTCTTAACTAAAATTTTATTTTATTTTATCTTAAACTTAGCTATTTATAATTTTTTTACTATTTCAATAAGATCATTTTATATTAAATTTGACTATTTATACTTCATAACTATTAGACTACTATATATTTAAAAAATTTCACTATTATGTTCATATAATTAATTTAAATAATGGTTTATATCTAATTCATGTAGTAAAAAAAATATCAAAACTATTTGAACATAAATATTCATTAATATAAATTGTAATATAGAAATAAATATATATACGTACATATGTACATTTATACATATATATATATATATATCAAAGTTTGAGTTTTGAAAATGACCTATCTTAACATATGGGAATTTGAACTTGAAATTGTACCCAATAAATGATTTGGATTTATATTTGACTTTGTCTATTGAATTGATTTGGAAAATGATAACGAAAATTAGTGTTTGAACTAAATAAATTTATGACATGAAATAAGATTTTACATATACCAAATATTTCACTAGTTGAATTACTTGTATATTATCCTTGAATATTTCACTTTAGTTGATTTACTTCCATAAGAATGTTAATCCTGATCTGAGTGTTTGGTTTTTGCATTATTGCTTGGGTTTGACTCAGTTTATCAATATTTGGAGACCTTTATTTTTTAAGCATAGACTGAGTTGAATATCGTATATACTATTTATTTCCATTGCATTATTGGAGTTTTATATATTTTAACATGTGAAACCTGAAATTATAAATTCATATCAGGTGAATTTTATTTAACAGTTTAATGAGCTGTATATGTTATTACTATATTTTATCGTTCCGCTATGAGATTATGTGCATTGTTTGGTTCCTTCTCTTCTTATATTAAACCCTAATAATAACTCATCGATCTGGGATGGTTTGAGTTGAGCATGTGCAGTTTTTTGTCAACATGAATCATCCAAAGAAGGCGGCCATCAAACGTTATTAAACAATGTAAGAAAATGTTGTAGTAATCGTTATATATCCGATATAAGTATTACTTTATGTTGCAGCTTAAGTTTATGTTAAATAACATGTTTAATAAAGGAAGTAAACTTTAAAATTTCACATTTTCGATTTCTCTTATAATTAACATGGCCAGGAAGCCCACTTGTTGCCCCTAACAACCATCAACAATTCTATAATTCAATCATCTCTTACAGAGCACGATTTCTCTCCTAATATCAAAAACGTCATTTTCATGGAGTATTCTCTTAGTGTCAAACAAATCCTTAGGTTTTGCTCAATTTCTGTTGCTTGATGCTTTTCATGCCTTCCGATGTTACCGAGTAGGCTTTGAATGTGATTTTTAATCATTAGAAATGGTATTCCAACCATATTCCGACCCGCTGATAGCCATAAATAACCACAAGTTCAAAGTGCTGGATGAATTCGAACCGTGACTGAAACTATGAATGAATTATTTTTAAAGTACTAAGGCTGATTTTTATTTATAGAAATATCATATTAAACTATTATTTATAGCAATAAAATTTTGTATTAATGTCAGGAAATAAGATAAAACCGCCAACAATATATGGGCTTCGTTTGTTTAAAATGTTGAAAGCTTGATGTTGATTGTTAAATATTGAAAGCTGAATACTTATTGCTAAACACTGAATGCCAAATTGCAAAATGTTATTTGTTCATGTTTATATATCTTCTAATTGGAACTAATGAACATATCTATTTTGACAATATCGCTCTTTTATTATCTGGTTATTCATGTAGTAAACATTAAAATGAAAATTTTGAAATGTGAATTCAATATTTAGCAAGCTAAAATTTGCATTTTTTAATCTCAAAAATATTAGAGTTTTACAGAAACTCTAATGATGCATAATTATTTGAAAATATTTTATTTTGAATGATTTAAATTTCTTTTTATCACTTTCAAGATTTCGTTTTCATAAAAAAATCATGAATTGATTTTCTAAAAGTCCCATTATAAAATTACTTAAAATTATTATCAAAAATCTGTAATTTAGAAATTTTCTATTTGGATCATTTTACAAAAATTTAAATTTTATTTGACTTTGTTTCTATATTTTCTATTGATGTAAATGAATCTAAATTTAGAAAGTGTATGTAATTTTTTTATAATATTTGGAACCTTATGTAAAATAGGTTTTCATAAATTTTTAATTTTTAATTTTTATTTTTTGTATGTTTAGAACATTTTTGAAACAATGCATAAAAAATAATAGTGAATATATATGCAAGGAATCCTCTTTTTGCATTCAGAATAGGAAAAAACATTATGAAAGTGCTTAACAGGTTTTCACCAAATAAGTGTTTCAGATCCTTATTCAAAACAAAAAACATTAAAGTTTTTATTTAGTAGTAAGCAGTCAATGATCACTAATTCCAAAGAAACAATACATTAGTATCCATATTCAGATTTGAAAATGAATGATTTTAACACTTTCTTCAGAGGAATGAGCAAAAAGACCTGTAGAATGAAAGCAATTTTGAATATATTCTTACTCTATACAAAGGGAAAAAAAAGAAAAAGGAAAGTAGAGAATTAGTTTTATTTATTGCACAAAATAGACGATTGCGCATCGCAGTAATACTTGATATCGCAAAGGAAAACAATTCAGGAATGACATTGTTCTTATGTGCATATTCCAAGCAATACATGTTATAGTTTTTCCAAGGTTCTTTGTACAATTATATTTCAAAAGAGATGGAATCTAAGTAATTTAAAAAAAATAAACTAATTTAAACAAAACTTTATTCATTCACCGAAATATTACAATATAGCTGTGATTATTATTGGAAATTACCATAAACTATCATTGGTAGCTAAATTTTTTTTTTGAGACTTGCATAGCATATGCAAGTTTTGCCTTGACATTGGAATTTGAAATCTTCACCGAAATGATCAGAACAAATTTTCGTACATTCTTTTGCTTCGCAATTATGATCCAGTTCCTTCTTCCATGTTCGCTCTTCATCTAAATTTCCTCCATTACATATCCCTGCATTAACGTTAAATAGAAGATATATCAAATCTCATTATACAACCAACTTAAATCATGCCGGTAGTTTTTCCATGCAAAAGTCCTTAAGTACAATTCAAAATTGTAAAAGTACAATATAATTGAAATAGTACGCACCAACACCAAACAAAATGGTGAGAATTAAAAAGAAAGCAACAAGATTGATGTGAGATGTCTTAGTAGTGGTCATTTTTTTCGTTGATGTGAATGGTTTGAAGAATTGGATCTAAAATTTATAGAAAAAATTCAAGACATACTTAGTGGATAACCGATAATAAATTACCTCTGAAATTATAAGTTAGTAAATAACTGTATCAATTAAATTTAATGAACATTTCTGTATTTAGTGCACATTCATCGAACATTTATGCTGTGATCTGTATTTCCTTCAATTTTTTTTCTTATTACTTATTAAATAGCATGCAATGGGAAAACTACGAACCATAAAATTATATTTGCACTAAGTATTAATCCCATTATAATGGTTCTTTAATAGTATAATATTTGCTAATTCAAACATTATATGATTTTTATTGTATTTTAGCATTGTTTGTGAAAATTATTGTGCAAGTAACATTGCTTTTGTAACAACCCGAAATTTTAGTACGTGAATATATAACTAATTTAAATATTAAAATGAATAATTTTGAAATTTGATAACCTGAATTAAATTTAGCGTAAGAGTTTTACTAATGAATTTCTTGAAAATCTGAATCTTGAGTTTAAAATGAAATCAAATTAGATTTGAAGCTTATGTAAAATTCTGTTTTAGTATAAACTATGATAATAAATTATTATCTATTAATTTGAGTGTTTTGAAATTGATTTATAACAACTCGATTTTGATTAACACATAAAACATATACATTTTGCAAATAGTCTTGGAATTCGAAATAATCAGTTTCATTTGATCTGTAATGCTAAATTATTTTCGGACTTCAAATTTTGTAGCAATCAGACAACTCGAGTGATCATGTGAGCTTGAAACGCCAGATGGAAATTTAGGTTAATAAAATATATAAAAACGTTGCCTACAAATAATCCTTGACTTTAACCTAATCCACCCCCGCTTCTTTTTTGTCTAGATTTAAATTGTTCAAGCAACCACAACCTTTTCCAAGTAAATGTAATCCTCTTCCTTTAAAAATTCTAAAATAAATCCAACAAAAATCTTGAAATTGGAAAACTGATATCTTTTGAAATCCTTGTGACTAGCTCAACATTTTTATATCCAAGTGGGATTAGGTTATTTTGATCTTGTATTTGGTTTTAGCATTACATTTAGCACCCATATCGAGTTTTAATAAGAAATCAAAACCAAAAGTTGTCACGCTTGCTACAAGTAGAGCATAAATGCAACTGGAGATCGTATTTTTTTGGAGGGGCACTATGATGAACAGTGAATACATACATTTTGAATTCGTAATAGTCCACATAATGTAACGACCAAAAAATCCCTACCTTTCGAATCGATCGTAAGCCGCATAAGTGTAATCCGAAATGGCAGAAATTCGTGAACCATTAACTTTAGGCAAACAACACATCAGGTAGAAACAAAAGAACTTTTCATTGTTGTTACAATAATTTACATCAGAGTACAAGAATAACATAGTACAAATAGTTGATGCACAGTGGACCACGCCATAAAAAACGAATTGGGTTTTCTCCACATGAATAAGAATCATAAAAACTCACAATGCCTTTGTGAAAAATGAAGCTATTATAAGACTTAAGTCCCATCACATAATGCAAGCGCAAGTTAGAGGAAAGAGTTTTATCTTATAATAACCAAACATGCTTGATAAGCGAAACTTGCTTTTGTTATAACTAGTGCATAGTGTAAAATAAATTTCAAAAATAAATGTATCAATCATAGACGACATAATACCCCACCCTACTATGCCGCCATATAGGTTTAAAACTGCAAATTCAAAGCTCATATTGGATGCAGGAAAGAGTGTAAGAAATTGAGATTTCACTTTATAAATTGAAAGTTTTGTCCAGTTTAAAATTTAGAATAGTCGCTATAGAATTTATATATATTTTAATAATATATATAGCTGTAACGACCCAGAAAATCTGAACCAATTTAAAATTTTAAATTGGCTAAAATAATGGATTTTAAAAATTTAAAATAAATATTTTAAATAATAGCAATGAAAACTGAGTTTGAATCGACAATTGAAAATGAATATGATTAATTATAATTATAAACAAGGCCTGAAACGGCGCTGTAGTTTCAAAAATTGAATTCAAATTTTGTCAGACTGTACCGGGTGCAAAACAAAACTGATTTTAGTGAAACCAAAAATATTTAAATCTGTTAGTGAATACCTTTCTAACGAATCTGAAAAATCGAATTTTCATAGCGGAAAGCAAAAGTTATGGCCGAATGAATTTTCAGAACTGTCGCTATGGAATTTATATAGCCCGTGAAATTAGCCATTTTGCATATGACCTCGGAATTCGACGAAACCACTTTTGTTGGATCCGGGATGGGAAGTTATTGCTAGGTTTCGAATTTCGTAATTTTTGAAGCTAGTATGTGAGCCTGGCAAAAGAAAATGTGTTTTGGTCAATTACAGTTAAATTGGATCGACCAAAAATGGGCCTTTTTGCAAACTGTCTCAGAATTCGACGAAACTAGTTTTGTTGGGACTGTATCATCAAAACATAGCTAGATTTATTTTTCTGGAATTTTTCGAATCAGTTTGTGGCCCTGGCAAATTGAAATGTACGTTCAAATTAAATATTGGATATCTTATATTTTAATTTGAAGGAAAACTGACTGAAACAATCGAATGGGCCTACGAAACATATCCCATTGTGTTCGGAATGGAGGTAAAACGCTTGTGACGACAGTCGTTGGGTTTGAATAGGTGTTCGTCTGTATAAGAGTATTTTAGAGTTTTAAAAAATTATAAAATAAAAAAAAATCCTATTGGCCCATAAAAATTTCTCTCTCCCCGTTTTCTCTTTCTCCCTCTGCCGATCGACGGTGGAACCGTGCTCCCTCCTTCTCTCCTCTTTTTCTCCGCAACCACTCAACTAAATCGAGCACCACCACCACCATTTCAAAGCTCTCTTTCATCTCTTTAAATCCATACCCGAACCACCCATCATCGTCACGTCCTTCGCCTGAATCACCTCCGCAAAGTGCCACCGCGTCGCACCCCTTTTCTCCCCAGATCCTCCACTGAGTTGAGCAAGGCTGGTGGCCCCGGAAAGCTCCTTCGACCCTCTTCGAAGCTGCAGCGTCTGATCGTCTTATAGCATCGCGGATTTTGTGCAAATCCCTGACCTAGTTTCGAGCTGATAAGAGGAACGACGGCCTGGGTTAATCAGAAGAAAAGGTAGCGTTTTTTTAGCGCTATAAATTTAATTAACTACGTTTTTAAATTGTTCGATATTTAAAATTACATATCTTTTTGCTATTTTGACGAAATCCAGTGAAACAAGAGACAGTGGACTCATGTGGACGCCTTCTACATTTTTGAAGAGACCGTGTATTTTTCTGAGCCTTCTGCTATTTTTGGTGGAGTGGAACCCAATGTGAGATTTCTAATTTATTAATGATATGGAAAATGACGATGTATAAATTATATAGTCGATGTATGACTTATATAAGCGTTGTACACCTCTTGTATAAGCGTTGTATAAGTTGTACGTTCAATGTATAAGTACATATGCGTTGTAAAAATTATATATGTGTTGAAATAAAAGTGAATTGCTATATATATATATAGGCCCCTCGTCCACAAACCATGGACGATATTTATTGATTGTGATTGGTGTGAAAATTGATTGATAGCGAATGGTTGTTTGGGATTGTTTGTGGTTGAAAAATACCCGTTTGTGGTTGAGAAATATTTGGTTGAAACCACTTATGATTAGTTTATGGAAATGAAATAAATATATACATGCCGCCTGCGTGCGAACTAGATGCACGATCCCCATTGTCAATAACCGCGAGGTTTTAAGGTAGAGCGAGGAGCCGTACTAGGGACAGTCCAGGTTTTAACTACCCTGCCGTTATGCTGCCGAAATTTTGAATAATATTCATGTGTTTGAATTATTTTCATTTGCTGAAACTATATTTATTCATTGAATAGAAAACCTTCATGTGTTGAATCGATATTCATTTGTTGATTAGAAATTCATGTGTTGAATGGTATTCGCGTTTAAAATATAAAAATCACATTTTTATCTATATATAGAAACTATAGAAAACCTTCATGTGTTGAATCGATATTCATTTGTTGATTAGAAATTCATGTGTTGAATGGTATTCTTATTT
Source organism: Allium sativum (assembly GCA_030737875.1). Lineage (NCBI taxonomy): Eukaryota > Viridiplantae > Streptophyta > Magnoliopsida > Asparagales > Amaryllidaceae > Allium > Allium sativum. The sequence goes on along the minus strand of CM060913.1, from coordinate 526,135,072 downwards.
TGAAATAAATTGTTTCATAACAAAAATCACTTTTTATCAACTATATGGAATATGAAAAATAATCTCGTTTTTAAAAGAGATTGTTTTATAAGAGAAGTCCTATTTTTATCACCTATATAAACTATATAGAATAATAGTGTTAAGAAATGAATTGTTTTACAATAAAAATCTCATTTTTATTATATACATGAATCGTTGAAATGTGAAGTGTTAAAAATAGCCACTCGTTCAAATAAACATATATGAGTTGAAATATTCATTAATTAGCTAATAATATGATTTTTGCCTATACATGCAACATTAGAAGGAATGGTGTTTTTAAACCAAATGGAAATCAAATATGAAGTTGAAAAGAAAATGATAAGTGATAAGAACTATATATATGTACATGCATATTTATTGAACAGGTTATAGCAAAGGGGCTAGAGAAGAGGAATAAAATTTTGTGCCCGACAAATAGGTACACATTTACTGTTTTGTTTGGGTGATGATTTTATGAGCCTGTTGGCTAGCCGCTTGGCTTTTTCTTTTCTTTTCGACATGAGACGCCCGTGTGGCTATTTGGTAATTTTCCCAGCCCCTCCCGTACAAAGGAGGTTATGGCGAAATTTTCCAAAATTTAAAGGCGTTAGTGAAATATTTGAGGTGAAAACGATATTGAAATTGTTGGATGAACTATATTTATATAAATATAAATAAAATTAAAACGAAACGTGGCCGTGCAGTTCGTGTTTTGAAACCGTGATTTCAAACAACTATTACGGGAAATCCGACCATTGGATTTTCCCGAAACCGCAACCGTCGGGTTCGCCTTGGAAATATCTTTCCAACGGCACCAACCTTGTAAAAATCCAACGGTTGGATTGTCTGGAATGTTTAATTCAAATCTGAAGAAAAACAGCGCCAGAAACGATTATATATATATATATATATATATAATTATAATTAATCGAATAACAACGCTGTAGTTCGTATTTTGAAATCGAAACTTCAAACGATTTACCGGGAGATCCGACCGTCGGATTTTCCCGAAAATGGAACCATTGGATTCGTTTTGAAAAGACCTTTCTAATGATGTAAATTTTGTTAAGATTCAACGGTTAGATTTTCAGATATGTGTAAATCAAATCTGAAGAAAAACAGCGCCACAGCCGCGTTATGGCCCGAAGCGTCGTTTTGAATAAATTGGCTAATTTAAAATAAATAAAAATAGCGATAAATGGTTATAAAATATCATAAACGATATGGAATGGAAATAAATTGAATTTGCTCGATTTATGTGGTATTTGATGGTTGAATGTATTTGGTGTGAAAATTACATTAAAGAACAAAATTGATGTTGTCGAATGATTAAACCATTAAAATAAATTGATTTGAAATTCTAAATATACGTGAATTATTTGAGAAGGCCGAGTTAATTCTCATTTCAAATAGTTGAGCGACTATTGAAAGTCGAAGATGAAGACGGTGGTCGAAGACCGGAGATCTTCACCTCGTTTGGATGGTAACCGAGGTCCTGATTGGGAGGCATCCCGAAATATGGATAATGAGTGGTGATCGTCCAGACGTATGTGGTGATCGATGGGTTTGCGAGGTATTTAGTGCCTCCGATTTCGTTCAGACCCAGAACGGACTTGTAAATGGATTGTGTGTCTGACATTGGATTTTATTCTGTGTTGATTGACCTCTATTAAATATACATCTGTTTGGCGGCGGAAAATTTATTCTTTTGCTTAACGCCCTTCTCTGAAACGCACGAGCTAAGAGGTTGAATATCGATGGACATCAGTCGCATGGCATGAATTGCCTGTGTGGCATGCTAAGATGCAGTGATCAGGACTTCTGTTGAAAAGCAAAGTCTTGTGGTGATGATCAAAGCACCGCCTGTGTGGCGTAGCTTTGTGTATAACATGAAATCGCGAGCCTCACGCCCCGGTATGAACCAGAAACGGGAGAGGACATCAGGGAGGGTCTGCGTTTCTTCCTAGCTAGGGTGGTGCCAGTGACCTACCAGCCCTGACATTTATATACTTTTCACCTGAGTGGTTGTTGCTGTTGCGAGGCGCCTCGGTTTGATCGGACGATCCAGGTCCGATGGAGTCATTCGTTGGCTCGTTTACTCCCCAAAGGGCGGGGGGACGTAGTGTTCAGGCATAGCAATCCACATCGGTGGACCGGCCCTGACGATCCAAGGCTTGCCTGCACGCTTGCCTGAGACTCGGGCTAGGCAGTCTCGAATTTGGTAAGGACTATCTTTTGCCTTGGTTCATGACGGAAACCCAATTTCCAAATACGACATCGTGCGGTTTTGATTGTATACCTATATATGGCGACATAGTGGTATGGGGCATTAATGCCGTCTATGATTGGTAGTTATGATTTGAAATTGCTTTCAAAACATATAAACACTAGCAATAATATCTAATGCCTTTGTTTTATCCGTATCAAGCATATTTTGGCCGTTATAAGGTAAAAACTCTATCCTCTGGTTTGCGTTGCATTGTGTGATGGGAACTGAGTCTTATAATGGCTTCATTTTTATAAAAAGCATAGCGATGTTTAAAAAGAATGATTTGTTTAAAGCACTGGCAATCCAATGGAGTAAACCCGTTCCACGAAAGTGGCGTGGTCCTGTGATTAGCCATATTATATATGTGTTGAGTAGATTTCTCATACCAGTCCCATGACTGACTAGTAGTTTGTTTCACTTTCAAACTCGGGTGCCCCTTTTTCTACACGGGCAGCCTTGTATTCAGGTTTAGCTAGTTCTTTCTGGATAGCTGGAGCTGAAGATGGATTCTATCATTTATCTCTATTTATGCTGTTCAGCTCCTATTGTACATATTTTGTTTTTTTTCCGCTGTAGACATTTATGTATAGCTGAACTGTATTTGTACTAAGTAAGATCCTATATACTGTGTAACTCTGATGATTACTTTTATCCAATACATTCTATTGTGCATTATCTGGTATATTTATTAAATTTTGTTCTGCTATTATCTGTTTCTGTGTTATATTCCAAAGATAACCCTTGCCACCATCAGTACGGGGTTTGGGGTCGTCTCAGCGTGGTATCAGAGCTTTGGTTAAGCTTAGTTCTGGAATGTAACATTTGAACGAACTCATCAGAAATAGAACCAGTAGTGTTCTAGGACGAGTAACTCTATACAGATAGGATCAGTAATATCCTAGTATGAGTAGCAGAATGAAATAACACCTAGATAGACACATTTACATTCAGGTATTTGTCTCTATATTTTGAAATATCTTTTCTGTTGACCTGACACTTGATCTGCTATTTGCAGAAGAACTAGAAAATGAGTGCCAGAAACAGAAGAAGTAATACTGACCCGGATATAGAAGCTCTATTTATGAAATATAGAAATCTGGGGGGAAAACCCTTCACGGGTGAAGAATCAATTATGAAAACACAAGCCTGGATTCGCTCGGCTGAAAAAATCTTTGAAGGATTAAAGCTGAGGGATGACCAGAAAAGATTACTGGCCTCCTGGGCACTCAAAGACGAAGCTTTATTCTGGTGGGATTCTATTGTTAGGGATAATCCAGAAGGTGATATCACCTAGGATAAATTCAAAGTGATTTTCCTAGAAAGATTTACTCCTCCAGAAGCAATTGAGCGACTATGTGATGAATTTTCATATTTGATACAAGGAGATATGACCATTCCCGAATATCATAAGAAATTCGATGAACTTTCTCACTTTGCTCCTCATCTAATTGAAGACCCAAAGAGGAAGAATATGAGATTTATCAACGGGCTGCAAAGAAAATATCAGAATAGTGTGATGAGGAATGTGAAACTTCCTTTCTCAGAAATGATTTATATGGCTTATCAATACGAAGATCTTGACAGGAAGGGTTTGTTACCTAACGAAGAAGGGGTCAGTTATAGTAATGAAGATGAGCCTGAATCTGATAATCCTGAGGCCAATGCGATATCTGAGGGGAGTAAGAAGCCAAAAGTCAATCGGAAAAGGGATAGATCTGAAAAGGAACCAGCCACGACGGCCACCTGTTCTAACTGCAAGAAACCAGGGCATTTGACCAGAAGTTGTAAATCCTTGAAGAAGCGAAAGGAGGGTGGGTCTAAATCCAAGGGCAAGTTTCCTGTGACTCGGAAGTGCAATCTTTGTCATCAGGCCGGTCATATAAAGCGAGATTGCTGGCTGTTAAAAAAGACCAAAGAGGCTAAGGTAAATGAAGTGGCCGAAGTGCCTGCATCTTCGTCTGCTCAGGAAAGGGATGATTTTTTAGAAGGAACGCTTACTGTCAAAAACATTCCAGTCAAAGTACTGTTTGACATGGGCGCATCACGAAGCTTTATTGCCAAGAGTGCAGCTAAGAAGCTAGATTTGAATTTGAGGAAGCTCAAGGAACCAATGACTGTCCAGAATCCGGTCGGGGGTTCTATCAATCTCTATTGGATTTGTGCAGTACCTGTCTCCTTTTCTTGCTATAAATTCCCTATTATCTCTATCGTCATGAATTTTAATGAATTCAATATTATTCTGGGATTGGATTGGCTAACCAAATTTGAAGCGGAGGTTAGATGCGCCGAGAGAGTGGTTAGGGCTAAGATTAAATCAGGGAATTATATAACCATACCTTGTGAAGGTCAGAAATCTAATAGAAAGGACTTCTGGGCAGCTCTAAATGTTTCTCCAGCCCAAATAGAAAATGTCCCTGAAGTCACAGAGAATATTCCCAACCTAGTGAAAGACATTCCTGTCGTCAAGAACTATGCGGATGTGTTCGAGGAAGTTGTTCGCTTACCTCCGCAGAGAGAAATAGATTTCAAGATCGCTTTGATTCCCAATGCAAGGCCGGTAGTTCACGCTATTCGAAGAATGTCCTTGAAAGAGAAAGAAGAACTTGACAATCAAACACGACAGCTGGTATGGAAGGGTCTGATTAGGCCTAGTATCTCTGATTGGGGTGCAGCAGTGGTGTTTGTCCCAAAATCTGACGGTACTCTATGGCTATGTGTGGATTATCGTGATCTGAACAAACAGACAATAAAGAACAAATATCCATTGCCGCGGATTGATGATCTGTTGGATCGATTAAATGGAGCACAAGTATTCTCAAGAATGGACCTAGCTACAGGTTTCCATCAACTTCGAATTGCCGAAGAATGTGTTCCAATGACAGCATTCAGAGGTCCCGACTTATTCTACGAGTGGTTAGTAATGCCGTTCGGCTTATGTAATGCTCCCGCCTATTTCGTCGATCTGATGAACAGAGTATTCAGAGGAGTATTGAATAAATTTGTTCTGGTTTTTATTGATGATATTCTAATCTTCTCTAAATCAAAAGCCGAACATGAAAGGCATCTGGAACAGGTTCTAGAAATCCTCAGACGTAATGTATTGAAAGCAAAGTTTTCCAAATGTATATTCTGGCAAGATGAAGTGAAATTTCTAGGCCACGTCGTATCTAAAGAAGGAATCGTTGTGGATCCAAGCAAAATCACAGCTATTCAAAACTGGAAACAGCCCAGTACCCCCACTGAAGTCCGCAGTTTTCTCGGATTGGCTAGCTATTACCGGAAGTTCGTTAAAAACTTTTCGAAGATATCTGGTCATTTAACGAAGCTTACGAAGAAGCATTCTAAATTCAAATGGACTCCAGAAAGTGAGGAGGCTTTTGAAGAGCTAAAGTTAAGACTAACAACAGCTCCAGTGTTAACCATCATCGATGGCAACCAGGATTTGAAAGTCTGGACTGATGCTTCTAGAGAAGGCCTTGGCGCAGTGTTAATGCAAAGGGTCCAAGTGATTGCTTATGCTAGCCGTCAACTGAAGCCGCACGAGAAAAACTATGTAACTCATGATCTTGAGTTATTGGCCATCGTGTTTGCTTTGAAAATCTGGAGACACTATCTTCTGGGTGAGAGATTTGAACTGTTTACAGATCATCAGTCGCTGAAGTATTTGTTCACCCAGAAGGACTTGAATCTGAGGCAGCAACGTTGGCTAGAGTTTCTTGCAGCATATGACTTTGAAATTATATATACTCCCGGGAAAGCCAATGTCGTGGCCGATGCGCTGAGCCGAAAGAATGTAATGATCGCCAGCTTTATTATCACGACTTCCTTGATTGACAAAATATCTATTCTCCAGAAGGAGGATAACTTTATTAAGGATATGATTAAAAGGATTCAAAAAGGCGAACCCTCGTGTTTTCAAATCGATAACGACGAGACCTTGAGGTTAAAAGGAAGGATTTGTGTTCCTGACATCCCAGAGTTAAAAAGGGAAGTGTTAGACGAGTGTCACAAGTCCAAGCTGTGTATCCATCCTGGTGTGGCCAAAATGTATAATGATCTCAAACGAACATTCTGGTGGAAGGCTATGAAAAGAGACGTTTCGATATATGTTAGTCGATACCCTACTAGTCAACTAGTCAAAAGCGACCAACAGAAATTGGTTGGATTATTACAACCACTGGAAGTTCCAGGCTGGAAGTAGGAACATATTTCTATGGATTTCATTGATGGTCTGCCCCGAACCAGAAAAGGGAATGACAGTATTTGGGTTATCGTATATCGCTTCACGAAGACCGCCCATTTCATACCTGTCAGATCAAACAGGACTGCTCAGAGTCTAGCGCAGATTTACTTCAGGGAAATAGTTAGACTGCATGGAGTGCCGCTCAGTATAGTAAGTGATAGAGATACAATCTTCACTAGCAAATTCTGGGAAGCATTTCAAGTCGAGCTGGGAACGAAGTTGAACTTGAGCACCGCTTATCATCCTCAGACAGACGGTCAGACAGAGAGGGTGAATCGTATTTTAGAAGATCTATTGCGGGCTTGTGTTATAGATTTCGGTGGATCATGGGAAGACAATCTGCATTTGGCTGAATTCTCTTATAACAACAGCGACCAGGCGAGTCTGGCAATCTCGCCATTCGAAGCATTGTATGGTAGACCGTGCCGATCCCCTGCTTGTTAGGTCGAACCTGGTAATAGACTTGTGTTGGGTCCTGATATGATTCGAGAAGCCGCCGATAAAGTCGATTTTATTAAGAAGCGATTACTCGCTGCTCAAAGCCGACAAAAGAGCTATGCCGATAAAAGAAGAAGAGATATAACCTTTGCTGTTGGCGACTACGTGTATTTGAAAGTATCGCCGATGAGTGGAGTTATCTGGTTCGGTAAAACTGGGAAGTTAGCACCCAAATTCATTGGTCCGTTTCCTATTCTGGAACGAATCGGAACTCTCGCTTATAGGGTCAAATTGCCTGACTGGTTGCCTGGAGTTCATGATGTATTTCATATATCTCAACTTCGAAAACACGTTCATGATCCAGACTTGATCGTGGAAGAAGCAGCTCAACAGGACATTGAAATTACTCCAAAATTAGCTGTGAGACGAGAGCCGCTAAAGATTATCAGCAAAGAAACCAAAGAGCTGAGGAACAAGAAGGTTCACTTAGTCAAAGTGCAATGGAGTGGAGATCCGCGAGATTGTACTTAGGAAACTGAGGAGAGCATTCAGAAGGCTTATCCTAGATGCCGAGTGGATATCTCTGATTGACTCTGGTGCAAGGTACATTTACCATACTTTGCATTACCATTTAATTCCCTATTCTGTTGCTATTTTCTTCCCATGGATGTGCACTATTTATTCTATACTCTGAATGATTTTTAAAGGAATATAGGATTTGATTAGTATATTTTTGGAAGGTTAAAAACAAATAGGTGGTTGTGTTGTGTGGTTGAAGATTTATCAAACCACTTTCGACTTTGTTCCTTTTCGGGGACGAAAAGTTTTAAGTGGGGGAGATTGTAACGACCCAGAAAATCTGAACCAATTTAAAATTTTTAAATTGGCTAAAATAATGGATTTTAAAAATTTAAAATAAACATTTTAAATAATAGTAATGAAAACTGAGTTTGAATCGACAATTGAAAATGAATATGATTAATTATAATTATAAACAAGGCCTGAAATGGCGCTGCAGTTTAAAAAATTGAATTCAAATTTTGTCGGACTGTACTGGATGCAAAACAAAACGGATTTTAGTGAAACCAAAAATATTTAAATCTGTTAGTGAATACCTTTCTAACGAATCTGAAAAATCGAATTTTCATAGCGGAAAGCAAAAGTTATGGCCGAATGAATTTTCAGAACGGTCGCTATGGAATTTATATAGCCCGTGAAATTAGCCATTTTGCATATGACCTCGGAATTCGACGAAACCACTTTTGTTGGATCCGGGATGGGAAGTTATTGCTAGGTTTCAAATTTCGTAATTTTTGAAGCTAGTATGTGAGCGTGGCAAAAGAAAATGTGTTTTGGTCAATTACAGTTAAATTGGATCGACCAAAAATGGGCCTTTTTGCAAACGGTCTCAGAATTCGACGAAACTAGTTTTGTTGGGACCGTATCATCAAAACATAGCTAGATTTATTTTCTGGAATTTTTCGAATCAGTTTGTGGCCCTGGCAAATTGAAATGTACGTTCAAATTAAATATTGGATATCTTATATTTTAATTTGAAGGAAAACTGACTGAAACAGTCGAATGGGCCTACGAAACATATCCCATTGTGTTCGGAATGGGGGTAAAACGCTAGGGACGACAGTCGTTGGGTTTGAATTGGTGTTCGTCTGTATAAGGGGTATTTTAGAGTTTTAAAAAATTATAAAAAAAAAAATCCTATTGGCCCATAAAAATTTCTCTCTCCCCGTTTTCTCTTTCTCCCTCTGCCGATCGACGGTGGAACCGTGCTCCCTCCTTCTCTCCTCCTTTTCTCCGCAACCACTCAACTAAATCGAGCCCCACCGCCACCATTTCAAAGCTCTCGAACCCCTCTTTAAATCCATACCCGAACCACCCATCATCGTCACGTCCTTCGCCTGAATCACCTCCGCAAAGTGCCGCCGCGTCGCACCCCTTTTCTCCCCAGATCCTCCACCGAGCTGAGCAAGGCTGGTGGCGCCGGAAAGCTCCTTCGACCCTCTTCGAAGCTGCAGCGTCTGATCGTCTTATAGCATCGCGGATTTTGTGCAAATCCCTGACCTTGTTTCGAGCTGATAAGAGGAACGACGGCCTGGGTTAATGATAGGAAAAGGTAGCTTTTTTTAGCGCTATAAATTTAATTAACTACGTTTTTAAATTGTTCGATATTTAAAATTACATATCTTTTTGCTATGTTGACGAAATCCAGTGAAACAAGAGACAGTGGACTCGTGTGGACGCCTTCTACATTTTAGAAGAGACCGCGTATTTTTCTGAGCCTTCTGCTATTTTTGGTGGAGTGGAACCCAATGTGAGATTTCTAATTTATTAACAATATGGAAAACGACGATGTATAAATTATATAGTCGATGTATGAGTTATATAAGCGTTGTACACCTCTTGTATAAGCGATGTATAAGTTGTACGTTCGATGTATAAGTATATATGCGTTGTAAAAATGATATATGTGTCGAAATAAAAGTGAATTGCTATATATAAATATATATATACGCCCCTCGTCCACAAACCATGAACGATATTTATTGATTGTGATTGGTGTGAAAATTGATTGATAGCGAATGGTTGTTTGGGATTGTTTGTGGTCGAAAAATACCCGTTTGTGGTTGAGAAATATTTGGTTGAAACCACTTAGGATTAGTTTGTGGAAATGAAATAAATATATACATGCTGCCTGCGTGCGAACTAGATGCATGATCCCCAGTGTCAAAAACCGCGAGGTTTTAAGGTAGAGCGAGGAGCCGTACTTGGGACGGTCCCGGTTTTAACTACCACGCCGTTATGCTGCCGAAATTTTGAATAATATTCATGTGTTTGAATTATTTTCATTTGCTGAAACTATATTTATTCATTGAATAGAAAACCTTCATGTGTTGAATCGATATTCATTCGTTGATTAGAAATTCATGTGTTGAATGATATTCGCGTTTAAAATATAAAAATCACATTTTTATCTATATATAGAAACTATAGAAAACCTTCATGTGTTGAATCGATATTCATTCGTTGATTAGAAATTCATGTGTTGAATGGTATTCATATTTTGAAATAAATTGTTTCATAACAAAAATCACTTTTTATCAACTATATGGAATATGAAAAATAATCTCGTTTTTAAAAGAGATTGTTTTATAAGAGAAATCCTATTTTTATCACCTACATAAACTATATAGAATAATAGTGTTAAGAAATGAATTGTTTTACAATAAAAATCTCATTTTTATTATATACATGAATCGTTGAAATGTGAAGTGTTAAAAATAGCCACTCGTTCAAATAAACATATATGAGTTGAAATATTCATTAATTAGCTAATAATATGATTTTTGCCTATACATGCAACATTAGAAGGAATGGTGTTTTTAAACCAAATGGAAATCAAATATGAAGTTGAATAGAAAATGATAAGTGATAAGAACTATATATATGTACATGCATATTTATAGACCAGGTTATAGCAAAGGGGCTAGAGAAGAGGAATAAAATTTTGTGCCCGACAAATAGGTACACATTTACTGTTTTGTTTGGGTGATGATTTTATGAGCCTGTTGGCTAGCCGCTTGGCTTTTTCTTTTCTTTTCGACATGAGACGCCCATGTGGCTATTTGGGAATTTTCCCAGCCCCTCCCGTAAAAATGAGGTTATGGCGAAATTTTCCAAAATTTAAAGGCGTTAGTGAAATATTTGAGGTGAAAACGATATTGAAATTGTTGAATGAACTATACTTATATAAATATATAAATATAAATAAAATTAAAACGAAACATGGCCGTGTAGTTCGTGTTTTGAAACCGTGATTTCAAACAACTAGTACGGGAAATCCGACCATTGGATTTTCCCGAAACCGCAACCGTCGGGTTCGCCTTGGAAATATCTTTCCAACGACACCAACCTTGTAAAAATCCAATGGTTGGGTTGTATGGAATGTTTAATTCAAATCTGAAGAAAAACAGCGCCAGAAACGATTATATATATATATATATATATATATATAATTATAATTAGTCTAGTAACGACACTGCAGTTCGTATTTTGAAATCAAAACTTCAAACGATTGTACCGGGAGATCCGACCGTCAGATTTTCCCGAAACTGGAACCGTTGGATTCGTTTTGAAAAGACCTTTCTAATGATGTAAATTTTGTTAAGATCCAACGGTTAGATTTTCAGATATGTGTAAATCAAATCTGAAGGAAAACAGCGCCACGGCCGCGTTATGGCCCGTAGCGTCGGTTTCGAATAAATTGGCTAATTTAAAATAAATAAAAATAGCGATAAATCGTTATAAAATATCATAAACGATATGGAATGGAAATAAATTGAATTTTCTCGATTTATGTGGTATTTGATGGTTGAATGTATTTGGTGTGAAAATTACATTAAAGAACAAAATTGATGTTGTCGAATGATTTAACCATTAAAATAAATTGATTTGAAATTCTAAATATACGTGAATTATTTGAGAAGGCTGAGTTAATTCTCATTTCAAATAATTGAGCGACGATTGAAAGTCGAAGATGAAGATGGTGGTCGAAGATCGGAGATCTTCACCTCGTTTGGATGGTAACCGAGGTCTTGATTGGGAGGCATCCCGAAATATGGATAATGAGTGGTGATCGTCCAGACGTACGTGGTGATCGATGGGTTTGCGAGGTATTTAGTGCCTCCGGTTTCGTTCAGACCCAGAACGGATTTGTAAATGGACTGTGTGTCTGAAATTGGATTTTATTCTGTGTTGATTGACCTCTATTAAATATACATCTGTTTGGCGGTGGAGAATTTATTCTTTTGCTTAACTCCCTTCTCTGAAACGCACGAGCTCAGAGGTTGTATATCGATGGACATCAGTCGCATGGCATGAATTGCCTATGTGGCATGCTAAGATGCAGTGATCAGGGCTTCTGTTGAAAAGCAAATCCTTGTGGTGATGATCAAAGCACCGCCTGTGTGGCGTAGCTTTGTGTATAACGTGAAATCGCGAGCCTCATGCCCCGGTATGAACCAGAAACGGGAGAGGACATCAGGGAGGGCCTGCGTTTCTTCCTAGCTAGGGTGGTGTCAGTGACCTAACAGCCCTGACATTTATATACTTTTCACCTAAGTGGTTGTTGCTGTTGCGAGGCGCCTCGGTTTGATCGGACGATCCGGGTCCGATGGAGTCATTCGTTGGCTCGTTTACGCCCCAAAGGGCGGGGAGACGTAATGTTCAGGCATAATAATCCACATCGGTGGACCGGCCCTGACGATCCAAGGCTTGCCTGCGCGCTTGCCTTAGACTCGGGCTAGGCAGTCTCGAATTCGGTAAGGACTATCTTTTGCCTTGGTTCATGACGGAAACCCAATTTCCAAATACGACATCGTGCGGTTTTGATTGTATACCTATATATGGCGACATAGTGGTATGGGGCATTAATGCCGTCTATGATTGGTAGTTATGATTTGAAATTGCTTTCAAAACATATAAACACTAGCAATAATATCAAATGCCTTTGTTTTATCCGTATCAAGCATATTTTGGCCGTTATAAGGTAAAAACTCTATCCTCCGGTTTGCGTTGCATTGTGTGATGGGAACTGAGTCTTATAATGGCTTCATTTTTATAAAAAGCATAGCGATGTTTAAAAAGAATGATTTGTTTAAAGCACTGGCAATCCAACGGAGTAAACCCGTTCCACGAAAGTGGCGTGGTCCTGTGATTAGCCATATTATATATGTGTTGAGTAGATTTCTCATACCAGTCCCATGACTGACTCGTAGTTTGTTTCACTTTCAAACTCGGGTGCCCCTTTTTCTACACGGGCAGCCTTGTATTCAGGTTTAGCTGGTTCTTTCTGGATAGCTGGAGCTGAAGATGGATTCTATCATTTATCTCTTTTTATGCTGTCCAGCTCCTATTGTACATATTTTGTTTGTTTTCCGCTATAGACATTTATGTATAGCTGAACTGTATTTATACTAAGTAAGATCCTGTATACTGTGAAACTCTGATGATTACTTTTATCCAGTATATTCTATTTCGCATTATCTGGTATATTTATTAAATTTTGTTCTGCTATTATCTGTTTCTGTGTTATATTCCAAAGATAACCCTTGCCACCGTCAGTACGGGGTTTGGGGTCGTCTCAATAGCCCTTAAAAATAGCCATTTTACAAATGACCTCCGTTTTCGACTAAACCACTTTTATTCGATTCAGAATGTAAAATTATAGTTAGGTTTCCAATTTCGTAATTTTTGGAATTAAAATGTGAGCATATTAAATTTAAACATGCTTTCAATTTTAGTTTAAATTTAATCGACCAGTTAAAAAGTCCATTTTTCAAACAGCCTCCAAATTCAACAAAATTAATTTTATTAGGATTGTATCATCAAAACATAGCTATATTTAAAAATTCATAATCTTTGGAGTTAGTATGTGGCACCGGTAAATTAAAATGCACGTTGAAATTCAATATTGACTATTAATTTATAGTTTAATTTTGAAAAAAACTGATCGAAATAGCCGAAGTTGCTTACGAACATATCCCATTGTATCCGAAATGGGGGTATTTGGTTAAGGGCGAAAGTCATCGGGGTTCATTTGGAGTTTGAATACAAAAATGTCAAACAAATAAATTAAATAATAATATAAATATAATTATATAACCCTATTATTAAGTCAAAGCCCTAAATCTAGTTCCAGCGTGGTCCATATTTTCTGCCGCTCCCATCTAGAAACTGATGATCTGCATCATACGAATTTCTTCAATGATTTTCTACAAGTCTGATGAACTATTCTAAAAACTCCAAACATAAAATCTCTTCTGATTTGTGAGATTGGTCTATTGATCGGAGGAGATCTAATGTCGTTAGCCAAGTTGGCTAATACTGCGTCAGGAAGGGCTTCCGTTCAATTGGGATTTCGAGAGGCTGGTGGATTTTGAGTTCATTAGAACTCGGCGCGTAGGCCGGCGGCAGCAAGGGGCTTCAAGAGGTGTCGACCAATCGACCTCCGACGGAGGAACTAGGGTGCGACAACGTTGTTTTGGTGTAGAAATTTGTTCTATATCTGGTAATGGAATGAGGAAGAAACTGTAATAGAAGAAGCAGCCGATTATTTCTCCAATTAAAAATGTATCAAGGTTAATCAAACCTCATTAATCATGGTTATTTATTTAATTCAGTTGCTCACTTTGTAACCCAATATCTTATCCTAACGGAAACAGAATCAGATGAAATCAGTTACGTTGCAATCACAGAGACGTAGGCTTCGAAGTGGAATAAACCAAAATGAAAACAAGAGCAACCGGAAATTTTGATGGAATTAAACGCGTAGTTTGATTCAATTAAAAATAGTCGTTATTTAAACGATTTCAAAACCGATCAAAGTGAGAACTCTCCCACTCAAATTTTTGTATAGTTATTTATTTTTATAACTGAATATGTATTTGTTGCCTGTGATTGCAATGTTTGTGTGGTGATTGATGGTTGTTTACAGTTTTAATATTGTTATCATTATTAAACTGTGAAAATAAAATTATATTCACATGGCCTGTGATGTAAACCCCACATGGGTATTGGGACGATAATTTTACACATCGCCCAATTATTAGTTGATGTTTGAAAAACCCACATGGGTCTGCGAATGATAATTTATCCACATCTTTCTTGGATTTGACTATATGTCAATCGATTGATTGACAGACTATTATAAGCGTTATTTGACTATTAAATGCTTATACAGTTGTAAATTGCACTCTGGTTGTGAATGGAATGTTAATAGTCGTTTATCACTATTTTCGAATACATGCAATGTATGGAATCCATATAAATAAAATTATATGTTAATTGATTGAGTTTGATTCCAATTCAGAAATAATGAATATTTTAAAATAATATTCAGTGAAGAATCAAAATATGATTTTAATGTCGGATTTCGGATGAACACGAAAATATTGAAATATTCAATATTGAAATATATGAGGCCAAGTTAAGTAGATATATGCTATTTTTAAACTTGAGAGGAACTTTCTTGTCGATTTTATTCATTTTACAATGAATATTGAAAATAATTGATTCCAAAATCTGATATTTTGAAAATATTATCATATTAATGTTATAATGATATGGAATATTCAATTTTGATTTAAAATTGAAATAGAAGTTGAAATCATTTTAAAATGAATTTATAAACGATTTATAAAATAAAATTTGAATGGAAACCGATGAAATATATTATATATATTTAAATGATTTGAATAGAACGCATAGCGCAATGACCATTCATGAATTTCGACCATTAACCTCAAATTGACATAATGGGAGATCCGACCGTCGGATTCTCCTAAAACCGGAACCATTGGGTTCGTATTAAAAAGAGCTTTCGAATAGTAGTAAGAGACTTGAAATGTAATGGTTAGATTTTAAAATATGTCCAAATTAGTTTTGGAAAAGGTCACTGTAAGTGTAGTTCGATGACCGTATATGGAACTCGACTGAAAGGGCCTTAATAAAATTACTAAAAATATGAATAAATTATGTAAAATCATAATTAAGGATTTGGAAATATTTTGGATGAAATGCTCCAAGTTTGATGAGATAAAAGATATTTTTTTTATTCGAATGAACTAGTTAACAACTAGAATAAAGAACTGAAAAGAATTAAAATGGTTTTGATATAACCAGAATTTCCAATATAAAATTAGGATCGATTTCAATAGAAATAATCTTCGAAATATTTCGATATTGAATTCCGTGATTATGCGGATATCATTGAGGAATTTGGAAGATATAGATATCGTTATTCCCAATACGATACATGTTGGTTTCAGAATTTGATGTTGAATATAAGCCCATATTATTTCTATTTAGAGCCTTATATTTAATATCAAATTGGATTTTGGGTTTATCATGAACAATGTTTTAACTAACATTTATTCTTTAACCAAATTAACAGTGAAGTTTTGATTTGGAATATATAATCTTTTAATTAAGATTAATGGGATTTTTCAAAGTAAAGTTTTCTAATTTAATATATTAAATTGGAATTGAATGGAATACGGTTTGGTAATAATCGAGACGAGCTTTTGTAAAGCAAGACCGTTGCTATATATGGAATTTAAAAGGCTTTGTTGTTAGTCCATTTATAGTATTAGTACGATATGGAAATTTATATCCATTATATATTGATCTGTTTTCCATTTAAGTATTACTATATATGGAATTCGATTTGGTAATATCATTTGTTCTTTAACCCAAGTAAAGGTAGGATTAATTTCTAAAAAGTTGAATAGTCATTAAGTATTGATTTGTGAAATTAAAACTGAACAAGAGTTTTAATAAATCTTTAATTAGATTTAAGTTAATGAACGGTGATTAAATTTACCAAAACATGAGATGTGATATAAACCAAATATACTTGGTTGTTGATATTGATTGTGATTGATTGACTGTTTCAATTGTGCTCGACCAGTTTATGAGAAAATATGCTTTTACATTCAACATTAGCTTGGGTAAAAATATTTGTATGCTAACACCTGATGAAACACTTCACGATTTGACTATGAGGTGTTAGCGATGTTTTTTATTTCAAAATTAATAAATTATTTTGAAAAGAGATTTTCTTAAGTGAAAAGGAATATTTTCCCGATTTTCGACAGGGAATGTTTTATAAATATGTTTTTTAAAACAGAAAGGATTTCGAGGACTAAACCCGATGTTTCCCAAATGATTTAGAAAAGTATGATGTGTCTGACATTGTGGTTCATCACATAACCAATTATTTGCTATTGATGATATATCTGTTTGGTGGCGGAGAATTTATTCTCTTGCTTAACACCCTTCTTTGAGACGTACAATCTCAAAGGTTATGTGATTAATAATGACTGATCATATGTGTGAATTTCTGATGTGAAGTACTATAACTATAGTTTTAAAGTACTATGATTACTATGTTATGAAATAATTTTCCCTACTTTGGGACATAAAATGATTTAGTATGTGACTAAAGATTCGGGTAAACCATGCGACTAAAAGTATGGGCATCAGACCGTGTAGTTCCCTGAGGGCTTGGTAGGTGCATTGGACGGTGTAGCCCTCTCCATCGTAGGAGGTGCACTTATATATATATATATATATATATATATATATATATATATCAATTGACTAAGGAAAGCAACCCTTTGCCTTGTTGATGTGAGAAACCTCCCGATATTTTGTTGCATACTGTTTGTATGCATTGTGATGTTTTGAAATTTTTATTTCAAAAGATTTTGGTATGAGATCCCGTAGTGAAGTCTACTTTGATATAAAAGCAAGATATGTATTTCAAATTATTTGAAATAAGAATTCGGGAATAAAGTGCAAAAAAAATAATTTCTATAAAGTGAATTGGATTTCGAAAAATCTAAATTTGGGGTTTAGGCCTAAATGGGTAGATTGGAAAATTGTATGTTGCATGATGCATTGTAGATCCATATATCTATTGTTGATTATTGTTTAGGCACTGAGATTCATGTGGAGTAAGATCGTTCCGTGTTATACGGAGTTGTCCTATGATTTCCCAATCTTTAATGTAAAGTTTAAATAACTATTTTACTTCTCACACCAGTCCCATGACTGGGTCGAGGCTTGTTGTTTCTACCTAAACTCCGTGTGCCCGTATTTTCCACATGGGAAGCTAGTAGTTTTGGTTTTCCACAGATTTATTTTCCCATGATCCTGTATAATAGTTGGAGCTATATTCAGAAAGCTTTTTATCCGTCTATTTCTTTCAGTTGTGTTAGTTAATGTATTTCTGCTGCGCCTTGTATTTATACATTTTATTTCCGCTACTATTTATTTTAAATCTCTTATATTTTCCTTTATGTAATATTTATTCATACTCTTATTTATTCTTGTACTCTGATGTAAATTGTTGTAATAGCAATGAAAAGTTCTACTATTTATGTTCTGACGCGTCATGTTCTTAAAACAATCTAGGATCCTCCGTCTCTTCAGGGTTTAGGGAAGTCTGGTGTAACGACCTAAAATTTTAGTCAATTTTAAAATATGATTTTAAATAGGGATGAATGAATTTTTTTCTAAATGTATATAAGGCTTTAATTTGAAAATATACCATTTGAATTTTGATTTAATTAAATATCGGATTAACGAAATATTCAGCTTTGAAAATATTTATCGATATTAAAATATGATGTAGTAAGTAGCTAAGTATTTTAATTTGTGACGTTTAAATTAAGTACTTAAGTTAAGATAACGTTAAACTAAAGAAATTCCTAAGTCAATTCTTGGTGGCTTCTCTTAGAAGCCTAAGTGTTGGTGGCTTCTATTGGATGCCAATTCTTAGTAGCTTCTCTTAGAAATCTAGCCATATCTTAGTGGCTTCTCTTGGAAGCCAATTCTCAATGGTTTCTCTTGGAAGCCAAAGGTGGCTTCTTGTAACGACCCTCATTCTATGCATCGGAGGATCGTAGAATATTTATTCCATTCACATGCGAAGCCGTATGGTCATGTAACTTTGGGAGACGACTATTGAGGTCATTTCCCATGTTCACGATTTTTGTCGATTTTTAAATGACCGTTTTACCCCTAGAGAATCTTGTTTCGTCGATAACTTTTGATTGGTAAGGATTTTGACCTGAAACCACATCCATTGGATTTAGATGATGGTTTATCTATTCGGAAAGTGGTCATATTAATCAAGTGGACTTACTATTTGGGAGATATGGCTGAAATAAGGTTTAGAAGGTGAAAAACAGCTTAACAGAGCCAAATAGGGCAACTAGGCCCATTGGGGGATTTCGGGACTAGGGTTACATAAGGGCTGAAAAGGGTTAAAGGAACCTTTCTTTGTCATTTTTACAGCTGCCACTTACCTCTCTTCAACCCTAGCAATGGCCTCCACCTTCTAAATCACTGCCAAATCACTTTTTGTCACTAATTAAGCAAATCAACATCAAATCAAGGAAAATGAACACCAAATCAGAGTTGGAGCTGCTGAGTTGCATAGGAATTTGACCCAAAATAGTAGTAAAGTTCAGATCTATAATTCATTTGTGGTTAAGGTGAGTGAATTGCATTGTTTTTCACTAATTACGGCTAATTAGGGGTGACTAGTGATAATTAGTGAAATTATGCATGCTAAAATTCCATAAAAATATTTAAAAAAATTAAATATTATTTTAGAGTCCTAATAAAAATTTGGGCTAATTTTGAGTAAGTTTTCTAATACTACCATTAGTTATGGATAAACATGATTAAGGGGAAAACCATGGGTTTTGGGTATGTTTGATCGATAATAACCTATATGCTTGACGTTTTGACCTTGTTGATTGGTCCTATATGTTACTTATACTCTTTGAAATGTCGTATGATTGATTACTAAAGTTAGAATGGTTGAAAACGCCATCGTATGGAAAATATAGACGATATATGCTCGTTGGAAATTGTTCAGGGTTTCGGATCGGATCGGATTAAAGGGCTCGGATCGGATCGGTGAACCAAGTATGGAAATTCGAACTGGACTGGAACTTGGCATAAGAGGAGGCTTAGCAATAAGGAAGGGCATTTGCATAGAGTTGGATTTAGGTTCGGATCGGAAGCGAGGGCATGGGGATCGGATCGGAAATGGTGAGCATGAACCGAACCGAGGCTGGAGCAATCAAACCAAAATGAGTTGGAGTGATGGCAGGATGACCCGAATCGAGTGAAGAAAATCAAGCTGGAAACTTGAACACATCCGAACCGAACTGATGTGACATAGAGGACCCCACACACTGAACCGAACTGGATGACCGAACCGAATCGAAAGCATGTTCCTACTCTTACGTGATGACTCTTCTGAAGACCAACTCCAACTCGACCAAAAACAGAGATGAAAAGGAAGACCAAATAGGAGGTTATTACTCAGGATCCAAATGGGGATCAACGAGTTAACTTCATGAGTTGGACTTTGTTGTAGGATGTTTGCCAAGGAGTTATCGATGGCTATAGCTTTGACTCACCACTGAGAGACAGATCATTGGCTATGGATCAGTGCAGTGGAATTGCCATGACTACATGGGGCAATGTTATCATAGCGGGGTTATGAGCCAGTGCAGTGGAGTTGTCATGACTCCATGGGGCAGAGTAGACATAGCAAAGGATTAATGGCTATGGATCAGTGCAGTGGAGCCGTCATGACTCCATGGGGCAGATTGATCGTAGCAAAGAATTGGGTGATCAAAGTGGTAGATATCGTATACTTTACGCACTGAGTGAGAGGTGTGAGGATAATTTCTACGTTTGATGTTTGCTATCACCATTACATGCACACCCCCTCCCCATTATTTTCACACCATGTGTTAGTGTCACCTTAGAGTATTGTACATCCTATTGTGCTAACTCTTTGGTTGCAGGTCCAGGTTCAGGTACGGTTATGTATACCTGTTATTGTTCTATTTTTTGTGCTTATCGCTCATACTAGACTTATGTCTGACCCAGAGTTTTATGTCTCTACTTATTACTCCGGGTGCTCCTAAACGACCTGACTAGAGATAGGTTATCTGGTTATGCACGAGCAGCTGTCCAGAGACAAGTAGGAGGCTTACGCGTATTACTCCCATATATTCTCCCTGTGTAACACCCATAATTTTTGAGAATATTAAAATTAATAAATTCAAGAACACTTAATTTTTAGAAGAAGAATTAAGTGAAATAGGTTGCGTTATTACGTTTGTCTCAAAATTTTGGTCAAGATAGACATTTGGTTTGTATAAAATGGATACCTTATGAAGAAGTTATTAAGCCTTAAAGTTTGGATGC
This sequence comes from Allium sativum, assembly GCA_030737875.1. Taxonomy (NCBI): domain Eukaryota; kingdom Viridiplantae; phylum Streptophyta; class Magnoliopsida; order Asparagales; family Amaryllidaceae; genus Allium; species Allium sativum. Next base: position 526,114,286 of record CM060913.1, on the reverse strand, counting down.
ATATGAGAAAAATATATACAAAAATTAAAAAAATAAATATGCAAAAAAGTTCAAAATAGCAAATCGGGAGGGGGAATAACAGAACCGGCCCATTTTCGAGGTCGACCCGAGCCCCATTGGGTCGACTAGGGGTTGATTCATGGTGTTTGGCTGTCAACCCGTGTCCAATTCGCTCTAAGGCAGATGTGGCATCTGATTGGTTCTCATGGTTCAGGGTTAATCAAATGGTCCTAAAACACTCTTTACAACTATACAAGGACCCTAAACCTAAAATCTAATTCTATTATTCACTCTCATCTAAACCTAGCCACCGCTAAAACCTAAGTTAAATTAAATCTAATCTAATTCAACTAAGAGAATTCAACGATCTACATCAAAGGCGAGAAATTCAATTTCAGAATACAGATCCCTAAAATCATGTTTTTCCTTTTGATTGTAAGTGTAGTTATCTTTCAGATGTGAATAAATTAAAGACGTGATTTGTAATGAATTGGAAAATAGAATTTGAACCAAGTTGTATGTGATTGATGATGCAAATTCATGACTAATTCTTGCGATAATTTGGTCATGTATGTCTTGGAATGATTGTGGTTTAATTGAACTTATTGTATCATGTGGAAATTGATGATGAACTTATTATGATTTAGGGAACGAAACCATCATACCACATATAAGTTTGACAATCCTTTCATGATGTGTCATATGCAAGTTACATGTTATATGTTAGTCAATATATATATATATATATATATATATATTCAAATGCAGGTTTCATGTTCTGTGTTAGATCCGCAAAAAAATTAGATCTATATTTATATGCATGTTTATAAAGTGGATTCATGCAAGTTCATATGATCATTATTGTTAGATCTAGTTCACATCTACATGTTATAGTTAAACTTATACATGCGTTGGTAATGTACATGTCATGATCCTCCTAAATTATGCTAGTTTATAAACCAAATGTGTTCACCTATGCCTAGATCTACATGTTCACATGCTTAGGCTTATGCTACTTCTATCCAGTTTAATTGCAAGCTTCATGAGACATGTTAATTTAAATTACGTAACATATATTTGATTGAATGTTCCCTTTTTACCTCTTGTTTATAAATTGGGCTAATTTGCGGGCCCAATGACTTTATGCGATTAACGCGAACATACAACGGGGGTAACGTTGGGGAAAACATGAAATTACATGTAATTGGCATGTTTGAAACATAAGCATGATAAGTGGCATGAAAATGGTCAAATCTATATACCTAAAATTTTGAACGTGATTTAGAAGGAAAGTGGGCCATGGCAATTATTGATTTATAATTTACATATAAATATTTAGGATAAACATGAAAAATTACATGGCATAGATTCGTTCATGAAATGGTATATTTAGTATACCATTAATTGTGAGCATAATTAAAAGGATAATTATGGCATAATTAAATTGGAAAAATTTACATATGGAATTTGTCATAAATAAGAAATATGTAAATTTAAACATGACGAATATGCCTAACCAGAGGTTAGACTGAGTTGTGGTGTAAAACTGCCCGGAACCGATTAGCACATCCAGTGACCACAACAATACCCGTCTAATGTGGGTGGTTAGTGCATTGAGCCCAAAAAGTACCCGAGGTTAGACAGAGTTGTGGTGTAAAACTGGCCGGAACCGACCGGCACATCCAGTGACCACAACAATACCTATCTAATGTGAGTGGTTGGTGCTTTGATAAAGCTAAGTCAAGATTGGTAGGGTTAAGTCAATTAAGGAAACACTTAACCAATTCAAATTGTTAACTAAACAGATGGGTGAGGTTAAGTAAATTTAGAACACTTAACCGTTATAACATGTTAAATAGACAAGTGAGTGAGGTTAAGTTAATTTAGAACACTTAACTGTTATAACATGTTAATTGGACAAGTGGGTGAGGTTAAGTAAATTTAGAAACACTTAACCAATATAACTTGATTTATGGAAAGGTTAAGTTAAAATAAGAGGGCAACACTTAACCAATATAACTTGATTTGTAGTAGGGTTAAGTTAACACAAGAAGGCAACACTTAACCAAAGTCACAAGACATGTAGGTGGGTTAAGTTAACTTGGATTGATTGATGACACTTAACCAATACAACAAGATGAATACGTAGGGTTAAATTAACAAGAAACACTTGACCAATATAACTTGATGAATGAATGGGGTTAAGTTAATAGGAAACACTTAACCGATCCAACATGATAAGTAAAGAGGGTTAAGTTAATAAGAAATGCTTAACCAACATGACATGATGAATGAATGGGTTAAGTTAACATGAGCGGAAAACACTTAACTAATATGGCGTAATGTGCAGGAGGGCTAAGTACATATCGGGTTGATCGGTAATATTAGTAAATTTAGGCCCATAAAACTTAACCATTAAATAAACATGTTGAATCAGTGGAAGGGTTAAGTACATATTAGGTTGGTGGGTAATATTAGTATATATAGGGGCACAAAGCTTAACTATTAAATAAACATGCTTGAATCGATGGGAGGATTAAGTATATCTCGTGTAGTTGGGTAATATTAGTACATTTAGGCCCACAAAACTTAACCGTTTATTAAACATGCTTGAATCGATGGGAGACTTAAGTACATATCGGGTTGGTGGGTAATATTAGTAAATATAGGCCCACAAACTTAACCAATAGGAAACCCTAGTAATGGGGACCCATTTCAGCAGTAACCCACATGGATGTATCATGGTACCCTAAACTAGGCAGGGTAGGGCACGATTACTGGGCTGATTATAAGCGGTCAAAGCAGCGGGAGGGGGTACGTCAGTGTAGGTTCTGACGGTTTATGGGCGTGCACGTACTCCGGAGTGGGAAAAAGCAGGCATTAGGTACTAGTAGTTATACACTGTGCATTTTGAATCGTGTCGGGTTGCTATTATAAGTAATGATATACCTTATGGTGGGACCAGCACAGGGTATCTACACGCAAGAGAGGGCCGATTGACACAGACACATGGAACATGAATACAAGTAGGGAGCTGATCGATAGGGTAGTAAGGGCCCATCTAACATGTTCATGGCAATTAGGCTAATTGATATGGAATCCTCATGATAGATGTACACCTGAAGGCTACCACAATTACGGGGGTTGGGATCAAGATTATTATTTTATACAGATTACTAGTTGGGACACTAGTTAAGTGGTGCAGAGATAAGTATAGAAATCAGATTAATAGAGTAGTAGCGAAGTTGAGAAAAAGAAGAAGCGCATTCAGTTCTCCTTGCACTTACCTTGTCTTTAGTTACCTTGTTTTTATGGTATTGTCCTATTTTCAGTTCATTCATGTCATGATCCTTTATCTTGTTTGCATGCTGAAATATCCCTGGACTTACCAGACTTTTGTCTGTCCTAGTTTGTTTTTCGCCTCTTTTCTTCCGTCCCCCCCCCCCCCACCTCAGGTAGTTAGGGAGGGAATAGCTTATCCTAACTTGGACCTCTTCTCTTTCCAAGCCTGAAGATTAGCTAGTGTATCGCTTTGACTCTTTCTCTTCCACTGATATGGTTGGTTCATGCTTTAACGGGGAATATCATTGTTTTTATGCTTCTTTTATTCTTGGAAGTTTTTAAATCAAGACAGTAGTTCTATGTATTACATTTAAGTATGATTGAGGAAATTATTGTAAAAGCTTGACTGAATTAAGTTGTTTATAAAATGATTTTATTTTCCATTGCTTTATTTTTCTGTCTTGTAATTTATCTGCATCTTTTACCTATAATGCTCTAACGAAGTTAAGGCATTCCCTCTGTGTGTGACCTTAACGGAGGAGTGGTGTTTCACTTGGTATCAAAGCTGAAAGTTACCGGATCAGATAAAAGATTTAAAAAATTATTTTTGAAATGATTTTAAAAGAAGCATTTTCAAAAGATTTTGTTTTTAAAGGCATATTCCACAAAGCCATATGCACTATCTTTTTGATCCTCTGTTTGAATCCTTGTTTCCTTCTTTCCTAAGTCTTTGGGGCTCCTGGCTTTCTGGGAGGTAACCTCATCGCAACATGATTCCATAGGATTGATGAGACTGCGACCTTGTCAAAGGGAAAATAAGCGCCCAAATTCCATCTATAGTCGAGCAGCCTCACCCACGGCTGATTTTCTTTCAAGCTTTTTAGGATTTTTCTGTGCGATGGAGGCAGCTTTCAAAAGACCTGTCAACAAGTTACACAAGGATGCCAAAGATGAGAATGAGGGAGTTTGGCTAAGGAGCACAACACAAGGATGAAGAACTCATGGATATGGACTTGGTTTATAAAGGAGGAGAGAAGAATGGTAAAACCTAAAACAAGAGGAAGTATCTTTATTTTAGTATAACGGGTCGTATAATTAAGGGCAAGGGCAAGAACAAAAGACAGGATTTTCCGGAAGGCAAGTGCATGCTCTCACCACCAGCATACCTGAGAGAGAGGTAGTAAGGTTTCCGTTGAAAAGTTTAGTTTTTCTTCTTGATCATCCTGCTAGTACTCTTTTTGATTTTTGCGCTTCGCATTTGTTTATGTTTTCTTCCATGGTTGAGTCTCTGCACCCTAGAGCTTGTATAGTAGAGGATCCCATTATTGTCTTTGGTTTGTAAGGATTTGAGACACTTATTTTTTTGGTTTCATGGGCTATGGGTTGATTCTAGGCATGGATTAGTTAGCTAGTAATTATGAAAGGAGGGCAGTTAGACTTTCGACTTGCCTCGGGAATACCCTCTAAATTTCGTGTGATCCTAAGGGATCAGTTTGTCTTAGCTACCTAATGTATTTGTCGATGATTTTCGATGCATTAGAGTAGTCCCTGAGTACGCAGATGTTTTTTGATTAAGGTTAGGAGTCCCTTCCCCCTAAAAACTCGAGATAGACCTCCATATATGTCCAATTGACAATATAAAGCTGGTTATGCGATCAACGATAGTTTCGGAGCAAGATTGGCGAGGATATCCAAAGTCGGTTAAGTGCTCAATTGTTTAGTTGTTTTGTTAGTATCACCTCACATAGATCGTCCAAATTCAGAGGAGGTATTCCTTGGGTGCTTGTCTGATATTGGTTTATGCCTTTGGGGCTTGTACTTGAGGGATGTCAAGTTCGACTAGGACATTTTCGACCCTTATATTTTTGACATAAGGGATAAGCTTAGTAGAATATATACACTTGGTATCATGGTTAACTTCTGTTTATCTTGGAAAGATATTTCGACAACATTGGTTACCCTCTAGCATAGTAAGTGATCGAGGTCCTATCTTTACTAGTGGGTTTTGGAAATGGAGGTCAAGAAGCTTCGCAATCATGAAGTTAAATTAGTTAAGGTACAGTGGAGTGAAGCTCAAAGAAGATGTGACCTAGAAGACTGAAGACTAGATACGCGCATCATACCCTTTTTGAGGGCATATCCTTGATTCCTCCTTTTTATGTAATATTTATTTGCATGCTAGTCTTTATCTTTTAAGTATATCCTCTCAATCTTATCCTGGATCCTTAGGTAGAAGCCAATGGATGAAAACATGTGTTTGATACATGTTATGATTGATGGTTGCAAGTGGTTGCAAGTATCTGCTAGTGGTTGCTCGTGGATGCATATACACACATTAGCCACTAGATCGGCTCAGTCACTTTCATATTGCATATGCATATGAATGTATTTGTATATGGATTGAAACATGATGTGTTATTATATAGATGTTGCATATAGATGAGTGAATATGCACACATATAGTATTTACATGATTAAGGATACTTGTGTTGGACGCATGACACTCTCATTGTTCGCGTTAAGGAGGTCAACTGGATCAGTAGACCGCCTGATTTTGCACTAGATAAGAGACATATAAACACACTGCATATGTTCATATGGCATTAGAAGTCTTTTAAGGACAATGGATCCTTGTGGATGATGGATGGGTAGATGGATGATTGGATGTTAGGATGCATTCTTCTTAACTTGAAGATTTCGGGGACGAAATCCTTTAAGGAGGAGAGAATGTAACACCCCGAATTTTTTGAGAATATTAAAATTAACAAATTCAAGAACACTTAATTTTTAGAAGAAGAATTAAGTGAAATGGGTCGCTCTTTTATGTTTGTCTCAAAATTTTGGTCAAGACAGGCATTTTGTTTGCATAAAACGGATACCTTATGAAGAAGTTATTAAGCCTTGAAGTTTGTATGCATATGAGAAAAATATATATAAAAATTAAATAAATAAATATGCAAAAAAGTTCAAAACAGTGAATCGGGAGGGGGAATTACCGAACAGGCCTATTTTTGAGGTCGACCCAAGCCCCGTTGCATCGACTAGGGGTTGATTCAGGGTGTTTGGCTGTCAACCCGTGGGTCGATTCGCTCTAAGGCAGATGTGGCATCTGATTGGTTCTCATGGTTCAGGGTTAATCTAATTGTCCTAAAACACTCTCTACAACTATATAAGGACCCTAACCTAAAACCAAATTCTATTATTCACTCTCATCTAAACCTAGCCACCGTTGAAACCTAAGTCAAATTAAATCTAATCTAATTCAACTAAGAGAATTCAATGATCTACATCAAAGGCGAGCAATTCAGTTTTAGAATACAGATCCCTGAAATCAAGTTTTTCCTTTTAATTGTAAGTGTAGTTATCTTTCAGATGTGAATAAATTAAAGACGTGATTTGTAATGAATTGGAAAATAGAATTTGAACTAAGTTGTATGTAATAGATGATGCGAATTCATGACTAATTCTTGCGATAATTTGGTCATGTATGTCTGGGAATGATTGTGGTTTATTTGAACTTATCGTATCATGTGGAAATTGGTGATAAACATATTATAATTTGGGGAACGAAACCATCACATATAAGTTTGACAATCCTTTCATGATGTGTCATATGCAAGTTACATGTTTTATGTTAGTCAAGATCTATATATATATATTCATATGCAAGATGCATGTTTTATGTTAGACCCAAGTCAAGATCTATATATATATATATATATATATATATATATATATATTTATTTATATATATATGTTCTTATGCAAGTTTCATGTTCTGTGTTAGATCCAAAAAAAATTAGATCTATATTTATATGCATGTTTATAAAGTGGATTCATGCAAGTTCATATGATCATTATTGTTAGATGTAGTTCACATCTACATGTTATAGTTAAACTTATACATGCGTTGGTAATGTACATGTCATGATCCTCCTGAATTATGCTAGTTTATTAACCAAGTGTGTTCACCTATGCCTAGATCTACATGTTCACATGCTTAGGCTTATGCTAGTTCTATCCAATTTAATTGCAAGTTTCATGAGACATGTTAGTTTAAATTACATAACATATGTTTGATTAAATGTTCCCTTCTTTTACCTCTTATTTATAAATTGGGCTAATTTGCGGGTCCAATGACTTTATGTGATTAACGCGAACGTATAACGGGGGTAGCGTTGGGGAAAACATTAAATTACATGTAATTGGCATGTTTGACACATAAGCATGATAAGTGGCATGAAAATGGCACAATCTATATACCTAAATTTTGAATGTGATTCAAAAGGAAAGTGGGCTATGACAATAATTGATTTATAATTTACATATAAATATGTAGGATAAACTTGAAAAATTACATAGCATAGATTGGTTCATGAAATGGTATATTTAGTATACCATTAATTGTGAGCATAATTAAAAGGATAATTATGGAATAATTAAATTAGGAATAATTTACATATGGAATTTGTCATAAATAAGAAATATGTAAATTTAGAAAAGACGAATATGCCTAACCCGAGGTCAGACTGAGTTGTGGTGTAAAACTGCCCAGAACCGACTGACACATCTAGTGACCACAACAATACCAGTCTAATGTGGGTGGTTAGTGCATTGAGCCCAAAAAGGACCCGAGGTTAGACTGAGTTTTTGTGTAAAACAGCCCGGAACCGACCGGCACATCCAGTGACCACAACAATACCTGTCTAATGTGAGTGGTTGGTGCTTTAATAAAGCTAAGTCAAGATTGGTAGGGTTAAGTCAATTAAGGAAACACTTAACCAATTTAACATGTTGACTAAACTTATGGGTGAGGTTAAGTAAATTAAGAACACTTAACCGTTATAACATGTTAATTAAACAAGTGGGGGAGGTTAAGTAAATTAAGAACACTTAACCGTTATAACATGTTAATTAGACAAGTGGGTGAGGTTAAGTAAATTTAGAACATTTAACCATTGTAACATGTTAATTAGACAAGTGGGTGAGGTTAAGTAAATTTAGAATTCTTAACCTTTATAACATGCTAATTAGACAAGTGGGTGAGGTTAAGTAAATTTAGAAACACTTAACCAATATAACTTGATTTATGGAAAGGTTAAGTTAAAATAAGAGGGCAACACTTAACCAATATAACTTGATTTGTAGTAGGGTTAAGTTAACACAAGAAGGCAACACTTAACCAAAGTCACAAGACGTGTAGATGGGTTAAGTTAACTTGGATTGATTGATGACACTTAACCAATACAACAAGATGAATACGTAGGGTTAAGTTAACAAGAAACACTTGACCAATAAAACTTGATGAACGAACGTGGTTAAGTTAATAGGAAACACTTAACCGATCCAACATGATAAGTAAGGAGGGTCAACTCAACATGAAATGCTTAACCAACATGACATGATGAATGAGTGGGTTAATTTAACATGAGCAGACAACACTTAGCTAATAGGGCGTAATGTGCGGGCGGGTTAAGATGGGGTAAGTGGGTAATATTAGTAAATATAGGCCCACAAAACTTAACCATTAAATAAACATGCTTGAATCAGTGGAAGGGTTAAGTACATATCAGGTTGGAGGGAAATATTAGTAAATATAGGCCAACAAAGCTTAACTATTAAATAAACATGTTTGAATCGATGGGAGGGTTAAGTACATCTCGTGTAGGTGGGTAATATTAGCACATATTGGCCCACAAAACTTAACCATTTATTAAAAATGCTTGAATCGATGGGAGGGTTAAGTACATATCGGGTTGGTGGGTAATATTAGTAAATATAGGCCCACATACTTAACCAATAGGAAACCCTAGTAACGGGGACCCATTTCAGCAGTAACCCACATGGATGTATCATGGTACCCTAAACTAGGCAGGGTAGGGCACGATTACTGGGCTGATTATAAGCGGTCAAAGCAGCGGTAGGGGGTACCTCAGTGTAGGTTCCGATGGTTTACGGGCGTGCACGTACTCCGAAGTTGGAAAAAGCAGGCACTGGGTACCATTAGTTATACACTGTGCATGTTGAATCATGTCGGGTCGCTATCATAAGGATTGATATACCTTATGGTGGGACCAGCACAGGGTATCTACACGCAAGGGAGGGCCGATTGACATAGACACATGGAACATGAATACAAGTAGGGAGCCGATCGATAGGGTAGTAAGGGTACATCTAACATGTTCATGGCAATTAGGCTGATTGAGGTGGAATCCTCACGATAGATGTACACTGAAGGCTACAACAATTACGGGGGTTGGGATCACGATTATCATTTTATACAGATTACTAAATGGGACACTAGCTAGGTGGTGCAGAGATAGATATAGAAATCAGATTAACGGAGTAGTAGCGAAGCAGAGAAAAAGCAGAAGCGCATTCAGTTCACCTTGCACTTACCTTGTCTTTAGTTACCTTTTTTTATGGTATTGTCCAATTTTCGATTTATTCATGTCATGATCCTTTATCTTGTTTGCATGCTGAAAGATCACTGGACTTACCAGACTTATGTCTAACCTAGTTTGTTTTTCGCCTCTTTTGTTCCGTCCCCCCCCCCCCCCCCGGTAGTCAAGAAGGGAATAGCTCAGCCTAACTTGGACCTCTTCTCTTTCCAAGCTTGAAGATTAGTTGGTGTATCATTTTGGACTCTATCTCTTCCACTACTATGGCTGGTTCATGCTTTATCTGGGAATATCATTGTTTTTTTGCTTCTTTTATTCTTGAAATTTTTTATATCAAGACAGAAGTTCTATGTATTACATTTAAGTATGATTGAGGAAATTGTTGTAAAAGCTTGAATGAATTAAGTTGTTTATAAAATGACTTTATTTGTCTATCTTGTAATTTATCTGCATCTTTTACCTGTAATGCTCCACCAAAGTTAAGGCATTCCCTCTGTGAGTGACCTTAACAGAGGTGGGGTGTTTCACCCTGTGTTGTTATTGGTCACTACTTTGGGCATTAGAAGTGTATCTTCCTATTTTGCTTTAGAGACAGTTTTAAAAGTTGTAATAAAGATGGTTTGGATCATAAGTTGTGTTTTGAATTTTCCGCTACTATGATGATTTAGTTTTTCGGCTTATGCACTATCACGTCGGTTTTATATCAAGTTATGTTATTATTATATTTTGTTCCATGCGCTGTGAGATATACTACGGGTTCTTGGATGATTCATCATCTTCTTTATTTTCTTTTGACGACTGTCCGTGCTAGTTGGGCATCGGCACAGCGCGTTTCATTGGAAATGTCGGCTGGTGCGGGGCGCGCCATTACACTTGGTATCAGGGATCTAGGTTGCGTAGTTAACCTAGAGAAAGACACTAGGGAGAGATAGTATACGTATATGAGAGCTCGTATTTGTCATATTTTTGGTTTTCAGAAGTTATATATATATACACTATAAGTATATCTAAGAATGAAGTCGCATTGGACTAGCACCACTGAAGAGATGGTAAACCGTTTCTCTTTAACAGATTAAACGACGAGCCGATATAAGAGGAATACTGGTTCAGGAGCCAATAATGGGAATGTCCCTGACATGAGGACAATGTTTACTACCTTCATGAGAGAAATGCTTAGGGGTGTTCAGGGAACAGCTCCTAATGCTGCTAATGGTGGTGGTGCAATGGTGCAGGTGCCTAGTGCCGAATTCGCCAAGATTTCCAAGGATTACACTAGTCTTGGTGGGAAGCCGTTCAACGGAACGGAATCAGCTAGAGAAGTTAAAGATTGTCTTGATAGTTGTGAGTGCATCTTCGAGGACTTAGGGATCGATGATGCAATTAAGAGAAAGCTAGCATCACGTCAACTGCAAGGACGGGCAATGAATTGGTGGAACGCTATTAAGGCAGTTATACCCTGAGGATCAAATTACTTGGAACCCGTTTAAGACTAGATTCAGTGATAAGTTTATCCCAGCTGCTCAAAAGTCATAATTGCCTAGGAAGTTTCTAGAGCTTAAGCAGAATGGTGGGTCAGTCTCAGATTATATTGCTGAGTTCGATACGTTATCTAATTATGGATTATCCCTTACTGACACTACCGAGAAGAAGAATGAGAAGTTCATAACTGGATTAGATCCGTACTTTGGAGAAAGGCTTATAAACCATATTAATGAGACTTTTGAATCGATTGTTGGAAAAGCATTGAGATCAGAGAGCCTTTATCCTAACCCCAAGACCGAGGCCGCTGTTACATCTGCAGGAGAGCTAAAGCCACAAACAAGTAGTGGAGGCATGTATAGTTCCCAGAATAAGAGGAAGCAGAACCAAGCTAAGGATGGTCAGAAAAAGAATAAGAAAGATGTTGAGTGCTTTAGCTGTGGCAAGAAGGTCCACCATGCTAAAAAATGTCGAGCAAAGCCAGTGGACAGGAAGTGCTTTAATTATGGAGAAGTGGGACATCATAAGGAAAAATGTCCACAAACTCCTAAAGAGAAATAGATTGTGAAAGCATATGCTATTAATGTTGTTCCTTCTTCGTCGAATGCCCCAACTGCAGCAGAGAAAGAAAAAGAATGTCGTCGTTCAAGGTATTCTTCCTATTAATGATGTTCCTGTTCGAGTATTGTTTGATACCGGGGCTTCCCATTCCTTCATATCTAGTGACCTGGTAGATAGGTTGGGATTGGAACCCGAGATAGTCGAAAGACCATTAGTGGTGACGAACCCGATTGGTGGTTCGACTAGCCTTAGCATGATTTGTCGAAATTTAGTCTTATCGAGTCATGGATGTATGTTTGCTTGTGATTGCTTTGTTTTGGGCTTTACTAGGTTTGGCATTATTTTGAGAGTCGATTGGCTCCAAAGGTACGGGGTGGAGGTAGACTTTGAGGGATTTTCGGAGACTATTAGGGCGGATGATGAGCGGAGGTAGTGTTTTCTGACCTACCTAGCGATGAGGTGATGGCTAGTTTTCTAAATTCCCTCGACATTCTGTAGGACGAGTTATCAGGGGTTCCCATTGCTGGCCAGTATATGCACATCTTCGGGGAAGTGACCGGACTTCCACCACACTGAGAGATTGAGTTCCATATTGATTTAGTAAAAGATTCTAGACCTATAGTGATGCCACTTCATCGTATGCCACCAAGGGAGCAGCGAGAGCTCGGGTGCAAGTAAGCGATCTTTTGAGGAAGGGATTTATCTGAAGAAGTGTCTCCGAGTGGGGAGCACCAGTTGTATTTGCCATTAAGGCAAATGGTTCCCTTCGTTTATGTGTTGACTACCACGAGTTAAATAAAGTGACTAGGAAGAATAAGTATCCTCTTCCATGGATAGATGATTTGTTTGATCAATTGGAAGAAGCAAGAGTGTTCTCCTAGTTGGACCTTATGACAGGATTTCATCAGCTCCGAGGGGCAGCTGAAAGTATCCCCAAAACGACATTTTGAATGCCGTCTGGACTCTATGAGTGGTTGGTCATGCCATTCGGGTTGACCAATGCACCAGCATATTTCGTGGATCTTATGAATAGGGTATTCAGGGATCAATAGAATAAGTTTGTTTTTGTGTTCGTGGACGATATCCTTCTTTACTCGAGGATAGAGGAAGAACACAAGGAACATTTTGAGGATAGCGATGAGGTGTTGAAAAAACACTAATTGAAAGAGAAATTTTATAAATGTCTCTTCTGGAGGAGGAAAGTGAGATTCTTGGGCCATGTTGTTTCAGAGAATGCTTTTGCCGTGGACCCTGCGAAGATGGCTACGGTACAAGATTGGTCTACACCCAAGAATACAACAAACACAAGAAGTTTCTTAGGGTTAGCTGAATATTATCGTAAGTTCATCCAAGACTTCTCCAAGATAGCAGCACCGTCAACTCAGTTGACCAAGAAGGATCAAACTTTCATCTGGGACGAAAGGTGCGAGAATGCATTCAAGAGAAGGAAAAGTTGATGTGTGCATCAGTGTTAAGCATTCCTAAAGGGAATGAATAGATGACAGTTTACACGGATGCATGTTGTACCGGACTAGGTGTTGTACTGATGCAAGGAGATAGGGTAGTAGCTTACACTGTCGGCAACTTAAAACGCATGAGAAATGATATCCTACACATGATTTGGAATTGGCAGCGATCGTGTTCGCATTGAAGATGTGGAGACATTATCTCTTAGGAGAAAGATTTGAGTTGTTTACCTGAAACACCCCAAGTCCGTTAATGTCACTCACTAAGGGAATGCATTAAGTTTCGCGAAGTGATATAGGTAAACAGACATAGAATAATTACAAGATAGATATAAATAAGGCAGCAGCTAAAAATTTAAAATTTTATTTCAAACATAAGTCTTAATATCGTGGTCCAAAATTTCATAAGTCACAAAAATCATTACAACAAAATAACTTTTGTCTTGCACCATCAGAGTACATAAGTAAATAAAAAGCATCATTCCCCAAATAACAAGAGTTAAGTCATACTAGAGATAAGAACTTGAGCCATACTTCAGAAATAGCTCCTAATAAGATGATATCTGATTCCTGATTAAGTTTGAGTGTTTCCTCCTTGAGAACCTAGGGGGGACGGAACAAAGAAGGAAAAACAACAGGGTCAGACATAAAGTCTGGCGAGTCTTGTTACTTATAGCCAGTAGATAATTAAATGCAACATGATAGGCATATAAAGTGGATAAGAGAGAGATCACTACATAAATGGTAGGTGTGACAATGTAAGCAAGTTAACGTGTATGTGCCTCACTAATGATTACTCTGCATTATTACTAGTATAACTGAAATGAGATGATCCCTTCCACTATAAGTTGGTAGGCTTAGGTCATACGTTCACGTACACCCTAACCCCTACCCTAATCGATCGACTCCCTACCCTGTAGATATCATGTGCTGGCACCATAGTAGGAGGTATCGCTTCCTAAAGTGGCAACCCATGGTGTGCACAACTATATCTACTATTGTCACAGACTTCTTAGCCATCTCTGTCCGACCCATGCACGCACATGTCCTCGGTCGGTTCGCACTGCTCCCACCATCCGCCTCGTTTGGATCTCTTACAATTAATCAGTAAGCGTGCCCCTTTTTTTGCCTAAAATGTAGGTCCTTACTTGATACCAACTCCGGGTTACTGACTGAAATGGTACCGCATAATATGATACAAACCCTCCCCCTTGTCTTGCATCCCCCACTAGGTTTTCCAATGACTATGTGTACCCTTAGGTGTCTTTAATTACATAGTCCTATACTAGTTATGCTTACCTTAAAGGGTGTCTTTAATTACATAACTTCATTACATTATCGGTCGGTTATGTATACCACTAGGTGTCTTTAATTATATAACCCTACTACATTACCTACTGGTTATGTATACCACTAGGTGTCTTTAATTTCATAACCTTATTGGGTTAAGTACGTGGGCCTATATATACATATTACCCACCCCCTCTAATTTACTTAACCCATCACTACCCATCCAATTTTACTTAACCCTAACTTAAGTTCATAGTCATTTTAAATTAGGTTAATTAATCTATTTCATTACCGTGTCCAGTTATGGTTATAATGGACTAGACCTCCCACATTAGGCCTACAACGTGTGGATGCTGGATATGTTGGTCGGGTCCGGGCAGTCTTATTCCACAGTTGGGCCTAACCTCGTGTCTTAGGCTGATTTGTGTTTACGTACTTAGACCTCCCACATTAGGTACAACATTAGTGGTTGTTGGATATGCCAGTTAGTTCTGGGTAGACTTCCACCACTAACGTAACCTAACCTCGTGTCATAAGTACAATTTACAATCCCTAATTGTAAATTACTAAACATTCCAAATTAATTCAAATCTACCTATGTCATTATAGGTAACTATTTCTATGTTTTCCCATTTGGATTACATGTCATATTTCCTATTAAACGGTACATAAATAATGCCAATTATAATCCCTTTTTCCCCGTTTTATCTTTAACGTATTCTTACGTATTTTAGCGGGATCTAAGCTATAAAGTGGACTAGCTATAATAATAAAAGAGAATATGACAAGCGTGATAGTTTCAACATGTCTTGGCGTAAACATGAACATAAACTGGCATAACAACAAAGTGAATGGACATGTGATTAACATAATAATAAGGTGGACATCAAAATATTAACTTGTGGCAATCACTCATGATGTTTAAGCAAGCATAATGAGGTCTATATTTAACATTAGGTGTCCAATATACTTGATCTAGCATAGTTAGGGTGACATAGCAATATGTTCAGATCAAAAGATAAATTCACATGTCAAGTTTACAACATATATCAATGTATCACAATATGACAGGTGAAAGGTGACCATCATAAAGGTCTAGATCCAAGTAATGTCACAATTATTCAAATTAATAGATGTACTTCCATCATATCATGGTTACAAGTCCAGATCCATATAAACATCATAATCAAATCACCACAATTATATTAGATCTGTCAGAATTTCATATAAACTCAAAATTATACTTTAAAACATATCCAATTCATTGTCTATCAAAGCATACTTTTATTTATCTAAATCTAAAAGTAAACTAGAAACTCATAGCGTTAGGTTTAGATAATTTAGGAAGAACGGATCAAGAATTTCTGAATTGGATTTGTGGAATATGTTGTTGTAGAAACGGTTCAGTTCGCACTCCAACAGCATATGGACTCCATGGCTTCAAATGAAGAGAGTATGAGAAATATGACATGTATATATAGCTTCCAGACACCTTGAAATCGAGTGCCACCTCGGCCCTAGGGGTGTCGACACCCCTGTGTGTGGGTCGACACCCCTCTAGGAGGGTGACCCCCTAGAGTGGGAATTTTGCGGCTCAGAGGAATTTTTCGAATTTAAATACTCTGGATAGGATTCTGACTCACCTCTGACTCATGCGTATATATAAATTATTTATGTGCGTATACAAACTTAAAACTCTCATAATTACTTCATACAGTGTCCGTTTTATGCAAATTAAATGTCTATCTTGACCAGAATTTCGAGACGGATGCAATAGTGCAGTTCGTTTCCTCTAATTATGAACATTAAATTAATTATTATTTACTTTATCCTCCTTAACGTTGTTAAAATTTGGGGTGTTACATTCTCCCCTACTCAAAGGATTTTGTCCCTGAAATATCTAAGTTGAGAAGAGTGCATATCCTACCATCCATCATCCATCAACTCATCCACCAATCAATGACTTCCATTGTCCTTATAGATTTCTAATGCATATATGAATATGTGCAAAGGTGTGTGTATATGTCCCAACTTTAATGTGAAGATCAGGCAGTCTACTGACTCAGTTGGCCTCCTTAATGCAATGTATGTTAGTGCGTGAGTCCAATATGTATGCAAATAAACCTATTGTATCATATAAGTTCTATATGTTTGCACATCCATTTGTCCAAATGAAACATCCATGTGTTATTTCATCCATTTCAATTCATAAAAGAAATGAATATGCACACACATCCATATGCAATATGAAAGTGATTGAGCCGATCTTAGTGCTTAATGTGTGTATACGAGTCCACAGGCAACCACTAGCAAACACTTGCATCCATCAAACATAACATGTTTCAAACACATGTTTACATCCATAGGATTCCTATTTAAAGGTCGAAAATACTATGGATAAGGTATATTCTATTGATAGAAACAAGTATTGATAAAACTAAGGAAACGAGTTAAGAATATACCCGCTAAAAGAAAAGGGTATGAAGCACGAATTTTACTTCGGTCTCCCAAAGTCGCATCTTTTAGGTTATCTCCCCCCTGAACCTTTAGCAACTTGATTTCCTTATTGCACAGCTTCTTAACCTCTGACCCAAGAATACGAGTGGTGACTCGTCTGACTGTCGCCTCCCATTCCATTTTGACTTCTTCCAACATGCTCGACTCAACAACTTCCGCTGTGTCATGTAGGAACTTCTACAGGTGAGAGACATGGAAAACGTCATGAACACTGGATAGATTTTCTGGGAGCTTTATCTGTACGTCATTTGGCCAATCCTCTCGATTATGGGGAATGGTCCCACAAACCTAGGTGCCAACTTCCCTACTGATCCGAAGGGAACCACATTCCTCAGAGGTGATACTTCGATAAAAAACTAAGTGCCCTACTTCAAACTCGATGTCAGTTCCTTCTCTTATCTGCATAGGACTTCTGTCTATCCTGAGCTGTCTTCATCCGCCGTCGAAAAAGGTCAATCTTTTCGAACGTCTCCCTAACCATATCTGGTCCAAGTAATAGTCTTTCTGTAGATTCCCACCAACAACTTAGCGATCTACAGAGTCGTCCGTACAATTCTTCGAAGGGTACCATACTGATGCTAGCCTGATAGCTTTATTATAGGCAAACTATACTAAAGGAAGATGCTCTTCCCAAGTCCCTTCGATGTCAAGGATACACAGCTTTAAAAGAGCTTCTAGAATTCTGTTCACCCTCTTCATCTGCCTATCGGTGTGAGGATGATAAGCGGTGCTCAAACACAACTGTTTACCTAATGCTGCTTGCAAGCTCCTCCAAAATTCACTGGTAAAGATGGGGTCATGATTGCTTATGATGCTGGAAGGTACTCCGTAAAGACGAACTGTCTCTCGGACATAAGTTGCTGCCAACCATGATGTCGTTCTCTTACTTTTAACAAGAATAAAGTGAGCGCTCTTAGTGAGTCTATCCACTATCACCCAAATACTAGTATTACCTTTCTTCGATCTGGGAAAACCATATATGAAATCCATAGAGACGCTCTCCCATTTCCACTATGGAACCTCCAACGGATGAAGTAATCCATCAGGCTTCTTTTGCTCAGCTTTGACCTGCTGGTAAACTAAACATTGAGAAACAAATTCAGCCACGTCCTTCTTCATCCCAGCCCAAAAGAAAACCCTCTTCATGTCTTTGTACGTTTTTCACTACTTGAATGAATGGTCATCTTAGAATGGTGGGCTTCTTCTAGAACTACATTTATCAAGCTTCCAGTTTGAGGAACACAAAGCCTTCCATCTCGTCGCAACCACCCCTTCTCATCTATGGCATACCTATCGAGGTGACTAGAAGTCTCCCCTCTTCTGGGCTAATCCATGATGTCTAGAATCTGTGGTCACCTTGTTGCGAAGCTCCTACCTGATCCACAAGAGTTGGTCGTATCTCTAGGGATGCAAATAAATCAGGCAAAACCTCGATTGAGGATCTAAAATCAAAAGTTGATATGAACTCCAAGTTCTTTTTTTTCCAAAAACATAGGACTTAGAGCCACCCTCTGCCTACTTATTGCGTCTGCCACCACATTACCCTTGCTGGGGGTTTAAGAAATCTCAAAATCATATGAAGCTAAGAACTCCATCCACCGTTGTTGCCTTAAGTTGAGATCCTTCTACGAGAATAGATACTTGATAGATTTATGAACGGTGTATAACTCAAACATTTATCCAAGTAAATAATGATGTCATGTCTTAAATGCAAACACTATGGCAGATAACTCTAGATCATGGGTGGGGTAGTTATTTTCATGAACTCTTAAATGTATACCCCCATAACATATTACTTTCCCTTCTTGCATAAGAACCGCACCAAGCCCTATACCGCACGCATTAGCGTAAACAGTAAACACTTCATTCTCATCGGGCAAGGTCAAGACTGGGGATGTTGTCAGAGTGCTCTTCAGTCATTGGAAAGCAATGTCACAATCTATATCCCACGAGAATGCCAAGTTCTTCTTCTCAGCCTAGTAAGTGGGGTGATATCTTTGCGAAGTCCCTAATGAACTTCATATAGTAACCTGCTAACCCTAGAAAGCTTCTCACCTCGGTTGCATTTTTAGGAATTCACCAATCTTGTACTACAACCACTTTCGCGTGATCTACAACTATCCCTTCTTTGGAGACTACATGCCCCAAGAATCTCACCTCCTTTCTCCAAAAATGTCATTTGGAGAACTTTGCTTTTAGCTGATGGTCACGGAGAGTTTTCAAAACTTCTCCCAAATGGTGGGTATGCTCCTCTTCACTCTTGGAGAAGATCAAAATATCATCAACGAAGACTATAACGAATTTTGTTAGGTACTCCCGAAACACCCCACTCATCAAATCAACAAAATAGGCGGGTGCATTTTTTAACCCAAAAGGCATAACTAGCCATTCAAAGATACCGTCTGGAATTCTGAATGCAGTCTTATCTATGTTGTCCTCAGCCACCCTCAACTGATGGAACCCCATAGCCAAGTCCAACTGAGAAAATACCAAGGCACCAACAAGCTGACCAAATAAATCATCAATCCTCAGAAGCAGATGCCTATTCTTCTTGGTGAGCTTATTTAACTCTCTATATTCAACACACAAACGAAGAGAACCAAATGCCTTAGTTGCGAATACTACTAAAGCACCCCACTCAGACATGCTTCATCCGATAAACCCTTTTCTAAGTAGCTCCCCTAGTTACTTACTCAGCTCCCTCCTTTCCCTTGGAGCAATGTGGCATACTGGTAATGCAACTGGCTTTGCATTGTCCACCAGATATATGCGTAAGTCAATTTCGTGACTTGGCGGTAAACCCCGTACCTCATTAAAATATCTGAATAATCTCGAACCACTGGAAAAGATTGCAAATCATCTATGGATGCATCTAGAGACTCTAAGAAGCTAAGCATAATAGACACTTGGTGGTCACAAGAAACTTCGAGGTCTTCCTATGACAAGTCAGGAGTCTAACAACCCTCCTCTCACAATCCAGAATGGCCCCTTACGTGGTAAGCCAATCAATTCCTAGAATCAACCCATAGCCCATAAGGAGCACATACGTGTCGCCTTCAAACTCGATGCTTAACAAAAATACTTTCAAACACCGATAAATCGTCGATAAATAATCTGAACCACCAATGGGGTTTGAAACAACTACGAGATCTACTACCATACTAGTAATTAAATGTAGAGATTCAACCGCAGAACTAGATATAAACGAATGTGTAGAACCAGAATCAAAAAGTGTTCTAACTGGATAGTTTGAAGGAGAAACTAAACTTTCTATGGAAATTTTCTACCTTTTTCAGGAGCACTAATCGCAAGAGCATGCACCTATCCTCCAGAAGTCCCTGCTCTTTGCCCTTGTCCCTACAATCCCTGTTTCTTTGGGCACTCTTTAAAGAAGTGCCCGACCTCTCCGCAATTAAAGCAACTAGCCTTCCATCTCTTACAATCTTTGATCGGGTGGCCCTTCTTTCCACAATTGTGACATTTTCTCTTATCCTTGCCTTTATCATATTTCCCTCCTTTCTTCTGCTGTTGTTGCTGTTGCAGTTGTTGCTAACCTTTCTTTGGTCACACCTTCTTATTCTGCGTTGTCCTCTCATCTTTTGTTTCCGTCTTTTCTCCCTTGTCCTCCTCATGAATTAGGCCATATCAATGAGATTTACAAAGGTGGCCACTATTGGAAGATGGGACATAACTAAACCATGTAGAGGCTCATTCAGTCCCTTAGAAAACCGTAAATCCCTTTTATGTGGTGTGTCTACCAACTCTAGCCCAAACCTTGCCAGCTGGTTGAACTTGTTCACATACTCCTTCGCCGTCAAATTTCCTTGTTTGAGTGTTAAGATCCTCTCCATCTGTACGCATATATCCGCTTGGGAAAGAAATTTCATTTCGAATCTCTATCTAAAGTCTTCCCGAGTTTGTACCGGACGTCCAGCTTGGGTGACTTCCCGCCAAAATGAGGCTTCATCCTTTAACAGCCAATCAACTTATTGAATTTTCCTTCGGTCCTCCACTTCAAAGATTATGAATAAGTCCTTGGTCTCCTTATGCCAATTCCGAGCTTCTACGAATGTCTCGTTCCCATGGAATGGCCTTCCTTTAAAGCTGGGAAGGCTTTTGCAAATCTTGGCAAAGTTATCAGCTTTTGGAGGGGGAGGAGGAGGAATGACTGGTGCAACTGGAGGAGGAACGTCTCTTTGTCCTTCGACCGGTGCCTTGGCCTCCAGAACCATCCGGGTATTGTGACGCCCTCTGGGAGATTATGGATGCTTTGCTCCCCATATATGCTGAAAAAGGGAAAAGGAAAAAAAATTTAGATAACGGGCCGAAGGATACTACATATGGCTTTTTGGGGAATGTTTTTCAAAATAGACTTTTCTTTTTGAAAATGCTTTCCTTTTAAAACATTTTGGAAAATAATTTTCAAAAACATTTATCTAATCCGGTAACCTTCATCTTTGATACCAAGTGAAACACCCCAAGTCCGTTAATGTCACTCACTAAGGGAATGCATTAAGTTTCGTGAAGTGTTATAAGTAAACAAACACGGTATATTTACAAGGAAGATATAAATAAGGCAGCGATGGAAAATTTAAACTTTTATTTCAAACATAAGACATAATACCATGGTCCACAATTTCATAAGTCACAAAAATCATCACAATAAAATAACTTCTATCTTGCACCATCAGAGTACATAATAAAAAGCATCATTCCTTAAATAAAAAGAGTTAAGCCATAGTAGACAAGAACTTGAGCCATACTTCAGAAGTAGCTCCTAGCAAGATGGCATCTGATTCCTAATTAAGTCTGAGTGTTTCCTCCCTGAGAATCTGGTGGGAGGGGAAACAAAAGAAAGAAGGAGATATAACAGGGTCAGACATAAAGTCTGGCGAGTCTAGTTACTTTTAGCCAGTAGATAATTAAAAGCAACATAATAGGCTTATAAAGTGGATAAGATAGAGATCACTACATTAATGGCAGGTCTGACAAGGTAAGCAAGTTAAGGTGTATGTTCCTCACTAATGATTACGCTACATTATTACTAGTATAACTGAAATGAGATGATCCCTTCCACTGTAAATTGGTAGGCTTAGGTCATACGTCTAGGTATACTATAACCCCTACCCTAATCAAACAGCTCCATACCCTGTAGATATCATGTGCTGGCCCCACAGTAGGAGGTATCACTTCCTAAAGTGGCAACCCATGGTGTGCACAACCATATCTACTGGTGTCACGGTCGTCTTAGCCCCCTCTGCCCGGACCATGCACGCGTATGTCCCCGGTCGGTTTGTGCCGCCCACACCATCCTCCTCGTTTGGTTATAATCAATCAGTAAGCATGCCCCTTTCTCCGCCTAGTACAGAGGTCCTTACTTGATACCAACTCCGGGTTACTGACTAAAATGGGTCACACACAATATGATACAAGCTCTCTCCCTTGTCTTGTATCCCCCACTTTGTTTTCCACTGACTATGTATACCCTTAGGAGTCTTTAATTACATATTGCTATACTAGTTATGCATAACCTAAAGGGTGTCTTTAATTACAAAACTTCATCACATTATCTATCGGTTATGTATACCACTAGGTGTCTTTAATTACATAATTCTATTACATTATCTACTGGTTATGTATACCACTAGGTGTCTTTAATTACATAACCTTATTTGGTTAAGTTCGTGGGATTATTTATACATATTACCCACCCCCTCTAATTAACTTAACCCACCACTACCCATCTAATTTTACTTCACCCTAACTTAAGTCCGTAGTCAAACTATATTAGGTTAAGTATTCTATTTCATTACCATGTCCAATTATGGTTATAATGGGCTAGACCTCCCATATTAGGCCTACAATGTGTGGATGCTAGATATGCCTGTCGGGTCCCGGCGGTCTTATTCAACAGTTGGGCCTAACGTTGTGTCTTAGCCCGATTCGTATTTGTGTACTTAGACCTCCCACATTAGGTTCAACATTAGTGGCTGCTGGGTATGCCGGTCAGTTCCGGGCAAACTTCCATCACTAATGTAATCTAACTTCGTGTCATAAGTACAATTTGCAATTCCTAATTGTAAATTACTAAACATTCCAAATTAATTAAAATGTACCTATGTCATTATAAGTAACTATTTCTATGTTTTCCCCATTTGAATTACCTGTCCCATTTCCAATTAAATGTTACATAAATAATGCCAATTATAATCCCTTTTTCCCCGTTTTCTCTCTAACGTGTTCATACATATTTTGGTGGCATCTAGGCTATAAAGTAGTCTAGCTATAATAATAAAGGGGAATATGACAAGGGTGATAGTTTCAACATGTCTTGGCATAAACATGAACATAAACTAGCATAATAACAAAGTGAATGGACATGTGAATAACATCATAATAAGATGGACATCAAACTAGTTACTTGTAGCAATCACTTATAATGTTTAAGCAAGCATAATGAGATCTAGATTTAACATTAGGTGTCCAATTACCTAGGTCTGGAATAGTTAGGGTGACATAGCAACATGTTTAGATCAAAAGGTAAATTCGCATGTCAAGTTTACAACATATATCAATGTATCACAATATGACAGGTGAAAGGTGACTAACATAAAGGTCTAGATCCAAGTAATGTCACAATTATTCAAATTAATATATGTACTTCAATGATAACATGGTTACAAGTCAAGATCCATATAAACATCATAATCAAATCACCACAATTTTATAAGTTCTGGGATATTAGATCTTTCTTGACATAGGATAGAATTTCATATTAACACAGAATCATACTTTACAACATATCCAATTCATTGTCTATCAAAGCATACTTTTATTTATCTAAACCTAAAAGTAAACTAGAAACTCACAGCATTAGGTTTAGATAATTTAGGAAGAAGGATCTAGAATTTCTAAATTGGATTTGTGGAATATTGTAACACCCCGTGTATTCTGTAACGGTGAAATTCACAAATTAAAGTATAATTAATTTCAAATCAAAGAATTAAGGGAAACGGGATACGTCATTGCATTCGTCTCGGAATTCTGCTTGGGATAGAGTCTGAGTTTGCGTAAAACGGACTCCGTATGAAGAAGATATGGCCTCCGGAAGTTTCAGAATTCAGTTTAAAATTCAAAACAGCTCCGAAAAACCAATTCAAAATTCAAAATCGGGCAGGATTGGCAAGGGCGGGAATTTTCCCGCCCAAGGAACCCAAGTCGACTGGGTAGTCGACCTGGGTCACCCGTGTCGACTGCCAAGTCGACACGGTGTCGACTGGCGTGTCGACCAGGCCCTTGAGACAGGTCGAACCCAGCCCCCCTGGCTGGCCTAGTCTGTGTTTGGCCGAATTTCTGAGCCTTTCCTTGTCACTAGGGCTAAGTGTCAGCTCCTGATTGGTCTCTCCTTCAAACAAACGGCTGATATTGATCCAAGCTCCATCGACGGTCCTAATCAATTTACAAACTCTATAAAAAGGACCTAAGACTCCACCTAATTCATATGAATAAAAATGAGAATGAGACCGTCATGCTGTTGAGGAAAAACTAGGAATGGCCGTCAAAATTGAGAGACGATTAGGAGACAATTCTAGAGCTTAAAGAAATGTCAATTAAATCAAATCAATGCCTACAGCAAAGGATAGCATCTCCAAATTCAGAATTCAGATTCCTGAATTGAAGATTCGTCATACGTTGTATGTAGAGTGCTATTCCGATGTGAATTACTAATTGTGTTTTGATTTGTGTAAAATGAGAAATGTAATTGTAATTAATTTGTGGTGATAATAATTCATAATTGTACGTTGCTATGATTCTAATTACGAATCGATTTGGGATATTGTGGTATAACGATGTTATGCCTATTGGATATTTGCAAGTAATGTGATTCATGTTGAGAGTTAACAACTATATGTTTGTGGTAGTTTATTTCAACACCTATTGGATAATTGCAAGTATATGATTTACGACTATATGTTTGTGGTAGTTTATTTGAGATTCATGCAAGTATATGATTCACTATTATGCCAATATGATGTACATTTTTATGATCATTTTAGTATGTAGTTGGATTCAATTAAGTATTATGGTTTATATGAATTTATGTTGGAATTGGCATCATGGTTCAAGTGTAAAAACCATACTTTTGTATTAGTGACAAAAGCAAGCTTCTTTGTGAACTTGTATTAATTCTATGAACATGACTAAATTATGTTTGGTATTATGCCTAATCGAAAACAGGTTTTAGGCCTATGTTGTTATCAAAATCATATGATAATATATGTGACATATAATTAAGTTAGATTTACATTCCACTTGCAAGTTTACATAAATAAATTAAAAACAATGATTCATGTTTAGGTATGTTCATGCCATGATTCTATGAATAGATTAAAAACCATGATTCGTGTTTAGGTATGTTTATGCCATGATTATATGCTATTACAATGCAAGTTCACAAGTGCCTAATTTATGTTAATTAGTTCGCTATGTTGCAAGTTCATGCGTTCACACTCCCCTTTTTATGTTACTTAGAATATATAAACACCATGTTCTAAGCCTCGCCTTTTTCATGTGGCTAAGTTGGGTTTAAATGTTAAACCCAACATATGTTATATTGTAGCAAGCGTATAAAACGGGGTTAATGACGTTTGGCTTAAAATATAAAACATATGTGTTGGAATGCTGGACGCATGCCAATGACCTTGAAAAACAATTAAGTGGTGTAAATTAATTTTACCCAATAAAGATGAATTTGGATAATGGGCCGCAAATATTTACATACAAAAAGAAAAGAGACAAAATATGTAAATTTAGAAAATACGATGTGTTTAACCCGAGGTTAGATTGAGTTGTGATGTAAACCTGCCCGGAACCGCCCGGCTGTCCAGTAGTCACAACAATACCTATCCAATGTGGGTGGTTAAACACGCAGCCCAATAAAGACCCGAGGTTAGACTGAGTTGTGGCGTAAGACTGCCCGGACCCAACCGGCAACAGTCAGCCACAACAATACCTGTCTAATGTGAGAGGTCGAGGCTTTAATAAGACAATTAAGGCTGAGTCAGGATTGATATGATTAAGTAAATTGAATTAATACTTAATCAAAATGGAACATGCTAAACCATACAGACTGATTGGGGGTTAGGTTTACAAAACACTTAACCAACTTAGCATGTTGGCTAGAAATAGAAAACCTAGTAGCGGGGGACCCTTTTCAGCAGTAACCCTACAAGGTGTATCAGGATACCCTGAACTAGGCAGGGTGGGGCACGATAACTGGGCCGACTGTAAGAGGTCAAATCGACGGCGGTGGTGCAGCAGTGTAGGTTCTAACGGGGTGCGGGCGTGCACACACTCCAGCGCAGAAAAATAAAGCACTGGGCACCAGTAGTATACCTGCGCATTCTAGAATTGTGTCGGGCCGCCACCATGGGACTTGATACACCCCATGGTGGGACTAGCATAGGTAACTACAACATCGGGGGCCGTAAGACACATGTAACTATGCGAGTAGGAGCCGATCATTAGAAATGGATCATTTCACCCTGATTATGGGGTGCCTGTTGGGAACTAGTTTATATGAATGAAGAGATTAATATGGGGTACGATAGTATATCCGACTCTAGACAACTTAACTTAGTTTATAGTGATTTCCCATTTCCAGTTTTATACTTATCATGCCCAACTCTTTATTCATAGACTGAATAGTCCTAGATTTACTCAGGCTTTATGTCTGACTCTACTTTTCTTTCATCTTCTTTTCTTTCGTTTCCCCTCCCCCACCCTCCCAGGTCCACAGGGAGGGAATACCGCAGCTTGTCCAGTTTTCACATCCAGCTTGAAGAGAAAGAATGTATTGCTTGGATCTCTTTCATTTTGGACTATGGCTTTGGATTGCAACTATGGGGACTTATGCAGTTTACTTTTGTTTTTATGCTTCTTTAAGTTATGAAATCAAGACAGTTATGAGAATGTAATGGTTTTTGGATGTATTGTAAGACAATTATGATGTGGTTTATGTAACACATATTTTGTTGAAATAAAAATTGCCGTTGTTTTCCGCTGTTAAAAAATATGTGTATTTATATCTGTCTTGTGTATCTATGACTTATACTTATAAACCTCCACCAAAATTAGGGCATTCCCTTTGAGAGTGACCCAAACGGAGGTGGGGTTTTTCACTTGGTATCAGAGCATAGGTTTACCGGATAAGATAAAAAGTCTTGAAAATTTATTTTCAAAAGAAAATTTAAAGAAGCATTTTTAAAGATAAAATATTATTTTATTTTAAAAAGGCATAGTCCCCCAAAGCCATAGGTACTATCTTTTATCCTTCGTTTTGAATCTATCCTTTTTGTTTCAGCATGTCCGAAGAACTTAACTTGCTAGAGGTTATACCAATACCTGGTTGGTTTAGATGATTCTTAGAAGCAAGGGCCAATCAGCCAGGTCCCACTATTCCTCCTCCCCCAGCTACAAGAAATCTTCCAGCTGCAGCAGCACCTCTTCCTCCACCTCCTCCGCGGGGTAATACTTTTGCTAAGATATGTAAAGATTTTAAAGCTATGGAAGGAAAGGACTTTCATGGAACTGAGTCCTTCGTGGCAGCTAGGAACTGGCTAAAGGAAACCGAGGACTTATTCGTCATCTTTGAGGTTGAAGATAGGCAGAAGGTACAACTGGCAGTATGGCTACTTAAAGGCGAGGCTTCCTAATGGTGGGAAGTCACCAATGCAGAAAGACCAGTGGAAACATGGGAGGACTTTAGGGCAAGGTTTGAGGCTAAAATTCACTCAGACACTGAAAGGAGTCTGCGGTTGGAAAAATTCTTATTTCTTAAGCAAGGGAATATGACAGTCAAAGAGTATGTTAATCAATTCGATGAGCTGGTTAGGTTCGGACTGGACCTAGTCAACACCCCGCACAAGAAGGCTCTCCGTTTTGTCAAAGGGTTGAATGAGCCATTGCACAGTTTGGCCATGACCCATATACCCATGGGAGCTACGTATGAAAGATTGGTATAGATGGCATTGCTGAACGAAGAGGATAAGGGCAAGAAGGAGACAAAGGCAGAAAGCTCTCAAGGGAAGAAAGAGGGTTTACAGCCTAAGAAGACAGACTTTAAGAAGGGCGGGAAAGACAACAAAGAGAAGAGGAAGTGTAATTTCTGTGGCAAAGAGGGGCACTTAGTGAAAGATTGCCGGAAAAAGAAGGCCAAGATGAATGGTGGGTGCTTTTCTTGCGGTGAGACAGGCCACATGGCTAAGGATTGCCCAAAGAAACGAGGGCAGGGGCAGAGAGCCGGATCCACTTCAGGGGCACAGGTTCATGTGCTAGAAGCGCCACCTCTACAACAATGAGGTATAAATACTTCTGCAGAAAGTGTAGTTTATCTTTATGATCACCCAGTTCGCACCTTATTTGATTCTGGCGCATCACACTCCTTTATTTCATCTGCTTTAGTAGAATCTCTGCACTTAGAAACTAGTATGGTAGAGGACCCCTTAATTGTTTCAAATCCAATCGGGGGCCTGGCTCATTTGTCTATGATCTGTGTGGGATTGAAATTTTCTATTCTAAGCGTAGAATTTAGATGTAGTGCCTTTGTTTTGGGCTTCTCGGGATATGGTTTGATTTTGGGCATGGTTTGGCTATCCAGTAATGGTGCCATCCTTGATTGTGAGAGAAGGGTGGTTAGGATTCTGACCCAACTCGGTAACACCCTGGAAATTACTTGTAATCCCTCGTATGCAGTTATGCTTAGTTATCTTGAATCTCTAGATGCTTCTGTTGAAAGTTTGCAATCCGTTAAAGTGGTCCGTGAATATCCGGATGCCTTTGAAGAGGTGAAGGGCTTACCTCCGAAGCGGGAGATAGACTTCCTCATATATCTTATAGATAATGCAAAGCCCGTTGCGTTGCCCGTTAGACACATGGCTCCACGGGAAAGGAAAGAGATCAGTAAATAGATTAAAGAGCTCCTAGAGAAGGGGTTCATTAGAAGGAGCATTTCAGAATGGGGCGCTGCAGTGGTATTCGCTACAAAGGCGGATGGTTCACTCCGTCTGCGTGTTGACTACAGGGAGCTTAACAAGCTAGCGAAAAAGAATAGGCACCCTCTCCCCAGAATTGACGATCTGTTTGATCAGCTTGTAGGAGCGTCTGTTTTCTCCCAACTCGATTTAGCGACCAGATTTCATCAGCTAAGAGTGGCTGAGGATAGCATCGATAAGACAGCATTCAGAACCCCAGACGGCTTGTTTGAATGGCTTGTCATGCCTTTTGGCTTAACAAGCGCACCCGCTTACTTCGTGGACCTAATGAGTAGGGTGTTCAGAGAATTCCTCAACAAGTTCGTAGTGGTCTTCGTAGACGATATCTTGATCTTCTCAAAGAGTGAAGAAGAACATGCTCAGCACTTAAGGGCAATCATGGAAACTCTGCGAGTCCATCAGCAAAAAGCCAAATTCTCCAAATGCCACTTTTGGAGAGAGGAAGTGTAACACCCCACCTCCGCCAGGGTCACTCTTGCAAGTACACTAGCTTTGGAGGGGTGTTGGATAAGGTAAACATGCATAGAGATATCACAAGACAGAACATATAAGTAAAACATAGTAAGTAAAGCAGCGGATAAAACTACTATTTCAAAACCATAGTCAAGTTACATCAAAGTACTATTGTCATTATTTTCCAACAACTACAAGTCTAGAAACATAAACGGAAAAATGGAAATAACATAAAGTAAACTATCCCCCAAAGTAGAAGTGGTAAAGCCATAGCGACCTCAAGTCCAAACCGTACATGAGCTATCCAGAAGGCAAGCTAAAGATCCAAGCTAGGTGCTAGAGTTCCCACCCTAAGAACCGGGGGGGGGGGGGACGGAAGAAAAGAGGCGAAAGAAAACGGGTCAGTCAAAAAGACTGGTAAGTCCTATCTACTATTAGTATAAAAACTAATAAAGTTAACTGGACATGTAAAACAGAGATGAAACATAGGATGATAACTGGCATGGTGAAAAGTTAACAGGATAGATCAGGTGTTGCATCGCATATACAAAGTTAAGTTGCACCAGGTGTACTAGTATTCTAATCCATGTCAAGTATAAACAAGAAATGATCCTTTGGCCCAAAGTTGGCCCAACATCATGAGATGACCTAAATCAAGGTCCAACTACTCGGTCTAGTCGATCGGCTCCTTATAAGCCTAACTCGTCGTGTATCGGTGTCATACGGCTTAATCATGGAATGTAGTTAACTGTGCAAGGTCCACCCTAGGGTGTATCCAGCCCTAAGGTGTAAGCCATACACACAAATCAAGCACGCACAGTCTAAACCTACTGGTGCCCATGTTCAACTCTGGACTTAATGTGCACGACCATGGTCCGCCTGAACAACCGGTGCACCATTCAGCCATCTCTTTTGGTCTCTTACAATCAGTCTAGTAACCGTGCCCCACCCTAGCCTAGTCCAAGGTGTCCAGGCACTCCCAAGTGGGTTACTGCTGAAAAGGACCACGTAACTAGGATTTCAAGCGAGTTAAGTGTGGTTAACCCTATCCTAACCATGTATTGAGTTGGTCAAGTGTATCCAAGCAGTTCATGACTTAACCCTATCAATACATCGCGTTTAATTGGTTAAGTATTCAAGTAGTCCGTGACTTAACCCTACCAACCCATCGGGTTTAATTGAATAAGTATTCAAGTGGTCCATGACTTAACCCTACCATGTGGCATTAATTAACTTAATGCACCCCAACCTCTCACATTAGACTTTGTTGTGGTTTCTAGTTAAGCCGGGCGGGTCCGGGTAGCTTTACACCACAACCTAGTCTAACCTCTAGTTTCAAGTGCGATGTGACCAACTACTCACATTGGGTCCTATTGTTTGTAGCTACTAGTTAGGCCGGTCGGTTCCGGGTAGATTTATGCTACAAACTCAACCCAACCTCGAGTTGGCCACTTTCACGTTTTCTACATGTCATGTCCATGTTCATGTTTTTCAAGCATAATCACATGTCATATTTCAAAATCATGTTTTTATGTCATTAAAGTTACCTAACTACCCATACGCATTCCCGTCGCATGTACGTTTCGTCACAACACAAAATGGATTGAAAGAGGGAACTTAGAAGCATGAAAAAAATGGGCATAAGGTTATAGGATTTGGCCACAAGTTAAACATGGTGGCACATGAGGCAAAATGTGTTCATTAAACTTGCATATTACATTATAATCCACAAAACATGCATGACATCAAACTTAGCAAATAGGTGATACATGGTCATAGATGGCATAGGATGATAACTAGTGATACGCATATAACATCATTTGCAAGTTAACATAAAGGTTATGAGAGTTTCTATGTTGCATTATGCAACATTTCCAAACAAAGCTCATAGCTTTCAATCCACAAAGTCAAGGTTATAGCTTTACAAACATACATAGAACAAATCTATGAATAACATGATAGATTCAAAGCACAAATCATACTTAGGCCCAAACTCAAACTTGCAACATGTCATATTTAACTTCATAGTTCAAATCTAAGAGTAGAATAGGGCTTACAATGCTATGAAGACTATAAAATAAAACAAGATTGAGACAAAGCCACTAGCAAATCCACAAAGAAAATAATATGCTCCAGTCTAAGCCTTGAGAAATAAGTAAAATAGCTTCTATGATGAAGAAAGATTGAACTTTAGCCTTGAATCAAACTTAGAAACTCTCAAACAAGCTTAGAAACTCTCATATGAATGAAGATGGAGATTATGACAAGAGGGTGGAGGCCATGTTTTGAAGATGGAGGCCATGATCAAGAAGCATTTTGGCAGCACTTAGTTGTAGGATTAGTTTGTGTGAGTTTAGGGTAGGCTTAGGGGTCTTTTTATAGAGTTTAGGATTAGTTTTAGCCATAGGATTAACCCTAAATCAAATTTGAACCATCAAATCATGTCAGAAACCAACAAACAGGGCCAGAAAACACAAGCAGGTGCAGCAGGCCAAAATGGCCCGACCGGGGAGGTCGACCCCCAGGTCGACTCTAGAGTCGACCTGGCCTGGGGCAGGTCGACCCCCAGGTCGACTCCCAGGTCGACCTGGCCTGGCAGGTCGACCCTAGGGTCGACCCCCAGGTCGACCTGGTGGGTTGGGCGGGAACTTTTCCCGCCTACTCTGATTGGGCTGAAATTCAAATCTGTTTTCGAAATTTGAATTTTCTGAAACTTCATCAGGCCATAATTGGGTCATACGGACTCCGATTTACAAAATTTCGGACTCGATTTCGCGTATTTTTCCGAGACGAACGCAAAGGCATAGTCCGTTTCACTTGATTCATATTTTAAAAAATAATTCTGCCTTGATTTACGTTATAACATGTTATTCAAAAATTCGGGTTGTTACATTCTCCCCACCTTAAAGGATTTTGTCCCCGAAATCTCCAAGTTAGGAAGAATGTATCCTACCATCCATCATCCATCTACTCAAAACATAATCCACAAGTAATCATTGTCCTTAAAAGATTTCTAATGCTGTATGAACATATGTAAAAGTGTGTGTATATGCACCTATCTAATGTGAAGATCAGGCGGTTACTGATTCAGTAAACCTCCTTAATGCAAAATATGTTTGTGAAATGCATCCATATGTATGCAAATTCCTAACATAACTTATAATCTCTACATGAGTGCACATGACATCCATCCATATGCAACATCCATGTGATAGCATATAAGTTTCATCCATGAATAAGCATAAACACTCATGCATATGCGGTATGAAAGTGTGTGAGCCGATCTTAGTGCCTAACGTGTATCATGCATCAACGAGTAACCACTTGCAAACACTTGCAACCACTTGCAAACATCAAGCATAACATGTTTCAAATACATGTTTCAACCAAAGGGTTCCTACCTAAGGTTCTCATGACAAGATTTACGAAACAAGATAAACTAGATAAACATGGATAGCAAAAGAAAGATATGCCAACTAGGAAAAGAGACTGAAAATGTACCCTAAAAAAGAAATGGATAAAGCCCATGCATCTTCTTCTCAGTTTCCCAAGTTGTGTCTTCCTCTGCTTCACTCCATTGCACCTTAACAAGCTTAACTTCTTTGCTTCTTAGCTTCTTTGTCTCCGTTTCCATGATACGAATCGGAGCTCGCCTCAGGGTTGCTTCTCTTTCCACTTCCACGTCTTGAAGAATACTTGGTCCAACCACTTCGGCGGATCTGTGCAAACACTTCCGGAGATGCGAGACATGAAAGACGTTATGCACTCCGGCCAGCTTCTCGGGCAATTCCACTCTATATGCCATTTACCAAATTCTCTCAATGATAGGGAAGGGCCCAACGAACCTCGGTGCCAACTTCCCAACTGCTCCGAATTGAACTACATGACGTAAAGGAGAAACCTTCACAAAGACCATATCTCCCACCTCTAACTCCAAGTCTGTCCTTCGCTTGTCTGCGTAGGATTTCTGTCTGTCTTGGGCCGCTTTCATCCGCCTTCGAATCAACTCAACCTTCTCGGATGTGTCCCTTATCAAGTCGGGCCCAAGTATAAGCTTATCCGTTGTCTCCCACCAACATGTTGGTGACTTGCACGGCCTCCCATACAAAGCTTCGAATGGTGCCATCCCTATGCTAGCTTGATAGCTATTATTATAAGCAAACTCTATAAGAGGAAGGTTGTCTTCCCAAGTACCACCAAAGTCAAGAATACAAAGCCTCAAAAGATCTTCTAGCACTCTATTCACCCTTTTGGTTTGGCCATCCGTCTGGGGGTGATAGGCTGTACTTATATTAAATTGTGTACCAATAGCTTCTTCCAAACTACTCCAGAACCGGCTAGTGAAGATTGGGTCACGATCGCTAACTATGCTGGAAGGAACTCCATGCAATCGTACTATCTCTCGAAGATAAACAGATGCTAGCCATGATGCGGTCCTCTTGCTCTTCACCGAAATAAAATGAGCACTTTTCGTAAGTCTATCAACTATGACCCATATGCCAGCATTCCCCTTCCTTGATCTCGGCAATCCATCCGCAAAATCCATAGAGATACTTTCCCACTTCCATAGCGGGACCTCCACTGGATGCAATAGCCCACCGGGCTTCTTCAACTCGGCCTTCACTTGTTGGCAAACAATGCATCTAGAAACAAACATTGCCACATCCTTCTTCATCCCATCCCAAAAGAAAATGCGCTTCATATCCCGGTACATCTTATCCCCTCCGGGATGTATGGTCATCCTCGAGTGATGTTCCTCCTCAAGAACTTTATTTACTAAGTCTCCCACTCGTGGGACACATAGTCTTCCATCCCGCCTTAGCCATCCCTTGTCATCAATAGTATATCTAGCGAGGTGACTTGACGTCTCACCCCGGATCAACTTGTCCATGATCCCGACTATCTGCGGGTCTTCCCTCTATGAAGCCCCAACTTGATCAAGAAGTATAGGTCTAAGCTCAAGGGATGCTAACGAACCAGTCATCGACTCAACAGCCGGTGTGAAATCAAAGGTTGCCAAGAACTCTAGGCTCTTCATCTCAACAAACAAGGGACTCAAAGTCAATGTTCTTCTGCTTAGCGCATCCGCCACAACATTACCCTTGCCAGGGGTATAAGCTATCTCAAAGTCATATGATGCCGAGAATTCCATCCACGTTTGCTGCCTTAGATTCAGA
Source organism: Allium sativum (assembly GCA_030737875.1). Lineage (NCBI taxonomy): Eukaryota > Viridiplantae > Streptophyta > Magnoliopsida > Asparagales > Amaryllidaceae > Allium > Allium sativum. Next base: position 526,079,607 of record CM060913.1, on the reverse strand, counting down.
TCTTTCTGCGAGAAGAGGTACTTGAGCGACTTGTGATCAGTATATAACTCAAACCTTTCGCCTAGAAGATAGTGGCGCCAGGATTTGAGTGCAAAGACGATCGCTGCCAACTCCAAATCATGAGTGGGATAGTTCTTCTCATGAAATTTGAGTTGCCTACCCCCAAAGCATATCACTCTCCCTTCTTGCATCAGGACAGCGCCCAATCCCGTGCCACATGCATCGGTGTACACGTTAAACAACTTCCCTCCATCGGGTAATGCAAGAACTGGAGCTATGGTGAGGGCTTTCTTGAGCCTTTGAAAAGCAAGCTCACACTCCAAGTCCCATGCAAAGACTAAGTTCTTCTTCGTTAACTTAGTGAGAGGGGCTGAAATCCTAGCGAAGTCCTTAATGAACTACCTATAAAATCCTACCAGACCGAGGAAGCTTCTCACTTCAGTTGCATTCTTCGGAACTTTCCAGTCTTGTACCGCCACAACTTTAGCGGGATCCACAGCTAAGCCCTGCTTAGAAACTATATGCCCAAGGAACCGAACTTCCCTTCTCCAGAAATGACATTTAGAGAACTTGGCTTTCAACTGATGAGCTCTAAGCGTATCCATAACCTCCTTGAGGTGTGTAGCATGCTCTTCCTCATCCTTAGAGAAGACCAGAATATCATCCACGAAGACAACCACAAACTTGTTAAGGAACTCCCTGAACACCCTACTCATCAAATCAACAAAGTATGCGGGTGCATTAGTCAAACCGAACGGCATGACTAGCCATTCAAAGAATCCATCTGGAGTCCTAGACGCAGTCTTGTCAATACTATCCTCAGCCACTCTAAGCTGATGGAATCCAGTGGCTAGATCGAGCTGAGAGAAAACAGAAGTACTAACAAGCTGGTCAAAGAGATCATCAATCCTCGGTAACGGGTGTCTGTTCTTCTTTGTCATCTTGTTCAACTCACGATAATCAACACATAGACGAAGCGAACCATCCGCCTTAGTAGTGAATACCACCGGAGCACCCCATTCTGAAATGCTTCGCCTAATGAAATTTTTCTCAAGCAACTCCTTGATTTGCTTACTAAGCTCTCTTCTTTCTCGCGGGGCCATGTGCCTAACAGGCAATGAAACTGGCTTGGCATTATCAACAAGATATATACGGAAATCTATCTCTCGTTTAGGGGGTAACCCCTTCACCTCATCAAAAACATCAGGATATTCTCGGACCACCCTCACAGATTGAAGATTGTCAATAGACGAGTCGAGGGATTCAAGATAACATAACATGATGGGATCCAGCGGGTTATAAGAAATCTCTAGGGTATTTCCAAGGCGAGTCATAAGCCTCACTACCCAATGCTCACAATCGAGAATGGCTCCATAACTGGACAACCAATCCATGCCCAAAATCAACCCGTATGCCATGAACCCGAGAACATAAGCATTACATGTGAATTCTACGGTCAAGATAGAAATCCTCAAATCCATACAAATCATAGACGGATGGGCAGAACCCCCAATTGGATTTGAAACACTGACGGGATCCTCAACTAGACTAGTACTTAGGTGCAAACTTTCAACAATGTTAGAGGAAATAAAGGTATGCGATTCGCCAGAATCAAATAAAGTTCGAACAGGAAAACCAGAAATATAAACAAGACTTTCTATAGAAATATTACCTCGGTCCGGAATTGGAGCAGTGTTGAATGCATGCATCTGCCCTCTAGAAGGTCCTGCTCGCTGAGTCTGTCCTTGCCCCTGCCCTTGCTTCTTTGGACAATCCTTACTGAAATGTCCAGACTCTCCGCAATGAAAGCATTCTCCCAACTTCCTCTTCTTCTTCCTACAATCTTTGGATATGTGTCCAACGTTCCCACAATAGTTGCACTTCCTTGTGTCCCTTGCCTTGTTGTTGTTGGCTTTGTTACCTTTGTTGTTCTTGTTGTTCTTTTTGTTCTGGTTGCTCTGGTTGCTCTGATTGCCTCCCCACTTGGAGTCTGCCTTCTTGGTTTGAGTATCATTAGGCTTGACTTCTTTCTTGCCATTCTTATCATCTCCCTAAAGCAATGCCATGTCTACTAGGCTTTCAAAAGTGGCCCCCATGGGTATATGAGAAATGGCTAAACCTTGTAATGGCTCATTCAACCCTCATGCAAAGCGTAGAGCCTTCTTCTGGGGTGTGTTAACCATGTCCAAACCGAATCGAGCAAGCTGGTTAAACTTATTCGCATACTCCCTCACTATCATGTCCCCTTGCTTCAAAGATATAAACTTCTCCATTTGTAGATTCTCCTCAGCAGATGATAGAAACTTAAGCCCAAACCTCATCCTAAAGTCGGCCCAAGTCTCGGTAGGCCTAGTAGCGTTAGTGACGTCCCACCAATAAGCAGCTTCCTCTTTCAATAGCCATACTGCCAACAGAACTTTTCTACGGTCTTCCACATCAAAGATGGCAAAGAGGTCTTCAGTTTCTTTTAACCAATTTCTTTCCTCAACAAAAGTCTCCGTCCCAATAAAATTCTTGCCACCCATCGCCTTAAAGTCTTTGCAAATCTTTGCAAAATCCGCTTGTGGATGCTGAGGAGGAGGAGGAGGAACCTCAGGTACAATGGGAGTGTTTGCTGGGCCCGCATCGTTGGCCCTAGCTTCCAAGTACCTTCGGAACCATCCGGGTATGGTTACTCCCTCGGGAAGGTTAAGATCGGCCATGCTGAAAAAGGAAAAGATAGATTTAGAGCGAGGAAACAAAGGATAGCGCTAATGGCTTTTGGGGAATAGCCTTTTAAAATAAGCTAGACTTTTCTTGGAAAATACTCAATTGGTTTTGAAAATAGTTTTTCAAAAGGGTTTTAAAACTTTTGTCCGGTCTAGTAAAACCTTATGCTTTGATACCAAATATAACACCCCACCTCCGCCAGGGTCACTCTTGCAAGTACACTAGCTTCGGAGGGGTGTTGGACAAGGTAAACATCCATAAAGATATCACAAGACAGAACATATAAGTAAAACAGAGTAAGTAAAGCAGCGGATAAAACTACTATTTCAAAACCATAGTCAAGTTACATCAAAGTACTATTGTCATTATTTTCCAACTATTACAAGTCTAGAAACATAAACTGAAAACTGGAAATAACATAAAGTAAACTATCCCCTAAAGTAGAAGTGGTAAAGCCATAGCGAGCTCAAGTCCAAACCTTACATGAGCTATCCAGAAGGCAAGCTAAAGATCCAAGCTAGGTGCTAGAGTTCCCAACCTGAGAACCGGGGGGGGGGGGACAGAAGAAAAGAGGCGAAAGAAAACGGGTCAATCAAAAAGACTGGTAAGTCCTATCTACTATTAGTATAAAAACAAATAAAGTTAACTGGACATGTAAAACAGAAATGAAACATAGGATGATAACTGGCATGGTGAACAGTTAACAAGATAGATCAGGTGTGGCATCGCATATACAAAGTTAAGTTGCACCAGGTGTACTAGTATTCTACTCCATGTCAAGTATAAACAAGAAATGATCCCTTGGCCCAAAGTTGGCCCAACATCACGAGATGACCTAAATCAAGGTCCAACTACTCGGTCTAGTCGATCGGCTCCCTATAAGCCTAACTCGTCGTGTATCGGTGTCATACGGCTTAATCATGGAATGTAGTTAACTGTGCAAGGTCCACCCTAGGGTGTATCCAGCCCTAAGGTGTAAACCACAGACACAAATCAAGCACGCACAGTCTAAACCTACTGGTGCCCATGTTCAACTCCGGACTTAATGTGCACGACCATGGTCCGCCTGAACAACCGGTGCACCATTCAGTTGTCTCTTTTGGTCTCTTACAATCAGTCCAGTAATCGTGCCCCACCCTATCTAGTCCAGGGTATCCAGATACTCCCAATTGGGTTACTACTGAAAAGGACCACGTAGCTAGGATTTCAGGCGGGTTAAGTGTGGTTAACCCTATCCTAACCATGTATTGAGTTGGTCAAGTGTATCCAAGCAGTTCGTGACTTAACCCTATCAATACATCGTGTTTAATTGGTTAAGTATTCAAGTAGTCCATGACTTAACCCTACCAACCCATCGTGTTTATTTGGTTAAGTATTCAAGTGGTCCATGACTTAACCCTACCATGTGGCATTAATTAACTTAATGCACCCCAACCTCTCACATTAAACTTTGTTGTGGCTACTAGTTAAGTCGGGCGGGTCCGGGTAGCTTTACACCACAACCTAGTCTAACCTCGGGTTTCAAGTGCGATGTGACCAACTACTCACATTGGGTCCTATTGTTTGTAGCTACTAGTTAGGTCGGTCGGTTCCGGGTAGATTTATGCTACAAACTCAACCCAACCTCGAGTTGGCCACTTTCATGTTTTCTACATATCATGTCGATGTTCATGTTTTTCAAGCATAATCACATGTCATATTTCAAAATCATGTTTTTATGTCATTGAAGTTACCTAACTACCCATATGCATTCCCATCGCATGTACGTTTCGTCACAACACAAAATGGATTGAAAGAGGGAACTTAAAAGCATGACAAAAATGGGCATAAGGTTATAGGATTTGGCCACAAGTTAAACATGGTGGCACATGAGGCAAAATGTGTTCATTAAACTTGCATATTACATTATAAGCCTCAAAACATGCATGACATCAAACTTAGCAAATAGGTGATACATGGTCATAGATGGCATAGGATGATAACCAGTGATTCGCATATATCATCATATGCAAGTTAACATAAAGGTTATGAGAGTTTCTATGTTGCATTATGCAACATTTCCAAACAAAGCTCATAGCTTTCAATCCACAAAGTCAAGGTGATAGCTTTACAAACATACATAGAACAAATCTATGCATAACATGATAGATTCAAAGCACAAATCATACTTAGGCCCAAACTCAAACTTGCAACATGTCATATTTAACTTCATAGTTTAAATCTAAGAGTAGAATAGGGCTTACAATGCTATGAAGACTATAAAATAAAACAAGATTGAGACGAAGCCACTAGCAAATCCGCAAAGAAAATAATATGCTCCACTCTAAGCCTTGAGAAATAAGTAAAATAGCTTCTATGACGAAGAAAGATTGAACTTTAACCTTGAATCAAACTTAGAAACTCTCAAACAAGCTTAGAAATTCTCGTATGAATGAAGATGGAGATTATGACAAGAGGGTAGAGGCCATGTTCTGAAGATGGAGGTCATGATCAAGAAGCATTTTGGCAGCACTTAGTTGTAGGATTAGTTTGTGTGAGTTTAGGGTAGGCTTAGGGGACTTTTTATAGAGTTTAGGATTAGTTTTAGCCATAGGATTAACCCTAAATCAAATCTAAGCCATCAAATAACGTCAGAAACCGACAAACAGGGCCAGAAAATACAGGCAGGTGCACCAGGCCAAAATGGCCCGACTGGGGAGGTCGACCCTCAGGTCGACTCTAGAGTCGACCTGGGCTGGGGTAGGTCGACCCCCAGGTCGATTACCAGGTCGACCTGGCCTGGCAGGTCGACCCTATGGTCGACCCTCAGGTCGACCTGGTGGGTTGGGCGGGAACTTTTCCCGTCTACTCTGATTGGGCTGAAATTCAAATTTGTTTTCGAAATTTGAATTTTCTGAAACTTCATTGGGCCACAATTGGGTCATACGGACTTCGATTTACAAAATTTCGGACTCTATTTCGCGTATTTTTCCGAGACGAACGCAATGGCACACCCCATTTCCCTTGATTCATATTTTAAAATTCAATTCTGCCTTGATTTACGATATAACATGTTATTCAAAAATTCGGGTTGTTACAGGAAGTGAGGTTCCTTCGGCACATAGTATCCAAAAAGGGTTAGCTGTGGACCCTGCTAAGGTAGTAGCGGTACAGGATTGGAAGACACCAAGGAATGCAACAGAAATCCGATGCTTCCTCGGGCTAGCAGGCTTCTATTGGAAATTCATCAGAGACTTTGCAAAAATATCAGCTCCACCCATAAGGCTGACAAAGAAGAATCTAGTGTTTAATTGGGACATGGATTGCGAGTTTGCTTTCCAACGACTAAAAAGGGCTCTTACAACAGCCCCAGTTCTGATGTTGCCAGATGGAAGCAAGATGTTCACAGTTTATACAGATGCATGTGGGACAGGACTAGGCGCTGTCTTAATGCAAGAAGGAAGGGTAGTAGCTTATGGCGGGAGACAGTTGAAAGTGCATGAAAAGAACTACCCGACCCACAATCTTGAGTTGGCTGCCATCGTCTTTGCACTCAAGTCTTGGCGACATTATCTCCTAGGTGAGAAGTTCGAACTTTACACTGACCATAAATCGTTGAAATATCTTTTCTCGTAGAAAGATCTTAACTTGAGGCAATAGAGATGGATGGATTTTCTTGCCTCGTACGATTTCGAGATCTCCTACACTCCGGGCAAAGGCAACGTAGTGGCAGACGCGTTGAGCCGAAAGAAACTGACCCTAAGCCCGCTGTTTGTTGAAAGGCAAAGCCTAGATTTTAAAGCCAGCTTTGACTTTAGGCCCTCCTCCGATTTTGTACCAGGCTTACTAGCATCTCTCGAAATACGCCCGACTTTAGTGGACTCAATAGGGACAGCACAGCGCGAAGACCCTCATCTTATGGAGACGATTGATAGGTTAATTATGGGTGAGACTTCAAGTCACCTCAACAGATACTCCATCGATGATAAGGGTTGGCTAAGACGAGACGGAAGACGATGCGTCCCACAGACAAAGGATTTAGTAAAGACGGTTCTCGAGGAAGCACATCACTCTAAGATGACGATACATTCAGGTGGAGATAAAATGTACAAGGACATAAAGAGAACATTCTTTTGGAGCGGCATGAAGAAAGACATGGCAGAATTCATTTCAAAGTGTATGGTTTGCCAATAGGTTAAGGCGAAACAGAAAAAGCCTGGCGGTCTGCTCCATCCTCTAGAGGTCCCACAGTGGAAGTGGGATAGCATCTCAATGGACTTCATTGATGGGCTGCCTAGGTCTAGAAGAGGCAACACTAGCATTTGGGTAATAGTGGATAGGCTTACTAAAAGCGCCCACTTTTTACCTGTCAAGAGTAAAAGTACTGCCTCATCCCTAGCATCTCTTTATCTCAAGGAAATTGTTCGACTGCATGGAATACCATCCAACATTGTTAGTGACTGAGACCCTATCTTCACAAGTGAGTTTTGGCGGAGTCTGCAAGAAGCGGTAGGCACACAGTTATGCTTGAGTACAGCCTATCACCCCCAAACCAACGGCCAGACGGAAAGTGTGAACAGAGTTTTGGAGGACCTTTTAAGACTGTGCGTCCTTGACTTTGGAGGGACGTGGGAAGACCATCTTCCTTTGGTGGAATTTGCCTACAACAACAGCTACCAAGCCACCATCGGAATGGCGCCCTTCGAGGCTTTATATGGAAGGTCGTGCCGATCGCCCACTTGTTGGTAGGAGTCTACTGATAAGCTCATACTTGGACCAGATATGATCCGAGAGACTTTAGAGAAAGTAGACTTAATACGAAGAAGGATGAAGATAGCCCAAGACAGACAAAAATCCTACGCCGACAAGAGGAGGACCGACCTTGAATTTGAGGTTGGGGACAGAGTTTTTCTTAAGGTATCTTCGCTAAGGAACGTTCTTCGTTTTGGAACCATAGGAAAGCTAGCACCAAGGTTCGTAGGGCCATTTCCTATTATCGAGAAAATTGGGAAAATGGCCTATAGATTATAGCTACCCGAAAAGCTAGCCGGAGTTCACAACGTTTTCCATGTTTCGCACCTCCGAAAATGTCTAGATGAATCTGCTAAAGTAGTAGAGCCAAATATCCTAGAAGAAGCTGAAGTGGAACACGAAGCAACCGTGAGGAAAGTTCCAACCCGCATATTAGGAACGGAAGTGAAAAAGCTACGCAACCGCGAAGTCAAGCTCGTCAAAGTTCAATGGAGCGACGCCGAGGAAGACGCAAATTGGGAAACTGAAGCTAGAATACGCGCAGCCTACCCTTTTCTTTTCGAGGGTACATCTTTGATCTTTCTTTTTCCTTAAGTTGCGCTTTTATCTATCTTTTTAGGTATATCTCCTCCATCTTATCTTTTAGGTAGAAACCCTTTGGATGAAAACATGTAATTGAAACATGTTATGGATGATGGTTGCAAGTGGTTGCAAGTGATTGCTAGTGGTTGCTCGTGGTTGCATATACACACACAATCTGGGTTTTAGATCGGCTCAGTCACCTCATATTGCATATGCATAGATATGTTTGCAATTGTATATGGTTAAAATTTAATGTGTTGTCATGTGGATGTTGCATTTATATATGAATGATTGTGCACTCATGTAGAATCATGAATAGTAAAATTTGCATACATAATGGATTCATGACACTTACATAATTTGCATTAAGGAGGTCAACTGAATCAGTAGGCCGCCTGATTTTGGATTAGATAAGTACATGTACACACACTTCGCATATTATCATGAAGCATTAGAAGTCTTTTAAGGACAATGGATACTCGTGTTTGATGGATTAGTAGATGGACGTTTGGATGATAGGATATACATTCTTCCTGAACTTGAAGATTTCGGGGACGAAATCCTTTTAAGTGGGGGTGAATGTAACACCCAATGTATTCTGTAACAATGAAATTCACAAATTAAAGTATAATTAATTTCAAATCAAAGAATTAAGGGAAACGGGATATGCCATTGCGTTCGTCCCGGAATTCTTCTTGGGATAGAGTCCGAGTTTGCGTAAAACGGACTCTGTATGAAGAAGATACGGCCTTCGGAAGTTTCAGAATTCAATTTAAAATTCAAAACAGCTCAGAAAAACCAATTCATAATTCAAAATCGGGCCGGATTGGCCAGGGTGGGAATTTTCCCGCCCAAGACACCCAGGTCGACTGGGTTGTCGACTTGGGTCACCCATGTCGACTGCCAAGTCGACACGGTGTCGACTGGTGTGTCGACCTGGCCCCTGAGACAGGTCGAACCCAGACCCCCTGGCTGGCCTAGTCTGTGTTTGGCCGAATTTCTGAGCCTTGCCTTGTCACTAGGGCTAGGTGTCAGCTCCTGATTGGTCTCTCCTTCAAACAAACGGCTGATATTGATCCAAGCTCCATCGACGGTCCTAATCAATTCACAAACTCTATAAAAAGGACCTAAGACTCCACCTAATTCATATGAATAAAAATGAGAATGAGACCGTCATGCTACTGAGGTAAGACTAGGAATAGCCGTCAAATTTGAGAGACGATTAGGAGACAATCCTAAAGCTTAAAGCAACGTCAATTAAATCAAATCAACGCCTACAGCAAAGGATAGCATCTCCAAATTCAGAATTCAGATTCCTGAATTGAAGTTCGTCATACGTTGTAAGTAGAGTGCTATTCCGATGTGAATTAATAATTGTGTTTTGATTTGTGTAAAATGAGAAATGGAATTGTACTTAATTTGTGGTGATAATAATTCATAATTGTACGTTGCTATGATTCTAATTATGAATCGATTTGGGATATTGTGGTATATCGATGTTATGCCTATTGGATATTTGCAAGTAATGTGATTCATGCTGAAAGTTAACAACTATATGTTTGCGGTAGTTTATTTCAACACCTATTGGATAATTGCAAGTATATGATTTACGACTATATGTTTGTGGTAGTTTATTTGAGATTCATGCAAGTATATGATTAACTATTATGCCAATATGATGTACATTTTTATGATCACTTTTAGTGTGTAGTTGGATTCAATTAAGTATTATGGTTTATATGAATTTATGTTGGAATTGGCATCATGGTTCAAGTGTAAAAACCATACTTTTGTATTAGTGACAAAAGCAAGCATCTTTGTGAACTTGTATTAATTCTATGAACATGACTAAATTATGTTTGATATTATGCCTAATCGAAAACAGGTTTTAGGCCTATGTTGTTATCAAAATCATATGATAATATATGTGACACATAATTAAGTTAGATTTACATTCCACTTGCAAGTTTACATAAATAAATTAAAAACCATGATTCATGTTTAGGTATGTTCATGCCATGATTCTATGAATAGATTAAAATCCATGATTCATGTTTAGGTATGTTTATGCCATGATTATATGCTATTACAATGCAAGTTCACAAGTGCCTAATTTATGTTAATTAGTTCGCTATGTTGCAAGTTCATGCGTTCACACTCCCCTTTTTATATTACTTAGAATATATAAACACCATGTTCTAAGCCTCCCCTTTTTCATGTGGCTAAGTTGGGTTTAAATGTTAAACCCAACATATGTTATATTGTAGCAAGCGTATAAAACGGGGGTAGTGACGTTTGGATTAAAATATAAAACATGTGTGTTGGCATGTTTGACGCATGCCAATGACCTTGAAAAACAATGAAGTGGTGTAAATTAATTTTACCCAATAAAGATGAATTTGGATAATGGGCCGCAAATATTTACATATAAAAAGAAAAGAGGCAAAATATGTAAATTTAGAAAATACGATGTGTTTAACCCGAGGTTGGATTGAGTTGTGATGTAAACCTGCCCGGAACCGCCCGGCTGTCCATTAGTCACAACAATACCTATCCAATGTGGGTGGTTAAACACGGAGCCCAATAAAGACCCGAGGTTAGACTGAGTTGTGGCGTAAGACTGCCCGGACCTAACCGGCAACAGGCAACCAAAACAATACCTGTCTAATGTGAGAGGTCGAGTCTTTAATAAGACAATTAAGGCTGAGTCAGGATTGATAGGATTAAGTCAATTGAATTAATACTTAATCAAAATGGAACATGCTAAACCATACAGACTGATTGGGGGTTAGGTTTACAAAACACTTAACCAACTTAGCATGTTGGCTAGAAATAGAAAACCTAGTAGCGGGGGACCCTTTTCAGCAGTAACCCCACAAGGTGTATTAGGGTACCCTGAACTAGGCAGGGTGGGGCACGATTACTGGGCTGACTGTAAGAGGTCAAATCGACGGCGGTGGTGCAGCAGTGCAGGTTCTAACGGGGTGCGGGCGTGCACACACTCCGGCGCAGAAAAATAAGGCACTGGGAACCAGTAGTATACCTGTGCATTCTAGAATTGTGTCGGGCCGCTACCATGGGACTTGATACACCCCATGGTGGGACTAGCATAGGTAACTACAACATCGGGGGCCGTAAGACACATGTAACAATGCGAGTAGGAGCCAATCATTAGAAATGGATCATTTCACCCTGATTATGGGGTGCCTGTTGGGAACTACTTTATATGAATGCAAAGATTAATATGGGGTACGATAGTTAATTCGACTCTAGACAACTTAACTTAGTTTATAGTGCTTTCCCATTTCCATTTTTATACTTATCATGCCCAACTCTTTATTCATAGACTGAATAGTCCTAGACTTACTCAGGCTTTATGTCTGACTCTACTTTTCTTTCGTCTTCTTTTCTTTCGTTCCCCCCCCCCCCCAAGGTCCACAGGGAGGGAATACCGCAGCTTGACTAGTTTTCACATCCAGCTTGAAGAGAAAGAATGTATTGCTTGGATCTCTTTCGTTTTGGACTATGGCTTTGGATTGCAACTATGGGGACTAATGCAGTTTACTTTTGTTTTTATGCTTCTTTTAGTTATGAAATCAAGACAGTTATGAGAATGTAATGGTTTTTGGAAGTATTGTAAGACAATTATGACGTGGTTTGTGTAACACGTATTTTGTTAAAATAAAAATTGTCGTTGTTTTCCACTGTTCAAAAATATGTGTATTTATATTTGTCTTGTGTATCTGTGACTTATACTTATAAACCTCCACCAAAATTAGGGCATTCCCTTTGAGAGTGACCCTAACGGAGGTGCGGTGTTTCAAATATTCTATTGTAGAAATGGTTCAGTTCGCATTCCAACAGCATATTGACTCCATGGCCCCCAATGAAGAGAATATGAGAAATATGACATGTATATATAGCTGTCAGACCCCCTAAACCAAGTGCCACCTCAGCCCTAGGCGTGTCGACACCCCTGTGGGTGGTTCAACCCCTAGGTGGACCCCGCTCTAGGAGGGTCGACCCCCTATAGTGGGAATTTTTCCGCTTAGAGGAATTTTTCAAATCTGAATCCTCTGGATAGGATTCTGACTCACCTCTGACTCATTCGTATATACAAAATATTTCTTTGCGTATACAAACTTAAAACCCTCATAATTTCTTCATACGATGTCCGTTTTACGCAAACCAAATGTCTATTTTGACGAGAATTTCGAGATGGATGCAATGGTGCAGTCTATTTCCTCTAATTCTAAACACCAAATTAATTATTATTTAATTTATTTTCTTTAATGTCGTTAAAAATTCGGGGTGTTACATTGTCCCCTACTCAAAGGATTTCGTCCCCAAAATCTCTAATTGAGAAGAGTGCATATCCTACCATCCATCATCCATCTACTCATCCACCAATCACGGGCATCCATTGTCCTTAAAGATTTCTAAGTTGGGATGAGTTCCACCTCAGCCCTAGGGGTGTCGACACCTCTGTGGTTGGGTCTACCCCAAGGTTGACACCCCTCTAGGAGTCGACGCCCTAGAGAGGAAATTTTGCCACTCAGAGGAATTTGTTGAATTTTAATCCTCTGGATAGGATTCTGACTCAACTCTGACTCATGTGTATATATAAAATATTTCTGTGCGTATACAAACTTAAAGCTCTCTTTACTTCTTCATACGGTGTCCGTTTTACACAAACCAAATGTCTATCTTGACCAGAATTTCGAGATGGATGCAATGATGCAGTCTATTTCCTCTAATTATGAACATTAAATTAATTATTATTTAATTTGGTCTCTTTAATGTCATTAATAATTCGAGGTGTTACATTCTCCCTTACTCAAAGGATTTTGTCCCTAAAATCTCTATGTTGAGAAGAATGCATATCCTACCATCCATCATCCATCAACTCATCCATCAATCCCTGGCATCCATTATCCTTAAAGATCTCTAAGTTGAGAAGAGTGCCACCTCAGCCCTAGGGGTGTTGACATCCCTGTAGGTGGGTCGACCCCTAGGTCGACACCCTTCTTGGGGGTCGACCCCCTAGAGCGGAAATTTTGCCACTCAGAGGAATTTTTCGAATTTGAATACTTTGGATAGGATTCTGACTCATGTGTATATATAAAATATTTCTATGCGTATAAAACTTAAACTCTCATAAATTCTTCTTACGATGTCCGTTTTATGCAACCAAATGTCTATCTTGACCAGAATTTCAAGACAGACACAATGGTGCAGTACGTTTCCTCTAATTCTGAACATTAAACTAATTATTATTTAATTTATTTCATTTGATGTCGTTAAAAATTCAGGGTGTTAGATTACCGATCATAAATTGTTAAAGTATCTCTTCTCAAGGATCTAAATCTCCGACAGCAAAGATGGTTAGAATTCTTGGCTTCCTATGTTTTCGATATCGCATATACCCCCGGGAAGGGAAATGCGGTAGCGAATGCACTGAGTAGCAGACATGCTAGTTTACGAGCTATGTTTCTAGAATGGAACTGACTGAAGTATGTTTCTGGGTATGATTTCAGACGAAAGTGCGAACTGGATCCAGAAATTTTAGCAAGTTTGGATCAGACCCACTTTGATTGAGAGGATTGGTTCCAGTTAGAGGGGTGATCCTAATCTATTAGAAATCATCTCCAAGTTAGAAATGAGAATCGACGAGTGGATGAACAAGTATGGGCTTGATCGAGATGGATGGCTTAGAAAGAATGCGATACTAGTTGTGCCCAATGTCAAAGGATTAAGAGATGAAGTGCTTAGAGAGTGGCATCGGTCAAAACTGACTATACATCCCGGTGGTAACAAGATGTATCGAGACATGAATTAGACCTACTATTGGGAAGGGATGAAAAGAGACATTTGTAAGTTTATATCCAAATGCATGAATTGCCCACTAGTTAAAGCCGAGCGAAAGAAGCCTAGTGGGTTGCTGCAACCATTGGAAATTCCAAAGTGGAAATCAGAACAATTCTCAATGGATTTCATTGATGGGTTACCAAGGACTGGATTAGGCCATGATAGCATTTGGGTGATTGTGGACCGATTGACCAAGAGTTCAAGGTTTATACCCGTCAAGTCGAATAGAATAGCAGCTAAGTTAGCAGAACTGTATATGAAGTGGGTAGTGAGATTTCATGGAGTACCCAAAGGCATTGTGAAATACCGAGATCCGTTGTTTACTAGTGGATTTTTGAACAGCTTACAAGAGTCTTTAGGGTTAGAATTACATCTCAGTATCGCGTACCATCCTCGAACCGATGGTCAAATAGAGAGGGTGAATCGAGTATTAGAAGATCTCTTGAGAGCTTGCATATTAGATTTTGGAGGGTCATGGGATGACCATTTGCATGTGGTTGAATTCGCATATAATAATAGTTATTAGTCCAGTATTGGTATGGCTCCATTTGAAGCTTTATACGGAAGACCGTGCAACTCATCATCATGTTGGTTATAAACTGGTGAGAAATTTGTGCTTAGACCGGATGTGATAAGAGAAACTTCAAAAAAAAGATCAAGGTTATCCAACAGCAAATGAAGACTACCCAAGATAGACATAAGAGTTATGCTGATAAGAGACGAGGAGAACTGAAATTCTCCGTTGGTGACTAGGTGTTTGTCATGATTTCTCCATTAAAGAGTGTAATTTGATTTGATAGGAGATGCAAGCTAGCACCAAGGTTTGTGTGTCCATTCCCAATTCTCGAGCAAGTTGGGAATTTAGCGTATAAAGTTGGATTACCTGACCAGATGGCAAGAGTTCACAACGTATTTCATATTTCCTAGTTAGGAAAGTTCGTGCACGAACCCGATATGACTATTTCACCAGATCAATTGGATGACATCGAAGTAGAACTCGAGGTGGTTAGGAACCGCAGGCCAATGCGTATTGTCGAGTACGATACGAAGCAACTTCGAAGGATGACGGCGAAACTAGTCAAGGTCCAGTGGGGTGATAATGAAAATGATTGTACTTGGGAAACAGAGAACATAAGGAAGACGCATCAAGAACTCTTTGCTTGGTAAGATTTTAATAGTGATAGTTATTCCTTTATTAGTAAACCGTATGCTAGGATAGACTTGTTGTGTTGTTATGTATGTTTGATTGCTTGTAAATGGCTGATAGGCATGCGGGACACCTTTGTATGTTTTGGTTATGGAATTTCGGGGGCAAAATTTCTTGTGGGGGAGGGGGGAGTGTAATGACTCGCATTCTATGCATCGGAGAATCGTAGAATATTTATTTCGTTCACATGAGAATCTGCATGGTTGTGTAACTTTGGGAGATGACTATTGGGGTTATTTCCTATGGTCATGATTTTTGCCGATTTTTAAGTGACCGTTTTACCCGTAGCGAATCTTATTTCATCCATAACTTTTTATTGTAAGGAGTTTCAACCTGAAACAACTTCCATTGGATTCAGATGGTGATTTACCTTCTCGTAGAGTGGTCACATTAATCAAACGGACTTACCGTTTGGGAGATATGGCTGAAAAAAGGTTTACAAGGTGAAAAACAGCTAAACCGGGCCAAATAGGGTAATTAGCAGCTAGGCCCATTCGGAGATTTCGGGAATAGGGTTACATAAGGGCAGAAAAGGGTTAGAGGAACCTTTATTTGTTAGTTTTACAGCCGCCACTTACCTCTCTTCAACCTTTTTGTCACTAATTAAGCAAATCAACATCAAATCAAGGCAAATCAATACCAAATCAGAGTTGGATCTACTATGTTACATAGGATTTCGACCCAAAATAGTAGTAAAGTTTAGATCTATAATTCATTTGTGGCTAAGGTTAGTGATTTGCATTATTTTTCACAAATTACGACTAATTAGGGGTGATTATTGATAATTAGCGAAATTATGCATGCTAAAATTCCAGAAAAATATGTAAAAATTCTTAAATATTATTATAGGGATCTGCTAAAAATTTGGGTTAATTTGGAGTAAGTTTGCTAGTACTATCATTAATTACGGATAAACATGATTAAGGGGAAAACCGTGGGTTTTGGGTATGTTTGATCAATAATAACCTATATGCCTGATGTTTTGACCTTGTTGATTGATCCTGTATGTTACTTGAAATGTTGAATGATTGATTAGTAAAGTTAGAATGGTTGAAAATGCCATCGAATGGCGAATATGGACGATATAAGCTCATTGAAAATTGTGTAGGGTTTCGAATCGGATCGGATTGGATTATAGGGCTCGGATCGGATTGGTGAACTGTGTAAGGAAATTCAAACTGGACCAGAACATGGCATAAGAGGAGGCTTGGCAAGAAGGAAGGCCATTTGCATAGAGATGGATTTGGGTTCGGATCATAAGCGAGGGCAGGGGGATCGGATCGGATCGGAAATGGTGAGCACGAACTGAACCGAGGCTGGAGCAATCGAACCAAAATCAGTTGGAGTGGTGGCATGAGGTGTTGGACCTAGATTATCCCTAGAGGGGGTGAACAGTGTTTATTGAATTTTAGCGAGTTGTTACAAAATTCACAGATCATAGAATATGGCAGAAATAGAAATACAGAAAGTAAATGACACAAGATATACCTAGCTTCGGCAAAATCCTGCCTACTGCTGCATTCCTAAAGTTTCAACTGAGAGTTAATAACATATCCCGCTTATAGACACTGTAAACTCGCACTCCTGCTTTTGTACTAACCCTACGCTCAAAACCGTAGACTGATCCAATCCCTTGGATCAGATTTTCCCCAATTTTTACAGACTCTTGTAAACTGCCTAATTTTACAGACGAAACTAGGAAACCACCTAGATTTTACAGACTCTAGCAACTGTCAGTTAAACCACTAACTGAATCCCTAGATTTTACAGACTACAGAACTGTTCGGATGATTTACGAGTGAAAACGGAAAACAAAACAATAAAATTAAACCCAAAACAAAACTCTAGTATTAAAAGTATAGAATTAAAAATAGGGTCATCCCCTTGTTAACCTTGGCTGGCCCATTTCTTTTGCTTGGTCTCTTTAAAAAAATGTCGGCTTCATTTTCCTTCTGAAAATGAAATGGAAACTAGGGTTTCTCTTATATGATGCTCCAAATCCAATAGCAATTGCTAGGGAAGATGCTGTGACTTCTATGATTTCTTCGGTGTACTGTATTGCTTGCTCGGTCGATTTGGAGCTGATCGAATCCCTAAAAATAGTGAGTTTTCCTTATTTTGTTTTTGTTTCAATTTGTTGCGTATGGATTTTGTTCTCAACACCTTTGATGATAGTGGTGTTAATATAGGGTCACAGGAAACCCTAACTGATTTCTCTGATTTCACGATAATGACTTGGCTGATTTTGTGTGATTTTCAATTTGTTTCCACTTTTGATTTCTTCGATTGAAAATGAAAAATGTTGCCTTGATTTCCTCGATGAACTTGGATGATATTCTGGACTTGATTGTGGACTTTAAATACATATTTTCCCCTTTTAAAAAAACTCTCCACTTTGATTTGAGCTGGAAATAATTTTAAAGACGTTGCCTTATTTTAATTCAATCAGTTTGTCCTTTGCACGATTTCTGGAAAACAAATACACCTTGCCAAATTTGGTTTTACCAATATCACACCGATTAAAAATATGCTCAAAACAAATCATGATTTTTGAAAAAAATGATTCCTAGCCTTAAAAAAACACTCATGCAGATTTTTCTGGAAATATAAATTTTCCTTTTTGCTTAATTGATTCCACATATAAAAGAATTGCTGACAAGGCATTGTGGAATCTGGAATCAACTAAACATTTGCCAAACACATTGATGCTTTGATTCGATCTAGAAAGAGTACTTGCCCATTTTCTGCATTGATTGAATATGTGCATAATATTTGTGTTTTCATGCCATATATGTTTTGTTGTTTGGTGTTCACATATTATGTTGATTTGATGAACCATTGTTGTTGCATTGCTTATCTCCCCATGTACATAATTTGTTGACTGCATGTTTGTTTCTTATACCTACCATAAAAGTTTTTGCTTCTTGCTGTGTTAAATATATGCACCAATATATGTTCACTTGACCATACGTGTTTCAATCTTGAAACTATACTTGCAGTATGAATCAGAAATTCCACTTGATCATTAATTGCCTTGGTTTCTTTCTTGTTTTGCACACTACCTTTTACACAAAAATCAATCTGCCTCCATACGAATATGCGCATGTTTTGAACATTTCGGAAATGTTCATATACATGCATGACTCCACTGTTTTTACATGAGCTTCATTTTTACTTGATTATTTGCCATTCATGTAGTTGCACCATGACCATGTTGTGTTGAACATGTCCTGTAGCCTCTGTCTTGAACATGTTGCTTCCATGCTTGTTTGTGCACCTTTGATCAGTGCTTGTGTTCACCATTAAACAAAAATGATTTGACCCTTTGCTGTGTGTAACATCATGTCTAAATGCTTTGACCATCTTTGAACCGATCTTAACTTGTTCGCCACCATCCATTTGATTTTGCCATATTAGTTGACCATGCTTGAAATGGCCTTTCTTTACTATCTTGAGATCTGGGCTGATTTGTTTGTGAATATGCCCTTGTACACTGTCAATGTAATTTAACTGCTGGCTCGACCATGTGAGATTGCTGAGTTGCACCATATATATGCATTTCTGCTTTTTTTCATTTGCTATAGACAGTTGAACTTTTTTGATCATGCACTGGGTTGATCCTGGTCTACGTGGCTGCTCCTCAGTTGCAGACTGGATTGGCGAGGCAGTGCACACGTGTGTATATATGCACGTGTGTATATGCAGCCGTCCAAAATAGATTTTCCTGTCCCTGCACTGTAATATGTGTATATACATGCACATGTGTGTGTATACATGTATCATGCGCGAGCTACATTCATATATCAGATCGAGTCATGAATAACGATGAGAAACACATCAAAAATATAAGGCAAATAAAATTTTAAAAATAAAAAATATATCTTCTACAATATGAAATTATTTCTGTTTCGAATAATGTGTGTGTGTTTCTGTATATGACAGGTATGAAGACTGGACTGAGCTGTGAAGACAGAAGACTAAACAAGACAGTGTTGATTGTGTATATGAGTGAACGTATATATAACTGAGTGTGAGTGTTGTAGAGAGGAATTATGTACTGAAAAAGGATGTATTGAAATATATATGAAATTGTATATCAGTGAATATATACAAATAGTGGAGTCGTAAATCTGTGTTGTTTTAAACATTGGAATAAAAAATTATATTTAAGCAAAATACTGTGTAGATATTTGAATTTCTTTACAAATGTATTCTGTTTAAATATAAATATTATATTCCTGTCTGTGATGAATATATGAAACAATACAATAACAAACACATTTATAATAAAATATATATGGTTATTATCATCAAACAAAAATCGTATAATTGTGTATACAACACCGTTATATACAACAGTCTCCCCCTTTTGATGATGACAAACAAATATAAAGATTTTGAATACAATAAATGTGTTCGACGGTGAAGAACTGAACTTCCCCTATTTGAACGCCCCCTCCACAACAGTGACTCCCCCTATAAATATGCATGAGTGAAAAGAATATAAATTGAATTGGAATTTTCAAAATTAAAATATTTATAAAATATTCACTCATAAATCAAAATCTCAACCCATTCTCCCCCTTTTGTTATCATCAAAAGGATTCAGAACTTAAAATATAGATGAAAAATGACTAAAATATAATATCTGCTTAAGAGGAAGAACGGTTATCATAAATCTCAATCATCTGAACAAAAATCATAATAAACTGAGAATTAGTGGCATATTTCACATTGTAGAGTATGACGGATTTACAATGAATTTTATAAAAAATGGAGAGAGTTTTAAAAATAAATATTTTCACTTATTTTCCAATAAGATTTTCGAAAAAAATGAAGCACAAAAACAATGATGGATATGGACTATGGTTAACAATTCAATTAAAGTGACAAAATCAGACAGTCTCAAATCCAAGTAGCTATCAACCAACAAATCATAATACTTCATAAAATATTAACATATTTCACAAATTAGAAGATGGATTGATAAGCTGGTTTTTATACACAAAGGAGAAATTCAGATTATTTTCAATTTATAGCACTTTATTTCTTTTCTTTTATTTTTATTTAAGATCACACTGACCAAGCATAACCAAAGCTTGGATTTTTAAATGAGGTCAGTTGCAGCTTAAATTATAATGTGACGACCCCAAATCCCGTATTGATGGTGACAAGGGTAATCTTTGGAATATAACGCATAAACAGATAATAGCAGAACATAAATAAATAAATACACCACATAATGTACAATTAATACACTGGATAATCATAATCATCATAGTTACGCAGTATACAGGATCATACTTAGTACAAATACAATTCAGCTATACATAAATGTCTACAGTGGAAAACAAACATAATATGTACAATAGGAGCTGAACAACACAAAAAGAGATAAATGATAGAATCCATCTTCAGCTCCAGCATCCAGAAAGAGCCTGCTAAAACCTGAATACAATGCTGCCCGTGTAGAAAGAGGGGCACCCGAGTTTGCAAGTGAAACAAACTACGAGTCAGTAATGGGACTGGTATGAGAAATCTACTTAACACATTTTATAATATGGCTAATCACAGGACCACGCCACTTTCGCGGAACGGGTTTACTCCATTGGATTGCCAGTGCTTTAAAACAAGTAAATCTTTTAAACATCGCAATGATTTTTATAAAAATGAAGCCGATAGTCCCATTACACATTGCAAAGCAAACCGGAGGATAGAGTTTTTACCTTATATCGACCAAGATATGCTTAATACGTGTAAAGTAAAATCATTTAAAATGTAAACTTTATCGTTCAAATCTAAATCAGACTCCAACTGTAAAATAGTAAGAGAACGATTCCCTAAGTATTAACCCCGAAGGCCGAAACCAACATCAGACCAATACCAAGGAAACCACCCATCTTAGCTCGTTTCCAGTTAGTTTCTAATTTTATAAAACAATCATAAATATCAATCATAGATGATATGAGCATTCCATGCCACTACGTCGCCAAATCTAGGTTTACAAACAAAACCGCACGATGTCGTATTTGGAAATTGGATTTCCGTCATGAACCAAGGCAAAAGATAGTCCTTACCGACTTCGAGACTCTCTAGCCCGAGCCTCAGGGTCAGAACGCGTCGACCCTCGAATCGTCAGGGTCGGTCCACCGATGTGGATTAAAATGCCTGAACACTGCGTTTCCCTACCCTTTGGGGCATAAATGAGCCAACGAATGGCTCCATCAGCTTCACATAGTCACCGATGTATCCGAGGCGCCTCGCAACAACAACAACCACATAGGTGAAAATAATACACATGTCAGCCAGTGACACCACCTCTAGCTAGAAGGAAACGCATGCCCTCCCGGAGGTCCTCTCCCGTTCCTGGTTCATACCGGGATGTGAGGCTCGCGAAGTCACGTTATACACAAAGCTACGCCATACAGGCGGTGCTTTGATCATCAACCACAAGACTTTGCTTTTCAACAGAAGCCTTGATCACTGCCTCTTAGCATGCCACACAGGCAATTCATCCCATGCAACTAATGGCTATCAATCACACAGAATGAATTCCAATGTCAGACACACAGTCCATTTACAAGTCCGTTCTGGGTCTGAACAAAACTGGAGGCACTATATACCTCGCATACCCATCGATCTCCATGTACGTCTGGACGATCACCACTCATTATCATATTTCGGGATGCCTCCCAATCAGGACATCAGTTACCATCCAACCGAGGTGAAGATCTCCGGTCTTCAACCACCATCTTCATCATCGATTTCTTATCGTTGATTCAGTGATTCAGAATGGGATAAACCCGGTCTTTCTAAGCAACTCGCGTATATAACAAACAAGTGCTACACAAACATGACATACGCCTTATTCTAATTCATTAGTCACTAACCGTAAATCAGTAAGAGAACGATTTCCCAAATATTAACCCCGAAGGCCGAAACCAACATCAGATCAAAACCCAGGAAACCATTCGACTTAGCTAACCTTCAATTAGTTTCTAAATTTCACATTCCATATTGTTTATAATATTTTATAACGATTTATCGCTATTTTTATTTATTTAAAAATAGCCAATTTATTCAAATGACGCTTCAAGCCATAACGGGGTCGTGGCGCTGTTTTTCTTCAGATTTGATTTACACATATCCGAAAATTTAACCGTTGGATCTTCACAAACTTTATATCATTAGAAAGATGTTTTCAAAACGAATCCAATGGTTCCAGTTTTCCCAAAATCCGACGGTCGGATCTCCCGATACAATCGTTTGAAGTTTCAATTTCAAAACACGAACTATAGCGTCTTTATTCGATTTAATTTAATTATATTCATCTATAAATATATAAATATAATCGATTCTGGCGCTATTTTTCCTCAGATTTGAATTAAACAATCCAGACAATCCAACTGTTGGATCTTCACAAAGTTGGTGTCGTTGGAAAGATATTTCCAAAGCTAACCCAACAGTTTCGGTTTCGGGAAAATCTGATGGTCGGATCTCCCACACTAATCGTTTGAAATCACGGTTTCAAAACATGAACTACAGCTTCGTTATTCAATATATTTTAATTATATTTATATATATATATAATCCATTCTTCGATTTCAAAACTATATTCTTTTCATACTTTCGATAAAAATGATGTTTTTATCCAACAGACATTTATTTCAACACTTCACTATTTTTAACACTTCATGTATATAGTAAAAATGTGATTTTTATTGTAAAACAATTTATTTCAAAACACAACTATTTTATATAGTTCATATAAATGATAAAAATATGATTTTTATTATAAAACAATTTATTTTAAAACACGACTATTTTAAATAGTTCATATAGATGATAAAAATATGATTTTTATTATAAAACAATATATTTCAAACACGAATACCATTCAACACATTCATTTCCATTCAATGAATGAATTTCTATTCAACACTTGAATGTTTTCTATAGTTCGTATATATAAAATAAAAATGTTATTTTTATTTTTAAAACAATTTATTTAAAACACAAATACCATTCAACACATGAATTTCTATTCAATGAAGGAATTTCTATTCAACACACGAATGTTTTCTATAATTCGTATATATAAAATAAAAATGTGATTTTTATTGTTAAAACAATTTATTTAAAACATGAATACCATTCAACACATGAATGTCCATTCAACGAACGAATTTCTATTCAACACATGAAGTTTTTCTATTGTTTATATAAATAGTAAAAATGTGATTTTTAATGTAAAAAATTTTATTTAAAACATGAATGTCGTTCAACACATGAATTTCTATTCAACACATGAATTTCTATTCAACACATGAATTTCTATTCAACACACGAATATAGTTTCAACATATGAAAATAATTCTAACACATGAATATTATTTAAAATTTCGGCTACATAACGGCAGGGTAGTTAAAACCGGGGTCGTCCCTAGTACGGCTCCTCGCTCTACCTTAAAGCCTCGCAGCTTTTGACAATGGGGATTTCATGCATCTAGTTCGCACGCAGGCGGCATGTTTATTTTTATTTCTTTTCCACAAACTAATCCTATGTGGTTTCAACAAAATAATTCTCAACCACAAACGGGTATTTTTCTACCACAATCAATCAATTTCAACCGCAAACAATTCCAATCAACCAATCGCTATCAACCAATTTTCACAACAATTACAACCAATAAATATCGTCCATGGTTTGTGGATGAGGGGCGTATATATATCCATGGATGATATTTATTGGTTGTAATTGTTGTGAAAATTGGTTGATAGCGAATGGTTGATTGGAATTGTTTGCGGTTGAAATTGATTGATTGTGGTAGAAAAATACCCGTTTGTGGTTGAGAATTATTTGGTTGAAACCACATAGGATTAGTTTGTGGAAAAAAAATAAAAATAAACATGCGCCTGCGTGCGAACTAGATGCATGAAATCCCCATTGTCAAAAGCTGCGAGGCTTTAAGGTGGAGCGAGGAGCCGTATTAGGGACGGCCCCGGTTTTAACTACCCTGTCGTTATGCTACCGAAATTTTGAATAATATTCATGTGTAAGAATTATTTTCATATGTTGAAACTATATTCGTGTGTTGAATAGAAATTCATGTGTTGAATAGAAATTCATGTGTTGAACAACATTCATGTTTTAAATAAACTGTTTTACATTAAAAATCACATTTTTACTATTTATATAAACAATAGAAAACCTTCATGTGTTGAATAGAAATTCATTCGTTGAATGGAAATTCAAGTGTTGAATGGTATTCGTGTTTTAAATAAACTGTTTTAACAATAAAAAACACATTTTTATTTTATATATATGAACTATAGAAAACATTCATGTGTTGAATAGAAATTCATTCGTTGAATAGAATTCGTGTGTTGAATGGTATTCGTGTTTTAAATAAATTGTTTTAACAATAAAAATCACAATTTTATTTTATATATACGTACTATAGAAAACATTCATGTGTTGAATAAAAATTCATTCGTTGAATGGAAATTCATGTGTTGAATGGTATTCGTGTTTGAAATAAATTGTTTTATAATAAAAATCATATTTTTATCATGTATATGAACTATATAAAATAGTCATGTTTTAAAATAAATTGTTTTATAATAAAAATCATATTTTTATCATCTATATGAACTATATAAAATAGTCGTGTTTTGAAATAAATCGGTTTACAATAAAAATCACATTTTTACTATATACATGAAGTGTTAAAAATAGCGAAGTGTTGAAATAAATGTCTGTTGGATAAAAACATCATTTTTATCAGAAGTATGAAAAGAATATGGTTTTGAAATCGAAGAATGGATTATATTTGTATATATATAAATACAATTAAAATATATCGAATAAAGAAGCTGCAGTTCATGTTTTGAAACCGTGATTTCAAACGATTAGTGCGGGAGATCCGACCATCGGATTTTCCCGAAACCGAAACCATTGGGTTCGCTTTGGAAATATCATTCCAACGACACCAACTTTGTGAAGATCCAACGGTTGGAATGTCTGGAATGTTTAATTCAAATCTGAGGAAAAACAGCGCCAGAATCGATTATATTTATATATATATATATAATTAATTTAAATCGAATAGCGACGCTGTAGTTCGTATTTTGAAATCGAAACTTCAAACGATTGTACCAGGAGATCCGACCGTCGGATTTTCCCAAAACTGGAACCATTGAATTCGTTTTGAAAATATCTTTCTAATGATATAAAGTTTGTGAAGATCCAACGGTCAGATTTTCAGATATGTGTAAATCAAATCTGAAGAAAAACAGTGCCACGGCCGCATTATGGCTTGAAGCGTCGTTTGAATAAATTGGCTATTTTTAAATAAATAAAAATAGCGATATCATTGTAAAATATTATAAATGATATGGAATGTCAAATTTACAAACTAACTGAATGTAACACCCCGCCTCCGCTAGGGTCACTCGCAAAGGAATGCACTAGCTTTAGAGGGGCATTGTTGGTAAACATGCACAGAAATATTACAAGACATAACATATATAAATAGCGGAAGTAAAATCAAACTTTCATAACATGAATAAATAAGGTCTAAAGCCTTTTACATCAGAGTACATCAAAACCTGTCTTGCAATAGTAAAGAAGCATAAAGACTTTTTAATAAATTATTCCCCAAGTAAAACAGTAAAGTAGCCATAGCCAAGAGAAGTCCAAGCCATCCATGATGACCTTCAAGCAGAAGAAGTCCGAACTACACAACATTGTTTCCTCCCTGAAACCTGGGGGGGGGGGAGAAACGGAAGAAAAGAGGCGAAACAAAACGGGTCAGTCAAAAAGACTGAGTAAGTCCTATCTACTTCCAGTATAAAAACAGGTAAAGGTAACATGACATGCATAAACTGAAAGTAAACATAAGGATAACTACAAGATAGATAAACCAGAATAGCCGGTTAAACTACAGCGGCAAGGTAAACTAAGGTATCATGAAAAACTACGGCGTCATGATAAATCAAGGTATCACATCGTCAGGTTTCTATCAAGTATACTATCCCAAGGTATCTACCCCGTCTAATATCCCACGGTATCTATTATGTATATTTTCCTGGTTCTAACATGTATATCTGCTCTGCACCTCTCGTACTAGTATCCCTACCCGCGTCATGTGTTAACCATGAATGTCCCTTGCTCAAAGTCGTGTAATGGTCCATGTCAACCTAATATACCGCATATATAGGTTACTCAAATCATATGTTTCTTTCCATGTATATAAGTTCAGTCCTTTGCCGTACCTCGTACGGGCTTCCTCATGTCGTATTGTCCTTGAAATCGTTTGGACTGTCACCCTTGTTCAAGCTAGGCTCTTCCATATGAATCATCGTTTGAACTACTAGGACTTACGCCACCTAGCACCACTAGGGATTACGCTTACCGATTGCACGTTTTCGTATTTCGGTTTGGGTTAAACCACCTAGGCCACTAGGGATTACGCTAACCCTCCACCGCGCCCTTTTTCCCACGCATTCATCGTGAATCGTTTTTCTATAACTGTATGCACATGTATCACATCGTGCCATCCGAGTCCTGTCACAGGGCAAACCAAGAAATACAGGACTCGGTCGGGAGCTTTAGATTTATCTGCCGATGCAGATACTAAGGTCTGCTTTTCTACACGTGGCTATGGTCCCACGAGACCCCTCCCTCAACTAGTGAAAGGCAACACAAGAGAAAATCTTGCATGAGAACTACACTCCGGACAGCCCACATCCTACGGCCTACCTCACCCATAATTAGATAGCAAATCATGGTCTGTTGGGTGTCCCCTGCCTTTCCGTACGTACACGCTTGACTCAAGATGGTAGATGATCAACGAACTTGCTATCTCGGGCACCTTATGTATTCGTCGACTCACTGCTATCCACCCCAGTCTTTAGGTCGCTCGCATAGCAACCAAGGCATATTCTTGGTTCTTCTACCGCAGACCTCAACCTCTCGTGAGCCTAGTATAATGACCTGGCAGCTCACAGAGGGATCCCAAGAATATCCTCACGTTCCCCGAAGCCGCTGCTTCGTTACCCAGTTCGTTGGAGCCTTTATCTAAATCAGATAGCCTGCTCCTACGCGCATACTTAAACGTTGACCTAACGTATCGGGTTACCAATCTATCTAAGAAATGGTCCAAATTTCCTTGACTAAGAATTATTACTTAGTTTCCCTTAACTAAGGTTTACCACTTAGCCTTATTTCCATAATCCTTGTTAACTATGGTTGTTTACCTAATCCTCCGAATTAGGGTTTATCTAATGGGTTAAGTGTCACTTAAGTTCATAACTTAGCCCTTCTACAAACCATGTCAAAATTGGCTAAGTATACAAGTCCAAGACTTAACCCTACAAACCATGTGTCAAGTTGGTTAAGTATATCAAGGAATCCATGACTTAACCTCGTCTAATTATCATTTTAGATTGGTTAATTATATGAATTAACTTGACCTTGTCATCAAATCGGTCAAGCGTATTCAAGTGATTCGTGACTTAGCCTTATCATGTTTTCACGTTAGATTGGTTAAGTATAGATTTACTTAACCTCATCAAATTAACGAGTTAGATTGGTTAAGTATAGGTCACTTAACCTCATCAAATCATCGTGTTAAATTAGTTAATTGTTTAGCTTAACCCCATTAAATTACCAAGTTGGATTAATTAAGTCTAGGTTAACTTAACCCCATCCGATTACCATGTTTAGATTAGTTAAGCCTAATCTTAACCCCATCCATTAACTGTATTATACGGTTAAGTGTCATTAAGAAAATTTACTTAACCTTATCACGTTATCGTGTTGGATTGATTAAGTGTTGGTTAACTTAATCCCGTCCACTAGTCGTATAAAAATGGTCAAGTGTCATTAGGCAAATCAATTTACTTAACCTACCCAAGCTTACCATGTTTTGTTAAGTATCATTAGCCTAATCAAATTACTTAACCCATTTGTCCATATCATATTTGGTTAAGCCTCATTAATCAAATTAACTTAACCCTATTATGTGGCATTAATTTAATTAATGCACCCTCAACCTCTCACATTAGACCTTGTTGTGGTTACTAGTTAAGCCGGGCGGGTCCGGGTAGATTTACACCACAACCTAGTCTAACCTCGGGTCTTAAGCGCGACATGGCCAACTTCTCACATTGGGTCCTATTGTTTGCAACTACTAGTTAGGCCTGTCGGTTCCGGGTAGTTTTACGTTGCGAACTCAACCCAACCTCAAGTTGGCCATACTTATATTATCTAAGTTCATCATGTTTCCAAAACATGTTACAAGTTTTCAAGCATTTGGGTAGACCTAACTTAATAGGTAAATTCCCAAAGGGTAGACCTAACTTAATAGGTAAATTCCCAAGCTCATGTTTTTATGCATACTTACATGTCATCTTCCATGTTATCTTTCAAGTCATATTTTCAAGTATAAACACGTGTCATATTCAAGTTAAGATTTTGCGACATGTTCATGTTTATCTAACTACCCAAAATCGTGTTTTCCCAACGCAAGCAAAGCGAGTCAACATAGTAAGGATACTATGTCACATATTGGTCTCAAAACATGCATGACGCCAAAGAGGACTTGGCTTCCAATGCATAACATCATAAAGGGATTGGCCATAAACATGCATAGTGTCATAAGGTAATTTGGCCACAAACATGCATATTATCAAAAAGGATTTGGCCATAAACATGCACAAATTAAAAGAGGGGATTGGCCACGAGCATGCATAATCTCATAAAGGATTTGGCCACAAACTTGCATGTTACCATAAGGGGTTTGGGTTCATAAACATGCATAAGCCCCAAAATCTTGTCTTAGCCAATGTTAAACGCATAAAGTGGTTCCTAAAGGTTCATGCTAGCATTTCATGCATAAAGATCCAAACTTGCAAGTTAAACTAGGTTATGCATAGCATGAGAGGCATGATTAAGTCACTCACATGGCCTAAAATCATAAACATGAACATAAGAGGCAAGGTAAGGTTCATATAGGTTCGCATAATCATGTTCAGCCTCATTTTATCCCATGTCAACATTAAAAATACCGTTTTGATCCAAAAGTAGCTAGAACTTACATAGCATGGCAAGAGGACTAGGAGCATGCATCGTTTTGGCGAAGAAAGGTGGCTCCTTTGATGAAGATCCGTCATGAAACTCGCATAACAAGGTTGATTTGGCCTCCATTTGGTGTAGCAAGCTTGCACCTTTTGATTTGAACTTGATTTGAGTGCATAGGCTCTAGGGATTTGAGATGGAGGCCATGATCAATATTGATTTTAGCAGCACTTAGTTGCTAGGTTTGATTTTTAGGGATTTAGGTTAGGTTTAGGGTCTTTTTATAGAGATTAGGATAGTTTTAGGCCCTTAGATTAACCCTAGGATAGATTAGGACCATCAGATCTCGGAAGCTTCCAAACCCAGCCCAAGAACAAGACCAGGTGAGACAAACAGGTGCGCCAGGCTATTTGCCCCGGCCACCCCCTGTCGACAGGCAAGTCGATAGGGCTGTCGACTTGGTCTGGGCCCAAGTCGGTAGGCCTGTTGACAGCCCTGTCGACATGGCCTAGGCGGGAAACTACCCGCCTAGCCCCAGACCTGATTTCCAAAACTGTTTCCGAAATTCAAATTTTCCAGAGATCTTCTTTGGGCCTTTAACGGGTCATACGGACTCCGATTTTCGAAAACTCGGACTCTATTTCGCGTATTTTTCCGAGACGAACGCATTGGCATAGCCCGTTTTACTTGATTCAGAATTTAAAATTAAATTCTGCCTTGATTCTCGTTTTACATGTTATTGAAATACGGGCTGTTACATTCTCCCCACCTTTTAGGATTTCGTCCCCGAAATCTCTAAGTTAGGAAGAACATATCCGACCATCCATCATCCATCTACTCAAAACATCATCCACAAGCAATCATTGTCCTTAGATGATTTCTAATGCTGTATGAATATATGCAAAACGTGTGTGTACATGTTCCTTAGCTATTGCTAATGATCAGGCCTGAAAAATCTTTTGAATGCAAAAATATGTATAGTGCCATGTATCCAACGTGTATGCAAAGAGTCCTAGTCATATAGATACTATATGCGTGCACAATCATTCATTCATATGCAACAACCGCATGATAATACACTCGATTTCATCCATAAACAAGTATAAATACTCGTGCATATGCAATATGAAATGTGACCGAGTCGAGCTAGTATCTAATGTGTATTCGCGCATCCACGAGCAACCACTTGCAACCATTTGCAACCATATCAATCATAACATGTTTCAAATACATGTTTACATCCATAGGGTTCTACCTAGGATTCCCTGGAACAGGGTCGAGAAGAAAAACAAGACAAACTCCTTACGGGGTTTGTAACAGAAAATAGGACCGAGAGGATGTCCACAAAAGATAGCCTACAAGTAAGCTCTACAGAAAACAGGGATCAAGGATATACTCCCAAAAGAGATATCATGCGCGTATATAGTCTTTGACCATCAGAGTCGTATTTCCTCGAGCTTAATTCCATTGTGCCTTGACCGTCTTTTAACCTCGCGATTTCGTAGCTTCCCATTTCCTGTTTCCATAACATGAGCTGGAACTTATTTCTTCGTGGCCTCTCGTTCCACTTGCACACTTGGCGCAAACATGACTGCGTACTCATGATCTCATGCAAGCTTTCCAAAATTCACTAGTGAATCTCGGACCTCGTACCACAAGGTATTCCACGTAGAAGAACTTTCTCTTGAAAGTAAACAGATGCCAACTAGGTTATCAAGCGCACTTACTTGGGTGATTTCTATAACCCACGCATAAGTGAAGTAAACCATCCGTCTTATCGGCGAACACCACTCAATCGGGCTTCAAATTTCCAATAAAGGCATCAAGGGATTCTAAGTAACTAGTCATGACAGAACCTCAAAAAGGTTACCCGGTACTTCGAGGGCATTACCAAGGCTAGTCAAAAGGTCTAACTACCCTCCTATCAAAACCGAGAGTGGCACCCCCTACTGGATAACCACTTCATCCCTAGAATCCATCCATAGCTTATAAACATAAGCATTATTTCCAAACTCAACACTTGGCATAGACATTCCCAAATCCAAACAAGTCATGTATAAATGGACTGATTCTCCAATAGGACTTTGAGACAAAAATGGGATTCTCTATTACGCTAGTACTTAAGGTGCAGAGACTCAACTATCGAAGCGGACTTAAAAGATGCGGTGATCAAAGAAAAGTCCCGACAGGATGATAGAGAAGAAAAGCTAAACCTTTAACAAGATCGTTACCCTCCTTCTGAGGTACCCTAGAAATGAGAGCATACTATTGCCCTCCGAATGATCTTGTCCCTGTCCCATGATACTTAACTATCCGTCCCGTTTCACCATGCCAAAGGTACTCTCTCGTCATGGGTTTCATTGTTCATCTTTCTTCCTCCTTTTAGGACCCAGCCATACCAACATGTTGCTTATCCCTGAGCTCGTATCCTTTATTCTTGTTCTTACTATCCTTTCATGCATAACTCTGCAACGGTCTCTCGAGAACCACCTCCATCGTACGGGAAACACTTACGCAGCTAGAAAGACTAGTCGCAGTCAAAACCACTATGACTACAGATGGAGGAAAGAAAGGAAAAGAGATTCAATCAAGGAAACAAGGATAATGCTAATGGCCTTTGGGGAATAGCCTTTTTTTTTTAAAAGAAATTTTTCTTGAAAAATGCTTCTTTGTAAACGGTTTTTCAAATAATTTTCAGAAGGTTTTTAAAAACTTTTGCCCAGTCTGGTAACCTTCTGCTCTGATACCAAATGTAACACCCCGCCTCCGCTAGGGTCACTCGCAAAGGAATGCACTAGCTTTAGAGGGGCATTGTTGGTAAACATGCACAGAAATATTACAAGACAGAACATATATAAATAGCGGAAGTAAAATCAAACTTTCATAACATGAATAAATAAGGTCTAAAGCCTTTTACATCAGAGTACATCAAAACCTGTCTTGCAATAGTAAAGAAGCATAAAGACTTTTTAATAAATTATTCCCCAAGTAAAACAGTAAAGTAGCCATAGCCAAGAGAAGTCCAAGCCATCCATGATGACCTTCAAGCAGAAGAAGTCCGAACTACACAGCATTGTTTCCTCCCTGAAACCTGGGGGGGGGGGGGGGAGAAACGGAAGAAAAGAGGCGAAACAAAACGGGTCAGTCAAAAAGACTGAGTAAGTCCTATCTACTTCCAGTATAAAAACAGGTAAAGGTAACATGACATGCATAAACTGAAAGTAAACATAAGGATAACTACAAGATAGATAAACCAGAGTAGCCGGTTAAACTACTGCGGCAAGGTAAACTAAGGTATCATGAAAAACTACGGCGTCATGATAAATCAAGGTATCACATCGTCAGGTTTCTATCAAGTATACTATCCCAAGGTATCTACCCCGTCTAATATCTCACGGTATCTATTATGTATATTTTCCTGGTTCTAACATGTATATTTGCTCTGCACCTCTCGTACTAGTATCCCTACCCGCGTCATGTGTTAACCATGAATGTCCCTTGCTCAAAGTCGTGTAATGGTCCATGTCAACCTAATATACCGCATATATAGGTTACTCAAATCATATGTTTCTTTCCATGTATATAAGTTCAGTCCTTTGCCGTACCTCGTACGGGCTTCCTCATGTCGTATTATCCTTGAAATCGTTTGGACTGTCACCCTTGTTCTAGCTAGGCTCTTCCATATGAATCATCGTTTGAACTACTAGGACTTACGCCACCTAGCACCACTAGGGATTACGCTTACCTATTGCACGTTTTCGTATTTCGGTTTGGGTTAAACCACCTAGGCCACTAGGGATTACGCTAACCCTCCACCGTGCCCTTTTTCCCACGCATTCATCGTGAATCGTTTTTCTATAACTGTATGCACATGTATCACATCGTGCCATCCGAGTCCTGTCACAGGGCAAACCAAGAAAAACAGGACTCGGTCGGGAGCTTTAGATTTATCTGCCGATGCAGATACTAAGGTCTGCTTTTCTACACGTGGCTATGGTCCCACGAGACCCCTCCCTCAACTAGTGAAAGGCAACACAAGAGAAAATCTTGCATGAGAACTACACTCCGGCCAGCCCACATCCTACGGCCTACCTCACCCATAATTAGATAGCAAATCATGGTCTGTTGGGTGTCCCCTGCCTTTCCGTACGTACACGCTTGACTCAAGATGGTAGATGATCGACGAACTTGCTATCTCGGGCACCTTATGTATTCGTCGACTCACTGCTATCCACCCCAGTCTTTAGGTCGCTCGCATAGCAACCAAGGCATATTCTTGGTTCTTCTACCGCAGACCTCAACCTCTCGTGAGCCTAGTATAATGACCTGGCAGCTCACAGAGGGATCCCAAGAATATCCTCACGTTCCCCGAAGCCGCTGCTTCGTTACCCAGTTCGTTGGAGCCTTTATCTAAATCAGATAGCCTGCTCCTACACGCATACTTAAACGTTGACCTAACGTATCGGGTTACCAATCTATCTAAGAAATGGTCCAAATTTCCTTGAATAAGAATTATTACTTAGTTTCCCTTAACTAAGGTTTACCACTTAGCCTTATTTCCATAATCCTTGTTAACTATGGTTGTTTACCTAATCCTCCGAATTAGGGTTTATCTAATGGGTTAAGTGTCACTTAAGTTCATAACTTAGCCCTTCTTCAAACCATGTCAAAATTGGCTAAGTATACAAGTCCAAGACTTAACCCTACAAACCATGTGTCAAGTTGGTTAAGTATATCAAGGAATCCATGACTTAACCTCGTCTAATTATCATTTTAGATTGGTTAATTATATGAATTAACTTGACCTTGTCATCAAATCGGTCAAGCGTATTCAAGTGATTCGTGACTTAGCCTTATCATGTTTTCACGTTAGATTGGTTAAGTATAGATTAACTTAACCTCATCAAATTAACGAGTTAGATTGGTTAAGTATAGGTCACTTAACCTCATCAAATCATCGTGTTAAATTAGTTAAGTGTTTAACTTAACCCCATTAAATTACCAAGTTGGATTAATTAAGTCTAGGTTAACTTAACCCCATCCGATTACCATGTTTAGATTAGTTAAGCCTAATCTTAACCCCATCCATTAACTGTATTATACGGTTAAGTGTCATTAAGAAAATTTACTTAACCTTATCACGTTATCGTGTTGGATTGATTAAGTGTTGGTTAACTTAATCCCGTCCACTAGTCGTATAAAAATGGTCAAGTGTCATTAGGCAAATCAAGTTACTTAACCTACCCAAGCTTACCATGTTTTGTTAAGTATCATTAGCCTAATCAAATTACTTAACCCATTTGTCCATATCATATTTGGTTAAGCCTCATTAATCAAATTAACTTAACCCTATTATGTGGCATTAATTTAATTAATGCACCCTCAACCTCTCACATTAGACCTTGTTGTGGTTACTAGTTAAGCCGGGCGGGTCCGGGTAGATTTACACCACAACCTAGTCTAACCTCAGGTCTTAAGCGCGACATGACCAACTTCTCACATTGGGTCCTATTGTTTGCAACTACTAGTTAGGCCGGTCAGTTCCGGGTAGTTTTACGTTGCAAACTCAACCCAACCTCGAGTTGGCCATACTTATATTATCTAAGTTCATCATGTTTCCAAAACATGTTACAAGTTTTCAAGCATTTGGGTAGACCTAACTTAATAGGTAAATTCCCAAAGGGTAGACCTAACTTAATAGGTAAATTCCCAAGCTCATGTTTTTATGCATACTTACATGTCATCTTCCATGTTATCTTTCAAGTCATATTTTCAAGTATAAACACGTGTCATATTCAAGTTAAGATTTTGCGACATGTTCATGTTTATCTAACTACCCAAAATCGTGTTTTCCCAACGCAAGCAAAGCGAGTCAACATAGTATGGATACTATGTCACATATTGGTCTCAAAACATGCATGACGCCAAAGAGGACTTGGCTTCCACATGCATAACATCATAAAGGGATTGGCCATAAACATGCATAGTGTCATAAGGTAATTTGGCCACAAACATGCATATTATCAAAAAGGATTTGGCCATAAACATGCACAACTTAAAAGAGGGGATTGGCCACGAGCATGCATAATCTCATAAAGGATTTGGCCACAAACTTGCATGTTACCATAAGGGGTTTGGGTTCATAAACATGCATAAGCCCCAAAATCTTGTCTTAGCCAATGTTAAACGCATAAAGTGGTTCCTAAAGGTTCATGCTAGCATTTCATGCATAAAGATCCAAACTTGCAAGTTAAACTAGGTTATGCACAGCATGAGAGGCATGATTAAGTCACTCACATGGCCTAAAATCATAAACATGAACACAAGAGGCAAGGTAAGGTTCATATAGGTTCGCATAATCATGTTCAGCCTCATTTTATCCCATGTCAACATTAAAAATACCGTTTTGATCCAAAAGTAGCTAGAACTTACATAGCATGGCAAGAGGACTAGGAGCATGCATCGTTTTGGCGAAGAAAGGTGGCTCCTTTGATGAAGATCCGTCATGAAACTCGCATAACAAGGTTGATTTGGCCTCCATTTGGTGTAGCAAGCTTGCACCTTTTGATTTGAACTTGATTTGAGTGCATAGGCTCTAGGGATTTGAGATGGAGGCCATGATCAATATTGATTTTGGCAGCACTTAGTTGCTAGGTTTGATTTTTAGGGATTTAGGTTAGGTTTAGGGTCTTTTTATAGAGATTAGGATAGTTTTAGGCCCTTAGATTAACCCTAGGATAGATTAGGACCATCAGATCTCGGAAGCTTCCAGACCCAGCCCAAGAACAAGACCAGGTGAGACAAACAGGTGCGCCAGGCTATTTGCCCCGGCCACCCCCTGTCGACAGGCAAGTCGACAGGGCTGTCGACTTGGTCTGGGCCCAAGTCGACAGGCCTGTCGACAGCCCTGTCGACATGGCCTAGGCGGGAAACTACCCGCCTAGCCCCAGACCTGATTTCCAAAACTGTTTCCGAAATTCAAATTTTCCAGAGATCTTCTTTGGGCCTTTAACGGGTCATACGGACTCCGATTTTCGAAAACTCGGACTCTATTTCGCGTATTTTTCCGAGAAGAACGCAATGGCATAGCCCATTTTACTTGATTCAGAATTTAAAATTAAATTCTGCCTTGATTCTCGTTTTACATGTTATTGAAATACGGGCTGTTACACTGAAGGTTAGCTAAGTCGAATGGTGTTAGCCCTCTTTTTGGCACTAATCTCATCGGGACAAAACCAATGCCCAAACGCACAACCAAATATAAATCGCGCTCCAAGAGACACATCAGGGGCGCTACACCAAGCAATGGTATATCGTTCCACATCCAACTCAGTCAGATTAACTGCGCATTACCAGAAAAATCGCTCACCAGGGCGACCGAGTTTCTCGCTTCCAGAAAGAACTCGTCGACCGGTTATCTCGGGCCAGCGTGGAAGATTTCTACCGAGCCAGTCCACTTAATATCCCGACTTCCAAGGAGATAAAGGCAGTCAACCATTTGCGAACAAAGCTCTGCTTTTTATATACCTCTCCATCGATGCCACATCGGCCACGACTTTCGAGGATACTATTTTTGAGCAGTGGAATCAGTCTTCCAGCCGCAATTCGAGACAATGGATGGATTCCACGTGTCTGGACATTCTCGAAATGGCCGGACTATTTCGCAACAGCCCAAGCAGCATTTTCCATCTATGAATACCTCCAAGCTTAAAGAGAAAGAGACAACTCCTCTTGGCCAAACGGCTTTCTTAACACTTCTCATCTCTACTCTCCTCTGGAATCTTAATCTCTCAAAAGGAAGAAAGGAAAATAGTCATCTTTTTTTCTTTTCTCCAAACAGAAAAAGCATTGTATTTGTAATCAAAAAAGAGAGAAATAATATATAAAGTGGACGTAGGCATTGTCTTTGCCGAACCACTATAAAAATACTGTGTGTGCTCCCCGTTCTTTTACTATTGCGTATTTTATTTTTATTCGTGTGTAGATCACGCGATTAGGGGTTGATCGTCACCAGTGACCAACTTTTGACGTCAACACTTTGGCGCGCCAGGAAGGGGGAGCGCACCACACCGCCATCGAGCTCCTGCATATCCCAGGTCATGGCGAACAAACGAAAGATGCAACATCATCTCGTCCTGCAAACGCCGATGCAGCTGATGCTGATGCTGCAGAAGCAAGCCATGAAGTTTCCTCTCACGACAACATGTCCTGATTCCTTACCTGGGACGACATGGATAAAATCATGGTCGAACTCAGAGACCATATGACATCTTAGGGTAAAGTCCTCGAACGACAACAGCAGTTGATGGATCACCTTCTCGATCGACTGGAAACAGGGTTGAACGCTTCAACATCAGTTCCTCCATCGACCGAAGCTGGGGCAATGACCGATCTTCGGTCTGCACGAAATCAGGCCACTGATCGGGCTATACCTTTATTTCATCTTGGTTTGGCTCTACCAACCTATAGATCCCCGCCGAGAATATCGCTTCCAGCGACTAGCACGGCTGCAACAATAGAACCATAAGAAGCTGGCGACCAAGATCTAGGTCGTCTGGCAAATATGCCTCCACTCTTTGGAACATCTCGACCTACCGAATTAGTTGAGCTACCCCCGGGTCCCTCAGAATCAATGCCATTCCCATTACAACCCGGGATCTTGCCACAGACCAGTCCAACCACTCTTCGTCTTCAACGAAGAGTTGGAGTATCCTTCCCTTCGAATGAGGGAAGCCACCCTACCATGTCGGCCCTCACCGTAGCGGAAGAAAACGCTACCATAGACACTCCTAACCTCGCTTCAAACAGAGGCAACCCAGGCCTCCGAACATCACATGTATGCTGGATCAACCTATATCTTTAGCTACAAATATGGCTCGATCCACAACTCATCAGGTTCCAGAGGGGCCATTCTATCAAGAACAACCCGCCAGATCTCACCTTCCCTCACACCTTCACTCAACTCTCGGAGCTCGAGTCCAGCCAACGACCACCCTTCCGAGCATGCTTTTGCCGGATCCTGGTACAGAACCCCCTCAGGATACATAGTTAATTTCATGGCAACGACTCCTTGGAGATGGGAGTCAGCTTGCAAGCATCATCCGACGTTTCACTCGGGGCAATTCTTCGCAGTAAGACATAGACAATGTCAATCGCAACCCCTTCACTAAAGAAATCAGAAATTCTCGAAACCCTCCGGACTTCAGGTTCCCTGACATCGAACCATACAACGGTCGTACTGACCCGACCATTCATCTTATGCGATACAGGCGACATATGGAAGTACTTGGTGCATCGACCAGGTTCATGGCTAAGTGCTTTCCACTCTTTCTCACAGATATAGCCGGTATGTGGTTTCGGCAGCTAACAACGGAGTCGATCAGTAGTTGGAATACTCTGGTCACCCGCTTCATTGAGTAGTTTCGAGTGCATATCTCTCGACCGAAAAGTGTCATGTTTCTACCTACCATCAAACAGCGATCCAGAGAGACACTAAGATCCTTCCTCGAAAGGTTTAACGCAGCCGTAGCATATGACAATCAGCCCAAGCCATCGATGGTGTTGATGGCAGCCATCGCAGGAATCCAGAAGAGATCATAATTCTCTAACTCCTTAACTAGGGATCCTCCCAAAGATATAGATGATTTCTATTTCGAGGCCGAA
Organism: Allium sativum; assembly: GCA_030737875.1. NCBI lineage: Eukaryota > Viridiplantae > Streptophyta > Magnoliopsida > Asparagales > Amaryllidaceae > Allium > Allium sativum. The sequence continues at coordinate 526,040,764 of CM060913.1, read as the reverse complement.
AGATTCCTCCGACAAGAGGATGCCAGCCTTAAGATGGAGAGCCTTGAAGTCTTAGTAGCCAAACAACAAGGTCCACTCAACGACAATGGCCAGAATAAAGGAAGAGGAATGGCCCTGGAAAAGGATAAACGCAATGTCCGACCTCGAAATGAAAACAAATATAATCGGTACACCGAGCTCAATTCCTCTTTGCTCGATATCTATCTCGATATGCGCGAGTCCTTCCCCACTCCAAGCCCACCTCAACGAGAGCCGACCCAAATGGAACTTGACTCTGGCAAGCATTGTATATTCCACAACGTAGCTAGACATAATACAAATGATTGCCGACATTTGCGCGATCTCATTGAAGGACAAGTCAGAAAAGGGGAACTTGCTGAGTATGTCAAAAATCACACCCCGGCCACGCCGCCGCAACTTTCTGCCCAAGCTCCTCAAGCTGGTCCGCAAGCTCCTAGAATTGGAAAGGACCCTGAGACTAGCACTCGCGGCATTATCATTAATTAGATTTTTTATCTTTTCTCTCGATGTATTTCTTTCAAAAATAGGGACGCCTTGATGCGATGTAATCAATCGCTGTCCCCGTAGACTTTCTTTGTAATAGTTGCTTAGTAGTTATGAACTTTACTTTTTGCAAAAGTAGATCGACTGTTGTAAAATTTCTAAGCCGAACCAGATTAGTGTTTGCCATTAAGCCGAGCATGGTTAATGCTCGCCCCCCTGTTCTATGTGGTTAGTGTGAAAATCTACCACCCTTTCAACTGAGAGAGGTCGCTTTTTCTTAAACACGAGTGTGGATTACACTCTCTTTCTTTACACCACGAGCGTGCATAGCTCGTTAAACTAACTAACCCAACATGAGTTGAGCATAAGAAACACTTGCACTAAGCCGAGCATGGTTTATTCTCGCCACCAAGCCGACATGGTTTATGCTCGACACCAAGCCAAGTATGTTTTATGATCGCCACCAAGCCGAGCATGGTTTATGCTCGCCAACCTCTAAAGCCAAGTGGAATAAAATGCTCGACCCATGGTTTGTTTTGTATTTGCAGGAACCAATTCTTATGGCAATCATCATCTCTGCCTTAATACGGTTTCCGATAGTTGTCGATCTTCCGGCCTTAATACGACCTGGCATGGCCGTCGGATTTCTGGTTTTACTACAACATCGGACCATTGGTTTTCTGGCCTTAATATGGTCCAGCACGACCATAGCAGCTCGAACATTTGTGCTTCAGTTCAGATTTCAGAATACACCTCCCTCTGTCGATGAAGATATATTCTGAGGGGCAAAGTGTTAGCCCTCTTTTTGGCACTAATCTCATCGGGCCAAAACCAAAGCCCAAACGCACAACCAAATACAAATCGCGCTCCAAGAGACCCATCAGGGGCGATACACCAAGCAATGGTATATCGGTCCACATCCAACTCAGTCAGATTAACTGCGCATTACCAGAAAAATCGCTCAGCGGGGCAACCGAGTTTCTCGCTTCCAGAAAGAGCTCGACGACTTGTTATCTCGGGCCAGCGTAGAAGATTTCTACAGAGCCAGTCCACTTAATATCCCGACTTCCAAGGAGATAAAGGTGGTCAACCATATGTGGACAAAGCTCTACTTTTGATATACCTCTCCATGGATGCCACGTCGGCCACAACTTTCGAGGATACTATTTATGAGCAGTGGAATCAGTCTTCCAGCCGCAATTCGAGCCAATGGATGGATTCCACATGTCTAGACCTTCTTGAAATGGCCGGACCATTTCGCAATAGCCCAAGCAGCATTTTCCATCTATAAATACCTCCAAGCTTAAAGAGAAAGAGACAACTCCTCTTGGCCAAACGGCTTTCTTAACACTTCTCATCTCTACTCTCCTCTGGAATCTTAATCTCTCAAAAGGAAGAAAGGAAAATAGTCATCTTTTTTTCTTTTCTCCAAACAGAAAAAGCATTGTATTTGTAATCAAAAAAGAGAGAAATAATATATAAAGTGGACGTAAGCATTGTCTTTGCCGAACCACTATAAAATTTTTGTGTGTGCTCCCCGTTCTTTTACTATTGCGTATTTTATCTTTATTCGTGTGTAGATCACGCGATTGGGGGTTGATCATCACTAGTGACCAACTTTTGATGTCAACAAATGGTTTCCTGGGTTTTAATCTGATGTTAGTTTCGGCCTTCGGGGTTAATATTTGGGAAATCATTCTCTTACTGATTTACCGTTAGTGACTAATGAATTAGAATAAGGCATACGTCGTGTTTGTGTAGCACTTGTTTATTATATACGCGAGTTTCTTAGAAAGACCGGGTTTATCCCATTCTGAATAACTAAATCGATGATGAAGACGGTGGTTAAAGACCGGAGATCTTCACCTCGGTTGGATGGTAACTGATGTCCTGATTGGGAGGCATCCCGAAATACAGATAATGAGTGGTGATCGTCCAGACGTACGTGGAGATCGATGGGTATGCGAGGTATATAGTGCCTCCGGTTTCGTTCAGACCCAGAACGGACCTGTAAATGGACTATGTGTCTGACATTGGAATTCATTCTCTGTGATTGATGGCCATCAGTTGCATGGGGTGAATTTCCTATGTGGCTGCTACGAGGTAGTGATCAAGGCTTCAGTTGAATAACAAAGTCTTGTGGTTGATCATCAAAGCACCGCCTGTGTGGCGTAGCTTTGTATATAACGTGAATTCGCGAGCCTCATACCCTGGTATGAACCAGAAATGGGAGAGGACCTCAGGGAAGCATGTGTTTCCTTCTAGCTAGAGGAGGTGTCAGTGCTTAAACTGGATGACATGTATATTATTTTCAACTGTGTGGTTGTTGCTGTTGCGAGGCACCTCGGATATATCGGTGACTATGTGAAGCCGATGGAGCCATTCGTTGGCTCATTTACGCCCCAAAGGGTGGGGAAACGCAGTGTTCAGGCATTTTAGTCCACATCGGCGGACTGGTCCTGACGATCCAAGGGTCGATGTGCTCTGACCCTGAGGCTCGGGCTAGAGAGTCTCGAAGTCGATAAGGACTATCTTTTGCCTTGGTTCATGACGGAAATCCAATTTCCAAATACGACATCGTGCGATTTTGATTGTAAACCTATATTTGGCGACATAGTGGCATGGGACGCTCATGTCGTCTATGATTGATATTTATGATTGTTTTATAAAATTAGAAACTAATTGGAAATGAGCTAAGATGGGTGGTTTCCTAGGTATTGGTCTGTTGTTGGTTTCGGCCTTCGGGGTTAATACTTATGGAATCGTTCTCTTACTATTTTACAGTTGGAGTCTGATTTAGAATTGAACGATAAAGTTCATATTTTAAATGATTTTACTTTGCACGTGTTAATCATATCTTGGTCGATATAAGGTAAAAACTCTATCCTCTGGTTTGCGTTGCATTGTGTGATTTGACTTGAGTCTTATATCGGCTTCTTTTTTATAAAAAGCATTGTGATCTTTAGAAGATTTACTTGTTTTAAAGCACTGGCAACCCAATGGTGTAAACCCGTTCCGCGAAAGTGGCGTGGTCCTATGATTAGCCATATTATAAAATGTGTTAAGTAGATTTCTCATACCAGTCCCATGACTAACTCGTAGTTTGTTTCACTTGCAAACTCGGGTGCCCCTCTTTGTACACGGGCAGCCTTGTATTCAGGTTTTAGCAGGCTCTTTTTGAATAACTGGAGCTGAAGATGGATTCTGTCATTTATCTCTTTTTATGCTGTTCAGCTCCTATTGTACATATTATGTTTGTTTTCCACTGTAGACATTTATGTATAGCTGAACTGTATTTGTACTAAGTATGATCCTGTATACTGCGTAACTCTGATGATTATGTTTATCCAATGTATTATTTGTACATTATCTGGTGTATTTATTTATTTCTGTTCTGCTATTATCTGTTTATATGTTATATTCCAAAGATTACCCCTGTCACCGTCAGTACGGGATTTGAAGTCGTCACAACGTGGTATCAGGGCTCGAGTGACCCTGTTTATTACAGTTATTGCATACGGCAATCGTTATTGGTTCTTTCTCAGATTTAACTCTTTTCCTCTTGGCTTTAGGCTTCTTACTGGCCTCAGGACTATCAGCCTCAGACTTCTCTTTGTTACTCGGACTGACTTCCTCTTCGTCGCGCAACATACCTTTCTTATGGAGATCTTCATACTGATAAGCCATGTATATCATTTCTGAAAAAGGAAGCTTCACATTCCACATTACACTATTCTGGTATTTTCTTTGCAGGCCATGAATAAGCCTCAGATTCTTCATCTTTGGATCTTGAATCAGATGCGGGGCAAAATAAGAAAGTTCATTGAATTTCTTATGATATTCTGGAATTGTCATATCCCCTTGTATTAGATAAGAAAATTCATCACATAGCCGCTCAGGTGCTTCAGGAGGAGTAAATCTTTCTAGGAAAATCTGTTTGAATTTATCCCAGGTGATATCACCTTCTGGATTATCTTTGATGATTATTTCCCACCAGATTAAAGCTTCTTCTTTGAGTGCCCAAGATGCCACTAATCTTTTCTGATCATCCCTCAAGTGGATACGTTCAAAAATTCTTTCAACAGAACTCATCCAAGCTTGAGTTTGAATTATAGATTCATTGCCCGAGAATTGTGCTCCGCCCAGATTTCGATATCTCTTTAATAGAGCCTCTAGATCTGGTTCTGCATTTCTTTTGTTTCTGATACTCATTTTCTAGTACTTCTGCAAATAGCAGAACAATTGTTAGGTCAATAGAAAAGGTATTTTAAAATATAGAAATATATACTTGAATGTAAATGTGTCTATCGGGGTGTATTTCATTCTGCTTTACCCATACTAGGACCTTACTGATGCTATCTGTAATGAGTTACTCGTCCTAGAACACTACTGGTTCCATTTCTTACGAGTTCGTTAATATGTTATATTCCAGCACTAAGCTTAACCAAAGCTCTGATACCACGTTGTGACGACCCCAAACCCCATACTGACGGTGGCAGCGGTTTGAACACTCAGACTTCGTGACGTCGGTTCTCACTAATCACTCAATGAAAAAATCCAAACACTATATGGATTTGAAGCTCGTCTCGTGCACTTCAAAATCTTCAACTGGAGAAGGGACTGATTTTTCTTGTACAGGGAGAAAATGAAGAGAGAAGGAAGGGAGCCCTTTCCGTCGTTTGCGATTTGATTAAGGGGAGAGAGAGAGTTGCGTTGACCAATGAGAGATTTTTATTTTATTTATATATTTTAAAAATCCAAAAATATCCCTCTTCACGTACTAACACCAACCCAAACCCAACGACTGTCATCCCTAGCTAAATACCCCCATTTCAAACATAATGGGATACGTTTCGTAGGCCCATTCGACTGTTTCAGTCTGTTTTCCTTCAAATTAAAATATAAAACATTCAATATTTAATTTGAACGTACATTTCAATTTTTTGGGGCCACATATTGATTCTAAAAATTCCCAAAAAATAAATCTAGCTATGTTTTGACAATACGGTCCCAACAAAACTAGTTTCATCAAATTCTGAGACCGTTTGAAAAATGGCCCTTTTCTGGTCGATCCAATTTAATAGAAATCGACCAAACACGTTTTCCTTTGCCACGCTCACATACTAGCTTCAAAAATTATGAAATTTGAAACCTAGCAATAATTTGACATCCCGGATCTAATAAAAGTGGTTTCGTCGAATTCTGACGTCGTTTGCAAAATGGCCATTTTCACGGGCTATATAAACTCTACAACGACCTTTCTGAAAATTCATTTAGCCATAACTTTTGCTTCCCGCTATGAAACTTCGATTTTTCAGGTTCCTTAGAAAGATATTCACTAACATATTTAAATATTTTTGGTTTCACTAAAATCCGTTTTGTTTTGCACCCGTTACAGTCAATCAAAGTTTGAATTCAAATTTTGAAACTACCGCGCCATTTCAGGCCTTATTTATAAATAGAAATAATTATATTCATTTTCAGACGTCGATTCAAACTTACTTTTCATCGTTACTATTTAAAATATTTATTTTAAATATTTAAAATCCACTAAAATAGCCAATTTAAAAGTTTTAAATTGGTTCTGATATTCCGGGTTGTAACATATAAGTTGTCTCACAACTATGCATGACAAGAGCTTGGATTTTTAAATGAGACTGGAGACACACTTATGAATTAATTATATTTTTATTATTTTCTGTTTCAAAATGAAAAACTCCTCAGTATGCAAAACCAATATGGATGATAGAAATGTGATAGGTATAGAAATGGTTTGTGAAATAAATTTCTAAATTAATTACATTATGAAATATGCTCAACTGTACCGGGATCATTAAAAAAACTCAATTATCACTAATTCTGAATAATAACGTAGTCCAGTTTCTATCACAAATATTCCACTGTTTATTCAAAAAGACTTTAAAACATATTAACTCTCCACATTAATATAAAATTATCATGGATGGCAGAATAATGGTAGATAATGAAGATGGTCGTGAAATAATTGCCAATTTGAAGATATTATAGTATATGTTCAACCATCATGAAAATCTAAATAAAATATCCTCTTGTTGTGAAATATACTGCGGTCACAATTCATCACAATTTCAAAATCTGGTAATAATTTTGATGAAATATAAATACAGTTCAATTTGAATATTGATTTCAATTTCTGAATGAATAATCAATAAATAAATTTAAAATTTAAAATCAATAACAAGAAGGAAATGAAAGATCTATGAGAGACTAAAAATATATATTGCAAAAACAAATTCAGCACTTCTAAAATGATACCACTTGATGTCTCTATTAATGAGGATTGTAACAAGACACTGGAGACAAACAAGGACATCTCACACAACATAATTTTTATTCACAAAGCCCAATCAGATAAATTTATCACACAAATTTCATTTATCAGAGCAGTAACCAATTTTTATCAAAACAAGCAGTTTCCAAAAAAATTCCAAATCAATATCAGGGCAGCAGAAGCAGTTTCAAAGCAAGACTTGTCAGGATGACGGTCACATAAGATAATTCATGATCTAAGATTAAAAATAGAATTTATTTTAAATCATTTGATGAATTTGAAACTCTCAAGATTCAGTGAATCAATCACACAAGAATGTAAATTTCAGATTTAAGATATGTGTGTGATTCAATAAATCAATAATTTCAAATGATTTTAAACAAACAAAAACTAAAACCAAATAATCATGAAATAGCAGTGAGTTTTAACACCAGAATTTCAAAGAATTTTCATAATTATCGTTGACAAGCGTAGAAGAATTTTTAAATCATTTACTTCGAGTTTGAAAGATAATCATGATACAAAAAATTTAAGAAATTATTTATTTGAAATCACTTGAATCAATGTCAAGTTTTGAGATATTATGAATCAGTCACACAAGATTGATAATTTCAAGTTAAAGAGGCATGTATGGTATTCAAAATATCAAGAATTTCAGATGATTTCAAACAAACAAATTTCAACTATAGTGATCATGAGTATAGACAAATTTCAAGATGTATCACTGATGCAAGACATTTCAAAATATCCAAGCCAATCTGAAAATCAATGAAATCATCACAACTGATAAATAGCAGAGTGCTGTAACGAATATAATATTTCAAGCTTTTCTAAAATGAATTAGAAGAAACTCAAAACAACAAAGGTGTGTGAAATTCCATAAAACTTTCGGATCTTCAAAAATTTAGAATTTGAATCAACAGTGTTCAAGATATGAAAAGAATACATCAGCACTATTATGAATTCAGAGAATCAGAAAACAAACTTCAAATCAATTGCAGATATTTAGAAAATAAATTCAAGATTTGGAAAAGATTAAAACATCAGAGTTTTATTCAAATTAAAGCTAATTTCCAGAAAAATATGAATACCACAATTGGAAGATAATGAACTCCAAAAAGAATATGGCATTGTCAAACCAAACAGACAAAGAAAATAAGCAGAAGAGATAGAAGGAGGAAAAACATTAAAAAAAAGTATTTACAAAGATGAGTTTATAGGTTATACCTGATATTGACGTGAGTAAATAAATCTCTAACTCAACATATCTTGGCTAAGGAAATGTGAAAGATACAGAAATATATACCAGCTTGATTTCAAATCTCTTTTTGCATAGTAGTTCCTCAGCCTCCTCTGGTACCTAACTGTATAGAGGATTGAGTGGTCTAACAAAAGAAGTAAAACCACTCACAGTTGTATTTGTATGTTTTGGTACCCAAACCTATTTACCGTCCGAATTTACCTTTGTACTCTTTGGGACCCAAACTTGTTTGGGTTTAGACGAATTTACTTTATTTCCTTTTGGGATCCAAAATGAATTAGATGAATTGCTATCAATCCAATCCTCTCGTTTGTGATACAAAAATATTTTGGAATTTTCAAAAATTAGATTTTCAGAATTACCCTTCTTGAATCAATTTGAAGGATTTTTAAAATCACAAGCATTCAAATTATGAAAATCGTTTCTTTTCCCAAAACCAAGACTGCTTATATTTCCGGAAAAGAGTTGATTTTTCTTCATTAGAAAATTTGATCAGAGTTGATTCAAGCTCTTGAATTTTAGATTTAAGGTCAAAATTCTCTTTCATCAGATTCGAACAACAATTAATGCTGATCTTTCTCCTTTCAGTACCATTCTGTTTCAAAATTCTGTTTTCAAAATTTTTGAATCTTTCAGTTTCATTTTCAAGCTCTTTCAAAGCAGATTTAGTTTTCAACAACTCATCTTTTCAAAAATATCAAAATTGGAATTTTCATATGTCTTGAAATTATCTAATTCCTTTTGCAAAAAATTGTTTCTATGAGTTAGCTCATCCTCATTGTTTTTCAAAATCAAAATTTGGTTTTCAAGTTGTTCAAGTTTTTCATTAAGATGAGCAAGGTTATTTTCCAAATTCAAATAATTTTTGCAAATAGAATTAGAAAATATTCTACTTTCAAATTTCAATTCCAATCATTACTTTTGCATCGCAACTCAGAATTTTCTGATTTCAAAGTTTTAATTTTCAGTTGGAGCATATTAACAGATTTAGTTAAATCAACACACATATAAACTAAATCTTCATAAGAGAAATTTCCTGTCTCTTCGTCTGTTGAATCTCCATCATCTGATCTATCCGAAATATCATCTATATGACCTGTTAAGCACAGATCTGAATCTAAGTTGCCATTCTGAGGTTTTGAGCAGTCATCAGATTTTCCATACAGCGCGTTGAGAGTTCTCCAGATATCCTGCGTAGTTAAATAATGAGAGATAAATTTTAATTAATCATTATCAAGATAGGAATAAATAATATGCATAACATGAGCATTCAAAAGATAATTCTTCTTATTTACCATATCTCCCAAATTTTCTGTAATATTCCAATATTCAAAATTAACATATTTTAATATAATTCGAATCTTGATTTCCACATTAAAACAAAATCTGTTCCATTGAAAATAATTGGAATATCACTGGACTGACTCTCAGAAAACTAAAACTAGAATGACCCTTGACTCTAGAGTTAAAAATTACCTGCTCTGATACCACTTTTGGGATCTAGATTAACCCTAAAGGTGGGTGAATAGGGTTTATTGAATTTTAGCGAGTTATTAAAAAAATCACAGATCACAGAATATAGCAGAAATAGAAATGCTGGACGTAAATGACATAAGATATACCCAACTTCGGAAAAATCTTTCCTACTGCTACATTCCAAAAGTTTCTACTAGGAGTTAATAACAGATCCCGCTTAAAGACACTATAAACTCGCACTTCCTGCTCCTGTACTAACCCAACGCTCAAAACCCTAGACTGATCCAATCCCATGGATCATATTTTCCCCTAATTTTACAGACTCTAGTAAACTGCCTAGTTTTATAGACGAAACTAGGAAACCACCTAGATTTTACAAACTCTAGAAACTGTCAGGTAAACCCTTAACTGAATCCCTAGATTTTGCAGACTATAGAACTGTTTGGATGATCTACAAGTGAAAATGGAAAAAAAAAACAATAAAAGTAAACCTAAAACAAAACCCTAGTATTAAAAGTCTAGCATTAAAAATAGGGTCATCCCCTTTTTAACCTTGGTCGTCCCATTTCTTTTTCTTGGCCTCTTTAAAAAAATGTCGCTTCTGTTTCCTTTAGAAAATGAAATAGCGGCTACAATTTCTCTTATCTGATGCTCCAAATCCAATTGCAATTGCTAGGGAAGATGGCGTGACTTCTATGATTTCTTCGATGCTCTGTATTGCTTGCTCAATCGATTTGGAGCTGATCGAATCCCTAAAAATAATGAGTTTTCCTGATTTTGTTTTTGCTTCAATTTGTTGCGTGTGGATTCTGTTCCCAACACCTGTGATGATAGTGGTGTTAATATAGGGTCATAGGAAGCCCTAATTGTTTTCTCTGATTTCACGATAATGACTTGGTTGATTTTGTGAGATTTCCAATTTGTTTCCACTTTTGATTTCTTCGATTGAAAATGGAAAATGTTGCCTTGATTTCCTCGATGAACTAGGATGATACTCTGGACTTGATTGTGGCCTTTAAAAACAGATTTTCCCCTATTTAAAAAAAACACTCGGCTTTGATTTGAGCTAGAAAGAATTTTTAAGATGTTGCCTTATTCTAATTCAATCAGTTTGTCCTTTGCATGATTTTTGGAAAACAAATACATCTTGCCAAAATTGGTTTTACCAATATCAAACCGATTAAAAACATGCTCAAAACAAATCATCATTTCTGAATAAAATGGTTCCTAGCCTTAAAAAAACATTCATGCAGATTTTTCTGGAAATATAAATTTTCCTTTTTTTTGATTGATTCCACATATAAAAGAATTGCTACCAAGGCATTGTGAAATCTGGAATCAATTAAACATTTGCCAAACACATTGATGCTTTGATTATGTCTAGATTGAGTATTTTCCCATTTTCTGTGTTGATTGAATATGTGCATAACATTGGTGTTTTCATGCCATATATGTTTTGTTGTTTGGTGTTCATACATTATGCTGATTTGACGAACCATTGTTGTTGCATTGCTTATCTACCCACGAGCATAATTTGTTGACTGCACATTTTTTTCTTGTACGTGCCATAAAAGTTATTGCTTCATGCTGTGTTGAATACATGCACCAATATATGTTCATTTGACCATACGTGTTTCAATCTTGAAACTATACTTGCAGTATGAAACAGAAATTCCACTTGATCATTAGTTGTCTTGGTTTCTTTCCTGTTTGCACACTGCCTTTTACACATAAATGAATCTTCCTCAATATGAATGTGCGCATGTTTTGAACAATTCGGAAATGTTATATACATGCAAGACTCCGCTTTTTTGACATGAGCTTCACTTTTACTTGATTATTTTCCATTCATTTAGTTGCACCATAACCATGCTGTGTTGAACATGTCCTATACCCTCTGTCTTGAACATGCTGCTGCCATGCTTGTTTGTACGACCCTGATCAGTGGTTGTGTTCACCATGAAACAAAAATGATTTGACCCTTTGCTGTGTATAACATCATGTCCAAATGTTTTGACCATCTTTGAACTGATCTTAACATGTACGCCACCATCCATTTGATTTTTCCATATTACTTAACCATGCTTGAAATGGCCTTTCTTTACTGTCTTGATATTTAGGCTGACTTGTTTAGGAATATGCTCTTGTACACTTTGTCAATATAATTTAACCACTGGCACGACCATGTGAGATCGCTGAGTTGCACCATATATATTTGCATTTCTGCTTTCTTCATTTTCTATAGACAGTTGAACTGTTTGATCATGCACTGAGTTGAGCCTGGTCTACATGGCTGCTCCTCAGTTGCACACTGGATTGGCGAGGCGGTGCACATGTGGATATATATGCACATGTGTATATGCAACCGTCCAGAATAGATTTTCCTATCCCTGCACTGTAATATGTGTATATACATACACATATATGTGTATACATGTATCGTGTGCAAACTACATTAATATATCAGATCAAGTCATGAAAAATGATGAGAAACACATCAGAAATCTGAGGCAAATAAAATTTTAAAAAAATTATATCTGCTAGAATATGAAATTATTTCTGTTCCAAATACTCTGTGTGTGTGTTTGTATATGACAGGTATGAAGACTGGACTAAGCTGTGAAGACAAAAGACTAAACAAGACAGTGTTGATTGTGTATATGAGTGAATGTATATATAACTGTGTGAGTGTTGTAGAGAGGAACTGTGTACTGAAAAAGAATGTATTGAAATGTATATGAAATTGTATATCGGTGAATATATACAAATAGCGGAGTTGTAAATCTGTATTGTTTTAAATATGGAAATAAAATATTATATTTAAGAAAAATACCGTATAGATATTTGAATTTCTTTACAAGTACTCTGTTAAAATATAAATATTATATTCCTGTCTGTGATGAATATATGAAACAGTACAATAACAAACACATTTATAATAAAATATATTTGGTTGTTATCAACCAACAAAAATTATATAATTGTGTATACAACACCGTTATATACAACAGGAGGACCTGAACCGAGTGAAGAAAATTGAGCTGGGAACTTGAACACGTCCGAACCGAACCAATGTGACATGGAGGACCCCTTACACCGAACCAAACCGGATGACCGAACCGAGTTGAACATATGTTCCTACTCTTACGCGACGACTCTTCTGAAGATCAACTCCAACTTGACCAAAACCCTAGATGCAGAGGAAGTCCAAATGGGAGGTTATTAATCAGGATACAAATGGGGATCAATGAGTAAACTTAACGAGTTGGACTTTTCTGCGGGACGTGTGCAAAGGAGTTATCGATGTCTATAGCTTTGACTCACCACTAAGAGACAGATCATTAGCTAGGGATCAGTATAGTGGAGTTGCCATGAATCCATGGGAGGTTACTACTCAGGATCCAAATGGGGATCAACGAGTAAACTTAATGAGTTAGACTTTTCTGCGGGACGTGTGCAAAGGAGTTATCGATGTCTATAGCTTTGACTCACCACTGAGAGACGGATCACTCGCTAGGGATCAGTACAGTGGAGTTGCCATGACTCCATGGGGCAAAGTGATCCTGGCAGGGTTATGACCCAGTGCAGTGGAGTTTTCATGACTCCATGGGGCAGAGTGGACATAGCAAAGGATTAGTGGCTATGGATCAGTGCAGTGGAGTCGTCATGACTCCATGGGGCAGAGTGATCATAGCACATAATCAGGTGATCAAAGTGATAGATATCGTATACTTTACGCCCTGAGTGAGAGGTGTGAGGATGATTGCTACGTTTGATGCTTGCTATCACCATTACATGCACACCTCCTCCCCATTATTTTCACACCATGTGTTAGTGTCACCTTAAAGTATTGTACATCCTGTTGTGCTAACTCTTTGGTTGCAGGTTCAGGTATGGTTATATATACATGTTATTGTTCTGTTTTTGCTGCTTATCGCTCATACCGGACTTTTGTCTGACCTAGAGTTTTACATCTCTTATTATTACTTTGGGTGCTCCTATATGAGCAGACTTGAGACAGGTTAGTGGGTTATGCACGAGCAGCTATCCAGAGACGAGTAGGAGGCTTACACGTATTACTCCCATATATTCTCCCTGTGTTGTCTTTGGTCGCTACTTTGGGCATTATTAGTGTACCTTCCTATTTTTCTTTAGAGACATTTTTAAAAGTTTTAATAAAGATGGTTTAGATCATAAGCTGTGTTTTGAATTTTCCGTTGCTACGATGATTTAGTTTTCAGGTTATGCACCGTGTCGCCTGTTTTGGATCAAGTTATGTTATTATTATATTTTGTTCCATGCGCTGTGAGATATGCTACAGGTTATTTGATGATTCATCGTCTTCTTTCTTTTCTTTTGACGATCGTCCCGTGCTGGTTGGGCATCGGTCAAACGCGTTTCATTGGAAATGTCAGCTGGTGCGGGGCAGGCCGTCACACTTCTTAAGGAAGACAGTCTTTAATGTCTTCTCTTGGAAGTCGAAGATAGCTTCTCAAGGAAGTAAATCCTCAATAGCTTCTTCTATAAGCCAAAGCATTAGTAGCTTTTCTTAGAAGCTTAGTCACATCAACATGGCTTCTCTTATAAGCCAATTTTTGGTGGCTTCCCTTGGAGGCCAATTCTTAGTGCCTTCCTCTTTAAGCTACTCAAAACTTATCTTATGCTTAGTGCCTTCCTTTAGTTGCTTCTCTTGGAAGTCAAATCTTAGTGGCTTCTCAAGGAAGCTAAAGAGAGTAATAAATATAAGAAGACAATTATCCTTAAACAAGGCTATATAAAGGCCCTTAAACAAGCCTATATAAAGGCACCTACGCCCTTTCATTTTCATTCCATCCTCTTTCCTTCATCTCCTTCGTCCTCCTTTATACCTTTCGGCCGAAAAGAAGAAAAACAAGTAAAGGAGGTAGATCTTGGAGCTGGAGATCGTTAAGCAAAAGCTGGGACTTCACGGGGTGAGGAAATCTAAACGCATTAAGGGTTTTGGTTGCTTATTTATGCGATGCACATATGATGTTTGATGAAATGTTTCTTAGAAAATTTATAGTATGTTTGTGGTTATATTGATGGTGTATGTTTTCTAATAACCCTTAAGTAGATTCATGGACTAAAAATGACATCCTTATGGAATTTGGAAGTGAAACACCTTATGATAGTTCACAAAAATCATACTTTTACGGAATATCATAAACATACATGCCTTGATTTAATTTTGGTAATATGTTTGGGTTATTAATAAGTGATTTGATGTGGTTAAATATGTTAAAACCTTAAAGATTCAATCGTTAGGGATAAAATCCCATAAAGGTGTGATCTTTAGGTGAAAATCCGTGAATACATAAAAAAACAAAGATTTTTATGGAATATTAGTTATATACATGCCTTAGTTGATTTGTGGTGGTATGTTTGAATTATTTGCAAGTGATTTGATGTGGTAAAGAAAATTAAACCCATAAAAATTCGATCTATAAGTAAAACCTGTGAAGTCACTTAAGTATGTGAGAACTTTTGGACCGATTAAGGGCTAGTTTAATTTCAATTGCTATTGTGAACTTATTTTAAGTTATATATTTATTAGTGATTGATGATTTGGGTTTATGATTTGGTTTGATGATGATTAGAATGAAAAAGATTCAATCTTTAAGTAGAAGTTGGGTACTCACTTAAGTAGGTAAGAATATCTAACCAACTAAGGGCTAACTAGCTATTGATTAATGTTTATACACTCGTTGATTATCATTGTTGACTGGTTGTATTGATTTCTCTCGACCATTTTATGAGCGAAATATCTTTTATATTTAGCATTGGGTTGGGTAAATAAAACTTACATGCTAACGCATTGTGATTTATTTCAGAATTTGACTATGAGGTGTTTAACCTTGTTTTTGGGGTTCATTTCAATTTAATGAATGGATTTTGAAATGATATTTTCATAACAGAAAGGAAACGTTTTCCCGATTTTTGATAAGGAAAGTTTTATAAAAACGTTTTATAAAACAGAAAGGATTTGTAACAACTTGAAAAATCAGAACCAATTTAAAATTTTTATTTTAGTTATTTTTATGAATTTTGAATATTTAAAATAACTAATGTTAAATAATAACGACTATAAATTTATTTTAAATCGAAGTTAGAATGAATATATTTATTTTAATTATAAAACGAGTTTGAAATAGCGCGGTAGTTTGAAAATTTGAATTTGAACTTTGACTGAATGTATAGGATTCAAAATAAATCGTATTTCAGTAAAACCAAAAATATTTAAATCTGTTTAAAAATATCTTTCCAACGAATGTGAAAAACTGAAATTTCATAGCGAGAATAAAAAGTTATGGTCAGTTGAATATTCAGAATAGTCGCTATGGAATTTAATATAATAAACAACCCTTATAAATAGCTATTTTTCAAACAACTTCCGTTTTCGATGAAACCACTTTGGTCGGATCCGGAATGTCAAATTATTACAAGGTTCCAATTTTCATAATTTATGGGATTAGTATGTGAGCATCGCAAAAGAAAACGTGTCTTGTCAATTTGAGTCAATTTGGATCGACCACAAAATGGTTATTTTTCAAACGGTCTCCAAATTCGACGAAATTGATTTTGCTAGGACTGTATAGTCAAAATATAGATAGATTTATTTTTTTGGGAATTTTTGGAATTAGTATGTGGCCCTGGTAAATTAAAATGTACGATCAAATTAAATAATTAAATGTTTTATATTTTAATTTAAAGAAAAATGTGCTGAAACTATCAAATGGGCTGATGAGACCAAGTTCACTATGTCCGAAATAGGGGTATTTGGCTGGGGGTGACATTCACTAGAATGGATTTGGAGTTAGGGGGAATTAACGGGCCTTATCAGAATTTAGAGAATTAAATATTATAAATACACTAAAAAAAATTAGAAAACCTAATCCCCTAAAAAAAATTCAGCTGTTACTAACCTGAACGAACGACCAAGAAGCTTAGATTTTCCCCTCTTAAAATCTTTTGATCCACGCAATAATCCAAGGAGATTATAAAGGGAAATTTGAAGATAGTTTCTTGCTCTTCAATTCTATACCGACGTGATTGATTTCAGGGGAGTATCCAGCTCGAATCGCCCTCCCCAAAGTCTGTAGCTCGCCATCATTTTGCCTCTTCAAACCTCCACTAAGCTCGGCGAAGTGGGTACCCCTACGTGCGCCTTTCGAAGCTCCAGGGCGTGGAACCATCCGATCAACACCCCGTGACTCGAATTTTGCGCGAATGCCAACCCTAGGTTAGAACCCAAAATGTGAAACCGTCGGCCTCAAAATTGGATGTAGAAGTAGGGTATTATTTAATTAATTATTTTATTTATTATCTTTAAAATGGTATCGACCTTTATAAAATCATATCTTTGTCATACGATAATGAAATTCGATGAAGCAGGAAGCATTGGGATCGTAAATTTGAGATCTACATTTCAAAAAAGACCGGAGAAATTTTGGAACTTTCTACAATTTTAGAAGAAATAAAAAGCGATGTGAGATTTTTGAATCCAAAATAAATAAATAAAATTATATTAGGTTGCAGGTAGAGTTTAGAAACTCCCGACACCATCCTCCACAGACCATGGACGATTTGATTGTATTGTGGTGTGAAATCGATTTTGATTGTGGTTGAAACGAAATCGATTGTGTTTGTGGAAAATTCATTGTATAGTGAAAAAAAATTGCATTAGAAAAATTAAACCCTTGAATCGCTGCGACGCCTAGGTTAACAGAGGAGTCGTACTACGGTCGGGGTCGGCTATAATTACCATGCCATTATGCTTCTGAAATTTTCTAAAATATTCATGTGTTGTAAAATATTCATGTTATGGTATAAAATTGTTTGAAAAAAAAAATTAGATTTTTATTGTATATACAAAATTAAAAATGATCATTAGTTGAAATAAAAATGTGTTAACATTGAAATTTACATTTTTAATACAAATGAATTCTTAGAAAAAGATCATTGTCAAATAAAAATGTTTTTACATTGAAATTTTCATTTTTAATGTAAATGAAAAATTAAAAATATTCATTGAATTGAAATGAAAATATACTAATAATTAAAATTTACGTTTTATTGTATATAATGAAAGATTATAAATATTAATTGATTTGAAATGAAAATATATTGACAATAAAAGTTTACATTTTATTGTATATAATGAAAGATTATAAATATTTATTGATTTGAAATGAAAATATATTCACAATAAAAGATTACGTTTTTAATGTAATAAAAGAAAGATTAAAAAAATCATTTTTAATGTGATAAAATAAAATATTAAAAAATTACATATTTTTTTATGTAAGATAGAAGGAAACATTAAAAGTTACATTTTTAATGTAATGTATGATTTCATATTAAAAGATTCAACGTTGAAATGAAAATGTGTTTAATAATAAAAGTTATATTTTTAATGTAATGTATGATTTCATATTAAAAGATTCAGTGTTGAAAAGAAAATGTATTTATCATTAAAAGTTACATTTTTAATGTAATGTATGATTTCATATTAAAAGATTCAATGTTGAAATGAAAATGTGTTTAACATTAAAAGTTACATTTTTAATGTAATGTATGATTTCATATTAAAAGATCTAATGTTGAAATGAAAATGTGTTTAACATTAAAAGTTACATTTAAATGTAATGTATAATTTCATATTAAAAGATTCGATGTTGAAATGATAACGTGTTTAACATTAAAAGTTACATTTTTAATGTAATGTATTATTTCATTTTAAAAGATTCAATGTTGAAATGAAAATGTGTTTAACATTAAAAGTTACATTTTTAATGTAATGTTGACAAAAAAAATTTAACATTAAACTTTCGTTTCTAATTTCAGTGTGATTCATTAAAAATAATGTTAACTATATATTAGGGAATAAATGGCATTGAAATTGTCAAACAAATTTATATATATATATATATATATATATATATATATATATATATATATTAAAATAAAATGAATCGCGTTGCTGCAGCTTGCGATTTGGAATCGTAATTTCAAATGATTATACCAAGAGATCCGACATTTGGATTTTCCCAAAACTGGAACCATTGGGTTCGTTTTGGAAACATCTTTCCAACGATATAAAATTTGCTAAGATCCAACCGATAGATTTTGAGAAATGTGTAAATCAATTTTTTATGAAAACAGCACCAGAGCCGTGTAATGACCTGAAGCGTCGTTTAATTAAAAATGGTGTCATAACCCGGAAATCTGGGCCAATTTAAAATTTTTATTTTGGCAATTTTAGCGAATTTTGATTATTTAAAATGAATTATTTTAAATAATATCGATGAAAAATTTATTTTAAATGGAATTCGAACATATATATTATATAGATCGTCGTTAGAATATAAATGTTTATATATAAATTATAAAAGGAATTGAAAATGGCGCGGTAGTTCAATAATTCGATTTCAAAATTCAAATGAATATATCGGGTACAAAATAAACCAGATTTTAGTGAAACCAAAAATATTTGAACCTAAATGAGAATATCTTTCCAACGAATCCGGGAAATCAAAATTTCATAGCGGGAATCAAAAGATATGTCTAGTTGAAAATTCTGAATAGTCGCTATGGAATTCAGGCCCTTAAAAATGGAAATTTTGCAAACGACCTCGGATTTCGACGAAACCACTTTTTTTAGATCCGCGATGTCAAATTATTGCTAGATTCCAATTTTCATAATTTTTTGAATCAATATGTGAGCTTGGCAAAGGAAAACGCGTTTGACCAGTTTCAGATGATTTTAATCGACTGGAAAATGGCCATTTTTCAAACGGTCTCAGAATTTGATGAAACTAGTTTTGTTAGGACCATATCGTCAATACGAAGCTAGAAAATATTTTTCTGGAATTTTTCGGGTTAGTACGTGACCCCAGTAAATTGAAATGCGCGTTCAAATTCAATATATAGAGTTATATGTTGATTTTGACGAAAACTGATCGAAACGATCGAATCAGCCTACGATACATATCCCATTGTGTTCGGAATGGGGTTAATTAGCTAGGGACGACAGGCGGTGGGTCTCATTTTGAGATCGAAATTTAAAGTTACTTTTTGGATTAGAAAATAAATAAAAATATTTAATTAAATAAAATACTTTCCCCTTTACCCCCCTTCTTCTCTTTTCAGAAAGTCAAAACCCGATCCGTTTCAAAAAAAAAAACCATCACGCGCCCCCATACCGTCGCTGCCACCGCCGGCGCGGAGCCCCCCTGCTGTAACAACCCGAAAATCTGGGCCAGTTTAAAATTTTTATTTTGGCTATTTTAGCGAATTTTGAATATTTAAAATAGATTATTTTAAATAATATCGACGATAAATTTATTTTGAATATAATTCGATCGTATATATTATATACGTCGTCGTTAGAATATAAATATTTATATATAATTATAAATAGAATTGAAAATGGCGCGGTAGTTCGATAATTCGATTTCAAACTTCAATTGAATGTGCCGGGTGCAAAACAATCCGGATTTTAGTGAAACCAAAAAAAAATAGGATCTAATTGATGATATCTTTCCAACGAATCAGAAAAATCAAGATTTCATAGCGGGAATCAAAAGATATGTCCAGTTGAAAATTCTGAATAGTCGCTATGGAATTCAGGCCCTTAAAAATGGGAATTTTGCAAATGACCTCGGATTTCGACGAAACCAGTTTTGTTGGGTCCGTGATGTCAAGTTATTGTTAGGTTTCAAATTTCATAATTTTTCGATTCAATATGTGAGCGTGGCAAAGGAAAACGCGTTTGACCAGTTTCAGTTGATTTTAATCGACTGGAAATTGGCCAATTTTCCAACGGTCTCAGAATTCGATGAAACTAGTTTTGTTAGGACCGTATCGTCAATACGAAGCTAGAAAATATTTTTATGGAATTTATAGAGTTGTTATGCGATCCCGGTAATTGGAAATGTACGTTTAAAATTCAATATAGTATGTAAATTTAACGGAAACTGATTGTAACAGCCGAATCAGCTTGCGTGGTATATCCCATTGTGTTCGGAATGGGGGTAAAACGCTAGGGGTGACAGTCGGTGGGTTCGATTCTGAGTTCAAATGAAAAGTCAACAATTAGGGTTTGGAAAAATATAAAATAATTAAATAAATAATTAAATATAAAAGCCCCACTCCCTTTTCTCTCTCTCCCTCACTTCCTTCTTCATCGTCGGCCTCTGGAAAAAGAAAAAAAAACGCTGTTCCTCAAATCGCCATCGCCAGTCCCCATCGCCCTACCACCGTCCACCGCGAGCGCCACCCTTCCCCTCCTCCATCTCCCACCCCCTTCCACTTTCGTTCAAAGGTCGAAGCACCCGCGCCCTGGCCTCGAATTAGCCCCTCCGATAACCGAATCGCCCACCAACGCCGGTGGAGCTTCTCGCCGCCACCTGCTGGCTTAACGCCGCCTCCCTCGGCCCACCCCACAAAGACCCCAAGCCCTCCAAAACCGAATCCCCTAGCCGCCGTTCAACCCCTACCGCGTCCATCCGTCATCGCCTCGACAACTCCGACCACCCCTCCATCTATAAAAACGCTGTAAGTTCTTCCCTTTATTTTATCTTCATTTATTCATTAAAAATCAGTTTTTTTTATTTTTGAATGTAAGTAAAAATATAATTTTTCATATGAGAAAAGATTTAATTTTTATCATAAGAAAAGGTTTGATTTTTATTGAATAAAAAGATTTGTTTTTTTATAAGGGAAAGATTATATTTTTCTATATGAAAAGATTACATTTTTATAGAAGAAAAGATTAGATTTTTAATAGAGTAAAGGTACGATATTTGGTTATGTAAATAAAAATAAAAATGAAAATAGCAAATAGAAATTTACTTTGTTTGAAAAATATAGAAAATTGCTTTGAAAACAAAATCTGAAATTGCTTTGAAAACAAAGTTTGCATTCTTTTTGAAAATAAAATATACATTGTTTTTAAAATAGAAGAGACGATTTTCGTTTATACAAAGATTAGACTTTCAATTGTATAAACATACGATTTTTAGAATTGAAAAGATATGGAATAATTTATAGAAACATCGGAGTAAAAATGTGATTTTTATATATTGAACATCGAAGTAAAAATGTGGTTTTTATATATGAACATCGATGTGAAAATATAATTTTTATCCATATAGCGAGGTAATAAAAATTTGATTTTTATATATTGAATAATATAATAAAAATTCGATTTTTTTATATATTGAATAGCGAAGTAAAAATTCGATTTTTACATATGTAGTGGCTACAGCAACGAAGATGACAAAAATGCGATAACGATGAAGATTTCTATCAAAAGAAGAGTCAAGATGATTGGATAGCTTTCGGTGAGAATTTCTTACCTTTCAATTTCTTTTCTAGTTATATATATATACTAGGATGCAGACGGTGCTTAGTAGCACCCGACACAATCGTCCACAGACCATGGACTTGTTTGTTTGATTGCCAAAAATTAGTTAGATTATTTGATTGAAATTGAATTGTGTGGTGAAATGAATTGATTTGATTGATGTGTGAATGGCGTGGGTCTTCACTAGACCGGGGATAAGGCTAGGCCTTGTCCCGTTTCTAGTATCGTGCCGTTATGCCGCCGAAATTTTCTAAAATAAGTTAGAAAAATAAAAATATCATTTTTATTTGGTAAATAAATATTCATTTACAAACCGGATGGTTTGTTTATATACACCTATTTGAAGGACATTGATTGGGACGATAAATTTTACACATCGCCCAACTGCACAAATAAAAATCTGTGTTTGATTGCTTGAAACGCCACACGGGTATTGGGATGATATTTGACGTACACTAATCCCGATTGTTTAGTTGTATGTCGATCGATTGATTGACAGGCTGTTATAAGCGTTGAATATTTATATTTGATGCTTATACAATGTAGAATGCACTTTGGATGATGGTTGATTATTCATCGTTGTTGATATATACATGTGTTGTAGAAAATCCATATAATTAACATTATATGGTAATTGGTTTGGTCTCATTCCAGTTTTAAAATAGAAATATTTGCAAAAGAAATATTTGAAATAGAATATTTGAAAATAGGAATATATGAAGCCGTATTGATTAAATTGACACCATTTTGACGTGAGCGATATTTATATCGATTTAACTCATTTCGAAATGAATTGAATATTTAACGATTTCGAAATGAATTGAATATATAACGATTTCGGATTGAATTGAATAGAAAACGAATTCGAATTGAATTGAAAACGAATTGAATTGAATTCAAGTTGAATTGAATTCAAGTTGAATTGAACTTTGAATCAAATGGAAACGAATTTTAAAACGAATTTATAAGGAAAAATTCAATTTTGATTTGAATTAAAATAGAAGTTGAAATTGTTTTGAAACGAATGAAAAACTATTTATAAAATTCGTTTAAATAGAAATCGACGAAATATATATTATATATATAATATAATGGCCTAAATAGAACGCGCCGCGTAGCGGCAGTTCGTGAATTTCGACCATTTATTTCAAACGGACATTACGGGATATCCGACCATCGGATTCTCCTAAAACCAGAACCGTTGGGTTCGTATCGAAAAGAGCTTTCTAATGAATGTTAGAAATTTGAAATCTAACGGTTGGATTTGGAATTATGTCCAAATCAAATTTGAAAAAGGTCGCTATACGTGCAGTTTGATGGCCATTGATGGAAATCGACTGTACGGACCTTGATAAAATTATTAAAAATAATAATAATTTGTGTTAAATCATAAGAAATGATTTAGAAAGGATTGGGATGAAAAACTCCATATTTGAAAAGATAAAAATGAATTTTTATCGAAATGAAGTAGTTTTGAACTAGAATTATAATTCTATTTATTTTTAAATAAACAAATTGAATTAGAAAAGGGTTTTAAAAATAACCAGAATTTCCAATGATTGCATTGGAGTGGATTTGAATCGAATTGTCTTCGGAATATTTCGATGTTGGAATTCGGGATTATACAGATGTTGTCATGGAAATTTGAAAGATATATATTTATATCGTTATTTCCAATACGACATTTGTTAATCGTAGAATTGGATATTGAATATAAGCCGATATATTTTCTATTCAGAGCCTTGTATTGAATATCAAATGTGCTTTGGGTTTGTCGTGAATGGTGTCTTCACTAACACTGTTCTTGAACCCAGTTGAGAAAAGATTAAATCTTTTTATTCAGATTTAATGAAGTGTACCAATTAAACAATAATTAATTGGAATAGAATTGATATTGATTCTTGGGTTTATCGTGAATGGTGTTTTTAAATAACACTCGTTCTTTAACCCGATAATTAATGGAAAAGTGATTTTGGGTTTATCGTGAACCGTGTTTTTAAATGACACTGATTCTTTAACCCAGTCACAGATTAAAACTAAGTGGAGTTTTAATAAATCTTTAATTAGATTGAAAAGATCGAGAATGGAGTATCACCAGTTTTTCTCCAGGCGATAGTTAAATCTTTAATTAGATTTGAACGTGAAATGGTAATTGAATTTACCGATAACACTGTGGTGTTAGATATGAAGTATTACCAGTTTTACTTCATGGGATGAATAGGTTGGGATTGGGAAATTAAAACAAATGGTTACTTCGGTAAGTTTCGTTAATCCCGACTAGTTTGAATTGATATTCAAAAGAAGATTAAAGAATAAATTCAAGGAATTTATCTTGGATAAAATTAATGGGAACGTTTCCCTATGAATGTGAAATTTAGAAAATAACTGTCGGTTAGCCAAGTAGAATGGTTTTCTGAATATTGATCTGATGTTGGTTTCAGCTTCGGGGTTAATATTTGGGGAATTATTCTCTTGATTAATTTACGGTTAGTGACCGATGAATTGGAATGAGGCGTATGTTGTGTTTGTGTAACACTTATTTAAAAAAATACGCGAGTTATTCGGAAAGACCGGGTTTATCCCATTCT
The DNA here is from genome assembly GCA_030737875.1 of Allium sativum. NCBI lineage: Eukaryota > Viridiplantae > Streptophyta > Magnoliopsida > Asparagales > Amaryllidaceae > Allium > Allium sativum. The sequence continues at coordinate 526,016,237 of CM060913.1, read as the reverse complement.
GAATAACTGATACGACGATAAGTCGAAGATGAAGACGGTGGTCGAAGACCGGAAGTCTTCACGTTGTTTGGGTGATTACTGATGATCTTGATTGGGCTGTACACCCAAGAAGATGGAAACAGTTGGTGATCGTCCAGACGTGCTTGGAGATCGATGGATATGCGGGGTACTAGGTGCCTCCGGTTTCGTTCAGACCCAGAGCGAACTTGTAAATGGACTGTGTGTCTGACATTGGATTTTAGTCCGTGTGATTGATCTCTATTAAATATATATATCTGTTTGGCGGCGGAGAATTTATTCTCTTGCTTAACGCCCTTCTCTGAGACGTACAACCTCGGGGGTTATATATTGATGGATATCAAACGCATGGAGTGAATTGCCTGTGTGGCATGCCTAAGTGGCAATTGATCGAGGCTTCTGTTGAAAAGCAAAGTCTTGTGGTGATGATCAAAGCACAGCCTGTGTGGCACAGCTTTGTGTAACGTGAATTCGCGAGTCTCGCACCCCAGTTGTGAACCAAAAACGGGAGAGGACCTCAGGGAGGGCATGCGTTTCTTTCTAGCTAGGGTGGTGTTAGTGACCAACCAGCCCTGACATTTATATACTTTTGACCTGTGTGGTTGTTGCTGTTGCGAGGCGCCTCGGTTTGATCGGACGATCCGGGTCCGATGGAGTCATTCGTTGGCTCATTTACGCCCCAAAGGGCGGGGAAACGTATTGTTTAGGCACTATAATCCACATCGGTGGACCGGCCCTGTCGCTACATGGGGCAGTTGCGGCTGTTCCTGAGGCTCGGGCTAGAGAGTCTCGAATCGGTAGAGGACGATCCCTGGCCTCGGTTCATAGATGGAAATCCAATTTCCAAATACGTGACATTTGTGGTTTTATTTGTAAACCTATATATGGCGACATAGTGGCATGGGACGCTCATGTCGCCTATGATTGATACTTATGATTTGAAGTTGTTTTATACACTATACACTTATAATAGTATCAAATGATTTCTTTTAAACGTATCAAGCATTCTTGGCTATTATAAGGTAAAAACCCTATCCCCCGGCTTGCGTTGCATTGTGTGATAGGACCTGGGTCTTATAATAGCTTCATTTTTCTTTATTTAGCATTGCGCTGTTGTTTTATACACTGGTATTCTTGGGAGGAAACCCGTTCCGTGTTATACGGCGTGGTCCCTTGACTTACTGAACTTTAAAATAAAGATAAATAACTGTTTTAGTTCTCACACCAGTCACATGACTGACCTGGAGTTTATTGTTTTAACCTAAACTCTGGGTGCCCTTATTTTGACACGGGCAGCTAGTAGTTTCGGTTTTGCAGATTTATATTCACAAGATCTTGGTTTACAGCTGGAACGATATCCGGAAAGCTTTGTATCCGTATATCTACTTCTAGTTGTGTATTGTATTATTTTCCGCTGCTATGTATTTAAATGTAATTTAAATCTCTGATATTTCTGTGTAATATTCTTTTATACTCTGTATATTCTTGTAATCTGATGCATTGCTGTAATATACAGTGAAATGTTCTTTTGTATGCGTTATGTTGTGGCTTGTTCTCGAACTATCCGACGCTTTCCTTTACGGGGAAGTTACGGGTGTTTACAGTTGGTATCAGAGCTTTGGTTTACAAAGCTCAGAGAACAAGGCACATTAGAACCATATGAAAGAATTCATCAGATATTGGATTAGTAATATCCAATGGGAATGACTCGTTAGAGATGGGATCAGTAGTATCCTAGGACGAGTGTGAAGAGTATATTTTTAAAATGAAGCAATTTTGTTTTGAAAATTTAAATCAATTATTCGTATTTGACAATTTATTTGTACTGATTAGGACAGTCCAGTATATAAAGATTTTGCATATACGCCTTGCAAACGTGTATTTGAAGTTTTAATATACTGGATAGATATAGAATCACACTCTAGTCGCCCGGAGATGATTCTGATGATAGTTCGAACATCATCAGAATTGGTATTCGTGTTTCGAAGGTGTGATATCTATATATTTCCTATTGACTGGTGTGAGAACCAAAACTTATATAGCTAGAACACATTGTGGTGAATTGGCATCAAAAACATGATTTTCTTTATATGTATCAAAATTATGAATTTGAAACTCTAATTCACTAATTGATTGATGTTTGTGTTGTTTGTTTATTTGTTTGATAAATTTAAACCATTTGGTCAAATTGTATCCAATATTGAATTATATTGAAAATTGGTCGCATTTGCTTGCATATACTTGTACTTACATTGAACAGGTCATAGCAAGGAGGCTAGAGCGGAGAATAAAATTTGTTTGCCCGACAAATAGGTACATGTTTACTATATAATTTACTGTTTTGTTTGGGTGATGATGATTTTATGAGCCTATTGGCTAGCCGCTTGGCTTTTTCTTTTTCTTTTTGAGATTAGAAGGACCGGGGAAGCAATTTGAAATTCCCCGATGCTCCCGGTGCAGGGGAGGTTATGGCGAAATTTTTCAAAAATTTAGGGTGTTAGCCAAATTTTTGGAAAATTTGAAAATTCTCAGAAACTGAAAAGTTGGGGAATGAAAGCCAAATCGAACGTAGAGTGGATTAATCAAACCACTTTCGACTTTGTTCCTTTTCGGGGACGAAAAGTTTTAAGTGGGGGAGATTGTAACAACCCGAAAATCTGGACCAGTTTAAAATTTTTATTTTGGCTATTTTAGCGAATTTTGAATATTTAAAATAGATTATTTTAAATAATATCGACGATAAATTTATTTTGAATATAATTCGATTGTATATATTATATACGTCGTCGTTAGAATATAAATATTTATATATAATTATAAATAGAATTGAAAATGGCGTGGTAATTCGACAATTCGATTTCAAACTTCATTTGAATGTGCCGGGTGCAAAACAATCCGGATTTTAGTGAAACCAAAAACAGTAGGATCTAATTGATGATATCTTTCCAACGAATCAGAAAAATAAAGATTTCATAGCGGGAATCAAAAGATATGTCCAGTTGAAAATTCTGAATAGTCGCTATGGAATTCAGGCCCTTAAAAATGGGAATTTTGCAAATGACCTCGGATTTCGATGAAACCAGTTTTGTTGGGTCCGTGATATCAAGTTATTGCTAGGTTTCAAATTTCATAATTTTTCGATTCAATATGTGAGTGTGGCAAAGGAAAACGCGTTTGACCAGTTTCAGTTGATTTTAATCGACTGGAAATTGGCCAATTTTCCAACGGTCTCAGAATTCGATGAAACTAGTTTTGTTAGGACCGTATCGTCAATACGAAGCTAGAAAATATTTTTATGGAATTTATAGAGTTGTTATGCGATCCCGGTAATTGGAAATGTACGTTTAAAATTCAATATAGTATGTAAATTTAACGGAAACTGATTGTAACAGCCGAATCAGCTTGCGTGGTATATCCCATTGTGTTTGGAATGGGGGTAAAACGCTAGGGGTGACAGTCGGTGGGTTCGATTCTGAGTTCAAATGAAAAGTCAACAATTAGGGTTTGGAAAAATATAAAATAATTAAATAAATAATTAAATATAAAAGCCCCACTCCCTTTTCTCTCTCTCCCTCACTTCCTTCTTCATCGTCGGCCTCTGGAAAAAGAAAAAAAACGCTGCTCCTCAAATCGCCATCGCCAGTCCCCATCGCCCTACCACCGTCCACCGCGAGCGCCACCCTTCCCCTCCTCCATCTCCCACCCCTTTCCACTTTCGTTCGAAGGTCGAAGCACCCGCGCCCTGGCCTCGAATTAGCCCCTCCGACAACCGAATCGCCCACCAACGCCGGTGGAGCTTCTCGCCGCCACCTGCTGGCTTAACGCCGCCTCCCTCGGCCCACCCCACGAAGACCCCAAGCCCTCCAAAACCGAATCCCCTAGCCGCCGTTCAACCCCTACCGCGTCCATCCGTCGTCGCCTCGACAACTCCGACCATCCCTCCATCTATAAAAACGCTGTAAGTTCTTCCCTTTATTTTATCTTCATTTATTTATTAAAAATCAGTTTTTTTTTATTTTTGAATGTAAGTAAAAATATAATTTTTCATATGAGAAAAGATTTAATTTTTATCATAAGAAAAGGTTTGATTTTTATTGAATAAAAAGATTTGTTTTTTTATAAGGGAAAGATTATATTTTTCTATATGAAAAGATTACATTTTTATAGAAGAAAAGATTAGATTTTTAATAGAGTAAAGGTACGATCTTTGGTTATGTAAATAAAAATAAAAATGAAAATAGCAAATAGAAATTTACTTTGTTTGAAAAATATAGAAAATTGCTTTGAAAACAAAATCTGAAATTGCTTTGAAAACAAAGTTTGCATTCTTTTTGAAAATAAAATATACATTGTTTTTAAAATAGAAGAGACGATTTTCGTTTATACAAAGATTAGACTTTCAATTGTATAAACATACGATTTTTAGAATTGAAAAGATATGGAATAATTTATAGAAACATCGGAGTAAAAATGTGATTTTTATATATTGAACATCGAAGTAAAAATGTGGTTTTTATATATGAACATCGATGTGAAAATATAATTTTTATCCATATAGCGAGGTAATAAAAATTTGATTTTTATATATTGAATAATATAATAAAAATTCGATTTTTTTATATATTGAATAGCGAAGTAAAAATTCGATTTTTACATATGTAGTGGCTACAGCAACGAAGATGACAAAAATGCGATAACGATGAAGATTTCTATCAAAAGAAGAGTGAAGATGATTGGATAGCTTTCGGTGAGAATTTCTCACCTTTCAATTTCTTTTCTAGTTATATATATATACTAGGATGCAGACGGTGCTTAGTAGCACCCGACACAATCGTCCACAGACCATGGACTTGTTTGTTTGATTGCCAAAAATTAGTTAGATTATTTGATTGAAATTGAATTGTGTGGTGAAATGAATTGATTTGATTGATGTGTGAATGGCGTGGGCCTTCACTAGACCGGGGATAAGGCTAGGCCTTGTCCCGTTTCTAGTATCGTGCCGTTATGCCGCCGAAATTTTCTAAAATAAGTTAGAAAAATAAAAATATCATTTTTATTTGGTAAATAAATATTCATTTACAAACCGGACGGTTTGTTTATATACACCTATTTGAAGGACATTGATTGGGACGATAAATTTTACACATCGCCCAACTGCACAAATAAAAATCTGTGTTTGATTGCTTGAAACCCCACACGGGTATTGGGATGATATTTGACGTACACTGTAGTAACCCACATTTTTAGCTGTTGAACAATTTATTTATTTAATTATTAAATATCAATTTATCGATATCGAGAACTGAATTAAATAATATTGAATATTTAATTAATAATTATAATATAATAAAATATATTATAATGTCGAAATAGTCAGAAATAGAGAAATTCACAATATCGTGTGAATTGAATAGCATACGAGATTTGGTGGAGTTTCGATTCGAAATATAATAACGATTATATTGAATCGACGACAGTTGAACGTATAGTTTATAATATATTTATAAACGAGCTCGAAATGGCGCTGCAGTTCGCTATTTGGCGATTTGAACTTCAACTGGATATACAGGATTCGTTTTAAGCCGGATTTCTGTGAAACAAGAAACGTGTGGAGCTGGTGGAGTATATTTTTCTAATGGAAGAGAAAAATCTGGATTTCGTCGTGTAGATTTTGATTTATGTCCAAATCGAATTTCAGAAAAGTCGCAGTGAAATTCCTTTATAATTTGTAACGCTTTATATACGTTATTAAAGGGTTTGTCAATGTAAATTGAAAATCGATTCAATCTGGACTCAGAATAGAGAGTGTATAATTTTCCTGGAGCTGTATGGCATTCCACTGTGAATATATACGATAATATAAATTTATTTATATTTAATTGAATTTATTTAAATATATTTATATATTTAAATAGGCTATTTAGAGCTTTGAAAAATAGCCAGTTTTGCAAACGAATTCGGAATTCGACGAAACTAATTTTGTTGGATCCGCAACATCAAACTATTGCTAGATGTCAGTTTTCATGATTTTTAGAGTCAGTATGTGGTCGTACGGATTTTTAGAGTAAGAAACAGTCAGTATTTTGACAGTTTAAAATACGCTGGGTGAGCATACGGAGTCGGAATTTGACGAAACCAGTTTCATTGGGACCGTAATGTCGAACTCTTGCTAGATGTCAAGTTTCGTGATTTTTGGGTATCGTATGCGGTCAAAGGAATTTTAGGGGGCAAATAAAAATAGCGTTGCTTATAATTTACTATAATATTTAATATAAAAATATTTTAAAAATTTCTATAAATACCCCTCCCAAAAACATTTCTAAACCTAATTTCTAACATCCGGAAGTCAACACAAATGGCGCCGCATGTTTTTCTCACCAGTACAAAGTTTCGATCCTCCTAAATTCATTCTAAAATCAAACAAAATTCATGAATACATCAAAGCCATATATTGGTGTTTGAAATGAACTGGTCTTCAACTCTGTGGGTTTTTCCAAAGGATCGAACGCAATTGGGGTTGGTAGCCTGTACCTTACGTGAACTACGGCTGGCGGTTTTGGGTGATTTAAGTAATGATTCGAGTTTCCGAGTTTGTAGTTGGTTTGAGGAGGAAATTTAGCAGCTTCGCTGGATTGTTTGGGTGGTGCGATTTCCATGGCAGTGAGGATGAAGGAGCAAGTCGGTTTTTGATTGGGGAAGTCGGAGCACCACCGAGGGGGTCGAGCGGATGCGGATTCAGGTGACGAGTGGACTGGTGGCATCGGCGGTGGCCTGAGGTGATCGAAACAGTTGCTATCGTTGGTCAAACGGCTGGTCAAAGGGTTGAGTATCGGTTATCTGGAGTACAGAAATTCGTTTAGGGGAAGATGTGGAGCAAATATGCGGAATGGTGAGTTCATTCGCCTGGGAGTCGGATTTGTATGTTTGGAAGAAGTATTAGGAGTCAGTGGTGGAGGAAAACAGTGTACTGGCCAATTGAAGAAGAGGATGTCACGGCAATTCAGATTTGGAGAAGAAAGAGAGGTGCGGGACTGGGTGTGAACGTATGGGAATGGGCCAGGTTTTCAAAAATAGCAAATCAAGATCTGATGGGATCGTATGGACGGGAGCAACACAATGGAACTGACCGCAAGTCCATCGGAGCTCGTTACAATTTATGGCGTAATAAATTGTCCGTCGCAGTCAAATAAACGCAAACCGTTATTTAACGGCAAACGCGCAAAAGTGAGTAAAAACTCACTAACTCTCCTCAATTTATATTTTAATATAAGTTGTATTTTATTTCTGTATTTGACTGCTAGTTATGTACCGTTAATTTGGACTGTTAAGTTGTATTGTTAAATTGGACTGTAGATTGGACTGTTAAATAATTGATTGAAAACAGTATGGATATATATATATCTACATATATATATATCCTTACTAAACGGTGATTTTGTTATCAGTGTATTTCATTAGAAATGCAAGTGATGTTATATACGTTGTTTAACATCGGTGGATGCAGGGAAACAGGTGGGAGGAATCCGACTGGATTACTCAACATTTATTTTACTGTTATTTGTATATTGTGATATATACTGTGATATATAATCTGTTGTTGATTGTATATGTTTGGATGATATTGATCATTGACAGTTGGTTGTTTAAAAACAATAGAAAACACTGAAAATGTAAAAAAGGGGATTTTCAATATTTATATTGAAAATGAATCTATTTATAAATTCGAAGGATTTTATAAAAGGATATTTATTTAGAAATAAATAAATAAAATAAAGGAATGTTTATTTAGATTAAATAAATAGAATAAAGGATATTTAATTAGGGATTAAATAATTAGAGTTATAAAGGAAAATCTATTTAGGAAAATAAATAGATTATACAAAAGGAAATCTATTTAGGAAATAAATAGAATTTTAAAATAAATAGAAATAAAAGAAAAGTTAGTTAGTCAGATATAAATATTCGAATCAAGTTAGTTAAGTGGTCAAACCAAGCTAGTCGTACCAAACTAGTCGAACCAATCGAGCCCAAATGGTCGAGTCGAACCAAATCGAGCCCAAATGGTCGAGTCGAACCAAATCGAGCCAAATGGTCGAGTCGAACTAATCGAGTCAAGATGGTCGAGTCAAACCAATCGAGTCGAGCTGGTCGAGTCAAACCAATCGAGTCAAGTTGGTCAAGTTAGTCAAACCTGGTCAGTACAACCAAGCTAGTCAAGTTAGTCGAACCTGGTCAGTCGAGTCGAGTAAATCAAACTTAGTTAACCGAAAGGAGTTTATCGATAGGAGTTAATTGATTTAGTCAATCGAGATGAGTTAATCGGTTTTAATGAATCGAGAGGAGTTAGTCGAATATGGTATTCGAACCAAATGGTCAAACCAAGTGGTCGAACCAAGTAGTCAAGCCCAGTGGTCAAAACCAAATGGGTCAGGTTAGCCAAACCTGGTCTGTCAAACCAAATGGGTCAGGTTAGTCAAACCTGGTCGGTCGAACCAAGTTAGTCGAGTTAGCCGAATAGGGTTAGTCAAATAGAATTAATCGATTAGGATTAAACCATAGAACTAATCGATTAGAGTTAAACCAATAGAGTTAGTCGAGCCTAGTCAAATCGAATCGAATTGGTCGAACCAAGTAAGTCGAGTTAGTCGAGTCAAGTTAAGTTAGTCGAGTTAAAGTTATCGACGTTAGTTTCATCGATGTTAGTTTCATCGAAAGGAGTTAGCAATGTTAGTTTCATCGAAGGGGGTTATCGATTATAGTTTAGTCGAAGTGAGATGTTCAAATATGGGATATTTGAAAGGAAGAGTTATCGAATATTAGTTATTCGAAGAGAGATTATCGAATATCGTTTATTCGAGAAGGAGTTAATCGAATATAGGTTATTCGAAGAAGAGTTAATCAAATAGAGATTTCTGGAAGAGAGCTAATCGGCGAATTCGATTATATCGAATTCGGGAAAGTACTTATACTTTCCAGTGTTTAAATAGAGATTTATTTATTTTTAAATAAATAAGTGTTAGGTTAATTATTCACTAATAAGAATAGAAGTTATAATTAAAGTTAGATAATTCGAAAGTAGGGATTATAACGTTATCGTTATAACAAATGTTTTAAATATAGAAGTGGACTAGTAAAAATTGAATCCGAGAAAGGCGTAAAGAAGTTGTTAAAGATTAAAAGATAAACTTTGACCATTTCGAAGTTATAACGTTGTTCAGTTAAGGTCTGAGAGGTAATTATACCGCAACTTGAGTGACTTCCTTCTTAACTAAGAAATGGTAAGTTTTGATCGAAAAGGAGTTTTGGAAATGCTTTTCAAACGAGAATCAGAAATGTTTTCTGATAAAAGAAAATAAGAATTTAGAATATAGGGAAACAGGAGATAAGTAAATAAATGAACTAAAGAGATTTATGTTAAATGATGTTTGTTCGATAAAATTTCCATTTGGAAATAATATCGTTGTTTGCACACTTGTTTTTCTTTGATAGTTAACTCACCGACTATCGAAGTTTTGACCATTTTAACGTTGTTAATATGGAGAGACAGGTTGGATTATTATCCAAAGAACCACTCTGTATTGGCATAAGCGTCGCGAATCATTTATGCCAAAGATAATTGAAGACGGAGTAAAATGCAAAGGCTATCCTGTTTACAGAATAGTGCCTTCGGTTTTTCCAGTCCCAGGACAACTTGTATGGATGAAGGTCTGACAGAGTATATCCAATGGATCGCGTAAGTTGATCTGTTCAAACGTATTCACGTTTGGTGGCGGAGGAATTCGTTTCTCTTAGCTGTATACCCGTGTTATTTTTGGATAAGTCAATTTGTGATTTGGCGGGTATGACGATGTGACATTTCTAAGTGAATGAAGATGGATGTCTGACATAGTATTTCCAGACGATCACGTACATTGATTTCTTCAACCGTACCGAGAGTGGAAGCGGAGAAGGAAACTTCTTTTAGCTAACACGTAATGTACTGTTGTAAAACGTCAATTAGAGATTTCGATGGATTTGAGAATGTAGCATTCGAAGTGAATCTGATGTGATGATAAAGCGTAGCTTCTAGCCTCATCAACCGGTAAATGACAGAAATCGGGCAGGCAGCATGGCTAAGTCGGTCGCACCGAAGTAGGGTGTATAATCACCTATCTAGTGAATATTCATTTGTTTCTTTTAATCTATCAATTCTGTCCCATATATATACGGGAACGGTTGCTGATCCCAACCGTTGGTGATGTACATTCGATACACTCAAGCGAAATGAGTGGTCGGTCATGTGTGGCTGAGTTACAAGATGTTCTTGTTGAACTCCAGTGTATTGTTCCTAGAGTACACTGATCGGAAGGTGGTTCCATACCTTGTCATAGTTGGAAATCCATTATCCAATACGTGCTTGCGATTTTGATTGTATACTATATATGTAGAACGTGAGATGAAAGCGTTTCTGCTAGTTGATATCTATTTGTATATAGACATTATTATAATATCAAAAGGTTTTTGATATAAAGATATTTGGGATTCTCATAAGGGAAAAACACGTTCCGTTCTGCGGCGTGGTCTTATGAGATATCGTTTACTTGTTCATATACCTGTTTAGAACTGTTTTACTCACACCAGTCTCATGACTGACCCGGAGTTTATTTGTTTTGTTTTCCTAAACTCTTTGGTGCCTAATTTTGTACGGGCAGTCAAGTAGTCTGGAATTTACAGATATACTGGAAGAGCGTGGAGCAGGAGGCTTCAAGATCATATAGCTATAGTTATTTCCGCTGTTGTTGTAAGTGTTGTACTCTGATAAGTGTTGTTGTATACATATACTGATGTTATTTCAAAGATATGTTATGTTATATTTTATTCGTTCCGCTGTGAGATTCGTGTTTACTCTGATGATGATGTTCTTCTTCTACTTCTATTCTATAAGTTCTATCTTATCTATTCTCACCTTCTAATTTCTTTCATTAATTACCGGGAGTTTTCGATGTTTTGGTTATCGACGTCGATCTTACGTCGATAACCAAAATCGCTCAAAATCCGGGTTACTATAGTTTGTATCAGAGCATTGGTTTAATTATTACCTTGGCTCTGTGGCGTGATTCAGTAGAGATGGGATTAGTAATATCCTAGACTGAGTTTGAGTGTATATGTACGAGTGAACGTATTTGTTATTTAATATAAAATGACTTTATATTGTGGAGTTTTATTGGTTGAGTTGTTTGTGAATTCTGGTCGATCGGTTTGATCCACTGTATCGATGGGGGTTACTAAACACTCGAATACGATGAACCATCATGGTATGTTTTGAAAGAGGGTAAATGGAATAATTTTACCCGAATATATTTGATATAGTATATTGGTTGTGTTGGTTGTTATTATAATCGAGTAAGATTATAAAAAGGTAAAATGATTATAAACGACTAATCAGAATTCATATAAGTAAAGTATATGAAATAAAATGAAGAAAAACATGAATTTAAATCAGATTTGGAATTAAAATAAGGAAATTTTAAGTTCCTGGGAGATTTTGAAATGTTTTCAAAATGGAAGTATCTAGTAATGGTTTTGAAGATGATATAGTATTGAAATCACTTGGGTCGCTGGAAAATAATTCCGATGATGACTGCGCAGTATCATCGGTGTGATTTTCGAGTTCTAAGTAGTGGATTACTACCAGAGATTTTGATTTGAATTGTTTTGAGAAAACAAGTTGTTTAGAAAATTCAAAGGTTTTGAATTGGCAGTATGATTTCAAATTGATTTGAAATAAAACCGGGAATTTAAGTTCTAGAAATTAAAATTTAACTAATGAAGTTAAATAAAATGAGATGGTAAAAATAAATTGAAATTTAACTTGAACATAGTTAAATAGAATTGAATTGGATTAGAGAATAATCTGTTATGGAATTGGGTTAATGAGTCAATAATTTGGAATTTGATATTGGGGTTCGAATGATAATTCGATTTGGATTTGAGGATATGAACTGATTGGAATTTGATTGAGATAACACTGGTATATGCTGAGTTGATAACATATGGAAGTGATAGAGTTGATATGCTCGACAAAAAGGTACCAGTTTATATTATATATGAGTTTGGAATTTATGAGCCAATTTGGCAAGCCGCTTGGCTGGTTGATTTTCTTTTGGGTTGGAGAAGGCCCAGAGAGGCGAGCTAGAGTTTGAGATATTGACCAGTACAAAGGAGGTGCTGGCGAAATTTTTTGAAAAGTTAAGGTGTCAGAAAATTTTCATAATTTTTGAAAATTTAGTTAGTCGGAATAAATTAATATTTTAGTCAATATTAATTGGTTCAGTTGAAACCGGAGACAAGAGGTAAACAGATAAATTTTTACCCAGAAGATAGGGTCATCCCCTAGCTTAGCAATTTCGAGGACGAAATTTTATTAAGGGGGGAAGATTGTAGTAACCCACATTTTTAGCTGTTGAACAATTTATTTATTTAATTATTAAATATCAATTTATCGATATCGAGAACTGAAATAAATAATATTGAATATTTAATTAATAATTATAATATAATAAAATATATTATAATGTCGAAATAGTCAGAAATAGTGAAATTCACAATATCGTGTGAATTGAATAGCATACGAGATTTGGTGGAGTTTCGATTCGAAATATAATAATGATTATATTGAATCGACGACAGTTGAACGTATAGTTTATAATATATTTATAAACGAGCTCGAAATGGCGCTGCAGTTCGCTATTTGGGGATTTGAACTTCAACTGGATATACAGGATTCGTTTTCAGCCGGATTTCTGTGAAACAAGAAACGTGTGGAGCTGGTGGAGTATAATTTTCTAATGGAAGAGAAAAATCTGGATTTCGTCGTGTAGATTTTTATTTACGTCCAAATCAAATTTCAGAAAAGTCGCTGTGAAATTCCTTTATAATTTGTAATGCTTTATATACGTTATTAAAGGGTTTGTCAATGTAAATTGAAAATCGATTCAATCTGGACTCAGAATAGAGAGTGTATAATTTTCCTGGAGCTGTATGGCATTCCACTGTGAATATATACGATAATATAAATTTATTTATATTTAATTGAATTTATTTAAATATATTTATATATTTAAATAGGCTATTTAGAGCTTTGAAAAATAGCCAGTTTTGCAAACGAAGTCGGAATTCGACGAAACTAATTTTGTTGGATCCGCAACATCAAACTATTGCTAGATGTGAGTTTTCTTGATTTTTAGAGTCAGTATGTGGTCGTACGGATTTTTAGAGTAAGAAACAGTCCGTATTTTGATAGTTTAAAATACACTGGGTGAGCATACGGAGTCGGAATTCGACGAAACCAGTTTCGTTGGGACCGTAATGTCGATCTCTTGCTAGATGTCAAGTTACGTGATTTTTGGGTATCGTATGCGGTCAAATGAATTTTAGAGGGCAAATAAAAATAGCGTTGCTTATAATTTACTATAATATTTAATACAAAAATATTTTAAAATTTTCTATAAATACCCCTCCCAAAAACATTTCTAAACCTAATTTCTAACATCCGGAAGTCAACACAAATGGCGCCGCATGTTTTTCTCACCAGTACAAAGTTTTGATCCTCCTAAATTCATTATAAAATCAAACAAAATTCATGAATACATCAAAGCCATATATTGGTGTTTGAAATGAACTGGTCTTCAACTCTGTGGGTTTTTCCAAAGGATCGAACGCAATTGGGGTTGGTAGCCTGTACCTCGCGTGAACTTAGGCTGGCGGTTTTGGGTGATTTAAGTAATGATTCGAGTTTCCGAGTTTGTAGTTGGTTTGAGGAGGAAATTTAGCAGCTTCGCTGGATTGTTTGGGTGGTGCGATTTCCATGGCAGTGAGGATGAAGGAGCAGGTCAGTTTTTGATTGGGGAAGTCGGAGCACCAGCGAGGGGGTCGAGCGGGTGCGGATTCAGGTGATGAGTGGACTGGTGGCATCGGCGGTGGCCTGAGGTGATCGAAACAGTTGCTATCGTCGGTCAAACGGCTGGTCAAAGGGTTGAGTATCGGTTATCTGGAGTACAGAAATTCGTTTAGGGGAAGATGAGGAGCAAATATGCGGAATGGTGAGTTCATTCGCCTGGGAGTCGGATTTGTATGTTTGGAAGAAGTATTAGGAGTCAGTGGTGGAGGAAAACAGTGTACTGGCCAATTGAAGAAGAGGATGTCACGGCAATTCAGATTTGGAGAAGAAAGAGAGGTGCGGGCCTGGGTGTGAACGTATGGGAATGGGCCAGGTTTTCAAAAATAGCAAAACAAGATCTGATGGGATCGTATGGACGGGAGCAACACAATGGAACTGACCGCAAGTCCATCGGAGCTCGTTACAATTTATGGCGTAATAAATTGTCCGTCGCAGTCAAATAAACGCAAACCGTTATTTAACGGCTAACGCGCAAAAGTGAGTAAAAACTCACTAACTCTCCTCAATTTATATTTTAATATAAATTGTATTTTATTTCTGTATTTGACTGCTAGTTATGTACTGTAAATTTGGACTGTTAAGTTGTATTGTTAAATTGGACTGTAGATTGGACTGTTAAATAATTGATTGAAAACAGTATGGATATATATATATATATATATATATATATATCTACATATATATATATATCGTTATTAAACGGTGATTTTGTTTTCAGTGTATTTCATTAGAAATGCAAGTGATGTTATATACGTTGTTTAACATCGGTGGATGCAGGGAAACAGGTGGGAGGAATCCGACTGGATTACTCAACATTTATTTTACTGTTATTTGTATATTGTGATATATACTGTGATATATAATCTGTTGTTGATTGTATATGTTTGGATGATATTGATCATTGACAGTTGGTTGTTTAAAAACAATAGAAAACACTGAAAATGTAAAAAGGGGATTTTCAATATTTATATTGAAAATGAATCTATTTATAAAATCGAAGGATTTTATAAAAGGATATTTATTTAGAAATAAATAAATAAAATAAAGGAATGTTTATTTAGATTAAATAAATAGAATAAAGGATATTTAATTAGGGATTAAATAATTAGAGTTATAAAGGAAAATCTATTTAGGAAAATAAATAGATTATACAAAAGGAAATCTATTTAGGAAATAAATAGAAGTTTAAAATAAATAGAAATAAAAGAAAAGTTAGTTAGTCGGATATAAATATTCGAATCAAGTTAGTTAAGTGGTCAAACCAAGCTAGTCGAACCAAACTAGTCAAGCTAGTCGAACCAATTGAGCCCAAATGGTCGAGTCGAACCAAATCGAGCCCAAATGGTCGAGTCGAACCAAATCGAGCCAAATGGTCGAGTCGAACTAATCGAGTCAAGATGGTCGAGTCAAACCAACCGAGTCGAGCTGGTCGAGTCGAACCAATCGAGTCAAGCAGGTCAAGTTAGTCGAACCTGGTCAGTACAACCAAGCTGGTCAAGTTAGTCGAACCTGGTCAGTCGAGTCGAGTAAATCAAACTTAGTTAATCGAAAGGAGTTTATCGATTTAGTTAATCGATAGGAGTTAATTGATTTAGTCAATCGAGATGAGTTAATCGGTTTTAATGAATCGAGAGGAGTTAGTCGAATATGGTATTCGAACCAAATGGTCAAACCAAGTGGTCGAACCAAGTAGTCAAGCCCAGTGGTCAAAACCAAATGGGTCAGGTTAGCCAAACCTGGTCAGTCAAACCAAATGGGTCAGGTTAGTCAAACCTGGTCGGTCGAACCAAGTTAGTCGAGTTAGCCGAATAGGGTTAATCAAATAGAATTAATCGATTAGGATTAAACCATAGAACTAATCGATTAGAGTTAAACCAATAGAGTTAGTCGAGCCTAGTCAAATCAAATCGAATTGGTCGAACCAAGTAAGTCGAGTTAGTCGAGTCAAGTTAAGTTAGTCGAGTTAAAGTTATCGACGTTAGTTTCATCGATGTTAGTTTCATCGAAAGGAGTTAGCAATGTTAGTTTCATCGAAGGGGGTTATCGATTATAGTTTAATCGAAGTGAGATGTTCAAATATGGGATATTTGAAAGGAAGAGTTATCGAATATTAGTTATTCGAAGAGAGATTATCGAATATCGTTTATTCGAGAAGGAGTTAATCGAATATAGGTTATTCGAAGAAGAGTACATAAAATAGAGATTTCTCGAAGAGAGCTAATCGGCGAATTCGATTATATCGAATTCGGGAAAGTACTTATACTTTCCAGTGTTTAAATAGAGATTTATTTATTTTTAAATAAATAAGTGTTAGGTTAATTATTCACTAATAAGAATAGAAGTTATAATTAAAGTTAGATAATTCGAAAGTAGGGATTATAACGTTATCGTTATAACAAATGTTTTAAATATAGAAGTGGACTAGTAAAAATTGAATCCGAGAAAGGCGTAAAGAAGTTGTTAAAGATTAAAAGATAAACTTTGACCATTTCGAAGTTATAACGTTGTTCAATTAAGGTCTGAGAGGTAATTATACCCCAACTTGAGTGACTTCCTTCTTAACTAAGAAATGGTAAGGTTTGATTGAAAAGGAGTTTTCGAAATGTTTTCCAAACGAGAATCAGAAATGTTTTCTGATAAAAGAAAATAAGAATTTAGAATATAGGGAAACAGGAGATAAGTAAATAAATGAACTAAAGAGATTTATGTTAAATGATGTTTGTTCGATAAAATTTCCATTTGGAAATAATATCGTTGTTTGCACACTTGTTTTTCTTTGATAGTTAACTCACCGACTATCGAAGTTTTGACCATTTTAACGTTGTTAATATGGAGAGACCGGTTGGATTATTATCCAAAGATCCACTCTGTATTGGCATAAGCGTCGCGATTCATATATGCCAAAGATAATTGAAGACGGAGTAAAATGCAAGGGCTATCCTGTTTACAGAATAGTGCCTTCGGTTTGTCCAGTCCCAGGACAACTTGTATGGACGAAGGTCTGACAGAGTATATCCAATGGATCGCGTAAGTTGATCTGTTCAAACGTATTCACGTTTGGTGGCGGAGGAATTCGTTTCTCTTAGTTGTATACCCGTGTTATTTTTGGATAAGTCAATTTGTGATTTGGCGGGTATGACGATGTGACATTTCTAAGTGAATGAAGATGGATGTCTGACATAGTATTTCCAAACGATCACGTACATTGATTTCTTCAACCGTACCAAGAGTGGAAGCGGAGAAGGAAACTTCTTTTAGCTAACACGTAATGTACTATTGTAAAACGTCAATTAGTGATTTCGATGGATTTGACAATGTAGCATTCGAAGTGAATCTGATGTGATGATAAAGCGTAGCTTCTAGCCTCATCAACCGGTAAATGACAGAAATCGGGCAGGCAGCATGGCTAAGTCGGTCGCACCGAAGTAGGGTGTATAATCACCTATCTAGTGAATATTCATTTGTTTCTTTTAATCTATCAATGTTGTCCCATATATATACGGGAACGGTTGCTGATCCCAACCGTTGGTGATGTACATTCGATACACTCAAGCGAAATGAGTGGTCGGTCATGTGTGGCTGAGTTACAAGATGTTCTTGTTGAACTCCAGTGTATTGTTCCTAGAGTACACTGATCGGAAGGTGGTTCCATACCTTGTCATAGTTGGAAATCCATTATCCAATACATGCTTGCGATTTTGATTGTATACTATATATGTAGAACGTGAGATGAAAGCGTTTCTGCTAGTTGATATCTATTTGTATATATACATTATTATAATATCAAAAGGTTTTTGATATAAAGATATTTTGGATTCTCATAAGGGAAAAACCCGTTCCGTTCTGCGGCGTGGTCTTATGAGATATCGTTTACTTGTTCATATACCTGTTTAGAACTGTTTTACTCACACCAGTCCCATGACTGACCCAGAGTTTATTTGTTTTATTTTCCTAAACTCTTGGGTGCCTAATTTTGTACGGGCAGTCAAGTAGTCAGGAATTTACAGATATACTGGAAGAGCGTGGAGCAGGAGGCTTCAAGATCATATAGCTATAGTTATTTCCGCTGTTGTTGTAAGTGTTGTACTCTGATAAGTGTTATTGTATACATATACTGATGTTATTTCAAAATATGTTATGTTATATTTTATTCGTTCCGCTGTGAGATTCGTGTTTACTCTGATGATGATGTTCTTCTTCTTCTTCTATTCTATAAGTTCTATCTTATCTATTCTCACCTTCTAATTTCTTTCATTAATTACCAGGATTTTTCGATGTTTTGGTTATCGACGTCGAGCTTACGTCGATAACCAAAATCGCTCAAAATCCGGGTTACTATATACACTAATCCCGATTGTTTAGTTGTATGTCGATCTATTGATTGACAGGCTGTTATAAGCGTTGAATATTTATATTCGATGCTTATACAGTGTAGAATGCACTTTGGATGATGGTTGATTATTCATCGTTGTTGATATATACATGTGTTGTAGAAAATCCATATAATTAACATTATATGGTAATTGGTTGGGTCTCATTCCAGTTTTAAAATAGAAATATTTGCAAAAGAAATATTTGAAATAGAATATTTGAAAATAGGAATATATGAAGCCGTATTGATTAAATTGACACCATTTTGACGTGAACGATATTTATATCGATTTAATTCATTTCGAAATGAATTGAATATTTAACGATTTCGAAATGAATTGAATATATAACGATTTCGGATTGAATTGAATAGAAAACGAATTCGAATTGAATTGAAAACGAATTGAATTGAATTCAAGTTGAATTGAACTTTGAATCAAATGGAAACGAATTTTAAAACGAATTTATAAGGAAAAATTCAATTTTGATTTGAATTGAAATGGAAATTGAAATTGTTTTGAAACGAATTCAAAACTATTTATAAAATTCATTTAAATAGAAATCGATGAAATATATATTATATATATAATATAATGGCCTAAAAAGAACGCGCCGCGCAGCGGCAGTTCGTGAATTTCGACCATTTATTTCAAACGGACATTACGGGAGATCCGACCGTTGGATTCTCCTAAAACCGGAACCGTTGGGTTCGTATCGAAAAGAGCTTTCTAATGAATGTTAGAAATTTGAAATCTAACGGTTGGATTTGGAATTATGTCCAAATAAAATTTGAAAAAGGTCGCTATACGTGCAGTTCGATGGCCATTGATGGAAATCGACTGTAAGGACCTTGATAAAATTATTAATAATAATAATAATTTGTGTAAAATCATTAGAAATGATTTAGAAAGGATTAGGATGAAAAACTCCATATTTGAAAAGATAAAAATGGATTTTTATCGAAATGAAGTAGTTTTGAACTAGAATTATAATTCTATTTATTTTTAAATAAACAAATTGAATTAGAAAAGGGTTTTAAAAATAACCAAAATTTCCAATGATTGCATTGGAATGGATTTGAATCGAAATTGTCTTCGGAATATTTCGATGTTGGAATTCGGGATTATACAGATGTTGTCATGGAAATTTGAAAGATATATATTTATATCGTTATTTCCAATACAACATTTGTTAATCGTAGAATTGTATATTGAATATAAGCCGATATATTTTCTATTCAGAGCCTTGTATTGAATATCAAATGTGCTTTGGGTTTGTCGTGAATGGTGTCTTCACTAACACTGTTCTTGAACCCAGTTGAGAAAAGATTAAATCTTTTTATTTAGATTTAATGAAGTGTACCAATTAAACAATATTTAATTGAAATAGAATTGATATTGATTCTTGGGTTTATCGTGAATGGTGTTTTTAAATAACACTCGTTCTTTAACCCGATAATTAATGGAAAAGTGATTTTGGGTTTATCATGAACCGTGTTTTTAAATGACACTGATTCTTTAACCCAGTCACAGATTAAAACTAAGTGGAGTTTTAATAAATCTTTAATTAGATTGAAAAGATCGAGAATGGAGTATCACCAGTTTTGCTCCAGGCGATAGTTAAATCTTTAATTAGATTTGAACATGAAATGGTAATTGAATTTACCGATAACACTGTGGTGTTAGATATGAAGTATTACCAGTTTTACTTCATGGGATGAATAGGTTGGGATTGGGAAATTAAAACAAATGGTTACTTCGGTAAGTTTCGTTAATCCCGACTAGTTTGAATTGATATTCAAAAGAAGATTAAAGAATAAATTCAAGGAATTTGTCTTGGATAAAATTAATGGGAACGTTTCCCTATGAATGTGAAATTTAGAAACTAACCGTCGGTTAGCCAAGTAGAATGGTTTTCTGAATATTGATCTGATGTTGGTTTCGGCCTTCGGGGTTAATATTTGGGGAATTATTCTCTTGATTAATTTACGGTTAGTGACCGATGAATTGGAATGAGGCGTATGTTGTGTTTGTGTAACACTTATTTAAAAAAATACGCGAGTTATTCGGAAAGACCGGGTTTATCCCATTCTGAATAACTGATACGACGATAAGTCGAAGATGAAGACGGTGGTCGAAGACCGGAAGTCTTCACGTTGTTTGGGTGATTACTGATGATCTTGATTGGGCTGTACACCCAAGAAGATGGAAACAGTTGGTGATCGTCCAGACGTGCTTGGAGATCGATGGATATGCGGGGTACTAGGTGCCTCCGGTTTCGTTCAGACCCAGAGCGAACTTGTAAATGGACTGTGTGTCTGACATTGGATTTTAGTCCGTGTGATTGATCTCTATTAAATATATATCTGTTTGGCGGCGAAGAATTTATTCTCTTGCTTAACGCCCTTCTCTGAGACGTACAAGCTCAGGGGTTATATATTGATGGATATCAAACGCATGGAGTGAATTGCCTATGTGGCATGCCTAAGTGGCATTTGATCGAGGCTTCTATTGAAAAGCAAAGTCTTGTGGTGATGATCAAAGCACAGCCTGTGTGGCACAACTTTGTGTAACGTGAATTCGCGAGTCTCGCACCCCGGTTGTGAACCAAAAACGGGAGAGGACCTCAGGGAGGGCATGCGTTTCTTTCTAGCTAGGGTGGTGTCAGTGACCTACCAGCCCTGACATTTATATACTTTTCACCTGTGTGGTTGTTGCTGTTGCGAGGCGCCTCGGTTTGATCGGACGATCCGGGTCCGATGGAGTCATTCGTTGGCTCATTTACGCCCCAAAGGGCAGGGAAACGTATTGTTCAGGCACTATAATCCACATCGGTGGACCAACCCTGTCGCTCCATGGGGCAGTTGCGGCTGTTCCTGAGGCTCGGGCTAGAGAGTCTCGAATCGGTAGAGGACGATCCCTGGCCTCGGTTCATAGATGGAAATCCAATTTCCAAATACGTGACATTTGCGGTTTTATTTGTAAACCTATATATGGCGACATAGTGGCATGGGACGCTCTTGTCGCCTATGATTGATACTTATGATTTGAAGTTGTTTTATACACTATACACTTATAATAGTATCAAATGATTTCTTTTAAACGTATCAAGCATTCTTGGCTATTATAAGGTAAAAACCCTATCCCCCGGCTTGCGTTGCATTGTGTGATAGGACCTGGGTCTTATAATAGCTTCATTTTTCTTTATTTAGCATTGCGCTGTTGTTTTATGCACTGGTATTCTTGGGAGGAAACCCGTTCCGTGTTATACGGCGTGGTCCCTTGACTTACCGAACTTTAAAATAAAGATAAATAACTGTTTTAGTTCTCACACCAGTCACATGACTGACCTGGAGTTTATTGTTTTAACCTAAACTCTGGGTGCCCTTATTTTGACACGGGCAGCTAGTAGTTTCGGTTTTGCAGATTTATATTCACAGGATCTTGGTTTACAGCTGGAACGATATCCGGAAAGCTTTGTATCCGTATATCTACTTCTAGTTGTGTATTGTATTATTTTCCGCTGCTATGTATTTAAATGTAATTCAAATCTCTGATATTTCTGTGTAATATTCTTTTATACTCTGTATATTCTTGTAATCTGATGCATTGTTGTAATATACAGTGAAATGTTCTTCTGTATGCGTTATGTTGTGGCTTGTTCTCGAACTATCCGACGCTTTCCTTTACGGGGAAGTTACGGGTGTTTATACCTGCCTCTCTCCTCTCCAGCCTCCCCTTCCTCTCCCTCTCCAATCGATCGCCCACCCCCCCATGCCTTGACCGCCACACGCCTGAACCCCCAACCACCGCCTCCGACCACCTGAACACCGCCGCCGACCACCAGCGTCGTCCCCGACCCCCTGCGCCTCTCCTCTTCAAATAACAGTAAGTATTTATTTTATTTTAGTTATTTTATTTCAGTTTTTTTTGTGTAATAATTTTTAATATAAAAACTGTTTTTTTTAGCATATAAAAAATGATTTCTTTACTATATAAAAAACCAATTTCTTTGGTGTACAAAAACTAGATTTTTAATGATAAAAAGTTATGATTTTTAATGCGAAGGTAGCCATATAAAAATTCAATTTTTATATATTGAATAGCAAGATAAAAATTCGATTTTTATATATTGAATAGCGAAGTAAAAATTCGATTTTTATATATTGAATAGCGAAGTAAAAATTCGATTTTTATATATTGAATAGCGAAGTAAAAATTCGATTTTTAAATATTGAATAGCGAAGTAAAAATTTTGATTTTTATATATTGAATAGCGAAGTAAAAATTCGATTTTTATATATTGAATAGCGAAGTAAAAATTCGATTTTTATATATTGAATAGCAAGATAAAAATTCGATTTTAATATATTGAATAGCAAAGTAAAAATTCGATTTTTATATATTGAATAGAGAAGTAAAAATTCTATTTTTGTATATTGAATAGCGAAGTAAAAATTCGAAGTAAAAATTCAATTTTTGTATATTGAATAGCGAAGTAAAAATTCGATTTTTATATATGTAGTGAAAGCGGACAATGAAAGTGACAAAAGGCGAGAACGGCGAAGACTTCTACATTTGAAGTGTCGTGGAGTTGGGATAGCTTTGGTGAGAACTTCTCACCTTTAATTTAATTTTCTAGTTAAAATATATACTAGGATGCATACGGTGTTTAGTAGCACCCGACACCCGTCGTCCACAGACCATGGACGGCTTGTATGCTTGTTTGTTTGATTTTGATGTGTAGTTGATTGAATGAAATGTGATGTGAAATAAAATAAAATATTTATATAGTTAAAATATTTTATAGTTGAAAATAGAGTTTTTAACGTGTATGTAAAATGAAATAAAAATAAACAGATCGGACGATTTGTTTATATACACATATTTGACTGATATTGATTGAGACGATAAATTTTACACATCGCCCAACTGCACAAATAAAATCTGTGTTTGATTGTTTGAAACCCCACACGGGTATTGGGACGATATATGACGTACACTAGTCCCAATAATTAGCTGAATGTCGATCGATTGATTGACAAACTGTTATAAGCGTTGAATATTTATATTTGATGCTTATACAGCATAGAATGCACTTTGGATGATGGTTGATTATTCATCATTGTTATTGTATGCATGTGTTGTAGAAAATCCAAATAATTAACATTATATGGTAATTGATTGGGCCTCATTCCAGTTTTGAAATAGAAATATTTGAAATAGAAATATTTGAAATAGAATATTTGAAAATAGAAACATATGAAGCCGTGTTGATTAGATTGACGTCATTTTGACTTGAGCGATAATTATATCGATTATATTCGTTTTTATAATGAATATTGAAAGGTGCTTTCAAAATCGAATATTTAGAAATGAAATTCGAATTGAAATTGAATTGAAATGAAATTCGAATTGAAATTGAATAGAAATGAAATTCGAATAGAAATTGAATAGAAATGAAATTTGAATTGAAATTGAATAGAAATGAATTCGAATTGAAATTGAATAGAAATGAATTTGAATTGAAATTGAATATAAATGAATTCGAATTGAAATTGAATATAAATGAATTCGAATTGAAATTGAATATATATAATATAATGGCCTGAATAGAACGCGCCGCGCCGTGGCAGTTCGCGAATTTCGACCATTGATATCGAATGGACATTACGGGAGATCCGACCGTCGGATTCTCCTGAAACCGGAACCGTTGGTTTCGTATCGAAAAGTGCTTTATAACGAATATTAGAAATTAGAAATCTAACGGTTGGATTTGGAATTGTGTCCAAATCAAATTTGAAAAAGGTCGCTGTAAGTGCACTTCGATGGCCATTGATGGAAATCGACTGTACGGGCCTTGATAAAATTATTAAAAATAGTAATGATTTGTGTAAAATCATAAGAAATGACTTGTGAAGATTTGGGATGAAAAACTCCATGTTTGTGAAGATAAAAATAGATTTTTATCGCAATGAACTTGTTTTGAACTAGAATAATAATTTATTTATTTTTGGAAATAAATAAATTGGATTTGAAAATGGTTTTGAAAATAACCAGAATTTCCAATAATTTCATTGGAATGGATTTGAATCGAAATTGTCTTCGGAATATTTCGATGTTGGATTTCATGATTATACTTATGTTGTTATGGAAATTTGAAAGATATATATATATATATATACATATACATATCGTTATTTCCAATACGATATTTGTTGGTCGTAGAATTTGATATTGAATATAAGCCGATATATTTTCTATTCAGAGCCTTGTATTTAATATCAAATGTGATTTGGGTTTGTCGTGAATGGTGTCTTCATTAACACTGTTCTTAAACCCAGTTGAGAAAAAGATTAAATCTTTTTATTTAGATTTAATGAATTGTACCAATTAAGTAATATTTAATTGGAATTGAATTGGTATTGATTTTTGGGTTTATCGTGAACAGTATTTTAAATAACACTTGTTATTTAACCCGATAATTAATGGAATGTGATTTTGGGTTTATCGTGAATCGTGTTTTAAATGACACTGATTCTTTAACCCAGTTAAAGATTAAAACTAAGTGGAGTTTTAATGAATCTTTAATTAAATTGAAAAGATCGAGAATGGGATATCACCAGTTTTACTCCAGGCGATAGTTAAATCTTTAATTAGATTTGAACGTGAAATGGTAATTGAATTTACTGATAACACCGTGGTGTTAGATATGAAGTATGATTAGTTTTACTTCATGGGATGAATAGGTTGGGATTGGGAAATTAAAATAAATGATTACTTCGGTGTGGTTCGCTAATCCCGACTAGTTTGAATTGATATTCAAAGGAGATTAAAGAATAAATTTAAAGAATTTATCTTTGATAAAATTAATGGGAACCTTTCCCCAAAATATAAGAATATTTGAATAAAAGAATATTCTGAATTGGAAAGAGGCATATGTTGTGTTTGTGTAACACGTGTTTATTATATATATACGCGAGTTGTTCAGAAAGACCGGGTTTATCCCATTCTGAATAACTGATTCGACGTGGTGTCGAAGATGAAGACAGTGGTTGAAGACCGGAGGTCTTCACGTCGTTTGGGTAATTACTGATGATCTTGATTGGGCTGTACACCCAAGAAGATGGAAACAGTTGGTGATCCTCCAGACGTACTTGGAGATCGATGGATATGCGGGGTACTAGGTGCCTCCGGTTTCATTTAGACCCAGAACGGACTTGTAAATGGACTGTGTGTCTGACATTGGATTTTAGTCTGTGTGATTGATTTCTATTAAATATATATCTGTTAGGCGGCGGAGAATTTATTCTCTTGCTTAACGCCCTTCTCTGAGACGTACGAGCTCAGGGGTATATACTGATGGATATCAAGCGCATAGAGTGAATTGCCTGTGTGGCATGCCTAAGTGGCAAATGATCAAGGCTTCTGTTGAAAAGCAAAGTCTTGTGGTTGATGATCGAAGCACGGCCTTTGTGGCGGAGCTTTGTGTAACGTTTACTTCGCGAATTTCACACCCAGTGTGAACCAGAAACGGGAGAGGACCTCAGGGAGGGCATGCGTTTCCTTCTAGTTAGAAGTGGCGTCAGTGGTTTTACACGCCCTGACGAGTTTGACTTATGTGGTTGTTGCTATTGCGAGGCACCTCGGATATATCGGTCGTTCTCGAACAGATGGAGTCATTTGTTGGCTCATTGGCACCCCAAAGTGTGGGGAAACGCAGTGTTCAGGCATTTTAATCCACATCGGTGGACCGGCCCTGACGATCCAAAGGTCACTCGAGCTCTGACCTGAGACACGGACTAGAGCGTCTCGAATCGGTTGAGGACTATCTTTTGCCTCGGTTCACAGATGGACATCCAATTTCCAAATACATGACATTTGCAGTTTTATTTGTAGAACTAGTATGGCGACATGATATATGGTACCCATGCCGTCTATGATTAATACTTATGATTTGAAGTTGTTTTGTACACTATGCACTTATAATAGTATCAAATGATTTGTTTTAAACGTACTAAGCGTATTTGGCTATTATAAGGGAAAACCGTATCCCCCAGCTTGCGTTGCATTGTGTGATAGGACCTAGCTCTTATAATAGCTTCATTTTTTCAAAGAGCATTACGCTATTTCGTTATATGCATTGTTATTCTTGGGGGGAAACCCATTCCGTGTTATACGGCGTGGTCCCTTGATATATCTGATTTAAAGTAAAGTTTTCAATAACTGTTTTAGTTCTCACACCAGTCCCATGACTGACCTGGAGTTTATTGTTTTAACCTAAACTCTAGGTGCCCTTATTTTGACACGGGCAGCTAGTAGTTTTGGTTTTGCAGATTTATATTCACAGGATCCTGGCTTACAGCTGGAATGATATCCGGAAAGCTTTGTATCCGTATATCTCTTCTAGTTGTGTATTGTATTATTTTCCGCTGCTATGTATTTAAATGTAATTTAATTCTCTGATATTTCTGTGTAATATTCATTTTTACTTTGTATATTCTTGTAATCGGATGGAATTGTTGTAATATACAATGAAATATTCTTCTATCTGCGTTCTAATTTGTCGTGTTCTCATAGTATCCACTCTTTCCTTCATGGGGAAGTTATGGGTTTTTACAGTTGGTATCAGAGCTTTGGTTTACAAAGCCCAGAGAACATGGCACATTAGAACCAAACGAAAGAATTCATCAGATATTGGATTAGTAATATCCAGTGGGAATGACTCGTTAGAATTGGGATCAATAGTATCCTAGAACAAGGTTGAAGAGTATATTTTTAAAGTGAAAACAGACTTTGTTTTGAAATTTAAATCAATTATTCGTATTTTATTATTTATTTTATATTGAATTTGGACAATCCAATATATAAAGATTTTGCATGTACGCCTTGCAAACGTATATTCGAAGTTTTAATATATTGGATAGATATAGAATCACACTCTAGTCGTCCGGAGATGATTCTGATGATAGTTCGAACATCATCAGAATTGGTATTCGAGTTTCGAAAGTGTGACATCTATATATTTCCATTAGACTGGTGTGAGAACCAAAATTAGATAGGGCCTATTGTTGTGATTTGGCATCAAAAATGCAATTGTTGACTATATATCAAAGTTATGAATTTGAAACGTTAATTCACTAATTGATTGCTAATTGTGTTGTTTGATTATTGTTTGACTAATTAAATGCAGAACCATTTTGCCAAATAGTGAATTGTATTGAAAATTAGTCGCATTTGCTTGCATATACATGTACTTACATTGAACAGGTCATAGCAAGGAGGCTAGAGCAGAAGAATAAAATTGTTTT
Source organism: Allium sativum (assembly GCA_030737875.1). Classification (NCBI taxonomy): domain Eukaryota; kingdom Viridiplantae; phylum Streptophyta; class Magnoliopsida; order Asparagales; family Amaryllidaceae; genus Allium; species Allium sativum. The sequence continues at coordinate 525,988,599 of CM060913.1, read as the reverse complement.
CCCGACAAATAGGTACATGTTTACCATAATTTACTGTTTTGTTTGGGTGATGATGATTTTATGAGCCGCTTGGCTTTTTCTTTTTCTTTTTGAGATCAGAAGGCCTGTATGGCAATTTCGGGATTTTCCCGTGCTCCCGGTGCAGGGGAGGTTATGGCGAAATTTTTCGAAAATTCAGGGTGTTAGCCAAATTTTTGAAAAATTTGAAAAGTTCTTTGAAACTGAAAAGTTGAAGAACTTAAGCCGTAGTCAAAATAGCGAAAGTTGAGTTGATTAGTTAAACGACTTTCGGCTTCATTCCTTTTCGGGGACGAAAAGTTTTAAGTGGGGGAGATTGTAATAACCCGGAAATCTGGGCCAAGTTAAAAATTTTATTTTGGAAATTTTAGCGAATTTTGATTATTTAAAATGAATTATTTTAAATAATATCGACGAAAAATTTATTTTAAATATAATTCGAACGTATATATTATATAGATCGTCGTTAGAATATAAATATTTATATATAAATTATAAAAGGAATTGAAAATGGCGCGGTAGTTCGATAATTCGATTTCAAAATTCAAATGAATATACCGGGTGCAAAATAAACCGGATTTTAGTGAAACCAAAAATATTTGAACCTAATTGAGAATATCTTTCCAACGAATTCGGGAAATCAAAATTTCATAGTGGGAATCAAACGATATGTCCAGTTGAAAATTCTGAATAGTCGCTATGGAATTCAGGCCCTTAAAAATGGAAATTTTGCAAACGACCTCGGATTTCGACGAAACCACTTTTGCTGGATCCGCGATGTCAAATTATTGCTAGTTTCCAATTTTCATAATTTTTCGAATCAATATGTGAGCGTGGCAAAGGAAAATGCATTTGACCAGTTTTAGTTGATTTTAATCGACTGGAAAATGGCCATTTTTCAAACGGTCTCAGAATTTGATGAAACTAGTTTTGTTAGGACCGTATCGTCAATACGAAGCTAGAAAATATTTTTCTAGAATTTTTCGGGTTAGTACGTGACCCCAATAAATTGAAATGCGCGTTCAAATTCAATATATAGAGTTATATGGTTATTTTGACGAAAACTGATCGAAACGATCGAATCAGCCTACGATACATATCCCATTGTGTTCGGAATGGGGGTAATTAGCTAAGGACGATAGGCGGTGGGTCTCATTTTGAGATCGAAATTTAAAGTTACTTTTTGGATTAGAAAATAAATAAAAATATTTAATTAAATAAAATACTTTCCCCTTTACCCCCTCCTTCTTCTCTTTTCAGGAAGTCAAAACCCGATCCATTTCAAAAAAAAAAAACCCATCGCGCCCCCCCACCCATACCGTCGCCGCCACCGCCGACGCGGAGCCCCCCTGCCTCTCTCCTCTCCAGCCTCCTCTCCCTCCCCAATCGATCCCCCCCCATGCCCTGACCGCCACACGCCTGAACCCCCCACCCCCGCCTCCGACCACCTGAACACCGCCGCCGACCACCAACGTCGTCCCCGACCCCCCGCGCCTCTCCTCTTCATATAACTGTAAGTATTTATTTTATTCTAGTTATTTTATTTCAGATTTTTTTTTTGTGTAATAATTTTTAATATAAAAACTGATTTTTTTTAGCATATAAAAATTGATTTCTTTACTATATAAAAAAGTGATTTCTTTGGTGTACAAAAACTAGATTTTTAATGATAAAAAGTTATGATTTTTAATGCGAAGGTAGCGATATAAAAATTCAATTTTTATATATTGAATAGCAAGATAAAATTCGATTTTTATATATTGAATAGCGAAGTAAAAATTCGATTTTTATATATTGAATAGCGAAGTAAAAACTCGATTTTTATATATTGAATAGTGAAGTAAAAATTCGATTTTTATATATTGAATAGCGAAGTAAAAATTTTATTTTTATATATTGAATAGCGAAGTAAAAATTCGATTTTTATATATTGAATAGCGAAGTAAAAATTCGATTTTTATATATTGAATAGCGAAGAAAAAATTCGATTTTTATATATTGAATAGCGAAGTAAAAATTTGATTTTTATATATTGAATAGCGAAGTAAAAATTTTGATTTTTATATACTGAATAGCGAAGTAAAAATTCGATTTTTATATATTGAATAGCGAAGTAAAAATTCGATTTTTATATATTGAATAGCAAAGTAAAAATTCAATTTTTATATATTGAATAGCGAAGTAAAAATTTGATTTTTATATATTGAATAGCGAAGTAAAAATTCGATTTTTGTATATTGAATAGAGAAGTAAAAATTCGATTTATATATATGTAGTTAAAGCGGACAATGAAAGTGACAAAAGGCGAGAACGGCGAAGACTTCTACATTTGAAGTGTCATGGAGTTGGGATAGCTTTGCTGAGAACTTCTCACCTTTAATTTAATTTTCTAGTTAAAATATATACTAGGATGCATACGGTGTTTAGTAGCACCTGACACCCGTCGTCCACGGACCATGGACGGCTTGTATGCTTGTTTGTTTGATTTTGATGTGTAGTTAATTGAATGAAATGTGATGTGAAATAAAATAAAATATTTATATAGTTAAAATATTTTATAGTTGAAAATAGAATTTTTAACGTGTATGTAAAATGAAATAAAAATAAACAGATCGGACGATTTGTTTATATACACATATTTGACTGATATTGATTGGGACAATAAATTTTACACATCGCCCAACTGCACAAATAAAATCTGTGTTTGATTGTTTGAAACCCCACACGGGTATTGGGACGATATATGACGTACACTAGTCCCAATAATTAGCTGAATGTCGATCGATCGATTGATTGACAGACTGTTATAAGCGTTGAATATTTATATTTGATGCTTATACAGCATAGAATGCACTTTGGATGATGGTTGATTATTCATCATTGTTATTGTATACATGTGTTGTAGAAAATCCATATAATTAACATTATATGGTAATTGATTAGGCCTCATTCCAGTTTTGAAATAGAAATATTTGAAAGAGAAATATTTTAAATAGAAATATTTGAAATAGAATATTTGAAAATAGAAACATATGAAGCCGTGTTGATTAGATTGACGCCATTTTGACGTGAGCGATATTTATATCGATTATATTCGTTTTTATAATGAATATTGAAAGGTGCTTTCAAAATCGAATATTTTGAAATGAAATTCGAATTGAAATTGAATAGAAATGAAATTCGAATTGAAATTGAATAGAAATGAATTCGAATTGAAATTGAATAGAGATGAATTCGAATTGAAATTGAATATAAACGAATTCAAATTGAAAGTGAATATAAATGAATTCGAATTGAAATTGAATATAAATGAATTCGAATTGAAAACAAACTGAAATTGAATTAGAAATCAATTTGAATTGAAATCAATTTGAAATGAATTTAAAACGAATTTGTAAGGGAAAATTCAATTTTGATTTGAATTTGAAAAAAAAGTTGAAATCGTTTTGAAAAAAAAATTAAAACGATTTATAAAATTCATTTCGAAAGGAAATCGACGAAGTATATATTATATATATTATATATATATAATATAATGGCCTGAATAGAATGCGCCGCGTCGCGGCAGTTCGCGAATTTCGACCATTGACTTCGAACGGACATTACGGGAGATCCGACCGTCGGATTCTCCTAAAACCAGAACCGTTGGGTTCGTATCGAAAAGAGATTTCTAACGAATATTAGAAATTAGAAATCTAACGGTTGGATTTGGAATTATGTCCAAATCAAATTTGAAAAAGGTCGATGTAAGTGCAGTTCGATGGCCATTGATGGAAATCGACTGTACGGGCCTTGATAAAATTATTAAAAATAGTAATAATTTGTGTAAAATCAAAAGAAATGATTTGTGAAGATTTGGGATGAAAAACTCCATGTTTGTAAAGATAAAAATAGATTTTTATCGAAATGAACTAGTTTTGAACTAGAATAATAATTTATTTATTTTTGGAAATAAATAAATTGGATTTGAAAATGGTTTTGAAAATAACCAGAATTTCCAATAATTTCATTGGAATGGATTTGAATCGAAATTGTCTTCGGAATATTTCGATGTTGGATTTCGTGATTATACAGATTTTGTTATGGAATTTGAAAGATATATATATACATATCGTTATTTCCAATACGTTATTTGTTGGTCGTAGAATTTGATATTGAATATAAGCCGATATATTTTCTATTCTGAGCCTTGTATTTAATATCAAATGCGATTTGGGTTTGTCTTGAATGGTGTCTACATTAACACTGTTCTTAAACCCAGTCGAGAAAAAGATTAAATCTTTTTATTTAGATTTAATGAAGTGTACCAATTAAGTAATATTTAATTGGAATTGAATTGGTATTGATTTTTGGGTTTATCGTGAACAGTGGTTTAAATAACACTTGTTCTTTAACCCAATAATTAATGGAATGTGATTTTGGGTTTATCGTGAATCGTGTTTTAAATGACACTGATTCTTTAATCCAGTTAAAGATTAAAACTAAGTGGAGTTTTAATGAATCTTTAATTAAATTGAAAAGATCGAGAATGGGGTATCACCAGTTTTACTCCAGGCGATAGTTAAATCTTTAATTAGATTTGAACGTGAAATGGTAATTGAATTTACCGATAACACCGTGGTGTTAGATATGAAGTATGATCAGTTTTACTTCATGGGATGAATATGTTGGGATTGGGAAATTAAAATAAATGATTACTTCGGTGTGGTTCGCTAATCCCGACTAGTTTGAATTGATATTCAAAGGAGATTAAAGAATAAATTTAAAGAATTTATCTTTGATAAAATTAATGGGAACCTTTCCCCAAAATATAAGAATATTTGAATAAAAGAATATTCTGAATTGGAAAGAGGCGTATGTTGTGTTTATGTAAAACGTGTTTATTATATATATACGCGAGTTGTTCAGAAAGACCGGGTTTATCCCATTCTGAATAACTGATTCGACGTGGTGTCGAAGATGAAGACGGTGGTTGAAGACCGGAGGTCTTCATGTCGTTTGGGTAATTACTGATGATCTTGATTGGGTTGTACACCCAAGAAGATGGAAATATTTGGGATCGTCCAGACGTACTTGGAGATCGATGGATATGCGGGGTACTAGGTGCCTCCGGTTTCGTTCAGACCCAGAACGGACTTGTAAATGGACTGTGTGTCTGACATTGGATTTTAGTCTGTGTGATTGATTTCTATTAAATATATATCTGTTTGGCGGCGGAGAATTTATTCTCTTGCTTAACGCCCTTCTCTGAGACGTACGAGCTCAGGGGTTATATACTGATGGATATCAAGCGCATAGAGTGAATTGCCTGTGTGGCATGCCTAAGTGGCAAATGATCAAGGCTTTTGTTGAAAAGCAAAGTCTTTTGGTTGATGATCGAAGCACGACCTTTGTGGCGTAGCTTTATGTAACATTTACTTCGCGAATTTCACACCCGGTGTGAACCAGAAACAGGAGAGGACCTCAGGGAGGGCATGCATTTCCTTCTAGTTAGAAGTGGCATCAGTGGTTTGACACGCCCTGATGAGTTTGACTTACGTGGTTGTTGCTGTTGCGAGGCGCCTCGGATATATCGGTCGTTCTCGAACCGATGGAGTCATTTGTTGGCAAATTGACACCCCAAAGGGTGGGGAAACGCAGTGTTCAGGAATTTTAATCCACATCGGTGGACCGGCCCTGATGATCCAAAGGTCACTCGAGCTCTGACTTGAGACACGGACTAGAGCGTCTCGAATCGGTTGAGGACTATCTTTTGCCTCGGTTCACAGATGGAAATCCAATTTCCAAATACGTGACATTTGTGGTTTTAATTGTAGAACTTGTATGGCGACATGATATATGGTACTCACGCCGTCTATGATTAATACTTATGATTTGAAGTTGTTTTATACACTATGCACTTATAATAGTATCAAATGATTTGTTTTAAACGTACTAAGCATATTTGGCTATTATAAGGGAAAACCCTATCCCCCGGCTTGCGTTGCATTGTGTGGTAGGACCTGGATCTTATAATAGCTTCATTTTTCCAAAAAGCATTGCGCTATTTCGTTATATGCACTGTTATTCTTGGGAGGAAACCCGTTCCGTGTTTTGCGGCATGGTCCCTTGATATATCTGATTTAAAGAAAAGTTTTAAATAACTGTTTTAGTTCTCACACCAGTCCCATAACTGACCTGGAGTTTATTATTTTAACCTAAACTCTGGGTGCCCTTACTTTGACACAGGCAGCTAGTAGTTTTGGTTTTGCAGATTTATATTCACAGGATCCTGGTTTACAGCTGGAATGATATCCGGAAAGCTTTGTATCCGTATATCTCTTCTAGTTGTGTATTGTATTATTTTCCGCTGCTATGTATTTAAATGTATTTTAAATCTTTGATATTTCTGTGTAATATTCATTTTTCCTCTGTATATTCTTGTAATCTGATGGAATTGTTGTAATATACAATGAAATGTTCTTCTGTCTGCGTTATAATTTGTCGTGTTCTCATAGTATCCGCTCTTTCCTTCACGGGGAAGTTACGGGTTTTAACAAATGGCTATTTTTATATAAATAAAAATAGTGATAAATTGTTATAAAATATTATAAATTTTATGGAATGAAAAGAAATGATTTGAATTATATAAATTTGTGAATTATTTGAAAAGGCTGAGTTAATTCTCATTTCAAATACTTAATCGACGATTAGAAGTTGAAGATAGACGGTGGTTGAAGATCAGCGATCTTTATATCGAACGGACAACTACTGATGAATTTGATTGGAGTTGCTGCCTTGAAAGGGTTACAACGATAGTTTTCCAGATGTACTACTTGATTGTCCGGATATGCGAGTGTCTCTCTTCCGTATTGGACATATGGAACAAGGAATAAGGTTTTTTCGTTTTCGTTCGGACCTAGAACGGACTTGTAAAGGGATGTGTGTCTGACATTGGATTTTATTCTGCAATGATTGATTTCTATTAGATATATATCTGCTTAGTGGCAAAAAAATTATTCTCTTGCTTAACACCCTTCTCTGAGACATACGAGCTCAGAGGTTATATATCGATAGACATCACTTGCATGGCATGAATTATCAGTGTGGCATGTCAAGATGCAAATGATCAAGGCTTATTGTTGAAAAGCAGAGCCTTGTGGTTGATGATCAAAGCACAACTTTATTTAGCATAAGCTTTGTGTACAGCGTTACCTCGCGAGCCTCACACCCTGTATGAACCAGAAACGGGAGAAGGAACCCAGGGAGAGTATGCGTTTCTTTCTAGCTAGAAGTGGCGCCATGGTATGGAGCCCAGACATTTTTACTTATGTGGATGATGGAAAGCGAGGTACCTTGGATCTGAGTCCCTAGTGGCTCTTGATTTATGCCCCCTAGGGCAGAAAATCGTATTGTTCAGGAATTACTAATACACTAAAATATTTGTGGATTAACCCTGGCGATCCAAGGCTCACTCGAGTTCTGAGCCTGAAATACGGGCTAGAGTGTCTCGAATTCGGTAAGGACGATCCTTTTCCTTGGTTCATGATGGAAATCCAACTTCCAATGCGACACCATGCGGTTTTGATTGTAAAACTAGTACGGCGACATAGTATATGGTAGCTATGCCGTCTATGATTGATACATTATGATTGAAATGTTTTTGAAACATATATACACTAACAATAACATCAAATCCATTTTATCATATCAAGCATTTTTTACCATTATAAGGTAAAATACTATCCCTCGGTTAGCGTTGCATTGTGTGATGGGACTTGAGTCTTATAATGGTTTCGTTTTTCTAAAAAGCATTGCGTTGTTTAACGATTTACTTTATTTATGCACTGGCACTCTAATGGAGTAAGCACGTTCTGTGTTAGCAGCATGGTCCTGTGATTGGCCTTATCATTTAATAGGTTAAGTATGATTTCTCATTCCAGGCCCGTGACTGACTCATAATTTGTTTCGCTTTGCAAACTCTGGTGCCCTCTTTTCTACACATGCATCCTCGTATTCAGGTTTTAGCAGGCTAATTCTGGACAGCTATGGAGCTGAAGATGGATCCTATCAATTCTATTATGTTGTTCAGACTTCATTTAGTGTATTATGTTTGATTCTGCTGCAGACATTTTATATTAAGCTGAAACTGTATTATGTACTAAGTATGATCCTATTATGTTGTGTAACTCTGGTAATATATTGTTTCTAGTGTAATTTGATGTACAATATCTGCTGTAATTCTATATTTCTGTTCTACTTTTATTGTTTTACGTGTTATATTCCAATGATTATCCTTGCTTTCGTGGCGTGGGAGTTTGGGGTCATCACAGTTGGTATCAAAGCTTAGGTTAAACTTAGCTCCGGAATATAACATATAAACAAACTTGACAGAAATAGAATCAGTAGTATTCCAAGACAAGTGACTCATCATAGTTAGGACTAGTAATGTCCTAGAATGAGTACAGCAAAATAAAATACACCCCCATAGATTCATTTACATTTAAATATATGTCTCTATACTTTACAATATCTTTTTTGTTGGCCTAACTCTTTGTCTTCTATTTGCAGACATAGTAGAAAATGAGTGGGAGAAACAGAAGAAGTAATTCTATGGTTCACCAATCTAATGAGCCAATTGTGCTCCCACAACCAGAACGAGATCTAGAAGCTGTACTAATGAAGTATCGAAATCTGGATGGAGTACCACTCTCGGGTAAAGAGTCCGTTATTGAAACACAAGCACGGATGCGTTCTTCAAAGAGAATTTTTGAATGCTTAAAGCTGAGAGATGATCAAAAGAGATTAATAGCATCTTTGGCACTCGAAGACGAAGCTTAAATCTGGTGGGAAACCATTACTGAGGAAAATCCAAAAGGTAATATTACCTGGGACAGATTTAAAGAAATTTTCAAAGAAAGACTTATTCCTCTAGAAACAATTGTGCGGTATATGATGAGTTTTACAATATGAAACAAGAAGATATGACCATCCAGGAATATCATAATAAATTTAATGAACTTTCTCGCTTTGCCCCAGAAATAATTCGAGACCCTATAAAGAAGAATCTAAGATTTGTCAACGGACTTCAAAGGAAATACAAAAGTAGGGTACTTGCTCATATGAATTTTCCTTTTTCTAAGATGATACAAATGGCTTATCGCTATGAGTATCTTGATAAGCAACATGGTTGGGAAGATGAAGAGGAAGGCAGCTCTAGCAGAAAAAGGAATTTTGAAACTGATAACCACGAGGCAAGCACAAAGCCCGAGGTCAGTAAGAAGCCTAAAGGTGATAAGAAAGGGGTTAAATCTAAGCAAGAACCATTAACAACTGCCATATGCAATAACAACAGTATACAAGACATTTGGCGATAAATTGCAAATCTTCGAATAAATAAAGGAATGAGGGATCTAAATCCAAGAGGAAGTTTCAAGAAGATAGAGAATGCAATAAATTCCATCAGACTGGTCATCTTGCAAAGAGTTACCAACGATCAAGGAAGTATGAAGTAGCTTATGTAAAGGAAGTAGCAGAAATTCCAGCATCCTCAGCTAGTCAACAAAGGCCAAATGTTTTGGAAGGGACCCTTACGGTCAACAATATTCCAGTTAAAGTATTGTTTGATATGGGCGCGTCACAAAGCTTTATTTCAAGCAATACGGTTAAGAAGTTGAAGTTAAAATTAAGGAAACTTAAGGAATCGATTAGAGTTCATAATCCGATAGGAGATTCTCTTATTCTTGGTGTGTATTGTAGAGTGCCTATCTACTTTTCCCGTTATCGGATTTCTTTTAATTTGTTTGTTATGGATTTTTCTCAATTTGATATCATTCTGGGGATGGATTGTTTAACTAAATGCCAGGCCGAAGTTAAATATGCAGAAAGAGTTGTTAGAATTAAAATGAAGCTTGCCAATGTTGTTATACCACACGTAGGCTTAGATTCAAACAGAAAAGAATTTTGGGCCGCTCTTGAGGTTTCTCCCATTGCTATTGAAATTGTTCTTGTCGTTAAGAATTATGTGGATGTGTTCAAAGAAGTTGCTAGCTTACCTCCACGAAGAGAAATTAAGTTCGGGATTTATCTAGTTTTGAATGCAAGGCCAGTTGCACATCCTATTCGAAAAATGACATGGAAGGAAAAAGAAGAATTGGGTAATCAAACTAAATAGCTTTTATGGAAAGGTCTGATCAGGCATAGATTTTCAAATTAGGGTGCAGCAGTAGTTTTTGTTCCAAAGTCAGATGGTACTCTCAGACTGTGTATGGATTACCGAGATCTCAACAAGCAGACACTCAAGAAACGTATCCATTACCCCGTGTAGATGATTTATTGGACCGTTTGAATGGAGCGCAAGTATTTTCTAGAATGGACCTAGATATAGGTTTCCATCAACTACGGATTGCCAAAGAATGTTTTCCTTTGATAGCTTTCAGAGGTCCAAACATATTTTATGAGTGATTAGTAATGCCATTCGGCTTTTGTAAAGCTCCTGCTTATTTTGTGGATTTAATGAATCGAGTATTCCGTGATGTATTAAATAAATTCGTGCTGGTCTTCATTGATGACATTTTAATCTTCTCTAAGTCAACGGCTGAGCATGAAAAGCATTTGGAAGAAGTTTTGGAAATTCTTAGAAAGAATGTATTAAAGGCCAAATTTTATAAATGCATATTCTGGCAAGAAGAAGTGAAGTTCCTCGGTTATGTAGTAATGAAGGAAGTAATTTCAGCGGATCCAAGTAAGATCACTACCATTCAAGATTGGAAGCAGCCTAGCACGCCTATAGAAGTCAGAAGTTTCCTAGGTTTGGCTGGCTATTATCGGAAATTCATGAAGGATTTTTTGAAGTATCTTATCCATTAACGAGGCTTACCTAGAAGCATACAAAGTTTAATTGGACACCTGAATGTGAGGCAGCTTTCCAAGAGCTGAAATTGAGGTTGACTACTACTCCAGTGTTGACTATTATCGATGGCGATCAAGATTTGACCGTCTATATAGATGCTTCTATTGAAGGTGTTGGTGTGGTATTAATACAAAGAGGCAAAGTGGTTGCTTATGCTAACTGTCAATTGAAAGCGCATGAGAAGAGATACCCTACTCATGATCTTGAGTTATTAGCCATTGAGTTCGCTTTGAAAATATGGGGGCACTATCTTTTGGGTGAGAAGTTTGAACTATATACAGATCACAAGTCATTAAAATATCTGTTCACCCAGAAGGACTTGAATTGGAGGCAGCATCATCAATTAAAATTTTTTGTGGCGTACGATCCTGATATCTTGTACTCCAGGGAAAGCCAATGTTGTGGCCGATGCATTCAGTAGATAGAATGCGATCATTGCTAATCTCATTATTACACCTTCGTTGATTGAAAAAATCTCTGCTCTTCAGGATGATGATGATGAATTTATTCATAGAATTAGTAAAAGAGTTCGAGAAGGAGAACCCTCGAGTTTCCAGATTGATAACAAGGGAAGTGTGAGGTTATTAGGTCGAATTTGTGTTCCGAATATTCCTGAGCTCAGAAGAGAAGTGATGGATGAATATCACAAATCTAAGCTTAGTATTCATTCAGGGGTGAGTAAGATGTATCATGATCTCAAGCGCATGTTCGGTGGAAATCTATAAAAAGAGACATTTCCATATATGTTTGCAGGTGTTCCACTTGCCAAGAAGTCAAGAGTGATCAGAAAAAACCTGCCGTATTTTTACAACCACTAGAAGTTCCAAATTGGAAGTAGGATCAAATCTCCATGGATTTCATTGATGTCTTACCCCGAAACAGGAAAGGTAATGATAGTATTTGGGTGATCGTAGACCTCTTCATGAAGACCTCCCATTTTATTCCTGTCAAACCTACTAGAACAGCTCAAAGTCTGGCGCATATTTATTTTAGAGAAATTGTCAAACTACATGGAGTTCCTAGCAGCACTATTAGTGATCATGATCCGATATTTGCTAGTAAATTCTGGGAAGCATTCCAAGAAGAGTTGGGGACAAAGTTAAATCTAAGCACCGCTTATCATCCTCAAACAAATGGCCAAACTGAGAGGGTGAACCGTATACTGGAAGACTTGTTGCGGGCATGCATTCTATATTTTGGCGGGTCATGGGAAGATCACTTGCATTTGGTTGATTTCTCTTATAATAACAGTTACCAAGCAAGCTTGCAAATGTCACCATTCGAAGCATTATATGGCAGACCATGTAGATCTCCCTCATGTTGGGTAGAACCTGGTAATAGACTAGTATTCGGTCCTGACATGATTCGCGAAGCTTCGAATAAAGTTGATTTTATTAAGAAGCGACTGCTAATAGCTCAGAGCCGACAGAAGAGCTATGCAGATTCAAGAAGAAGGGATTTAGAATTTCTTGTTGGTGATTATATATACTTGAGGTTTTCCCCATTGAGAGGAGTAGTTTCTTTCGGGAAGACTGGAAGTTGGCGCTGAGGTTCATTCGTCTGTTCCCTATTCTAGAAAGAATTGGAACTCCTGCTTATAGGGTTGAGTTCCCTGACTAGGTTCCAGGGGTACATGATGTATTCCATGTGTCTCAACTTCGAAAGCATGTACATGATCCATAATTGATTGTGGAGGAGGCTGCACGGCAAGATTTGGAGATTACCACGGGCTTAGCAGTAAGAAGGGGCCGGTAAAGATCATTGGCAAAGAAAACCGAGTTATGAGAAACAAAAGAATTCATTTAGTCAAAGTGCAATGGAGCGGGGATCCTAGAGACCGTACATGGAGACCGAGGATAGCATCAAACATGCTTATCCCCAGTGCAGAGTGGATATCTCTGATTAGCTCTAGTGCAAGGTACATTTATAATATTTTACATTTTCCGTTTTGTTTCCTACTTTACTGTTATTTCCTTTTCGGGTACGAAAAGTTTTTAAGTGGGGGAGTTGTAATTACCTGGAAAATTAGAACCAATTTAAAACTTTTATTTTAGTTAATTTTTGAATAGTTAAAATAATTTATTTTAAATAATAACGACTAAAAATTTATTTTAAATCAAAGTTAGAATGAATATATTTATTTTAATTATAAAAGGAGTTAGAAATAGCGCGATAGTTTGAAAATTTGAATTTGAACTTTGACTAAACGCACAAGATTCAAAATAAATAGGATTTCGGTAAAACCAAAAATATTTAAATCTGTTTAAAAATATCTTTCCAACGAATGTGAAAAATTGAAATTTCAAAGGATAATAAAAAGTTATGGTCTATTAAATATTCAGAATAGTCGCTATCACTACAACAAAATCCTCTTTTCTTTGCAAATGAGCACAGCGTTCTAAACTGATTTGCTGTAATTTACCCATTGGTTGTACCTAAATTTCTTTCCACGTCCAAAAGTAAAGCGGCAAAACTTCACTCCCAGCATCTGCTCTCTCGAAAATTAAGCGGTAGTGCCCATAATCGTTTTCTTCTTCCTCTATTAATCTTTTTTCTTCCCTAATCACTTTATACCCTTGCAACTCTATGTCGCTTTGTTTGTCATCGAAGTCTGTAGCTGATTTTCTTTCAATCCCTCGCAGCTTCATATCATTTCTACCGTCATCGAAATTTTATGTCAGGTAATGCCTCTATTTATAGTTAAACTCCACTCTAGACGAAGTAATTTCACATGTTGTATTTACGATAAAATCGATCCAATTAGGGCTTTTCTCTTTGTTGGAGCACTTAGGGTTTTATACGGGTTAAAATTTAGGTTTTTATGTTTAGTACGATCCTCTATGTCAGATTCCCAAATATACAATTCTATTTCACTGTCGTTAGATGTTCTACCGAAATTAATATGCAATACTGGAACTAATTTCAATAATTTTTATTTATTCCAAAACCAATAATTTTTTAGTTAAAATTTAGGTTTTCTTCGCTACTATCAATATTTTTTCTACTGAAAAATTAGTCAAGTTCCACTAAAATTTTAGAAGTTCTCGTATGATAACCTTTACAATACATATTGGAACTTACTTGTAAAATATACAACACTGGAACTTGTTAAAAAGCGGGTTAATTCAGCAAAAACTTGTCAAATTGCTTATGTCCACTAAAATTAATATACAATGTTGGAACTTCTAATAGCGTTGCTATATTAATCAATAATTTTTCAGTTGATTTTTTATTGAAATCAGTTATATGTTATTGCCTAGCTGAGTATAAAATATATATGATCAAAAATGGACTGTTTTTCACCATTACATGTTGTTGCACTAAGTTTTGATATGAATTGATTTTGATCCAATTAAACTGCATTGTTCTCGTATTTTTTAATTGTATGTCTGTGTTGTTGGATGAATTAATGCACTTACTTGTGTAGTCATATATTTTATGTTGTTGGTGAAATTAGTGAAGGTATTCTAAGCTTGTTCATGGCCTTACGATATTCAACATTGACCTTCTAGGTTTATGATACTCAAAATTGAATTTTTTGATAGATTTGTATGGCAAGTTATAGATTTGGTTAAACATTCCAGGTGTGAGTAAAGCTTAAATACATGTGCCATATTGATATATGCATCATTACTGTATAAATTGGAAAATTTTATGTACCACTTGGAATTAAAAAGGAAGTCTTTAAATCAAGTATTAGATGTAGGCCTTTTTTTTGTTACTTGGTGATATACAACCAATGAGTTTCAAACCAGAAGACACAGCGATGACTTAAACATCTGAAAAAATAGTTCTACAAAAGACAGGTGTGTGATACATCTACTCTTTTTGACAAGTACATAATGCTTTTGTTCTATTTATAGTATGACAAACAAAATGTCTCTATATCTTACCATTATGACTGAATACTTTGATTTTCCTTTGTGTTCCCAAACAATGAATTGATTTGTTTATGGATTTTTTTAAGGGTTAGAGAACCGAAAGGTGTTATAGTTGGCACTCCTGTCATGCTTATTATCGAAGTAGTCAGGTAAGCAATAATGTGCACATTTATACCAGTCTCATTTTTGTGTTGCATAATTAAAGGACGATAATGCGTGTATGAGACTTAGAAGTCAAAGCAACTTATAAGATATTACTCATTGTTACTAGTATGTTTGTCAATAATTTTGACCTTAACTAATACTCAAGATAGCTAAATATGGGACCATTTTAGAATTAACTTTATGTTTACACTCTATGTTAGTTTCCACATAATGAAACTGGAATTAACCTGGAAATTGAATTGTAAACATAGATTGCTTAACCCTGCTCAATCACTAGCGTCAGTAGTAGCAACATGCAACTACAAGCATATATTGGTTTATCTTATGGCGCCAACTGTCATGGCAGTATTCGGGCTGCTGCCTCGTTTGAGCTTATAAAACATAAATAATTATATAGAAATCATAATCAACAGTTCAGAATAGGAAGTAAATGAATGAACAATGAATAGAGACTATGGAATTTCTACGACCTCTTTTTGTTATTTTTAAATAGATAACATGGCTGATTTGATTGCTGATTAATATTTTTATTTTTATTTCGAAAGTCAGCATTGTATGTTTTGGAAATGCTTTAATCATGTCCTTTTTTCCCTTTATGGGAATGAGATATTTGCCAACATTTTGATCGATTTTGATACTTAAGGACAAAGACTTCTGTATTTTATTGTTTCTAAGAATGAAATATTTGCCAACATTTGGACGGGTTTATGGCCAGTCTACCATTGTGTATGCATTCATTAACGATGTAGATGACAAAACTGGCGACCATGATGTGTTTGATCCGAGCAGTGAAGAACGATACCATTAATGATTTTGTTAGCTAATAAAAATGTCTAGTTAACTAATCAACTTATTTGTTACCTTAATTTTGTTTGTCTTGGTTTTATGGTTACAACAAAAGTGCATATGGAAAATGTCTAGTTCCCTCCTTTCTGGAGTTACTTCATGTCAAAAGTCAGCTAGATATTGCTTTTTCCACGGTTATTGCGGCAGTAAGTCGAGTCAAGTCGACAGAGGTCTAGCTAGTCAACTTGTCGATTGGTTGTAAACTAGTCGTAAACTAGCCGCAAATATATTGCTGCTACTAAACAAAGCAAATAAACAAAATAATGCATAGAATGAATTTAATAAAGTTTAAATTGCAAAGAAAATACAGACCAAAATGATGTTTCAACAAGCGTACTAGAATCTAATAAAGTGAAATATAAAAAACACTTATGACGCTATCAATTCAAAGATAGCATCTAGCTCCACTTCATCATTTGCCTCACAATCGCTAGTTTCGTGAACAATAGTTGCCTCATGTCCATAATCATCATCAATATCCTCATAATCATTTAAGATGAGGGTTCGATTTCAACACTTGCAAGTGGCTGGACTTTTGATTTCTACTTTGAGTTCGAATTTCAAGTTCGAAACTTTTTTTCGACGATTGAGTTCGAATTTGAAGATCGACTTTTTTTCTTCCATTTGCAGAATCAACCTTTCGCTGATCGGTTTTCTTTTTGTGTGGGTCGATACTGCATTAGGTATCTACTCGGAGAGATCGTTTTTTCCTTGAAACCTGGTATTCCTACCAGTCGACAATCAAGTCGAGTCGACTAGTCAAGATTAGTCGACAAATTTTGATAAGTCGTCCCAGTCGTGGCTTCAGGTTGATGACCTGATCTTAACTAGTTGAGACTAGTCGAGACAAATCGAGTGCCGTGATAATAGTGGCTTTTTCTCTTATAGGTTTTAACTAGTTTAGCTTTAGTTTTTATATTATGAGCATGGCATTATATGGTTATTAAGTTGGCAAAAATCAATAGTCTCTCAAGTAATACCTAGTTCATCATTTATAATGCCTTTGTATCATTAAACAAGCATCTTATGTTATTAATGTTTGCTCTAATGTTCGTATTAGCATAAAATATTTGAATGCTTCATCCCAGGTGTGAGCCAATCAGTTTGCTTCTTGTTTCTGATTGCAGGCATGTATGTGTAAAGACTTGGCATGTCAATTTTCGTTATCATAAAAAAAAGTGCTCTTTGAGGGCTTCAGAGTTTCCTATTGTATCTTGCTCACCTAGCTGATGTTACGTACAGAGGGCTTCTTGCTTATGCTGTTTAGAAAGATGACATGAAGGAGCTCTACGAGATTTTGTTGTTAGTGTCAATAGAAGCTGCAAAATCACTCTAAAGTTATAGTGGATGCAGTGTTTTTCGGGTAGTGCCTAATAAGTCTTTTGTTAATACATTTAATTCTATTGCCTTACACATTCTTCCACTGTCACATTAATTTATGCTATTTACTGTAGTATAAAAAAAACTAATTATATAAAAATTATCTAGGTTTTATAAAAATTAACCAATTTAACTAGATTTGATAAATATTTACAAAAATTAACTAATCGTTATAAATTTTGACAAGTTATATTTTTTTAATGAAGTTAGCTTCTGTTTTTCCAAAATTAAATAAGATTTAAAATTGATGTTTGGTAGCTGTCAAAATTTTCCTTTTATTTAGGAATGGGAAACATATCGTGGAAGTCCATCGCCCAAGAAATGGGGCTTGTAGATGTTCAAAAAGTAGGTAAGTTACTTCGTTTAATTGATTTTATGAAGATCGAATATCCATGGATTCTTTGGTACAAGTCTGTTAGTTCTCTTTTAGGTGATATAACTGAGTATCAATTTATTTAGTTTACCAAATGTATACCAGGTTCAGAGCATACTAATATTCAATAGTTATTAGGTTTTGAGCATTGTAAGTTCATTATGTTTTCTTATAAAGAACGTTTTTCAATTTTGGTATGAAAAAACACAATCCAAATCTGGATTGCAGTGCATTTGAAGTATGAACAAACCGGTCTACATAGACAACATAGAGAATTCTCAGCATTATTACACGAAAATGAGCAGAATGTGTTACATGCAATCGTATTGTATTGGATGATGGTTACATATTTTTGAACTTCTACACGTTTAACAATCAACGTTCGTAGATCTTACAAAATCGACATTGAAAATTCTAGTTGCCTACTGATTATTTGTTTTAGACTGTTTACTATGAGCATCTACAACTATAAACTTCAATTTGTCCGTCTGAACAACATAAGTTACTGATGAGTCTAAAGCATCTGTGAACACAGTTATAAAGCTACACAGTTTTGTATTCTACAATTTATCAGACTCAAATTCCTCTAGCATCTTTACAACCTCTTCCATTGTTGGTCTGTTCAAATAGTCTGGTTGCAGCAACAAATATATCATTTACCTCTTCGATTTGAAAATGTTAGTGACTTGAGGCCATTTCACGTTCTTCTCTTTTTTTCTTCCACCACTACCTTTAACTGTTAAAATTTTATATCATGAGAACAAAAGTAATTTATAACAACATTTATTTTGTACAAGTCTTATGATGTTTACCCACGTAACCAGTTATGTTCCTTCTTTAATAAACGATTTATCAGTTTCCCTTTTCCCTATCAATAATTCAAGCAAAACCAGCCCAAAGCCACAAACATCTCCTTTTGTTGTGGCCTTCCCAATGTCAAAATACTCTGTAATATAACCATCATGTAAATATAGAATCACTTGACCTTGAATATACATATATTTTCATTAGCTATTGCTACAATTTAACTGGCCAGGAGCTGGGTATCCAAATACTCCAACAACTACAGTGGAAACATGTGTCTGGTCCAAAACTCAACAACTTCGCCTTCATATTTTGAACCAAGAGTATGTTGCCTGATTTTATATATCTATGAATTATGTGGGAGCAAGTACGTAATACCCATTGTTGCACCTTGTGCAAATTTATATCCTGTTGCTCAGTCTGGAGACTTCCCTCTTGTGCATCTTTCGAGTCTACTAATTATTTGTTTTATACTGAAAAGACAGTTCTATATACTAGTCATTTTTTTAACCATACTGCAGTTGATCGTAATGCTAAAACTATAATTTTTTCAGTAGGGATGTAGGTCTGATCACTGGTCTGCTCGTTCTATCAACTGGTATGACTTTTGGAATGCTGGGAGCGAGCTTAAGGTATATTTTGTCGTTTATTTTTTCAAATCTCATGGTAGTTACATATATGATAAGTTCTATTTTCACATTTCACTACTGTACTAAAAGTCCATTGGTGACTTCTTGATTTTTTTTATAGACAATCAATTTTACTTTTTTCTGAAGTAGATTTACACTGGAATTCATGCATGTTGTTCTGTGATGAAATTAAATAAATAGTTATGGGTTATTGTTGCTTCTAGTTGCACTGAACATGTTATGGGAAAAGGACATTTTCATTATGGTCAATTCTGTGTTAGTCTGGCGCACATGAAAAGTATGACAAAAGGTAGATTCTTTCCTTTTGTGACGTAAACAAAATAAAGTCATTAGAGCATGTTTTGTAAAGACTGTCATGAATAATTTGCTTTGTTTGCTAAGTGTGGTTGCAAAATTTATTCTATAAATGTATATGGAGTGTGATGTGTGCTCATGCTTGATGAATCGTATCTCTGTCCAAATCTTTCAGCCTTAGCATTTTATCTAAAATAACCTCAAATCTTTCATTTTATTATTTAATCTGAAATAAGCTTTTTATCCTATGGCTTCTGGGTGTTGTATAAATAGGTATCATCGCATGGCTTCTAAGTAACATGCATGTAATTTGGTATTAATTTGTTCCTTAGCATGTGTTGGAAACAAGTCAGTACTGTAACTCAGGCTTCAATCATCAGGATTGATGGAATTAGAATATTTAAAGGGAAGTCAGACCTTATCAGTGATGGAGTTACAGGTACATGGTTTTCTTTTACCATGTGTTATACATGCTATCCAACTGATTTTCTGTAAAATTAAAACAAACATTTTGTTTTCCATAAAGTAGGAGCATTTGGCTCTCATTACAGGTAATCTTGTTCTTAATCATTCCTAGGAGGAAGAGGATCAATCACAGAGCTGTCGTTCCTACATGTTGAGCATATGGCTTTGATTTCTACCCTCTTAAAATGGACAAAATGGTAATATTAAAATAATTACCAAGTTCTTTATTATAAGATGTTAAATATATGATATGCTAATAGAGCCCAGTGCTCATTAACATGTTTTTAGTCACTTGCACTCATAATTGCACGTCTTGTTTCACATCTCAATAAACATTTATGTGCATGTCACGATAATAGGATTTCATTTGATCATCAACGTATAAATTGGTACCAAACAAAATATTCCTCGCTGTTTTGATCTAATGAATCAAACTAAGTTTTTTCATTTATATAACCTGTTTGTGAATCTAATAAGCAGCTTATTTTTGCATACTTGAAACATCTTTTGGTCAATGTATGGAAGAGACATGATTGTTATTCTTGTTGAAGATATGCTAGGGTAGATAGTATGATATCTATTTCATTTATATGTAAAAATAAAAAATTCAGTTCTTTTTTTCCTTTGTATATTATCTTTTTTCCTTCGTGTGTAATCACAAATTCATAATGAATCCACTAATGATGATGTTTTGCTTAGGGGATGAAACTCAAAAACTATATATCAAAAATTTCCTCAATGACAAAATAATGATTTACAAGTCATTTTTAAAACTAGATAAGTTATAAAATTTAACTTGATATCATAAAAATGAGCTAAGTTAACTAAGCTTTTTACGAATCAGGTCTGTAATAATAATAAACCAATTTTGATAAAATCAAATAAGTTTATAATAAAATAATAATAAGTTAACTAAAGTTCATAAAACCCTAACAAGTTAACTAAGTTGTATAAACAAGTTAACTAAGTTTTCTAAAAATTTAACTTGGTTAACTATGTTTTTTAAGGATTAAAATATTTAAACAATAATAATAAACTAAGTTTGATAAAAATTAACAAACTTTATAATAGAAAATTAATAAATTAACCAAGTTTATGAAAATTAAGCACGTTATCTAATTTTTATGAAATTAAACAAGTTAACTAGGTTTAACAAAATCAAATAAGTTTACAAAAACTATGATAATGGTCAGATAAAATCTTTCTTCTTCAATTTAACGAGTTCATTGATAGGGAGTATAATGGATATGTCAATGTCCTGACTGGTGACTAAGTTGATCAATGTTCTAGTAACAACTGTGATTCACATGCTACTGTAAATTGATATATAAATATTTGGTGGAATTTCAGAGTCTCTAGTCTGAAGTGGCGTACAATCTCTGCGACCCGGACGTTTCAGATTTATTGGTTGTTCACTCATGAATTGAGAATAAGAAACATGTGAATTCCTTAGAATGGAATAAGGTAGTCATTTTCCGTGGTCTACAACATAATTAAATTATGGTATTGTACTATTCCTTTTGTTTTCCATGTTAATTTATTATGTTATCTTTGCATTCCTGTGAGCATAGTCATTACAATCAAATAAGTTTATATTGCCTATTATGTATCATACCTGCCACGGGGATTGACCTACTTTTTTGGCAATGTTTCAGCTTAGTTGATAGAGATATCAAATCATTGAGGCTGAAAAACCGTGTAGAGAACTAAACGACACCATACAAGTATCTGTATTGATTTACTACTAAAATCATGGCAAGGAATTTAGTTATGACACTTTTTGGATAGGAATCAAAAGGCAAAATGATCCTCTTTTTTTTTTTTTTTTTTTTTTTTTTTTTTTTTTTTTTTTTTTTTTTTTTTGCAGAGTTCATCTTGTTTTGTTAAATGGTGATTCTAATGGTACAAATGGCACGATTGTCCCATATCCTACATCCAGTGAACTCTTTGGCCATGGAAATTGAATTAATGTACATCGGTAAATAAAAGTATAAACCTTGCTTTTTTTCATTAAATAGTTTTGTCATTATTTCCAATGTGATGTCTAGAATTATGATAACGTTATTTACTTTTCCATTATCAACCCAAAACATTTACCTTCACTTTTTCTCAAGTATTTAATCATGAAGCAAGTCAGGACGAAGTATTTGTTGTGATATCTTATTGCATCTGAAGTGCCCTTGATGGCTACAATGATGCTTTTTATGCCTCATGAGTTTTTTGGCTGTCAAAATTTCATAAATAGATAAGATTAAAATCAATGAAATATGCAAGACATTGCAAAAAGAAAAAGATACAAGTTGAAAACATAGAACATTGAAAGGTAATTTAATATAAATAAGTTCTTTATGAGTGTAAGTAAATTTAGGGTGCTACTATTCGCACCCCGGTTTACTCTTTCGGCCACCTTTATAAATTTAATTCAATTGATTATTTTTCATACTCTTCTGGCCACTATATCTTATTCCTTCACCCAGTTAAAAGAATTGCGGTTGGATTACTGTTGAATGACATTGAAAATGAATGTGAAAATGCAATGAAAATGAAGCAAGTGTTTCTTCTACAAGTAAAATAAAAAGAAAAATAATTTCACTGTTCGCTTATCAACGACCGCCATAATCAACACAATCTTGTTGATAAACAACCGAGATAAAAATAATTTGATTTTCCTCCCAAAATTTGTTCCCACTTACAGAACTCGACCATTACAAACCCAAAAAAATTAATATCACGGCCATTAACAACCACAAAATGCACGAAATTATGGTTGAACAGAAAAATAATTTAGAGTTTACTAACAGATAATTTACATTCAACAAAAGTATGAAATTAGGGTTTTATGCTTACTCGAATTGGACCCCTGAGAACTGCCGCCGACGATCTTCTTGGACCTGCTGCTTGGTTGGCCGGAGCTCGGCTTCTTCGATGTAGGCGACGGACTTAGTGACGAAAGAAGAGTTCGTTTATTTGAAGGGTGTGGTGGCCTATGCATAGTTTTGTTATTATTTTAGATGGTGGCCAGAAGTGAGAAATGAAAATTTTCGGGATGCTTTAAGGGTAGGTGGCCAGAAGAGTAAAACGGGGTGGGAATAGTAGCACCCTAAATTTATAATAATTAACTAAATTCCATAATAACAAAATAAGTCTACAAAAATAAACAAAGATAATTATGTTCTATAGTAACTAATATGTTTATAGAAGTCAACTAAATTTTATAATAATTGAGTCCTTAAAAAATAATAAAATAAAACAGGATAACATGATCGGTAGATTTAACGCATACTCAAATAGACTTTGAATTTGGAATAACTGGTAACGTAAACAATACTTGTTTGTAATAACATTATATATTTGACATAAGATTATGTATATCATGTATCAACATTAAAAATGTCTATATGTATGTTTTTATTCATGTCTTATTTATATATCTTTTCATGTCTATCTTCGTCCATATGCTTTACATACTTTTTTTCCTTGTAGGATATCAAATTGTTGAAGATGAAAAACATGGACATTCTGCAATCATATATCTTTTGTATAGTCTTAATGGCACTATTATTATGTATGTTAAAAAATACCAATTATGAAATACCATGCACAATATTGAATTTGGTGTAATTTTGATTATATATAAATATATAATATGCATTGATTATCAAAAGTTATGTACTATTGTTGATTTAGTTAATGAAATTGTTCATGAATTCAGTCAAATTTATTTTGTTATGAGATGTTCTAATATATAGAAAAGTTGTGAACTCCAAGTGAGGATAAAGAAAAGTAGCTTTACGAAATGTTCAAAAAATTTATAAGCTTATTTATATGCTGTAAAACCAACAATAGCGTTTAAAAAACACTAAGATTTGTTTAGCTTTTCATAGCATTTCTTCTGTATGCTATTAAAAATGAGACGAAAAAGTTGTATAAATATTCACAGCGTTGATCAAACGCCATAGAAAAGTACGTACGACAGTGAATAAACGCTGTGAAAAGAATTTACGCTGGCTGGACAAACGCTATGAATTCTTTTAATAACATAGAATAACCGCTATTAAACCTACATTTTGATAGCGTTTCAAAAATGCCATGGTAGGTTAGTGACTTTTAATTGCATGTCGATATACAGCATCTTTAAAAATGCTATTATATCCTTTTATGGCATTTTCTGAATGCAATTGAAGGTCCTAAATGTTGTAGTGTACGGAATTTAATATAATATATAGCCCTTATAAATAGCCATTTTGCAGACCACCTCCGTTTTCAACGAAACCACTTTGGTCGGATTCGGAATGTCAAATTATTGCAAGGTTCCAATTTTCAAAAATTTTGGGATTAATGTGTGAGTGTTGCAAAAGAAAACGTGTTTTGTCAATTTCAGTTAATTTGGATCGACCAGAAAATGGCCATTTTTCAAACGGTCTCCAAATTCGACGAAATTAATTTTGTTAGGACCGTATCATCAAAACATATCTCGATTTATTATTTTAGGAATTTTTGAATAAGTATGTAGCCCTGGTAAATTAAAATGTACGATCAAATTAAATAATTAAATGTTTTATATTTTAATTTAAAGAAAAATGGGCTGAAACGATCAAATTGACTAATGAGACCAATTCCATTGTGTCGGGAATTGGGTATTTGGCTACGGGAAACATTTACTTGGCTGGATTCGGAGTTAGGAGGAATTAACGGGCCTTATCGAAATTTAGAGAATTAAATATATAAATACATTAAAAAAAATTAGAAAACCCTAATCCCCCTAAAACAAACTCAGACGCCACTACCTTGAATGAATGACCAAGAAGCTCAGATTTTTCCCCCCTTAAAATCTTTTGATCCACGCAATAATCCAAGGAGATTCTAATGGAAATTTGAAGAGAATTTCTTGCTCTTCGATTCCGTACAGACGTGACTGATTTCAGGGCAGTATCCAGCTCGAATCGCCCTCCCGAAAGTCTGCCACTCTCCATCATTTTGCCCCTCTAAACCTCCACCGAGCTCGGCGAAGTGGGTCCCCCTGAGTGTGCCTTCCGAAGCTCCAG
The DNA here is from genome assembly GCA_030737875.1 of Allium sativum. NCBI lineage: Eukaryota > Viridiplantae > Streptophyta > Magnoliopsida > Asparagales > Amaryllidaceae > Allium > Allium sativum. Next base: position 525,963,787 of record CM060913.1, on the reverse strand, counting down.
GGCATGGCACTATTCGATCAGCACCCCATGACTCGAATTTTGCTCGATTGGCAACCCTAGTTTAGAACCCAAAATGTGAAATAGTCGACTTCAAAATTGGATGTAGAATAAGGGTATTATTTAATAAATTATTTTACTTATTACCTTTATAATGTTATCGACCTTCATAAAATCGTATCTTTGTCATATGATAACAATATTCGATGAAACAGGAAGCGTTGGGACCGTAAATTCAAGATCTACATTTCAGGAAAGACCAGAGAATTTATGAAGCATTCTACAATCTTATAAGAAATAAAAAGCGATGTGAGATTTCTAAATCCAAAATAAATAAATAAAATTATGATAGGGTGCAGACAGAGTTTAGAAACTCCCGAAACCGTCGTCCACAGGCCATGGACGACTTGATTGTATTATTGTGTGAAATCGATTGTGATTGTGGTTGATTGGTTGTGGTTGAAACAAACTTGATTGTGTTTGTGGAAAATTCATTGTATAGTGAAAAGAAATTGTATTAGGGAAATTAAACCCTTGTATCGCCGCGAGGCCTAGGTTAGCAAAGGAGCTGTACTAGGGACGGTGCCGGTTTCAATTACCCTGTCGTTATGCTGCCGAAATTTTCTGAAATATTCATGTGTTGTAAAACATTCATGTTATGGTACAAAATTGTTTGAAAAATAAAAATTATATTTTTATTTTATATATAAAATTAAAAATGATCATTAGTTGAAATAAAAATGCGTTAACATTGAAATTTACATTTTTAATATAAATGAATTCTTAGAAAATGATCATGTTAAATAAAAATGTTTTTACATTCAAAATTTCATTTTTAATGTAAATGAAAGATTAAAAATATTCATCGATTTGAAATAAAAATATATTGACAATAAAAATTTACATTTTATTGTATATAATGAAAGATTAAAAATATTCATTGATTTTAAATGAAAATATATTGACAATAAGAATTTACATTTTATTGTATATAATGAAAGATTATAAATGTTCATTATCACTGAAAATATATTGACAATAAAAGATTAAATTTTTCATACAATAAAAGAAAGATAAAAAAATTCATTTTTAATGTGATAAATTAAAAGATTAAAAAGATTACATTTATTTTATATAAGATAGAAGGAAATATTAAAAGTTACATTTTTAATGTAATGCATGATTTCATATTAAAAGATTCAATGTTGAAATGAAAATGTGTTTAACATTAAAAGTTACATTTTTAATGTAATGTATGATTTCATACAAAAAGATTCAACGTTGAAATGAAAATGTGTTTAACAATAAAAGTTACATTTTTAATGTAATGAATGATTTCATATTAAAAGTTTCAATGTTGAATGAAAATGTGTTTAACATTAAAAGCTACATTTGTAATGTAATGTATGATTTCATATTAAAACATTCAATGTTGAAACGAAAATGTGTTTAACATTAAAAGTTGCATTTTTAATGTAATGTATAATTTCATATTAAAAGATTCAATGTTGAAATCAAAATGTGTTTAACATTAAAAGTTACATTTTTAATGTAATGATGATTTCATATTAAAAGATTCATTGTTGAAATGAAAATGTGTTTAACATTAAAAGTTACATTTTTAATGTAATGTATGATTTCATATTAAAAGATTCGGTATTGAAATGAAAATGTGTTTAACATTAAAAGATACATTTTTAATGTAATGTATGATTTCATATTAAAAGATTCGATGTTGAAATGAAAATGTATTTAACATTAAAAGTTACATTCTTAATGTAATGTATGATTTCATATTAAAAGATTCAATATTGAAATGAAAATGTGTTTAACAATAAAAGTTATATTTTTAATGTAATGTATGATTTCATATTAAAAGATTCGATGTTGAAATGAAAATATGTTTAACAATAGAAGTTACATTTTTAATGAATTGTATTATTTCATATTAAAAGATTCAATGTTGAAATGAAAATGTGTTTAACATTAAAAGTTACATTCTTATTCTAATGTATGGTTTCATATTAAAAGATTCAATGTTGAAATTAAAATGTGTTTAACATTAAAAGTTACATTTTTAATGTAATGTGTGATTTCATATTAAAAGATTCAATGTTAAAATGAAATTGTGTTTAACATTAAAAATTACATTTTTATCGTAATGTATGATTTCATATGAACAATGTGGACAAAAATGTTTTTAACATTAAAAATTTTGATTCTAATGTTAGTATGATTCGTTAAAAATAATGTTAGCTATATATTAGGGAATAAATGGTGTTGAAATCGTCGAATGAATTTATATATATATATATATATATATATATATATATGTATGTATGTATGTATGTATGTATAAAAAACGAATCGCACTACTGCTGTTTGCGATTTGGAATCATAACTTCAAAAGATTATACTGAGAGACCAGACTGTCGGATTTTCCCAAATCCGGAACCATTGGATTCATTTAGGGAAGATTTTTCCAACGATATAAAATTTGCTAAGATTCAACATTTTGATTTTGAGAAAAATGTAGATAAATTTTTGATGAAAACAGCGCCAGGGACGTGTAATGACCTGAAGCGTCGATTAATTAAAAATGGCTATTTTTATATAAATAAAAATAATGATAAATCGTTATAAATATTATAAACGATATGGAATGAAAAGAAATGAGTTAAATTATATATATTCATGAATTATTTGAAAAGGCCGAGTTAATTCTCATTTTAATTAATTGATTGACGATTAGAAGCGAAGTTATTGAAGACGGTTGTTACGACCCAAAATCCCCCTTATGAGAAATCACGGATTGTATTGAGTACAAGACAATCAGAACACAAACAGAAGAACATTTCATTGCTTATTACTGCAATTTCATCAGAATACAAGAATATACAGATTATGAATAAATATTACACATTTACTAAATATCAGAGGTTTACAAATTACAACGCCATAGAAAAATTATACAAAACACAACTGAAAGGAATATACGGATACAGAGCTTTCCGAATATCATTCCAGTTGTAAACCAGGATCTTGTGAATATAAATCTGCAAAACCAAAACTACTAGCTGCCCACGTGAAAAATAGGGCACCTAGAGTTTAGGTTAAAATAATAAACTCCAGGTCAGTCATGCAACTGATGTGAGAACTAAAACAGTAATTGAACCTTATTTTATGGTTAGGTAAATCCAGGGACCACGCCATATAACACGGAACGGGTTTCCTCCCAAGAATATCAGTGCATAAAACAACAGCGCAATGCTAAATAAGGAACAATGAAGCTATTATAAGACTCAGGTCCCATCACACAATGCAACACAAGTCGGAGGATAGAGTTTTTACCTTACAATAGCCAAAAATGCTTGGTACGTGAAATTTCATATTTTACTATTACTGTGAGTGTATAGTGTCAAAACAATTTCAATCATAAGTATCAATCGTAGACGGCATATGTGCCCCATACCGCTATGTCGCCATATATAGGTTTACAATTAAAACCGCAAATGGCACGTATTGGAAGCTGGATTTCCACCTATGAACCAAGGAAAGGGATCGTCATTCTTGCTTCGAGACGCTCTAGCCCGTATCTCAGGATCAGAACACATTGACCCTTGGATCTTCAGGGATGGTCCACACGGAGTGGATAAAAATGCATGAACAATGCGTTCCCCCACCCTATAGGGCGTCAACTAGTCATATCCCGACCAAACTATCGGTCCCGGAATGACTGACAAAACCAAGGCGCCTCACTATCCATTATCCACATAAGTAAAATGTCAGGGTGTGTAAAACCACTGACACCACTCCTAGCTAGAAGGAAACACTTGCTCTCCCTGCAGTCCTCTCCCGTTTTTGGGTTCACACCGGGGTATGAGGCTCTCGAATTAACGCTACACAAAGCTACGCTATATTAAAGTCATGCTTTGATCATCAACCACAAGACCCTGCTTTTCAACAGAAGCCTTGATCATTTACATCTCAGCATGCCACACGGGCAATTCACACTATGCAATCGATGTCTATCAATCACACAGAATGAAATCCGATGTCAGACACACATCCATTTACAAGTTCGTTCTGGGTCTGAACGAAACCGAAGGCACCTTATTCCTCCCCCCATATGTCCAATACAGGGGAGAGGCCCTCGCATATTCGTCGATCCCCAAGTACGTCTAGACGATCACCACTTATTACCTTGCCTTGGGTGTACAGCCCAATCAAGACATCAGTAATCATCCAAACAACGTGAAGACCTCTATTCTTCAACCACCGTCTTCATCGTCGAAATATCGTTGAATCAGTTATTCAAAATAGGTATAAACCCGGCCTTTCCGAATAACTCGCGTATATAATAAACAAGTGCTATAAAAACACAACATATGCCTCATTCCAATTCTGAATATTCTTTTATTCAAATATTCGCATTCTTTGGGAAAGGTTCCCATTAATTTTATCGAAGATAAATTCTTTAATCCTTTAATCTTCCTTTAAATCATCACATTTCCTTTCAATCGAGTTAAAGATTCATTAAAACTCAACTTGGTTTTAATCTTCCCAAAAATCAATATTAATGATTCTTTAACTTGGGAAATCATATCCTATCTTTAACTGGGTTAAAGAACCAATGTCATTTAAAACACGGTTCACGATAAACCCAAAATCACATTCTATCAGCCTCTAGCCGTAAATTAGCAAGTGAACAATTCCCTAAGTATTAACCCTGAAGGCCGAAACCAACATCAGATCAATACCCAAGAAACCATTCTACTTAACTAATCTCCAGTTAGTTTCTGATTTTCTTAACTCCATTGGGTCTAAGAACAATATTATTAAAGATACCATTTATGGCAACCCAAAACCACATTCCGTTGTTAATTGGGTTAAAGAACAAGTGTTATTTTAAAACACCGTTCATAGTAAACCCAAATCACATTCCATTAATTATGGAATCTTCACGGAAAAACAGGTCAAAATATATAATCGATATCGATTCCTATATCCGACCAATAATAAAAATGGAATAACGGCAAAACCTTTTAAATTCCATATGTATTAACGGTCTTCCTCCACAGAAGTTCACTTCGATTATTATCAATCGAATTCCATTCAATTCCAATTTAATATATTAAATTGGGAAACTTTACTTTGGAAAATTCCCATTAAATCTTAATAAAAAGATTTATAAATTCCAAATCACATTTCACTGTAAATCGGGTTAAAGAACGAATGTCGTTAAAAACACATATCATAATAAACCCAATTCACATTCTATTTTCAGTTCCAATTAAATGTTAATTAATTGGTAATTCTTCTTCAAATCTTAATTAAAAGATTTATTCTTTTCACTCTGGGTTTAAGAACACTGCCATTTAAAACACAGTTCATGACAAACCCAAAATCTCATCAGTCTCTAACCGTAAATTAGTAAGAGAACAATTCCCTAAGTATTAACCCCGAAGGCCGAAACCAACATCAGATCAATACCCAAGAAACCATTTAACTTAGCTAATCTCTAGTCAGATTCTAATTTTCTTAACTCCATTGGGTTTAAGAACAGTATTACTAAAGATACCATTCACGACAAACCCAAAATCCAATTTGATATTAAATACACGGCTCTGAACAGAAAATATATCGGCTTATATTCAATATCATTCTGAAACCAACAAATATCGTATTGGAATAACGATATATATATCTTCCAAATTCCTCCACAATATCCATATAATCACGGAACCCAATATCAAAATATTCCAAAGATAATTTCGATTCAAATCCATTCCAATTCATATATTGGAAATTTTGGTTATTTTAAAACCATTTCAAATCAGGCATCAAAATCATATTTTGATCTTTTACTGAATATTAATTTTAAAATATTCATTATTTTAAAATATTCGTTATTTTAAAATATTCATTCTTTCTGAACTTGAATCAGACATAGTCAATTACCATATAATGATATTATATGGATTTCATACAACATATGTATACAACAATAGTGATAAATAACCATCCATCATCCAGAGTGCATTCTACACTGTATTATCAATAAATATAAATATTTAACGCTTACAATAGTCTGTCAATCTATCGATTAACATAGAACTAAACAATCGGGATTAGTGTACGTCAAATATCATCCCAACACCCGTGTGCGGTTTCAATCAACAAATTATGAATTTTATGTGTGTAGTTGGGCGGTGTGTAAAATTTATCGTCCCAATAAATATCAGTCAAATGTTTGTACATAAACAAATCGTCTGTTTGTAAATGAATATTTATTTTATTCATATCCAGGTTAAAAATTATATTTTAATGATAAAATATCTTATTCAACATATAAATATTCTATTCATCTCATTTATACAATAAAAATGATATTTTTATTGTTCTAACATATTTTAGAAAATTTTGGCAGCATAACGGCGCGATATCAAAATCGGGTAATGTATAGCATTACCCCTCTCCTGATATTGGCTTGCACCGTACACACATAATAATTCTAATCAATTCATTTCACGTAAACAACCAAATTCAACCAAATAATCTGATCAACCAAGCCAAACAATCAAACAAGTCGTCCATTATCTGTGAACGACGGGGAAACAGTTCATATATGCAGTTATAAAATAAATAACTGTATAAGAAAATTATAGTGAGGAGTTCTCACCTTGGGTTTCCACTCCATCAATCTTTGATTGTTAATCTTAAATTCTCCAGGAATCCTGCATGTCTATTTTGTAAATAACATGCATAAGTTAAAAATCATATTTTTAACTATCGAATAATTATTTCGTAACTTGTCTATTTTATAAATAGCATACGTAGGCTAATAATCATAATTTTATCTTTCTAAAAAAAACATTTCCATGCCATACACTAGTTAAAAATCATATTTTTAATCTTGCTAAAAATATTTTCTTCCTACGATAAAAATCATATTTTTAACTAACCAAAAATTATATTTCTACATAACTAAAAATCATAATTTTATGTAATGAAAAAACATAACTTTATGTATTTAAAAATCGTAACTTTATTTAATTAAAAATCATAACTTTATATAAATAAAAATCATAACTTTATATAATATATACGTCAAAAACCATAGAAGCTTTAAAGCGGAGAAAACTCCCATATTTTCTATCATCCGAATTTGCTGTTCTGGTTCCTTAATTTGCAAACGAGCTCCAATCTTCATCATCTTTTATTCTAGCTTAAACGCGCCATTCCAGACAACTTTCGCCTAGTGGTCTTCCTTCCGAAAATGTGTCATTTCACTGGAAATCGCGAAAAGACAGTATTTGGATAGTGTTTGGACAACAGAATTTGGACTCGTTTTCCCAACAGCTCCGCAATCCAAATAGGACTTTCATATACCAAATCGAAGAGAAAATCGTGCTCTTCGATATTGGTATTGTGGAGTTTTGGCCAGAAATGCATGGTTTGGGAGTTATTAGCAAAATGGTGACATGGTGTTTTATGCAAAATGGGATTTTTATGAAAAAATGGGTTTTTGGAGGAGGAGGAGCCCACGGTCGGAGCTGGGGGGTGGGTGGCGGCTGTAGGACCTACCAACGTGGTTGGGCTGGTGGCGGTGCGGCGGTGGGATCCACGGTGGTGCGTGTTGGTGGATTTAGGGGCTAGGGTTCATGAAAAGGGGAGAAATGGAGGAGGAGAGAGAGAGGAGGAGGGGTGGCCGAAGCTAGGTGGCGGCGCTGGTGGGGAACGGCATCGGGGAGGAGGGCGGTGGCAGTGGGTTTTGGGGAGGGAGGCCATTTATTTTCTTTTTTGCTTGAAAGAGGAAGGAATAATGAAGAGAGAAAGAGGAGAAAAAGATTATATGCTAGTTTCTCCCGAATCGTCCGACTGCAAACGATCTCCGTTTGCCATTGATTTCGGACACGACATAGTACATGTGAAGACGAGTCCAACGAAACAAATTTCGTCGAATTCCGAGTTCGTTTGACCATCCGTTAAAATTATCAAAGATGCTCAGATATTGTTCAAAAATGCGATTTTTGCGCACCTTTTCTTCTTGCACGCTCACACACTAACTCCAAAAATCATGCCCTTTTGGATTTAAAATTTTTTAGACGATATGAATCCAAAAAAATTGGAATCGAATTCTGAGGTCGTATCAATAATATTCCTTTGTAAATGATTGCCTGTTTTACCCTAAGCTGTTTTAGCTCGCACGGCCACACACTAACTTCGTTCGACGTGCATTTTGGAACACAAAAATGATTTGTCATTATGAATCCATAAAAATTTATCTCGTCGAATTCTGAGCTCATATGAAAAATTTCACTTTTTAAGGGTTATGTGTTGATAACCGAAAAACCCATCCAATTACCACTATTCCGGATCTCAGAATACATCGAAGCTTATACTTTTCGGAGTCGCAAACAACATTTTGAACTCAATGAAAGTGATTTCGAGTCCAAATTTATTCATGTGCAAAATGTGACTTTTTTTGGGCTATATTTCTATAGCGACTATTATGAATCTTCAACTGGGCACAACTTTTTATTCCCTCTATGAAATTTGAATTTTTCAGATTTGTTGGAAAGATATTTTCAAATAGATTCTAATATTTTTGGTTTCACTAATATCCGGTTTATTTTGAATCTTGTACATTCATTTGAAATTTGAAATCAAATTTTCAAACTACCGCGCCATTTTCAATTCCTTTTATAATTAAAAATAAATATTTATTTTCTAACGTTGATTCAAATAAATATATACGTTCTAATTCTTTTCAAAATAATTCATTTTAAATATTCCAAATTCACTAAAATTGCCAAAATAAAAAATTTAAATTGGTTCGAATTTTCCAGGTTGTTACAATCTCCCCTTCTTAAAATCTTTTCGTCCTCAGAAAGGAACGGAGCTGAAAGTTGTTTAACTAACCAACTCAACTTTCATTATGGCTTAAGTTCTTCAACTTTTCAATTTATAATAACTTTTCAAAATTTTCAAAAATTTGGCTAACACCCTAAATTTTCGAAAAATTTCGCCATAACCTCCTTTGTATGGGAACACCGGGAAAATCCCCAAACTGCCACACAGGCCCTCTCATCTCAAAAAGAAATAGAAAAGGCCAAACGGCTAGTCAGTCGGCTCATAATATCACCATCACCCAAGAAATTAGTAAACATGTACCTATTTGTCGGGCATACAAATTTATTTCTCTTCTCTAGCCTCCTTGCTTTGACATGTTCAGTGTATATACATGTATATGCATGCAATTCCAAACAATTTGCAATTCAGTTCAACATTTTATACAATTTGGCTAAATTACCTTTCTTTCACATGTTGATTTAATGGAATAATCATACAACATAATCATCAATCAATTAATGAATTAACGTTTCAAATTCATAATTTTGATACATATATAGAAAATCATGTTTTGATGCAAATTCACAACAATAGACCCAATCTAGTTTTGGTTCTCATGCCAGTCAATTGGAAATATACAGATATCCCACTTTCGAAACTCGAACATAAATACTGATGATGCACGTGCTATCATCAGTATCATCTCCGGGCGACTAGAGTGTCATCCTATATCTATTCAGTATATTAAAACTTCGAATATACATTTGCAAGGCGTATATGCAAAATCTTAATATATTGGATTGTAACACCCCACGTCCGTTAGTGTCACTCACAAACGGAATGCAATAAGTTCCGTGGAGCATTTTAGGTTAAAAGATGCAGATAAATTACAAGACAGACAGAAATTAAACAGCGGAAAATAAAACTTTGCTTTATTGATAAAATAGTTTGTACAATGATTTCTTTACAATATCAGAGTATCATCTGTCTTACAAAATAAAGAAGCATAAAACAACATTTATATTCCCCAATTTTTAGCAAGAGCCAGCCATAGCATATGAAAAGAGAATCCAAGCAAAACTTCGACAAATCTTCAAGCTGGGAAAGAGTGACAATCCTAAGCTATACTATTCCCTCCTTTACTACCTGGGGGGGGGGGGGACGGAAGACAAGAAGACGAAAGAAAAACAGAGTCAGACATAAAGCCTGGGTAAGTTCAATAACTTCTAGCATTTGAACATGGAAAAACAGAATGACATGAATTAACTAAATACAAGATAACACCATGACGATAGGGTCAGCAAGATTAGGCAAGATAATCACAAGATATGCTAAGATAAGATAACTGGATATGCTCTAACACTTTCGCCGCTTCGCTATTTCCTTTATATTGGTTTCTATATCTCTGCACCGCCTAACTAGTGTCCCAACTAGTAATGATAACGTGATCCCAATCCTTGTAGTTTCCATTGCCTTCAGGCATACATTTATTATTTATTACCTAGATCTAATCTAGGGTTTTCGATCAAGTGCTTTCTAGATTCAACTAGAGTTTACGCTATCTGCTGAACGCTTCTCGGATTCAGGGTTTATGCCACCTAGTCCAACTAGGGATTATGCTACCTGTCGAACGATGCCCCCAAGTCTAGGACACACTACCTAGAGTGGTATATGTTCCTATACTTCCCCACGCATGTATCGCGAATCGTTATCGCTTGTCTAGATGCACATGTCCTGTAATGTGCGGCCCGAGTCCTGTGGCAGGGCAAATCAAGGAATACAGAACTCGGTCAGGAGCTTTCAGATATCTACCGATGCATATGCTAAGGTCTGTTTTTGTTCCAGTGGCTATGGTCCCACTTGACCCATCCCTCAACTAATGAAAGGCACACCTTGAAAAATGAGAACTATTAGCAGGCCCCCGGTGCCCCACTATTCTACGGCCATCCTCACCCATAACTAGATAGCAAGTATATGGTCTTTTGGAGTTCTCCGCCTTTCCGCTTCACGTATCTCGATTGACTCAAGATGGATGGTAGACGACGAGTTGCTATCACAGGGCTACCGTTTTCTTGTCGAATCACGCTGGTCCATCATGGTCTTTAGGTTGCCATGTATTGCAACCAAGGCATACCCCTGGTTCTTCTACGCAGACCTTAACCTCTGTGAGCCTAGGAGGATCATCTACAGCCTCACAGAGGGATACCAAGAGTACCCTCACGTCCCCTCGAAGCTCGGGCTTCGTAACCCAATTCGTTGGAGCCTTCTTTTTAATCAGACGGACGTTCGCTCCTTCCCGTGTCATACTAAGAATTACTACTTAGTTCCGCTAACTAAGGTTTACCACTTAGTTTCCCGAATCGTTGTTTTCTTAACTAAGGTTTACTACTTAGCTCCTTTTAACTAAGGTTTACTACTTAGTTCTCCTTCCCATCAATTTGGATTGGTTAAGTGTCATTAGTCAATTCAAGCTAACTTAACCCTCTTCATTTATCCTGTTAAACTGGTTAAGTGTCATCAGTAATTCATGTTGACTTAACCCTACCACAAACCAAGTTATATTGGTTTAGTATTTCTTATTACTTAACCTTACCCATTCATCCTGTATTGGTTAAGTGTTCCTTTTTAACTTAACCTTGCCCGTCTGTTTTAACTAACATGTTATTAATGGTTAAGTATTATCCCTTCATGTTTTAGACTTAACCTTATTCCTTTATCACAATCTGATGGTTAAGTGTTCAAGTTTACTTAACCCTATGGTCTAGCCCAGCTAACATATCAAATTGGCTAAGTGTATCAAATTTTACTTAAACCCAATCTCTAGTCTAGTTAACATGTTAATTTGGCTAAGTGTATTAACTTTACTTAACCCCACCTTCTAGTCTAGTTAACATGTTAATTTGGCTAAGTGTTTTCTTAGTTACTTAACCCCTACAAATCTTGTCTTGTTACCATGTTAAGTTGGTTAAGTGTCCCTATGGACTTAGCCCTCCCATTCTAGCTTAACTGTGTTAAGTTGGTTAAGTGTTCCTATGGACTTAACCATCCCATTCTAGCTTAACTGTGTTAAGTGTCTGTATGAACCTAACCCACCCACTGGTCTGGTTATCATGTTGAATTGGTTAAGTGTCTTAGTTAACTTAACCCTACCATTCTTGTTCTAGCATTAACTAAATAAATTAAAGCCGCTACCTCTCACATTAGACAGATATTGATGCGATTACTGGATGTGCCGGTTGGTTCCGTGCAGGTTTACATCGCAACTCAGTCTGACCTCGGGTTAGGCATATTCGTGTTTTCTAAGTTCAAAGGGTTTTTATTAATTTTCAAATCAGGTTTTGAAAGTAACCATCATGTCCGTCGGATCAGTTAGGGATAGCCAGGGAGAGCAGGAAACTTGTATTTTCCAAACCCAAGCCTAGACACCATCCTCTCTGTCACCCTAGAACTTTTTGGCGTGTTATTAAAAGAGATGTCATTAATAAACCTTTTATTTGTCTAAATTTTCATTTTCTCATTTAGGACAAATTCTATAAGTAAATTATTCCTAACTTACTTATTTCTTAATTACCCTTTCAATGTAAATTGTCAACATTTATCATTATGGCCCATTTCCCCTTCTAAATCACATTTATGCTTTTTGGTATGTAAACTATACCAAATTAAGTGTCACTAACCATGATTTTGCTAAACCTGGCAATTACTCCCAATTATGGCCAATTTCAAATTTATGCCAATATACTTATCGTGCCAAATTAGCTAATCCAATTCTGATTTAACATTCTAATTCATGTCAAACTAGACTTATTACTCTAGTTCACAATTCATGTAAATGCTAGATTTACACGTCAATACTAGATTCAAATTACACATCCTATAATTCATGTCAAATTTATCCAATTTGCATTTCTATGAACATGCCATAATACATGTTCCCCATTTACGCCAATTTCCAAGTTTAAAACTATGCTTTTAGTAAATTTCATATTTTGCCCAAATCGTATTCCCACCGTTCGTATAATCGCGATTCAATCTAGATTATAGATAAAGCTAGATTCGTAGAAAATAGGGAATAAACCAAAGATGCTATGCAAAAGATAGACATAATAACTGGCATAAAAAGGGTTGAATAACGACATAGGCTCAAGAACATGGGTAGACCTAACTTAATAGGTAAATTCCCAAGGTCTAAAACCAAAGAAAACCAAGAATAGACAGAATAAAGACGTAGGTTCAAGAACATGGGTAGACCTAACTTAATAGGTAAATTACCAAGGTCTAAAACAAAAGAAAACCAAGAATAGACAGAATAGAAAATCAGGTTTAGACCCAATTTCACAGTCAAAAACTTAAGCAACACTTTCCTAGTCAAGAATCACAAGTGTTTAATCACAGTTGTCCTTGTTATGTCATAGGCAATAGTTTATGCTTCCTACTCAAAGGCATAGGCTTGTATTCATAGTCAAAGGAAATAATTCTCATACTCACAGTCACAGTCACAGTCATAGGCAATGTCCATAGTCATAGGTAATGTCCAAAGTCATAGGCAATGTTCATAGTCAAAGAGGCATATGGTTCTAAGGTCCATAGTTTCATAGTCACAGTCTTATTTGTCCTCGAATCACAACAATTCTTGATTAGGTCCAAAGAAATAAGCACTGATTCGAATAAAAAGGCTTGGCATATTCTTTTATTCCTTTAATTCATGTCACGGACAGAGAGAAATGTTCAAATCTAAAAAGTAACTGACTTACAGAGATTAGATTAGATTCGTAGAAAAACAGTCATTGCAGTCGTTTGAATCTTCACTTGAAATCCTAGCTTGACTTGAACCTCTTCTTGAAAGTCTTAAGCAGCATTTCCTCGTCTTGATTTATTTTATATATTATTTTACTCACTTATTTATTCATTTCACAGAGGCAGCATAAGGATAGAAAAGAATTATGAATAGAGGAGACCAGGGCTGTTTATATGGTGTAGAAGTCAATGAATCTGGTCAGAATGGCATCCGGATACTGAGGAATGAACCAGGTTCAGAAAACTGGAAAAAGCGGGGGGGGGGGGGGGGTTCGACCCCCTGGTCGACTACCCAATCGACCTGGGTGACCTAGGTCGACTACCCAGTCGACCTGGGTGCCTTGGGGGGGAAAATTCCCGCCCAGCCCAATCTGGGTCCGATTTTGAATTTGAATTCGCTTTTCTGACCTATTTTGAAATTTGAACTTCACTGAATCTTCCGTAGGCCATATCTTCCTCATACGGACTCCGATTTATGCAAACTCGGATTCGTTTTCATGCAGAATTCTGAGACAAACGCAATGGTGCAGCCCCTTTCCCTTGATTTTGATATTAAAATTTAGTTCTGCCTTGATTTGTGAATCTTAGTGTTGCAGAATTACGGGGTGTTACATTCTCCCCCACTTAAAAGGATTTCGTCCCCGAAATCTTCAAGTTAGGAAGAATGTGTCCTACCATACAATCACCTATCTAATCAACCATCCAATCACAGGCATTCATTGTCCTTAAAAGATTTCTAATGCTTTCATGTTCATATGCATAGTGTGTGTATATGTCTTTATCTAATGCAAAATCAAGCGGTCTACTGATTCAGTTGACCTCTTTAATGCGAATTATGTCAGTGCCATGCGTCCAATCATGTATGCAAGCATCCCTAGTTATGTAAATACTACATGTGTGCACAGCCGTTCATCCATATGCAACATCCATATGATACCATATCAAGCTCAACTTACAAACAAATACATGTCTTTAAATGCAAGATGAAAGCGTCCGAACTTGATCTAGTGCCTAATACGTATGCATATGCATTCACGAGCAACCATTAGCAACCACTTGCAACTATCAACCATAACATGTTTCAAATACATGTTTACATCCAAAAGAGTTTCTACCTAAGGATCGAAGATACGACCTAGAGGATATACTTTGGAAAGAGAGGAACAATTATGCGTAAAGCTCCTACCAAAGAAATCAAGGATGCACCCTTAAGGAAAAGGGTATGATGCTAGTATCTAGCCTTCTTGAGCTTTACTCCACTGTATCTTAACTAATTTAACTTCACGATTGTGAAGTTTCTAACCTCCATTTCCAAAATAAATTGATGTTATCTATGATACCAAGCGTACATACCAAGATGGTTTGAGGTCTCCCTCTTATCCACCATGCCATAACTATAAGGGTCGAAAGGTTACTACGTGCTTTTTGGAGTGCCTGCCACAACTATTCATCTCTCACGCAAACCATCTGAGTCGAACTCGACATTCCTCAAGTACAAACCCCAAAGGCCTAAACCAATATCAGACGAGCACCCAAGGAATATCTCCCCCGAATTTAGACGATCTACATGAGATGATATAAGCAAATTCGATAGCTATTCTCAAATCCCTACTAACCGCAAATAAACTGGTCGGACCACCAATTGGATTTGAGACTCTAATGGGATGTTTCTACTATACAAGTACCATGGTGCAGAGACTCAACTATGGAAGTATATATGAACAAATGCGAAGCGCTAAAACCAAAGGAAAGAGTACGAACAACAAAACTAGACTTCTTCCAACAGAACTTTACTACCTTTCTCCTAGGTACGCTTGGTGGCGAAAGTATGTACTTGCCCATCTGAAAATCTTGTTCCTCGTTCTTGCCCTTGTCCTTAATTATATGCCCTATCATGCCCTAGTAAAGATACTTCCTCTTGTCTTAGGTTTTATAATTCCTTCCTCCCTTGTGAGCTAAATCTACATCTATGAATTCCTCATCCTCTTCCGTGTGTAGTCATGTTGAAAAATCTCTCGAAAGCTGCTTCCATCGTACAGAAAACCCTATAAGCTTGAAAGAAAACTGGCTGTAGGTGAAACAACTACGGCTATGGATGGAAGCGAGGCACGACTTCGCCCATCGATGAGGTTACCTCCCAGAAAGCCAGGAGCCCCAGAGACTCAAGAAAGAAGGAGTCAAGAATTCAAAAAGAGGAAGTGAAGATAGTGCGTATGGCTTTGGGGAATATGCCTTTAAAACAAATCTTTTATTTTAAAAATGCTTCTTTTAAAACCGTTTGAAAATAATTTTTCAAATCTTTTATCTGATCTGGTAACCTTCAGCTCTGATACCACGTGTAACACCCCACGTCCGTTAGTGTCACTCACAAAGGGAATGCACTAAGTTCCGTGGAGCATTTTAGGGTAAAAGATGCAGATAAATTACTAGACAGACAGAAATTAAACAGCGGAAAATAAAACTTTGCTTTATTGATAAAATAGTTTGTACAATGATTTCTTTACAATATCAGAGTATCATCTGTCTTACAAAATAAAGAAGCATAAAACAACATTTATATTCCCCAATTTTTAGCAAGAGCTAGCCATAGCATCTGAAAAGAGAATCCAAGCAAAACTTCGACAAATCTTCTAGTTGGGAAAGAGTGACAATCCTAAGCTATACTATTCCCTCCTTTACTATCTAGGGGGAAACGGAAGACAAGCAGAGGAAAGAAAAATAGAGTCAGACATAAAGCCTGAGTAAGTTCAGTAACTTCTAGCATTTTAACATGGAAAAACAGAACGACATGAATTAACTGAATACAAGATAACACCATGACGATAGGGTCAGCAAGATTAGGCAAGATAATCACAAGATATGCTAAGATAAGATAACTGAATATGCTCTAACACTTTCGCCGCTTCGCTATTTCCTTTATATTGGTTTCTATATCTCTGCACCGCCTAACTAGTGTCCTAACTAGTAACGATAACTTGATCCCAATCCCTGTAGTTTCCATTGCCTTCAGGCATACATTTATTATTTATTACCTAGATCTAATCTAGGGTTTTCTATCAAGTGCTTTCTAGATTCAACTAGAGTTTACGCTATCTGCTGAACGCTTCTCGGATTCATGGTTTATGCCACCTAGTCCAACTAGGGATTATGCTACCTGTCGAACGATGCCCCCAAGTCTAGGACACACTACCTAGAGTGGTATATGTTCCTATACTTCCTCACACATGTATCGCGAATTGTTATCGCTTGTCTAGATGCACATGTCCTGTAATGTGCGGCCCGAGTCCTGTGGCAGAGAAAATCAAGGAATACAGAACTCGGTCGGTAGCTTTCTGATATCTGCCGATGCAGATGCTAAGGTCTGTTTTTGTTCTAGTGGCTATGGTCCCACTTGACCCCTCCCTCAACTAATAAAAGGCACACCTTGAAAAATGAGAACTATACGCAGGCCCCCGCTGCCCCACTATCCTATGGCCATCCTCACCCATAACTAGATAGCAAGTATATGGTCTTTTGGAGTTCTCCGCCTTTCCGCTTCACGTATCTCGATTGAATCAAGATGGATGGTAGACGACGAGTTGCTATCACAGGGCTACCGTTTTCTCGCCGAATCACGCTGGTCCATCCTGGTCTTTAGGTTGCCATGTATTGCAACCAAGGCATACTCCTGGTTCTTCTACGCAGACCTTAACCTCTGTGAGCCCAGGAGGATCATCTGCAGCCACATAGAGGGATACCAAGAGTACCCTCACGTCCCCTCGAAGCCTCCGGCTTCGTAACCCAATTCGTTGGAGCCTTCTTTTTAATCAGATGGACGTTCGCTCCTTCCCGTGTCATACTAAGAATTACTACTTAGTTCCGCTAACTAAGGTTTACCACTTAGTTTCCCGAATCGTTGTTTTCTGAACTAAGGTTTACTACTTTGCTCCTTTTAACTAAGGTTTACTACTTAGTTCTCCTTCCCGTCAATTTGGATTGGTTAAGTGTCATTAGTCAATTCAAGCTAACTTAACCCTCTTCATTTATCCTGTTAAACTGGTTAAGTTTCATCAGTAATTCATGTTGACTTAACCCTACCACAAACCAAGTTATATTGGTTAAATATTTCTTATTACTTAACCTTACCCATTCATCCTGTATTGGTTAAGTGTTCCTTTTTAACTTAACCTTGCCCGTCTGTTTTAACTAACATGTTATTAATGGTTAAGTATTATCCCTTCATGTTTTAGACTTAACCTTATTCCTTTATCACAATCTGATGGTTAAGTGTTCAAGTTTACTTAACCCTACGGTCTAGCCCAGCTAACATATCAAATTGGCTAAGTGTATCAAATTTTACTTAACCCCAACCTCTAGTCTAGTTAACATGTTAATTTGGCTAAGTGTATTAACTTTACTTAACCCCACCTTCTAGTCTAGTTAACATGTTAATTTGGCTAAGTGTTTTCTTAGTTACTTAACCCCTACAAATCTTGTCTTGTTACCATGTTAAGTTGGTTAAGTGTCCCTATGGACTTAGCACTCCCATTCTAGCTTAACTTCGTTAAGTTGGTTAAGTGTTCCTCTGGACTTAACCCTCCCATTCTAGCTTAACTGTGTTAAGTGTCTGTATGAACGTAACCCCACCCACCGGTCTGGTTATCATGTTGAATTGGTTAAGTGTCTTAGTTACCCTACCTTTCTTGTTCTAGCTTTAACTAAATAAATTAAAGCCGCTACCACTCACATTAGACAGATATTGCTGCGATTACTGGATGTGCCGGTTGATTCCGGGCAGGTTTACATCGCAACTCAGTCTAACCTCGGGTTAGGCATATTCGTGTTTTCTAAGTTCAAAGGGTTTTTATTAATTTTCAAATCAGGTTTTGAAAGTAACCATCCTATCCGTCGGATCAGTTAGGGATAGCCAGGGAGAGCAGGAAACTTGTATTTTCCAAACCCAAGCCTAGACACGGTCCTCTCTATCACCGTAGAACTTTCTGGTGTGTTATTAAAAGAGATGTCATTAATAAAACTTTTATTTGTCTAAATTTTCATTTTCTCATTTAGGACAAATTCTATAAGTAAATTATTCCTAATTTACTTATTTCCTAATTACCCTTTTAATGTAAATTGTCAACATTTATCATTATGGCCCATTTCCCCCTCTAAATCACATTTATGCTTTTTGGTATGTAAACTATACCAAATTAAGTGTCACTAACCATGATTTTGCTAAACCTGGCAATTACTCCCAATTATGGCCAATTTGAAATTTATGCCAATATACTTATCGTGCCAAATTTGCTAATCCAATTCTGATTTAACATTCTAATTCATGTCAAACTAGACTTATTACTCTAGTTCACAATTCATGTAAATGCTAGATTTACACGTCAATACTAGATTCAAATTACACATCCTATAATTCATGTCAAATTTATCCAATTTGCATTTCTATGAACATGCCATAATACATGTTCCCCATTTATGCCAATTTCCAAGTTTAAAACTACGCTTTTAGCAAATTTCATATTTTGCCCAAATCGTATTCCCACCGTTCATATAATCGCGATTCAATCTAGATTATAGATAAAGCTGGATTCGTAGAAAATAGGGAATAAACCAAAGATGCTATGCAAAAGATAGACATAATAACTGGCATAAAAAGGGTTGAATAACGATGTAGGCTCAAGAACATGGGTAGACGTAACTTAATAGGTAAATTCCCAAGGTCTAAAACCAAAGAAAACCAAGAATAGACAGAATTGGGACGTAGGTTCAAGAACATGGGTAGACGTAACTTAATAGGTAAATTCCCAAGGTCTAAAACCAAAGAAAACCAAGAATAGACGGAATAGAAAATCAGGTTTGGATCCAATTTCACAGTCACAAAATTTAAGCAACACTTTCCTAGTCAAGATTCACAAGTGTTTAATCACAGTTGTCCTTGTTATGTCATAGGCAATAGTTTATGTTTCCTACTCAAAGGCATAGGCTTGTATTCATAGTCAAAGGAAATAATTCTCATAGTCACAGTCACAGTCATAGGCAATGTCCGTAGTCATAGGCAATGTCCACAGTTATAGGAAATGTTCATAGTCAAAGAGGCATATGGTTCTAAGGTCCATAGTTTCATAGTCACAGTCTTATTTGTCCTCGAATCATAACAGTTCTTGATTAGGTCCAAAGAAATAGGCACTGATTCGAATAGAAAGGCTTGGCATATTCTTTTGTTCCTTTAATTCATGTCACGGACAGAGAGAAACGTTCAAATCTAAAAAGTAACTGACTTATAGAGATTAGATTAGATTCGTAGAAAAACAGTCGTTGCAGTCGTTTGAATCTTCACTTGAAATCCTAGCTTGACTTGAACCTCTTCTTGAAAGTCTTGAGCAACATTTCCTCGTCTTGATTTATTTTATATATTATTTTACTCACTTATTTATTCATTTCTCAGAGGCACCATAAGGATAGAAAAGAATTGTGAATAGAGAAGGAGACCAGGGCTGTTTATATAGTGTAGAAGTCAACGAATCTGGTCAGAATGGCATCCGGATACAGAGGAACGAACCAGGTTCAGAAAACTCGAAAAAGCGGGGGGGGGGGGGGGTGTCGACCCCCTGGTCGACTACCCAGTCGACCTGGGTGACCCGGGTCAACTACCCAGTCGACCCAGGTGCCTTGGGCGGGAAAATTCCCGCCCAGCCCAATCTGGGTCCGATTTTGAATTTGAATTCGCTTTTCTGACCTGTTTTGAAATTTGAACTTCGCTGAATCTTCCGGATGCCATATCTTCCTCATACAGACTCCGATTTACGCAAACTCGGAATCGTTTTCATGCAGAATTCCGAGATGAACGCAATGGCGCAGCCCGTTTCCCTTGATTTTGATTTTAAAATTTAATTCTGCCTTGATTCGTGAATCGTAGTGTTGCAGAATTATGGGGTGTTACATGGATTGTCCAAATTCAATACAAATAGATATTCAAATATTTTGAACAAGGTTTAAATTTTCAAAAAAAAATCGTTTTCATTTTTATTTTAAAAATAACACTCTTTCGACTCGTTCTAGGATACTACTGATCTTATCTCTAACGAGTAATTCTCATTGGATATTGCTAATCCAATCTCTGATGAATTATTTCGTTAGGTTCTAATATGTCTTGTTCTCGAGCTCTATAAACCAAAGCCCTGATACCAAACTGTTACGACCCAAAATCCCCCTTACGGGAAATCACGGATTGTATTGAGGACAAGACGAATTAGAACACAAACAGAAGAACATTTCATTTCTTATTGCAGCAATTTCATCAGAATACAAGAATATACAGATTATGAATAAATATTATACATTTACTAAATATCAGAGGTTCACAAATTACAATGCAGCAAAAAAATAATACAAAACACAACTGAAAGGAATATATGGATACAGAGCTTTCCGAATATCATTCCAGTTGTAAACCACGGTCATGTGAATATAAATCTGCAAAACCAAAACTACTAGCTGACCGTGCGAAAAATAAGGGCACCCAAAGTTTAGGTTAAAACAATAAACTCGAGGTCAGTCATGCGACTGGTGTGAGAACTAAAACAGTTATTAATCTTTATTTTAAGGTTAGGTAAATCCAGGGACCACGCTGTATAACATGGAACGGGTTTCCTCCTAAGAATACTAGTGCATAAAACAACGACGCAACGCTAAATAATGAACAATGAAGCTATTATAAGACTCAGGTCCCATCACACAATGCAACGCAAGCCGGAGGATAAAGTTTTTATCTTATAATAGCCAAAAATGCTTGGTATGTGAAATTTCATATTTTACTATTACTATAAGTGTATAGTGTCAAAACAATTTCAATCATAAGTATCAATCATAGATGGCATAAGTGCCCCATACCACTATGTCGCCATATATAGGTTTACAATTAAAACCGCAAATGGCACGTATTGGAAGTTGGATTTCCATCTGTGAACCAAGGCAAGGGATCGTCCTTACCGTTTCGAGATACTCTAGCCCGTGTCTAAGGATCAGAACGCATCAACCCTTGGATCTTCAGGGCCGGTCCACACGGAGTGGATTAAAATGCCAGAACAATGCGTTCCCTCGCCCTATGGGGCGTCAACTGGTCATATCCCGACCAAACTATCGATCCCAGAATGACCGATAAAACCGAGGCGCCTCACTATCCATCATCCACATAAGTAAAATGTCAAAGCATGTAAAACCACTTATACCACTCCTAGCTAGAAGGAAACGCATGCTCTCCCTGTAGTCCTCTCCCGTTTCTAGTACACACCAGGGTGTGAGGCTCTCGAATTAACGCTACACAAAGCTACGCTATGTTAAAGCCGTGCTTTGATCATCAACCACAAGACCCTGCTTTTCAACACAAGCCTTGATCATTTGCATCTCGGCATGCCACACAGACAATTCACGCTATGCAACTGATGTCTATCAATCACACAGAATGAAATCCGATGTCAGACACACATCCATTTACAAGTTCGTTCTGGGTCTGAACGAAACCGGAGGTACCTTATTCCTCCCACATATGTCCAATACATGGGAGAGGTCCTCGCATATTCGTCGATCCCCAAGTACGTCTAGACGATCACCACTTATTACCTTGCCTTGGGTGTACAGCCCAATCAAGACATCAGTAATCATCCAAACAATGTGAAGACCTCTAGTCTTCAACCACTGTCTTCATCGTCGACATATCGTCTAATCAGTTACTCAGAATGGGTATAAACCCAGCCTATCCAAATAACTCGCGTATATAATAAACAAGTGCTATAAAAACACAACATACGCCTCATTCCAATTCTAAATATTATTTTATTCAAACATTCGCATTCTTTGGGAAATGTTCCCATTAATTTTATCAAAGATAAACTCTTTAATCCATTAATCTTCCTTTAAATTATCACATTTCCTTTCAATTTAATTAAACATTCATTAAAGCTCCAATTGATTTTAATCTTCCCAAAAATCAATATTAATGATTATTTAACCTAGGAAATCATATCATGTCTTTAACTGGGTTAAAGAACCAATGTCATTTAAAACATGGTTCATAATAAACCCCAAATCACATTCCATTCCATCAGCCTCTAGCCGTAAATTAGCAAGTGAACAATTCTCTAAATATTTACCCTGAAGGTCGAAACCGACATCAGATCAATACCCATGAAACCACTTAACTTGACTAATCTCCAGTTAGTTTCTGATTTTCTTAACTCCATTGGGTCTAAGAACAGTATTATTAAAGATGCCATTCACGACAACCCAAAACCTCATTCCATCGTTAATCGGGTTTAAGAACAAGTGTTATTTAAAACACCATTCACGATAAACCCAAATCACATTCCATTAATTATGTAATCTTCACGGAAAAACAATCCAACATATATAATCGATATCAATTCCCATATCCGACCAATAATATAAATGGAAGAACGACAAATCCTTTTAAATTCCATATGTATTAACAGTCTTAGTCCACAGAAGTTCATTTCGATTATTATCAATCGAATTCTATTCAATTCCAATTTAATAAATTAAATTGGAAAACTTTACTTTGGAAAATTCCCGTTAAATTTTAATAAAATGATTTATAAATTCCAAATCACATTTCACTATAAATCGGGTTAAAGGACGAATGTCGTTAAAAACACAATTCACAATAAAACCAATTCACATTCTATTTTTCAGTTCCAATTAAATGTTAATTAATTGGTAATTCTTCTTCAAATCTTAATTAAAAGATTTATTCTTTTCACTCTGGGTTTAAGAACAGTGCTATTTAAAATACAGTTCACGACAAACCCAAAATCCCATCAGTCTCTAACCGTTAATTTGTAAGAGAACAATTCCCTAAGTATTAACCCCGAAGGCCGAAACCAACATCAGATCAATACCAAAGAAACCATTCAACTTAGCTAATCTCCAGTCGTATTCTAATTTTATTAACTCCATTAGGTTTAAGAACAGTATTACTAAAGATACCATTCACGACAAACCCAAAATTCAATTTGATATTAAATACAAGGCTCTGAATAGAAAATTTATTGGCTTATATTCAATATCAAATTCTGAAACCAACAAATATCGTATTGGAATAACGATATATATATATATATATCTTCCAAATTCCTCCACAATATCCGCATAATCACAGAACCCAATATCGAAATATTCCAAAGATAATTTCGATTCAAATCCATTCCAATTCATATATTGGAAATTCTGGTTATTTTAAAGCCATTACAAATCAGACATCAAAATCAAATTTTGATCTTTTACTGAATATTATTTTTTAAATATTTATTATTTTAAAATATTCGTTATTTTAAAATATTCTTTCTTTCTCAACTGGAATCAGACACAGTCAATTAGTATATAATGTTATTATATGGATTTAATACAACACATGTATACAACAACAGTGATAAATAATCATCCATTATCTAGAGTGCATTCTACATTGTATAAGCATTAAATATTAATATTTAACGCTTACAACAGCCTGTCAACCTATCGATTGACATATAAATAATAGTCGGGACTAGTGTACGTCAAATATCATCCCAACACCCGTGTGGGGTTTCAACCAACAAATACTGAATATTATTTGTGCAGTTCGACGATGTGTAAAATTTATCGTCTCAATCAATATCAGTCAAATGTGTGTACATAAACAAATCGTCCGTTTGTAAACAAATATTTATTTTATTCATATCCACGTTAAAAGTTATATTTTCAACGATAAAATATCTTATTCAATATATGAATATTCTATTCAGCTCATTTATACAATAAAAATGATATTTTTATTGTTCTAACATATTTTAGAAAATTTTGGCAGCATAACTGTGCGATATCAAAATCTGGTAATGTCTAGCATTACCCCTCTCCTGATATTGGTGCACCATACACACATAACAATTCTAATCAATTCATTTCACCCAAACAACCGAATTCAACAAAAAAATCTGATCAAGCAAGCCAAACAATCAAACAAGTCGTCCATGGTTTGTGAACGACGGGGAAATAGTTCATATATGCAGTTATAAAATAAATAACTGTATAAGAAAATTATAGTGAGGAGTTCTCACCTTGGGTTTCCACTCCGTCAATCTTTGATTGTTAATCTTAAATTCTCCTAGAATCCCACATGTCTATTTTGTAAATAACATGCATAAGTTAAAAATCATATTTTTAACAATCGAATAATTATTTCATAACTTGTCTATTTTATAAATAGCATACATAGGCTAATAATCATAATTTTATCTTTCTTAAAAAAAACATTTCCATGCCATACACTAGTTAAAAATCATATTTTTAATCTTGCTAAAAATATTTTCTTCCTACGATAAAAAACCTATTTTTAACTAACCAAAAATGAAATTTTTACGTAACTAGAAATCATCACTTTATGTAATTAAAAATCATAACTTTATGTAATTACAAATCGTAATTTTATGTATTTAAAATCATAACTTTATATAAATAAAAATCATAACTTTATATACTTCATACGTCAAAAACCATAAAAGCTTTAAAGCGAAGAAAACTTACATATTTTCTATTGCCCGGATTTGCTATTCTGCTTCCAGAATTTGCAAACGAGCTCCAATCTTCACACCATCTTTTTTTCTAGCTTAAACGCGTCATTCCGGACAACTTTCGCATACTGACCTTCCTCCCAAAAATGTGTCATTTCATCGGAAATCGCAAAAAGACAGCATTTGGACAGTGATTGGACAACAGACTTTGGACGCATTTTCCCGACAGCTCCGCAATCCAAATATGACTTCCATATAACAAATCGAAGAGAAAATCATGCTTTTCGATATTGGTATTATGGAGTTTTGGCCAAAATGTACAGTTTTGGGAGTATTGGCAAAATGGTGACAGGGTGTTTTATGCAAAACGGGATTTTTGTGAAAAAATGGGTTTTTGGAGGATGAGGGGCCCACGGCCGGAGCTGGGTGGTGGCGGTAGGGCCTACTAACGTCGCTGGGCTGGTGGTGGTTCGGCGGTTGGGTCCACGGTGGGGGGTGTTGGTGGATTTAAGGGCTAGGGTTCATGAAAAGGGGAGAAAGAGAGAAGGAGAGAGAGGAGGAGGAAAGGGTGGCCGGAGCTAGGTGGTGGCGTTGTGGGGTGCGGTAGTGGGGAGGAGGGCGGTGGCAGCGGGTTTTGGGGAGGGAGGCTGTAACACCTCGTATTTTCTGTGAATGTCAAAGTAACAAAATAAAGAATACTTAATTTTTAGAAGTAGAATTAAGGGAAACGGGCTATGCCATTGAGTTCGTCTTGGAATTCTGCTTGAGATAGAGTCTGAGATAGCGTAAATCGGACTCCGTATGAAGAAGTTATGACCTTCAAAAGATTCAAGAATTTAAATAATAAAACCAGCCCGAAATTTAAAGTTTTGAAATTCGAAAACCCTAAAGTAGGCTGGGTGAGTAATTTCCCTCTCAGAGATCAGGTCGACCAAGGGGTCGACCTGGGGGTTGACCTGGGTACATAGGTCAACCGGGGGGTCGACCTATGGGTCGACCTGGGGGTCGACCTCCTCCTCGGGCCAGATTTGAAACCTGACGTGTTTCTTTGTGTGATGATTTTCTGACTCATTAGGGCTTGTGTGGCAAGTTCTGGTTGGTTCTCTTCAGTTTGAATGGCTTTAATTTGTCCTAGGCTGATCTAACGACTCTTATTAAATCAAACTTCTATATAAGCAACCTAAATATAAACCCTAAATCACATAAAAATTCATTTCTAGAGCCGTCATACTATCCATGGTCAACCTAGAGTAGCCGCCATTCTCCTTTAACAAGAAAGCAAGATTAAAGCTACGAATCAAATCAAACATAAATTAGAAGAACAATTAGTCTACATCAAAGGAGAGCTATTCAGTTTCAGAAAACAGATCCCAGAAAACAAAATTTTCCTTTTGTTTATAAGTTAGTTACTTTTCAGATTTGAACACCAAAATCTAATTGCGACATGTAATATAATGGATGTGATAATATGCCTGATGAAAGCTATCCTTTCATTGAATTTGTGCTTGAATATTTATACATCTTTAGGAATCATTTTTGACTATGAAATTGGTCCAACCATATCTATCCTTGTTGTATATCAGAATTGTAATTCTTTTTATTCATGATGATATTCATATCATATCTACATGTCTGCGATGTTTTCAATGCAAAACTTGTCAATTTAATATAACCTGATTTGGGGTAAAGTTAAGTTAAAACAAGAGGGCAACACTTAACCAATATAACTTGATTTGTGGTAGTGTTAAGTTAACACAAGAAGGCAACACTTAACCAAAGTAACATGACAGGTAGGCAGGTTAAGTTAACTTGAATCGATTGATAACATTTAACCAATACAAAATGACGAACATGTGGGGTTAAGTTAACAAGAAACACTTGACCAATATAACTTGATGGACGAACGGGGTTAAGTTGATAGGAAACACTTAACCAATCCAACATGATAAGTGAGGAGGGTCAAGAAACACTTAACAAACATGACATGATCAATGGGTGGGTTAAGTTAACATGAATGGACGACACTTAACCAATATGGCATAATGTAAGGGAGGGTTAAGTACATATCGGGTTGGTGGGTAATATTAGTATATATATATAGGCCCACAAACTTAACTGTTAAATAAACATGCTTGAATCAATGGAAGGGTTAAGTACATATCGGGTTGGTGGGTAGTATTAGTACATATAGGCCCACAAACGTAACTGCTAAATAAACATGCTTGAATCGATGGAAGGGTTAAGTACATATCGGGTTGTTGGGTAATATTAGTATATATAGGCCCACAAACTTAACCGTTAAATAAACATGCTTGAATCGATGGAAGGGTTAAGTACATATCGGGTTGGTGGGTAATATTAGCACATATAGGCCCATAAACTTAACTGTTAAGTAAACATGCTAGAATCGGTGGGAGGATTAAGTACATCTCATGTAGGTGGGTAATATTTGTATATATAGGCCCACAAACTTAACAAATATAAAGCCCTAGTAACGGGACCCATTTCAGTAGTAACTCACATAGATGTATCATGGTACCCTGAAACTAAGCAGGGTGGGGCACGATTACTGGGCTGATTATAAGCGACAGGGGGTACATCCGTGTAGGTTCCGATGGTTTTCGGGCGTGCACTACTCCGAAGTGGGAAAAAGCAGGCACTGGATACCAGTAGTTATACACTGTGCATCTTGAATCATGTCGGGTCGCTATCATAAGGATTGATACACCTTATGGTGGGACAATCATAGGGTATCTACACGCAAGAGAGGGCCAACTGACACAGACACATGGAACATTAATGCAAGTAAGGAGCCGATGATAGGGTAGTAAAGGTGCATCTAACATGCTCATGGCAATTAGGCAGATTGAGGTGGAATCCTCACGATAGATGTACACCTGAAGGCTACCACAATTATGGGGATTGGGATCACGTTATCATATTATCATTTTTATACAGATTACTAGTTGGGACACTAGTTAGGTGGTGCAGAGATAGATATAGAAATTAGGAAATAAAGTAGTAGCGAAGCAGAGAAAGAGTAGAAGCGCATTCAGTTTATGTTGCCTTATTATACCTTGTGCTTATCCTATGTTATCATGTTATTCTTGTTCTCACGGTATTGTCTTATATTCAGTTTATTCACGTCATGATGCTTTTGCCTATTTATATGCTGAAAGTCACTGGACTTCCCAGACTTATGTCTGACCTAGTTTTGTTTCGCCTCTTTTCTTCAATCCCCCCCTCTAGGTTCACAGGGAGGAAATGTTACCACTTAGCTTAGTTTTCCTTCCAAGCTCAAAGATAGTCGATGTACTGGTTTGGACTCTCTCTTCCACTGCTATGGCTGGTTCATGCTTTATTGGGGAATATCATTGTTATTTTTATGCTTCTTTTATATTTGGAAGTTTTTAGATCAAGACAGAAGTTCTATGTATTACTTTTAAGTATGATTGAGACAACTGTTGTAAAAGCTTGACTGAACCATATTATTTATAAACTGACTTTATTTTTCGCTGATTTATCTACTTGTCTTGTAATTTATCTGCATCTTTTACCTAAAAAGCTCCACCAAAGTTGAGGCATTCCCTTTGTGGGTGACCTTAACGGAGGTGGGGTGTTTCAGAGGCCATTTATTTTCTTTTTTGCTTGAAAGAGAAAGAAGGAATAATGAAGAGAGAAAGAGGAGAAAGAGATTATATGCTAGTTTCTCCCGAATCGTTCGACTGCAAATGATCTCCGTTTGCCGCGGATATCAGACAAGACATAGTACACGTGAAGAAAATTCCAATGAAACAAGTTTCGTCGAATTCCGAGTTCGTTTGACCATCCGTTAAAATTGTCAAAGATGCTCAGATATTGTTCAAAAATGTGATTTTAGCACACCTTTTCTTCTTGTACGCTCACACACTAACTCCAAAAATCATGCCCTTTTGGATTTAAC
The DNA here is from genome assembly GCA_030737875.1 of Allium sativum. Lineage (NCBI taxonomy): Eukaryota > Viridiplantae > Streptophyta > Magnoliopsida > Asparagales > Amaryllidaceae > Allium > Allium sativum. Next base: position 525,934,636 of record CM060913.1, on the reverse strand, counting down.
CATTTTTATACGATATGAATCTAGAAAATAAAATGGAATCAATTCTGAGGTCGTATCAATAATGTTCCTTTGCAAAATGATTGCCTGTTTTACCCTGAGCTGTTTTAGCTCGCACGGCCACATACTAACTCCGTTCGACGTGCATTTTGGAACACAATAATGATTTGTCATTACGAATACAGAAAATTTATCTCGTCGAATTTTGAGCTCATATGCAAAATTTCACTTTTTAAAGGCTATGTGTTGATAACCGAAACCCCATCCAATTACCACTACTCCAGATCTTGGAATATATCAAAGTTTATAATTTTCGGAGTCGAAAACAGCATTTTGAACTCAATGGAAGTGGTTTCGAGTCCAAATTTATTCGTATGCAAAATGTGACTTTTTTGGGCTATATTTCTATAGTGACTATTCTGAATGCCGCTATGAAATTTGGATTTTTCAGATTCTTTGCAAACATATTTTCAAATAGATTCTAATATTTTTGGTTTCACTAAAATCCGGTTTATTTTGGATCCTGTACATTCATTTGAAATTTGAAATCGAATTTTCAAACTACCGCGCCATTTTCAATTCCTTTTATAATTAAAAATAAATATTTATTTTCTAACGTCGATTCAAATATATATATATATACGTTCTAATTCTATTCAAAATAAAAATAATTCATTTTAAATGTTCTAAATTCACTAAAATTGCCAAAATAATATTTTTTTAATTGGTTCAGATTTTCCGGCTTGTTACAACGGTGGTTGAAAAACAACGATCTTCACATCAATAGGATGACTACTGATGCCTTTGATTGGAGTTGCTGCCTTGAAAGGGTTACAGTGGTAGTTGTCCAGATGTACTTGTTGATTGTCCAGATATGCGAGAGCCTCTCTTCCGTATTGGACATATGGAACGAGGAATAAGGTGTCTCCAGTTTCATTCAGACCCAGAACGGACTTGTAAAGGGATGTATGTCTGAAATTGGATTTTATTCTATGTTGATTGATTTCTATTAGATATATATCTGCTTTGTGGCGGAGAATTTATTCTCTTGCTTAACACCCTTCTTTGAGATGTACGAGCTCAGAGGTTATATATCGATAGACATCAATCGCATGGCGTGAATTGTCAGTATGGCATGCCAAGATGCAAATGATCATAGCTTATTGTTGAAAAGCAGAGCCTTGTGGTTGATGATCAAAGCAAAGTTTATTTAGCATAAGCTTTGTGTATAGCGTTACTTCGCGAGCCTCACACCTGGTATGAACCAGAAACGGGAGAAGGGTCCCAGGGACAGCAAGCGTTTCTTTCTAGCTAGAAGTGGTGTCATAGTATGGAGCCCAGACATTTTTACTTATGTGGATGGTGGAAAGCGAGGTACCTCGGATTTGAGTCCCTAGTGGCTCTTGATTTACGCCCCATAGGGCGGAGAAATGTATTGTTCAGGAATTATTAATCCACTAAAGTATTTGTGGACCAGCCCTGGCGATCCAAGGCTCACTCGAGCTCTTAGCCTGAGACGCAGGCTAGAGTGTCTCGAATTCGGTAAGGACGATCCCTTGCCTTGGTTCATGATGGAAATCCAACAACTAGTGCGACACCATGCGGTTTTGATTGTAAAACTAGTACTGTAACATAGTATATGGTAGTTATGTCGTCTATGATTTATACATTATGATTGAAATGGTTTTGAAACATAAATATACTAATAATAATGTCAAATCCATTTTATCGTATCATGCATTTTTGACCATTATAAGATAAAACTCTATCCCCCGGTTTGCATTGCAATGTGTGATGGGACTAGAGTCTTATAATGTTTTTTCATTTTTCTAAAAAGCATTGCTTTGTTTAACGATTTACTTTATTTATACACTGGCAATCCAATGGAGTAAACCCATTCCGCGTTAGCAGCGTGGTCTTGTGATTGGCCTTATCATTTAATAGGTTAAGTAAGATTTATCATACCAGTTCCATGACAAACTCGTAGTTTGTTTCACTTTGCAAACTCGGGTGCCCTCTTCTCCACACGGCAGCCTTGTATTCAGGTTTTAGCAGACACATTCTGGATAGCTATGGAGCTGAAGATGGATCCTATCATTTTTATTATGTTGTTCAGACTTCATTTAGTATATTATGTTTGATTCCACTATAGACATTTTATATTAAGCTGAAAATGTATTATGTACTAAGTATGATCCTACTAAGCTGTGTAAATCTGATGATATATTATTTCCAGTGTAATTTGATGTACATTATATGTTGAAATTCTATATTTCTGTTCTGCTATTATTGTTATATGTGTTATATTCCAATTATTATCCTTGCTTCCATGGCATGGAAGATTGGGGTCATCACAGAATTTCTAGGTCTTAATCGATAATTTTGAAATGATTTGGAAGGGGAAATCGATATAGATTTGATTATACTTGTGATTATTATTGGTGTAAATGGTTTTCCCCACTTTGTTATATAGAAATTATTTCTACGTGTTACTAGTGATCAGGTAACGACCTTGGTGATAAAAAGTCAGGAATGTGGGGAATACGGTCCATGGAAGGTATGGTTCGCTCCCGGGTTGGGGAATGGACATACCTGGAATACTATCGTGGTGATAAGGTGTACCTAGAGCCTAGTCATCAGGGGAATCTCTCGATCAGGTGGAATATATTTTGATATGCTTATACAGTAGATATTTGAGGTTTTCAAATATGTTTTGGTTTGAGATCCTGAACTGAAAGCTAATTTGATATGAAGGCTATATGTGTATTTCAGATGATTTGAAATAAGATTTTGGGTATAAAGTCTAAAGAAATAAATTCTGCAAAGTTAATTGGATTTTGAAAATTTAAGTTTGGGAATTAAACTTAAATTGGTAGATTAAGGAATTGCAAATTGTTTTTTGCATTGTTGGCTTCATAACTCTATTTTTTTGGTATATGGTCGTGCACGTATCCTTGGGAGGAAACCCGTTCCGCGACTTGCGGTGTGGTCCCAAGATAGCTTATTCAAAATAAGGCAAAGTATAAGATTAGTTAACAAAGTTTTCTCACACCAGTCCTTGTTTAGCATGAGGTTGCGTGATAGGGAGTTCTCGCTCTTAGTTTGGTAGTTAGCTGGGGACTCTTACCTCTACATCTCCCAGAAGGGGTTGGTTAGGCATGAGGCCGAGACAGTCGAGAGGCTGGCCTTAAAACAAGGTGCTGAGGTACCATTGTAATGACATGGCGGAGGGTAGCCGCTGTCAGATAGTTGAAAAAGACCAGACCGTTACGGTTGGTATCAGAGCGTTGGTTATATAAACATTGGCTCTATGGGGTACAGACTTGTCTGAGATAGAATCAGTAGTGTCCTTGGACAAGTAACTCATTAGAGATAGGGTTAGTAATATACCCTAGAATGAGTTGTGTGTGAGTATATATATACGAGAGACGTATTTGAAATTTGATATACAAATGGTTTATGTTGGATTAATTTGTTGAGTCGGTTATGAACATGTAACAACCCGGAGTTTTGGAACAAATTTAAATTTTTTATTTTAGAAATTTTAATGGATTTTAAATATTTAAAATACTTTATTTTAAATAATAACCATTAAAATTTTATTTAAATTGAAGTTAGAACAAATATATTTATTTTAATTGTAAAAGGAGTTAGAAATAGCACGATAGTTTGAAATTTTGATTTCGAACTTTGATTGAATGTACATGATTCAAAATAAATAGGATTTCTGTAAAACCAAAAAATTTAAATCTGTATAAAAATATCTTTCCAACGAATCTGAAAATTTGAAATTTCATAGCGAGAATAAAAATTTATGGCCAGTTAAATATACAAAATAGTCGCTATGGAATATATATATATATATATATATATATATATATTAATATTATAAATAGCCAGTTTGCAAATGACCTCCGTTTTCGATGAAACCACCCTGGTTGGATCCAGAATGTCAAATTATTATTAGATTCCAATTTTCATATTTTTTGGAATTAATATGTGAGCGTGGCAAAAGAAAACGTATTTTGTCAATTTGAGTCAAATTGGATCGACCAGAAAATGGCCATTTACAAACGGTCTCAAAACTCAACGAAAATAATTTTGTTAGGACCGTATCGTCAAAACATAGCTAGATTTTTTTTTCGGGAATTTTCGGAGTCTGTATGTGACCCCGGTAAATTTAAATGTACAGTCGAATTAAATAAATAAATGACTTATATTTTAAATTAAAGAAAACAGACCGAAACGAACGTTTGGGCTGACGGGACCTATCCCATTATGTCCGAAGGGGGGTATTTTCCTAGGGACAACTCTCGTTGGGCTGAATTTGGAGCTATTAGGGGTTAACGAGCTTTAACTAATAATTAAGAGATTTAAACATTATATTATAAATACCCCCTAAGATAAATGAGAACCCTAACCCTAAATCTATTCGTTCTAGCCGCCACTGAAAACCGATGGCCCAAATCAACGGAAAAAAAAACCCTAAATCCTCTCAAATCACTTCTAAGTAGAAGACCAAAACAAAACGAAGATTGGAGAGCATTTGGTGCTCTCTCAATCCATATAGGAGTGATGAGATTTCGTGTAGTGGTTGGTGTGATTCATCAGCTCGAAGTTGCGTCCTTCATGGAGCTTTCTGGCGTGGCAGAGGGGACCAGACCTTGCCAGACTCACGGTGGAGCACGGCGACGCGGCGATGGTTCTGGTGGGGTGCGGCGATGGAGCTCTGGTGTGGTCAAGAAGTGACGGCGACGGGTTTTTCAATTTGAGCGTGGTTCGATTGTTAATCAAAAGGAGGGAGATGAATTAAAAATGAAATTAAGGTTAAATCATGTAACTTTTTCGTATAAAATCAAAATTCAAAAATTTCAGTTGCCTTGGAATTAGAAAAACGAGATCTACAACATGGAATTTACTGGAACTGATTTGAAGCAGCTACGATGTTGATTAAAGACCCTGTTTAATTTAATTAAAAACAATTGTTATTCAAAAATTTCTGAAACCGATCAAGGTGAGAAATTCTCCTTTTTTTATAATTAAAATTACTTAATCATGATATGTGATTTGATCTAGAATTGATGTTGTTAAATTATATGCTGTTAAATTCTATTTGTATGATACGTGATTTGATCTAAAATTGATGTTGTTATGTAGATCCATTGATTGATGATGTTTGTGTTGAATAATATTGTTGAAAACAAAAATATCAATTTTTGTTGAAAAAAAAATAATTGGATTAAAATTGTCATTTTTGACAAATTAGAAATGTTGGATTAAACACAGGACTGATCCAAAAGTTGGAAATCCTCGAATGCACTAACTTTGGGTATACAACACATCAGAACAAATAACAGAAGGCTTTTATTACATCATAATGTTATATCAGAGTACAGAATATATCAGAGTACATTGAAAAATAATACAACAGCGGAAGATTAATTTCCAATAATTTTAATACAGCGCAGCGGAAGGCCATCAATGCTCTGGACACAGCTTTAAGCTTTGATCCAGAATCCTGCTCAATATATCTGCAAAATAAGCTACTCTACTGCCCGTGTGGAAAATATGGGCACCCGAGTTTGCAAAGTGAAACAAACTACGAGTCAGTCGTGGGACTGGTATGAGAAATCTTTCCTAACTTATCTAACAAAATAGCTAATCACAAGACCACGCCTGTTACGCGGAACGGGTTTACTCCATTGGATTGCCAGTGCATAAATTAAATAAATTTTATTCAAAACAACGCAATGCTTTTTAGCAAAATGAAATCATTATAAGACTCAAGTCCCATCACACAATGCAACACAAACCGGAGGATAGAGTTTTACCTTATAATATCAAACATGCTTGATACGTAGAAAATAATATTTTAATATTATTATCAGTGTCTAATCAGTTTTAAAGTACTTCAAAGTAAATGTATCAATCCTAGACGGCATAGTACCCCATCCTACTATGTCGCCATATATAGGTTTATAATCAAAGCCGTAATGTCGTATTGGAAATTTGGTGTACATCGTGAGTCAAGGCTAGGGACGATCTCCTTACCGATTTGAGACACTCTAGCAAATGTCTCAGGATCACACCTACGCGCAACCCTTGGATCCTCCAAGGCTGGTCCATAAATACTTTAGTGGATTAGTTATGCCTGAGCACACGTTTCCCGGTCCTATTGAACCTATAAATTGGTCATTATCGACAAGTATAACTGAGGCCTCGTAATCCATCATCCACATAAGTAAAATGTCAGGGCTTGCAAAACCCTGATACCACTTCTGGCTAGAATGAAACGTGTGCACTCCTTCGGTCCCTTATCCTATTTCTGACTCTTACCAGGGTGTGAGGCTCGCAAAGTAATGCTATACACAAAGCTACGCCTAAACAGGCCGTGCTTTGATCATTAACCACAAGGCTCTGCTTTTCAACAAAAGCCTTGATCATTTGCATCTTGGCATGCCATATTGACAATTCATGCCATGAGATCAATAACTATCAATATATAACCTCTGAGCTCATGCGTCTCAGAGAAGGGTGTTAAGCAAGAGAATAAATTCTCCGCCACCAAACAGAAATATATTAAATAGAAATCAATTTACATGTAACGGGATTCAATGGAAGACACATCCATTTACAAGTCCATTCTAGGTCTGAACAAAACCGGAGACACCTTATTTCTCGTCCCGTATGTCCAATACGGAAGAGAGGTGCTCACTATCCGGACAATCAACAAGTACGTTTGGACAATGCCACTTTAACTGTAACTGCCCGGATTTCGACAGACCGGTTCTTTTTTTTTTCAAAATTCAATCCATCGAGACCCGAGTTGGTTGCTCTGGTATCCTACAGAAAAGAGAGAGAAAAGAGATATGTCAGAGTACGGAAAAACACCTCACAGCGGAAGGAATAAAATATAATATATTTTAAAACATAGCTTTACCATAATCACAAAACTGCTAAATCAATATTCCCAAAGCTATAAGTCTTTGTCTAACCTGCGAACGTTATGAGGAGGGGGTCAGAACATAAGTTCTGTGTGAATGAATTTAAACTACACTTCTTGAATAATCCTACATATACCATTCAATTACACTTTCAATTTATTAGGTTATACGCGTTATTAGCACTCAAAGCTTACACACACGTCAAACCCATCTACCCCCTAGTAGATTAACCTAATATAATGTATATGTAGCTACCCCCCCAAATTGAGGTACACCCCGTGATACCCCACTCGCACGGTCTCCACCATATCACCACAGTAATATGCGCAGTCCCTCAACCTTTGCCATAGTAACGTACAATGCTACATCCGCATAGAACCACTATCGCAGTGCCATGTAAGCGTACTGACTGCTATCCTCGAACTATTCGACCGAGTTTGGTTCCATCACTGAATAATGCCCTCTAGTCTATGATACACTACCCAGAGCAAACATGGTTGTACCTAGACTTTCCTACGTACGTATCTTCAATCGTACTCGATGTTTCTACTGCACATAACCTCTACTTGTGCACCCAAGTTCTGTGGCAGGGCTACACCAGAAAACACGAAACTCGGTCGGGAGCTTTTCTAGATCTGTACGGGCCCGCCTCTAAGAGTGTCCAATGTACAAATATCCCTCAGGTATGGTTTTTCTATGGTGGCTATGGCCCCACCTCAGCCCATCCCTCAACTAGTAAAGACCATACGAGCTGAGCGACCACCCCTAACAAGCAAACAATCTAAACATCCATGTGGGGTGTCCCCGCACCCATCTCTTGATAGCAAAGGTTAACTACCTCTAGGGGTTAGCTCTTGTCTTTTTGCATTCCTTAGGCTGCTTGTGACAGGCGTCCAACGATCTTGCTATCGTTTGGTCTTGACCCTCCACCTCCGCCTGATGCAATCGCCGAACCACCCTTAATGCCACTGCGTATAACATTCTAACTGCCCCCTACTTATGCAGTCAAGGCCCACCCACCTGGTAGTTCCGCGCAGACCCAACCTCTATAATCCTAGCCTGAAGCGAAACCACTACAGAGGACTACCAGGAGCACCTTTAACGTCTCAGGAAGCCACGTGCTTCCCCTTCCAGTCCGTGGGAGTCGCCAAAAAAGCGAACATGCGCTCTCCTCGTGCCTTATGACAACATCATGATCTATCTCGTTGGGTAATTCATCTTACAACGTACGAACTACATCAAGCGCCTTAGTTTTATATGCCATTAGACCCTAAGTCTAACCATTTATTTCACGCTTATGCCACCTCGTCAACTTTCTCATTTAACTTGGTTATTCACATTAGCTTCCTCTTTTTTTCCGTATTCACCAAGTTACCCTTGCTTATTAATACCGTTTATACTTAACCCACTTAAGTCCATTAATAAGCCCACAACATGTTATTTTCCAATCTCATAAATTATTCCCTTTTTGGGTTACAACAACATGTTATACTTAATTCATAGTTAAGTATGCCTTATCCCACATACATACTGATTAGGAGAATAACCCAATCAACACCAGCCCCAAAGACCAAAATCATCATTAGACTGGGACCCAGAGAATTACTCAACCCAACCAACATATATGATTCTAATTTACTTCATTTCCACTCATATAACTTATAGCATTTTTAATTTCACATTTCTCCTTTCCAAACAAATATATCTTTACATATAAGTTATCTCGTCTTCCTTATTGTTTCCTATAACTTATCTTGTCCCATAAGTTATAATTTCCACCTATTATCCTTTCTTTCCTTATTCAAGTTTATTCATAATAGGTTATTTATCATTCCCCATTTCTTGTCATTAATTTTAGATTTGACTTATTTCATTGTATATGTCGTCCCACCCTTCAAGTCTTGTATTACATCTTAAGTCATAACCTTCCCTTGACCCTATGACAAGTTTGCCTATTATTTAATTTTACATCATCGCAACTCAAGTTTATAATGGGTAATTATCATTCCCCCATTACTACGTCATTAATTTTAGATTTGACTTAACCCTTCCTTTTTACTTAACCCGTTACTTAAACTTTCCCAATTCAATTAATTTATGATACTGTTACGGGTCCTATTTGGTTAAGCATATCTAAGTTCTGTTTCACAAGTCACAATGTCCCACTTAACCCCTTTTTATTACAGTTTCCATGTCTTACACATGTTTTACTACGGTTAAGCCTATCTTGGTTATGTCTTACCTTATATGTCTCACAATGGTTAAGTCCACATTAGGTATGCTTTACATGTCATTTATATCACCCACTCAACCCTCTAACCATACCCATGTCACCCACATGTCTTATTATGGTTAGTATTTCGTAATTTATTTATAATGCCGTAACATGACCTCTCACATTAGACGTTCGTTCGTGGCTGCTGGATTTGCCGAGTGGTTCCGGGCAGTCTTACACCACAAACGCGCCTGACCTCGTGTCATAAACCGTTACGCCTCTAGTTCTTGCTGTTGACATCTCACATTAGACATCCGCTTGTGGTTGTTGGATTTGTCGGGCGGTTCCGGGCAGTCTTACACCACAAACGCATCTAACCTCGTGTCTAGGCGTTCATTAACAATCGTCTTTCACCCAAACCACAAATTAATGCCATATGTTCCAAATTCAACTTAATTACATTTCAATTTTATGTCTATTTCCAATTTTCCATTCACTACACCAATTACATAATAGTTAGCCAATTTTCATGTTACCCAAATTATCCAATTATAGCCAAATTCACTAATTCCATGTTATTCATACCGAAACATGCTAATTTCCAATATCCAATTATATCCAATTTCATATAATCAATATTTTCCCAATATATATACCCCAATATTCCCACGTTCATACATATAATCCAATTCACCCTCTAGGCTTACTTTTCAAGTCACGAATAAATTTCAGCAATCCATGTTATCCAATTACATGTTGTTAATATCGAATTATACCAATTCCATATCCAATGATAGTTATGTCAAACTTACATGAATTCAACATTATAGATTATATTCCTCGAATGATAAAATAGATTATGCCCAATATATGCAACAACAATTGTTATGCCAAAAACCCCAAAATTACAGATTATATTCCAAAATCCCCATATTCCAATCGTGCGTATTATATAATAAGATTTCATCTAGGTTCGAGATAACCTAGATCCATTAGATCGCCCTAGAAGCCATCATGTCCGTCCAACACATCAAAAATTGTCACTGCCCAGATCTGAAAAAATCAGGGGGGAGGTCGACACTAAGATCGAACCCCTGGTCGACCTCCTTGGGTAGGTCGACTCCTAGGTCGACCTCCCTGGGAAGGTCGACCCCCAGGTCGACCTACCTGGGTATTTTCTTATGTAAATTCTGAATTTTTGTAGAATCTTCTGAAGGCCATAACTCTTTCATACGGAGTCCGGTTTTCGAAAACCTGGACTCTATTTCAAGAAGAATTTCGAGACGAACGCAATGGTGATGTCCTTTTTAATTAATTCCTGATATTTAGATTAATATCCTTATTTTATTGTCTTCTCTGTTACGTGCACTGTTATCGAATTAATTTTTCCTTCTCTTTCATATATTAATAAAATTTTCATTATACATCACCATTATTTACTTATCTATGCATATACACATATTTTTAACTATATTAAAAATGCGGGGAGTTACATTCTTCCACCCTTAAAGAATTTCATCCCCGAAATTCGATAAGAGTAAAATAGATAACCCCTCGCAATATCCGTCCATCAAGTGTGCGTCCAATTGTTGCGAACATTGTGCAAAGTGATATACATCATAGTAAAGTATGTATGCCTATCCAATTGTTGGATCCACCTATATGTATGAAAACTTCTTAAAAACTCTTTCAAAAAATGATGCCCACATCCTAAATATACTTGCAGTTCTATATGAATGCAATATTTTTGAAAAATCAAAACGTTTTTCATCCAAATTTTCCTACACTCTTACAGAGTAAGAGCATAGTTCATCCAATTTTCGCATCCAAAAACCCTACAAACCATCATTAAATTCGAATTTTAGAAAAATCTAATTTTCCAAATTCGATTTCTTATGTTACGAAAACGTAAAATTTTACATTCTCCATTTTTCTTTTCCAATTGCACTTGAATTTTTGCATAACTATTCTATAAAGATTTCCTATTTTCCTATCGAAGTACAACCACATAAGAAAATTTCTTCTCTTTTTCCACTTATCTTGGAGAAATTTCATATTTATTCAACTTTTTCTTAAGATTTCCATTTTCGTTTCCCGTCAGTTTGTTGCTTTATTGGATTTGTTTTTTCTTTTTAATTAGGCTATTCTTTTTCTTAGCTTATTTGACTTACTCCAATTACTTAAATTTATTTTTCAAATAAGCTTTTCTGTTTTTAACTCGAACAACATCCTGCACAACTACTACCAAGGGCCAAGAATCATAAGCCTATTTCTCTAAAGAAAAGTCCCACCACCAACTCTCTACACTTACTTGCCCTTCCACTACCTAGTAGTCACTACTAGTTCTTGCTGTGTATTACTAGCCTATACTTTATCTCCATTTCTCAAGCAACAAACCTAGGTTTCTCAATCTTCATGCAATCAACAGGAATTTTCTATTAGTTTAATATTAGCTAATCTTTGATCGGAAATTGGTAAGAGAATAATTCCCTAAGCATCAACCCCGAAGACCGAAATCAACATCAGATTAATACTCAGAGAATCACTCAACTCTACCAATCTACAGTTAGGTTCTATTTCTTTAATTCATAGCCTTAACTTTATCTCGATCTTTCTAGGCCTTAATCCTTACCAACCCCATTCTTTTAAAAGTATGGTTTTGCCTCCTTCTTTGCATTGCATATTTCTTCCAAAACTAAAAGCGGTAAAACTTTTATCTTTTTCTCAAAAACTTGCCTTTGCCAATCCATAAAAACATGTTACTAAATAAAAATGAATTTTTTTTTCCAAATCACAAAACTGGAGTAGATGAGGATAACTATTGGGCTTGCATTGTTTCTAATTACAATGTTAATTTAACTACTCGCTATAAGGTGTAGACATATATTCTATTCCTACAACTTATTTTGTCCACCCAACAAAATTTCTTCGTAAATCAATAATCAAAATTTATTGGTAACAGAATAGAATTTCAAAACTTCTTTTCATATATGAAAACTAGCAAGCTATTTATGCTCCATAATATGCACCGTTTTATGAAATAATTCTTTTGAAACAAGAAATCATTATTTTACACAACATACCCCACTTTACTTTAAAACCCAACATGCATTTATCAAAATACTTTTAAGATTAAATCTTGGAAAATACCACAAATCCTTTTATAAATTCAAGATCTTAAAAGTTTATCATTACTCAAAGCGGATCTTCAACTCAATTAGACTTTCCTAGGCACTTTCGTGAATTCAATTCTCTTGACTATATATATTCCTAATCCATTTTCCATATTTCAACCTTTTCTAGTTTCTAAGGTTACACTTCTAAACCTACCACTCTGAAATACTAATATTTCAGTTTCCATCCTATGGGATGTTTTTCATTCTCTAGCTTCAAGTCATATTGTACACTTTCCCAACCACCTAATGGTTTTCAAATTCCTATGTTCATTCCTTGAGTGTACAAACTAAATATCCCAACTCTTTCAAGTCTAGTGGGCTACTATATGGATTTAGGTTTAAATATATAATATATTTATATTTTTGAAAATACAAAAATGCTCACTCGTTGTCTATATAGGAATCATAAACCTATGCTCTGATACCAGATGTAACAACCCGGATTCCGACAGACCGATTTTTTTTCAAAATTCAATCCATCGAGACCCGAGTTGGTTGCTCTGGTATCCTGCAGAAAAGACAGAGAAAAGAGATATGTCAAAGTACGGAAAAACATCTCACAGCGGAAGGAATAAAATATAATATATTTTAAAACATAGCTTTACCTTAATCACAAAACTGCTAAATCAGTATTCCCAAAGCTATAAGTCTCTGTCTAACCTGCGAATGTTATGAGGAGGGGGTCAAACATAAGTTCTGTGTGAATTAATTTAAACTACACTTCTTGAATAATCCTACATATACCATTCAATTACACTTTCTTATTTATTAGGTTATATGTGTTATTAGCACTCAAAGCTTACACACACGTCACACCCATCTACCACCTAGCAGATTAACCTAATATAGTGTATATGTAGCTACCCCCCAAACTGAGGTACACCCTATGATACCCCCACTCGCACGGTCTCCTCCGTATCGCCACAGTAATAAGCGCAGTCCCTCATCCTATGCCATAGTAACGTACAATGTTACATCCGCATAGAACTACTATCGCAGTGCCACGTAAGCGTACTGACTGCTATCCTCGAACTACTTGATCGAGTTTGGTTCCATCACCGAATAATGCCCTCTAGTCTACGATACACCACCCAGAGCATACATGGTTGTACCTAGACTTTCCCACATACGTATCATCAATCGTACTCGATGTTTCTACAGCACATAACCTCTACTTGTGCACCCAAGTTCCGTGGGAGGGCTACACCAGAAAACACGAAACTCGGTTGGGAGCTTTTCTATATCTGTACGGGCCCGCCTCTAAGAATGTCCAATGTACAGATATCCCTCGGGTCTGGTTTTTCTATGGTGGCTATGGCCCCACCTCAGCCCCTCCCTCAACTAGTAAAGACCACACGAGCGAAGCGACCACCCCTAACAAGCAAACAATCTAAACATCCTTGTGGGGTCTCCCCACACCCGTCCCTTGATAGCAAAGGTTAACGATCTCTAGGGGTTAGCTCTTGTCTTTTCGCATTCCTTAGGCTGTTGGTGACAGGCGTCCGATGATCTTACTATCGTTTGGTCTTGACCCTCCACCTCCGCATGAGGCAATCGCCGAACCACCCTTAATGCCACCGCATACAGCATTCTGACTGTCCCTTATTTGTGAAGTCAAGGCCCACCCACCTGGTAGTTCCGCGCAGACCCAACCTCTGTAATCCTAGCCCGAAGCTAAACCACTACAGAGGATACTAGGAGCACCTTTAACGTCTCAGGAAGCCGCGTGCTTCCCCTTCCAGTCCGTTGGAGCTGCCAAAATAGCGAACATGTGCTCTCCTCGTGCCTTATGACACCATCACGATCTACCTCGTTGGGTTATTCATCTTACAACGTACAGACTGCTTCAAGCGCCTTAGTTTTATATGTCATTAGACCCTAAGTCTAACCATTTATTTCACGCTTGTGCCACGTCGTCAACTTTCTCATTTAACTTGGTTATTCACATTAGCTTCCTCTTTTTTTCCGTATTCACCAAGTTACCCTTGCTTATTAATACCGTTTATACTTAACCCACTTAAGTCCATTAATAAGCCCACAACATGTTATTTTCCAATCTCATAAATTATTCCCTTTTTGGGTTACAACAACATGTTATACTTAATTCATAGTTAAGTATGCCTTATCCCACATACATACTGATTAGGAGAATAACCCTCTAAACACCAGCCCCGAGGACCGAAATCTACATCAGACTGGCACACAGAGAATTACTCAACCCTACCAACATATCTGATTCTAATTTACTTCTTTTCCACTCATATAACTTATATCATTTTTAATTTTGCATTTCTCCTTTCCAAACCACTTAATTTAAGTATATCTTTACATATAAGTTATCTCGTCTTCCTTATCGTTTCCTATAACTTATCTTGTCCCATAAGTTGTAATTTCCACCTATTATCCTTTCTTGCCTTACTCAAGTTTATTCATAATAGGTTATTTATCATTCCCCATTTCTTGTCATTAATTTTAGATTTGACTTATTTCATAGTATAAGTCATCCCACCATTCAAGTCTTGTATTACATCTTAAGTCATAACCTTCCCTTGTCCCTATGACAAGTTTGCCTATTATTTATTTTTACATCACCGCAACTCAAGTTTATAATAGGTAATTATCATTCCCTTATTACTTTGTCATTAATTTTAGATTTGACTTAACCCTTCCTTTTTACTTAACCTGTTAGTTAAACTTTTCCCAATTCAATTCATTTATGATACCGTTACGGGTCCCATTTGGTTAAGCATGTCCAAATTTTGTCACACGTGTCCCACTTGACCCCCTTTTTATTACATTTTCCATGTCTTACACATCTTTTACTACGGTTAAGCCTACCTTGGTTATGTCTTACATCACATGTCTCACAATGGTTAAGTCCACATTAGTTATGCTTTACATGTCATTTATATCACCCACTTAACCCTCTAACCATACCCATGTTACCCACATGCCTTATTATGGTTAGTATTTCTTAATTTATTTATAATGCCATAACGATGTATGACCTCTCACATTAGACGTCCTTTCGTGGCTGCTGGATTTGTCAGGCGTTCCGGGCAGTCTTACACCACAAACGCGCCTAACCTCTTGTCATAAACCGTTACGCCTCTAGTTCTTGCCATTGACATCTCACATTAGACATCCGCTTGTGGTTGCTGGATTTGCCGGGCGGTTCCGAGCAGTCTTACACCAAATGCGCGTCTAACCTCATGTCATAGGCGTTCATTAACAATCGTCTTTCACCCAAACCCCAAATTCATGCCATATGTTCCAAATTCAAATTAATTACATTTCATTTTTATGCCTATTTCCAATTTTCCATTCACTACACCAATTACATAATAGTTAGCCAATTTTCATGTTACCCAAATAATCCAATTATAGCCAAATTCACTAATTCCATGTTATTCATACCCAAACATGCCAATTTCCAATATCCAATTATACCCAATTTCATATAATCAATATTTTCCCAATATATATACCCCAATATTCCCACGTTCATACATATAATCTAATTCACCCTCTAGGCTTACTTTTCAAGTTACAAATAAATTTCACCAATCCATGTTATCCAATTACATGTTGTTAATATTGAATTATACCAATTCCATATCCAATGACAATTATGTCAAACTTACATAAATTCAACATTAAAGATTATATTCCTTGACTGCATAAAATAGATTATGCCCAATATATGCAATAACAATTGTCATGCCACAAACCCCAAAATTACATATTATATTCCAAAATCCCCATATTCCAATCGTGCGTATTGTATAATAAGATTTCATCTAGGTTCGAGATAACCTAGATCCAAAAATAAAATGGGGAAAGGATAAAAAGGAGAGAACTCAAATGTAGGCATAAACAAAATAACATATCTTATTAAATTAACATCATATTCATTATGGGGAATGGTAAACGATAGAAGCAACATTATAAAACAAATATAGTTCATATCCACTCACTTTGACTGGATAAGAGAAATAACCGATTTGTTGTTGATGTAGAACGCTGATTTAATCTTCTTATTTGATTATTGGTGAAGAGCATGAATTGTTGATGAAGAACTTTGCTACTTGATTTGATTAAACTCCAATGTTGATGAAGAACTTGCAAATTAATTTAGGGTTTTGAGGCGGCGACCATGTTTGTTGAAGTTTAGCGGCATGGAAGTGTCAGAAGGAATTGTTTATGAATTAGGTTAGGTCTAAGCACTATTTTATAGGTGTAGAGCGCGTTTTAGAGCCATTAGATCGCCCTAGAAGCAATCCGGTCCGTCCATCACATCAAAAATCATCACTGCCCAGACCTGGAAAAATCAGGGGGGAGGTCGACCCCCAGGTCAACAACCTTCCTGGGCAGGTCGACCCCCAGGTCGACCTGCCTGGGTATTTTCCTATGTAAACTCTGAATTTTTGTTGAATCTTCCGAAGGCCATAACTCTTTCATATGGAGTCCGATTTTCGAAAACTTGGACTCTATTCCAAGCAGAATTTCGAGACGAACGCAATGGTTATGTTCATTTTACTTAATTCCTGATGTTTAGATTAAGTATCATTATTTTATTGTCTTCTCTGTTACGTACACTGTTATCGAATTAATTTTTCCTTCTCTTCCTTATATTAATAAATTTTTCATTATACATCACCATTATTTACCTATCTATGTATATACACATACTTTTACATATTTTTAACTATATTAAAAATGTGGGGTGTTACATTAAACCTTTACTGGGAGCTCCCCAATGCCGGGCATCAGTAGTCATCCATTTGATGTGAAGATCGCCGGTCTTCAATCACCGTCTTCAATATCTTCGATTTAAATCGTCGTATAATTATTTGAAATGAGATTGAACTTGGTCTTTCCAAATAATTATATATAATTTAAACCATTTCACATCATTAATATTATTTTATAATGATTTATCGCTATTTTTATTTATATAAATATTGCCCAATTTAATTTAACGACGCTTCGACTCAATAGGTGGCCCTAGCGCTGTTTATACCCAAATTTTATTTACACATTTCTCGAAATCTAACCGTTGGATTTTTAACAAAATTTATATTATTATAAACATCTTCCCAAATCGGACCTGACGGTTCCAGTTTTGGGAAAATCCGACGGTCGGATTTCTCAGTATAATCGTTTAAAGTTACGATTCCGAAACGTGAACGACCGCACGCGATTCGTTTAATTTTAACACATATATATATATACACACACACACAAACACACACTAGTGTGAACCCGTGCTTCGCACACGGGTATTGGGTTTATTTATAGTTATAGAATTTCAATACTTCTAGGATAATAAGAATATTATATCTATGGATAGTAGTGTGGAACATAAACACAGTATCAATTATAAATAAAAAGTGCAGTACAAAAAATCTTATTGAGTCATTGTAATAACAACATCATTGAATGCTCTGAAACAAATTTGTGGGAGAAAGATCTAAAAGGGGAAAGTGTACTTATCAGTCATAAGGGAAAAGGTGTAACAACCCGTATTTTTGAATAACATGTTATAACATAAATGGAGGCAGAATTAAACTGTAAAATCTGAATCAAGGGAAAGGGGCTGTGCCATTGCGTTCTTCTCGGAAAAATACGCGAAATAGAGTCTGAGTTTTCGAAAATTGGAGTCCGTATGACCAAGATATGGCCTCGCGAAGTTTCACGAAAAATTCACAAATTAAAGTATACTTAATTAAGTGAAATGGGTTGAGCAGAGAAATATATATATATTGATATATATATATATATAATTGAAAATTAAATAAATAAATATGCAAAAATGTTCAAAACAGCGAATTGGGAGAGGGGAATAACCGAACCGACCGATTTTTGAGGTCGACCTGAGCTCGCTGGGTCGACTAGGGGTTAATCCAGGGTGTTTGGCTGTCAACCCGTGGGCCGATTCGCTCAAATGCAGATTTTGCATTTGAATGGTTCTCATGGTTCAGCTTTAATCTAAAGGCCCTAGATGGTTCCTACACTTGACTTCTTCCCCAAGACATGCTTTGATGGCTTGGATTGAAACTAGGGTTAATCCCATGGCTAATACCATCCTAAAACTCTATAAAAAGACCCCTAAACCTAGCCTAAATCACCATTATTCAATCCTACAACTAAACTATGCCAAATTTGTTCCTCTCATGGCCTCCACTCTCATGCTAAAATTTCTAAGTTAATTTCTATGAGAGATTTTGAGTTCATACAAGTATTTTCAAACTTGTATGAGTGTTCTTAGCTTACATTCAATCAAGTTGCAACATTTCTATTTCAAAGCAAGGGTTTTTATTGAATTGGCTCAAGGGTTTTCAATTGGAGCTTGCATATTTGGGTTTTTGGTGCTTGCATAAGGGCTTCGTCACAATCTTTATAATAAATATTCATTTGTGTCTTCATAGCGTAGTAAGCCCTTTTCTACTTTCTTTCTTTGAACTCTAAAGTTAAATGAATGATGCAAGTTTGGGGTTGATCATTATATGCAAGTTTGGTTGGTCATTATATGCAAGTTTGGTTGATCATTATATGCAAGTTTGGTTGGTCATTATATGCAAGTTTGGTTGGTCATTATATGCAAGTTTGGTTGATCATTATATGCAAGTTTGGATGATCATTATGCAAGTTGGTTTAATCATTATGTATGACACATGTTGCTATGTTATGCAAGTTTGGGTTGATCATGTTATCATGTTATGCAAGTTAAACTTGAGGTTTTGAGCATAAAGCTCCAAGCTTTATATTAAAGGTTGCATTTTGGCAACATGGAAGTTATCATATCCCTTATGATAACTTGCATGTGAGGCAAAATGCGAACTTCTAGCAACTTCTACATGTTATTTATCACCATGTATCATTCATATGCTAAGTTTGGTTTTATGCATGCTTTTGAAGCCTAATAATGCAATATGCAAGTATATGAACATATGTACATTTCATATGCCACCATATTAAACTTGTGGCTTCAACACCTTTATGTCATGGTTATGCCAAGTTCCCTATTTTATCCTTTATGCGTTGTTGCGATTATGTAAACGATGGGATTACGTTGGGGTTGGGTAACATAATGACATGAACATGATTTTTGTAACATGATGTGATATGTTAACTTGTAATTATGTTTTGAAAACATAATGGACATGACACTTAGAAAATATGAGTGTGGCCAACTCGAGGTTGGGTTGAGTTAGTAGCATAAATCTACCCGGACCCGCCCGGCTTAACTAGTGGCTACAAACAATAGGACCCAATGTGAGAAGTTGGTCATGTTGTGCTCGAACCCGAGGTTAGACCTAGTTGTGGTGTAAAGCTACCCGGACCTGCCCGGCTTAACTGGTAACCACAACAAAGTCTAATGTGAGAGGTTAAAGCGCATTAAGTTAAATAATGCCTCCTGATTAGGGTTAAGTCATGGTCCACTTAATACTTAACCAATTTGGGCTTGATGGATTAATCGAGGTTAAGTTAGGAGCCTTGGGTACTCTTAACCGATTTAATCCACGTTTGGATCGGGTTAACCACATTTAACCCGTTAAGAAACCCTAGTTGCGTGGTCCTTTTCAGCAGTAACCTTCTAGATGTATCATAAGACCCTAGAACTAGGCTAGGGTGGGGCACGATTACTGGGCAGATTGTAAGAGACCAAAAGAGACGGCTGAATGATGCCCCGGTTGTTCAGGCGGACCATGGTCGTGCACATCAAGTCTGGAGTTGAACACGGGCAACGGTAGGTTTGGACTATGCATCATGGTATGGTGTCAGAGGGTTACACCGTAGGGCTAGATACACCCTAGGGTGGACCATGCACAGTCAACTACATTACATGATTAAGCCGCATGACACCGACACTTGACGAGTTAGGCTTATAGGGAGCCGATCGACTAGACTGTGTAGTTGGACCTTGATTTAGGTCACCTCATTATATTGTTCCAAGCTTGGGCCAAGGGATCAATTCTTGTTTTTACTTGACATGTTAGAAAGCTAGTACACCCGTGGTGCAAAACTTAACCTTGATTATGCGATGACACCTTTATCTATCTTGTTAGTTAATCACCATGCCAGTATGTTGTTATCCTTATGTTCATCTCAGCTTCTCATGCCAGTTAACTTTACTAGTTCATAGACAAATAGTAGTAGGGCTTACCAGTCTTTTTGACTGACCCGGTTTCTTTCGCCTCTTTTCTTCCGTTCCCCCCCCCCTCAGGTCCTCAGGGTGGGAACATTGGAGCTTTGCTTGTATCTTTACAGCTTGCTTACTGGATTTGCTTATGTACGGTCTCGGACATTGAGCTAGTTATGGTTTATCACTTCATTTTGGGGATAGTACTTTATGTATTTCAGTTTTTAAGTTTATGCTAGACTTTGTTTGTTGGAAAATAATGATCAAGTACTTTGTTGTAACTTAACTATGGTTTTGAAATGCTAGTTTTATCCGCTGCTTTACTACTCTGTTTTACTTATATATTCTGTCTTGTGATATCTGCATGCATGTTTACCTTGTTTAAACGCCCCTCCGAAGCTAGTGTGCTTGCAAGAGTCACCCTGGCGGAGGTGGGGTGTTACATTTGGTATCAGAGCATAAGGTTTACAAGATTTGAGCAAAAGTGTTTTTGAAACTTACCTTTTGAAAAACTATTTTCAAAACCAATTAAGTATTTTCCAAGAAACGTCTAGTTATTTTAAAAAGGCTATTCCCCAAAAGCCATAGCACTATCCTTCGTTACTTCGTTCTGAATCTATCTTTTTCTTCGTTTTAGTATGGTCGATCGCTTTAACATCCCGGAAGGCGTACAAGTACCCGTCTGGTTCTGGATATTTATGGAGGCAAGGGCGAATGAAGCCGACCCCGCGAACATTCCTCCTCCTTCCCCCGTCGCTAACATCTCTCCTCCTCCTGTAGCTGAGGTTCCTCCTCCCCCTTAGCATCCGCAAGAGGATTTCGCAAAGCTTTGAAAAGACTTTAAGGCGATGTGTTGCAAGAATTTTGTCGGAACGGAGACTCCCGTGGAGGCAAGAAACTGGTTAAAGGAAACTGAAGACCTCTTTGCTATCTTTGATGTGGAAGATCGTGGGAAAGTTCTGTTGGCGGTATGGCTATTGAAAGGGGAAGCTGCTTATTGGTGGGTAGTCACCACCACTACTAGACCCATTGAGACTTGGGATGACTTTAGGAGAAGGTTTGGACTAGAGTTTCTATCATCGACAGAAGAGAACCTTCAGCTAGAGATGTTCCTATCACTAAAGCAAGGGGACATGACCGTTAGAGAATACGTGGATAAGTTTAATCAACTTGCTCAGTTCGGTCTAGAATGGGTTAACACCGCTCGGAAGAAGGCCCTACGCTTTGCTCTAGGATTGAATGAGCCATTGCACGGTTTGGCCATATCTCATATACCCCTGGGGGCGACCTTCGAGGGTTTGGTGAATATGGCCCTACTTCAAGAGGAAGATAAGAGTGGCCAGAAGGAGGTCAAGGCAAATGAGTCCCAAGGCAAGAAGGAAGATACCGAGAAAAGAGAAAAGAACAACAACAAGGCAAGAAAGACAAGAAAGTGCAACTTCTGTAGGATCACTGGGCACATAGCCAAGGATTGCAGGAAGAAGAAGAGGAAGTTAGGCAAGTGTTTTCATTGCGGAGAATCTGGACATTTTAGCAAGGATTGTCCCAAGAAGCATGGACAAGGGCAAGGACAAACTCAGCAAGTAGGACCCTCTGGAGGGCAATTGCAGGCTCTCCTCGCTCTTCCAGCTTTTGATCGAGGTAGAGTTTTTATAGAAATTCATGTTTACATTTCTGATTTTCCTGTTCGCACCTTATTTGATTCTGGCGCATCGCATAGTTTTATCTCTTCTGATATTGTTGAAAGTTTGCGCCTAAGTACTAGCTTAGTTGAGGATCCCGTTTGTGTTTCAAATCCAATTGGGGGTTCCGCCCATCTGTCTATGATTTGTGTGGATTTGAAAATTTCTATCTTGGCCGTAGAATTCACGTGTAGTGTTTATGTTCTCGGGGTCACGGGATATGGGTTGTTCTTGGGCATGGATTGGTTGTCCAGTTATGGAGCCATCCTCGATTGTGAGCATAGGGTGGAGAGGCTCATGACTCGCCTCGGTAACACCCTAGAAATTTCTTGTAACCCTAGAGGTCCCGTCATGTTATGTTATCTTGAATCTCTCGACTCGTCCATCGATGATCTGCAATCTGTAAGGGTGGTCCGAGACTATCCCGATGTCTTTGAAGAAGTTAAGGGGTTACCCCCTAAACGAGAGATAGATTTCCGCATGTATCTAGTTGATAATGCCAAGCCAGTATCATTGCCCGTTAGGCACATGGCCCCTCGTGAAAGAACGGAGCTCAATAAGCAAATCAAGGAGTTGCTTGAGAAGAATTTTATTAGGCGAAGCATTTCTGAATGGGGTGCTCCGGTGGTATTCGCTACTAAGGCGGATGGTTCGCTTCGTCTATGTGTTGATTATCGAGAGTTGAACAAGCTGATAAAGAAGAACAGGCACCCGTTACCGAGAATTGATGATCTCTTTGACCAGCTTGTAGGTGCTTCTGTTTTCTCTCAGCTCGATCTGGCCACCAGATTCCATCAGCTTAGAGTGGCTGAGGATAGCATTGATAAAACTGCGTTTAGGACTCCAGATGGATTCTTTGAATGGCTTGTCATGCCATTCGGTTTGACTAATGCACCCGCCTACTTCGTAGATTTGATGAGTAGGGTGTTCAGGGAGTTCCTTAACAAGTTTGTTGTTGTCTTCGTGGATGATATTCTGATCTTCTCAAAGGATGAGGAAGAGCATGCTAGGCATCTCAAGGAAGTGATGAATACGCTTAGAGCGCATCAGTTGAAAGCAAAGTTCTCCAAATGTCATTTCTGGAGAAGGGAAGTTCGGTTTCTTGGACATATAGTTTCTAAGCAAGGCATAGCGGTGGATCCCGCGAAAGTGGTTGTGGAAGACTCCTAGGAGTGCAACCGAAGTAAGAAGCTTTCTCGATTTGGCGGGCTACTATTGGAAGTTAATCAGGGACTTCGCTAAGATTTTAGCCCCTCTTACTAAGTTGACGAAGAAGAACTTAGTCTGTGCATGGGACTTGGAGTGTGAGCTTGCTTTTCAAAGGCTCAAGAGAGCCCTTACCTCAGCTCCAGTTTGGCAACGTGGATTGGCACTGTTTTCAAGAGATAATTTTCTGCGTGGGATACCGTATAGTATGTAAATGAGATCCAAGATTCACTAACGAATCTTGGAAAGCTTGCATGAACCATGAGCACGTAGTTATGTTTAAGCCAAGTATTTTAGGCAAAGAATAAGTGGAAGTGGAAAGAGAAGCAACGGTGAAATGAGTTCTAACTCATATTTTGGGAACAAGAATTAAGAACTACGGAATTGCGAAGATAAAAGACGGTCAGGGCACGATGGGATTAAGTACAAGAAAATGCGGCTTAGAAGATTGAAGTCTAGATACGTGCATTTAATCTCTTTCTAAGAGTATATCCTTGACCCCTATTGTTCCGTAGAGCTTACTCGCATGCTACCTTTTAAGTATATCCTCTCAGTCCTATCCTCAATCTTATTTCTGTTACAAACCCCCTAAGGAGTATGACTAGCCTATTTGTGATATATGGTTGGGGTGAAGAAGTTCGCCACCAAACTATTTGGGCTTTATGGGATATGGGTAATAATTGATAGATTTACAAAGAGAGCCCATTTTATTCCGGTGGAAAGCAAGAGGACCATATCATGGCTAGCGTCTGTTTATCTTCGGGAAATAGTGCGGTTGCATGGAGTTCCTTCTAGAATAGTTAGCGATCGCGACCCAATTTTCACTAGCCAGTTCTGAAACAGTTTGCAAGAGGCGATGGGTACGCGATTAAATCTGAGTACAGCCTATCACCCCCAGACGGATGGCCAAACTGAAAGGGTGAATAGAGTACTAGAAGATCTTTTGAGGTTTTATGTTCTCGACTTCAGTGGTACTTGGGAAGACCACCTTCCTCTTGTAGAGTTTGCTTATAATAATAACTATCAAGCCAGCATAGGGATGGCACCATTTGAAGCTTCGTGGGAGGCCGTGCAAGCCACCAACATGTTGGTGGGAAGACGACGGATAAGCATATAGTTGAGCCCGACATGATAAGGGACACATCCGAGAGGGTTGAATTGATTCAAAGACGGATAAGAACGGCCCAAGATAGACAGAAATCCTATGCAGACAAGTGAAGGACAGACTTGGAATTTAAAATTGGAGATATGGTCTTTGTGAATATTTCTCCTTTGCGAAGTATGGTTTGCTGACACCAAGGATCGTAGGACCCTTCCCTACTATAGAAAGAGTCGGGAAGATGACTTATAAGGTGGAATTACCGAGAAGCTGGCCGGAGTGCATAATGTCTTTCATGTCTCGCATCTCCGGAAGTATTTGCACAGACCCGCCAAAGTGGTTGAACCAAGTATTCTTGAAGACATGGAGGTAGAGGATGAAGCAACCCTGGGACGAGCTCCGATTCGTATTTTGGGAACAGAGGTCAAGATACTAAGGAATCGAGAAGTCAAATTGGTGAAAGTTCAGTGGGGTGAAGCCGACGAAGATGCAACTTGGGAAACCGAGGAGAAGATGCGTGGGCTTTATCCATTCCTTTTTGAGGGTACATTCTCGACCTCCTTCCTAATTAGCATATCATTCTTTTATCCGTGTTTATCCTGTTTATCTTATTATCTCGTTAAACTTGTCATGAGGACCTTAGGTAGAAACCCTTTGGATGAAACATGTATTTGAAACATGTTATGCTTGATGGTTGCAAGTGTTTGCACGTGGATACTCGTGGATGCATGATACACATTAGGCACTAAGATCGGCTCACACACTTTCATACCGCATATGCATGAGTGTTTATACTTATTCATGGATGAAACTTGTTATGTTATCACGTGGATGTTGCATATGGATGAATGTTATGTGCACTCATGTAGAGATCATAAATTATGTTAGGAATTCGCATACATATGGACTCATTTCACAAACATACTTTGCATTAAGGAGGTTTACTGAATCAGTAACCTCCTGATTTTCGCATTAGATAAGTACATATACACACACCTTTGCATATGATCATACAGCATTTAGAACCTTTTAAGGACAATGATTGCTCGTGGATGATGCTTTGAGTAGATGGATGATGGATGGTAGGATACGTTCTTCCTAACTTGGAGATTTCGGGGACGAAATCCTTTAAGAAGGGGAGAATGTAACAACCCGTATTTTTGAATAACATGTTATAACATAAATGGAGGCAGAGTTAAACTGTAAAATCTGAATCAAGGGAAACGGGCTATGCCATTGCGTTCGTCTCGGAAAAATACGCGAAATAGAGTCCGATTCGAAAATCGGAGTCCATATGACCAAGATATGGCCACGCGAAGTTTCACGAAAAATTCACAAATTAAAGTATACTTAATTAAGTGAAATGGGTTGCGCAGAGAAATATATATATATTGATATATATATATATATATAATTGAAAATTAAATAAATAGATATGCAAAAACGTTCAAAACAGCGAATTAGGAGAGGGGAATAACCGAACCGGCCGATTTTTGAGGTCGACCCAAGCCCGCTGGGTCGACTAGGGGTTAATCCAGGGTGTTTGGCTGTCAACCCGTGGGCCGATTCGCTCAAATGCAGATTTTGCATTTGAATGGTTCTCATGGTTCAGCTTTAATCTAAAGGCCCTAGATGGTTCCTACACTTGACTTCTTCCCCAAGACATGCTTTGATGGCTTGGATTGAATCTAGGGTTAATCCTATGGCTAATACTATCCTAAAACTCTATAAAAAGACCCCTAAACCTAGCCTAAATCACCATTATTCAATCCTACAACTAAACTATGCCAAATTTGTTCCTCTCATGGCCTCCACTCTCATGCTAAAATTTCTAAGTTAATTTCTATGAGAGATTTTGAGTTCATACAAGTGTTTTCAAACTTGTATGAGTGTTCTTAGCTTGCATTCAAGTCAAGTTGCAACATTTCTATTTCAAAGCAAGGGTTTTTATTGAATTGGCTCAAGGGTTTTCAATTGGAGCTTGCATATTTGGGTTTTTGGTGCTTGCATAATGGCTTCGTCTCAATCTTTATAATAAATATTCATTTGTGTCTTCATAGCGTAGTAAGCCCTTTTCTACTTTCTTTCTTTGAACTCTAAAGTTAAATGAATGATGCAAGTTTGGGGTTGATCATTAAATGCAAGTTTGGTTGATCATTATATGCAAGTTTGGTTGGTCATTATATGCAAGTTTGGTTGATCATTATATGCAAGTTTGGTTGATCATTATATGCAAGTTTGGTTGGTCATTATATGCAAGTTTGGTTGATCATTATATGCAAGTTTGGTTGATCATTATATGCAAGTTTGGATGATCATTATGCATGTTGGTTTAATCATTATGTATGACACATGTTGCTATGTTATGCAAGTTTGGGTTGATCATGTTATCATGTTATGCAAGTTAAACTTGAGGTTTTGAGCATAAAGCTCCAAGCTTTATATTAAAGGTTGCATTTTGGCAACATGGAAGTTATCATATCCCTTATGATAACTTGCATGTGAGGCAAAATGCGAACTTCTAGCAACTTCTACATGTTATTTATCACCATGTATCACTCCTATGCTAAGTTTGGTTTTATGCATGCTTTTGAAGCCTAATAATGCAATATGCAAGTATATGAACATATGTACATTTCATATGCCACCATGTTAAACTTGTGGCTTCAACACCTTTATGTCATGGTTATGCCAAGTTCCCTATTTTATCCTTTATGCGTTGTTGCGATTATGTAAACGATGGGATTACGTTGGGGTTGGGTAACATAATGACATGAACATGATTTTTGTAACATGACGTGATATGTTAACTTGTAATTACGTTTTGGAAACATAATGGACATGACACTTAGAAAATATAAGTGTGGCCAACTCGAGGTTGGGTTGAGTTTGTAGCATAAATCTACCCGGACCCGCCCGGCTTAACTAGTGGCTACAAACAATAGGACCCAATAAGAGAAGTTGGTCATGTTGTGCTCGAACCCGAGGTTAGACCTAGTTGTGGTGTAAAGCTACCCGGACCCGCCCGGCTTAACTAGTAACCACAACAAAGTCTAATGTGAGAGGTTAAAGCGCATTAAGTTAATTAATGCCTCCTGATTAGGGTTAAGTCATGGTCCACTTTATACTTAACCAATTTGGGCTTGATGGATTAATCGAGGTTAAGTCAGGAGCCTTGGATACTCTTAACCGATTTAATCCACGTTTGGATCGGGTTAACCACATTTAACCCATTAAGAAACCCTAGTTGCGTGGTCCTTTTCAGCAGTAATCTTCTAGATGTATCATAAGACCCTAGGACTAGGCTAGGGTGGGGCACGATTACTAGGTTGATTGTAAGAGACCAAAAGAGACAGCTGAATGATGCCCCGGTTGTTCAGGCGTACCATGGTCGTGCACATCAAGTCCGGAGTTGAACACGGGCAACGGTAGGTTTGGACTGTGCATCATGGTATGGTGTCAGAGGGTTACACCGTAGGGCCGGATACACCCTAGGGTGGACCCTGCACAGTCAACTACATTACATGATTAAGCCGCATGACACCGACACTTGACGAGTTAGGCTTATAGGGAGCCGATCGACTAGACTGTGTAGTTGGACCTTGATTTAGGTCACCTCATTATATTGGGCCAAGCTTGGGCCAAGGGATCAATTCTTGTTTTTACTTGACATATTAGAATGCTAGTACACCCGTGGTGCAAAACTTAACCTTGATTATGCGATGACACCTTTATCTATCATGTTAGTTAATCACCATGCCAGTATGTTATTATCCTTATGTTCATCTCAGCTTCTCATGCCAGTTAACTTTACTAGTTCATTGACAGATAGTAGTAGGGCTTACCAGTCTTTTTGACTGACCCGTTTTCTTTCGCCTCTTTTCTTCCGTTTTCCCCCCCCCCCCTCAGGTCCTCAGGGTGGGAACATTGGAGCTTAGCTTGGATCTTTACAGCTTGCTTACTGGATTTGCTCATGTACGGTCTCGGACATTGAGCTAGTTATGGTTTATCACTTCATTTTGGGGATAGTACTTTATGTATTTCAGTTTTTAAGTTTATGCTAGACTTTGTTTGTTGGAAAATAATGATCAAGTAGTTTGTTGTAACTTAACTATGGTTTTGAAATGCTAGTTTTATCCGCTGCTTTACTACTCTGTTTTACTTATATATTCTGTCTTGTGATATCTGCATGCATGTTTACCTTGTTTAAACGCCCCTCCGAAGCTAGTGTGCTTGCAAGAGTCACCCTGGCGGAGGTGGGGTGTTACAAAAGGAAACGCGGAAAGTGGATGCACTAAGTAGCAAAAGGAACATGCTATGCAAAAATAACAAATCAAGAAGCATAAACCGAACTGAACTAATATTTTAAAATTTTGAACAAATCAAACTGGTAATTTTTTGTTTAATTAGTTTATCAATTTAAATTTGAAACGAATTAGATCTTCTAGTTACTGATACAACATAAGTTCAAAAAATTAAATGATAGCGTTGCCATTTGGGAAAATTTATTTTAAAACAAATTTTAAATTTGGTTTAATTGGTTGATTCGCTTGTCATGTATTGAAAAACAACAAACAAACTAAAAAGGTGATGAAAGCGTCGAAACCAAATGAATAACAAACAAGTCAAAAAACAACGATAAAAACTAACGGCTTTGATTGATTTATTCAGTTTTAGCTAATAAGCGCTCTTTTGTGTAAAGGACATTACAAAAAAAATATCATTTACGGTTCTTGTCTATATTAATGATATCCCCACATTATAAAGAAATTGCACAAGTTTTGAGATCTAGTTATTCACTTTCCAATGTATAGCAGACACATGAGGATACATAAATTGCACATTCAAAACGAAAGCACATGCAAGAACTAAGAAAAGTCCAGTAGGCCCCTAAAAAATAAACTGCAAGAACTAAGAAAAGATCAGCAGGCCCCTAAAAAATAAACTACTTCAACAACATTGTCTTTGCTCGATGCATCTTTTGTACTTATATATACATACATATATATATATATATATATATATATACATACATATATATATATATATATTTGTATATACTGACTAAAATATGCATGTTTGTGCTTTTTCTTGATTGGTGTTGTATGATGCTTTCGAGGTTGATACATGATGTCAAACTCTTTTTCCTTCAAATCGATCATGCTTGTCGATGTTCATGAATATATTTTTTGTATGTATCGTTTTAGTTTGCTACAGTCGTATGCATTGTTAATCTTTATCAGGAAATATTTATGTTTAATTCGTCATATAAGAAATAATATGGATACATATGAAACAGTTTGCCTCAGGTCCCGGGTAAGTTTCAAAATATAAAAAACTTCATGTCTAAAAACTTTATAAATTAGGTCTCTATTTTTCGAAAATCTTAAAAAACGACAAAAAAATATAAATTTAACAAACTTCAAAATTCAATTCAACACATAG
This sequence comes from Allium sativum, assembly GCA_030737875.1. Taxonomy (NCBI): domain Eukaryota; kingdom Viridiplantae; phylum Streptophyta; class Magnoliopsida; order Asparagales; family Amaryllidaceae; genus Allium; species Allium sativum. Next base: position 525,904,726 of record CM060913.1, on the reverse strand, counting down.
TCATCATCGTATTCATGCATTAAAACTACAAAAAGTAATAATTCAAAAATAAAAAATATATATTCTCTAGAATTTTTCTGCAATTTTCCGTATAATTGCTGACATTGCGACAATTATATCAAAAAATTTGCAAAATTTCTTGCAACTTTTGCTGATTTGCATGAAAAAAATCAAACTCAAAGCCTATAGTATTAAGACATTCAAGTATTGCAAGAAAATCAGCAGCAATATAATAAGAATTGTATGAATATTAAAAATATTTCATCTCCAGTAAATTGCTGCAAATGATGCAACCATTTGCAATATTTTTTGATATATCAGCAACTTTTTCATTTATTATATCAACTATAAAATAGTTGCTGATATATCAGCAATTATATATAAATAATTACTGATATATCATAAATTGTTCATCCGCCTTCCAACACATGCATGTAATGTGTGAATAATTGCATAAATGTCTGCAATTATTCATAAAAATAGTCGATACTTCATCCTTTTTTGTGCAGAGTTTTTCCGTGAATATTTACAATTTTTTTTTAAAAAATATACAACAGCGCAAAAAAAAAAAAAAAAAAAAAAAAAAAAAAAAAAGAACATGTTGTTGCAGGAAATGGAGACTTACTTTACATATAAACTTACGCTGGATCTACAGTGAATTAAAGTTGAAAAGAAGGATGTGCACCTAATTTCCACTATATATATTTTGTGATTTGGCTTTTGACTCCATTTGTATACTAATATTAGGGAACGATTATTTAAACACAAAAGTTTAACATGAATTAGAGGACACAAAATCTCAGCCACATATTAAAATTTATTTTTATATGAGAGGTGCAAATCATGCAGTAATCTAATGGTTAAAATTGTGTACCCCTCAATTTGTATCAAATTTTTATGTTTAAATAGACTTTCCCCTTACATTAATTTTACAAATGTGGTTTTTTGAATTGTTATGATAAATTAGTACAACTGAAAATTGTAAGCTTTGAATGTTATGGCAGCAAAAATGTGCAATATAATGATTTTTATGGCATTCTAACTGCGCGGTGGAAAGAGTAATTGTTATAGCTTTGGTATACTATAGCACACAAATAGAAATACATTATGTGAAAAATTATTTTATCGAGGAAAAACAACAATTTGCGATTTAAGTGTAGATTGAAGCTTTCTACTACAATAGGACCGAATCTGCACATTTTAAATGTGCTATTTTCTCTATTTTCTAAATAAAGGACAAAATTATGTTAAGGGTAAATAGTTTAGTGGCATAAATTCTTTGTTGAAGAATTGCATAGAGCATTTAGAGATGTTTACACTTATGATTTTAAGTTAACAACAATGCAAATATCCAGTAAAATTTATTATAATATAATACACGTATGGTTTTTGAAATAATTTGGATAGCTAATCGTTCAATAATGGCTAGTAGGTAATGATAACTTCTACTGTTGCACAAAACTATAATGTGAAGATAAAAAATTATATAAAATTATATTCAGATAAACCATCCAAGCAGAAAGAACAGTCAATTCTCGTTTTGACCATCTTTGATAATTGTCAGACCCCCCTTATATTATCATAGATGATTAAATTGATATTTCTCGTTTAATTAGGCTTGGTAACAATTGCGGTTTTGGCCATCTTGAACCTGAATAGCTGATCATGCAATATAAATAATGGTTCACACGGAAATATAATACTTCACATTAATAAATATTGACCGATTTGTAGTAATTTAGAGACGTGATGCTGATAGTGAATTATTTCCTGAGACCATCTAGTACGCACATTAATAGTTTCAAATCTAACAATAACATAAGCATACAATAAAAAAAACTTTTGAAATAATACCGAGGAAAGGGCATCTTTTTCATAATGCAATTACATTTTTCGCAGAACTCAATCGAAGAAAATTGCGATATATAACCCATTTTACACCAAAAGTGGGAATATGAAAACCCAACATATCATAACTGACTTGAGAATTAGCAAACAAAAATCACTAAAAATGATTTGCCATGGCACTTCATTTTTCTAAATGTACAGCGGAGTATATTATTTCTCTAATAGGCAGCTGCATAATATTTATTTGAAAAGGAGAATTTGTAGACGTACAGAATTTTCAAACTTTTGACTGTTACTTACATAAACTTCTTATTATTCAAAAATCTCTTGCCAATGACAAAATTAGAAAAGTTGTAATATAGATAAGAACATAGGATTCGTTAAATGTAAGATTTAGAAATCAGAGATTCAAGCTGTGTTGTATTTATCAAAATATTCATTATAAGGTTAAACATAAAAATATAAAATCATATCCAGAAGCTTCACGTATATGGACAACATCAAACTTCTCCAAGTAGGCATGCTCCCCGAGACCACAAACTGAACCCACCATACACATGAAACATCAATCGCCAGAAAAATATAGACAGTGGTAAGCTGGACATGCAACAGCTTAAAGAGAACACAAAAAGTCAAAAATTCAAATACACCATGATTTTTGTTTAATTCAAAGGAAAAATACAATATAACCATTCAAAGGAAAAACACAATATAACCCTAACATAACACAAAAATCAAAGGTAATTCGAACTACATTGAACTATGAATCATCTTTCAAAATAGAAGATTCATTTCTAAATGTAACAAACACCATAGCATATGCATTAGATTCAGCAATGGCTCAGGTTCCAGTTTTATATAACCTTGCTTCCAGAATTCGTCTTCAACTTCTATTGCTAAATGAAGTGAATAAGTACTTCCAAAAGTTGAGTATTTTGCCTTGCCAAAACTTGAATATTTTGCTGTTACACCGATGTAAATCTTGTCTTTATGCAAAAAACATAACAAAGCCTATCCATTTAGCTTAAAACATAACAATATTAAATAATGAAGTCAATTTACAATTTCTTTTGCATAACATTTACAATTTTTAGCTATACAGTTATGAGTCTTAGGACAGTTCTTTTTTTATTTTAAATTCTATATAGCTAAAAATATATGGTTATAGATTGTGTCACAACTATTGAAGTCGTAGAGTTACAACTTTCGGTTATCATCTGAATGAGCACAGAAATAAGTACATTTTATTAGAAAAATACTGGAATTAAAGCAATAAATGTTATAGCATACATCATGTTATATATTATTTACCTTGAGTGAAGACTTTATTTGGAGCACTTTCATTCCTAATTATTGTCTAAGTTACACGCTGCATTAAATTCTTTAATGTGTAGGTGAAGCAACACTTTTAATTAATTCCATGTGAGTTAAAACTTAATATCCTTGAAACCTTAATGTCACAGGCACAACCCTTGCTCTATTATAAAATGGACTATTGATGAAGAACAAAAACAATACTTTTTAGATTTTAGATTAGTAATTAGTAAACAATACTCTTTGTAAGGTATCAAACAGTTCAGGATTTAATCCCGATAAGCATAGATCAAAACTCAGAATTTTCTTCCATTTCCGCAATCTTTTTACAGCTCTAGTGAAGACGAAGAAATAAAATAAAATCAACCGAATAAGGAACAATTTGTCTGCCTGTACAGTGATCCAATGTTTGAAAAATCATTTTATATTAAAAACTTTAATCAATGATGGACTATATTAAATTATAATCAAAGCATATATCTAAACTCTAATTTTGTTCAGATTTCGAATTTTAACCAAATGCTCAAGTCCTTTTAATGGAAAGATTGGATGCTTCTTGTTTCCAATTTTGTTCATGCAAAGTTCAGTTTGTATGTGTGTTCCGAAGGAAATATGTTGAAAATAATGTACCTTATTTTGAAGTATGAGTAAATAAAAGCTTCAAACAGAGTTTCTAAATGTTGGAAAACAAAATACTCATAGCAAGATGACATAATAACATATTAACATTTTGAATAACATGACAATCAAGTATTACATTATAATATGTTATGTATGAAATTTAAGAAAGATGTACAACTCGGTGCTATATGAAAAATCTATTAAAAAAAATAATAAAGAATAAATTCATTTCTTCGGGTTGTTGCTGTAACTTGAGTGTCATAATTGAATATTTGTTTTCTCATAAAGATTGTTTTTCCTTAAAGATATTGTTGTCCGTTGAATATTATTTGATGGCCTGATCAATCTAGCAACGTGGTATAAAAATGAAGAGTTATGGCCAACTGTCTCAAATGTATAGGATCAACAACAACAAAGGTTGCATTTACATACAATAAAGATTTTAATTTTTATAGGATTTACACTTTGGTTGTACTGTATATTGAATTTTTTTTTTTTAAAAAAAAAAAAAAAAAAAAAAAAAAAAAAATTTGAACTTCCCAATTTATGTTATATAAGGGTTTAGACCAACTTGGAGAAAACAGGAAAATAGATCAAATTGAACATACTTCCAAAACAAACTTTGCATATCTTATGTTAACCATGACAAATGGCTTGCTTCATAATAAGAAGTCCATTGCTTTATATATATATTTTTTTTGGCACAGCCGACCGGTTTTTATAGTGTTCCGTAACACCTTTTTATTATAACCAATAATAAAATTACAGTATAGTATTTTTAATGATTGTGGTTAACAATCAACTAATTCGGTTTTTAATGTGGACCGTCCACTGCCTACAGAGTTTATAGTGTTACGTCCACTCTACTTACAACACTAGATGATTAACATAGAAATGTGTTTATTTTATGCTCTTATATTTTATCTTTTGTAAATAAATAAATGATACTTTGGGTAATTTTTATGTGTATTTACAGATTGTCAAGTGATGCCTCTTTCATTTCAAATTAAAGGCCAAAAGCTACTTCCTTATGTCAACACTTTCTTAATCCCAAAAGGAGTTGTAGCTCACTGATAAATGCATAGAGATTTGTACTGAGAGACCTTAGTTCGATCCCCATCAAGCTCACTTTTTGCCAAAGAAAGGAACGTTCACACTGCCCCTTTTGGAAGAAAATATGGATAAGTGTTATATTATATGTGTGTATATATATATATATATATATATATATATATATATATATACGCATTCATATGTATGTATATATGATATACACTAATAAGCATTTCAGGAAGTCATATTCTTATCATGGAAATCAATTCAAATCGAGCATTTTTATTCAACTTCCAATTAGAAGAATTTCTGATTAAATTGCTACCAAGAAAAGATCAATTTTTATATTCTTTTCCTATGATACCTTTGGAATCTAATAAATGTCCTTGATGGGAGGATTAATTGCTGATGGGAAGATTAATTGTTGATTGGAAGAATAAATGCTGATTGGAGGAATAAGTGTCGATTAATATAAGAGAAATAATTGCTATTAAAAGGGGCCATATATGCATATATTGGATGAGGTTTGAGGTTGGCATTTTATCCTATAAATACTGTTGTAATCTCATTGTAAATGAATAATCTGGGAATCAATAAAGTTCTCTCTATTTTCTCTTTTTCTGCATTTTTATTCTCATGACAAGTGGTGTTGTCTAGTAATTACATTTACTAGAACCCAAATGTTATTGCAATTTTATTTTCCTGTTAATTTATTTATATTCTGCAAGTCTAATTCCAGCAATCTGTTTATTTCCTAATCATTGAATTGATAATAGATTCGATTAGATTCGAATCTGTTGTGAATTCAATCGCAGTATTTATTTGTTTTATTGTTAATTGTAATTTGGTCGTTGATGCAATTAGTTTTGTTTTGAACCAAGTCGCAATTTCAATTTTAATCGCCCTCCAGAATTCGTTTAACTCGCCCAAGAATAAATAAATATTAATTTTTAATTACACCTCCCTGTGTTCGACCTGTATGCTACACACCTGTATGCTTGTAGAATTTAATTTAAATATCGCGCTCTTCTAATTCATAGGAAAGCGACGATCAAGTTTTTGGCGCCGTTGCCGGGGAGGTAACGTTAAATTTTATTATTTATTTAATTCTGATTCGTGTTAGCTTTTTTTTTGTTTTATTTTCTTCTTGTTTTTATTTTGTTTTGTTTAGTAGAAAAAAAAATCGTGCTAGTTTTTATTTTATTTCTTTCCTTTTTTTCCCCCTCAGTCTATTCCTTTTTACAAGTTCCTCTCTCTCTTCATTTAAAAAAAAAAAAAAAACTTACCAATTTTCATTTAATTCTTTTCCTTTCTTTTATTTCTTTCCCTCCTCAACTTTCATCTACAATCTGATCTCTTTCAAAATATGTATATATATATATATATATATATATATATATATATATATATAAAGAATTTATTTCTTTCCATATTTTCTTTCTTTTCTCTACATATTTGTTCTGCCAAACATACTGACCATCATCTTCCACAATCACTCCAACTCCACCCTCAATACCTCACACACATCTGTAACCGATCATTATCTCACCAACTTCCCTCATTCACAAGCCATTCAACCAGCAGACAATCCAAACCCATACCATCTCATACCAAAACTCCGAACCCAGTATCGACTTGAAGAACCGAATACAAAAAAAAGGGGGGGAAGCGTTTGTCTGTTTGTTCGATTTTTTTTCTTTTTCTTTTTCTTTTGTGTTCTCTGAGGAATAATAGCTGGCGTGGGTTATTTGTTTAGCAGGAGTGGGGAGTATTTATTTTTGCTGCTGTGTTTTGGGGTGAGTATATTGGGGACCGGGTTGATTTGCTTGATAACGCAAGGCCATATCTTTGTAGTTCGATTGTTTTTGGGAAGCTAAATTGTGGTATCATTTCATAGACAGAAAGAAATAGAACTAAAAAAAGGAAACGGGGCGAGAGTTTTCGTTTGATTCAACTGTTGTATTCTGTATTGAGACCTGAGAGTGATTTGTTTCTAAGACATTTTGTTGGTACGAAATTTTTTTCCTATTAAACAGGGACGTGTAAGTCCTTAAAAGTGAAATTGTGATTTGTTGCTTTGTATTGTGAATCCCTGCTTTGTTTGTGTTTAGTCTAAAGGGGTCCACATCGTTATCTTAGTTGAGCTTTAGATCCATTATTTTTTTTCGTTTGAGTCCTGTTGTTTTATTTTAGCTTAGCCTAGTTTTTGTTTTCCTTTCAACTTAGTTTATCTTTTTATTTTATTTTTTTGCTTGTTTTATTTTTTTGCAAAAAAAAAGGAAAAAGGAAAAAGCTCAAAACAAATTAGAAGCCAAAAGAAGAAACGGATTCAAACAAACGAACAAGGGATTCAGAGATTTGCAAGTTGAATTGTTGGAGCGGTTGCACACCAAGTGGGGTGTGAACGCGCTAGCGCTTCCCAAATTCACTGGACGGACTGCCATACTCCACTGTAAATTTCTTTTAACTCTACAGGTGCTCTGCTGCAAAGAAAAAAATATATAGACAATTGTTGTAAAAAATTTCTGCAGGGGCAGCGGCTTTGAATGTATAATTTTTAATTTCTGCAATTATTTTGTGTGATTTCCGCAATTTTTTTTTATTCATTCTGTTAAGGGAAATACCCCAATTCACATAAGGTGAGGGATTTCATCACCCTTTCCTTAGCCCACAAATTGCATTTCATCGTAGAATCTGACTAATAATAACGGTTAGACGTTGGACTTAAGAGAGTCACGGGCTCATCTAGGGCTTAATTATATTGTGATAATTGATTCATTTGAAACGAATTATTTCTTGGTGTCTAGACTACGGCAGAGAAATAACCGTTTATAAATGTTACGGTGATTCGTAAATATTATACCGGTTGTTACTCTGAAGGTACTTAAACCTTCGGCTGCATTGCTAGGGTGATTCCTGGTGCACCGATTACTCCTGTCCGTTAACTGGCTGAGAAATCTTTTGATCTAAGTAATCAAACGCATCACTTTATAATTTTGGGTTAAGAGCCAATAAGGACAGAAAACTTCATTGTAGCTAATTTCTGTGCTTGCAATTAACAACAAAATTCTCCTAGGGGTTCTCGAATCAACCAAAATTTTCCAACCGAATTGGATCATAATCGAGTGAATCAAAATTTTCCAAACTTTGGGGATCAAAATCAAATGAATCAAAATTTTCAAAATCTCAATATCCAAATGGATAGACCCTTGTCTCTTCGTGATCGATGTTATCCTACTAGGACCGTTCAACCATCTGTCATTGTGTTCCCACCAGCTGAAGGAAACAATTTTGAGCTAAAACATTCTTTTATCCAAGGGGTGCCAAAATTTACTGGGTCTGAAAATGCTTATGAATTTCTGAGTGAATTTGAATCGTATGCCTCCACAACAAAAATGCAACAACTATCTAACGAATCGATCAAGCTAAGGCTAATTCCATTTGCACTACTTGAAAGCGCTAAAAGATGGCTAAATTCTCTTCCACGACATTCCATAAGAAGTTGGGATGAATTTTCACTCCGTTCTTGAAAAAGTTTTTCCCTTTCCATAAAACTCTGAAAATCCGAACCGAGATAAATCAATTTTGTCAAAATGAGGGGGAAACTTTTTCAAAATACTTTGAGAGATTCAACCAGCTATTATATAGTTGCCCCCATCATGGAATTCTAAAAGATCACTTATGTCAAATTGCATATGAAGGGCTAAACTATCAGACTAGAACTCAACTAGAATCAATGTGTGGAGGAGACTTTATGTCTAAAACAGCCGATGAAGCTTGGCAATTCTTAGAAGATTATTCTGAAAAGGACATGCAGTGGGAATCGATTCGTGTTCCCATTCGTACTTCTACTAGCGGAGTGCATGTCGTGGACCCAAGTCAAATTCCCTTAGAAAATCAAACTCCTCAAGCCGGAGAAGGGTTACCCCACTATTACTCTCAAGACCAAGCCAATGCCATAGCTCAAAATAATGCTTACTCATCCACGTACAATCCTGGTTGGAGGAACCACCCAAATTTTTCCTGGTCAAACCCCAATAATTCGGCTAACCCATCTCACATGCAACCCTTTATTTCCAATCCGAATTACCAAGCTCCTTCTTCCAATTCTCAAATCTCTCAACCTGCACCTCAAACGAAACAACCTTATAGGCACCCCAACTTTCAATCATCAAATCAATCCTCTCAATCTTCTCAACCACCACAAGATATCGTGCGTTTAGAGAAACAGTTGAACTCTCACGAAGCTAAAATGAACTCACAAGACGCTAAACTCGACCAAATGTTCAATATGATGAAAGAACTAATGAAAAATAATGAGAAAGGAAAGTTGCCTAGTCAACCCGAGGTGAATCCAAAATATAACTCTCGTGCTCTAAATTCTTGTGAGGATGAAAACCACAATCCGGTCAACGTTGTTACAACCCTTCGATCTGAAAAGGGGATTGATAATAATGTTGGCAACCCTAACAAACCTTCGAACTCAACCCAAATACAAAAGCTTGATGATCATTTAATGGCTACAAATGCCAGTTCTTATAAACTTCCATCTCCCTTAAATGTTGGCAATCCCAACAGTTCTTCTCCTAGTGTCGACAAACCCGACTCACCTTCTGAAATCGATGTTGGCAATACCAATATTTCATCTTATACACACTTACCACCCTCTTCTTCCATGGCCAAATCTTCATCGTCGAACGATGAATCTGATCGTAGAGTCGAAAAACCTATAGCTCCATTTCCCCATAGACTCAATAATAAGAAGAAAGCGGCAAATTTCGATAAAATTCTGGAAATTTTCAAACAAGTCCGTGTGAACATTCCTCTTTTAGACACAATCGAACAAATTCCTCAATATGCCAAATGTCTTAAAGAATTGTGCACACAAAAACGTGCAACTAATGTTCCAAAAACCGCCTTTCTAACTGCAAATACAAGCTTTGTTCTTTCGAATCTTGCCCCAGTCAAGTATAAAGACCCTGGCTGCCCTACGATTGATTGCAAAATAGGAAACACCCATATCTCTCGTGCCCTACTCGACCTTGGTGCCAGTGTCAACCTTCTCCCTTATACTGTCTATCGTCAACTTGGACTAGGGGAGATTAAACCAACAAACATCACACTTCAACTAGCCGATCGATCTATGAAAAAGCCATTGGGAATTATCGAAGACGTCTTGATACAGATCGAACAGTTTTACTTCCCTGTCAATTTTATAGTTCTAGAAACAGAGCCTGTCTCAAATCCCAACGTTCAAATACCATTGATCTTAGGACGCCCTTTCTTAGCAACCTCTAATGTTGTCATTAATTGTAGGAATGGTCAACTTCGACTTTCCTTCAAGCACCTAACCATTGCGCTAAACATCTTTAATCTCAACAAGCAACCTAGGGATTTTGAGATCGATGAAATTGACACGATTCAAACCACAGTTGATGAAACCTCTAGTGACACTTCTGAAGCCTTGAAAATGTGTCTTGACCATTTCGACTCTGATTTCGATGAACTCGAATACATTTCTGAACTAAACAAAATTCTTGACTCCGACACTTCATCACCTGAATCTAACCAAGGAATGTTGACCAATGTGGATACACAAGAACTTCCTAAGTTAGACCTCAAACCATTGCCACACGACCTTAAGTATGCCTACCTAGACTCTTCAAAAACTTTTCCCGTAATCTTGGCCTCTGATCTTACCGAGGACCAAGAAGAAAAACTTTTGGATATCTTGCGGGAAAATAAGGACGCCTTGGAGTGGGAAATTAGCGATATAAAAGGAATTAGCCCATCAATTGTGGAACATCGCATACATTTAGTTGATGAGGCTAAACCTACCCGTGAGGTTCAAAGGCGATTAAACCCAAACATGAGAGAAGTGGTCAAGGAGGAGATAATCAAATGTCTAGGCAATAACATCATCTATCCCATCTCTGATAGTACTTGGGTGAGTCCGGTACAAGTTGTTACCAAAGAAGTCGGGAGTCACTGTGATCAAAAATGACAGTAATGAACTCGTCCCAACAAAAATCAAAACCAAATGGTGTGTGTGTATCGACTATCGAAAGCTTAACTCAGCCACACGAAAAGACCATTTTCCCTTGCCTTTTATTGACCAAATGCTCGAACGCTTAGCGGGACATGAGTACTACTGTTTTCTCGATGGATACTCTGGCTATAACCAAATCGCTGTTGCTTTAGAGGATCAACATAAGACCACCTTTACTTGTCCCTTTGGAACCTTTGCTTATCGTCGCATGCCTTTCGGTCTTTGTAATGCCTCCGCGACTTTCCAAAGGTGTATGATGAGTATTTTCTCTGATATGGTTGAAGAATTCTTGGAAATATTCATGGACGATTTTTCAATTTATGGATCATCTTTTTCCCAATGCCTCACTCATTTAGAACTCGTCCTTAAGCATTGTAAGGAGAAATCACTCGTGCTTAATTGGAAAAAATGCCATTTCATGGTAAAAAGGGGGATAGTTCTAGGTCATGTCATCTCCAAAGATGGCCTTGAAGTCGATAAATCCAAAATCGATTTGATTGCTAATTTACCTCCTCCTAAGTCTGTCAAAGATGTTCGTTCATTTCCTGGCCATGTGGGATTCTATAGAAGATTCATTAAGGATTTCTCGAAAATTTCAAAACCTCTCTCGAATTTACTTGCCAAAGACATCAAGTTTGAATTTTCCAATGATTGCAAAACATCTTTTGAAACTCTTAAGTCAATCTTGACCACAACTCCCATCATTCAACCTCCTGATTGGACTCAACCCTTCGAACTTATGTGCGACGCTTCTGACTTTGCAATTGGAGCCATCTTGGGTCAGCGAATTGATAAACTCCCTCGAGTCATTTACTACGCTAGCAAAACCTTAAACGAGGCCCAATTGAATTACTCAACTACTAAAAAGGAATTTTTGGCAGTTGTCTTCGCTCTTGAGAAATTCAGACCATATCTCATAGGATCCAAAGTCATAGTTTACACTGACCATGCTGCCCTACGATATTTGCTTTCTAAAAAGGATGCCAAGGCCTGCTTGATTCGTTGGATCCTTCTTCTTCAATAATTCGATATAGAAATACGAGATGAAAAGGGTTCTGAAAATGTCGTAGCTGATCATCTCTCTCGAATTGTGCACGAAAATGATAACGACACCCAAATCGATGACTATTTTCCTGACGAACAACTCCTTTCGATCTCTAACACCCCTTGGTACGCTGACATTGTGAATTATCTTGTCACACAACAAACACCCGCTGAATGGTCGAAATAAGATAAACAAAAATTTCTCTCAAAAGTTCGAAACTTCTATTGGGACGACCCATATATTTTCAAATACTGTCCAGACCAAATCATTCGAAGGTGTGTGCCCGATCATGAACACCAAAGTATTCTCTCCTTCTCACATGACCATGCTTATGGCGGTCATTTTGGAGCAAGAAAAACTACTGCAAAAGTTTTGCAAAGCGGTTTTTATTGGCCCACACTCTTTCGTGACGCTTTCGAATTTTGCTCTAAATGTGAGCGATGTCAAAGAACGGGTCGAATCTCTAAGCGAAACATGATGCCTCTCAACCCCATTTTAGTGATTGAGTTATTCGATGTTTGGGGCATCGATTTCATGGGACCATTCCCTAACTCATTTGGGAATCTTTACATCTTGCTTGCGGTAGACTATGTCTCAAAATGGGTTGAAGCCATCCCGACCAAAACCAACGACAACAAGGTTGTTGTCAAATTCCTCAAAGAAAACATCTTTTCACGCTTTAGCACACCTCGAGCTATCATTAGCGATAATGGCACTCACTTCTGTAATCGTGCTTTTGAGTGCTTGCTCAAGAAATACTCAATCACACACAAGTTGTCGACCCCCTACCACCCACAAACTAGTGGGCAAGTAGAAGTCTCCAATAGACAAATCAAACAAATTCTTGAGAAAACCGTGAATTCCAATAGAAAAGATTGGTTCGTAAAATTGATTGATGCACTTTGGGCTTTTCGCACTGCTTATAAAACCAATCTAGGGATGTCACCATATCGATTAGTCTTTGGAAAGGCCTGTCACTTACCTCTTGAATTAGAGCATCGCGCTCTTTGGGCCATAAAATTTTTGAACTTTGACTTAGAAAAAGCCGGCTCGCATAGGAAGTTACAAATTTCGGAATTAGAGGAATTAAGAAATGAGGCGTATGAAAATGCAAAAATCTACAAAGAAAGAACCAAAGCCCAACACGACAAAAACATACTTCGTAAGGAATTCAACGTAGGTCAAAAAGTTCTTTTATACGACTCTAGACTTCACTTGTTTCCAGGAAAACTCAGATCTCGATGGACTGGACCTTATGTCGTGACAACAGTATACCCTCATGGAGCGGTTGAAATTGAATATCCTAGGGATGGAAAAGTCTTCAAAGTAAACGGTCAACGACTGAAACCATTTTTGGAATTCGAGCAATATGACGAAGATGACTCTATCGATCTACATGATCATCCACCATGAAATCAGGTGGTACACGTTCTTTTTCTTTTATTTTTATTTTTTCATTTTTTTATTTTTATTTTTGTTTTTCTGCCTTAGACAGTTGGGACACTATCTCAATCAAGTGTGGGGGGGAGTCTTCATTTCACTCATTTTCGTTTTCTCTTTATTTTTCATTCTTTTCATTTTCATCCATTTAAATAGGATCATCATGCATTTTAGACTGTAGTAATATGCCATTTTTTTTGAAATATGACTCATTTTAGATTTGATACAACAAAATAAGTTAAGGATTATTAATCAATTGATAGTATTTTTTTCTCTCAGCTTAGATAGAATAAGAAATATAATGGAAAGTTTAATTTTGAGGGATAATAGTGTAACCGGTACATAGGGAGATTCTTAGGTGATGGCCATGAAATCTATTCTATATTGTAGACTTTGTTTAAATAAGTGGAGGACTTAAAATACTTATATTGGCATGTCAAATCTTTAAAACTAAGTTGTGTTAAGTTGAATTCGCATCACTCTCTTTTATGCTTATAATTTCAATAATAATAGTAATCCAAGGGTATCCAACATTGCTTGTATATCGAGCATTGGTGTGCAAACCCGCCAAGCTCTATCCGACACGTTGTTGACAAAGTCAGCGTTGGAATATCTTGGTCTCATTTTATGAGATTGGACACCTAAGGATTACTGACACGTTGTTGACAAAGTCAAAGTCGGCCTGCACAATCCGCCAAGCTCTTTACCCACTCTCCGTTAGTCCGCGAGGCAGTGCATGGGTGGTAAACCTTGGTCTTCTAAGTTAGGTGTATGTACTTAATCATACATTTTAAAATTTTATAGAATAAAGAATAAGCGATGATGCCTAAACACTTCTTGACCTTATTGATTTAACTAGCCATACATGAGAAAATTAGAATACCACTTTGCAAACTGTGCCAAGCAAACTAAGAATTTATTTCATGGCTGCACTATGTTATCAACCGAACTAACTGGCCAAACTGGAATTTAACATTTGAAAACTTGATTTATATTGAAATTTTGTGACAAGTTGAGGTATTTAAAGTACAATCAACTGATTAGAATATGTTAACTTAATTTGTTGTACCACTTCAGAAACAAGTCTTGTTTTCATGTTTGTTTTTATTTTGCATATGTCCATTGCATTCATGTAGTTTTATTAGAACCATATCATACTGCATTTGGATTTTGTGGGTAGTATCCGCTGAAAACCCTCACGAGACACCACTCGTCCTACTAGGGACACCTAGAGGTTTAACGGCTTGTTGCATACGCTCAATGCAATCGTGTTTCCTACGAAAGTGTGACCTATCTAGTTAGTTTTTCATTTTATTTTCTTTTTACTCGAGGACGAGTAAAAGATAAGTGTGGGGGTATTTGATTAACATAGAAATGTGTTTATTTTATGCTCTTATATTTTATCTCTTGTAAATAAATAAATGATACTTTGGGTAATTTTTATGTGTATTTACAGATTGTCAAGTGATGCCTCTTTCATTTCAAATTAAAGGCCAAAAGCTACTTCCTTATGTCAACACTTTCTCAATCCCAAAAGGAGTTGTAGCTCACTGGTAAATGCATAGAGATTTGTACTGAGAGACCTGAGTTCGATCCCCATCAAGCTCACTTTTTGCCAAAGAAAGGAACGTTCACACTGCCCCTTTTGCTCTGAAGAAAATATGGATAAGTGTTATATTATATGTATATATATATATGCATTCATATGTATGTATATATGATATACACTAATAAGCATTTCAGGAAGTCATATTCTTATCATGGAAATCAATTCAAATCGAGCACTTTTATTCAACTGCCAATTAGAAGAATTTCTGATTGAATTGCTGCCAAGAAAAGATCAATTTTTATATTCTTTTCCTATGATACCTTTGGAATCTAATAAATGTCCTTGATGGGAGGATTAATTGCTGATGGGAAGATTAATTGTTGATTGGAAGAATAAATGATGATTTGAGGAATAAGTGTCGATTAATATAAGAGAAATAATTGCTATTAAAAGGGGCCATATATGCATATATTGGATGAGGTTTGAGGTTGGCATTTTATCCTATAAATACTGTTGTAATCTCATTGTAAATGAATAATCTAGGAATCAATAAAGTTCTCTCTATTTTCTCTTTTTCTGCATTTTTATTCTCATGACAAGTGGTGTTGTCTAGTAATTAGATTTACTAGAACCCAACTGTTATTGCAATTTTATTTTCCTGTTAATTTATTTATATTCTGCAAGTCTAATTCCAGCAATCTGTTTATTTCCTAATCATTGAATTGATAATAGATTCGATTAGATTCGAATCTGTTGTGAATTCAATCGCAGTATTTATTTGTTTTATTGTTAATTGTAATTTGGTCGTTGATGCAATTAGTTTTGTTTTGAACCAAGTCGCAATTTCAATTTTAATCGCCCTCCAGAATTCGTCTAACTCGCCCAAGAATAAATAAATATTAATTTTTAATTACACCTCCCTGTGTTCGACCTGTATGCTACACACCTGTATGCTTGCAGAATTTAATTTAAATATCGCGCTTTTCTAATTCATAGGAAAGCGACGATCACTAGACTACAAACATCATGTTCTCCACGCAGGGAGATACCAAATAAAACAATTACATACTTCGAAGAAGTGAGATTACATATTCTATTACATAGGGCAAAGGACATGCCATACAGAGAAAAGATAGCCTGTACGAACATCGTGAAGCTCTTGTCACCCATACTGTATTACATTGAGCAGCGCATTTCAGAACCTTATGATTTGACTTGAGAAAACTGGCAAGAAAACGTGAGCAAGCTCTACCGCGGACATGTGACAAGGACCTATCATGAGAAACGAGAAAAAGCATGCTACTTAGTTACCGTCCAGCAATGGTTGAAGATCCATGTAGAACACCATGAAAGGAAGGACAATCCCATGACAGTCACAAAATCAGAGGAGTTAGGCAAAAGATAAGAGCACTTATAACAAGTCAGGCCATGTCGGAGCATAAGCTTCCCTTGTTGGCAATGAACATGTAAAGATTCGCCAAGTGAGCAACACCAACACCACCGAAAAGGTCAAAAACAGCAAACAAGCTTTCTCAATACCACAACAAAGACAACTCCGTCTGCCAAACAAAAATACATTCCCCACATACAACTATTCCACATCTCCAAGACGAACACAGGTCACCCAGAATTTCACTTGCACAAACACATATACCAACACACACCATACAACCAAACAGCAGCCACGCAATTTCAAATAAAGCTTACCAAGCTAAAGACATTGATTTGCTTCACCTTTTCGAGCGTACACGGTTGGTTTGGAAACCGACATACTGAGCAAAGATACGGTGGAGTCGCGAAATATTTGTTGTAAAGATTCATTCCAGATATCAAGAGCCTCCGCGAAGATGAGGAAATAACTTCTACACAACAAGTCGAGCCTTGTCACTGCAACCACCAAAACTAAGCAAAACCCTCACCACCATTTCCGAAAACAACCAGAGCATCCCAGAACCCCTGACGAAGGTCAGACAAACATCGGGCAATGTCACTAGGTAATGAGAGGGAGCAAAGTCGCCAGGAAACACGATGCTGCGCATTATGGATCTAAGAGGCTCAGGGTTTTACAAAAACAAGCGGTTTAGGTTGTACTTCGAGACTAATGGGGCAAAACAGGGACACCGCGTTGGAAGAAGAGGTTTGTAGCAGGAAAGACTTAGATAAAGGCAAGAAGGAGCTGGAATTAAAGCAAGTGGTAAGAGGAAGACAAACAGATCGTTGAGATCTGAAATTGGGTTCTGGAGAACACCCACGAGGACGAAAACTTGCTAGAGCGGATTAGAAGTGAAAGAAGGGAATCGATGAGAAATGATTAGGAAGAGGGATGATTTGAAGAAGATGAAGAACGCGTAAGATAAGGGGGGAAAAGTAGCAAGTCGCCATTAACAGGCATTCTCCAGACTCCAGAGCCAGCTGAAACAAGATGTTGCTTCATATATTTTGTTCTTTGTTCATGATGTTAATGAGAAGTAAGGACAACCCCAAGCAAAAGAGGAAGAAATGCACCTGTAATATGGATATTAACAGAAAAATCCGTGCAATAATAAGTACAGAAGCTACCAAAAAGCCATATGGTTGATCATAATAGCAAAATGTCAATAAGAATCATAACAGCGAATAAAACTGCTGATTACTCTTATAATTATTCTTTGGAATGTACTTTCCTACATAGTTTCTCAATCGACACAAACTTAGCATCATAGAATAAAAATAACCTCTAACTTTTTATGCAATTACTATAATCTTAACATAAGGGTTACCAAAACATGATCTGAATCTTTAAATGCATCTATTGTTTAACACATATTCATAAAATTTCAAACCACAAAAGAAATTATAGGAAACGTATTTATAGCTTATAAAAACCAAAGATGATCGTTTAATATAGAAGATAAATCATCTTAAATCAATATTAATTTGCATTTTTATATCTAACACAGTCATGATTATTTCTTGCGGATATTAACCACAAAACATTTACCAATTATGCAGAGAGTGAATAGGAAATTGTAGCCATATGTCACATTAAATGAAATGAAATAAATAAATACCTATTTTCGTTGTAATTGCTAATTTATTGTTTGCGTCGGACTTACCCACACATTATGCCTACAGAAGCATTCATACTTGAAGATTTAGACACCCTCTTCAATCAACTAAGTATATGTAATTATTTTCAATGTGTACAACCCCAAAAGATGCATTCAGATAACTAATACCATGACAAACCTCAAAAAATGGACATTTCGGTCTCATTACTTAGGGCATCGGGAAGGTTTTAACAGAGGTGCGACATCTAAATAGTTAGTATCTTCTTTATGTTGTTATACACATATCCTAATACCTTCTCCGTCAACTTCCATTCAATTCTTCATTCTATTAAACCCAGACCTGCTAATCTGCAATTCAAATAACTTTTAGGCATTAAATCTTGAAAAAAGATTCAATAATGTATGTTACGTGCAATATCAGAAGGTTAAAATGCTAAAACCCAAAAATGTTAATGCATATGATGACATCAACAAAAACTTTGTTCAAATAGCAGGTTGATTAAACGGTAAATTTTAGAGGCGTAATATTATCTTGAGTTATAACAAAGAAAAATGTAGTCATATGGTAGAATCAACATGTGGAAGGTGATATTTGGTAGAGCTGACAAGGGAAAAGGCACACATAACCCCCTACTATCGAAGAACAATTTTATGAAGCTGGTTGGAAATGCATATTTTGATAATCATAAGTTTAAACCTGATTTCACCGAGTTAATATGAATTTTTCTTTCACTATGGCAATTCTCGTTTGAAAGAATATTTTAAGATCAGTAACAAAAAAGTATAAATGGATAAATAGCGAGATCAGATTTAAAAATTCCCATATGAAGTATGGAGAGAAAACTAATTATAAAACTGAAAATTTGGAGTTTAAAACCTATTTAGTTCCATAAAATGAATATATCCTGGTATTTTATAAAGAAAAGCTACCTACTGTATTTTTTGCAAATTTGATATTTCTACAGAAGCAAATTCATAGCAATGCATATATAACTCTTGCACACATGATTTTTTCAGTCATTTTTGGAGAAAGGAACTGGTTTGGATACAAAGTGCATAATATACCACCTCCAATTATATGCATTTTTTTGGGTCAAGTTAAGGATATGAAGTGCGAAAATACCATTTAAATAATAATTTAATGCTTAAATCCAAAAGGTTTTAGCCGCATGAACATAAAAAATAGTAAATATATATTTCGAAAAACAGAGGTTCTATCACAAAGAGGCACTGAGTTATCATCCTAAATCGGAAACATGACACAATATGGTATGCCACTAAAACTTCTAGATGAAAATATCACTCAAAACACATAAAAATAGGAGAAGCTATTCATTAAATATTATTGTTTCTAAATAATAAAGCCTGGTCTAATGTTTTGAGGCATGCACCTCATGATAATGGATAAAACCATCAATGTTAGTTTGGTAAGCAATAGATGCATGCCCTTTGTATGATGCTAGAGCTCGAATTTTTTTTGATCAAGTCCCTGTTAAGTGAAATTTAAACTGACAAACCACTGTACAAATACCTCATCAAAATCAGTTACAGGATTGACCCACGTTTTCCTAGTAAGGAAATGAAAATAGTCCACTTTCTCTAACTTCTAGCAAAGCTAGACATCCATGTTGTAGGTCACGTGACTTCTCATCTTCCAACTGCATGCATATAGCTTCCAGGGTTGCACTTGGAATCCCGCTTCGGCGATCAACATCGGGCTCTTCAGTTCTTCCCTGCTAACGCTATTGTAGTGCGCGGAAACAACAGATAGCGGTATAAGATATATCAATGCGGTAAAAATAAAACGCACAGAATTTACGTAGTTCGGCAATTTGCCTACGTCCACGGGAGGCAGCTGTTATTATTAAACTAAATAGGAAATATACATATACCGATTTCCTAATAATAATAACTCTCTCTAACTTTCTTTGAATCTCTCTTTCCTCTCTTTGATTTCTTTTTCTTTCTTTTGAATGTGGATGTTTTGATTTACAAACAAACTAACATATTTATAGAAGAAGAATGGAGGGTTGGTGTGTGGTTGGGGGCTTGGTAGGTGGAGAGCAAAGTGGGGAGGCTGGTCAAATGTTTGGTGGCAGCAAGAGGCAGCACATGGGCTGCTATTTTGAGACACAATTTCAACAATCTCCACCTTGGCGAAAAATTCAAAGTGCTGCCTCCGAATGCGCCCTAGGAGCTTTTAAGCTCAAGAGATGTTGATCAAGTTTAAACAATGTTGAAACTTGATCCCTGTAACCACCTTTGTTAGCATATCTGCAGGGTTATCTGCAGTCCCGACTTTCTGAAGGATGACATTTCCTTCAACGACTATTTCCCGAACAAAATGAAATCGAACATCAATGTGCTTGGTACGACCATGATGTACTTGATTCTTTGCCAAACAAATGGCACTCTGGCTGTCGCAGAAAACCTCCACGTTCTTCTGGACAGTACCCAATTCCTTGGTCAACCCGATAAGCCAGATAGCTTCTTTGAATGCTTCTGTTACAGCCATATACTTTGCCTTTGAAGTAGACAAAGCTACAGTTGATTGTAATGTCGATCTCCAGCAAACTGGTCCTCCTGCCATTGTAAACACATAACCAGTTGTTGAACGATGCTTATCCAGATCTCCAGCATAGTCAGAATCAACATATCCAACTAGGAGCTTATCACTAGTCTTGTCTCTCTCAAACTTCAAACCAATATTTACAGTACCATAGATGTACCGTAGAATCCACTTCACTGCTTGCCAGTGTCCTTTACCAGGATTGTGCATGTAACGACTCACCATACTAACAGCATGCGAAATATCAGGTCTGGTGCACACCATTGCGTACATTAGGGCGCCAACAACGTTTGCATAGGGAACACGCTCCATTTGCTTCTTCTCATCGGCGGTGTTGGGTGACATCTTTGCACTTAACTGAAAATGAGGAGCAAGTGGTGTACTCACTGGTTTGGTCTTCTCGTCGATATCAAACCTTTGAAGTACATTCTTCAGATACTGAGTTTGTGTCAAACAAACTGTGCTTGCAACTCTATCTCTTGTGATCTCCATGCCAAGAATTTTCTTAGCTTCTCCAAGGTCTTTCATTTCAAACTCTGAACTCAGCAGAGCCTTCAGTCTGGTTATCTCCACCTTGCTCTTAGATGCAATCAACATATCATCAACATATAAGAGCAAATTAATGAAAGTACCGTCTTGGAGTTTCCGAAAGTATACACAATGATCATATTGGCTGCGTGTGTATTTCTGCTCTTTGATGAAGCTATCAAAACGCTTGTACCATTGTCGTGGTGACTGCTTCAAACCATAGAGTGACTTGCTCAGCTTGCAAGCCCAATTCTCGCGTCCTGGAACTTTGAAGCCATCGGGTTGAGTCATGTAGATCTCTTCATTCAAAGTGCCATGGAGAAAAGCTGTTTTGACATCGAGTTGAGCTAACTCGAGATCAAACTGTGCAACCAAAGGCAACAAAATTCGAATAGATGAATGCTTAACAACAGGCGAAAATACCTCATTGTAATCTATTCCTTCTTTCTGAGCGCAACCTTTTGCTACAAGTCCGGCTTTGTATCGGATGCTGTCTTTACCAGGTACACCTTCCTTTTTGGCATAAACCCATTTGCAACAAATTGCTTTCTTTCTTTTGGGAATTTGAACCAACTTCCAAGTCTGATTCAGGTGTAGAGACTTAATCTCTTCATCCATTGCCATCTTCCACTTCATACTGTCAATATTCTGCACGGCTTCTCTATAAGTACATGGGATGTCATCATCAGTTACTGGAAGTGCGAATTCTACCATATCTGTGTATCTGGCAGGCTTTCTAATCTCTCTTTTTGGTCGAGTAGTGACAATAGATTCTGATTGTTGATTGATCGGTGGTGATACTGAGGGAACCTCCACCTCAACTGAGATCTCTTCTTGATCGTTGCTTTCATGTTCATCACGATCGGCAATCGGAACAGTCCTTTCTGGATCTTCTGGGGTCTCAAGCACCACTTTAGAAAGAGTATTTGAGTTCTCATTCTTTCTCTGAAGTTGTATGTTTCAGCATGACGGACTCGTCAAATGTGACATCTCGGCTTAAGACAATCTTCTTTGATTCACCACACCAAAGTCGAAATCCTTTAACTCCTTCATTTAAACCCAAGAAAACAGCTTTCTTTGCTCTAGGATCCAGTTTGTATTCTCTAACATGAAAATATGCAGGACATCCAAATATTCGTAAGGTATCATAATTAGAAACAGGTTGTCCAGACCATACCTCTTTAGGAGTTTTCCCATATAGTGCAGTAGCAGGAAGTCTGTTGACAATATGGGTTGCATATGACAAAGCCTCGGCCCAAAATGCTTTGCTCAATTTGGATTGAGATAGCATACATCGAACTTTCTCAACCAAAGTACGATTCATTCGCTCCGCTACTCCATTTTGCTGTGGTGTACGAGGAACTGAAAAGTGTCTAATATCCCTTCATCTTCACAAATTTGTAAGAAAGGATCTGATTTGTATTTTCCACCATATCTGAGCCTCTTGACTTTCCTGCCTGTCTGAGTTTCAATCACTTTCTTCCATTTAAGAAAGATATCCAGAACTTCATCTTTGTGACTCATGGTGTATATCCATACATATCTAGAGAAATCATCAATAAAAGTCACAAAATATCGTTTACCTCCCAGTGAAGCATTCTTGGATGGTCCCCAGACGTCCGTGTGAATGTAATCCAATGTTCCTTTGGTACGATGAATGGCAGTACCGAACTTGACTCTTGTTTGCTTTCCCAATACACAATGCCCCCAGAAATCAAACTTTCCAGTCTTGGCTCCTTTCAATAGACCTTGCTTTACTAAGCCTTGCAAAGCCTTCTCTCCTGCATGCCCTAAGCGCATGTGCCACAGGCGGGATGAATCAGAAGATGTCTTTTCTTCAGAACTGCTAGAGACAGCTGCTCTTCCTGTAACAGTACTCCCATCTAGGAAGTATAGATTCGCCTTTCTAATACCCTTCATCGCAACAAATGCACCTCGTACAACTTTCAAGACTCCATTTTCCATTGTTACCTTGTAACCAAGAGAATCTAGAATACCTAAAGAAATAAGATTTTTCTTTAGATCAGGAATATACCTCACATTCGTAAGTCGTCTGATTGTTCCATCGTGCATCTTCAAACGTATTGTTCCAATCCCTTTTGTCTTACAGGCGTTATCGTTGCCCATAAGCACAACTCCTCCATCGAGCTCTTCAAAACTCGGGAACCAATGTCTTTTCGGACACATATGATAAGAACATCCAGAATCAAGGATCCATTTGTCTGAATACGTGTCTGATGATGAAACTGTAAATGCTGAATATTCTTCGTCATCAGTCTTCTGTGCAACATTTGCCTTTGCATTGTCCTTGTTTGGACAATCATTCTTCCAATGCCCCTTTTGGTGACAATAAGCACATTCGTCCTTCGCAAGATGTTTCCTTGATGACTATCCTCTGGACTTTGATCTGAATCGACCCCTATTGTTTGATCCGCCTGATTTTTTGTTGTTCGTCCTTCCTCTGGCTACAGTTAGTGCTTCTGGTAATGAGTCTCTATGATCATGTTGATCCTGCTTCCGGTACTCATTATTAACCAAAGCATTAGAAACATCTATAAACTTAACCTCATCTTTACCATACAACAGAGTCGTGGTTAAATGTTCATAGCTTTCAGGTAATGAATTTAGCAACAACAAAGCTTTATCTTCATCAGTAATTTCAACATTAAATTTTGTAAATCAGCCAAAATTTTGTTAAAATTATCTAAATGTTCAATCATAGGGGTACCTTTCTTGAACTGGAAACGGAAAAGTTTCTTCTTCAGGTAGAGTCGGTTCTCTATACTTTTTGTCATGTACTTGTCCTCTAGCTTCTTCCAGAGAACTGCAGCTTCATTCTCTTTCATGACAAAGTACTTCTGATCTTTTCCCAAGCACAGTCGGATTGTGCCACAAGCTTGACGGTTGACATAATTCCAATCTTCATTGGAATAATTTTCTGGCCTGGACTCCAAAGCAATATTAGATCCTTCTCTGAACAGGAGATCTAATACTTCACATTGCCACATACCAAAGTTATTGGTGCCATCAAATTTTTCCACCTCAAACTTTGCATTTGATAACATGGTTCTTCGAACAAAACCACTTTGTTCGCTAGAACTTCTGATGTCAACTTGTGCATCTTTTCCGGTCTCTTCGGTGTTAGTCATAAGTGCAAATAAATAACAGAAATTTGAACTTTATAACTATACCTGAAAAGGAGCTTGCGGTTGAATATGAAATGATCCAATTTGCTAGAAATCAATGTTGAATATGAAATGATCCAATTTGCTAGAAATCAATCTAACTCAGCTTTGATTTGAGCGATTCTGAGGCGTCGGATTTGCCTTGTTGAGAGCTTGTCTTTGATATATAATACCGTTAAACCAGGCTCTGATACCAATTTGTAGTGCGCAGAAACAACAGATAGCGGTATAAGATATATCAATGCGGTAAAAATTAAACGCACAGAATTTACGTAGTTCGGCAATTTGCCTACGTCCACGGGAGGCAGCTGTTATTATTAAAGTAAATAGGAAATATACATATACCGATTTCCTAATAATAATAACTCTCTCTAACTTTCTTTGAATCTCTCTTTCCTCTCTTTGATTTCTTTTGCTTTCTTTTGAATGTGGATGTTTTGATTTACAAACAAACTAACATATTTATAGAAGAAGAAAGGAGGGTTTGTGTGTGGTTGGTGGTTTGGTAGGTGGAGAGCAAAGTGGGGAGGCTGGTCAAATGTTTGGTGGCAGCAAGAGGCAGCACATGGGCTGCTATTTTGAGACACATTTTCAACAGCTATTACTAAAAATACACAATACGACAGATGTGATGGTAAGTCGATTTTGGGTTATAGTATCAGTTCTGATTCTCTGTTCTACAAATTTGGGAACCCCAGATCTTCTTGGTTTTTAGGAGGACATATCCAGCATTATCGATTGACAATCTAGTGCAGTTTCACTTATCATTATTGAACTGAAATATTGTGGAAGAATACACACACATCACTCAGAAAGTTGCAAAAATCTACCATTTCTTTATGATACTATTGATTATTGTATTATTAGCCAATTTTACCAAAATTCATCCATTTAATCTGACGATTCTCCATTTGCATTATAGTTTCACACACACACACACACACACACACACACACCCACACGCACACACGCACACGCGCCCGTGCGCGCGCGCACACACACACACACACACACATATATATATATATGACATCAATTATTTTCATAAACTCCAATAGTTGTATCTGTTAGGTCATAAGCTATAAAAATTGGCGCCTATGGTAACCAAAAGGCTAATGCACTTCTTCAAAAGATTAGATAAAGTAGGTTTAGCAAAATATATATACTAAAAATGTATCAGAATGATTAAGAAAATAATACCGACGATAGCAGAAAGCCACATATGTATGTTTTACACAATGGTGACGTAAGCAATGTTGAAAGGCAATTACATATGTAAACAAAAATAAAATTACCTAAATTTGTGAATGTGGACAAAAAATAAAATCCTAGACAGTTTTATTTGAACTCTATACCCAGTTTAGCTTTATCATGTCAATCGTTGTGCTAGTTTTCAAGTGGATGACACTATAAAAGAGGCAAAAACAAACTAACTACAGAAGTAGTTAACTAAAGATGATGTTGCCCAACGTTTAAATTTTCTAAGTAGGTTTGGGTAATATATCATCTTCTACTTCTACAAAATGGGGAAGAGACATTATAAGACCATGTACAGTTCCACGACATTATAGGACCATATATAGTTCCACGGTATCATGTTTAATTCTAATTAATATCGTAATCTTAATATATTTTCCACGATAATGAAATAAACATTACCACTTGAGCTACGCCATTAGTTTAAACAATAACTACATTTCTTATAGAAAACATAACATGTGCATGCAAACGGGTGCATCGAATGCTAATTTCTATACCCACACCCCCCATTCAAATGTTAAATCTAACCAGGGTCTTAAACCACAAAAACTATTAATATTAATATAAGTAAATAAATGTAGCTAAATTGATAAATCAGACAATCTTAAACCAAAAATTTATGAAACCACAAACAAAAAATTAAATTCTTTTGATTTCTAAGAGTAGAAAATGAATTGAAAATGATCACAATCATATGATCTTTGTGGAGTTAGTCTGGCCACACCAAATAAACTGGCAACATGCAAAAGAGTGTTAACAAAGTCTTAAAAGATCATATTTACCAAATAAAGAAATCAAAATATATAGTTTCTATATGAAGGATTTCTACATGAATATATAAAGCATACTACACAAACACATTACACGTTAGTGAAAACACATGACAATCTATCAAATGATACATCATAGACCAATCTACCAAAACAAAAAGAAGAGGGTGGATGTCTTATTTTTATTGTTATCACCATCATTAAGTGCAACCATTCTGCAGCCTTTAAATTATACGATATTGAATCATAAATCACATCAGTTAACAGTTTAAAGTAAACACAACCAATTGTAATTAAAAAGTGTAACATATTAAGATTGCAATGAGAAACATACAACTTTTCCAAACGCACATGTAAAGAAAAATTAAAAAGGATAAAATGTGGAACATCAATTATATAAAATAATAATCTGTAGAAAACCTTGAACTTACGAATAGTTGTAGCTTTCTCATCCTAACTTCAAACCAGATATGTATTGAATCACAATCAACATTCTTCGCTTGAAACATCTACTTTTTCACCTTCAGCATACTCCGCTCCTTTATTATTTGTACTATTTGTCGTATGTACAACAGACTTTTACTTCTACTTTCTTGCTATTCAACTCATGATATTTCTGTTTTAGTACAGAATCGACTACCTCAGATGAATAAAATGTGACAAAAACAAAGTCTGAATCCAGGTATATTCGTATAATCCAAAACAAAATTTAATTTTTATAATATATATATAAAATCCAAAACAACTTATAAACTTAATCAACAGTATACTAATAATTTCACATTCAGTCATCAATGTTATCGTACCATTATCAAAACACGTAGTAGAAAAAAATAAATGATAGAAATAGCAGAGCATATAGTAGGAGTATTACACAGAAATAGAAGATGCTAAACTGCAAAAACTATAAATATAAACGTCACCAACGTCATTGAGTCATCGTTGCTACACGATCAAAAAAATATATGGTTCCATCATCACAGTATACAAATAGCAATGATAAATAGGGCTGTCAACGGATGCTTTCGGATATAGATAGTGCTATATCCGTATCCGTATCCATATCCGAAATTATTTTCGGATAACGGATATCCTTATCCGCGAATACGGACGGATATCGGATAATTATACTATCCGCCAACGATCGATAAATCAACAAATATAAATGAAAATGTCTACTTTAACATAAATGTTTTTCAATTCCATTGATTACTAAAGTATTAAAAATAATATATATGATGAAATTAAGTAGAGTTGAGTAGCTAATATGCATTTAGTGCATATAACATATACTTCAACTTAGTATAGCAATAAATAAATCTAATTAAATGTGCTAAAATACATATAATTTTGATCATAATGTTAAAAAAACCGGATGGATAATTTCTGGATGCGGATATCTATGTATCAGTATCTGCATCCGCTTTTTTGGATATCGGATATTTATCCTCTTTTCGGATATGAATGCGGATGGATATCGGATTTTTCTGGTATCCATTGTCAGCTCTAATGATAAATAAGAAACACGATATTAATATCTCCCTAGTTACAACTAAGTTTTAAGTCTGCTAGTAACTATAAAACCTAAACATACTGTATCGTAGAAGAAATAAGTAATAACTAAAATAAGTAAAATATAGTCACCAAATAACATAAAAAGTCGATAACTGTAACAAAGAATCGATGAAAAGAGCCGAATGAGAGGAAACAAAAAGAAGACAGTACCTTACAACGTTTAGATCGGTAGATCAGAAGTATACTTGGATGGAAAGCGAAGGGAGATAGCGCGACGAGTAGGACCAAATCAATTTTGGGTTTAAAGAGCAAAGAGGGTGGGGGAGTTAGATAGGAAGGGGAGGGCAAATGCGAGTGGCAGCGGTTGGGAAAATGGCAGGGAGGAAATTAGGTGATAAGATAGGAAAGGGGAACGTAAGAAGTAGAAAGGGCCGACTGCTCACGCGTAGAAGAAAAGGACGGTTGAGTAAACATTCCAAGTGTGGCGCTCACCTTGCATGAAAAAATAATTTGGGGCCTATATATATACATATATATATATACATATATATATATACATATATATATATACATATATATATATACATATATATATATACACACACATATATATATACATATAATTATATATATCACTTGATGATTCCACTAACGTGTTTAACACGGCAAGTAAAAGAATGTTTTTATTGGCATAACACATCTAACTGTTCATAATGTCAAATAAACATGTATTTTATTTGCATTCATTTCTACATGTTTCTAATGGCAAACAAATATTTTTTTTATTCACATGACATTTTTGCTATTGACAAATAAAAAGATAATTTTTATTTTTATTACTTTTATGCGATTTCTATTTCTAATTTTAACAAATAAAAAGAAATATTTTATTTGTATATATAGTTTTAATGTATAACATAACACATAAATTGCCTTTTTACTTTGTACACAAATTCTAATGTATAATTTGACAATATAAATGTCACTTTGACATGCATACAACTTCCATTGTATAATTTAACAATAAAAATGTCACTTTAATTTACATACAAATTCTAATGTATGTTTTAACAATAGAAATGATTCTTTAACTAACATACAAATTCTAATGTATGTTTTGACAATAAAAATTATTCTCTGACTTACATACAAATTCTAATGTATATTTTGATAATAAAAATGATTCTCTAACTTACATACAAATTCTAATGCATGTTTTGACAATAAAAATGATTCTTATGTTTGCATACAAATCCTAATGTATGTTTTGACAATAAAAATGATTTTCATGTTTGCATACAAATCCTAATGTATATTTTGACAATAAAAATGAATCTCTAACTTATATATAAATTCTAATGTATGTTTTGGCAATAAAAATGATTCTTATATTTGCATACAAATCTCATTTCAACAAAATGCCTAAAAACTGATACAATCATTTTTGTTGACAATTATAGTTCAACAAAATGATTAAAAGTGATTCATTCATTTTGTTGACAATTTTATTTCAACAAATGATTAAAATGATATTTTCATTTTTATCGACAAATCTATTTCAACAAAATGATTAAAAGTGATAATTTCATTTTATAACAATTCTAGTTTAACAAAATGAATTAAAAGTGATAGTTTCATTTTGTTAACAATTCTAGTTTAACAAAATTAATATTTTTGCTCCAATACAAATCCATTAAACTATAATGTCAATTTTTGTTTTACTCCAAATCTATTTAACAAAAATGTAATTTTTGTTTAACTCCAATCTTATTTAACAAAAATGTAATTTTTGTGACAAAAATAAATATTTTTGTTTTCAAATAATCTATTTGCCAAAAATGAATATTTTCGTTTCAACTAAACTATTTGACAAAAATGAATATTTTTGTTTCAACTAATCTATTTTGACAAAAATGAATATTTTGACTCAACTAATCTATTTTCACAAAAATGAATATTTTGATTTAACTAATCTTTTTTGACAAAAATGAATTTTGATTCAACTAATCTATTTTGACAAAAATGAATATTTTTATTCAACTAATCTATTTTGACAAAAATGAATATTTTGATTCAACTAATCTATTTCGACAAAAATGAATATTTTGATTCAATTAATTATTTTGACAAAAATGAATATTTTGATTCAATTAATCAATTTTTACAAAAATGAATATTTTTGATTCAACGATTGTATTTTGACAAAAATGTATAATTTTCTTTCAACAATTGTATTTTGACAAAAAAATATATTTTAATTCACTATTCTCTTGCAACTAAATGTCCTTTTATTTCAACTATTTTGATTCAACAAAAATGTCCTTTTTATTTCAACTAATTTATTTCAACAAAAATATCTTTTTTTCAACTATTTTGTTACAACAAAAATGTCCTTTTTATTTCAACTATTTTGTTACAGTAAAAATGAAGCAGCCCCTAACTTCCCCGGTAAAGGAAAGAACGAATTGCTTTGAGAACAACACACATCGGAACACAAACAGAAAACATTTCATTGCTTATTACAACAATTCCACCAGAATACAAGAATATACAGAGTATGAATAAATACACTCGACAAACGTCAGAGATTTAAATTACATTTAAATACAAAGCAGCGGAAAAATAATACAAAATATAACTGAAAGAAATACGCGGATACAGAGCTTTCCGAATATCACTTCAGCTATAAAGCAGGATCCTGTGAACATAAATCTGCGAAACTAAAACTACTAGCTGCCCGTGTGGAAAATAGGGGCACCCAAAATTTAGGTTAAAACAATAAACTTCAGGTCAGTCATGTGACTGGTGTGAGAACTAAAACAGTTATTAATCTTTATTTTTAAAGTTAGGTAAATCAAGGGACCACGCCGTATAACACGGAACAGGTTACCAGTGCATAAAACAAACATCGCAATGTTAAATAAAGAAAAATGAAGCTATTATAAGACCCAAGTCCCATCACACAATGCAACGCAAGCCGGAGGATAGGGTTTTACCTTATAATAGCCAAAGAATACTTGATACGTTTAAAAACAGATTATTTCGATATTACTATAAGTGTATAGTGTCAAAACAATTTCAATCATAAGTATCAATCATAGGCGGCGTAGCTACCATCTACTATATCGCTATACTAGTTTCTACAAATAAAACCGAATTATCATGTATTGGAAATTGGATTCCATCATGAGTTGAGACAAGGGGCAAGCTCCTCTCTGTTCGAGACACTCTAGCAAATGTCTCAGGACCACACACAACGATCCTTGGAATCGTTTGGGCTGGTCCTCTCTTACTTTTGAGGATTAGTTATTTCTGAACACACGTTTCTCGGTCCTATAGGGCTTATATAATGGTCTGTACGTCGGCTCACATGGTGCCAGTTGTCGACCATATATTCGAGGCGCCTCTCATTCCAACAACCACACAAGTAAAAAGTATATAAATGTCAGGGCTGGTAGGTCACTGACATCACCCATAGCTAGAAAGAAACATCGTGTTCTCCCAATGGCCCTTATCCCTTTTTGACTCATACCGAGGTGTGAGACTCGCGAATTAACGCTATACACAAAGTTATGCCACACAGGCCATGCTTTGATCATCAACCACAAGACTTTTCTTTTCAATAGAAGCCTTGATCATCTGCCACTTAGGCATGCCACACAGGCAATTCACTCCATGCGACTGATGTCCATTGATATACAACCTCTGAGCTCGTACGTCTCAGAGAAGGGCGTTAAGCAAAAGAATAAATTCTCCGCCGCCAAACAGATGTGTATTTAATAGAGATCAATCAACACAGAATAAAATCCAATGTCAAACACACAGTCCATTTGGGTCTGAATGAAACCGGAGGCACTTTCCTCGCATATCCATCGATCTCCAAGTACGTCTGGACGATCACCAATTGATTCCCTCCTCTTGGGTGTACAGCCCAATCAAGATCATCAATAATCATCCAAACGATGTGAAGACTTCCGGTCTTCAACCACCGTCTTCATCTTCGACTTACTGTCGAATCGGTTATTCAGAATGGGTATAAACCCAGCCTTTCCGAATAACCCGCGTATAAAATAAACAAGTGTTACACAAATAAAACATACGCCTTATTCCAATTCAGAATATTCTTTTATTCAAATTTTCACATTCTTAGGGAAAGGTTCCCATTAATTTTATCAAAGATAAATTCTTCTCAATTTATTATTTAATCTTCCTTTGGATATCATTTCAAACCATATTATGGTTTTCCAAACTAGTCGGGATTAGCGAACCACACCGAAGTAATTATTTATTTTATTTCCTAATCCCAACCTATTCATCCCATGGAGAAAAACTGGTAATACTCCATATCTAACACCATGGTGTTATCGACAATTATTAATTACCATTTCATGTTCAAATCTAATTAAAGATTTAACTATCGCTTTGAAGCAAAACTGGTGATACTCCATTCTCGATCACTTTAATCTAATTAAAGATTCATTAAAACTCCACTTAGTTTCAATATTCCCAAAAATCAATATCCTGTCTTTAACTGGGTTAAAGAACCAATGTCACCT
This sequence comes from Allium sativum, assembly GCA_030737875.1. Classification (NCBI taxonomy): domain Eukaryota; kingdom Viridiplantae; phylum Streptophyta; class Magnoliopsida; order Asparagales; family Amaryllidaceae; genus Allium; species Allium sativum. The sequence goes on along the minus strand of CM060913.1, from coordinate 525,872,374 downwards.
AAAACACGGTTCACGATAAACCCAAAATCACATTCCATTGTTAATCGGGTTAAAGAACATGTGTTATTCAAAACACCGCTCACGATAAACCCTAAAAACCAATTTACATTCAATTCCAATTAAATACTAACTAATGGGCAATTTCACTAAATCTTAATTAAAAGATTTATTCTTTTCTAAACTGGGTTCAAGAACAGTGTTATTTAAGACAATATTCACGACAAACACAATATCCCATTTGATATTAAATACAAGGCTCTGAATAGAAAATATATCGGCTTATATTCAACATCAAATTCTGAAACCAACAAATATCGTATTGAGAATAACGATACAAATATATCTTTCAAATTTCCACAACCATATCTGTATAATCATGAAATCCAACATCGAAATATTCCGAAAATAATTTCGATTCAAATCCATTCCAATTCGTATATTGCAAATTCTGATTATTTTCAAAACCATTTCAAATCTAGTTCAAAACTAGTTCATTTCGATAAAAATATATTTTTATCCTTTCAAATGTGGAATTTTTCATCCCAGTTCCTTCCAATTCATATATTATGATTTTACACAAATTATTAATATTTTTAATAATTTTATCAAAGCCCATACAGTCGGTTTTCAATAACGGTCGTCGAACTGCACTTACAGCGACCTTTTCCAAATTTGATTTGGACATAATTCTAAATCCAACCATTAGATTTCAAAATTCTAATATTCATTGGAAAGCTCTTTTCGATACGAACCCAACGGTTCCATTTTCAGGAAAATCCGATGGTCGGATCTCCCGCAACGTCAATTGGAAGTCAATGGTCGAAATTCGCGAACTGCCGTGGCGCGGCGCATTCAATTCCGGCCATTTAATATATAATATATATTATATATATATTTCGTCGATTTCAATTCAAAACGTATTTTATAAATCGTTTTAAATTCGTTTTCAAAACAATTTCAACTTCGTATTCAATTTCAAATCAAAGTTGAATATTTCATATCATTAATATATAAATGATAATATTTTCAAAACGTTATATTTTGAAATCACTTCCTTTTCTATAATCATTATAAAAACGAATATAATCGATATTAATATCGTTCGCTTCAAATGGCGCACATCTAACCAACACGACTTTATATATTTCAATGACTTCGTTATTCTATTCAACAAATGAATATTTATTCTATTTAACACATGAATCTATATTTCTTTTAACACATGAATATTCTCAACATATGAGTATCGTCAACACATGACTATTTTTGTTATTTATATATGTTTTATAAAATTATGATAAAGATGTAAATTTTTATTGTTAAAATATTTTACTCAACACATGATAAGTTTCAACACATGAACATTCTCAACACATGAGCATCGTCAACACATGACTATTTATGTTATTTAATATATTTGATAAAATTATGATAAAGATGTAAATTTTATTGTTTAAAATATTTTACTCAACACATGAATATTTTCAACACATGAATATATATTTTATTTAACACATGAATATTTTTATTCTATTCAACACATGAATATATATTTTATTCAACACATGAATATTCTTTATTCGATTCAACACATGAATATATATTTTATAATATTCTTTATTTTCCCAATTGGAATGAGGCCCAATCAATTACCATATAATGTTAATCATACGGATTCCATACAACACATGTATATAATAGCAACGATAAATAATCAACCATCATCCAAAGTGCACCACACAACTGCATAAGCATTAAATATAACTAATTAACGCTCATACAGTCTGTCAATCAAACGATGTACATACCACTAAACAATTGGGATTAGTGTACATCAAATATCATCCCAACACCCGTGTGGGGTTTCAATCCACAAACACTGAATATTATTTGTGTAGTTGGGCGATGTGTAAAATTTTTCGTCCCAATCAATGTCCTTCAAATAGGTGTACATAAACAAACCCTCCAGTTTGTAAATGATTATTTATTTATACACATTCACGTTAGAAATTATATTTTTAATGATAATTAATTTATTTCAACACATGAATATTTATTTCCATTCACTCCACATCACAATTAATTATCACAACACATCAATCAAACAAATAAGCCGTCGATGGTCTGTGGACGACGAGTGTCGGGTGCTGCTAAGCACCATCTGCATCCTAATATATATTTTTAACTAGAAAACAAGAATTAAAGTGAGAAGTTCTCACCGATTAGCTAAACCAGACGCATGACTCTACGTATGTAGGAAATCCTCATCGTGCTCGCCTTATGTCAATTTCATTGTCCGTAGCCACTATGTATGTAAAAATCACATTTTTATATTGTTGCTATGTATATAAAAATCACATTTTTACACTGCTACTATATAGATAAAAATTCTATTTTTATACCGCTACTATATGGATAAAAAATCTATTTTTATACCGCTACTATATAGATAAAAATTCTAATTTTATACCGCTACTATATAGATAAAAATTCTATTTTTATTACAGTGTCAATAATAAAGATCTAATCTTTACTATCTATATAATATAAAAATCGTATTTTTATTCTTTCTATAATATAAAAATCAAAATTTTATTTTCTCTATACTATAAAACTCATATTTTTATTTTCTCTATACTATAAAAATCATATTTTTATTTTCTCTATACTATAAAAATCATATTTTTATTTTCAACTTATATAAAAATGATATTTTTATGTCGCTACTTATATAAAAATAATATTTTTATATTCTCTATCATATAAAAATTCCATTTTTATAGGATGAAAAACCATATCTTTATTTTGCCATTCCTATAATAAAAATCGTATTTTTATTCTCACCACTACATGATAAAAATAAAGTTCATATTTTTATTTCTCTTCACATACTGTAAAGATTATATTTTTATTTCACTTCTAAAACTAATTTCATATCTTTACAGTTCTTAAAAAAACGTATCTTTATACGATTAAGAATCTAATCTTCTCGTTATTAAAAAATCTTACCTTTTCAAAAGCAAAAATCAAATCTTTTTGTAACTAAACATCTTAACTTTCTTTATATAAAAATATGAACTTTTCACCTTAAAAATTCGAGCTTTTCTCTTGTAGTAAAATCAGATAAAAACAATGTTTTAATCTATGAAATAAAATAAGATAAAACAAATTAAAAGGATTCACTGTTTTTGAAGAGGAAGGAGGGTTGGGGAGTTTTGTGCCGCTTAGGAGGGGGAGGAGGCCGGATCGAGGTGGCGCGGTGGGCTAAGCGGGGTGGGGGGGGGGCTCGGCGGTTTTGGGTAGGGTTGGGGCTCGCGTCAGGCTAGGGGGCGTGGCTTCTAGTCGGAGAGAGAAGGGGAGAGAGAGGTTGCGGTGGGGAGGGGTGAGAGCGTCGTCGCCTTGGTGGCGGCGTGGAGGAGGCCGTGAGCCCCTCTTCCCTTTTCTTTTTTTATACTTTTGAAAATCGATTTCTGCTGGAGGAGTAGGAGGGGGAGAAAGTTAGGAGAGGGGTTATATAATAATTTATATATTTTATTATTTTTAAATTTCAGAAAGCAACCTTTCCTTCCGAACTCGAAATCGAACCCACCAAATGTCGTCCCTAGCTAATTACCCCCATTCCGAACACAATGCGATATGTATCGCAGGCTGATTCGACTATGTCGATCAGTTTTCGTCAAAATCAAAATATAATTCTATATATTGAATTTGAACGCACATTTCAATTTATCGGGGCCACATACGGATTCTATAAATTCCCGAAAAATATTTTCTAGCTTCGTTTTGATGATACCGTCCTAACAAAACTAATTTCGTTAAATTCTGAGACAGTTTGAAAAATGGCCATTTTCCAGTCGATTAAAATCAATTGAAACTGGTCAAACACGTTTTCCTTTGTGCTCTCACATATTGATTTAGAAAATTACGAATTTTGGAATCTAGTAATAACTTGACATCACAGATCAAACAAAAGTGGTTTCGTCAAAAACTGAGGTCGTTTGCAAAATTTCCATTTTTCAGGGCCAAAATTCCGTAGCGACTATTCTGAATTTTCAACTGGGAATATCTTTTGATTCCCGCTATGAAATTTCAATTTTTCGGATTTGTTGGAAAGATATTTTCAAATATACTCAAATATTTTTGTTTTCACTAAAATCCGATTTATTTTGAATCCTGTACATTCATTTGAACATTGAAATCGAATTTTCAAACTACCGCGCCATTTTCAATTCCTTTTATATTTAAAATAAAATATTTATATTCCAACGACGATTCAAATAAATATATACCTTCAAATTCTATTCAAAATAAATTTCTCATTGTTATTATTTAAAATAATTCATTTTAAATAATCAAAATTCATTAAAATTGCCAAAAAAAAAATGGCTTAGATTTTCCGGGTTGTTACAATCTCCCCCACTTAAAACTTTTCGTCCCCGAAAAGGAACGAAGCTGAAAGTTGTTTAACTAATCAACTCAACTTTCATTATTTTCATTACGGCTTAAGTTCTTCAACTTTTTAGTTTCTAAGAACTTTTCAAATTTTTCAAAAATTTGGCTAACACCCTAAAATTTCGAAAAATTTCACCATAACCTCCCCTGCACCGGGGACTTCGAGATATTTCAAATAGCCTCCCATCGCCCTCATAAATCCAAAAAGAAAAAGAAACAGCCAATCGGCCCGTCAATCGTGTCATAAAATCATCCAAACCCAATAAATTTGTAAACATGTACCTATTTGCCGGGCAAACAATTTTATTCTTCTGCTCTAGCCTCCTTGCTATGACTTGTTCAATGTAAGTACATGTACATGCATGCAATTGTAATCATTTTTCAATGTAGTTTAATATTCGGTTCCATTAGGCTAAATGGTTCAAATTTTTAATTAATCAAAACAACAATCATACAACACAACCATCAATGAATTAGTTGAATTATCATTTCAAATTCATAATTTTGATATATATACTGAAAATTATGTTTTTGATGCCAAATCACAAAAATAAACCTATCTAGTTTTGGTTCTCACACCAGTCTAATGGAAACATATAGATATCCCACCTTCGGCACTCGAACATCAACTCTGATGACGATGCATCAATCATCAGAATCATCTCCGTGCGACTAGAGTGTGATTCTATATCGATCCAGTATATTAAAACTTCGAATATACGTTCATGATGCGTATATGCAAAATCTTTATATACTCGATTGTCCAAATTTAATACAAATAAATATTCAAATACGTACAATATATTTTAAATTTTCAAAACAAAACTTGTTTTCAATTTTATTTTAAAAATATACTCCTCACACTCGTTCTAGGGTACTACTAATCCCATCTCTAACGAGTCATTCTAATTGGATATTACTAATCCCATATCTAATGAATTCTTTCGTATGGTTCTAATGTGTCTTGTTCTCGAGCTCTGTAAACCAAAGCTCTGATACCAAATGAAGCAGCCCGTAACTTCCCCGGTAAAGGAAAGAACGAATTGCTTTGAGAACAACACACATCGGAACACAAACACAAAAACATTTCATTGCTTATTATAACAATTCCATCATAATACATGAATATACAAAGTATGAATAAATACACTCGACAAATATCAGAGATTTAAATTACATTTAAACACATAATAGCGGAAAAATAATACAAAACATAACTGAAAGAAATATGCGGATATGGAGCTTTCCAAATATCATTTCAGCTATAAACCAGGATCCTATGATCATAAATCTGCAAAACCAAAATTACTAGCTGCCCGTGTGGAAAATAGGGGCAACCAGAGTTTAGGTTAAAACAATAAACTCCAGGTTAGTCATGTGACTGGTGTGAGAACTAAAACAGTTATTAAACTTTATTTTTAAAGTTAGGTAAATCAAGGGACCACGCCGTATAACACGGAACGGGTTTCCTCCCAAGAATACCAATGCATAAAACAAACAACGCAATGCTAAATAAAAAAAATGAAGCTATTATAAGACCCAAGTCCCATAACACAATGCAACGCAAGCCGGAGGATAGGGTTTTACCTTATAATAGCCAAAGAATGCTTGATACGTTTAAAAACAGATTATTTTGATATTACTATAAGTGTATAGTGTCATAAAATTTCAACGATAAGTATCAATCAATGGCGGCATAGCTACCATCTACTATATCGCCATACTAGGTTCTACAAATAAAACCGAATTATCATGTATTGGAAATTGTATTCCATCATGAGCCGAGGTAAGGGGCAAGCTCCTCTCCATTCGAGACAATATAGCAAATGTCTCAGGACCACACACACAGCGATCCTTGGAATCGGTTGGGCCGGTCCTCTCTTACTTTTGAGGATTGGTTATTCCTTAACACACGTTTCCCGGTCGTATAGGACCTATATAATGGTCTGTACGTCGGCTCACATAGTGCCAGTTATCGACCATATATTAGAGGCGCCTTGCATTCCAACAACCACACAGGTAAAAAGTATATAAATGTCAGGGTTGGTAGGTCACTGACATCACCCATAGCTAGAAATAAACGTCGTGTTCTCCCAATGGTCCTTATCCCGTTTTTGACTCATACCGAGGTGTGAGGCTCGCGAATTAACGCTATACACAAAGCTATGCCACACAGATCGTGCTTTGATCATCAACCACAAGACTTTGCTTCTCAACAGTAGCCTTGATCATCTACCACTTAGGCAGCCACACAGGCAATTCAGTCTATGCGACAGATGTCCATTTATATACAACCTCTTAGCTCGTACGTATCAGAGAAGGGCATTAAGAAAAAGAATAAATTCTCCACCGCCAAATAGATGTATATTTAATAGAGATCAATCAACACAGAATAAAATCCAATGTCAGACACACAGTACATTTAAAAGTTGTTCTGGGTCTGAACGAAACCGGAGGCACTTTCCTCGCATATCCATCGATCTCCAAGTACGTCTGGACGATCACCAATTGATTCCCTCCTCTTGGGTGTACAGCCCAATCAAGATCATCAATAATCATCCAAACGATGTGAAGACTTCCGGTCTTCAACCACGGTCTTCATCTTCAACTTATCGTCGAATCGGTTATTCAGAATGGGTATAAACCCGGCCTTTCCGAATAACCCGCGCATAAAATAAACAAGTGTTACACAAACACAACATATGCCTCATTCCAATTCAGAATAGTCTTTTATTCAAATTTTCACATTCTTAGGGAAAGGTTCCCATTAATTTTATCAAAGATAAATTCTTCTCAATTTATTCTTTAATCTTCCTTTGGATATCATTTCAAACCACATTATGGTTTTCCAAACTAGTGGGGATTAGCGAACCACACCGAAGTAATTATTTATTTTATTTCCCAATCCCAACCTATTCATCCCATGAAGAAAAACTGGTAATACTCCATATCTAACACCATGGTGTTATCGGCAATTGTTAATTACCATTTCACGTTCAATTCTAATTAAAGATTTAACTATCGCTTTGGAGCAAAATTGGTGATACTCCATTCTCGATCACTTTAATCTAATTAAAGATTCATTAAAACTCCACTTAGTTTTAATCTTCCTAAAAATCAATATCCTGTCTTTAACTGGGTTAAAGAACCAATGTCACCTAAAATACGGTTCATGATAAACCCAAAATCACATTCCATTGTTAATAGGGTTAAAGAACAGGTGTTATTCAAAACACCGCTCACGATAAACCCCAAAAACCAATTTACATTCAATTCCAATTAAATACTAATTAATGGACAATTTCACTAAATCTTAATTAAAAGATTTATTCTTTTCTAAACTGGGTTCAAGAACAGTGTTATTTAAGACACCATTCACAACAAACACAATATCCCATTTGATATTAAATGCAAAGCTCTGAATAGAAAATATATCGGCTTATATTCAATATCAACTTCTGAAACCTACAAATATCGTATTGGAAATAACAAACAAATATATCTTTCAAATGTCCACAACCATATCTGTATAATCACGAAATCCAACATCGAAATATTCCGAAGATAATTTCGATTCAAATCCATTCCAGTTCGTATATTGGAAATTTTGATTATTTTCAAAACCATTTCAATTCTAGTTCAAAACTAGTTCATTTTGATAAAAATATATTTTTATCCTTTCAAATGTGGAATTTTTCATCCCAGTTCCTTCCAATTCATATATTATGATTTTACACAAATTATTAATATTTTTAATAATTTTATCAAGGCCCGTACAGTCGGTTTCCAATAACGGCCACCGAACTGCACTTACAACGACCTTTTCCAAATTTGATTTGGACATAATTCCCAATCCAACTGTTAGATTTCAAAATTCTAATATTAATTGGAAAGCTCTTTTTGATACGAACCCAACGGTTCCGGTTTCAGGAGAATCCGATGGTCGGATCTCCCACAACGTCAATTCGAAGTCAATGGTCGAAATTCGCGAGCTGCCGCGGCACGGTCCGTTCTATTCCGGCCATTTAATATATATAATATATATATTATATATATTTCATCGATTTCAATTCAAAACGTATTTTATAAATCGTTTTAAATTCGTTTTCAAAACAATTTCAACTTCATATTCAATTTCAAATCAGAGTTGAATATTTCATATCATTAATATATAAATGATAATATTTTCAAAACATTATATTTTGAAATCACTTCATTTTCTATAATCATTATAAAAACGAATATAATCGATACAAATATCGTTCGCGTCAAATGGCCCCTATCTGACCAACACGGCTTTATATATTTCAATGACTTCGTTATTCTATTCAACAAATGAATATTTATTCTATTCAACACATGAATCTATATTTCTTTCAACACATGAATATTCTCAACACATGACTATCGTCAACACATGACTATTTTTGTTATTTCTATATGTTTTATAAAATTATGATAAAGATGTAAATTTTTATTGTTAAAATATTTTACTCAACACATGATAAGTTTCAACACATGAATATTCTCAACATATGAGCATCGTCAACACATGACTATTTATATTATTTAATATATTTGATAAAATTATGATAAAGATGCACAGCTTTATATATTTCAATGACTTCGTTATTCTATTCAACAAATGAATATTTATTCTATTCAACACATGAATCTATATTTCTTTCAACACATGAATATTCTCAACACATGAGTATCGTCAACACATGACTATTTTTGTTATTTCTATATGTTTTATAAAATTATGATAAAGATGTAAATTTTTATTGTTAAAATATTTTACTCAACACATGATAAGTTTCAACACATGAATATTTTCAACACATGAGCATCGTCAACACATGACTATTTATGTTATTTAATATATTTGATAAAATTATGATAAAGATGTAAATTTTATTATTTAAAATATTTTACTCAACACATGAATATTTTCAACACATGAATATATATTTTATTCAACACATGAATGTTCTTTATTCTATTCAACACATGAATATACATTTTATTCAACACCTGAATATTTTTTAATTTATTCAACACATGAATATATATTTTATAATATTCTTTATTTTCCCAATTGGAATGAGGCCCAATCAATTACTATATAATGTTAATCATATGGATTCCATACAATACATGTATATAATAGCAACGATAAATAATCAACCATCATCCAAAGTGCACCACACAACTGCATAAACATTGAATATAACTAATTAACGCTCATACATTCTGTCAATCAAACGATCGACATACCACTAAATAATTGGGATTAGTGTACGTCAAATATCATCCCAACACCCGTGTGGGGTTCCAATCCACAAACACTGAATATTATTTGTGTAGTTGGGCGACGTGTAAAATTTATCGTCTCAATCAATGTCCTTCAAATAGGTGTACATAAACAAACCGTCCGGTTTGTAAATGAATATTTATTTATACATATTCACGCTAAAAATTATATTTTTAACGATAATTAATTTATTTCAACACAAGAATATTTATTTCCATTCACTACACATCACAATCAATTTTCACAACACATCAATCAAACAAACAAGTCGTCCATAGTCTGTGGACGACGACTGTCGGGTGCTGCTAAGCACCGTCTGCATCCTAGTATATATTTTTAACTAGAAAACAAGAATTAAAGTGAGAAGTTCTCACCGATTGGCTAAACCAAGCGCCATGACTCTACATAAGTAGGAAATCCTTGTCGTGCTCGTGTTCTGTCAATTTCATTATCTGTAGCCACTACATATATAAAAATCACATTTTTATATTGTTGCTATGTATATAAAAATCATATTTTTACATTGCTGCTATATAGATAAAAATTCTATTTTTATATAGCTACTATATAGATAAAAATTCTATTTTTATACCACTACTACATAGATAAAAATTCTATTTTTATACCGCTGCTACATAGATAAAAATTCTATTTTTATACCGCTACTATATAGATAAAAATTCTATTTTTACACCGCTACTATATAGATAAAAATTCTATTTTTATAACGGTGTGCATATAATAAAGATCAAATCTTTACTATATATATAATATAAAAATCGTATTTTTATTCTTTCTATAATATAAAAATCATATTTTTTTTCTCTGTACTATAAAAATCATATTTTTATTTTCTCTATACTATAAAAATCATATTTTTATTTTCTACTTAACTTATATAAAAATAATATTTTTATGTCGCTACTTGTATAAAAATAATATTTTTACATTCTCTATCATATAAAAATTCCATTTTTATAGGATGAAAAACCATATCTTTATTTTGCCATTCCTATAATAAAAATCGTATTTTTATTCTCAGCACTTCATGATAAAAATAAAGTTCATATTTTATTTCTCTTCACATACTGTAAAGATTATATTTTTATTTCACTTCTAAAACTAATTTCATATCTTTACAGTTCTAAAAAAAATCGTATATTTATACGATTAAGAATCTAATCTTCTCGTTATTAAAAAATCTTACCTTTTCAAAAGCAAAAATCAAATCTTTTTTGTAATTAAACAACTTAACTTTCTTTATATAAAAATCTGAACTTTTCACCTTAAAAATTTGAGCTTTTCACGTGTAGTAAAATCAGATAAAAACAATGTTTTAATTTATGAAATAAAATAAAATAAAATAGAAGGACTCACTGTTTTTGAAGAGGAAGGAGGGTTGGGGAGTTTTGCGTCGCTCAGGAGGGGGAGGAGGCCGGATCGAGGTGGTGCGGTTGGCTGGGGTGGGGGGGGGGGGGCTCGACGTTTTTGGGTAGGGTTGGGGCTCGCGTCAGGCTAGGGGGCGCGGCTTCTAGTCGGGGAGAGAAGGGGAGAGAGAGGTTTCGGTGGGGAGGGGGGAGAGCGTCGTCGCGCTGGTGGCGGCGTGGAGGAGGATGCGCACCCCTCTTCCCTTTTCTTTTCTTTTTTATTTTTGAAAATCGATTTCTGCTGGAAGAGTAGGAGGGAGAGGAAGTAAGGAGAGGGGTTATATAATAATTTATATATTTTATTATATTTAAATTTCAAAAAGTAACCTTTCCTTTCGAACTCGAAATCGAACCCACCGACTGTCGTCCCCAGCTAATTACCCCTATTCCAAACACAATGGGATATGTATCGCAGGCTGATTCGACAATTTCGATCAGTTTCCATCAAAATCAAAATATAATTCTATATATTGAATTTGAACGCACATTTCAATTTACCAGGGCCACATACGGACTGTAAAAATTCCTGAAAAATATTTTCTAGCTTCGTATTGACGATACCGTCCTAACGAAACTAATTTTGTTAAATTCTGAGACCGTTTGAAAAATAACCATTTTCCAGTCGATTAAAATCGTCTAAAACTGGTCAAACGCGTTTTCGTTTGCCGCGCTCACATATTGGTTCAGAAAATTACGAATTTTGGAACCTAGTAATAACTTGACATCATGGATCCAACAAAAGTGGTTTAGTTGAAAACCGAGGTCGTTTGCAAAATTTCTATTTTTCAGGGCCAGAATTCCATAGCGACTATTCTAAATTTTCAACTGGGCATATCTTTTGATTCCCGCAATGAAATTTCAATTTTTTGGATTCTTTGGAAAGATATTTTCAAATAGATTCAAATATTTTTGGTTTCACTAAAATCCGATTTATTTTGAATCCCGTACATTCATTTGAACTTTAAAATCGAATTTTCAAACCACCGCACCATTTTTAATTCCTTTTATATTTAAAATAAAAATTTTATATCCCAACGACGATTCAAATAAATATATACGTTTAAATTCTATTCAAAATAAATTTCTCATCGTTATTATTTAAAATAATTCATTTTAAATAATCAAAATTCATTAAAATTGCCAAAAAAAAAAAAAAAAAAAAATTGGCTCAGGTTTTCTGGGTTGTTACAAAAAATGTCCTTTTTATTTCAACTATTTTGTTACAACAAAAATGACAATTTTAATCCAATAGTTACATTTTGACAAAAATGATAATTTTAATTCAACTATTCTAATTTGTCAAAAATGACAAATTTAATTTAACTATTCTAATTTGACAAATATGACAAATTTAATTCAATAATCATATTTTGGAAAAAATGATAATTTTAAATCAACTTATTCTAATTTGTCAAAAATGACAAATTTTAAACCAATTATTCTAATTTGACAAAATGATAATTTTTGTTTAACTCAATTCTAATTAACAAAAATGTTAATTTTTTGATTCCACTAATCTAATTAACAAAAATAATAATTTTTGTTTAACTCTATTCTAATTAACAAAAATGTTAATTATTGTTTCAACTAACCTATTTTGATAAAATGAATATTTTTGATACAACTACAAAAAAATGATAAATTTTGTTTCAACTATTTTCTTACAACAAAATGTCCTTTTTATTTCAAATATTTTGTTTCAATAAAAATGTCCTTTTTATTTCAAATATTTTGTTTCAGTAAAAATGTCCTTTTTATTTCATATAATTTGTTTCAATAAAAATGTCCTTTTTATTTCGAATATTTTGATACAACCAAAAATGATATGTTTGTTTTCAACACTTTTTATTTTAACAAGAATGATATTTTTTTTTCAACTGTTCTATTTTGACAAAAATGCCAATTTTAACTCAACTATTCTAATTTGTCAAAAATGACAATTTTTATTCAACTATTGTAATTTGTCAAAAAGACAATTTTAATTCAACTATTCTAATTTGTCAAAAATGTCAATTTTAATCCAACATTTCTAATTTGTCAAAAATGACAATTTTAATCCAATTATTTTTTTTCTTTTTAACAAAAATTGGAAATTTTGTTTTCAACAATATTATTCAACACAAACATCATCAAATCAATGGATCTACATAACAACATCAATTCTAGATCAAATCACATATCATACAAATAGAATTTAATAGCGTATAATTTAACAACATCAATTCTAGATCAAATCACGTATCATGATTAAGTAATTTTAATTATAAAAAAAGTAGAATTTCTCACCTTGATCGGTTTCAGAAATTAATGAATAACAATTTTTTTTAATTAAATTAAACAGGGTGGTTAATTAAATCAACATTGTTCTTGCTTCAAATTAGTTCCAGTAAATTCTTGTAGATATCGTTTTTCTGATTCCAATGCAACTGAAATTTCTGATTTTCGATTTCATATGAAAAAGTTATATGATTACAAAGCTTAATTAATTAATTAATTAATTAATTAATTTAAAACCTTAATTTCATTTTTAATTCATCTCCCTCCTTTTGATTAACGGTCGAACCACGCTCCAATTGAAAAACCCGCCGCCGTTGCTTCTTGACCTCACGGGAGCTCCATCGCCGCACCCCACCAGAACTGTCGTCGCGTCGTCGTGCTTCACCGTGAGTCTCGCAATGTCTGGTCCCCTCTACCATGCCAGAATGCTCCATGAAGGACGCGACTTTGAGCTGATAAATCACAACAACCTCTGCACGAAATCCCATCACTCCTATATGGATCAAGAGAGCACGAGATGCTCTCCAATCTTCGTTTTGTTTTGGTCTTCTACATCTAAGTGATTTGAGAGAATTTAGGGTTACTTTTTCGGTTGATTTGGGCCATCGATTTTCAGTTGCGGCTGGAATGAATATATTTAGGGTTAATGTTCTCATTTATCTTAGGGGCTATTTATAATACAATACTTAAATCTCTTAATTATTAGTTAAAGCCCGTTAACCCTTAATAGCTCCAAATTTAGCCCAATGAGAGTTGTTCGCAAGAAAATACCCCCGTTTTGGACATAATGGGCTAGGCCCCGTCAACCCAAATGTTCGTTTCAGTCAGTTTTCTTTAATTTAAAATATAAATCATTTATTTATTTAATTCGATTGTACATTTAAATTTACCGGGGTAACATACGGACTCCGAAAATTCCCGAAAAATAAATCTATCTATATGTCGATGATACGGTCCTAACAAAACTAATTTCCTCGAATTTGGAGACCGTTTGAAAAATGGTCGTTTTCTGATCGATCCAATTTGACTGAAATTGACAAAGCATGTTTTCTTTTTCCACGCTCACATATTAATTCCAAATATTACGAAAATTGGAATCTAACAATAATTTGACTTTGCAGATCCAACCAGGGTGGTTTCGTAAAAAATGGAGGTCGTTTGCAAACTGGCTATTTATAATATATATATATATATAAATATAAATTCCATAGCGATTATTCTGAATATTTAACTGGCATACCTTTTTTCCCGCTATGAAATTTCAATTTTTCAGATTCGTTGGAAAGATATTTTTATACAAATTTAAATATTTTTGGTTTTACTGAAATCCGATTTATTTTGAATCCTGTACATTCAGTCAAAGTTAAAAATCAAATTTTCAAACTACTGTGATATTTCTAACTCCTTTTATAATTAAAATAAATATAATTTTTTAACTTCAATTTAAATAAAATTTTAATTGTTATTATTTAAAATAAATTATTTTAAATATTTAAAATCCATTAAAATTTCTAAAATAAAAATTTTAAATTGGTTCCAAAATTTCGGATTGTTACAATCTCCCCAACTTAAAATCTTTTCGTCCTCGAAAAGGAACGGAGCTGAAAGTTGTTTAATTAACCAACTTAACTTTCACTCTTTTATAAGTTTCAATAATTTTATTAGTTGAAATAATAATCACACAACATAACCATCAATCAGTTAGTTGTTTAGCTTTTCAAATATATATAACTTTTATATATTTAAAAATCATATTTTCTAAGATTGGATTATACAAATAATCAAATATATGTTAATTATAAACTTGTCACTCTCAACTCATTCTAGGGCATTTCTAACCCCATCTCTAACAAGTTTCCTCATTCTAGGATACTACTAATGAGTATTCTTTTATAGGATATTAGTAATCCTATCTCTGATGAGTCTTTTGTTCAATTCTAACGAGTTGTACCCCAAAGATTTGAATTAACCAAAGCTCCGATACCACATGTAATGACCCGAAAATCCCTGCCCTTTGAATCGACCATAAACCACACAGGTCTGATCCAAAAGTTGGAAATCCTCGAATGCACTAACATTGGGCATACAATGCATTAGAACAAATAATAGAAGACTTTTATTACATCATAATAATGTTATATCAGAGTATAGAATATAACAGAGTACATCGAAAAATAATACAACAACGAAAGATTAGTTTACAATAATTTTACTACAACGCAGCGGAAAGCCATCAATGCTCTTAACACAGCTTTAAGCTTCAATCCAAAATCCTGCTCAATATATCTGTAAAATAAACTACTCGACTGCCCATGTAGAAAATATGGGCACTAGAGTTTGCAAAGTGAACAAACTATGAGTCAGTCGTGGGACTGGTATGAGAAATCTTTCCTAACTTATCTAACAAAACGGCTAATCACAGGACCACGCCGCTAATGCGGAACGGGTTTACTCCATTGGATTGCCAGTGCATAAATTAAATAAATCTTATTCAAAACAAATGCTTTTTAGAAAAATGAAATCATTATAAGACTCAAGTCCCATCACACAATGCAACGCAAATTGGAGGATAGAGTTTTGTCTTATCATGATCAAACATGTTTGATACGTAGAAAATAATATTTTAATATTATTATGAGTGTCTAATCGGTTTTAAAATACTTCAAAGAAAATGTATCAATCCTAGACGGCATAGTACCCCATCCTAGTATGTCGCCATGTATAGGTTTACAATCAAAGCCGTAATGTCGTATTGGAAATTAGGTTTCCATCATGAGTCAAGGCTACGGACGATCTCATTACTGATTCGAGAAACTAGCAAATGTCTCAGGATCACACCTATGGGCAACCTTGGATCCTCCAAGGCCGGTCCACAAATACTTTATTGGATTAGTTACGCCTGAACACACGTTTCCCGGTCCTATTGAACCTATAAATTGGTCACTATCGACCAATATAACCGAGGCTTCTTAATCCATCATCCACATAAGTAAAATGTCTGGGCTTGCAAAACCCTGATACCACTTCTAGCTCGAAAGAAATATGTGCACTCCTTGGGTCCCTTATTGTAACGATTCGTATTTTGCCTGGACCTAATCGATCGCAAAATCGACAAAGAACATTCAAAAAACCGAATACGCTATCTTTGGGCATACAACACATCAAAATAAATAACAGAAGACTTTTATAAACATTATAATAATGTTACATCAGAGTACAAAATATATCAGATTATATCGATAAATAATATTACATCGGAAGACTAATTTACAATAGATTTAATACAGTGCAGCGGAAACAATAAACTGATACAGCGGAAGTCTATAAATGCTATGGACATAGCTTTAAGCTTCGATCCAGAATCCTACTAAATATATCTGCAAAGTAAGCTACTCGACTGCCCATGTGGAAAAGAGGGCACCCGAGTTTGCAAAGTGAAACAAACTATGGGTCAGTCATGGGGCTGGTATGAGAAATTTGTGACGGCCCAAACTTCCCTGTGAAGGAAAGAACAGATTGCTTTGAGAACACGACAAATCAAAAGACAAACAGAAAAACATTTCATTGCTTATTACAACAATTCCATCAGAGTACAAGAATATAACAGAGTATGAATAAATATCACACATTTGACAAATATCAGAGATTTAAATTACAATGCAGCGGGAAATAATATATAACAAAACCGTAACAAATATACGAATACAGAGCTTATCATTCCAGCTGTAAACCAGGATCCTGTGAATATAATATCTGCAAAAATGAAGCTGCTAGTTGCCCATGTGGAAAATAGGGGCACCCAGAGTTTAGGTTAAAATAATAAACTCCAGGCCAGTCATGTGACTGGTTTGAGAACAAAAACAGTTATTAATCTTTATTTTTAAAGTTAGGTAAATCAAGGGACAACGCCGTATAACATAGAATGAGTTTCCTCCCAAGAATACAAGTGTATAAAACAAACAGCGCAATGCTAAATAAAGAATAATGAAGCTATTATAAGACCCAGGTCCTATCACACAATGCAACGCAAGCCGGAGGATAGGGTTTTACCTTATAATAGCCGAATAATGCTTGATACGTGAAATTTAATCTTTTATTATTACTATAAGTAAAGAAATCAACTTCAAAAATAAATGTATCAATCATAGACGGCATAAGCGCCCCATCCCACTATGTCGCCATATATAGGATTACAACTAAAACTGAAATGTCACGTATTGGAAATTGGATTTCCATCATGAGTCGAGGCCAGGGATGGCTCCTCACCACTTCAAGACACTCTAACAAATGTCTCAGTACTACACACTCTGGGTAACCTTTGGATCTTTGGGGTCGGTCCTCCATTACGTTTGAGGATTAGTTATTCCTGAACACACGTTTTTCGGTCCTATCGGACCCATTCATCGACTCCAAAGAGACTGATATATCCGAGGCGCCTCGTATTCCAACAACCACATAGGTAAAAATAATATAAATGCCAGGGCTTGTAAAACGCTGACACCACCCATAACTAGACAAAAACATCATGCACTCCCTGCAGTCACGACCCCGTTTTTGACTCATACCGAGGTGTAAGGCTCGCGAATTAACGCTATACACAAAGCTACGCTGTAACGACCCGCATTCTATGCGTCGGAGGATCATAGAATATTTATTTCATTATCATATTAAATCGTATAGTCGTGTAACTTTGGGTAATGACTATTAGGTTCATTTCGCATGCTCACGATTTTTGCCGATATTTAAGTGACCGTTTTTCCCCTAGTTGATCTTATTTCGGCCATAAATTTTGATTTTTAAAGAATTTTGAACTGAAACCACTTCCATTAAATTTGGATGATGGTTTACCTTTTCGTAGAGTGGTCACCAAAGCCAAACGGACTTACCGTTTGGGAGATATGGCTGAAACAAGGTTTAAAAGGTGAAATACAGCTTAATCGTGCCTAATTAGGGTGATTAGCAGTTAGGCCCATAACCCATTTCGGGATTGTGGTTATGGGGAGGCTGAAATCAGTTAAGAAACGATCTATTTTCATTTTCTTAGTTGCCTAAAACATTTCTCTAACCCTAGCCATGGCCTCCACCTTCTAACTTCATCTCAAATCGCTCTCTAATCAAGGATTAAGTTATTCTACATCAAATCAATGAGTAATTACACAAAATAAGAGTTGGACCTGCTGTGTTGCATAGAGATTCGACCCAAATCGGAGATAGTTTCAGATCTAAGTTTTATTCATGGATAAGGTGAGTGATTTGCATTGTTTTCCCTAATTACGACTTATTAAGGGTGATTAGTGATAATTAGCGAAATTATGGCTCAGAAAATCTAGAAAAATTTGTAAAATTCTAAAATATTAATTTAGGGATCTGATAGAAGTTTGGGTTGATTTGATTAAGTTTTGCTAATCCTATCATTAGATTTGCTTAAACATGCTTAAGGGGAAAATATGGGTTTTGGGTATGTTTGATCTGTTTTGACATATCAAATTATTGTTTTGGTGTTTTTGGTTAATTCTATATGTTGCTACGACTGTACAGTACGCTTTGTGATTGATTAAAAAAGTTAGAATGGTCAAAAACGCCATCGTGTGGCATAAAATAGTCACTGGAAAAGTTGCAGAAAATAGTGCAGGGATCGGATTGGATCGCCCGTCCCCACTCGCGAAGCACGTATCACAAATCGATGATGGAAACTCGAGCCGAACCACTCGTGTAGCACCGCCTACGCACGACCGAATTGATGCACCACAAGTGGACGGTCACGAATCGAGGGAACGATGAAGGCTCGACCCACGAGCCAATGGAGGACCCGACCGGGAGTGTCTGTTACTCCGAAGGACCAGTGTGACACCACGACCCAGCTTGGAGCATCACGACCCGACCCGATGGGAGACTGAATGGTGGACCATGAACCGATCCGACCCAGGAGGATCTCACGACCCGACCTGAATGGGGTTGAGGATCATGGACCGAATGAGGAGAAGAGGACATATACCAATGGGAGCTTGTTTCCGAACCGATCCGGAGAAGACCAAACCCGAGATGCAAAGGTAGTCCAAATAGGAAGTATAACTCAAGATCCATATGGGAACCAACGAGCTAACTTCATTTGTTGGGCTTTGCTGCGGGACGTGTGCAAAGGGGTTATCGACGTCCACAGCTTTGACTCACCACCAAGACGGATGTGAGGCTACGGATTAGTGCAGTGGGGTAGCTATTACTCCATGGGGCAGAGTGATCGTAGTGTGGCTATGAGCCGGTGCAATGAAGTCGTCATGACTTCATGGGGCAGAGTGGACATAGCAAGGACTAGTGGATATGGATAAGTGCAGTGGAGTCGTCATGACTCCATGGGGCAGAGTATCATAGCAAGGATTTGGGTGATCAAAGTGGTGGATATCGTATGCTTTACGCAATGAGTGAGAGATGAGAGGATGGTTTCTATGCTTAATAGTTTGCCATCACTATGACATGCATACCCCAATCCACATATCTTTACACCATATGTCAGTGTCACCTTAGAGTTTTGTACATCTTGTTGTGCTAACTCTTTGGTTGCAGGTCCAGGTTCAGGTATGGTTTAGTATACCTGTTATTGATCAGTTATGCTGCTTATTGCTCATACCAGACTTTTGTCTGACCCAGAGTTTTATGTCTCTTCTTATTACTCTGGGTTCTCTTAAACGGGCAGACTAGAGATAGGTCAAGTGATTATGCACGAGTAGATGTACAGGAGACGAGCAGGAGCCTTCTACGTATGATATATATATATATATATTCTCCTTGTGTCGCTACTTATCACTACTTTGGGCATTAGTAGTGTACCTTTTTTATTTTGCTTTAGAGACAGTTTTAAAAGCTGTAATAATGATGATGTGGAACATAAGCTGTATTTTGGATTTTCTGCTGTTATGATGGTTTAGTTTTCGGCTTATGCACTGTCTCACCTGCTTTATGTCAAGTTATGTTATTATTGTATTTTGTTCCATGCGCTGTGAGATATACTACAAGTTCCTTGCTAGTTCAAATTCCTTTATTTTGCTTTCTTTGGCAACCGTCCTGTGCTAATCGGGCATTGACACAACGCATTTTCATTGGAAATGTCGGCTGGTTCGGGGCAGGCCATCACACTTGGTATCAGAGCTCTAGGTTGCGTAGCTAATCTTGGGAAAGACACCAGGGAGAGATACTATATGTATATGAGAGCGCATATTTGTGATATTTTGGGTTTTGAAAGATATATGTATATACTATTAGTATATTTAAGGATGAAATCGCACTGCATTGGCACCACTGAAGAGATGGTTAATCGTTTCTTCCTTATAAATTGAACAATGAACCGACATACGAGGGGTTCTGGTAGAGGAGCTAATAATAGGAATGCTCCTAATATGAGGACGATGTTCACTGACTTCATAAGAGAGATGCTTAGGGATGTTCAGAGAGCAGCCCCTAATGCTGCAAATGGGGGTGGTGCAGTGGTGCAGGCGCCTAGGGCTGATTTCACCAAGCTATGCAAGGATTACACTAGTCTTGGTGGAAAGCCTTTCCATGGAACGGAATCGGCTACAGAAGTTCAGGATTGGTTGGATAGCTGTGAGCGTATCTTCGAAGACTTGGGTATCGAGGATGTGATGAAAAGGAAGCTAGAATCAGCTGCAACGACGGGCTATGAATTGGTGGAATGCTATTAAGGCAGCTACCCCTGAGGATCAAGTTACTTGGGATCAGTTTAAGGCCCGATTCAGTGATAAGTTTATCCCAACTGCTCAGAAATCAGAATTTTTTAGGAAATTTCTGGAGCTTAAGCAGAATGGTAGGGCAGTCTCACAGTACATTGCTAAGTTCGATACTTTATCGAAGAATGGATTATCCCTTATTGACACCCCCGAGAAGAAGAATGAGAAGTTCATAACTGGTTTAGATTAGTACTTGGGAGAAAGGCTTATAAATCATATTGATGAGACTTTTGAATCGATTGTTGGGAAAGCATTGAGGTCAGAGAGCCTTTATCCTAAACCCAAGACTGAAGTTGTTGTTGATCTGCAGAGGGGCCAAAGACGCAAGCAAGCGGTGGAAGCAAGAATAATTCTCAGAATAAAAGGAAGTAGAACCAAGCTAAGGATGGTCAGAAAAAGAGCAAGAAAGATGTTGAGTGCTTTATATGTGGCAAGAAGGGCCATTATGCTAAAGAATGTCGAGCAAAGCCTATGGACAAAGCTTCAACTGTGGCCAAGTGGGCCATTATGCTAAAGAATGTTTTGGGCTTTACTGGGTTTGACATTATTTTGGGAGTCGGTTGGCTCCAAAGATAAGGGGTGATGGTAGACTGTGAGGGCTTTTTGGTGACAGTTCAAGCGGATGATAGGCGGAGGGTAGTGTTTAGTGGTCTACCTAGTGATGGGGTAATGGCTAGTTTTCTAAATTCCCTCGACATCCTGCATGATGAGTTGTTAGATGTGCTCGTGGCTGGCCAGTATACGGACGTCTTCGAGGAAGTGACCGGAATTCCACCACACCGAGAGATTGAGTTTCGTATTGATTTAGTGAAAGATGCCAGACCTATAGTGATGTCACTTCGTCGTATGGTGCCAAGGGAGTAGATAGATCTCGGGGTGCAAGTAAGCGATCTTTTGAAGAAAGGATTTATCAGAAGAAGTGTTTTTGAGTGGGGAGCACTAGTTGTGTTTGCTAACAAGGCAGATGGTTCCCATCGATTGTGCATGGACTACCACGAGTTGAATAAGGTTACAAGGAAGAATAAGTATCCTCTACCATGGATAAATGGTTTGTTTGATCAGTTGAGTGGTGCGAGAGTGTTCTCCTAGTTGGATCTCGCGATATGTTTTCATCAGCTTAGGATGGAAGCTGAGAGCATAGCTAAAACGGCCTTTCGGACGCCATCTGGATTCTATGAGTGGTTGGTCATGCCATTCGGGTTGACCAATGCACCAGCATATTTTGTGGATCTTATGAATAGGTATTCAGGGATCAATTTAATAAGTTTGTTCTTGTGCTCGTAGACGATATCCTGGTTTATTCGAGGACAGAAGAAGAACATAAGGAACATTTGAGGATAGTGATGGAGGTGTTGACAAAACACCAATTGAAAGCAAAGTTTTCTAAGTGCCACTTCTGGAGGAGGGAAGTAATATTCTTGGGCCGTGTCGTTTCAGAGAATGGTATTGCCGTGGATCCTGCGAAAGTGGCTACGGTACAAGATTGGTCTACGCCCAAGAATGCAACAGACGTAAGAAGTTTCTTGGGATTAGCTGGATATTATCGTAAGTTTATCCAGGACTTATCCAAGATAGCGGCACCGTTAACTCAGTTGACCAAGAAGAATCAAGCTTTTGTTTAGGACGAAAGGTGCGAAAATGCATTCAAGGGTCTAAAGGAAAAGTTGACGTATGCGCCAGTGTTAGTCATTCCTAAAGGGAATGAAGAGATGACAGTATATACAGATGCATGTGGTACCAGACTAGGTGCTGTATTGATGCAAGGAGATAGGGTTGTAGCTTATGCAAGTCGGCAACTGAAACCGCATGAGAAAGGATACCCTACCCATGATTTGGAATTAGCAGCGATTGTATTCGCGTTGAAGATGTGGAGACATTATCTCTTGGGAGAAAGATTCGAGTTGTTTACTGATCATAAATCGTTAAAGTATCTCTTCTCACAGAAGGATCTAAATCTCCAACAGAAAAGATAGTAAGACCTTTTGGCTTCCCATGGTTTCGATATCGCATACACACCTGGAAAGGCCAATGCAGTAGCCGATGCATTGAGTAGAAGACATGACAGTTTAGGGGCTATGTGTAACACCCCCACGTCCATTAATGTCACTCACAAAGGGAATGAATCAATGTCCATGAAGCGTTATTTTTTGTATAGAATAGATAAATTACAAGAATAAATAAATAAAACAACACAGAGGAAGTGAAAAACTTATTTTATTTCATCATAACTCAAAACGAGTTTAAATAAGTTGTTTCCAAAGCCATTACAACTGGATCAGTAGTCTTTTCCAAAAACTTCAAAGTACATAAAGAAGCAAATACTTAAATAACATAATGCATAAATCCCCACCGAGCATAAGCAAAGCCATAAAGATGAGAAAGTCCCAAGCGATACATCTACTATCTTCAAGCAACTGAAAGAAATCGGCATTAAGCTGTAGTATTCCCTCCTTACAAACCTGAGAGGGGGGGGGGGGAAGGAAGAAAAGGGGGTCAGACGTAAAGTCTGGCGAGTGCGATAAATTTAGCAATATAATTATCAAAATAACTAGGCTAAGGCATAAGCTGGAGAATAAGGAAATGACTGTGAACAATTGAGTATGACAGAACAAAACGAGGAAATAAGTGAACCGAGATATCGTTAAAGGCGCCCCTAGTCACTATGAGATAATTACTACACTGCACCACCACTAGTCACCCTAAAGGTTGATCCCGCCTACAAAACTTAATAATGATAATGGTAGTTTAGTGTACCCCTAGCTACCTTCATAGGTGTCGTCTGCCCCTATCTCCACTAGGTGTACCCACTACCCCCATTCGATCGGCTCCCTAACTCGTAGATACCTGTGCTGGCCCCACAGTGGGTTGTATCACTCCCCAAAGTGGCATCCCGATACAACAAAAAATTCACGGCTTATATCAACATGATGCAACAACATCCTACCTACCAGCCCGGGCCCACAAACGCATATGAATCCGTTGGACTTGCGTTGCCACTGCTGACCCGTTTTGACCTCGTACAATCAAATCCAGTACGCGAGTCCCGTCTTCGACTTGGGTCGAGCCCACAAAGATACTTAATGGGTTACTGGTTTGAAAAGGCCCCCCGTGCATGATACAAGCTTTCCACCAATGCTTGGTCCCCTCTAGGATTTTTTCCCCACTTAACCCCATTCTTAATCATGTCTTCGTACATGTTTCAATCTTGGTTAAGTGCATCTAATCGTATTTCAAATGCCACCCAAGTCACCCACTAAATTCCACATGCCACCCAAGGCACCCACTTAACCCCCTCTTGTCCCACTACATGTTTATCTGGTTAAGTGATTCTTAATTCATTAAGACCGTAACCTTGTAAAGACCTCACACATTAGACTGGCATATGTGGCAGCTGGATTTGCCGGGCGGGTCCGGGTAGTCTTACACCACAAACGAGCCTAACCTCATGTCTTTACCACTGTTACGCATTTAATTTATGCCTAAGACCTCCCACATTAGTCTGGCATTTGTGGCAGCTGGATTTGCCGGGCGGGTCCGGGCAGTCTTACACCACAAACGAGTCTAACCTCGTGTCTTATGCGATTAATTACACCTAATTAATTTCCCCCAATTTGAATTAATTTCCCTATTCAAATTGCCAATCAATTACAAATATAACTATGTCCATAATTGACTCAATTATGTCCATCTATTTATGGTATATAAAATTATACCAATTAACATCACATTTAAGGCTTTTATGCCAATTCTCAATATTAAATCTCTTTATATTATCCCACTGCCCCACATTGTACGTTCGTTCGTTTAACGTAAAATATATGTTAGACTCTAATAGTCTAGCTCATGGAATAAAGAGAAAACATCACAACATGCATAGAATAAAAACTAAATCTAAACATAAGGGGTGAATCTTGCATGTGTGAATAAGGTTTTTCATCTAAAACTTGCATAAGCCAAAGTTACAAACTTGCATAAACTATGGATGTCATAGATCTAATCATAAGGTGTAAACTTGCATAGGCAATAGTCACAAATTTGCATAAACTATGGATGTCATAGATCTAATCATAATGTGTAAACTTGCATATGTGATTTATACAGCATAGACTATGATGTAAACTTGCATCTAACTCACACATGTCATAGCCTAACTTTGGATCCAATTTGCATATAAAATAGATGTCATGAAACATGTAAGGTTGTATGTGCATCTCACTAACTTGCATATGATTCATATCTAAATTAACATCTAAACTTGCATATATACATATGATTTAGCGTATGAATTAGTTCCAACAACATAACCAACTAGCATATGAAACATCATTATGAATTGATTGTACATAAGCCAATCATAGATTTACAACATAGATGATAACATCACAACTTTACAACATAGATAATAACATCATAGAATTTACAACATAGATAATAACATCATAGAATTTACAACATAGATAATAACATACGGTCAATAATTTACAACATAACCATATAATCCAAATCATAGCTCAATCCAATTAAATTGTTAATTATCTTATTAAAGAAATCGAACTCACAAAAAGAAGGTCTTGCATTCTGAAATATGAGTTGTGAAATTGATTTAGCTCGCCTTTATAGTAGATTCATTATTGTTTAGATTAGAGTTGAATAGGACTGAATTGATTAGCTTTGATTTCCCTCTAGTTGGTGGCGGCTACTCTAGGTTACAAGATGACAACATGACGGCCATGATTCAAATTTTAATTTTATTTTAGGGTTTGAGTCTACCCATGTTTATATAAAATTTTAATTTAATTACAGCCGTCGGATGATCTTAGGGTTAATCAAAACCACTCAGTCGGGATAGGGTGACACCTCAGCCCTAATGACTCAGCAAGGAGTCAGAAAGGACTCAGCAATGAGTCACAATATGGATCAGATTGCACCAGAAAGCTGTGCAGGCTTGCTGCTCGGCCTGGGCGCACTTGGCAGGTGCGCCAGTGCCACATTTGTATTGGCGCACTTCCCAAGTGCGCCAGTGTATTTTTTTATTATTTTCCCGCCCGACTTCATTCGTCCATATCTTCTTCATCCGGTATCCGTTTTACGCAAACTCGGACTCTATCTCAACCAGAATTCTGAGACGAACACAATGGTGCAACTCGTTCCCCTTAATTCTCACGTCTGATATTAATTATTCTTGAATTTAGTTAATTCGATTATTCAAAAATTCGGGGTGTTACATTCTCCCCTACTTAAAGCATTTCGTCCTCGAAATCTCTAAGTCAAGAAGAACGTATCCTACCATCCGATCATCCATCTACTCAACCATCAACCACTAGCAACCATGGTCCTTAAAAGATTTCTAATGCTTTTCATGTACATATGCATAGTGTGTGTGTGTATATGTCCGTATACTAATGCTAAATTAGGTGGTCCACTGATTCAGTCGACCTCCTTAATGCAAATAATGATAGTGCCATGTATGCATCATGTATGCAAAGAATCCTATACATATCATTACTACATGTGTGCACAACCATCCATTTAAATGCAATGTCCATATGATACACACATTCAATGTACATTCATTTTACTAAATACGTCCATTTATATGCAATATGCAATATGATGTGACTGAGCTGATCTAGTGCCTAAACTGTGTGTAAATGCATCCACGAGCAGCCACTAGCAAACACTTGCATCCACATGCATCCAACATACATAACATGTCTCAAACACATGTTTTAACCATAGGATTACCCTATCTAAAGGTCAAAGATACTAGCAAGAGGACATACTAAAGATAAAACGAATACAAGCTAAGCGATAAAGGAGAAATTAAAAGACATACCCTCGAAAAGAAAAGGGTACAATGAACGCATCTTCTCTTCCGTCTCCCAAGTAGCATTGCTCTCATCATCTCCCCATTGCACTTTGACTAGCTTGACCTCTCGATTCCTCAACTTCTTAATCTCTGACCCAAGAATGCACATAGGAGCTTGTCGAATCGTCGCATCACGCTCTATCTCCACCTCTCTAAGCAAGCTCGGCTCTACCACTTCCGCGGTCTCATGCAAGCATTTCCTCAAATGTGATACATGGAATACGTCTTGTACACCACAAAGTCTTTCAGGCAACTCCACTCTATACGCCATCTGTCCAATCCTCTCCTTAATAGGAAATGGCCCTACGAACCTTGGTGCTAACTTCCCAACGGACCCAAAGCGAACAACATTCCGTAATGGAGACACCTTGATAAAGACCATGTCCCCAATATCAAACTCAAGATTTGTCCTCCTCTTGTCCGCATAAGATTTCTGCCTATCTTGCGCCATCTTCATCCTCCTTCGAATCAAATTGATCTTTTCCGAAGTCTCTCTAATCATATCGGGCCCAAGTAAGATCTTATCCGTAGATTCCCACCAACATGTAGGCGAATGACACAATCGTCCATAAAGAGCCTCGAAAGCTGCCATGCCAATGCTAAACTGAAAGCTATTATTATATGCGAACTCCACCAAAGGAAGATGCTCCTCCCATGTACCACTGAAGTCTAAAACACATAGCCTCAAAAGTTCCTCTAGAATACGATTCACCCTCTCGGTCTGGCCGTCCGTCTGAGGATGATATGCGGTGCTCAAACACAACTGAGTCCCTACCGCCTCTTGCAAGCTCTTCCAAAACTCGCTAGTAAAGATAGGATTGCGATCAATCACTATGCTAGAAGGAACACCGTGCAAACGGACTATCTCTCGAGTGTATTCGGAGGCTAACCATGGAGCAGTCCTCTTACTCTTTATGGGAATGAAATGGGTGCTCTTAGTAAGTCTGTCTACCACTACCCAAATCCCCGTATTACCCTTCCTCGATCTCCAATGGGTGAAGCAACCCGCCGGGCTTCTTTTGCTCTGCTTTTACTTGTTGTCACACCAAGTATCTAGCGACAAACTCGGCCACATCCTTCTTCATACCAGCCCAAAAGTAAACTCGTCTCATGTCCATGTACATCTTGTCCCCGCCGGGATGAATGGTCATCTTCGAACGATGTGCATCATCAAGAATGGTCTTCCTCAAGTTCTCGTCTCGTGGTACACAAAGTCTACTGTCCCTACGTAACCAACCCTTATCATCTAGGGTATACCTACTGAGATGGCTCGATGACTCCCCCCTTATGAGCTTCTCTACTAACTCAACCAAATGTGGGTCATTTCGCTGTGCCTTACCAATCCATCCCAAAAGCATAGGTCTGACCTCTAAGGATGCTAGCGAACCAGGTACAAAGTCAATGGAAGGTCTAAAGTCAAACATAGAGATGAACTCTAAGCTTTGCCGCTCAACAAACAACGGACTCAAGGACAACCTTTTCCTACTTAAGACGTCCGCCACATGTTACCCTTGCCAGGGGTATATGTTATCTCGAAATCGTAGGACGCTAAGAATTCCATCCACCTTTACTGCCTTAAGTTTAAGTCCTTCTGAGAGAACAAATATTTTAGTGATTTGTGGTCTGTGAACAATTCGAATTTCTCGCCAAGAAGAAAATGGAGCCAAGACTTAAGAGCGAAAACAATAGTGGCCAACTCTAGGTCATTCATAGGGTAATTTCTCTCATGTACTCTCAACTACCTTCCTCCATAGGCTATTACCCTTCCCTCTTGCATTAAGACTGAGCCTCGTCCTGTCCCACAAGCATCGGTATAAACAGTAAATGGCTTACTCCCATGTGGCAACACTAAGACTGGGGCTGTGGTCAAAGCTCTCTTTAAACGCTGGAATGCATCATCATAATCTACGTCCCACGTAAAAACTAGGTTCTTCTTCGTCAAGCGTGTCAATGGGGCCGATATCTTTGTGAAGTCCTTGATAAACTTCCTATAGTAGCCAGCCAACCCCAAGAAACTCCTCACCTCTGTAGCATTTTTAGGGACCTTCCAATTATAGATGGCCACCACCTTCACGGGATCCACAACTATCCCTTCTTTGGAAACCACGTGCCCTAAGAATCGCACTTTCTTCCTCCAAAAGTGACATTTAGAAAATTTAGCTTTAAGGTTATGCGCTCGAAGGGTCTCCAACACTTCCGTAAGATGTAGGGCATGCTCTTCCTCGCTCTTAGAAAAGACCAAGATGCCATCCACAAAGACCACCATAAATTTATTAAGGTACTCCCTAAACACCCTACTTATCAATTCAACAAAGTATGCGGGGGCATTTGTCAAACCAAAGGGCATCACAAGCCATTCATAGAAACTGTCCGGAGTCCTAAAGGCAGTCTTGTCTATGCTATCCTCCGCCACTCTCAACTGATGGAAACCAGTGGCTATGTCCAAGTGCGAAAACACTGAGGCGCCAACTAACTGATCGAACAGATCGTCAATCCTTGGCAGTGGGTTCCTATTCTTCTTAGTAAGTTTATTAAGCTCTCTATAGTCCACACAAAGTCTAAGGGACCCATCCGCCTTCGTGGCAAATACTACTGGAGCACCCCACTTCGATATACTACTTCTTATGAACCCTTTCTCAAGCAACTCCCCTACCTGCTTATTGAGCTCCCTCCTCTCACGAGGAGCCATGTGGCGCACTGGAAGAGATACTGGTTTTGCATTGTCTATAAATTAAATATGAAAGTCTATCTCATGTTCTGGGAGTAGACACCTCACCTCATCGAAGATATCAACATATTCATAGACTATACGAATAGAATGTAAATCATCATTGGATGCGTCAAATGATTCAAGATAAATAAGCATCACCGGTCCTCTAGGGTCACAAGAAATTTCAAGGGTCTTTCCACTACGAGTCAACCATTTTACTACCCTTCGTTCACAATCTAGGATGGCGCCATATTGGGCTAGCCAATCCATCCCTAGAATCAACCCATAGCCCATGAAACCAAGCACAAAAGCATTACATTCAAAACCAACGCCTAAGGTAAACAATCTCAAATCCCAACAGACCATGGATAAATGAGCCAACCCACCAATATGATTTGAGACTACAATGGGATCCACGACAAGACTAGTATCTAAGTGTAGTGTTTCAACTAATGATGTAGAGATAAACGAATGTGATGTGCCAGAATCGAATAAGGTACGAACAGGATGATCAAATAGAAAAATTAAACTCTCAACGGAAATGTTTCTACCTCGTTCTTGAAGCGGTGGGACTGCGAGAGCCTGGACCTACTCCCTTTATTCCTTGGTGCCACGAGAGCCTGAAGCTACCCTTCAGAAGTTCTTTGCCCTTACCCCTGTTTCCTTGGGCAGTCCTTAACTAGATGACCTGCCTCTCCACAGTGGAAACAACCAATCTTCTTCTTTTTCCTACAGTCTTTACTCAGATGGCCTGGTGTCCACAATTAAAGCACTTCTTCTTTCCTTTGCCATTATTGTTCTTCCCGCCCTTCTTGTTTTGTTGTTGTTGCTGCGGTTTCTTTTGTTCCCCTTTCTTCTTGGGTGCCTTATTAACATTGGCGCCCTTCTCCTCTTCATGC
This sequence comes from Allium sativum, assembly GCA_030737875.1. Lineage (NCBI taxonomy): Eukaryota > Viridiplantae > Streptophyta > Magnoliopsida > Asparagales > Amaryllidaceae > Allium > Allium sativum. The sequence goes on along the minus strand of CM060913.1, from coordinate 525,841,684 downwards.
ATAAGCGCCATATCAACTAGCATCTCAAAGGTGGCCACTATAGGGATGTGGGTCATAGCTAACCCATGTAGTGGCTCGTTCAAACCCTTAACAAATCTCAGGGCCTTCTTTTTGGGTGTATTCACCAAGTCCAAGCCAAATCTCGCCAACTGATTGAACTTGTTGACGTATTCTTTCACTAATAAGTTCTCTTGCTTTAATGCCAAAAACCTTTCCATGTATAGATTCTCTTCAGCCCGTGAGAGAAACTTTGCCTCAAACCTACGCCTGAAATCTGGCCTTGTATCAACAGGACGCTCTCCATTAGTGACTTCCCACCAAAACTAAGCTTCATCCTTCATCAACCAAGCAGCCAACCGGACCTTCTTACAATCGTCCAAATCGAAGATGCCAAACAGATCCTCCACTTCTTTCAACCAATTTCTAGCTTCAATGAACGTTTCATTCCTACTAAAGGATTTTCCACCCATCGAACGAAGTCTTTACATATTTTGGAGAAAGTATCTCCAGGCGGAGGAATGGCTGGAGCTGGGGGAGGAGGAGGAACGTTGGCCGGTCCTGCGACAGCGGCCCTAGCCTCGAGATATTGACGAAACCAACTGGGTACATGAATACCCTCTGGTATCTCAGATGCACCAGACATGCTGTAAAGAAAAAGTTTTAAAACAAGGGAAGCGAAAGAGAGATGTATGGCTTGCGGGGATTATGCTCTTTTAAGTAAACTTTCCTTGAAAATAGCTTCTTTAAAACAAGTTTTTGAAAATACGTTCCAGGAAAATAATACTTTTGAAAACACTTTTCAAAACTTTTTCTCTGTTCTTGTAACCATAGCTCTGATACCACGTGTAACACCCCACGTCCATTAATGTCACTCACAAAGGGAATGCATCAATGTCCATGAAGCGTTATTGTTTGTATAGAACAGATAAATTACAAGAATAAATAAATAAATAAAACACAGCGGAAGTGAAAAACTTATTTTATTTCATCATAACTCAAAACGAGTTTACATAAGTAGTTTCCAAAGCCATTACAACATGATTAGTAGTCTTTTCCAAAAACTTCAAAGTACATAAAGAAGCAAATACTTAAATAACATAATGCATAAATCCCCACTGTGCATAAGCAAAGCCATAAAGATGAGAATGTCCCAAGGATACATCTACTATCTTCAAGCAACTGAAAGAAATCGGCACTAAGCTGTAGTATTCCCTCCTTGCAAACCTGAGGGGGGGGGGGGGGAGGAAGAAAAGATGCGAAAAGAAAAGGGGGTCAGACATAAAGTCTGGCGAGTGCGATAACTTTAACAATATAATTATCAAAATAACTAGGCTAAGGCATAAGCTGGAGAATAAGGAAATGACTAAGAACAATTAGTTATGACAGAACAAAACGAGTAAATAAATGAACCAAAATATCATTAAAGGCGCCCTTAGTCACTATGAGATAATTATTAAACTGCACCACCATTAGTCACCCTAAAGGTTGGTCCCGCTTACAAAATTTAATAATGATAATTGAGTTTAGTGTACCCCTATCTACCTTCATAGGTGTCGTCTGCCCCTATCTCCACTAGGTGTACCCACTAACCCCATTCGATCGACTCCCTAACTCGTAGATACCCGTGCTGGCCCCATAGTGGGGTGTATCACTCCCCAAAGTGGCAACCCGATACAACAAAAAATGCACGGCTTATATCTACACGATGTAACAACATCTTACCCACCAGCCCGGGCCCACACACGCATATGAACCCGTTGGACTTGTGTTGCCACCGCTGACCCGTTTTGACCTCTTACAATCAAATCCAGTACGCGTATCCCATTCTCCACTTGGGTCGAGCCCACAAAGATACTTAATGGGTTACTGGTTTGAAAAGGGCCCCCATGCACGACACAAGCTTTCCACCTATGCTTGGTCCCCTCTAAGATTTTCCCCACTTAACCCTATTTTTAATCATGTCTTCTTACATGTTTCAATCTTGGTTAAGTGCATCTAATCGTATTTCAAATGCCACCTCAGGCACCCACTGTTAACCCCGTTAAAACGCGATTTAAAGAATGGTGCATCGAGATTATATAAGTCGTTAACACGACATGAAGTCATGTTGAGCAGGTTGAGCCGTCTGAACCAAGTCGTTGGAACAACATGTTTTATGTCGTATACCGTAAAACTTGGTCATGTCGCGCCTACAACCGAGCCATCCGTACCACAAGGATCACTCATAGTGCAAGAATGTCATGCCGCTGTCGGACCCAATATAGTGAAGTATGTCGGATCCGACATGGTGAGTTAAGGCGCATCCGACATAATGAAGTATGTTGGATCCGACATAGTGAAGCATGTCGGATCCGACATGGTGAGTTAAGGCACATCCGACACGGTAAAGTATGTCGGATCCGACATAATGAAGTATGTCGGATCCGACATAGTGAGTTAAGTCACAATCGACATAATGAAGTATGTCGGATCCGACATAGTGAAGTATGTCAGATCCGACATAGTGTGTCATGGCGAGTTGAGTCATGGCGTTTTTCTTCATAATTACAGAATTGCCACCTGGGCCAAAAATCACCTATAAATACCCCTCATGATTCATTTGAAAAGGGGGGACCGAAAATTTATTCCTACAAGGAGACTTCATCAAATTTAAAGCTCATCTACAACCTCCCTAATGGCTTCTTAGGATTCAACTACGCTTTTTTAACTTCATGAAGATCAAATCCAAGTCAATGATCATAAAAGCTCTCTAAAATTGAATCTAAGGACCTTCAATCTCATTGAAGCTACAAGATGAATGACTCTAACCTCATTCAAGGAATTTCATATCTTCTCTAATCCACTCTAAATCCGGATCTAATGCAAAACTCTTACAAAATCATGGAGAAGTGTCAAAGCACTTAAAGGATTGAAGATTCATACTTTCTATCACTATTAAGCTAGAAACTCCGTCAACTCCACATCAAATTTAAGAGAAGTTAGATCACAAATAGAGTGAAAAGGGAGAAATGATTGTAATGAGGGAAAACTCATATGTTGTAAGCTTGAATATCATAATGAAATTTGATTGAAAGTGGACGTAGATTCATAGAGAATCGAACCACTATAAAATTCCTTTGTGTTCTTACTTGCTTTTATCCATTTATTTTGCGATTACGTGGTTCCATATTTTTACCGAATCGGTGAAGTGTAACATTTACATCTTTGGTGTTTGATCCCAAATTTGGAGCAAACATTTGGCGCCCACTGTGGGGCCGCGATCGCATCTCCTACCTCTTCTCGCACTCTCCCAAAGTTGAGATCCTTGCATTAAAGCTCTAAACCGTATTCTTCTCTGAAGTTATGGCTAAATCAAAGAAGACCATAAGTAAAGACGTTGGAAATGACGACAATGTCGCTAACGAAGAAACACCGCTCACAAACCGCTTTGAAATTGGCGAAAACTCGAAAAGTGGAGCCTGTGTGACTAAAAATGAATTGAAAATCGCTATTGCTAATGTCAACAACCGAATGGATGCCTCTACCAAAATGATGATGGAGAAACTCGACACCATCCTTAATGCTCGATCAAATCCATCCCCTCCAATAGTGCATGTGGATCTCGAAGAGAATGATAAATCGCCCGCTTCCGATCATAACCGCAACCACAATATGGAAGACGATTATGATTGGACAAGTGGTAGGGACGAAGTTAACATAGAAGAATTGAGATCGAAAGCTAAGAACCATTCCGAAGAAAATGATAAAGCTAAGAACCATTCCGATCATAAAGGTCATTAATCCTGTCATGGGGGCACCTCTTCATCAAGAAGGCAAAGGGCCTAAGCTCTCTAATCGAGATCATATACCTTTACGAACATTTGGTAAAGAACTCGGCTTCACCGAGCATCATAACACTGAAGAATATATCTTGGACATGATAGAGCGGTCCATGAAAAAGAATCAAGCTAGCAGAGACAATGAAAGGGAATGGGACTTCTCTCCCGACAAGACTCCATTCACCGAAAGAATCCTTGAAGCAGAATGTCCGAAGAAGTTTAATCCTCCGACTTTGCCTTCGTATAACGGTCTCGTTGATCCGAACTACTTCCTATTCAAATATGAATGGCACATGAGTGCAGCTAAGGCGACCGATGAGATGAGATGCACGTACTTTTCTCTCTACTTAGAACGTGCCACATCACTATGGTTCACAAAGCTCTCACCCAATTCCATTGATCGGTTCTCTGACCTAACCAAAAAGTTTAAGGAGCAGTTCCGCTTGTATGCTACCAAAGCCAAGGATGCTATAACACTTTCAGCGATGAAACAGAACCCAGGAGAAACTATCAAAGCCTTCCTCAGTCGATTCAATGTTGCCTTGTCTGAAGTGAGGAATCCAGAGCCACGCATAATTCTCATGGCTTTACTCGACGCTATAGACAAAACAAGCGAATTCGGAAGATGGATAAAGATGAAGGAACCGACTACGCTTGACAAGTTCTATAAGAAGGCGGAGGAGTACATGAGAGTGGACAATGATCCTACACCTCTTCAGATCATCGGTGGTAACCAACTTCTTGAGGCTCCCAAAAGTACTGCTACTTAGTGCGATCTAAAGAATACTCAGGGGCAGAAGCGAGCCAACAACGGAAACGACCACAAATCCAATAAAAAGTTTCGCCTTCTTGACTCGTCTGAGTTAACTCCTCTGAATAACACTCTCGAGAACATCTACCATGCCACAAAGGACGCAGAAGATTACTTGTAACACCCCGTAATTTGAACATAAAAATTCACAAATTAAAGTATACTTAATTAAGTGAAATGGGTTGCGCAGAGAGATATATATATTGATATATATATATATATATATATATAATTGAAAATTAAATAGATAAATATGCAAAAATGTTCAAAACAACGAATTTGGAGAGGGGAATAACCGAACCGGCCGATTTTTGAGGTCGACCTAAGCCCGCTGGGTCGACTAGGGGTTAATCCAGGGTGTTTGGCTGTCAACCCGTGGGCCGATTCGCTCAAATGCAGATTTTGCATTTGAATGGTTCTCATGGTTCAGCTTTAATCTAAAGGCCCTAGATGGTTCCTACACTTGACTTATTCCCCAAGACATGCTTTAATGGCTAGGATCTATACTAAGGTTAATCCTATGGCTAAAACTATCCTAGTCTTCTATAAAAAGACCCCTAACCTAAACCTAAATGCTCATTATTCAATCCTATAGCTAAACTATGCCAAAATGTTCTCTCATGGCCTCCACCCTCATCCTCTTGTCATAATCTCCATCTCTAATCATATGAGAGAGTTTCTAAAGAAGTATAAGAGTTCCTAAGCTTGCTTAAGTGTTTCTAAGTTTGATTCAAGGCTTTTCTTCATCAAAGCTAGGATCTTTATTATTGATTTGGCTCAAGGGTTTTCATTTGGAGCATTCTTATTTGGAGTTTTTGAGTTGATAGCTTAGTGGCTTCGTCTCAATCTTTTAATATATTCATAAGAAGGCTAATCAACAAGTTGTGAGTTTTCTATAGACTTAATGACCAATTATTGAAATGATTATGATAGGATATAATGAGGTTATGGCTATGAATGTGGATCAATGCAAGTTATGCAAGTTGTATGCTATGTGTTAATAATGTTATGCATGTTATGCAAGTTATGTGCTATGTGTTAATGATGTTATGCATGTCATGCAAGTTATATGCTATATGTTTGTGATATTATGCAAGTTATGCAAGTAATATGCTACATGTTTGAGATGCTATGCAAGTTATGCAAGCCATATGTTACATGTTCATGATGTTATGCAAGTTATGCAAGTCACAAGTTACATGTTCATGATGTTATGCAAGTTATGCAAGCTATATGCTATATGAACATGATGTTATGCAAGTTATGCAAGTGTTCATGATGCTAGTTGCTACGATAAACATTGATCCACTATGACACCATGATTATGCAAGTTGGGTGTATGATGATATGCAAGTTCATGTATGATATGTATGCAAGTTTGATGTATGATAATATGCAAGTTCACATATGACATGTTATGCAAGTATGATGTTTGATTATATGCAAGAGACATGTGCAAGTTTACACCTTAGTATGATATGCATACATATGCAAGTTAATCCCTTTACATGTCATACATACATATGCAAGTTTACCCCTTTGTATGACATAAGAAACTTATGCAAGTTACCCTCCTTATGACATACGTGATTCATGCAAGTTTGGGTTGATTATCTATGCTAGTTGGGTTTGATGCTATATGCATGTTGACACCTTTAAACCCATTTTGATGCTAATGTTATGCAGGTTGAACCCATTACATTTATGATGAATCTTCCCTTTTATGTCATGTTAGCGAATTACGTGGGGAACGATGGGGTTAATAAACATGTTAATGAAATGGTGTGAAGTTGGTATGATTATGCATACCATAAAGTGATGGACATAATTGAGTCAATTATGTACGTCGTTAAAATTGGAATTAATTAGGGAAAATTAATTCGGGGGTGATTAATTAGGTGTAATTAATCGACTAAGACACGAGGTTGGACCCTTTTGTAGCATAAGACTGCCCGGAACCGACCGGCAAATCCAGCGGCTACAAATGATTGGCCCAATGTGAGAGGTCTTAGGCACAAACTATATACGTGACAAGTGTAAAGACACGAGGTTAGACTCGGTTATGGCGTAAGGCTGCCCGGACCCAACCGGCAAATCCAGCTGCCATAAAAGATAGTCTAATGTGGGAGGTGTTTACAACGGTTACGTTCTTAATCAATTAAGAAACACTTAACCAGATAAGCATGTAGTGGGCATGAGGGGTTAAGTGGGTGCCTTGGGTGGCAGGTAGAAATCAAGTAAGTGCCTTGGGTGGCATGAGGAAATCTAGTGGGTTGCCTTGGGTGGCAATAGAAAATACGATTAGACGACTTAACCAAGTGGAAACATGTAATTAAACATGATTAAAGGGTTAAGTGGGTGCCTTGGGTGGCATGTGGAAAAATCTAGTGGCTTGCCTTGGGTGGCAATAGAGAATACGACAAGAATACTTAACCAAAGGGAAACATGTAACTAAACATGATTAAAGGGTTAAGTGGGTGCCTTGGGTGGCATGTAGGAATCTAGTGGGTGCCTTGAGTGGCAATTGAAATATGATTAGATGACTTAACCAAACCTTAACATGTAAGTGGGCATGATTATGAAAAGGGGTTAAGTGGGATGCACTAGATTAAATGACAAGCTTAAGTAGTAGCTTGTGGGGGCCTTAAGTGGCAATTGAAATATGATTAAATGACAAGCTTAAGTAGTAGCTTGTGGGGGCCTTAAGTGGCAATTGAAATATGATTAAATGACAAACTTAATTAGTAGCTTGTCGGGGCCTTGAGTGGCAATTGAAATATGATTAGATGACTTAACCAAACCTTAACATGTAAGTGGGCATGATTATAAAATGGGTTTAAGTGGGATGCACTAGATAAAATGACAAGCTTAAGTAGTAGCTTGTGGGGGCCCATTTCAACCAGTAACCCATATGTATCTTATTGGGCTCGACCCATGTCGAGGACGGGACACGCGTACTGGGCTTGACTATAAGAGGCCAAAACGGGGTAGCGGTGGCAACGTGAGTCCAACGGGTTTCATATGCGTGTGTGGACCCGGGCTGGTAGGTAAGACGTTGTTGCATCGTGTAGATATAAGCCGTGCACCATTTTCGGGTTGCCACTTTGGGGAGTGATACACCCCACTGTGGGGCCAGCACGCGTATCAACGGTAGGGAGCCGATCGCTTGGGGAGTAGCAGGTACACCTAGTGGAGATAGGGGCAGTCGACACCCATGTAGTCAGCTAGGGGTATATGAAACTACTATTAAAAATTACTAAGTACACTTAGTGGGGATCAACCTTTAAGTAGGAATTACACTTGGGTAGGTGGAACTGGTGTGGTGCAGTGTAGGAATTATCCTTGGGTGAGTAGATCCGGTGTGGTGTAGAATAGTATTTATCCTTGGGTGGATAGACGCGTCTTTACCGTTTTCTTAGTTTATCCTAAGTCTAGTTGGCTACTTAGTGTAGTCATTTATCCCCAGTCGTACCGTACCAGGTTTATATCATACCCTAATTACTTTAATGATTGTATTGTTAAGGTTATAGGGCTCACTCAGACTTATGTCTGACCCCGTTGTTTTTATGTTTTTCCCCAACCCTCAGGTTCTCAGAGTGGGCCTAGCACTAGTGGGCTTTGATCAGATTGCTTTATCTATCTTTTGGAACTTGGACTCTTGAAGAAAAGCTCGGTTATCTTTTCTATTATGGCTATTAGTATGTAGTGGGATTATGTACTTATGTTTTAACGAGATGGATATTTTGTACTTGACTCTTGTTGGTTTTTGAGATGTAACCAAACATGTTTACCTTCTGCTGCATTGAAATGATGTTTTAAATTTCAAGTATTACTTATATCTGTCTTATTGTAATTTTTCAGTTCTATATTCACTTAAATACTCCACCGAAGCTAAGGCATTCCCTTTGTGAGTGATCTTAGTGGGAGTGGGGTGTTACACGTGGTATCAGAGCTTAAGGTTACCGGAATAGATAAAATTTTTAGAAAACTATTTTTCTAAAAACATTTTTGGAAGAAGTATTTTCAAAAACATGTCTTATGAGATAAAAGTTTTTGAAAGAAAAGCATAATCCCCAATAACCATATCTTTATCCTTCGGATTCTCCGTTTTGAATCTCTTCCTCTTTCTCTTTTTGAATTTCCCCTCCACGTGTAGATGTCTTTTTAAGATAAATAAGGACTTCCGTATGAAGGTCAGAAGAACCACTTCAAGGGACTAAGACGTTTTCCAGGCCAAGAAGTTAGTCCAAGGAGGTGGAGGGCTTATGGGTACCTTTAAGATGGACGAGAGAGGAAGGTTCAAATAGCTATTAGGTAGATAAAGGACGAAACCTTATCATGGTAAGAAGGCCACGGAAGGAGAATGGGAAGGGGAAGGCTAGTTGTTTTGGAGAAATAGGACACCTTATTAGGGTTGTCCAAAGAGGTAAAGACGAAGTACAGGATCTTCGGGAGGGTAGATGTATTCCCTCACGACGGGTATACCTGATGGGGGTAGGACCGTCTAAGTTGAAATTTGGTTCTCTCGATCATCCTGTTCGAACTTTATTCGACTCTGGTGCACCACATTCGTTTATCTCATCATCATTAGTTGAGTCACTGCACCTAGACACTAGTTTGGTAGATGATCCCGTGGTTGTTTCAAACCCAATTGGGAGGGCTCCACTTATTTGTCCATGATATGTTTGGGTTTGAAGATTTCCATACTTAGTGTTGAGTTTAGAGGTGATGCTTTTGTTTGGGCTTCACGGGCTATGGGTTGATTTTGGGCATGGATTGGTTATCCAGTAATGGTGCCGTTCTTGATTGTGAAAGGAGAGTTGTTAGGCTTATGACCCGCTTGGGTAACACTCTCGAGATCTTTTGAAATCCCATAGATTCTGTTATGCTAAGTTATCTTGAATCGCTTGACGCTTCGGTCGAGAGTTTGCGATCTGTTAGTGTGGTCCGGGAATACTCGTATGTGTTTGGGGAGGTGAAGGGCTTACCTCCGAAGCGAGAGATAGACCTCCGAATATATCTAGTAGACGATGCTAAACCAGTATCTGTGTCAGTGCGCCACATGGCTCCTTGTGAGAGGAGGGAACTCCATAAGCAAGTAGGGGAGTTGCTTGAGAAGGGGTTCATAAGACGAAGTATATCGGAGTAGGGTGCTCCTGTAGTTTTAGCCAAGAAGGCGGATGGGTCCCTCAGACTTTGTGTTGACTATAGAGAACTCAACAAGCTCATAAAGAAGAATAGACACCCATTGCCAAGGGTTGATGATCTTTTTAATCGGTTGGTTGGCGCCTCAGTGTTTCGCAGTGGGACTTGGCCACGGAGTTTCATCAGTTGGGAGTGACTGAGGATAGTATAGAGAAGACCGCCTTTAGGACTCCGGATGGTTTCTATGAGTGGCTGGTGATGCCATTTGGTTTGACGAACGCCCCCGCATATTTTGTTGATTTGATGAGTAGGGTGTTCAGGGAGTACCTAAACAACTTCGTAGTGGTCTTTGTGGAGGACATCTTTGTCTTTTCTAAAAGAGAAATAAGTTTTCGTGTGTGCTGAACAGGTTAAGCGAAGCCAGTTATTTGATCTACGGTGGTTCTGGAGTGAGACTGGCAAGGACATCCAGAGTTGGATAAAGGCTTAATTATTCAGCCGTTTTTACTAGTATCATCTCACGTAGGTCGTCTGAATTCGAAGGAGGTGTCCCTTGGGTGTTTGTCTGATATTGTTTTAGGCCTTTGGGGCTTGCATTTGGGGGATGTCGAGTTCGACTAGGATGGTCTGCGTGAGAGATGGATAGTTGTGACGATTTTGTATGAGAGAATATCCTGGTTTTATCCAGAAGTGGAGAAAAGCATGCCCTACATCTTAGGGAAGTGTTGGAGGCTCTTCGAGCGCATAGTCTTGAGATAGCAAAGGCGGATGGAGTTCTTAGCATCCTATGATTTCGAGATAGCGTGGTGGCAGACGCCTTGAGCGGAAAAAGGTTGTCCTTGAGTCCATTGTTCGTGGAACGACGAAGCTTGGAATTTATCTCGATGTTTGATTTCAGACCTTCCGTTGACTTTATACCCGATTTGCTAGCATCCTTGGAGGTCAGACCTACCCTTTTGAGACGGATTGGCGAGGCACAGAGGGACGACCCACAGTTGGTTAAGTTGGTATAGAGGCTCATAAGGGGGGAGTCGTCTAGCCATTTGAGTAGGTACACCCTAGACGATAGGGGGTGCTTGCGTAGAGACAGTAGACTTTGCGTACCGCAAGACGAGGGTTTGAGGAAGGCTATTCTTGATAAGGCGCATCGTTTTAGGATGAATATTCATCCCGGTGGGGACTAGATGTATCAAGACATGAAGCGAGTTTTCTTTTGGGCCGGTATGAAGAAACATGTGGCCGAGTATGTCGCTAGATGCTTGGTGTGCCAACAGGTGGAAGCGAAGCAAAAGAAACCTGGTGGGTTGCTTCACTCATTGGAAGTTCCGCAATGGAAGTTGGATAGCGTCTCGATGGATTTTATTGATGGGTTACCAAGATCGAGGAAGGGTAATACGGGAATTCGGGTTGTGGTAGATAGACTTACTAAGAGTGCCCATTTCATACCCGTGAAGAGCAAGAGGACTGTTCCATGTCTAGCTTCAGTTTATATTCGAGAGATAGTTCGGTTGCATAGGGAACATGACGTATTCCATGTGTCACATTTGAGGAAGTGCCTACATGAGACCGCAGAGGCGGTAGAGCCGAGCTTGCTTAAAGAAGTGAAGGTAGAGCGTGATGCGACTATTCAACGAGCTCCTACCCGCATCCTTGGGTCAGAGATTCGGAAGTTGAGAAACAGAGAGGTTCGACTAGTCAAAGTGAAAAGGGGAGAAGGTGAGAGTAAGGCTACTTGGGAGACAGAAGTGAAGATGCGTTCATTGTACCCATTTCTTTTGAGGGTATGTCTTTTAACTTCTCCTTTATCGTTTGTCTAGTACTTATCTTATCTTTAGTATGTCCTCTCATTAGTACCTTTGACCTTTAGATAGGATAAAACCTATGGTTGAAACATGTGTTTGAGACATGTTATGTTTGGTGGATGCATGTGGATGCAAGTGGTTGCTAGTGGTTGCTCGTGGATGCATATACACACACTCTAGGCACTAGATCGGCTCAATCACTTCATATTGCATAAAATTGTGTGTAGGTAGCTATATTAATGGATGTATAATGGTTGCGTTATCATATGGATGATGCATTTTGGTGTATGGTTGTGCACACATGTAGAGATAGTATGTGTCGATAAGGATCTTTCGCATACATATTGGATGCATGGCACTATCATGGTTTGCATTAAGGAGGTCAACTAAATAAGTGGACCGCCTAATTTTGCATTAGACAGGGAACATATACACACACTTTTTGCATATGTTCATACGTCATTAGAAATTTTAAGGACAATGGATGCCAGTGTTTGATGGTTTAGTAGATGGTTGTTTGGTTGGTAGGATACGTTCTTCTTGACTTAGAGATTTCGGGGACGAAATCCTTTAAGGAGGGGAGAATGTAACACACCGTAATTTGAACATAAAAATTCACAAATTAAAGTATACTTAATTAAGTGAAATGGGTTGCGCAGAGAAATATATATATATTGATATATATATATATATACAATTGAAAATTAAATAATTAAATATGCAAAAATGTTCAAAACAACGAATTGGGAGAGGGGAATAACCGAACCGGCCGATTTTTGAGGTCGACCCAAGCCCGCTGGGTCGACTAGAGGTTAATCCAGGGTGTTTGGCTGTCAACCCGTGGGCCGATTCGCTCAAATGCAGATTTTGCATTTGAATGGTTCTCATGGTTCAGCTTTAATCTAAAGGCCCTAGATGGTTCCTAAACTTCCTATGGCTAAAACTATCCTAGTCTTCTATAAAAAGACCCCTAATCTAAACCTAAATGCTCATTATTCAATCCTATAGCTAAACTATGCCAAAATGTTCTCTCATGGCCTCCACCCTCATCCTCTTGTCATAATCTCCATCTCTAATCATATGAGAGAGTTTCTAAAGAAGTATAAGAGTTCCTAAGCTTGCTTAAGTGTTTCTAAGTTTGATTCAAGGCTTTTCTTCATCAAAGCTAGGATCTTTATTATTGATTTGGCTCAAGGGTTTTCATTTGGAGCATTCTTATTTGGAGATTTTGAGTTGATAACTTAGTGGCTTCATCTCAATCTTTTAATATATTCATAAGAAGGCTAATCAACAAGTTGTGAGTTTTCTATAGCCTTAATGACCAATTATTGAAATGATTATGATAGGATATAATGAGGTTATGGCTATGAATGTGGATCAATGCAAGTTATGCAAGTTGTATGCTATGTGTTAACGATGTTATGCATGTTATGCAAGTTATGTGCTATGTGTTAATGATGTTATGCATGTCATGCAAGTTATATGCTATATGTTTGTGATATTATGCAAGTTATGCAAGTAATATGCTACATGTTTGAGATGCTATGCAAGTTATGCAAGCCATATGTTACATGTTCATGATGTTATGCAAGTTATGCAAGTCACAAGTTACATGTTCATGATGTTATGCAAGTTATGCAAGCTATATGCTATATGATCATGATGTTATGCAAGTTATGCAAGTGTTCATGATGCTAGTTGCTATGATAAACATTGATCCACTATGACACCATGATTATGCAAGTTGGGTGTATGATGATATGCAAGTTCATGTATGATATGTATGCAAGTTTGGTGTATGATAATATGCAAGTTCACATATGACATGTTATGCAAGTATGATGTTTGATTATATGCAAGAGACATGTGCAAGTTTACACCTTAGTATGATATGCATACATATGCAAGTTAACCCCTTTACATGTCATACATACACATGCAAGTTTACCCCTTTGTATGTCATAAGAAACTTATGCAAGTTACCCTCCTTATGACATATGTGATTCATGCAAGTTTGGGTTGATTATCTATGCTAGTTGGGTTTGATGCTATATGCATGTTGACACCTTTAAACCCATGTTGATGCTAATGTTATGCAGGTTGAACCCATTACATTTATGATGAATCTTCCCTTTTATGTCATGTTAGCGAATTACTTGGGGAACGATGGGGTTAATAAACATGTTAATGAAATGGTGTGAAGTTGGTATGATTATGCATACCATAAAGTGATGGACATAATTGAGTCAATTATGTACATCGTTAAAATTGGAATTAATTAGGGAAAATTAATTCGGGGGTGATTAATTAGGTGTAATTAATCGACTAAGACACGAGGTTGGACCCTTTTGTAGCATAAAACTGCCCGGAACCGACCGACAAATCCAGCGGCTACAAATGATTGGCCCAATGTGAGAGGTCTTAGGCACAAACTATATACGTGACAAGTGTAAAGACACGAGGTTAGACTCGGTTATGGCGTAAGGCTGCCCGGACCCAACCGGCAAATCCAGCTGCCATAAAAGATAGTCTAATGTGAGAGGTCTTTACAACGGTTACGTTCTTAATCAATTAACAAACACTTAACCAGATAAGCATGTAGTGGGCATGAGGGGTTAAGTGGGTGCCTTGGTAGGCAGGTGGAAATCAAGTAAGTGCCTTGGGTGGCATGAGGAAATCTAGTGGGTTGCCTTGGGTGGCAATAGAAAATACGATTAGATGACTTAACCAAGTGGAAACATGTAATTAAACATGATTAAAGGGTTAAGTGGGTGCCTTGGGTGGCATGTGGAAAAATCTAGTGGGTTGCCTTAGGTGGCAATAGAGAATACGACAAGAATACTTAACCAAAGGGGAACATGTAACTAAACATGATTAAAGGGTTAAGTGGGTGCCTTGGGTGGCATGTAGGAATCTAGTGGGTGCCTTGAGTGGCAATTGAAATATGATTAGATGACTTAACCAAACCTTAACATGTAAGTGGGCATGATTATGAAAAGGGGTTAAGTGGGATGCACTTGATTAAATGACAAGCTTAAGTAGTAGCTTGTGGGGGCCTTAAGTGGCAATTGAAATATGATTAAATGACAAGCTTAAGTAGTAGCTTGTGGGGGCCTTAAGTGGCAATTGAAATATGATTAAATGACAAGCTTAAGTAGTAGCTTGTGGGGGCCTTGAGTGGCAATTGAAATATGATTAGATGACTTAACCAAACCTTAACATGTAAGTGGGCATGATTATAAAAAGGGGTTAAGTGGGATGCACTAGATAAAATGACAAGCTTAAGTAGTAGCTTGTGGGGGCCCATTTCAACCAGTAACCCATATGTATCTTATTGGGCTCGACCCATGTCGAGGACGGGACACGCGTACTGGGCTTGACTATAAGAGGCCAAAACGGGGTAGCGGTGGCAACGCGTGTCCAACGGATTTCATATGCGTGTGTGGACCCGGGCTGGTAGGTAAGACGTTGTTGCATCGTGTAGATATAAGCCGTGCACCATTTTCAGGTTGCCACTTTGGGGAGTGATACACCCCACTGTGGGGCCAGCACGGGTATCTACGGTAGGGAGCCGATCGCTTGGGGAGTAGCAGGTACACCTAGTGGAGATAGGGGCAGACGGCACCTATGTAGTCAGTTAGGGGTATACAAAACTACTATTAAAAATTACTAAGTACACTTAGTGGGGATCAACCTTTAAGTAGGAATTACACTTGGGTAGGTGGAACTGGTGTGGTGCAGTGTAGGAATTATCCTTGGGTGAGTAGATCTGGTGTGGTGCTGAATAGTATTTATCCTTGGGTGGATAGGCGCGTCTTTACCGTTATCTTAGTTTATCCTAAGTCTAGTTGGCTACTTAGTGTAGTCATTTATCCCCAGTCGTACCGTACCAGGTTTATATCATACCCTAATTACTTTAATGATTGTATTGTTAAGGTTATAGGGCTCACTCAGACTTATATCTGACCCCGTTGTTTTTATCTTTTTCCCCAACCCTCAGGTTCTCAGAGTGGGCCTAGCACTAGTGGGCTTTGATCAGATTGCTTTATCTATCTTTTGGAACTTGGACTCTTGAAGAAAAGCTCGGTTATCTTTTCTATTATGGCTATTAGTATGTAGTGGGATTATGTACTTATGTTTTAACGAGATGGATATTTTGTACTTGACTGTTGTTGGTTTTTGAGATGTAACCAAACATGTTTACCTTCTGCTGCATTGAAATGATGTTTTAAATTTCAAGTATTACTTATATCTGTCTTGTTGTAATTTTTCAGTTCTATATTCACTTAAATACTCCACCGAAGCTAAGGCATTCCCTTTGTGAGTGACCTTAGTGGGAGTGGGGTGTTACATTACCCAGAGCCTCCACCAATAAAAATGAATGACTATCTGACTAAGTCCGGGAAGTTTTGTCGTTATCATAATCAGCCGGGCCATAGCACCAACGAATGCAGGCATCTGAAATCATTAATTAAAGAGTTGATTAGGAAGAACCGTCTGAACCAACTTATGAAGAACTCTCAAGATGCAAATCCTTCTGCAGCTCCCCAACGGCAAGGGGCATCAAATGATCAATCTGGTCCAAGCAACATAGCTTCTGCTCACACTATGCCAAAGCTGATAATCAACTAACAACCGTTGATGATGATCTAATATCTGCGGCTCAGAATAAGCGATCATTATCGCCTCTTTGCATTACTTTACTCTTTACTTTGTTTTAATTTCTTGTAAAAAGTCTACAATGGTCTACGTGCATTGTACAGAACAAAAGTACCACGAATGAAGTGTTGCCTACTTGTATAAAACTCTGACTTGCAAAATATACATAAAAATTTGCTAAAAGATGATTTTCTCATTGCAGGCTACTCCGTAGGCATCTGCTTCCTTAAGATCCGACGAAATGAGGCAACTTCGATAATACCAACTCAACAGTTGATCAAGGAACTCCCAATGAAGCAAACGGCGAATAAAGCAACAAGCTGTCATGGATCCAAGACCTCATCCCCCAAAGGTTGCGGGAATCCGTATGCACGAAACGAAACGCGGGAGCTTGCTAAAGCAAGACGAAGCGTGGGAGTTCATAAGTGCGGAGTGATGCAGCCTTAACCCAATGGTTTGCGGGAATACGTAGGCGCGAAACGTAACGCGGGAGCTTGCTAAAGCAAGACGAAGTGTGGGAGTTCGTAAGCGTGGAGCGATGCAACCTTAACCCAATGGTTTGCGGGAATCCGTAGGCGCGAAACGAAGCGCGGGAGCTTGCTAAAGCAAGACGAAGCATGGGAGTTCGTAGGCGCGAAGTGATACAGCCTTAACCCAATGGTTTACGGGAAATCGTAGGCGCAAAACGAAACGCGGGAGCTTGCTAAAGCAAGACGAAGCGTGGGAGTTCGTAAGCGCGGAGCGATGCAGCCTTAACCCAAACCTCGCAGGAGTTCGCATGGCGAAACGATGCGACAACCAAAAATCCTCTCTACAGGAGAAATTAACAACGTCCAATGATACCCATCATGTTGATTCAATCGTAAGAAAAAGACAAGACGTTGGATTAAAAGGACCTCACTAAAACATGGGGCATCCAACGAAGTCTCCAATGTCAAAACTGATCAACGAAGCAAACAAAAATTGAGCTATAGGAAAAATTCTTCTCATAATGAAGACTAATGATGACCTCCAAGAGCTGAGGCACAAATAATCAAAGACTTCTCCAAAGGGAAGCAGAGAATAAATCACGAATACGTATTCCACAAATGAGAAATATCGTGTACCATCATATAAGTTATAAAGCGATAATGTTTGAAGTCCACAATCGGCATAGTCGATTAGTTGATTTCAAGCGTTAACATGAATTCGAATTAGAATATCGTGTTTATGAAAATAATATTTGACGAATTTTAATCCGTTAAATAAAATAATTCTGTGCAAACACTTTATTCAATTCAAATATAATTTGATATAGATCATTTCATAATAATCAATTAATCCGCTATCGATATGGACGATCGATAGTGAAGCATAAGTCTGAGATCATGCAAATACTTGTTCTTATTACAGAACAGGTGGAGTAAAGCAATTTACGATCCAATGCATCGTCAAAAGACGACAAACTAAGACGAAGTTCTGGCAAATCACCAACAGTGCAAAAATACACTGGAATTTACGGTACCAGATCAAATAACATGAAGATGCGAGCATATCCAAATTTCGGTCTGTCAAGGAAAGACTCACCAGTTACAATGTTCATTTCGAAGCCCGCATTTCTCACAAGCAAAACATACAAGCTTCGAGGGGAAAATGTTAACTCCGTTAAAACACGATTCAAAGAATGGTGCGTCGAGACTATATAAGTCGTTAACACGACATGAAGTCATGTTGAGCAGGTTGAGCCGTCCGAACCAAGTCGTTGGAACAACATGTTTTATGCCGTATACTGTAAAACTTGGTCATGCCGCGCCTACAACCGAGCCGTTCGTACCATGAGGATCACTCGTAGTGCAAGACTGTCATGCCGCTGTCGGACCCAATACGGTGAAGTATATCAGATCCGACATGGTGAGTTAAGGCGCATCCGACATAGTGAAGCATGTCGGATCCGACATGGTGAGTTAAGGCGCATCCGACACGGTAAAGTATGTCGGATCCGACATAATGAAGTATGTCGGATCCGACATAGTGAGTTAAGTCGCAATCGACATAATGAAGTATGTCGGATCCGACATAGTGAAGTATGTCGGATCCGACATAGTGTGACATGGCGAGTTGAGTCATGGCGTTTTTCTGCATAATTACAGAATTGCCACCCGGACCAAAAATCACCTATAAATACCCCTCATAATTCATTTGAAAAGGGGGGATCGAAAATTTATTCCTACAAGGAGACTCCATCAAATTCAGAGCTCATCTACAACCTCCCTAATGGTTTCTAAGGATTCAACAACACTTTTCTAACTTCATGAAGATCAAATCCAAGTCAATGATCATAAAAGCTCTCTACAATTGAATCTAAGGACTTTCAATCTCATTGAAGCTAGAAGATGAATGACTCCAACCTCATTCAAGAAATTTCATATCTTCTCTAATCCACTCTAAATCCGGATCTAATGCAAAACTCTTACAAAATCATGGAGAAGTGTCAAAGCACTTAAAGGATTGAAGATTCATACTTTCTATTACTATTAATCCAGAAACTCCGTCAACTCCTCATCAAATTTAAGAGAAGTTAGATCATAAATAGAATAAAAAGGGAGAAATGATTGTAATGAGGGAAAACTCATATGTTGTAAGCTTGAATATCATAATGAAATTTGATTGAAAGTGGGCATAAATTCATAGAAAATCGAACCACTATAAAATTCCTTTGTGTTCTTACTTGCTTTTATCCGTTTATTTTGTGATTACGCGGTTCCAAATTCTTACCGAATCGTTGAAGTGTAACATTTACATCTTTGGTGTTTGATCCGAAATTTGGAGCAAACACCCACTAAATTCCACATGCCACCCAAGGCACCCACTTAACCCCCTCTTATCCCACTACATATTTATCTGGCTAAGTGTTTCCTAATTCATTAAGACCGTAACCTTGTAAAGACCTCCCACGTTATACTGGCATTTGTGGCAGCTGGATTTGCCAGGAGGGTCCGGGCAATCTTACACCAAAAACGAGCCTAACCTCATGTCTTTACAACTGTTATGCATTTAATTTATGCCTAAGACCTCCCACATTAGACTGGAATTTGTGGCAGCTAGATTTGTCGGGCGGGTCCGGGCAGTCTTACACCACAAACGATTCTAACCTCGTGTCTTAGGCGATTAATTACACCTAATTAATTTCCCCCAATTTGAATTAATTTCCCTATTCAAATTGCCAATCAATTACAAATTTAACTATGTCCATAATTGACTCAATTATGTCCATCTATTTATGGTATATAAAATTATACCAATTAACATCACATTTAAGGCTTTTATGCCAATTCTCAATATTAAATCTTTTTGTATTATCCCATTGCCCCACGTTGTACGTTCGTTCGTTTAACATAAAATATACGTTAGACTCTAATAGTCAAACTCACGGAATAAAGAGAAAATATCACAACATGCATAGAATAAAAACTAGATCTAAACATAAGGGGTGAATCTTGCATGTGTGAATAAGGTTTTTCATCTAAAACTTGCATAGGCCGAAGTTACTAACTTGCATAAACTATGGATGTCATAGATCTAATCATAAGGTGTAAACTTTCATAGGCAGTAGTCACAAACTTGCATAAACTATGGATGTCATAGATCTAATCATAAGGTGTAAACTTGCATATGTGATTTATACAACATAGACTATGATGTAAACTTGCATCTAACTCACACATGTCATAGCCTAACTTTGGATCCAATTTACACATAAAATAGATGTCATGAAACATGTAAGGTTGTATATGATTCTCACTAACTTGCATATGATTTATATCAAAATTAACATCTAAACTTGCATATATACATATGATTTAACATATGAATTAGTTCCAACAACATAACTAACCAGCATATGAAACATCATTATGAGTTGATTGTACATAAGCCAATCATAGATTTACAACATAGATGATAACATCACAACTTTACTACATAGATAATACCATCATAGAATTTAGAACATAGATAATAACATCATAGAATTTACAACATAGATAATATCATACGGTCAATGATTCACAACATAACCATATAATCCAAATCATAGCTTAATCCAATTAAATTGTTAAATATCTTATTAAAGAAATCGAACTCACAAAAAGAAGGTCTTGCGTTCTGAAATTTGAGTTCTGAAATTGATTTAGCTCACCTTTGTAGTAGATTCGTTATTGTTTAGATTAGAGTTGAATAGGATTGAATTAATTAGCTTTGATTTTCCTCTAGTTGGTGGCGGCTACTCTAGGTTACAAGATAACAGCATGACGGCCATTATTCAGATTTTAATTTGATTTTAGGGTTTGATTCTACCCATGTTTATATAGAATTTTAATTTAATTATAGCCGTCGAATGATCTTAGGGTTAATCAAAACCACTCAGTCGAGAAAGGGTGACACCTCAGTCCTAATGACCCAGCAAAGAGTCAGAAAGGACTCAGCAATGTGTCACAATATGGATTGGATTGCACAGAAAGCTGTGCAGGCTTGCTGCTCGGCCTGGGCGCACTTGGCAGGTGCGCCAGTGCCACATTTGTACTGGCGCACTTCCCAAGTGCGTCAGTGTATTTTTTTTTCTGATTTTCCCGCCTGACTTCGTTCGTCCAAATCTTCTTCATCCAGTATCCGTTTTATGCAAACTCAGACTCTATCTCAACCAGAATTTCGAGACGAGCACCCGTTCCCCTTAATTCTCAAGTTGGAGATTAATTATTCTTGAATTTAGTCAATTCGATTATTCAAAAAATAGGGGTGTTACACTATGTTTCTTGAGTGGAAGCAATTAGATTATATCGCAGGATATGATTTCATACCTAAGTGCAAATTAGATCCAGAAATGTTAGCAAGTTTGATGATCGGATCCACTTTGATTGAGAAGATTGGTTCCAGTCAGAAGGACGATCCTAACCTATTAGAAATCATCTCCAAGTTAGAAATGGGTATCGACGAGGAGATGAACAAGTATGGGCTTGATCGGGATGGATGGCTCAGAAAGAATGGGAGACTAGTCGTGCCCAATGTAAATGGATTGGGAGATGAAGTACTTAGAGAATGTCATCACTCAAAACTGACTATGCACCCCTGTGGTAATAAAATGTACCGAGACGTGAAGCAGACCTACTACTGGGAAGGAATGAAAAGAGATGTTGGGAAGTTTATATCCAAACGCATGAAATGCCAGCTAGTTAAAGCAGAGCAAAAGAAGCCTAGTGGTTTGTTGCAACCATTAGAAATCCCTAAATGGAAATAGGAACAAGTCTCAATGGATTTCATTAATGGGTTACCAAGGACTAGATCGGGTCATGATAGCATTTAGGTGATTGTGGACCGATTGACCAAGAGTGCAAGGTTTATACCCATCAAGTCGAATAGAACAGCAGCTAAGTTAGCAGAACTGTATATGAAATGGGTAGTGAGATTTCATGGAATACCCAAAGGCATTATGAGCATCCGAGATCCGTTGTTTAGTAGTGGATTTTGGAAGAGCTTACAAGAGGCGTTAGGATCAGAATTACATCTCAGTACCGTGAATCATCCTCAAACCGACGGTCAGACAGAGAGGGTGAATCGAGTATTAGAAGATCTCTTGAGAGCTTGCATATTATATTTTGGTGGATCATGGTATGACCATTTGCATCTAGTAAAGTTTGCATATAATAATAGTTATCAATCCAGTATTGGTATGACTCCATTTGAAGCTTTGTACGGAAGACCGTGCAACTCACTGTTATGTTGGTTAGAAACCGGTGAGAAATTTATGCTTGGGCCAGATGTGATAAGAGAAACCTCAGATAAGATCAAAGTTATCTGACAACGGATGAAGTTTGACCAAGATAGGCAAAAGAGTTATGCTGATAAGAGAAGAAGGGATTTAAAATTCTCCATTGGCAACTTGGTGTTTATCAAGATTTCTCTGTTAAAGCGCATGATTCGATTTGGTAGGAGACGCAAGTTAACACCAAGATTTGTTGGTCCATTCCCAGTTCTCGAACAAGTTGGAAATTTAGCATATAAAGTTGAGTTACCGGACAAGATGGCAGGAGTTCGTAACGTATTTCATGTTTCCCAGTTAAGGAAATTCCTATACGACCCCGATGTGACTATTTCACCTGATCAGTTGGATGATATCGAAGTAGAACCCAAGGGGTTGGGAACCGCAAGCTGATTCATATTGTAGAGCATGATACGAAGAAACTTCTAAGGAAAGTAGTGAATCTAATCAAGGTTCAGTGGAATGAGGATGAGAATGACTGTACTTGGGAGACAGAGGAGAGCATTAGGAAGTTGTATCCAGAACTTTTTGCCTGGCAAGATTTTACTTTGATTTAGTCTTTCCGCATGCTTGGATAGGTTTGTTCTGTTTGTTTTGTGTGTTTGATGGTTTGTGAATGACTGATAGGCATGCGGAACACCTTTGTATGTTTTTGGTTAAGGAATTTCGGGGGCAAAATTTCTTAAGGAGGGAAGAGTGTAACGACCCGCATTATATACGTCGGAGGATCGTAGAATATTTATTTCATTATCATATGAAGTCGTATAGTCATATAACTTTGGGAAACGAGTAATGTGGTCATTTCCCATGTTCACGATTTTTGACGATTTTTAATGACCATTTTACCCCTAGTTGATCTTTTTTCGGCCATAAGTTTTGATTGATAAGGATTTTTGGCCTGAAACCACTTTCAATAGATTCGTATGGTGGTTTACCTTTCCGTAGAGTGGTCACATTAGCCAAACAGACTTACCATTTGAGAGATATGGCTGAAACAAGGTTTAGAAGGTGAAAAACAGTTTAACAAGGCCTAATTAGGGTGATTAGCAGCTAGGCCCATAACCCATTTCGGGATTAGGGTTATAGGGAGGCTGAAATCAGTTAGGAAACGATCTATTTTCATTTTTTCAGCCACCTAAAACATTTCTCTAACCCTAGCCATGGTCTCTACCTTCTAATTTCATCCCAAATCGCTCTCTAATCAAGGATTAAGCTAATCTACGTCAAATCGGGGAGAAATAGCACCAAATCAGAATTGGGGCTGATGTGTTGCATTGATATCCGACCCAAATTAGAGATAGTTTCAGATCTAAGTTTTATTCGTGGTTAAGGTGAGTGATTTGCATTGTTTTTCACTAATTGCAGCTAATTAGGAGTGATTAGTGATAATTAGCGAAATTATAGCTTAGAAAAATTTGGAAAATTTTGTAAAATTCTTAAATATTATTTTAGGGCTTTGATAGAAGTTTGGGTTAATTTGGTTAAGTTTTTCTAATCCTATCATTAGATTTTCTTAAACATGCTTAAGGGGAAAATATGAGTTTTGGGTATGTTTGATCCGTTTTAACATAACAAATTGTTGTTTTGGTGTTTGTGGTCAATTCTATATGTTGCTATGACTGTATGGTATGCTTTGTGATTGATTAGAAAAGTTAGAATGGTCGAAAACACCGTCCTGTGGCATAAAACAGTCGCCGGAAAAGTTACAGGAAATAGTGCAGGGATCGGATCGGATCGCCCTTCCCCACTCGCGAAGCACGTATCACGAACCGATGACGGAAACTCGACCCGAACCACTTGTGAAGCACCCCCTGCGTGTGACTGAACCGATGCACTACAAGTGGACTGTCACTAATCGAGGGAGCGATGAAGGCTCGACCACCGAGCCAATGGAGAACCCGACCCGGAGTGCCCGTTACTCCGAAGGACAAGTGTGACACCACGACCCAGCTTGGAGAATCACGACTCGACCCGATGGGAGACTGTATGGTGGACCACGAACCGACTCGACCTGGGAGGATCTCACAACCCTACCCGAATGGGGTTGAGGATCAAAAAGTGAATGAGGAGAAGAGGACTTATACCAATGGAAGCTTGTTTCCGAACCGATCCGGAGATGACCAAACTCGAGATGAAACCATAGTCTAAATAGGAAGCAGAACTCAGGATCCAGTTGGGAACCAACGAGTTAACTTCATGAGTTGGGCTTTGCAGCGGGACGTGTGCAAAGAGTTTATCGACGTCCATAGCTTTGACTCACCACCAAGACAGATGTGAGGCTACAGATCAGTGCAGTGGGGTAGCTATTACTCCATGGGGCAGAATGATCGTAGCATGGCTATGAGCCAGTGCAGTGAAATCATCATGACTTCATGGGGCAGAGTGGACATATCAAGGACTAATGGCTATGGATCAGTGCAGTGGAATTACCATGACTCCATTGAGCAGAGTGATCATAGCAAGGATTTGGGTGATCAAAGCGGTTGATATCGTATGCTTTACGCATTGAGTGAGAGATAAGAGGATGATTGTTATGCTTGATTGTTTTCCATCACTATGACATGCACACCCCCACCCCCATATCTTTACACCATATGTTAGTGTCACCTTAGAGTATTGTATATCTTGTTGTGCTAACTCTTTGGTTGCAGGTCTAGGTTCAGGTATGGTTTAGTATACCTGTTATTGTTCTGTTTTGCTGCTTATCACTCATACCGGACTTTTGTATGACCCAGAGTTTTATGTCTCTTCTTATTACTGTGGGTGCTCTTAAACGGGAAGACTAGTGACATGTCAGGTGATTATGCACGAGTAGCTGTACCGGAGAAGAGCGGGAGGCTTCTATGATATATATATATAATCTCCTTGTGTTGCTGCTGGTCACTACTTTGGGCATTAGTAGTGTACCTTTCTTATTTTGCTTTGGAGACAGTTTTAAAAGTTGTAATAATGATGATGTAGAACATAAGCTGCATTTTTGATTTTCCGCTGCTATGATAGTTTAGCTTTCAGCTTATGCACTGTCTCACCTTCTTTATGTCATAGTTATGTTACTATTATATCTTGTTCCATGCGCTGTGATATATACTACAGGTTCCTTGCTAGTTCAAAGTCCTTTCTTTTCCTTTCTTTGGCGACCGTCCCATGCTAGTCGGGCATTGGCACAGCGCACTTGCATTGGAAATGTCGGATTGTGCGTGGCGGGCCGTCACATACGCTGTATTAAAGCTGTGCTTTGATCATCAACCACAAGACTCTGCTTTTCAACAGAAGCCTTGATCACTGCATCTCAACATGCAACACAGGTAGCTCATGCCATGCGACTGATATCTACCGATATATAACCTCTGAGCTCGTACATCTCAGAGAAGGGCGTTAAGCAAGAGAATAAATTCTCCACCACCAAACAGATATATATTTAATAGAAATCAATCAACACAGAATAAAATCCAATGTCAAACACACAATCCATTTACATGTACATTCTGGGTCTGAACGAAACCGAAGGCACCTTATTCCTCATCCCGTATGTCCAATACAGGAGAGAGGTCCTCGCATATCCAGTCGATATCCAAGTACATCTAGACGATCACCACTTATTACCTTATCTTGGGTGTATAGCCTAGTCAAGACATCAGCAATCATCCAAACGATGTGAATACCTCCAGTCTTCAACCATCGTCTTCATTATCGACATATCGTCGAATCAGTTATTCAGAATGGGTATAAACCCGGCTTTAAAAACACAACATACGCCTCATTCCAATTCTGAATATTCTTTTATTTAAATATTCACATCTTTAGGGATTTGTTCCCATTAATTTTATCAAAGATAAATTCTTGTAAATTTATTCTTTAATCCTCCTATGGAATCATTTAAACCATATTAAGGTTTTCCAAACTAGTCATGATTAACGCACCTTACCAAAGTAACCATTTATTTAATTTCCCAATCCCAACCTATTCATCACGTTAGACCAGAAAATGGCACTAACACCCAATTGATCATGTTTTGTAGAGAATAATAAGAAATCATGTATGAAAAAGAAAGAGAAATCAATCAACACACAAGATTTATAGTGGTTCGGCATTAATGAGCCTACATCCACTTTACAGTTTCTCATTTAATTCCGGAATTACAATTACAGCGAATATTTATACTCAAACACTCAAATACAATGAATCATTCTCTCCGAGTTCATTATTTTCATTAGAGAATATGGTGGTTATTTATGGAGGAATTCGGCCATGCTGCCATGAATAAATGAAGTGCAAAAAAGTCCCCTAAAATGATGCGTTATATGTGTATTTATAGGTAGAAATTCGGTTAGGGTTGAGTGGCCACGTGGCAGCTTAAGAGTAAATCTCAAAAGTAGTGGAGAAAATGGTGAAATGGTCTTTAACTGCCCAGAATTCGGTTAGGGTGAGTGACCCGATCCGGATGGCCCGATCTGAATGGCCCGATCCGGATGACCCGATCCGGATGACCCGATCCGGTTGACCCGATCCGGATGACCCAATCCGGTTTACCCGATCCGGTTTGGTCGGTCAGAAATATTCTCTTTAGCTTGATCCAAAATGGTGGAATCCAACCAAAGGCTTATGTGCGCAGAAATACGAGTTTTCCATCCTTTGTTACTTCGTCCAAGCAGTTGCCGATCTCCGCCAGTTCATACTCAATCCCTGAGTGGCCTTCCTGATAGAGTTCTTAGGCTTTGGATAGTCTGGTCACAAAGCAGGCTAACATTTTGCCCCCCAAAGTACATCTTATTGCAAATGAGATGTTCTATGAATAAGTCGAGCTGAATCTTTTTGGAATGTCATCCACCCTTGAGGAGGCTTTATCAGACTGTTGTGTCCTATTGAGTATTGAGTAGTTCCGTCGTAGGGATCTTTTCATGTATAAATGGCTTGTCATATATTGCACTACTTCCATTGATGTTTATCAGCCCAAATTCCATGGCTAGAGTGGTTAAGATGATCATGTAATCATTTAGACCTCGTCGAATCAAGAGGTTGAATTCCTTCATCATAGGTCATGCAATATCATTGGCTCCCGTGTGAGATTGTACATGCCCAAGTTAATGCCAAACGACACCGTCTTCCTAAACAAGTCAAATGCATTACTAAGCTAGTATTTCTTTTATGTATAAGTCAATGTATAAGATAGCCATCCAAGTCATAGGGTGGTGTCAGAATCTTCATGTTTTGAGCTAGCATCTGGATCGTTGGGAAAAGCGCATCGGAGTTGGCATAAGAATCTATCATTTTTTTCTTGGATTTGGATTTTCTCGGTATCAGGATATTAATCTAGTACTCCATGATTGCGTCTAATCGTAACAATACGGTATACGAAAGCCATGATCACTCCGGATCATTTTATAATCTCGTGATCACATACGAGTCAATACGAGTCAATACGAGATGTTATTGAAAACATGCAAGCCAATAGCTGGTAGGACTATCACAATCGTGAGGCAGCAGAGGAGTTCATCATAGTCTCCATTTGATGCAGTTACGGATCAAGTCTTTGGATTTATCATTGATTCGTTAGTTGGCTCACTTAGATGGTCGAGATGAATCACGTCATATTCTAAAGATATAATGTATACGTTCTAAATCATGCATTGAGTCAGGGTCATGTTCAAAGTCAATCTGTCGGTTGAAGGTGATGCTCCCAGCATCAGTGGAGGACGAGCGATGTTAGTGCTTATGCCCTCAGCATCGGTGGGGGTTATGCAAAGTCAATCGGACATCCAGTCTTTTATCCTTTATACTTTTTTCCGCCGCATCGGGTTAGAGATGCAGGTTTAGCAATCTCAGTCACCCTGTGTTATTTTGTGCACTTTCCCAAGTCATCAAGGGTTGGAGTTATATATGCGAATGGTCGAATTATATTCATGTCGGGGTCATCCCATCTGTTTAGTCAGAAAGTAGTGATCACCTTATTGAGTATCAGCGAACTTAGATACTCTCCTTGCATTAACCACAAAGTTGAGTAAGCTCGTCAATCTTGCAATCGAGCGAATGTCGTTAGTGAGTTATTCAAGCTCTTTTGTTTATACTTTGGCATGATCCGAAATAGCCATCATAGTCTTGTTGAGTTTATCTCCTATGCTTGGTTCCATTAAGCTCGACAATCAAAATCGTGGGCCCGATTAATGAAATTGGTCTTTTCCGGAATTGTAAAATCCTATCAGTCATTCCTGGGGATTTTCTTTTTTCCTTTATCATTTCAAGAGTCAGATGCTGCTCCATTTTGTCGTGAAGACATTGATATCCTCCATTTCAACATTAGCGCCCTCTTGTTGCATGAATTTGTCTGTCTCAGGATAGGATTTTCCAATGTTTCTAGGAAAATCTCATGGTATAGAGATACCGAGGTTTGTTTCAGAGGTGAATCTGCCAAGTCCTCTTGGTGGGTCTCGTTGCAGAGAGATTTTGAAGTTTGAGATATCCAGAATGCCGGATACTGCTGCGATCAACACCATATATGGTCCAGGTCGATTTACCGATGCCACTACAGCGTTGAATCTTTCAAGCAATGCATGCAGGGTCTCGCTGGAGCTCTGTTGAAGCATCAATTAATGTTGGTAATCTAGCCCTCGCCTTTGAGAAGTTGTCGCCAATTGTCCAATTTAGCGCTGGTGCCCCCGGTATGAAATCTTGAAGTGGGTGGAAGCCAGTCTCTGGCTTCTTGGTTGCGCATATATAATAGTCATCAATCAGGCTTTTGTCTTTTAATTATGGATGGTGATCCGCTACTCGGATGTATGCAGGTTGTCCTTAAGGAGCCATTCTTTTGGTTATAGTCTGGGATCTTGCGAAACTGCGATAATAGAAAATGTGCCTAAAGTTGGCGGATAGTCAAATTATGTGCTCAAAGCTAGTATCCCGCACTCCCCATCCACGGGGATTTTACTAAACAGTAATCATCAAATCCACGTATTCTCTGAATTCATACTCCCTCATCAAGCTGTGAGTTAGAGTTTGATACAAAATGATTTATTCGTGTCCATCCCATGTTAGTCTTCGATCTCCTATCCAATCTCCGGGGTTCAGAGTCGGGTAGAAATAAAGTCAGATTATAGTTGTATCAAATGCGCTCGTTTGCCCCCTACATGGGGAGCCTCATGTTGAGGTTGAGCTGGATTTTAAACATTCATCTGAACTGGAGCAAAGTTCGGTCGGGCTCCGTTTAAGTTCTCAGTGACTCTTGCATATCCATCGTTTTCGTCCAAGATGTTATGGCCAGAAGTTGCATGCTACAAATGCCTGGGACGAGGTTGGTTGCATCTTGTTTCATTAAAGACGACTATGCCAACTTGCCCTAGGGCATCATATGATCTGGACCATGGAGCAAGGAGTGTTTGAGCCAAGTTCATTGTCGCTTGAATTTCCACGGTGCTCGCTCCAGCAAGTAAGTCGTAGTTACTCGGCCTTCCATCTATCCGAGTAAAGAAGTTATCCATCTTTTTCTGTCATTTCCGGAGAAGTTCATCTCGCTGAACCATCTGAGTTCTCAAATCAGCAAGGGTACCATCCATTATATATCTAGCTTGACATGCTGAGGGATCATCGTCAGAAGAAATCAGCTGACTTCGTTTGTTCCTAACACCTTCTGCACCAATATCCTCAGCACGAAAGAAATTTATATCTTCCTTCTTCTTATCCTTTGAGTCGGAGTACCAAGTAGATCGCTTCCTTGAAAGCTAGAAGTCAAAATAATGGCGTGCCCCCCTTATCCGGGGTCTTTCAATTAGGAAGTTGGTTAGGATTAGCAAATGGACGTTCAGTCTGCATCCATTCCATGGTCCTCGAGTGGCTTACAAAGATCAAGTGATTGAGTTATCCAAGTGCTCGAGTCGATACGTTTTTCATTCAGTGTATTTGCGAGGTGGCACTTGTCATTTTACTTGTGCTACGGTCAGTCACACGTAGGCGTGTATGTTGATTTGATACATCACTCTTAGGGCCTCCTTTCGGTCATTGCCTTAAGTCGTGTGATACATCATTAAACAATTCACTCTCAAGGCCTCCTTTCGGTTGTTGCCTTAAGTTGTGTGATACGTCATTAAACAATTCACTCTCAAGGCCTCCTTTTGGTCGTCGTCTTGATTCGCATGGGAAGTTTAGTATTGGGCATTAGTGTCAGCTTTCTGGGCGTTGCCCTTTGTTTGTTTTCCACTAGTCTATTGTGGTTGTCTCGAGTGCAGCCCTCGCATTCTTGTCTCTTTATTTGGTACAAGCCTGCACTTTGTAAACAAAGCGAATCTATAAGTAATAGGTAATAAAGCACATCTCAATCAAGTAAGGGTTCTAATTCAGAATCCATGCAATCAAATAATATCTAGCAAATCATATAGAATTTATCTAAAGGGGGTGATGTGTGTGTGCCCCCAATCAATCATGGATAAAGTGCCCAGTCAGGGCTTGTTCGATATTGTGTTACCCCCAATCATTCTGCAGGGGACATGGGCTCAGCTTTCAATCTTATCCCCAATCCTTCAGTGGGGTAGGAGCCTGTTGTCTTCGGTATTTAATCTTAGCACCTTTATAGTCTCCTAACTTATGCCCAGGTTAGAGTGTAATCAAGGCGGTCTTTAATCGTGGTGCACTATCACGCCTTGAGGACGTCGTCTTCCTGTCCTTTATACTCTCTCTCGAATCATGAGAGTTAGAGTTAATTAGGCGAACAGTCGCATCATTTACCCTGGCGCTCCTTCTACACTCTATTTCCAAGAGTGGGAGTCCACCGTGTCGAGTGTCATTCTCAAACTCGGTTTTAGTCCTTACTCCATGCTTCACTCTGGTGGATGGAGTTTTTTCGGGCAAGCGGTCGGACCACACTCGCCGGGGCGCTACCTCATAATCCATGATTCATGGGTAAAGGTGGTCGTTTGCAATAATCAAGTCTCTCTTGTCCCGTCGAACCGTGGGATGGAGTTTGATCGGACATTGCAGTATCGTCCTTTAAATGCTCTCTCAAATCATAAGAGTTAGTGTCATGGATCGATTGGTCTTTAATCCTGGGGTGTCCCTCACACCCGTCCTAGGTTCATACATCTATACAAGCTCTAAGTATTAGAGTTAGTTGGGGAAATAGTCAAAAAATGTTTGCCAAGGCTCTGCGCTTCTTCGATCAATCCATGTGAGGACTGATTGGCACCGAACTTTGGGCACCTACATTATTCATAGTGCATGAATTAGTTATGTCAATAACTTGGGAAGCATGTAAGAGTAAATTGCATGATTGAAAAGTAAGCATATCAAGGGGCAGTGCTACCTCCTTTATTTGGATTGATGTAATTTGGTGGCGTCAAATATAGGATCGAGCCATGTAGATGGTCGAACTACATCCAACTGAAATCGAGGATTCCAACTTTGAAATGCGAAAGTCAATGCATAATTATCTTTAGCTCTGCCACGTATGAGCCTAGGAGTGAATGGTCATTTCAGATCCACCTTGAGCTATACAACCTCTCTCAGGCGGAGGGCGTGGCTTTGTATACGAGAAGTTCAGTCGAGCCCATTATGGGTTTATTCCATAACTCCATATGCGGGTGCTAGAAGTTTGATCGATGTCAAAACCGAGGTACCTAATCTCTGCCAGGGAATGGCTTGATTGGGGTCTTGGAGCGACAAAGGCAGCTAGGTAAACACTGTAAGCAAATGAGAGGTTGCATCTCCTTTGAATCGCCTTCTTTCCCTCATGCCAAAGGCAAGGATTGAGTGTCAGGGAGTCATGTCTGTACTGCTAATAGTAGCACATCATCATATTGGTTCTAGGACGGTAGTTGGCATGAGAAAAATAGATCTATAGTTAGAGGAACTTTGCACTCTCCATGCTATGAGGTAGGACATGGCTGAAAATGGGTCCATGCTTAAAGGATTTTTGCCGCTGCTATGTCAGGAAGTTGGTTCGGGGGCCATAAGGATAAATATGCCTCATCCGTCTATAGATATGCTTTCGATCCCATGGTAAAGATAAAAGCTTAAACACAAACAATCAATCAGCATTCAGACTTGAGTGTTCCAAATGTTTAACTCTCCAATCTTTGGGCAGACTGAGGCAGTCGGTCATATAAATTTATGACATATCAGCCTTGAATTAGATGATGCAATCTCAAGCGACCCATGCTCAAATTTTCAGTTGCCCCCAGCGTCTGGGGAATGAGTTTCTTGGCGGATAAACAATACAGGGAGTGGAGTTGGGAATCTCCACTTTATGATTCTAAAAACGCCATTCGTTAGAAGTTTCATTCGTGTAGCCTCTCATTTTGTGAAAAGCTGATTAGTGCTTTGTCGAATCATTCAGGGCTCGAGGCATAACTAATGATAGTACGCCATTCACTTCTCCTTGCTGGAAACACTCCGGGCTGTAGGAAGCTTCTAAAGGGAGTTTTCCATGACTCTCTTCCGAATTCGGTCTTCAATACCGGATAAACTTTTGAGTGTCTCGATCGGGATCATCTTTATCTCTTCTGGGTTATCGAAACTTGTTAGGTTGGTCAGATAATCCACTTTCTGATTTTCTATATGCAGAATATAAGATATGTTGTAATGTTCCCATCCATTCAATAGTTTTTGTACCCGTTCTAGGTAAGCTGCGAGTCATAGTCCCCTCGTCTGGAATGTCCTTCGAATCAATTTAACTCCAATGCCGGACTGTCTATTATTCTTTGCACCATCTGTATACAAATTTTGGGTGCTTGGTTTTCTTCATTCTCATTTTGAGGGGCCATTTTCTTCATTTAGCACATCCCTTCCGGGAACAATAAACTCAGCGATGAAGCCGGCTAACGCTTGCTGCCGTATGGATTTCTTCACGAGGGAATTGAGATCAAACTGGTTCAGCTCGATATTTCATTTGAGCGATTTTCCAGGTGCCTCAGGTTGCTGCAGGACCTGTCGTAGTGGCGAATTGGGGTGTATCCTAATCAAATGAACTTGGAAATAGTGGGGGAGTTCACTCCAAGCAATCAACAAGTTGTAAACGAGCTTTTCAATCTTTGGCCAGTTGCTTCATTAGACGTTGCCCTCCTGCATCCCGAATCTTCATCCTCTCTGGGATCTATGTCTTCGGGAAGATCATCAGGCAACTCTTCCTGTGATGTCTCCTTTGCATGCTAAGTCCATGCCTTCTTCACACTCCACCTCACCGGGAGGGAAGCGTTTTTTGAGTTCCATGCCATTTCTGTTGCGTAGCATATTTTATTCAGCCAAGTAGCAGGCTCTCCAAGTAACTTAGTCACCACGGACCATTCCCGCTCCAGCTTCAGCTGTGATTTCTAGCAACAGACGCTAGCATGCAATGCAAGCCTTGAATTCTATTATGGTTGGTCATATGTGGCTTATGAGTAGTCAAGTCACTATTTTCTGGGTAATGTTCCATAGGTCCAATCATGGCCTGTGGTGGTTCAACTGGTACCTGAATCCGGGCACCAAAATGTGTTGATTTAACCCTTATATGGTGGAAATCGATTGTCATCAGTGCGGTTGATAGCAAATGGTCATTGCAAGTGTTTGCTAAGTTCTTCAGGGAATGAATCGCAAGACATATGTCCTTCACCACATCATACAAATTAATCTTAGCTTTGCAGTATTAGGATCCTTAGTCGCTTTCTAGCTGATCATTATTGACAATCATGGTTACTAAGATCATAACACTCATCTTCAGAGTAGTGCTCGGACTGTTCCATATAACCATCATTCGATACTCAACCGATTGGATAGGTTTATGTCACATAAATAAGATAATCACTGCTCTTAGGGAACAACAACAGTTGCATCGGTGAAATCTATACACCTTTGGAGATATGGTAGAGGAAGCTGCTATGAGACAATCGTTGTCTCGTATACTGTCGATGATAACAAGCTGAATCTGATCAATACCTCCTCACACTGACTTACTGATGTAAGTAGGTGTCATGGCTCTGGGGAAAATCTCAGTCGTTGCCGTCTACCGGGATATTCACAAACTATCCATTTAATCTTCATTGACAAGCTTTTGATAACTTCTATGGGCTAAAATGTACGCCGAGCCGAAGGCGAGCCGTGCTCCAGCCGAAGGCGAGGCCGTCAGCGGGTCCGAGCGCAGCGCCGGTGGGTGTCTGTGGCCCCACAGTCCCGGCAGCGATCGACCTAACCGGTTAGGTCGAAAATGTGGGCACCGCACGATTTTTTCGATTTTGGAAGATGGAGCCTTTTCTGAAATGATCAGAAAAATGTATTTTTCCAAAAAATAGCTGTTTCGGGTCGGATCGGATCATGCCTTCACATTTGCGGTTCGTAGATTGTCTTCAGGTTGTGTCGGATCTGACTAGTTCCTCCGAGCCGGATCGGGGACGTCATTAGCTAGTCGGTTCGGTATATATGAAAGAGCCAGTTGGGATCTCCTCCTCCTATTCGGATCGGTCTTCCCTACCCTGCATCTCTACTTTCCTGTGGTTCGGGTCATGGTCTCTCTTCCGGGTCGGATCGAGGGAGCCTCTTCGGATCTAGGTTCCTGCTCAGAGGGGTCAGGTTCCATTCGACCCGAGCCATGGTTATGCGATCCGATGTCAACAAGATGAAGGAATTCTATCTTTGTTCGAGCCAAGGATGCGATCCGACCCCAAGCTTCATTTGTGGCGAGTATACTTTGTTCTAACCGATCCCATTCGACCCACGCAGATCTTCCAGTTAAGATGCCCTCAGTTTGACTTTCTACCAACTTCTTCACTCCAAGGAACTTTGGACCGGTTAGAGGCAGTACAGAACTGAGCCATTCGGGTCTGTTCATATGAGTAGCAAGTGAATCATTCAAGCAAGATACGGATCTTCCCTCAATGAACTACAATATCCATTAGCAGATGAGAAGATCGATGGTTGAAAATCAATCCATTCTCAGTGAAAGCACCAAAATGTTAGACCAAAAAATGGCACTAACACCCAATTGATCATGTTTTGCAGAGAATAATAAGAAATCATGTATGAAAAAGCAAGAGAAATCAATCAACACACAAGATTTATAGTGGTTCGGCATTAGTGAGCCAACATCCACTTTATAGTTCCTCATTTCATTCCGGAATTATAATTACACTGAATATTTATACTCAAACACTCAAATACAATGAATCATTCTCTCCGAGTTCATTATTTTCATTGGAGAATAAGGTGGTTATTTATGGAGGAATTCGGCCATGCTGCCATGAGTAAATGAAGTGCAAAAAAGTCCCCTAAAATGATGTGTTATATGTGTATTTATAGGTAGAAATTCGGTTAGGGTCGAGTGGCCACGTGGCAGCTTCAGAGTAAATCTCGAAAGTAGTGGAGAAAATGGTGAAATGGTCTTTAACTGCCCAGAATTCGGTTAGGGTGAGTGACCCGATCCGGATGCCCCGATCCGAATGGCTCGATCCGGATGACCCGATCCGGATGACCCGATCTGGTTGACCCGATCCGGATGAACCGATCTGGTTTACCCGATCTGGTTTGGTCGGTCAGAAATATTTGCTTTAGCTTGATCCAAAATGGTGGAATCCAACCCAAGGCTTATGTGCGCAGAAATACGAGTTTTCCATCCTTTGATACTTCGTCCAAGCAGATGTCGATCTCTGCCAGTTCGAGTGGCCTTCCTGATATATTTCTTGGGCTTTGGATTGTCTAGTCACAAAGCAGGCTAACACATCCTATGGAGAAAAACCGATATTACCCCATAACTAACCCCGTGGTGTTATCGGTAAATTTAATTACCATTTCACATGCAAATCTAATTAAAGATTTAACTATTGCTCGGTGCAAAACTGGTGATACTCCATTCTTGATCATTTCCCAAATTTGATAATTTAAATTATCAGATCACATTTCAATCTAATTAAAGATTCTTTAAAACTCCACTTGGTTTTAATCTTCTCAAAAAATCAATATTAATGATTATTTAACTTTGGAAACACAAACATACCTCATCGACATTCTACACCGTACTATTGATTTCTGCCAATATATAACCTCTAAGCTCGTACGTCTCAGAGAAGGGTGTTAGGCAAGAGAATAAATTCTCCACCACCAAACAGATATATATTTAGCAGAGATCATCCATTTAGTTCAAAATACAATGACAGACATGTAATCTTGCCTCTAACTGGGTCAAAGAACTAATGTCGTTTAAAACACAGTTCACGATAAACCTAAATCACATTCCATTAATTATGGAATCTTCACGGAAAAACAAATCAATATATAACCGATAACAATTTCCGTATACGACTAATAATATAAATGGAATAACGACAAAGTCTTTTAAATTCCATATGTATTAACAGTCTTCCTCTACAGAAGTTCACTTCGATTATTATCAATCGAATTCCATTCAATTCCAATTTAATGTATTAAATTGGTAAACTTTACTTTGTAAAATTCTCGTTAAATCTAAATAAAAAGATTTATAAATTCCAAAACACAATTCACGGTAAATCGGGTTAAAGAATGAATGCCGTTAAAAACACTGTCCACAATAAACCCAATTCACATTCCATTTACAATTCCAATTAAATGCTAATTAACTAGTAATTCTTCTTCGAATCTTAATTAAAAGATTTATTCTATTCAAGCGGGGTTCAAGAATAGTGCTATTTAAGACACTATTCACGACAAACCCAAAAAACCATTTGATATTAAATACAAGGCTCAGAATAGAAAATGTATCGGCCTATATTCAATATCAAATTCTGAAATCAACAAATATCATATTGGAATAACAATATATATATATATATCTTCCAAATTCGTCCACAATGTTCGTATAATCAAAGAATCCAATATCAAAATATTCCGAAGATTATTTCGATTCAAATACCTTCCAATTCGTATACTGGAAATTCCAGTTATTTTTAAAACTATTTCAAATCCAATTTATTTATTTAAAAATATTGGATTATAATTAAAGTTCATAACTAGTTCATTTCGATAAAAACATAGTTTTATCTTTTCAAATATGGAATTTCTAATCCTAATTCTTTACAAATCATTCATTGTGATCTTACACAAATTATTGATATTTTTAATAATTTTATCAAGGCCTGTACAGTCAATTTCCATAAGTGGTCATCGAACTGCACTTACAACAACTTTTTCCAAATTTGATTTGGACATAATTCCAAATCCAACCGTTATATTTCAAATCTTTTATATCCTTTCAAAGCTCTTTTTAATACGAACAAAACAGTTCCGGTTTTAGGAGAATCCGACGGTCGGATCTCCCGTAATGTCAGTTTAAAGTCAATGGTCGAAATTCACGAACTACCGCGGCGCGACACGTTCTATTCAGACCATTATATATACATAATATATGTATGATATATATTTCAACGATTTCCATTTAAAACATATTTTATAAATTGTTTTAAATTCGTTTTCAAAACGATTTCAACTTCATACTCAATTTCAAATCAAAATTGAATATTCCATATCATCGATATATAAATGATAGTATTTTCAAAACAATATATTTTGAAATCTATTCCTTTTCGGTATTCATTATAGAAATGAATAAAATCGATATAAATATCGTTCACGTCAAAATGGCGTTAATCTAATCAACCTAGCTTCATATATTTAAATATATTCGTGTCCATCCCAAATCGGACACCAAAATCAAATCTGGATTCTTTTCTGAATATTATTTTAAAATATTCGTTATTTTAAAATATTCATTCTCTTTGAACTGGAATCAGACGTAATCAATTACCATATAATGTTATTTATATGGATTTCATACAACACATGTACACAACAATAATCAAACACAGTCAACCATCATCCAGAGTGCATTCTACACTGCATAAGCATTAAATATAATTATTCAACACTTACAACAGTCTGTCAACCAATACCCGTGTGGGGTTTCAATCAACAAATGATGAATTTTATTTGTGTAGTTGGGCGATGTGTAAAATTTATCGTCCCAATCCATATCAGTCAAATGTGTGTACATAAAAAAATCGTCCGATTTGTAAATGAATATTTATTTTATTCATATACACGTTAAAAAATATATTTATAACTATTAAATATTTTATTCCATCCCACATCACACAATCAATTTTCACAACACAATCAAATCAAACAAGTCGTCCATGGTTTCTGGACGACGGGTGTTGGGTGGTGCTAAGCACCGTCTGCATCCTGGTATATTTTTTAAATAGCAAATAAATTAGAGTGAGAAGTTCCCACCTTTGGGATCCACTCCTCCATTCTTTATTTCTAAACACTTCAGATTTTCCCAAAATTCCAATGCGATCTTTTCCCCCTGTTCATAGTAAAAATCGCACTTTGAATATGATGTTTATTTTAAAAATCATATATTTTTACAATGCTTCTTTCTATATAAAAATTATATTTTTATTTCTCTACTTCTTATATAAAGATCGAATTTTTATTTCGCTACAACATTATAAAAATCATATTTTTATATTCGATGCTTACATTTTAAAAATTCCATTTTTACTTGTTCACTTTCATTATGAAAATCACATTCTTTTACAAAGATGGTTATATCATAAAAACCAAATCTTTTTATATTTAAAAATCCTAACTTTCTTCTAAATAAAAATCTCTACGTTCTTTAAATAAAAATC
This sequence comes from Allium sativum, assembly GCA_030737875.1. Taxonomy (NCBI): domain Eukaryota; kingdom Viridiplantae; phylum Streptophyta; class Magnoliopsida; order Asparagales; family Amaryllidaceae; genus Allium; species Allium sativum. The sequence goes on along the minus strand of CM060913.1, from coordinate 525,803,036 downwards.
TCTACTTTCTTTAAATAAAAATCTCTACTTTCTTTAAAAAAAATATAATCTTTCCTTAATTAAAAATATAATCTTTCCATAATTAAAAATATAATCTTTCATTAATCTAAAAATATAAACTTTCATTAATCTAAAAATCGTATTTTTAATAACATAAAAGTCTTATTTTTAATAATATTAAATAAAATAAATAAAACTAAAGACTTATAGCGAGTTCGAGGGGGGACATGCTCTATGCGTCGTGGAAGGCAACCGGAGCGGCACCGGGGTGGACTACGCAAGTGGTGGCGGCTCCATTAGGGAGCTCGACGGCTTCAGGAAACAAAGGGGGCTCGCGGTTCAACTCAGAAGAGGGGGGAGGAGAGGAGACACGAAGGGCGTGGCGGAGGGGGTGTGCTCCGGCGGTGGAGCAGAGCTTGGCGGTGGTAGGTCCGCCTGGAGGCGGCGCGGCGCTATGCGGTTTCCCCTTTTGTTCTTTCTTTTTAATTCGAAATGAACGTGGGATGGGGGAGAAGGGTTGACCAATGGTTTTATATAATTATTTACTTATTTTTATTTTCCCCAAAAAGTAACATTTTATTTCAACCTCCAAACGAAACCCACTGACTGTCGTCCATAACTAATTACCCCCATTCCGAACGCAATGGGATATGTCGTGTAAGCCATTTCGACCATTTCGATCAGTTTCCATCAAAATCAAAATATAAATCGGTATATTGAATTAAAACGCATGTTTCAATTTACTGGGGCCACATTCTAACTCCAAAAATTCCAGAAAAATAAATCTGGCTACGTTTTGATGATACGGGCCTAACAAAACTAATTTCGTTGAATTTGGGGACCGTTTTGAAAAATGTTCATTTTCTGGTCGATCCAAATTGATTGAAGCTGCCAAAACACGTTTTCCTTCGCCACGCTCACATATTAGTCCCAAAAATTATGAATTTTGGAATCTAGCAATAACTTGACATCCCGGATACAACAAAAGTGGTTTCATCGAAAATGGAGGTCATTTGCAAAATCGCTATTTTTAAGGGCTATATTTCAATAGCGACTATTCTGAATTTTCAACTAGGCATAACTTTTTATTCCCGCTATGAAACTTCAATTTTTCGGATTCTTGGAAAGATATTTTCAAATAGATTCTAATATTTTTGGTTTCGCTAAAACCCGCTTTATTTTGAATCATGTACATTCATTTAAAATTTGAAATCGAATTTTCAAACTACCGCGCCATTTTCAATTCCTTTTATAATTAAAATAAATATTATTCGTTTTAACTTCATTGAAAATAAATTATCCGTCATTCTTATTTAAAATAAATCATTTTAAATATCTACAATTCATTAAAATTGCCAAAATAAAATTTTAAATTTGTTCTGATTTTCTGGGTTGTTACAATCTCCCCTACTTAAATTCTTTTTGTCCTCGAAAAGGAATGGAGCTGAAAGTTGTTTTACAAACCAACTCAACTTTCATTCTGGCTTTCATTCTTCAACTTTTTAGTTTATATGAATTTTCCAATTTCTCAATAATTTGGCTAGCATCCTAAATTTTCGAAAAATTTCGCCATAACGTCCTTTGTACGGGGAGGGATCTAGAAATTTATTAGGCCGTATTAGGCACCCAATAAATCCTAAAAAGCATACGCCTAATTATAGTGATATATTCCGGTGTCCACAGGGGAGTGTGTATAGATCATAACTCCAGAGAATAAATTCTTGTCACACTATAAAAAGTTTTTGTGCCTTAATGACTAGAGAGACGTGATTATTGTCAACTCCAGACCGCTATGGGGTTTTTATTAATCTGGCAATTTACCATTACATTTTATATAGTCCATACCACTCTTCGGTTCAACCTGAAATATAGTCATCGCCATACAAGCCTCTCACTTGTATGCTAAATCTTCAACCTCGCCACACAAGCTCCAAGTGCTTATGTAGTATATGATAGAGTTTTCTATCTTCACGCTGTATGCCATGTAGTGTAGTTCAAAATTAATTGTTACTATCCTATGGCGACATTTATAATCTCACACAGAACAACCAGCACTCCGCATCCAATGGCATTCACAGTAGTTTGTATAATAATAATAATAAAATTGCGCAGCCAACTCATTAAGGCTTACCTATTTGTCGGGCACGCAATTAAATTCTTTACTCAAAAGAAAATCCATTTACCTGCTCAATGTATATGCATGCATAAATAGGAAACTCTAACAAAATTTCAATCCAGCTCAATATTTGATAAAATTAGGCTTAATGGTTCAAAATTTAATTAATCAAACAACACAACTAGCAATCAATTAGTTGATTAACATTTCGAATTTATAGCTTTTATATACTAAAATCCATTTTTGATGCCAAATCACGTCAAATAAATCATATCTAATTTTGGTTCTCACACCAGTCAATTGGAGATATATAGATATCCCACTTTCGAAACTCGAACAGAAATACTGATGATACTATAGTAATCATCAGGATTGTCTCCGGGTGACTAGAGTGTGATTCTATACCTATCCAGTATATTAAAACTTCGAATACACGTTTGCAAGGCATATATGCAAAATATTTATATACTCGATTGTCCAAATCAATTTAAAATAAATATTCAAATACATATAATACGATTTAAATTCTCAAAACAAAAATTTGTTTTCATTTTTATTTTAAAACAACGCTCTTCACACTCGCTCTAGGATACTACTGATCCTATCTCTAACAAGTCATTCTTATTGGATATTACTAATCCAATCTCTGATGAATTCTTTCATTTGGTTATAACATGTCTTGTTTTCGAGCTCTGTAAACCAAAGCTCTGATGCCAAAGTGATGACCCGAACTTCCTCGTGAAGGAAAGAACAGATTGCTTTGAGAACACGACAAATAAGAAGACAAACAGAAAAACATTTCATTGCTTATTACAACTGTTCCATCAGATTACAAGAATATAACAGAGTATGAATAGATATTACACATTTGACATTACACATTTGAAAAATATCAGAGATTTAAATTACAATGCAGCGGAAAATAATACATAACACAACTGTGACAAATATACAGATACAGAGCTTTCCGAGTATCATTCCAGCTGTAAACCAGGATCCTGCGAATATAATATCTACAAAACCGAAACTACTTGCTGCCCATGTGGAAAATTGGGCCACACAGAGTTTAGGTTAAAACAATAAACTCCAGGCCAATCATGTTACTGGTGAGAGAACAAAAACAGTTATTAATCTTTATTTTTAAAGTTAAGTAAATCAAGGGACCACGCCGTATAACACGGAACAGGTTTCCTCCCAAGAATACCAGTGCATAAAACAAATAGTGTAGTGCTAAATAAAGAACAATGAAGCTATTATAAGACTCAGGTCCCATCACACAATGCAACGCAAGACGGAGGATAGGGTTTTACCTTTTAATAACCAAATAATGCTTGATACATGAAATTTAATCTTTATTATTACTATAAATGAAGAAATCAACTTCAAAAATAAATGTATCAATCATGGATGGCATAAGCACCCCATCCCACTATATCGCCATATATAGGATTACTACTAAAACCGAAATGTCACGTATTGGAAATTGGATTTTCGTCATGAGTCGAGGCCAGGGATGGCTCCTCACTGCTTCGAGACACTCTAGCAAATGTCTCGAGACTTCACACTCTGCGTAACCCTTGGATCTTCAGGGCTGGTCCTCCATTACGGTTGAGGATTAGTTATTCCTGAACACACGTTTCTCGGTCCTATCGGACTCATGTATCGGCTCCGAAGAGACCGATATATCCGAGGCGCCTCACATCCCAACAACTACATAGGTAAAAATAATATAAATGTAAGGGCCTGTAAAACGCTGACAACACCCATAACCAGACAGAATCGTCGTGCACTCCCTGCAGCCACAACCCCGTTTTTCACTCATGCTGAGGCGTGAGGCTCGCGAATTAATGCTATATACAAAGCTACAGTGTATTAAAGCCGTGCTTTGATCATCAATCACAAGACTATGCTTATCCACAGAAGCCTTGATCACTGTATCCCAGCATGCCACACAGGAAATTCATGCCATGCGACTGATATCTATCAATATATAACCTCTGAGCTCGTACGTCTCAGAGAAGGGCGTTAAGCAAGAGAATAAATTCTCCACCGCCAAACGGATATATATTTAATAGAAATCAATCAACACAGAACAAAATCCAATGCCAGACACACAATCCATTTACAAGTTCGTTCTGGGTCTGAACGAAACCAGAGGCAATTGTTCCTCATCCCATATGTCTAATACAGGAAAGATGTCCTCGCATATCCACTCGATCTCCAAGTAGATCTGGAGGATCACCACTTATTACCTTGTCTTGTGTATACAACCCAATCAAGACATCAGTAATCATCGAGACGATGTGAAGACCTTCAGTCTTCAACCAGCGTCTTCATTGTCGACATATCGTCGAATCAATTATTCAGAATGGATATAAACCCGCCCTTTCCGACTAACTCGCGTATAATATAAACAAGTGATATAAAAACACAACATATGCCTCATTCCAATTCCGAATATTCTTTTATTTAAATATTCACATCTTTAGGTATTTGTTCCCATTAATTTTATCAAAGATAAATTCTTTTAAATTTATTCTTTATTCTTCCTTTGGATATCATTCAAACCATATTAAGGTTTTCCAAACTAGTCGGGATTAACGCATCTTACCGAAGTAACCATTTATTTAATTTCCCAATCCCAACCTATTCATCCTATGGAGCAAAACTGGTATTACCAAATAACTAACCCCATGGTGTTATCGGTAAATTTAATTACCATTTCACGTTCAAATTTAATTAAAGATTTAACTATCGCTAGGAGCAAAACTAGTAATGCTCCATTCTTTATCATTTCGCATATTTGATAATTTAAATTATCAATTCACATTTGAATCTAATTAAAGATTCTTTAAAACTCCACTTAGTTTTAATATTCTCAAAAATCAATATTAGTGATTATTTAACTTTGGAAACACAAACATGCCGCATCGACAATCTACACCGTACTATTGATTTCTGCCGATATATAACCTCTAAGCTTGTATGTCTCAGAGAAGGATGTAAAGAAAGAGAATAAATTCTCCGCCACCAAACAGATATATAAATTTAGCAGAGATTAACCATACAGTCTGAAATACAATGACAAACATGTAATCCTGCCTCTAACTAGGTTAAAGAACTAATGTCGTTTAAAACACGGCTTACGATAAACCCAAATCACATTCCATTAATCATGGAACATTTACGGAAAAAAAAAATATAATCGATATTAATTTCCGTATCCGACTAATAATATAAATGGAATAATGACAAAGCCTTTTAAATTCCATATGTATTAACAGTCTTCCTCCGCAGAAGTTCATTTCGATTATTATCAATCGAATTCCATTCAATTCCAATTTAATAAATTGGAAAAATTTACTTTGGAAAATTCCAGTTAAATCTAAATAAAAAGATTTATAAATTCCAAATCACATTTCACTATAAATCGGGTTAAAAAACGAATGTCGTTAAAAACACAGTTCTCAATAAACCCAATTCACATTCCATTTTCAGTTCCAATTAAATGCTAATTAACTGGTAATTCTTATTCAAATCTTAATTAAAAGATTTATTCTATTCAAACGGGGTTCAAGAACAGTGTTATTTAAGACACCATACACGACAAACCCAAAAATCCATTTGGTATTAAATACAAGGCTCTAAATAGAAAATATATCAGCTTACATTCAATATCAAAATCTGGAATCAACAAATATCGTATTGGAATAACGATATATATATCTACCAAATTCCTCCACAATGTCCGTATAATCACGGAATCCAATATCCAAATATTCCGAAGATTATTTCGATTCAAATCCCTTCCAATTCGTATATTGGAAATTCCAATTATTTTTAAAACCATTTCAAATCCAATTTATTTATTTAGAAATATTGGATTATAATTATAGTTCATAACTAGTTCATTTCGATAAAAATATATTTTTATCTTTTTAAATATGGAATTTTTCATCCCAATTCTTTCCAAATCATTTATTATGATTTTACACAAATTATTGGTATTTTAATAAATTTATCAAGGCTCGTACAGTCGATTTCCATAAACGATCATCGAACTGCACTTATAGTGAACTTTTCCAAATTTGATTTGGACATAATTCCAAATCCAACCGTTAGATTTCAAATCTTTTATATCCAATTGAAAGCTCTTTTCGATACAAACTCAACGGTTCCATTTTTAGGAGAATCCGACAGTCGGATCTCCCTTTATGTCCGTTCGAAGTCAATGGTCAAAATTCGCGAACTGCCACAGCGCGGCGCGTTCTATTCAGGCCATCATATATATAATATATATATTATATATATTTCGTCGATTTCCGTTTAGAACGTATTTTATAAATCGCTTCAAATTCGTTTTCAAAACGATTTCAACTTCATATTCAATTTCAAATCAAAATTGAATATTCCATATCATCAATATATAAATGATAGTATTTTCAAAACATTATATTTTGAAATCAATTCCTTTTTGATATTCATTATAGAAATGAATAAAATCGATATAAATATCGTTTACGTCAAAACAACATTAATCTAATCAACCTGGCTTCATATATTTAAATATATTCGTGTCTATCCCAAATCGGACATCAAAATTAAATCTTGATTCTTTTCTTAATATTATTTTAAAATATTCATTCTCTCTGAACTGGAATCAGACACAGTCAATTACCATATAATGTTATTTATATGGATTTCATGCAACACATGTACACAACAACAATCAAAGACAGTCAACTATCATCAAGAGTGCATTCTACACTGCATAAGCATTAAGTATAAATATTCAACACTTACAACAGTCTGTCAACCAATCGATTGACATACAACTAAATATTGGGACTAGTGTATGTCATATATCATCCCAATACTCGTGTGGGGTTTCAATCAACAAATAATGAATTTTATTTTTGCAGTTGGGCGATGTGTAAAAATTATCGCCCCAATCCATATCAGTCAAATGTGTGTACATAAACAAATTGTCTGATTTGTAAATGAATATTTATTTTATTCATATACACGTTAAAAATAATATTTATAACTATTAAATATTTTGTTCCATCCCACATCACACAATCAATTTTTAGAACACAATCAAATCAAATAAGTCATCCATAGTTTATGGACGACGGTTGTCGGGTGCTGCTAAGCACCATCTGCATCCTAATATATATTTTACTTAGCAAATAAATTAAGGTGAGAAGTTCTCACCTTTGCGATCCACTGCTCCATTATTTATTTCTGAACGGTTTGGATTTGCCCAAAATTCCAATGCGATCTTTTCCCGCTGTTCATAGTAAAAATCGCATTTTTAATATGATGTTTATTTTAAAAATCATATATTTTTACAACGCTTCTTTTTATATAAAATTTTTATTTTTATATCTCTACTTCTTATATAAAGATCGAATTTTTATTTCGCTACAACATTATAAAAATCATATTTTTATATTCGATGCTTACATTTTAAAAATTCCATTTTTACAAGTTCACTTTCATTATAAAAATCACATTCTTTTATGAAGATGTTTATATCATAAAAACCAAATCTTTTTGTATTTAAAAATCCTAACTTTCTTCTAAATAAAAATTTCTACTTTCTTTAAATAAAAATCTCTACTTTCTTTAAATAAAAATCTAACCTTTCCTTAATAAAAATCTAATCTTTCCTTAATCAAAAAATATAAACTTTCATTGAACTAAAAATATAAACTTTCATTAATCTAAAAATATAAACTTTCATTAATCTAAAAATCGTATTTTTAATAACATAAAAATATTATTTTTAATAACATTAAATAAAATAAAAAAAACTAAAGACTTACAGCGAGTTCGAGGGGAGGGAGAAGCCCTGCGCGTCGGGGAAGGTGGCCGGAGCGACACCAGGGATGGGCCATGCAGGTGGTGGCGGCTCCGTTTGGGAGCGCGACGGCTTCAGGAAACAAGGGGGCTCGCGGTTCAACTCCGAAGAGGGGGGAGGAGAGGAGAGAGTAAGGTCTTAGCGAAGGGGGTGCGCTCCGTCGGTAGAGCGGAGCTTGGCGGTGGTGGGTCCGCCTAGAGGCGGCGCAGCGCTGTGCGGTTTCCCCTTTTGTTCTTTTTTTTAATTTGAAATGAACATGGGATGGGGGAGAAGGGTTGACCAATGGTTTTATATAATTATTTAATTATTTTTATTTTCCCCAAAAAGTAACTTTTTATTTCGACCTCCAAACGAAACCTACCGACTGTCGCTCATAACTAATTACCCCCATTATGAGCGCAATGGGATATGTCCCGTAAGCCATTTCGATCAGTTTCCATCAAAATCAAAATATAAATCTATATATTGAATTTGAACGCACGTTTCAATTTACTGGGGCCACATACTAACCCCAAAATTTCCAGAAAAATAAATCTGGCTATGTTTAGACGATACGGTCCAAACCAAACTAATTTCGTCGAATTTGGAGACCGTTTGAAAAATGGTCATTTTCTAGTCGATCCAAATTGACTAAAACGGTCAAAACTCGTCTTCTTTCGCCATGCTCACATATTAATCCCAAAAGCTATGAAATTTGGAACCTAGCAATAACTTGACATCTCGGATCCAACAAAAGTGGTTTTGTCAAAAACGGAGGTCATTTGCAAAATTGCTATTTTTAAGGGCTATATTTCCATAGCGACTATTCTGAATTTTCAACTGGGCGTAACTTTTTATTCCTGCTATGAAACTTCAATTTTTCGGATTCGTTGGAAAGATATTGTCAAATAGATTCTAATATTTTTTGTTTCGCTAAAATCCGGTTTATTTTGAACCCTGTACATTCATTAGAAATTTGAAATCGAATTTTCAAACTACCGCGCCATTTTCAATTCCTTTTGTAATTAAAATATATATTATTCATTTTAACTTCGTCAAAAATAAATTTTCCGTCGTTATTATTTGAAATAAATCATTTTAAATATTCAAAACTCATTAAAATTGCCAAAATAAAAAATTTAAATTGGTTCTGATTTTCCGGGTTGTTACAAAATCTTTCCTAACTTATCTAACAATATGGCTAATCATTGGACCACGCCGCTAACGCGGAATGGGTTTACTCCATTGGATTGCCTGTGCATAATTTAAATAAATTTTATTCAAAACAACGCAATGATTTTTAGAAAAATGAAATCATCATAAGGCTCAAGTCCCATCACACAATGCAACGCAAACCGGAGGATAGGGTTTTACCTTATAATGATCAAACATGCTTGATACGTAGAAAACAATATTGTAATATTATTATTAGTGTCTAATCAGTTTTAAAATACTTCAAAGTAAATATATCAATCCTAGACGGCATAGTACCCCATCCTACTATGTCGCCATATATAGGTTTACAATCAAAACCATAATGTCATATTGGAAATTGGGTTTCCATCATGAGTCAAGGTTAGGGACGATCTCCTTACCAACTCGAGACACTCTAGCAATGTCTCAGAATCACACCTACGGGTAACCCTTGGATCCTGCAGGGCCGGTCGCTAAATAGTTTAGTGGATTGGCAATTTCTAAACACACGCTTCCCGGTTCTATTGAACCTATAATTTGGTCACTATCGACCAACAATTCCGAGGCGCCTCATAATCCATCAACCACAAAAGTAAAATGTCAGGGCTTGCAAAACCTTGATACCACTTCTAGCTTGAAAGAAACGTGTGCACTCCCTGCGTTCCCTTGTCCCGTTTCTGAATCTTACCGGGGTGTGAGGCTCGCGAGGTAACGCTATACACAAAGCTATGTCGAAATAGGCTATGCTTTGATCATCATCCACAAGCCCCTGCTTTTCAACAAAAGCCTTGATCAGCTGCATCTTGGCATGTCACATTGACAATTCACGCCATGCGATCAATACCTACCAATATATAACCTCTGAGTTTGTGCGGCCTAGAGAAGGGTGTTAAGCAAGAGAATAAATTCTCCACTACCACAAATATATATTAAATAGAAATCAATTTAATTTACATGGAATGAAATCCAATGTCAGAACACATCCATTTGCAAGTCCGTTCTGGTCTGAATGAAACTGGAGACACCTTATTCCTCATCTCGTATGTCCAATACGAAGAGAAGTTCTCGCATATACGGACAATCAACAAGTATGTCCGGACAACTACCACTTTATCCCTTTCCTAGGAGCGACCCAGTGACGGGCATCAGTAGTCAACCATTTGATGTGAAGATCGCCGGTCTTCGATCACCGTCTTCAATGTCTTTGACTTTTAATCGTCGTAGTAATTGTTCAGAATGGGTTAAACCCGGTCTTTCCGAATAACTCACATATTTTGTAATAAAAAATCGAGTGTTATAAAGACACATCATATGCCTCACTCCAATTCAGATTATTCTTTTAATGAAATATTCATATTAAAGGGAAAGGTTCCCATTAATTTATCAAAGATAAATTCTTTTAAATTAAATATTTAATCTTCTTTTTAAAGATTCAGTAAAACTCCAATTTGATTTTAATATTAAAAATCATTACTTTATGATTATTCAACTTTTAATAACTTAATCTTGTCTATAACTGGGTTAAAGAACCAATGCCATTTAAAATATAGTTCATGATAAACCCAAAATCATCTTCCATTAAATATGGAATTTCCACAGAAATCAAATCAACATATAATCGATATAAATTTTCGTATCAAAATAAATATAAATGGAATAACGGCAAAGCCTTTTAAATTCCATGTATAGTAATAGTCTTCTTTTACAGAAGCCTATCTCAATTATTATCAAATCGAATTTCCACTCAATTCCAATTTAATATATTAAATTGGATAAAACTTGACTTTGGAATTTTTTTTGAATCGTAAATAGAGATTCATAAATTCCAAACTATATCTTTATTGTTAATTGGGTTAAAGAACAAATGTCGTTTAAAACACTATTCACAATAAACCCAACTCACATATCATTTTATTTCAATTACTAAATATAACTGGAAACTCTAATAATCTTAATTCAAAATTTATTCTTTAATACGGGGTTTAAGAACAGTGTTATTTAAGACACCATCCACGACAACCCAAAATCTAATTCTTTTATTTAATTCTAATTAAATATTAATTGATTAGAAGACTACATTAAATCTTAATTTAAAAGATTTATTTATTTAATAATTAGTTTATTTGGATAAAAATATATTTTTATCTTTTGTCCATCCAAAAACGGACATAGAAATCATCATTTTATTCTTCACTGAATATTTTAAAATATTCGTTATTCAAAAATATTCTTTATATAAAAAGTTTCTTTATGTAAAAATATTCTTCATATTTCAATGTTCTTTATTTTAAAATATTCTTTGTATTACGGTTTCCATTTAAAAAAAAATATTCTTTAATTAAAAGATATTCATTATTTAAAATATTCTTTATTTTAAAAGAAATCCTGAATCGAAATGCAACTCAATCGGTTACCATATAATTTCGGTTATATGGATTTCGTACATCGCATAACCACGACAATAATGATAAATAATCATTAAACAATCAATTCACATCCAGAGTGGAATTTACAACTGTGCGAGCATTAAAATAAATAAATAACGCTCATCGCAACCTGTCAATCCATCAATTAACATACCACTAAATATTGGGATTAGTGTATGTCAAATATCATTCCAATACCCATGTGGGGTTTTCAGCCAATAATAGTTTATCTAAATAAATCATTGGTTAATGAATCTAACCAATTTTATTTCTTCTAAGATGTTGACGATAATGAACAACATGTTATTATATTCCTAATGCCAAATAAAAATGCATTTTACTCTCATAATTTTTCTTACATGTTTCTAGTGTCTAATAAAGGGTAATTTATTCACATGACCTTATAGCTGATGACAAATAAAACGATAATTCCTATTTTCTTTTATTTGTGTGCAAATTTCTATTCTAAACTTTAACAAATAAAAAGAAATATTTTATTTGTATATGGTTTTAATTTATAACCTAACACATAAAAATGTTTATTTTAAATTGCACCCAAATTCTAATGTATACATTAACATAAAAAATGTCACTTTAACTTACATACAAGTTCCTATGTGTGTTGTGACAATATAAATGATTATTTATTTAACATACAAATTCTAATGTATGTTTTGCAAATAATGATGATTCTTATATTTGCATACAAATTATATTTCAACAAAATGTATAAAAAGTGATACATCCATTTTGTTGACAATTTTATTTAACAAAATGAATATTTTTGTTGTAACACAAACCTATTTAACAAAATTGCTATTTGTGTTTAACTCTTTTATTTAACCAAAAATGTAAATTTTTTTTCCAACCGTCTTATTTCGACAAAATGTACATTTTTGTTTCAACTAATATAATTTGACAAAAATATTCTTTTCATCTCAGCTATTTGGTTTCAACAAATATGATGTATTTGTTTCAAGCAATCTTTTTGACAAAAATGTATATTTTGACATAAATGTATATTTCTAATTCAACTATTTTAATTTGTCAAAAATGTTCATTTTTGTTTTCAACAATTATATTTTGACAAAAAGGCCAATTTTGTTTCAACTATTACATTTGACAAAAGTGAAAATTTGGTTTCAACTATTGTAATTCGATAAAGTGACAATTTTATTTCCAACTTTTATAATTCGATAAAAGTGACAATTTCATTTTGTTAACAAATATAGTTTAACAAAATGATTACAAGTGATAGTGGAATTTATGTTGATAGTTCTTGTTTGACAAAATTAATATTTTTGTCCAAACCCAGGTCTATTTAACCCAAAATGTCATTTTTGTTATAACTCAGATCTAATAATCAAAAATGTAATTTTTGTTTTGTTCAATCATTTTATTGAAAACTATGAACGATAAAAACATAATCTTTCATGTTACTTCTTTTTATTTAAAAAAAATGAAAATAAATACATGATCTTTAATACAACAACAACAACAAGAAAGCCATATATCCCAAACAAGTTGGGGTTGGCTAGATATGGAACCCAAAATTAAGGTAAAATAACTAATAATAATATATAAAAAGAGTTTAAAATAACCAAACAGATTAAAGTATAAAGGTTCAATAAAAGTGAAATAAAGTCCTAAAAAAAATTTAAAATTAAAATAATTAAACAGATCTAAAAATAATAATAATTAACATATATATATATTTAAAAAAAATCCTAAGGTTCTGGTACATGGATTGCCAACTTCCATGCACTTCTATCTACCACAAGCTCTTCAGATATACTCCAATTTCTTAGATCTCTCTTTATTATCTCTTCCCATGTCATTTTAGGTCGACCTCTACCTCTCTTTGGGCCTTCGGCACGACCTATAACTCCAACGTGCACACGAGTATCGCGTGGTCTACGTTGGATATGTCCAAACCATCTCAAGCGGTGTTGGACTAACTTCTCTTCAATAGGTGCAACTCCAAGTTTTTCCCGAATATCCTCATTTCTAATCCGATCTCGTCTGGTATGCCCACAGCTCCAACGCAGCATCCGCATCTCTGCTACACTTATCTTCTGCACGTGTTGCCTCTTAGTAGGCCAACATTCTGCACCATATAACATTGCAGGCCTGATTGCTGTCCTATAGAAATTTCCTTTAAGCTTCTGAGGAATCTTCCTATCACAGAGAATGCCAGATGCTAGCCGCCATTTCACCCATCCTGCTTGAATTCTAAAACTAACATCCTTATCAATCTCTCCATCAAACTGCAACATAGATCCTAAGTATCGAAACGATTCCTTCTTGGGTACTACGCTACCAGCCAAGGTGACCTCTCCGTCATCTGACCTAGCACCGCTAAACTCACACTTCATAAACTCAGTTTTAGTTCTGCTAAGCCTGAAACCCTTTGATTCCAAGGTCTCCCTCCACAACTCCAATTGTCTATTGACCCCTATTCTACTTTCATCAATCAACACAACATCATCGTCAAAGAGCATACACCAAGGGATCTCCTTTTGTATATCTTTTGTGATTTCATCCATCACTAATGCAAAAATATAGGGCCTCAAAGCCGAACCTTGATGTAACCCTATGTTAATTGGGAAGTCTCTGGTCTCACCATCGCATGCCCTTACACTAGCCACAACCCCCTCGTACATATCCTTGATAAGGGTAATATACTTTGATGGCACTCTCTTCCTTTCTAGCGCCCACCACATAACCTTCCTCGGCACTATGTCATAAGCTTTCTCCAAGTCAATAAAAACCATGTGAAGATCTTTCTTTTGTTCCCTGTATCTCTCCACAAGTTGCCTAACCAAGAAAATCGCCTCGGTGGTTGACCTTCCAGGCATAAAACCAAATTGATTCCTAGATACACTTGTCAACCTCCTCAAACGTTGCTCGCAAACTCTCTCCCAAAGCTTCATTGTATGACTCATAAGCTTAATTCCTCTATAGTTTGTGCAACTTTGAATATCTCCTTTATTCTTGAAGATTGGAACTAAAATGCTTCTCCTCCACTCATCTGGCATTTTGTTTGATTTGAAAATATTATTAAACAACTTTGTTAGCCAGGTTATCCCTGCATCTCCAAAACATCTCCACACCTCAATAGGAATGTCATCAGGACCTACCGACTTGCCTGATTTCATCCGTTTCAACGCCCTCTTTACCTCAGCTTCTAGAAATCTCCGCACAAAATGTCTATTGGTGTTGTCGGCAAAGTCTTCCAAGTCGGTCGAGGAGCTATTACTTTCTTCGTTGAAAAGCTTATCAAAGTATTCTCTCCACCTATTCTTTATCTCATCATCATTCACCAAAAGTCTATCACTCTCGTCCTTAATGCATTTAACCTGATTGAAGTCTCTTGTCCTCCTCTTGCGTAGCCTAGCTATTCTGTATACGTCTTTTTCACCCTCCTTTTTACTTAGCCTTTGATACAAACCGTCGTACGCTCGTCCCCTTGCTTCACTCACTGCTTTCTTTGCAGTCTTCTTTGCCACTTTGTATCTATGCATGTTCTCTTCGCTCCTATGATGGTGCATGCATTTGTAGCATTCCTTCTTCTCTTTGATAGCCTTTTGCACCTCGTCATTCCACCACCACGAATCCTTGGGTTCTCGCTTGCTTCCTCTTGTTATCCCAAATACCTCAGTAGCCACTCTGCGAATGCAAGTTGACATCGCATTCCACATGACATTTGCTTCTCCTTCTACATTCCAAGCCCCTTCTCCCATCATTCTATCTTTAAACTCCCGTGAAGCATCTCCTTTGAGTTTCCACCATTTCGTCCTACTAATCTTCGCTCTCTTATCTTTTTATTGCAACATAAATGACAATAAAAACATATCTTTTTATTTTACTATTTTTATTGTATCTAAAATGGTAATAAAGACATATCTTTTCATTCTGCTCTTTTTATTGTAATTAAAATGGTAATAAAAACATATCTTTTCATTCTGCTCTTTTTACTGTAACTAAAATGGTAATAAAAACATATCTTTTCATTCTACTCTTTTTATTGTACCTAAAATGGTAATAAAAACATATCTTTTCATTCTACTCTTTTTAACTAAAATGGTAATAAAAACATATCTTTTCATTCTGCTCTTTTTATTGCGAAAAAAGGGACAGCAAAAATGTAATCTTTTCATAATAATATTCTTATTAAAATCTTCTTATTATAATCTTCTTATTATAACCTTCTTATTATAATCTTCTTATTATAATCTTTTTATTATAATCTTTTTATTATAATCTTTCATTATAATCTTTTATTATAATGGAAACAAATTTTTGACAAAAACCATGTTTCATGTAAACAATAAAAATGAATATTTTTATTGTAAATCCAATGTAAACAAAAACATGTTTCACGTAAACAATAAAAATAAATATTTTTGTTGTAAGTCTAATTTTGACAAAACCATTTTTTTTAATATATCATTATTTTTATCTAATCAAACATGAAAATCTTTATTTTTATGTATATATACAATAAAAATATGGTTTTTATGGTATGCACTAATTTGACTAACATAACCATTTTATTTTGTTGGTTCTAATTTAATAAAATGGCAATTCTATATTTTGTTGATTCTAATTCAACAAAATGACCATTTATTTTTAACATAAATGACATTTTCAAATTAACATAAATGATATTTTTTCAAAATTAACATAAATGACATTTTCAGAATTATCATAAATAACATTTTTATAATTAACATGACATTACTATATTCTAATAAATCATTCTAACGAAAAAATGACATGTTATTCTAATAAAACATTATAACAAAAGTGATGTGTTATTCTAATGTAATATTCAAAAGGACATTTTATTCTAATGCAATATTTCTAACAAAGATATAACTCGACAAATCATCATCAACACCGTCATTCAATCAATCTAATATTTTCCGGTGCATATATTCAATATTACAATCACAATCAATATATATATATATATATGTTTCTATATATATAATTTTTATTTTAAATTTAAAACAAGAAATCTCACATTGAATTTTGTCTGAAATTTCAACATGCTTTGTTTCAGCTCTAGTCAGCTTCATGGCGTAGATCTTCATTTCATGATTCCAACGCAATTGAAATCATTCGATTCTGACCGAAAACGGATGAGTTATTGCATTTTAAATCTTACACAATTTAATTGGATAATTAAATAAATTAAATTAACCTTAATTATCGGTTAACCCTTGTTCTTCATCGTTCTTGCCTGTACCTAGGGCTGTCAATGAGTCGTGTCGGGTCGAGTTCGGGTCGGGTCAAGTCGGGTTCGGGTTGATTTATAAATGGGTCGAGTTAACCTGTTTATTAAACGGGTCATATTTTCCCAACCCTAACCCGACCCATTTATAAACGGGTTGACCCGACCCGACCCGCGTAACGCGTTTAACTAAATGGGTCGTGTCGGGTCATGTTGGGTTTACCCGTTTGACTTATTGATAGATATTGCCTACTAATATAAGTAACAAAAGAGCCAAATCACCAACATGCAACAAGTTGCAAAGTCACCAACAGACAACACATATATAAAGCATGAAATCACTATATCCAAATTCTATACATAAGTAAATATTCCCACACTGCTTAAATTAAAGACTACTAGTATGAAAGAGATACAGTTGTTATAAGTAAAATATAACTAACAATATACAAGAATAAATTAGAAAAATATAATAGCTTACATATACGAGCATACCGATTACTGCATATATAAAAGATTAACAGTTTAACACTAATAGTATACATAAAAGACTAATAGTACGGAAGAGATACAACATATAATCGGGTTTGGCGTGTCAAAATCGGGTTAGCGGGTCAACCCTAAACCCACCCGTTTATAAACGGGTCAAATTAGGGTTGACCCGAAAATGACCCGCTAACTAAAAGGGTCGGGTTAACCTGCTAATTTCCGTGCGGGTTTCGGGTCGGGTCACGGGTCGTGTAGGAAATTGACAGCCCTACCGGTACCTTTAGAACCCATCACTGCCTCATTCTCTCTCCATGTCGCACGCACCTCCGGTCCCCTAACACCTATCAACCACCGATACATTGAAGAGCATCGCAGCCTCCACCAACGCCTCGAAGACTGGGAAGCTCGCACGCTTGTGGGCCCCTCTAATCCCGTTCGAATGATAGCGGTTTAGCCCCAAAATTCTCACCAAACACAGATTGAAATACGATATTAACCATATGAACTTGGAGATCTAATATTGTTCTTTAATGTTTTCTTTGGATCCATGTTATAATTTTGTGTGGATTGGGAAATTTTAACGGTTCTAATTTGAGTATTTTTGGCCGTAGAAGACATGAGTGGCGGCTGTGTTGCTTTAGGATTAGGGTTTGTTAATGTTATGTTATTTATAATATTTTAAATATTTTAATTCTCTAATTTGCAAAGAAAAGCCCATTACTACTTAATAACTTTAAATCCAGCACAAAGAATATTGCCCTAAGCCAAATACCCTTATTCCGGACACAATGGACTAGGTTCCGTCAGCCCGTTTGATCCTTTCAGCCCATTTTTCTTTAAATTAAATTACAAAACATTTAATTATCAAATTAGATCGTGCATTCTAATTTACCGGGGCCACATACTGACTCTAAAAATTAAAGAAAAATTATTTCTAGTTACGTTTTAATGATACGGTCCTAACAAAATTAATTTCGTTGAATTTGGAGACCGTTTGAAAAATGGCCATTTTCTAGTCGATCAAAATTGGCTGAAATGGACAAAATACATTTTCTTTTGCCACGCTCACATATTAATTTCCAAAATTTTGAAAATTTAAATCTAGCAATAATTTGACATTCCAGATCCAACAAAAGTGGTTTCATCAAAAACGGAGGTCGTTTGTAAAATGGCTATTTTTAATATGAAAATATATACATATATAAATTCTATAGCGACTATTATGAATTTCAAACCGGGCATAACTTTGGATTCCCGCTATGGAATTTCAATTTTTCAGATTCATTGGAAAGATATTTTTAAATAGATTCAAATATTTTTGGTTTTACTAAAATCCGTTTTATTTTGCATCCTGTACATTCAGTCAAAGTTCAAATTCAAATTTTCAAACTATTGCTCTATTTCTAACTCCCTTTTATAATTAAATTACAAAATTTCGTTCTAACTTTGATTTAAATAAATTTTCAGTCGTTATTATTTTAAAATAAATCATTTTAAGTATTTAAAATTCTCTAAAAATTTTGAAATAAAAATTTTAAATTAGTTCCAAAATTCCGGGTTGTTACAATCTCCCTCACTTAAAATCTTTTCGTCCTCGAAAAGGAACGAAGTTGAAAGTTGTTTAATCAACCACTAAATTTTCATTATTTTATTGGTTTCAATAATTTTATTAGCTGGACTAATAATCACACAACACAATCATCAATCAATTGGCTTTTTATCTTTTCAAATATATATAACTTTTATATATTCAAAAATCATGTTTTATAAAATCGGATTATATATATAATCACAAATACGATAATTATAAACTCGTCACTCTCAACTCATTCTAGGGCATTTCTAACCCCATCTCTAATGAGTTTTCTCATTTTAGGGTACTACTGATCCTATCTCTAATGAGTATTCTTTTATAGGACATTACTAATCCTACCTCTGATGAGTCTTTTGTTCAGTTCTAACAAGTTGTACCCCAAAGATTTGAGTTAACCTCGCTATGATACCAACTGTAACGATTCGGATTTCGCCCGGACCTAATTGATCGCAAAATCGACAAAGACCGTTCAAAAACCTGAATACGCTAGCTTTGGGTATACAACACATTAGAAAAAATTACATAAGACTTTTATAAACATTATAATAATGCTACATCAGAGTGCAGAATATATCAGAGTACATGTAACACCCCACGTCCATTAATGTCACTTACAAAGGGAATGCATTAACTTCCATGGAGGTTATAAGTGAATATAGAACAGAAAAATTACAACAAGACAGATAATAAGTAGTACTTGGAAATCTAAAACTCCATTTTATTGCAGCGGAAACATGTTTATTACATCACAAAACCATTAATCAGAGTCAAGTACATTATCCATCTTCATAAAACAAAATACATAATCCCATTACACAAATAGCCATTAAAAAGATAACAAGCTGGACTTTACTCCAACGGTCCAAGCTTTCCAAAGAGAGATGAAGCAATCCAATCAAACTCCACTAGAGCTGGGTCCATCCTGAGGACCTGGAGGGGGGAAAATGATAGAAATGGAGGGGGTCAGACATAAAGTCTGGCGAGTATGATAATTCTAACAATACTATTATCAAAATAACTAGACTAAGGAATAAGCTAGAGGACAAGTAAATGTCTATGAACTATTAGGTATGGAATGAGCAGATAAAGATAACGTTTAAGATAACGTTATAGATAACGTTAAAGGCATACCTAATTACTAACAAATAGTTACTACACTGCACCGCACATTACTACACTGCACCGCACATTACTACACTGCACCGCACCAGTCACCCTAAAGGTTGATCCCACTTGCTTCACACAGAAACAATATAAATAGCCTTCTGTACCCCTAGCTGACCACATAGGTGTCGTCTGCCCCTATCTCCACTAGGTGTACCCCACTACCCACTTTCGGTCGGCTCCCTACTCGTAGATTCCCGTGATGGCACCACAGTGGGGTGTATCACTCCCCTAAAGTGGCAACCCGATACAACTGGAGAATGCACGGCTTATACCTACACGATGCAATAACGTCTTACCTACCAGCCTGGGTCCACACACGCATATGAAACCCGTTGGACTTGCGTTGCCACCGCTCCCCGTTTTGGCCTCTTATAGTCAAACCCAGTATGCGTGTCCCGTCCTCGACTTGGGTCGAGCCCACAAAGATACGTTTGGGATACTGGTTGAAATGGGCCCCCACAAGCTACCCACCTAAGCTTGTCACCACTAGTATATCCCACTTAACCCTCTTAGTCATGTTCATTTACATGTGTGTTTGGTTAAGTCTTACTAATCGTATTTCACATGCCACTAAGGGCACCCACTAGATTCCTCATGCCACCCAAGGCACCTACTTAACCCCCATGTCCCACTTTACATGTTTATCTGGCTAAGTATTTCTTAATTCATTCAGGCCATAACCTCATAAAGACCTCTCACATTAGACTGGCATTTATGGCAGTTGGATTTGCCGGGCGGGTCCGGGCAGTCTTACACCATAAAAGAGTCTAACCTCGTGTCTTTACAACTGTTATGCTTTAGTTTAGGCCTAGGACATCTCACATTGGGCTGACATTTGTGACCACTGGATTTGTCGGGCGGTTCCGGGCATGTTTACGTCATAAACGAGTCCAACCTCGTGTCCTAAGCATTGATTATCACTTATAATCTTTTACCCCAGTTTTAATAATTCCCTATCCAAATCATCAATTAAGTCCACTTTTATTGATGTCCATAATTAACTCAATTATGGTCATCCACTCATGGCATGCAAAATCATATCAATTGCACCCCCAACTTCTTATTATTAAATTCTTAATATTACCCCTACCCCACGTTTATACGTTCACTTATTCAACACAGAATATACATTAGACTCGAATAGTCTGACTCATAGCACAAAGATAAATTATCACAACATATGAGCAAATAAAATAATACAATCATAATAGGGGTGAGACTTGCATAAACTACACATGTTAAGGATGTAAAGGTGTCAACTTGTTAAATGTCACAATTTACATGATACGACCATAAACCAAATTTGTGTATATACTTGCATAAGGGGTTTTTAGGCCACATAATGATGGTGTGAACTAGCATAGAATATCACATATGTCATAGCATACTTCTAGATGTCATGGCATATGTTCATAACTTCTCTAATCAATCTAACTTGCATATGTGACTTGTCATATAGATCAACATAGCCCAAACATTATGATTTAATTAACATGAACTAACTAGCATAGATAGTAACATCATGGCTTTTTAACATGTATGATTCATCACAACTTAGCATAGAAACTTTCAACATACATAACATCATCATAGCATGATTTACAACATATAGGATATCATCACTACATAGCATAGGATTAATAACATACATGATAACATATACGACAATTCACATCTTCTACTCATAATCCATTCATGACCTAACCTAATTAGAATGATAATAATCTTGTTAAGACTATCATACTCACAATTTAGAGAAGAAAAGAGTCTTGCTTTGCTTTAGAATTGAGTAGAATTAGGATTTGATTAGCTTTTCTTCCTTCTTAGTTGGCAGCGGCTCCACTGAGTTCCATGGCGGCGATATGACGGTAGCTATTCTATTTTTCTTATGAATTAGGGTGAGAGACTACCTAGGTAATTATAGAGTTAGGATTTATTTTAGACCGTCAGATCAACTCAGGACTAATCCCAGCCAACCAGATTAGGTCAAAACCCTAATGGGTCATCACTTAGTCAAAAAAGGCCCAGTCAAAAACCCTAGCCGCCAGACCCACGTCGACACCCAGGTCGACACTATAGTCGACCTGGGGGGGGGGGGGAGGGTAGGTCGACACTAGTGTCGAGCCCCCAGTCGACCTGGCTGGGCGGGAAAATTCCCGCACAGCCCGCTTCTGCACTTCCAGTTTGAATTTTAAATTTCCTGCGAGCTGTTTTGAATTTTCTCAAACTTCCGATGGCCATAACTTCTTCATAAGAAGTCCAATTTACGCAAACTCGGACTCTATTTCAACCATAATTCCGAGACGAACACAATGGCGCAACCCGTTTCCCATAATTCTCACGTCTGAGATTGGTTATTCTTTAATTTGTGAATATTAATATTAACCGAATTACGGGGTGTTACATTCTCCCCTCCTTAAACGATTTCATCCCCGAAATCTTCAAGTTAAGAAGAATGTATATCCTAACATCCAATCATCCATCTACTCAACCATCAAACACATGCATCCATTGTCCTTATAAACTTCTAATGCTTTCATGTTTAAATGCACAGTGTGTGTATATGTCCATATCTAATGCAAAATCAGGCGGTCCACTGATTCAGTCGACCTCCTTATTGCAAACCATGATAGTGCCATGCGTCCATTATGTATGCAAAAGTTCCTTAATGCTACATATTATTTCTATATGCGTGCACAATCATCATCAGAATGCAACATACATATGATAAAAACAAATCCTCATACATCCATTTTACTAAATACATCCATTTATATGCAATATGCAATATGAAGTGACTGAGCCGATCTAGTGCCTAATAGTGTGTGTATATGCGTCCACGAGCAACCACTAGCAACCACTTGCATCCACGAGCATCCATCATACATAACATGTTTCAAACACATGTTTCAACCATAGGATTATCCTAACTAAAGGTCAAGGATACTAGCGAGAGGATACTCTAAAGGTAATATAAGTACAAGATAAGCGATAAAGGAGAAATTAAAGGACATACCCTCAAAAAGAAAAGGGTACAACGAACACATCTTTTCTTCCGTCTCCCAAGTAGCGTTGCTCTCATCATCTCCGCATTGTACTTTGACTAGTCTGACCTCTCGATTTCTCAGCTTCTTGATCTCTGACCCAAGAATGCGCGTAGGAGCTCGTCGAATCATCGCATCACGCTCGATCTCCACCTCTCTAAGCAAGCTCGGCTCTACCACTTCCGCGGTCTCGTGCAAGCACTTCCTCAAATGTGACACATGGAATACGTCATGTACACCACTAAGTCTCTCAGGCAACTCCACTCTATACGCCATCTGTCCAATCTTCTCCTTAATAGGAAATGACCGTACAAACCTTGGTGCTAATTTCCCAACGGACCCAAAGCGAACAACGTTCCGTAATGGAGACACTTTGATAAAGACCATGTCCCCAACTTCAAACTCGAGATCTGTCCTCCTCTTATCCGCATAAGATTTCTGCCTATCTTGCACTGCTTTCATCCTTCTTAGAATCAAGTCGATCTTCTCCGACGTCTCCCTAATCATATCGGGCCCAAGTAAGACTTTATTTGTAGATTCCCACCAACATGTAGGTGAACGACAAGGTCGTCCATAAAGAGCTTCGAATGGTGCCATACCAATGCTAGACTGAAAGCTGTTATTATATGCGAACTCCACCAATGGAAGATGCTCTTCCCATGTACCCCCGAAGTCTAGGATACATAGCCTCAAAAGATCCTCTAGAATGCGATTCACCCTCTTGGTCTGGCCGTCCGTCTGAAAATGATATGCGGTGCTCAAACATAACTGAGTCCCTACCGCCTCTTATAAACTTCTCCAAAATCGCTAGTGAAAATAGGATCGCGGTCGCTCGCTATGCTAGAAGGAACACCATGCAAATGAACTATCTCTCGGACGTATACAGAAGCTAACCATGCAGCAGTCCTCTTACTCTTCACGGGAATGAAATGGGCGCTCTTAGTGAGTCTATCTACCATAACCCAAATCCCCGTATTACCTTTCTTCGATCGTGGTAATCCATCCACAAAATCCATCGAGACGCTTTCCCATTTCCATAATGGAACCTCCAATGGGTGTAGCAACCCACCGGGTTTCTTTTGCTCCGCTTTTACTTGTTGGCAAACCGAGCATCTAGCGACATACTCGGCTACGTCCCTCTTCATACCAGCTCAAAAGAAAACTCGCTTCATGTCTTTGTACATCTTGTCCTCGTCGGGATGAATGGTCATCCTCGAACGATGTGCATCGTCAAGAATGGTCTTCCTTAGGTCATCGTCTTTTGGTACACAAAGTCTACCGTCCCTACGTAACCAACCCTTATCATCTAGGGTATACCTATGGTGATGTCTTGATGGCTCACATCCTTTGATCTTTTCTACTAACTCAACCATCTGCGGGCCATCTCGCTGTACCTCACCAATCCGTCCCAAAAGCATAGGTCTGACCTCCAAGGATGCTAGCAAATCGGGTACAAAGTCAACGGAAGGTCTAAAGTCAGACATCGAAATGAATTCTAAGCTTCGCCGCTCAACAAACAAAGGACTTAAGGATAATCTTTTTCTACTTAAGGCATCTGCCACCACGTTACCCTTGCCAGGGGTATATGCTATCTCGAAGTCGTAGGACGCTAAAAACTCCATCCACCTTTGCTGCCTTAAGTTCAAGTCCTTCTGAGAGAATAAGTATTTTAAAGATTTGTGGTGAATGAATAATTCGAATCTCTCGCCAAGAAGATAATGACGCCAAGACTTAAGCGCGAAAACAATAGCGGCCAACTCTAGGTCTTGTGTAGGGTAATTCTTCTCATGCGCTCTCAACTGCCTTCCACCATAGGCTATTACCCTACCCTCTTGCATTAAGACTGCGCCTAGTCCTGTCCCACAAGCATCAGTATATACGGTAAATGGCTTACTCCCGTCTGGCAGCACTAAGACTGGGGCTGAGGTCAAAGCTCTCTTCAAATGTTGGAACGCATCATCACAATCTACGTCCCATGTGAAGACTAGGTTCTTCTTCGTCAGACGTGTCAATGGAGCTGATATCTTTGAGAAGTCTTTGATAAACTTCCTATAGTAGCCAGCCAACCCCAAGAAACTTCTTACTTCGGTAGCATTTTTAGGGACCTTCCAATCTTGGATGGCCACCACCTTCGCGGGATCCACAGCTATACCTTCCTTGGAAACCACGTGCCCTAGGAATCGCACTTCCTTCCTTCAGAAGTGACACTTAGAAAATTTAGCTTTAAGGTTATGCGCTTGTAGGGTCTCCAACACTTCCCTAAGGTGTAAGGCATGCTCTTCTTCATCCTTAGAAAAGATCAGGATGTCGTCTACAAAGACTACCACGAATTTGTTAAGGTACTCCCTAAACACCCTACTCATCAAATCAACAAAGTAGGCGGGGGCGTTTGTCAAACCGAAGGGCATTACTATCCATTCATAGAAACCGTCCGGAGTCCTAAAGGCAGTCTTGTCAATGCTATCCTCAACCACTCTCAATTGATGGAAGCCAGTGGCTAAGTCCAACTGCGAAAACACTGAGGCGCCAACTAACTGATCGAAGAGATCATCAATCCTCGGCAGTGGGTGTCTGTTCTTCTTAGTAAGCTTATTAAGTTCCCTATAGTCCACACAAAGTCTAAGGGACCCATCTGCCTTCGTGGCAAATACAACTGGAGCATCCCACTCCGATATACTTCGTCTTATGAACCCCTTCTCAAGCAACTCCTTTACTTGCTTTTCGAGTTCCCTCCTTTCACGTGGAGCCATGTGGCGTACTGGCAAAGATACTGGTTTCGCATTATCCACCAGATATATTCGAAAATCTATCTCCCGCTTCGGAGGCAAGCCCTTCACCTCCTCAAACACATCCGAGTATTCTCGGACCACTCTAACAGATTGTAGATTTTCTTCAGACGCGTCAAGCGATTCTAAATAACTTAGCATAACGGAATTTATGGGACTACAAAAGATTTCGAGAGCGTTACCAAGGCGAGTCAAGAGCCTAACTACTCTCCTTTCACAATCAAGTACGGCCCCATTTTGGGATAACCAATCCATTCCTAAAATTAGCCCATAGCCCGTGAAGCCCAACACATAAGCATCACATCTAAACTCAACGCTAAGTATAGAAATTTTCAAATCCAAACACATCATGGACAAATAAGCTGATCCCCCAATTGGATTCGAAACAACTAAGGGATCCTCTACTAAACTGGTGTTTAAGTGCAGTGATTCAACTAATGACGTAGAGATAAACGAATGTGATGCGCCCGAATCGAATAAGGTACGGATAGGATGATCAAACAGAAAAACTAAGCTTTCAACAGAAATGGTTCTACCTCGTTCTTGCAGCGGTGGGACCGCGAGAGCCTGAACTTGTCCCCTTGCCTGCCCTGGTGCCGTAAGAGCATGCACCTGTCCTTCCGAGGTAGCTCCTGCCCTCTGCCCCTTGTTTGGGCAGTCCTTCACTCGATGTCCGGCTTCGCCACAGTGGAAACAGCCAGTCATCTTTTTCTTTCGGCAATCCTTGCTAAGATGGCCTGGTGTCCCACAGTTAAAGCATTTCTTCTTTGCCTTGCCGTTATTGTCTTTACCACCCTTCTTGTTTTGCTGTTGTGGTTTCTTCTGATCCCCTTTCTTCTCGGGTGCCTTATCAACTTTAGCGCTTTTCTCCTCGTGCATGAGTGCCATGTCTACAACCTTCTCAAAGGTGGCCCCCATAGGGATGTGGGTCATAGCCAACCCTTGCAACGGTTCATTCAATCCATTAACGAACCTCAGAGCCTTCTTCTCCGGCATGTTCACTAAGTCCAAACCAAACCTTTCTAATTGATTAAATTTGTTGACATGTTCTTTTACTGATGAGCTTCCTTGCTTCAATGTCAAGATTGTAACAACCTGTAAAATGCGAGCCAGTTTGAAATTTTTATTTTGGCGATTTTAGCGAATTTTGAATATTTAAAATAGATTATTTTAAATAATATCGACGAGAAATTTATTTTGAATATAATTAGAACGTATATATTATATACGTCGTCGTTAGAATATATAATAATTATATATAATTATAAAAGGAATTGAAAATGGCGCGGTAGTTCGAAAATTCGATTTCTAATTTCAAATGAATATACAGAATTCAATATAAGTCAGAATTGAACGAAACGAGAAACATTTGAATCTGTATAACTATATCTTTGTAACGAAGTTAACAAACTGAGATTTCATATCGAGAATCAAAAGATATGTCCAGTTGAAAATTCTGAATAGTCGCTATGGAATTCAGGCCCTTAAAAATGGACATTTTGCAAATGACCTCGGATTTCGACGAAACCAGTTTTGTTGGGTCCGTGATGTCGAATTATTGCTAGGTTTCAAATTTCATAATTTTCTGAATCAATATGTGAGCGTGGCAAAGGAAAACGTGTTTTAACCATTTCAGTTGATTTTAATCGACTGGAAATTGGCCATTTTTCATACGGTCTCAGAATTCGACGAAACTAGTTTTGTTAGGACCGTATCGTCAATACGAAGCTAGAAAATATTTTTCGAGAATTTTTAGAGTTAGCATGTGACCCCGGTAATTTGAAATGTACGTTTAAAATTCAAGATAGCGATTTAAGTGTAAATTTAACAGGAACTGATTCAAACAGCCGAATCAGCTGACGGTACATATCCCATTGTGTTCGGAATGGGGGTTAAACGCTATGGACGACAGGCGGTGGGCCTCATTTAGAGGTCGTTGGTGAAAGTCAACTTTTTGCAATTAAAAATAAATAAATTAATAAAAAAAAAAATATAATACCTTTCTCCCTTATACCCCCCCCTTCTTTGAATCGGTCAACAGAGAAAAAATATATAAAAAAAAAAAAGCCCCCGACTACTTCAGATCCGTCGCCCCCCTCTTCCAGCTTTCGTCGCCTTCACCTCCGCTCGTCGGAGCGCGCCCACCTCCGCCTCCAAGATCGCCGCCCTCCCTCCTCTTCGATCCCCTCTTCCTCGCTCCAGTCGCAAGCCCTCGCCCCAAACCGCCAAGTCATCGAGCGCTGCCCCTCCCCCTTCAGATCCGCCGCCGCCACTCTCCCTTGGACCACCACCTCGCCACCGCAACTCCATCTCCTTGCCTCCAGACATCGGGCGCCGAACATTAGCACCCCCCCTCTCTCTGTAAGTCCATTTTTTTTTTTTATTTATTATTTTATTTCTGTTTTTATTTTAATAGATTTAAAACTGATTTTTTTTAGAAAAATAAAACTGATTTTTTTTTAGATTTATAAAACTGTATTTTTTTTTTAAGATTTATAAACTGATTTATAAGAATTTAAAAACCAATTTAAAAATGATTTAAAAACTAATTTCTGTTTTTTTTTAAAAGATGCAAAAACTGTTTTTTTTAAAAAATGCATAAAAACTGATTTTAAAAGAATATAAAAACTGATTTTTAAAGAAAATAAAATACATACATTGGTTTTGAAAATGAAGTTAGCTTTGTTTTTAAAAAGGAATTTTGCATTTGTTTTCGAGATAGAAAAAGAGAATTTTTATATATTGAACTTCGATAGAAAAAGAGAATTTTTATATATTGAACTTCGATAGAAAAGGAGAATTTTTATATATTGAACTTCGATGGAAAAAGAGAATTTTTATATATTGAACTTCGATGGAAAAAGAGAATTTTTATATATTGAACTTCGATGGAAAAAGAGAATTTTTATATATTGAACTTCGATAGAAAAAGAGAATTTTTATATATTGAACTTCGATAGAAAAAGAGAATTTTTATATATTGAACTTCGATAGAAAAAGAGAATTTTTATATATTGAACTTCGATAGAAAAAGAGAATTTTTATATATTGAACTTCGATAGAAAAAGAGAATTTTTATATATTGAACTTCGATGGAAAAAGAGAATTTTTATATATTGAACTTCGAAATAAAAATTCGGTTTTTATATATTGAATAGCAAACTAAAAATAGGATTTTTATATATTGAACTTCGAAATAAAAATATGATTTTTATATATGGAATAGCGAAGTAAAAATTCGATTTTTACATAGGTAGTGAAAGCGGACAACGAAGAGGACGAAGATGCGGTAGCGACGAAGGTTTCTGCAAATGAAGTGCCGTGGAGCTAGGATAGCTATAGGTGAGAACTTCTCGCTCAAATTCTACTTTTCTAGTTATATATATATATATACTAGGATGCAGACGGTGCTTATTAGAAGCACCCGACACCCGTCCACATACCATGGACTTGTTTGTTTGGTTGTGTAGTTGGTTAGGTTAATTGATTTGGATTTGATTGGTTGAATTGGAAATTGATTAAAATTGATATGTGAATGGTGTGGGCCTTCACTAGACCGGGGATAAGGCTAGGCCTTGTCCCGTTTCTAGTATCGTGCCGTTATGCCGCCGAAATTTTCTAAAATATGTTAGAAAAATAAAAATATCATTTTTATTGAATAAATGAATTGAATAGAAATTCATATGTTGGAATAAAATGTTTTATCGTTAAAAATATAATTTTTAACGTGAATGTGAATAAATAAATATTCATTTACAAACCAGACGGTTTGTTTATGTACACTTATTTGAATGACATTGATTGGGACGATAAATTTTACACATCGCCCAACTGCACGAATAAAAATCTGTGTTTGATTGTTTGAAACCCCACACGGGTGTTGGGATGAAATTTGAAGTTCACTCATCCTGATTGATTAAATATGTCGATCGATTGATTGACAGGCTGTTATAAGCGTCGAATATCTATATTTGATGCTTATACAGTGGAGTGCACTTTGGTTGATGGTTGATTATTTTTCAATGCTATGATATACATGTGTTGTATGAAAATCCCTATAATTAACTTTATATGGTAATTGATTGGGCCTCATTCCAATTTGAAAAATAAAGAATATTATAAAATAAAGGTTCATGTGTTGACAGTACTCATCCATTGAGATTGGTCATGTGTTGAACGAAATATTTTATAGTAATAAAATTTACATCTTTATCAATATAAAATAAAGGTTTATGTGTTGACAGTACTCATCCATTGAGATTGGTCATGTGTTGAACGAAATATTTTGATAATAACAACTATTTTGAAAAAGAAATATTTGAAATAGAATATTTGAAAATAAAGGAATATATGAAGCCGTGTTGATTAGATTGACGCCATTTCGACGTGAACGATATTTATATCGATTTTACTAGATTTCGAAATGAATTGGATATATAACTATTTCGAAATGAATTGAATATATAACTATTTCGAAATGAATTGAATATAAAACGATTTCGAAATGAATTGAATATATAACGATTTCGAAATGAATTGAATATATAACGATTTCGAAATGAATTGAATATATAACGATTTTGAAATGAATTGAATATTTAATGATTTCGAAACGAATTGAATATATAACGATTTCGAAATGAATTGAATATATAGCGATTTCGAAATGAATTGAATATATAGCGATTTCGAAATGAATAGAATTGAAAACGATTTCGAAATGAATTGAATTGAAAACGATTTCGAAATGGATTGAATTGAAAACGATTTCGAAAGGAATTGAAAACGAATTCAAATTGAATTGAAAGCGAATTGAAATGAATTCAAATTGAATTGAAATTTGAATTGAATAGAAATGAATTTTAAAACGAATTTATAAAGAAGAATTCAATTTTGATTTGAATTGAAATGGAAGTTGAAATTGTTTTTGAAACGAATTTAAAACTATTTATATAATTCGTTTTAAATAGAAATCGACGATATATATATTATATACATAATATAATGGCCTGAATAGAACGCGCCGCGCCGCGGCAGTTCGCGAATTTCGACCATTTATTTCAAACGGACATTACGGGAGATCCGACCGTCGGATTCTCCTAAAACAGGAACCGTTGGGTTCGTATCGAAAAGAGCTTTCTAACGAATATTAGAAATTCAAAATCTAACGGTT
Source organism: Allium sativum (assembly GCA_030737875.1). NCBI lineage: Eukaryota > Viridiplantae > Streptophyta > Magnoliopsida > Asparagales > Amaryllidaceae > Allium > Allium sativum. The sequence continues at coordinate 525,771,963 of CM060913.1, read as the reverse complement.
GGATTTGGAGATACGTCCAAATCAAATTCGAAAAAGGTCGCTGTAAGTGCAGTTCGATGGCCATTGTTGGAAATCGACTGTACGGGCCTTGATAAAATTATTAAAAATAGTAATAATTTGTGTAAAATCATAAGAAATGGTTTGTGAAGATTTGGGAGGAAAAACTCCATATTTGAAAAGATAAAAATAGACTTTTATCGAAATGAACTAGTTTTGAACTAGAAATATAATTCTATTTATTTTTAAATAAATAAATTGAATTGGAAAAGGGTTTTAAACATAACCAGAGTTTCCAATGATTGCATTGGAGTGGATTTGAATCGAAATTGTCTTCAGAATATTTCGATGTTGGATTTCGTGATTTTACAGATGTTGTTATGGAAATTTGAAAGATATAGATATATATATATCGTTATTTCCCATACGATATCTGTCTGTCAGAGAATTTGATATTGAATATAAGCCGGGATATTTTCTATTCAGAGCCTTGTGTTGAATATCAAATGTGATTTGGGTTTGTCGTGAATGGTGTCTTCACTAACACTGTTCTTGGACCCAGTTGAGAAAAGATTAAATCTTTTTATTTAGGTTTAATGAAGTGTACCAATTAAATAACATTTAATTGGAATTGAATCGATATTGATTTTTGGGTTTATCGTGGACAGTGTTTTAAATAACACTCGTTCTTTAACCCGATGATTAATGAATGTGATTTTGGGTTTATCGTGAACCGTGTTTTTAAATGACACTGATTCTTTAACCCAGTCAAAGATTAAAACTAAGTGGAGTTTTAATGAATCTTTAATTAGATTGAAATGATCGAGAATGGAGTAGCACCAGTTTTGCTCCAGGCGATAGTTAAATCTTTAATTAGATTTGAACGTGAAATGGTAATTGAATTTACCGATAACACCGTGGTGTTAGATATGAAGTATAACCAGTTTTACTTCATGGGATGAATAGGTTGGGATTGGGAAATTAAAACAAATGATTACTTCGGTAAGGTTCGCTAATCCCGACTAGTTTGAATTGATATTCAAAAGTAGATTAAAGCATAAATTCAAGAATTTATCTTTGATAAAATTAATGGGAACCTTTCCCTATGAACGTGAAATTTAGAAACTAACTGTCGGTTAGCCAAGCATAATGGTTTTCTGAATATTGATCTGATGTTGGTTTCGGCCTTCGGGGTTAATATTTGGGGAATTATTCTCTTGATTAATTTACGGTTAGTGACTAATGAATTGAAATGAGGCGTATGTTGTGTTTGTGTAACACTTTTATAATATATACGCGAGTTATTCGGAAAGACCGGGTTTATCCCATTCTGAATAACTGATACGACGATAAGTCGAAGATGAAGACGATGGTCGAAGACCGGAGGTCTTCACGTCGTTTGGGTAATTACTGATGATCTTGATTGGGCTGTACACCCAAGAAGATGGAAACAGTTAGTGATCGTCCAGACGTACTTGGAGATCGATGGATATGCGGGGTACTAGGTGCCTCCGGTTTCGTTCAGACCCAGAACGGACTTGTAAATGGACTGTGTGTCTGACATCGGATTTCATTCTGTGTGACTGATATCGGTTGCATAGGATGGTTTGCCTGTGTGGCATGCTAAGATGCAAATGATCAAGGCTTCTGTTGAAAAGAAAAGTCTTGTGGTGATGATCAAAGCACGGCCTTTGTGGCGTAGCTTTGTGTAACGTTTACCTCGCGTGTTTCACACCAGGTATGAACCAAAAACGGGAGACGGACCTCAGGGAGGACTTGCGTTTCTTTCTAGCTAGAAGTGGCGTCAGTGGTTTTACACGCCCTGACGAGTTTGACTTATGTGGTTGTTGCTGTTGCGAGGCGCCTCGGATTGATCGGTCGTTCTCGAACCGATGGAGTCATTTAGTGGCTCATTTACGCCCCAAAGGGCGGAGAGACGTAGTGTTCAGGCATAATAATCCACATCGGTGGACCGGCCCTGACGATCTAAAGGGTTGATGCGTTCTGATCCTGAGACATGGGCTAGATTGTCTCGAATCGGTTGAGGACTATCTTTTGCCTCGGTTCATAGACGGAAATCCAATTTCCAAATACGTGACATGTGCGGTTTTAATTGTAATCCTATTTATGGCGACATAGTGGGATGGGGCGCTTATGCCGCCTATGATTGATACTTATGATTTGAAGTTGTTTTATACACTATGCACTTATTATAGTATCAAATGATTTGTTTTAAACGTATCAAGCATTCTTTGGCTGTTATAAGGGAAAACCCTATCCTCGACTGCGTTGCATTGTGTGATGGGACCTGGGTCTTATAACAGCTTCATTTTTCTTTATTTAGCATTGCGCTGTTTGTTTTATGCACTGGTATTCTTGGAAGGAAACCCGTTCCGTGTTATACGGCGTGGTCCCTTGATTTACCTTTAAAAATAAAGATTAATAACTGTTTTAGTTCTTACACCAGTCACATGACTGACCTGGAGTTTATTGTTTTAACCTAAACTCTGGGTGCCCCTATTTTGACACGGGCAGCTAGTAGTTTCGGTTTTGCAGATTTATATTCACAGGATCCTGGTTTACAGCTGGAACGATATCCGGAAAGCTTTGTATCCGTATATCTCTTTCTAGTTGTGTATTGTATTATTTTCCGCTGCTATGTATTTAAATGTAATTTAAATCTCTGATATTTCTGTGTAATATTCATTTATACTCTGTATATTCTTGTAATCTGATGCATTGTTGTAATAAGCAATGAAATGTTCTTCTGTATGCGTTCTATTTTGTCGTGTTCTCAAACGATAGGGTGTTTCGAACGGTCTGGGTCGGTTTAGCGACTGGTTCGGACCGAGCGAGATTCCCTCTCGTCACAGTTGGTATCAGAGCTTTGGTTTACAAAGCAGAGAACAAGGCACATTAGAACCGTACGAAAGAATTCATCAGATATTGGATTAGCAATATCCAACGGGAATGACTCGTTAGAGATGGGATCAGTAGTATCCTAGAACGAGTGTGAAGAGTATATTTTTTTCTAATGAAAACAAGTTTTGTTTTGAAAATTTAAATCAATTATACGTATTTGATTATCTATTTATATTGAGTTGGACAATCCAGTATATATAGGTTTTGCGTATACGTCTGATCCGCGTGTATTCAAAGTTTTAATATATTGGGTAGATATAGAATCACATTCTAGTTGCCCGAGGATGATTCTGATAATGCTGCAGCGTTATCAGTATTTATTTTCGAGTGACGAAGGTGTGATATCTATATATTTCCATTAGGCTGGTGTGAGAACCAAAATTAGATAGGGCTTATTGTTGTGATTTGGCATCAAAAACATGATTTTTTGTGTATGTATCAAAGTTATGGATTTGAAACTCTAATTCACTAATTGATTGATGTTTGCGTTGTTTGTTTATGTGTTTGCTAATTTTTAGCCATTTAGCCTAATTGAACCAAATATTGAATTGTATTGAAATTGGTCGCATTTGCTTGCATACATGTATATCTTTTGAAAAGGTCATAGCAAGGAGGCTAGAGCAGAGAATAAAATTTGTTTGCCCGACAAATAGGTACATGTTTACTACATAATTTCCTGTTTTGTTTGGGTGATGATGGTTTTGTGAGCCTATTGGCTAGCCGCTTGGCTTTTTCTTTTTCTTTTTGAGATCTGAAGGACCGGGGAAGCTATTTGAAATTCCCCGATGCTCCCATTGCAGGGGAGGTTATGGCGAAATTTTTCGAAAATTTAGGGTGTTAGCCAAATTTTTGAAAATTTGAAAATTCTCAGAAACTGAAAAGTTGGAGAATGGAAGCCAGATCGAACGTAGAGTTGAATAATCAAACCACTTTCGACTTTGTTCCTTTTCGGGGACGAAAAGTTTTAAGTGGGGGAGATTGTAACAACCCGTAAAATGCGAGCCAGTTTGAAATTTTTATTTTGGCGATTTTAGCGAATTTTGAATATTTAAAATAGATTATTTTAAATAATATCGACGAGAAATTTATTTTGAATATAATTAGAACGTATATATTATATACGTCGTCGTTAGAATATATAATAATTATATATAATTATAAAAGGAATTGAAAATGGCGCGGTAGTTCGAAAATTCGATTTCTAATTTCAAATGAATATACAGAATTCAATATAAGTCAGAATTGAACGAAACGAGAAACATTTGAATCTGTATAACTATATCTTTGTAACGAAGTTAACAAACTGAGATTTCATATCGAGAATCAAAAGATATGTCCAGTTGAAAATTCTGAATAGTCGCTATGGAATTCAGGCCCTTAAAAATGGACATTTTGCAAATGACCTCGGATTTCGACGAAACCAGTTTTGTTGGGTCCGTGATGTCGAATTATTGCTAGGTTTCAAATTTCATAATTTTCTGAATCAATATGTGAGCGTGGCAAACGAAAACGTGTTTTGACCATTTCAGTTGATTTTAATCGACTGGAAATTGGCCATTTTTCATACGGTCTCAGAATTCGACGAAACTAGTTTTGTTAGGACCGTATCGTCAATACGAAGCTAGAAAATATTTTTCGAGAATTTTTAGAGTTAGCATGTGACCCCGGTAATTTGAAATGTACGTTTAAAATTCAAGATAGCGATTTAAGTGTAAATTTAATAGGAACTGATTCAAACAGCCGAATCAGCTGACGGTACATATCCCATTGTGTTCGGAATGGGGGTTAAACGCTATGGACGACAGGCGGTGGGCCTCGTTTAGAGGTCGTTGGTGAAAGTCAACTTTTTGCAATTAAAAATAAATAAATTAATAAATAAATAAAAAAAAAATATAATACCTTTCTCCCTTATACCCCCCCTTCTTTGAATCGGTCAACAGAGAAAAAATATATAAAAAAAAAAGCCCCCGACTACTTCAGATCCGTCGCCCCCCTCTTCCAGCTTTCGTCGCCTTCACCTCCGCTCGTCGGAGCGCGCCCACCTCCGCCTCCAAGATCGCCGCCCTCCCTCCTCTTCGATCCCCTCTTCCTCGCTCCAGTCGCAAGCCCTCGCCCCAAACCGCCAAGTCATCGAGCGCTGCCCCTCCCCCTTCAGATCCGCCGCCGCCACTCTCCCTTGGACCACCACCTCGCCACCGCAACTCCATCTCCTTGCCTCCAGACATCGGGCGCCGAACATTAGCACCCCCCCCTCTCTCTGTAAGTCCATTTTTTTTTATTTTTTATTTATTTATTATTTTATTTCTGTTTTTATTTTAATAGATTTAAAACTGATTTTTTTTAGAAAAATAAAACTGATTTTTTTTTAGATTTATAAAACTGTATTTTTTTTTAAGATTTATAAACTGATTTATAAGAATTTAAAAACCAATTTAAAAATGATTTAAAAACTAATTTCTGTTTTTTTTTAAAAGATGCAAAAACTGTTTTTTAAAAAAAATGCATAAAAACTGATTTTAAAAGAATATAAAAACTGATTTTTAAAGAAAATAAAATACATACATTGGTTTTGAAAATGAAGTTAGCTTTGTTTTTAAAAAGGAATTTTGCATTTGTTTTCGAGATAGAAAAAGAGAATTTTTATATATTGAACTTCGATAGTAAAAGAGAATTTTTATATATTGAACTTCGATGGAAAAAGAGAATTTTTATATATTGAACTTCGATGGAAAAAGAGAATTTTTATATATTGAACTTCGATGGAAAAAGAGAATTTTTATATATTGAACTTCGATGGAAAAAGAGAATTTTTATATATTGAACTTCGATAGAAAAAGAGAATTTTTATATATTGAACTTCGATAGAAAAAGAGAATTTTTATATATTGAACTTCGATAGAAAAAGAGAATTTTTATATATTGAACTTCGATAGAAAAAGAGAATTTTTATATATTGAACTTCGATGGAAAAAGAGAATTTTTATATATTGAACTTCGAAATAAAAATTCGGTTTTTATATATTGAATAGCAAACTAAAAATAGGATTTTTATATATTGAACTTCGAAATAAAAATATGATTTTTATATATGGAATAGCGAAGTAAAAATTCGATTTTTACATAGGTAGTGAAAGCGGACAACGAAGAGGACGAAGATGCGGTAGCGACGAAGGTTTCTGCAAATGAAGTGCCGTGGAGCTAGGATAGCTATAGGTGAGAACTTCTCGCTCAAATTCTACTTTTCTAGTTATATATATATATACTAGGATGCAGACGGTGCTTATTAGAAGCACCCGACACCCGTCCACATACCATGGACTTGTTTGTTTGGTTGTGTAGTTGGTTAGGTTAATTGATTTGGATTTGATTGATTGGTTGAATTGGAAATTGATTAAAATTGATATGTGAATGGCGTGGGCCTTCACTAGACCGGGGATAAGGCTAGGCCTTGTCCCGTTTCTAGTATCGTGCCGTTATGCCGCCGAAATTTTCTAAAATATGTTAGAAAAATAAAAATATCATTTTTATTGAATAAATGAATTGAATAGAAATTCATATGTTGGAATAAAATGTTTTATCGTTAAAAATATAATTTTTAACGTGAATGTGAATAAATAAATATTCATTTACAAACCAGACGGTTTGTTTATGTACACTTATTTGAATGACATTGATTGGGACGATAAATTTTACACATCGCCCAACTGCACGAATAAAAATCTGTGTTTGATTGTTTGAAACCCCACACGGGTGTTGGGATGAAATTTGAAGTTCACTCATCCTGATTGATTAAATATGTCGATCGATTGATTGACAGGCTGTTATAAGCGTCGAATATCTATATTTGATGCTTATACAGTGGAGTGCACTTTGGTTGATGGTTGATTATTTTTCAATGCTATGATATACATGTGTTGTATGAAAATCCCTATAATTAACTTTATATGGTAATTGATTGGGCCTCATTCCAATTTGAAAAATAAAGAATATTATAAAATAAAGGTTCATGTGTTGACAGTACTCATCCATTGAGATTGGTCATGTGTTGAACGAAATATTTTATAGTAATAAAATTTACATCTTTATCAATATAAAATAAAGGTTTATGTGTTGACAGTACTCATCCATTGAGATTGGTCATGTGTTGAACGAAATATTTTGATAATAACAACTATTTTGAAAAAGAAATATTTGAAATAGAATATTTGAAAATAAAGGAATATATGAAGCCGTGTTGATTAGATTGACGCCATTTCGACGTGAACGATATTTATATCGATTTTACTAGATTTCGAAATGAATTGAATATATAACTATTTCGAAATGAATTGAATACATAACTATTTCGAAATGAATTGAATATAAAACGATTTCGAAATGAATTGAATATATAACGATTTCGAAATGAATTGAATATATAACGATTTCGAAATGAATTGAATATATAAAGATTTCGAAATGAATTGAATATTTAATGATTTCGAAATGAATTGAATATATAACGATTTCGAAATGAATTGAATATATAGCGATTTCGAAATGAATTGAATATATAGCGATTTCGAAATGAATAGAATTGAAAACGATTTCGAAATGAATTGAATTGAAAACGATTTCGAAATGGATTGAATTGAAAACGATTTCGAAAGGAATTGAAAACGAATTCAAATTGAATTGAAAGCGAATTGAAATGAATTCAAATTGAATTGAAATTTGAATTGAATAGAAATGAATTTTAAAACGAATTTATAAAGAAGAATTCAATTTTGATTTGAATTGAAATGGAAGTTGAAATTGTTTTTGAAACGAATTTAAAACTATTTATATAATTCGTTTTAAATAGAAATCGACGATATATATATTATATATATTATATACATAATATAATGGCCTGAATAGAACGCGCCGCGCCGCGGCAGTTCGCGAATTTCGACCATTTATTTCAAACGGACATTACGGGAGATCCGACCGTCGGATTCTCCTAAAACCGGAACCGTTGGGTTCGTATCGAAAAGAGCTTTCTAACGAATATTAGAAATTCAAAATCTAACGGTTGGATTTGGAGATACATCCAAATCAAATTCGAAAAAGGTCGCTGTAAGTGCAGTTCGATGGCCATTGTTGGAAATCGACTGTACGGGCCTTGATAAAATTATTAAAAATAGTAATAATTTGTGTAAAATCATAAGAAATGGTTTGTGAAGATTTGGGAGGAAAAACTCCATATTTGAAAAGATAAAAATAGACTTTTATCGAAATGAACTAGTTTTGAACTAGAAATATAATTCTATTTATTTTTAAATAAATAAATTGAATTGGAAAAGGGTTTTAAACATAACCAGAGTTTCCAATGATTGCATTGGAGTGGATTTGAATCGAAATTGTCTTCGGAATATTTCGACGTTGGATTTCGTGATTTTACAGATGTTGTTATGGAAATTTGAAAGATATAGATATATATATATCGTTATTTCCCATACGATATCTGTCTGTCAGAGAATTTGATATTGAATATAAGCCGGGATATTTTCTATTCAGAGCCTTGTGTTGAATATCAAATGTGATTTGGGTTTGTCGTGAATGGTGTCTTCACTAACACTGTTCTTGGACCCAGTTGAGAAAAGATTAAATCTTTTTATTTAGGTTTAATGAAGTGTACCAATTAAATAACATTTAATTGGAATTGAATCGATATTGATTTTTGGGTTTATCGTGGACAGTGTTTTAAATAACACTCGTTCTTTAACCCGATGATTAATGAATGTGATTTTGGGTTTATCGTGAACCGTGTTTTTAAATGACACTGATTCTTTAACCCAGTCAAAGATTAAAACTAAGTGGAGTTTTAATGAATCTTTAATTAGATTGAAATGATCGAGAATGGAGTAGCACCAGTTTTGCTCCAGGCGATAGTTAAATCTTTAATTAGATTTGAACGTGAAATGGTAATTGAATTTACCGATAACACCGTGGTGTTAGATATGAAGTATAACCAGTTTTACTTCATGGGATGAATAGGTTGGGATTGGGAAATTAAAACAAATGATTACTTCGGTAAGGTTCGCTAATCCCGACTAGTTTGAATTGATATTCAAAAGTAGATTAAAGCATAAATTCAAGAATTAATCTTTGATAAAATTAATGGGAACCTTTCCCTATGAACGTGAAATTTAGAAACTAACTGTCGGTTAGCCAAGCAGAATGGTTTTCTGAATATTGATCTGATGTTGGTTTCGGCCTTCGGGGTTAATATTTGGGGAATTATTCTCTTGATTAATTTACGGTTAGTGACTAATGAATTGAAATGAGGCGTATGTTGTGTTTGTGTAACACTTTTATAATATATACGCGAGTTATTCGGAAAGACCGGGTTTATCCCATTCTGAATAACTGATACGACGATAAGTCGAAGATGAAGACGATGGTCGAAGACCGGAGGTCTTCACGTCGTTTGGGTAATTACTGATGATCTTGATTGGGCTGTACACCCAAGAAGATGGAAACAGTTAGTGATCGTCCAGACGTACTTGGAGATCGATGGATATGCGGGGTACTAGGTGCCTCCGGTTTCGTTCAGACCCAGAACGGACTTGTAAATGGACTGTGTGTCTGACATCGGATTTCATTCTGTGTGACTGATATCGGTTGCATAGGATGGTTTGCCTGTGTGGCATGCTAAGATGCAAATGATCAAGGCTTCTGTTGAAAAGCAAAGTCTTGTGGTGATGATCAAAGCACGGCCTTTGTGGCGTAGCTTTGTGTAACGTTTACCTCGCGTGTTTCACACCAGGTATGAACCAAAAACGGGAGACGGACCTCAGGGAGGACTTGCGTTTCTTTCTAGCTAGAAGTGGCGTCAGTGGTTTTACACGCCCTGACGAGTTTGACTTATGTGGTTGTTGCTGTTGCGAGGCGCCTCGGATTGATCGGTCGTTCTCGAACCGATGGAGTCATTTAGTGGCTCATTTACGCCCCAAAGGGCGGAGAGACGTAGTGTTCAGGCATAATAATCCACATCGGTGGACCGGCCCTGACGATCTAAAGGGTTGATGCGTTCTGATCCTGAGACATGGGCTAGATTATCTCGAATCGGTTGAGGACTATCTTTTGCCTCGGTTCATAGACGGAAATCCAATTTCCAAATACGTGACATGTGCGGTTTTAATTGTAATCCTATTTATGGCGACATAGTGGGATGGGGCGCTTATGCCGCCTATGATTGATACTTATGATTTGAAGTTGTTTTATACACTATGCACTTATTATAGTATCAAATGATTTGTTTTAAACGTATCAAGCATTCTTTGGCTGTTATAAGGGAAAACCCTATCCTCGACTGCGTTGCATTGTGTGATGGGACCTGGGTCTTATAACAGCTTCATTTTTCTTTATTTAGCATTGCGCTGTTTGTTTTATGCACTGGTATTCTTGGTAGGAAACCCGTTCCGTGTTATACGGCGTGGTCCCTTGATTTACCTTTAAAAATAAAGATTAATAACTGTTTTAGTTCTCACACCAGTCACATGACTGACCTGGAGTTTATTGTTTTAACCTAAACTCTGGGTGCCCCTATTTTGACACGGGCAGCTAGTAGTTTCGGTTTTGCAGATTTATATTCACAGGATCCTGGTTTACAGCTGGAACGATATCCGGAAAGCTTTGTATCCGTATATCTCTTTCTAGTTGTGTATTGTATTATTTTCCGCTGCTATGTATTTAAATGTAATTTAAATCTCTGATATTTCTGTGTAATATTCATTTATACTCTGTATATTCTTGTAATCTGATGCATTGTTGTAATAAGCAATGAAATGTTCTTCTGTATGCGTTCTATTTTGTCGTGTTCTCAAACGATAGGGTGTTTCGAACGGTCTGGGTCGGTTTAGCGACTGGTTAGGACCGAGCGAGATTCCCTCTCGTCACAAAGAACTTTTCCATATATAGATTCTCTTCTGCCCTTGAGAGAAACTTCGCCTCAAACCTACGTCTAAAATCCGCCCAAGAATCAACAGGACGCTCCCCATTAGTGACCTCCCACCAGAACGAGGCCTCTCCTTTCATCAACCAAGCTGCTAATTTAACTCTCCTCCCTTCTTCCACTTCGAAGATTTCTCGCAATTCTTCCACCTCCCTAAGCCAATCTCTAGCTTCCACAAACGTTTCTGACACTTGGAAGGGTTTTCCACCCATAGCCTTAAATTCCTTGCACGTCTTTGCAAAAGTATCTACGCGAGGAGGAGGAGGAACGGGGGCAACTAGTGGTGGAGGAGTACTGGCCGGACCTGCACCGGTCCTAGCCTCTAACAGCCTCCTATACCATCCTGGTATCGTTACACCGTCAGGTAGGTTAAGATCTTCAGCCATGCAAAAACGAAAAAGGAAAGATTCAAAATGGAGAATTCGAAAGATAAAGATATGCCTATTGGGGATTATGTTTTTCTTAAAAACTTTCCTCTTTAAATTACTCATTAAAACATGTTTTTGAAAGCACTTCTTCCAAAAATACTTTAGAAAATAGTTTCTCTAAAAAAATTATCTGTTCTGGTAACCTTAAGCTCAGATACCACGTGTAACACCCCATGTCCATTAATGTCACTCACAAAGGGAATGCATTAACTTCCATGGAGGTTATAAGTGAATATAGAACAGAAAAATTACAACAAGACAGATAATAAGTAGTACTTGGAAATCTAAAACTCCATTTTATTACAGCGGGAACATGTTTATTACATCACAAAACCATTATTCAGAGTCAAGTACATTATCCATCTTCATAAAACAAAATACATTATCCCATTAAACAAATAGCCATTAAAAAGATAACAAGCTGGACTTTACTTCAACGGTCCAAGCTTTCCAAAGAGAGATGAAGCAATCCAATCAAACTGCACTAGAACTGGGTCCAACCTGAGGACCTGGAGGGGGGAAAAAGGATAGAAATGGAGGGGGTCAGACATAAAGTCTGGCGAGTATGATAACTCTAACAATACTATTACCAAAATAACTAGACTAAGGCATAAGATGGAGGACAAGTAAATGTCTATGAACTATTAGGTATGGAATGAGCAGATAAAGATAACGTTTAAGATAACGTTAAAGGCATACCTAATTACTAACGAATAGTTACTACACTGCACCGCACATTACTACACTGCACCGCACATTACTACACTGCACCGCACATTACTACATTGCACCGCACCAGCCACCCTAAAGGTTGATCCCACTTGCTTCACACAGAAACAATATAAATAGCCATCCTTACCCCTAGCTGAGCACATAGGTGCCGTCTGCCCCTATCTCCACTAGGTGTACCCTACTACCCACTTTCGATCGGCTCCCTACTCGTAGATACCCGTGCTGGCCCCATAGTGGGGTGTATCACTCCCCTAAAGTGGCAACCCGATACAACTTGAGAATGCATGGCTTATACCTACACGATGCAATAACGTCTTACCTACCAGCCCGGGTCCACACACGCATATGAAACCCGTTGGACTTGCGTTGCCACCGCTCCCCGTTTTGGCCTCTTATAGTCAAACCCAGTATGTGTGTCCCGTCCTCGACTTGGGTCGAGCCCACAAAGATACGTTTGGGATACTGGTTGAAATGGGCCCCCACAAGCTACCCACCTAAGCTTGTCACCACTAGTATATCCCACTTAACCCTCTTAGTCATGTTCATTTACATGTGTGTTTGGTTAAGTCTTACTAATCGTATTTCACATGCCACTAAGGGCACCCACTAGATTCCTCATGCCACCCAAGGCACCTACTTAACCCCCATGTCCCACTTTACATGTTTATCTTGTTAAGTATTTCTTAATTCATTCAAGCCATAACCTCATAAATACCTCTCACATTAGACTGGCATTTATGGCAACTGGATTTGCTGGGCGGGTCCGGGCGGTCTTACACCATAAAAGAGTCTAACCTCGTGTCTTTACAACTGTTATGCTTTAGTTTAGGCCTAGGACCTCTCACATTGGGCTGACATTTGTGACCACTGGATTTGCCGGGCAGTTCCGGGCAGGTTTACGTCACAAATGAGTCCAACCTCGTGTCCTAAGCATTGATTATCACTTATAATCTTTTTCCCCAGTTTTAATAATTCCCTATCCAAATTATCAATTAAGTCCACTTTTATTGATGTCCACAATTGACTCAATTATGGTCATCCACTCATGGCATGCAAAATCATATCAATTGCACCCCAACTTCTTATTATTAAATCCTTGATATTACCCCTACCCCACGTTTATACGTTCGCTTATTCAACGCAGAATATACATTAGACTCGAATAGTCTAACTCATAGCACAAAGATAAATTATCACAACATATGAACAAATAAAATAATCCAATCATAATAGGGGTGAAACTTGCATAAACTACACATGTTAAGGATGTAAAGGTGTCAACTTGTTAAATGTCACAATTTACACGATATGATCATAACCCAAATTTGTGTTTATACTTGCATAGGGGGTTTTTAGGCCACATAATGATGGTGTGAACTAGCATAGAATATCACATATGTCATAGCATAATTCTAGATGTCATAATAGATGTCATGGCATATGTTCATAACTTCTCTAATCAATCTAACTTGCATATGTGACATGTCATATAGATCAACATAGCCCAAACATGATGATTTAATTAACATGAACTAACTAGCATAGATAGTAACATCATGGCTTTTTAACATGTATGATTCATCACAACTTAGCATAGATACTTTCAACATACATAACATCATCATAGCATGATTTACAACATATAGGATATCGTAACCACATAGCATAGGATTAATAGCATACATGATAACATATACGACAATTCACATCATCTACTCATAATCCATTCATGACCTAACCTAATTAGAATGATAATAATCTTGTTAAGACTATCATACTCACAATTTAGGGAAGAAAAGAGTCTTGCTTTGCTTTAGAATTGAGTAGAATTAGGATTTGATTAGCTTTTCTTCCTTCTTAGTTGGCAGCGGCTCCACTGAGTTCCATGGCGGCGATATGACGGTAGCTATTCTATTTTTCTTATGAATTAGGGTGAGAGACTACCTAGGTAATTATAGAGTTAGGATTTATTTTAGACCGTCAGATCAACTCAGGACTAATCCCAGCCAACCAGATTTGGTCAAAAGCCTAATGGGTCATCACTCAGTCAAAACAGGCTCAGTCAAAAACCCTAGCCGCCCGACCCAGGTCGACAACCAGGTCGACACTATAGTCGACATGGAGGGGTAGGTCGACACTAGTGTCGACCCCCCAGTCGAGCTGCCTGGGCGGGAAAATTCCCGCCCAGCCCGCTTCTGCACTTCCAGTTTGAATTTTAAATTTCCTACGAGTTGTTTTGAATTTTCTGAAACTTCCGATGGCCATAACTTCTTCATACGAAGTCCAATTTACGTAAACTCGGACTCTATTTCGACCAGAATTCCGAGACGAACACAATGGCGCAACCCGTTTCCCACAATTCTCACGTCTGAGATTTGTTATTCTTTAATTTGTGAATATTAATATTAATCAAATTACGGGGTGTTACAGTACATCGATAAATAATATTACAGCGGAGGATTAATTTACAATAGATTTAATACAATGCAGCAGAAACAATAAACTGATACAGCGGAAGTCTATCAATGCTTTGTACAAAGCTTTATGCTTCGATCCAGAATTATTCTCAATGTATCTGCAAAATAAGCTACTCGACTGCCCGTGTGGAAAGGAGGGCACCCGAGTTTGCAAAGTGAAACAAACTACGGGTCAGTCATGTGACTGGTATGAGAAATCTTTCATAACTTATCTAACAATATGGCTAATCATAGGACCATGCCACTAACGTGGAACAGGTTTACTCTATTGGATTGCCAGTGCATAAATTAAATAAATTTTATTCAAAACAACGCAATGCTTTTTAGAAAAATGAAATCATTATAAGGCTCAAGTCCCATCACATACTGCATCACAAACCGGAGGATAGAGTTTTAACTTATAATGATCAAACATGCTTGATACGTAGAAAATAATATTTTAATATTATTATTAGTGTCTAATCAGTTTTAAAATACTTCAAAGTAAATGTATCAATCCTAGACGGCATAGTACCTCATCCTACTATGTCTCCATATATTGGTTTACAATCAAAACCATAATGTCGTATTGGAAATTGGGATTCCATCATGAGTTAAGGCTAAGGACGATCTCCTTACCAATTCGAGACACTCTAGTAATGTCTCAGGATCACACTACGGGCAACCCTTGGATCCTACAAGTCCGGTACACAAATACTTTAGTGGATTGGCAATTCCTGAACACATGCTTCCCGGTCCTATTAAACCCATAATTTGGTCACTATAGACCAATAAATCAAAGGCGACTCATAATCCATCAACTACATAAGTAAAATGTCAGGGCTTGCAAAACTCTGATACCACTTCTAGCTAGAAAGAAACGTGTGCACTCCCTGCGTTCCCTTGTCCCATTTTTGACTCTTACCAGGGTGTGAGGCTCGCGAGTTAACGGTATACACAAAGCTATGCCGTAATGGGCTATGCTTTGATCATCATCCACAAGGCCCTACTTTTCAACAAAAGCCTTAATCAACTGCATCTTGGCATGTCACATTGAAAATTCACGCCATGCAATCAATAACTACTAATATATAACCTATGAGCTCGTGCGTCCCAGAGAAGGGTGTTAAGCAAGAGAATAAGTTCTCCGCCACCACAGATATATATTAAATAGAAATCAATTTAATTTACATGGAATGAAATCCAATGTCAGACACACATCCATTTACTAGTCCGTTCTGGGTTTGAACGAAACCGGAGACACCTTATTCTCGTCCCGTATGTCCAATATGGAAGAGAGGTTCTCGCATATCTAGATAATCAACAAGTACGTCTGGACAACTACCACTTTAACCCTTTCCTAGGAGCGACCTAGTGCCGGGAATCAGTAGTCATCCATTCGATGTGAAGATCACGGGTCTTCGATCACCATCTTCAATGTCTTTGACTTTTGGTCGTCGTAGTAATTATTCAGAATGGGTTAAACCCGGTCTTTCCGAATAAATCACGTATTTTGTAATCAAAAATCAAGTGCTATGAAGACACATCATACGCTTCATTCCAATTCGGAATATTCTTTTAATAAAATATTCATATTAAAAGGGAAAGGTTCCCATTAATTTATCAAAGATAAATTATTTTAAATTAATTATTTAATCTTCTTTTTAAAGATTCAGTAAAACTCCAATTTGATTTTAATATCAAAAATCATTACTTTATGATTATTCAACTTTTAATAACTTAATCTTGTCAATAACTGAGTTAAAGAACCAATGTCATTTAAAACATAGTCCACGATAAACCCAAAATCATCTTCCATTGAATATGGAATTTCCACAGAAATAAAATCAATATATAATCGATATAAATTTCCGTATCAGACTAATATTGTAAATGGAATAACAGCAAAGCCTTTAAAATTCCATATATAGTAATAGTCTTGAAGCCTATCTCAATTATTATCAAATCGAATTTGCACTCAATTCCAATTCAATATATTAAATTGGAGAAAACTTGACTTTGGAAAATTTCTTTTTAAATCTTAAATAGAGATTTATAAATTCCAAATTATATCTTTATTGTTAATTGGGTTAAAGAACAAATGTCGTTTACAACACAGTTCACAATAAACCCAACTCACATATCATTTTACTTTAATTACTAAATATAACTGGAAACTCTAATAATCTTAATTCAAAATTTATTCTTTAATACGGGGTTTAAGAAAAGTGTTATTTAAGACACCATCCACGACAACCCAAAATCCAATTCTTTTATTTAATTCTAATAAATATTAATTGATTAGAAGGCTACATTAAATCTTAATTTAAAAGATTTATTTTAGTTAATAATTAGTTCATTTGGATAAAAATATATTTTTATCTTTTGTCCATCTAAAAACAGAAATAGAAATCATCATTTTATTCTTCGTTGAATATTTTAAAATATTCGTTATTCAAAAATATTCTTTATATAAAAAGTTTCTTTATGTAAAAATATTCTTTATATTTCAATGTTCTTTATTTTAAAATATTATTTATATTAAAATGTCCTTTAAAAAAATATTCTTGATTTAAAAGATATTCTTTATTTAAAATATTCTTTATTGTAAAAGAAATCCTGAATCGAAATGCGACTCAATCGGTTACCATATAATTTTGGTTATATGGATTTCATACATCGCATGACCACGACAATAATGATAAATAATCATTAAACAATCAGTTCACATCCAGAGTGAAATTTACAACTGTGCGAGCATTAAAATGAATAAATAACGCTCATCGTAGCCTGTCAATCCATCGATTGACATACAACTAAATATTGGGATTAGTATATGTCAATATCATCCGAATACCCGTGTGGGGTTTTCAGCCAACAACAGTTCATCTAAATAAATCATCGGTTAATGAATTTAACCAATTTTATTTCTGCTAACATGTTGACGATAATAAACAAACATGTTATTATATTCCTAACGCCGAATAAAAATGCATTTTACTCGCATAATTTTTCCTATATGTTTCTAATGTCTAATAAAGGGTAATTTATTCACATGACCTTATAGCTGATGACAAATAAAAAAGAAAATTCCTATTTTCTTTTATTTGTATGCACATTTCTATTCTAATCTTTAACAAATAAAAAGAAATATTTTATTTGTATATGGTTTTAATGTATAACCTAACACATAAAAATGTTTATTTTAAATTGCATACAAATTTCTAATGTATACATTAACACATAAAAATGTCACTTTAACTTACGTACAAGTTCTAATGTGTGTTGTGACAATACAAATGATTCTTTATTTAACATACAAATTCTAATGTATGTTTTGCAAATAAAGATGATTCCTATATTTGCATACAAATTATATTTCAACAAAATGTATAAAAAATGATACATCCATTTTGTTGACAATTCTATTTAACAAAATGAATATTTTTGTTGTAACACAAACCTATTTAACAAAAATGCTATTTGTGTTTAACTCTTTTATTCAACCAAAATTGTAATTTTTGTTTTCAACATGTTATTTTGGCAAAATGTACATTTTTGTTTCAACTAATATAATTTGACAAGAATGTTCTTTTCATCTCAGCTATTTGGTTTCAAGAAATACGATGTATTTGTTTCAACCAATCTTTTTGACAAAAATGTATATTTTGACAAAAATGTATATTTCTAGTTCAACTATTCTAATTTGTCAAAAATGATCATTTTTGGTTTCAACAATTATATTTTGACAAAAAGGCCAATTTTGTTTCAACTATTACATTTGACAATAGTGACAAATTTTGTTTCAACTATTATAATTCGATAAAAGTGACAATTTTATTTTCAATTTTTATAATTCGATAAAAGTGACAATTTAATTTTGTTAACAAATCTAGTTTAACAAAATGATTACCAAGTGATAGTGGCATTTACGTTGATAATTATGGTTTGACAAAATTAATATGTTTGCTCAAACCCAAGTCTATTTGACCAAAAATGTCATTTTTGTTATAACTCAAATCTATTAATCAAAAATGTAATTTTTGTTATGTTCAATCTTTTTATTGAAAATATGAACGAAAAAATATAATCTTTCATGTTACTTCTTTTTATTTAAACAAAATGAATGTAAAAACATGATCTTTAATAACTAATCTTTTTATTGCAAAAAAAAAAATTATGGTAGAAATATGTCCTTTAACAACCAATCTTTTATTGCAACAAAAATGAAAATAAAAACATATCTTTTTAGTTTACTCTTTTTATTGTATCTAAAACGGTAATAAAAACATATCTTTTCATTCTACTCTTTTTATTGTAACTAAAATGGTAATAAAAACATATCTTTTCATTCTACTCTTTTTATTGTTGTTGAACAAAGGGACAACAAAAATGAAATCTTTTTATAATAATCTTTTTATTATAATCTTTTTATTAAAATCTTTTTATTATAATATTCTTATTAGAATTTTCTTATTATAATCTTCTTATTATAATATTTTTATTATAATCTTTTTATTATAGTATTATAATCTTCTTATTATAATGGAAACAAATTTTTGACAAAAACAATGTTTTATGTAAACAATAAAAATAAATATTTTTATTGTAAATCCAATATTGACAAACACATGTTTCATGTAAACAATAAAAATGAATATTTTTATTGTAAATCTAATTGTCGAATTTTGAAAAAACCATTTTTTTTAACATGTCATTATTTTTATCTAATCAAACATGAACATCTTTATTTTTATGTATGTATACAATAAGAATATGGTTTTTATGTTATGTACTAATTTTGACTAACATAACCATTTTATTTTATTGGTTCTAATTCAATAAAATGACAATTCTATATTTTGTTGATTCTAATTCAACAAAATGACCATTTATTTTTAACATAAATGACATTTTCAAAATTAACATAAATGACGTTTTTTCAAAATTAACATAAATGACATTTTCATAATTAACATAAATGACATTTTTATAATTAACATGACATTACTATACTCTAATAAAACATTCTAACAAAAAAAATGACATGTTATTCTAATAAAACATTCTAACAAAAATGACATGTTATTCTAGTGTAATATTCAAGAGGACAATCTATTCTAATGCAATATTTCTAACAAAGATATAACTCGACAAATCATCATCAACACCATCAACCAATCAATCTAAATTTTTCCCGGTGCATATATTTAATATTACAATCACAATCAATATATATATATATATATATATATGTATATTTCTATATATATAATTTTTATTTTAAATTTAAAACGAGAAATCTCACATTGAATTTTGTCTGAAATTTCAACATGCTTGGTTTCAGCTCTAGTCAGCTTCATGGCGTAGATCTGGATTTCTTGATTCCAATGCAATCGAAATTGTTCGATTCCGACCTAAAATGGATGAGTTATTGCATTTTAAATCTTACACAATTTAATTGGATAATTAAATAATTCATTAATTAGAAAACCTTAATTATCGGTTAACCCTTCTTCTTTATCGTTCTTGCTTGTACCGTTTGAACCCATCACTGTCTCATTCTCTCTCCATATCGCATGCACCTCCGGCCCCCTGACACCCATTAACCACCGTTACTTCGAACAACATCGCAGCCACTACCAACTCCTCAAAGACCTGGCAGCTCACACGCCTGTGAACCCCTTTAATCCCATTCGAACGATAGTGGTTTAGCCTCAAAATTCTCACCAAGCATGGATTGAAATACGATCTTAACCATATGAATTTGGAGATCTAATATTTATCTTTAATCTTTGCTTTGGATCCATGTTATAATTTTGTGTGGATTGGGAAATTTTAAGTGTTCTAATTCGAGTATTTCTGGCCGTAGAAGACATGAGTCGCTGCCGTGTTGCTTTAGGATTAGGGTTTGTTAATGTTATGTTATTTATAATATTTTAATTCTCTAATTTCCAAAGAAAAGCCCGTTACTACTTAATAACTTCAAATCCAGCCCAAAGAATATTGCCCCAAGCCAAATACCCTGCTCCGGACACGATGGACTAGGTCCCATCAGCCCGTTTGATAGTTTCAGCCCATTTTTCTTTAAATTAAAATATAAAACATTTAATTATCAAATTTGATCATACATTTTAATTTACCGGGACCACATACGAACTCTAAAAATTATAGAAAATTTATTTCTAGTTATGTTTTGATGATACGGTCCTAATAAAATTAATTTCGTCGAATTTGGAGACCGTTTGAAAAATGGTCGTTTTCTGGTCGATCGAAATTGACTTAAATGGACAAAACACATTTTCTTTAGCCATGCTCACATATTAAATATAAAAATTATGAAAATTGCAATCTAGGAATAATTTGACATTCCAGATCAAATAAAAGCGGTTTCGTCAAAAACGGAGGTCGTTTGTAAAATGGCTATTTTTAATATTGAAATATATATATAAATTCTATAGCGACTATTCTGAATTTTTAAACTGGGCATAACTTTTGATTCCCGCTATGAAATTTCAATTTTTTAGATTCGTTGGAAAGATATTTTTAAATAGATTCTAATATTTTTGGTTTTACTGAAATCCATTTTATTTTGCATCATGTACATTCAGTCAAAATTCAAATTCAAAGTTTCAAACTACCGCGCTATTTCTAACTCCCTTTTCATAATTAAATTAAAAAAATTCATTCTAACTTCGATTTAAATAAATTTTTAGTCGTTATTATTTTAAAATAAATCATTTTAAATATTTATAATCTGCTAAAATTTCAAAAATAAATTTTTTAAATTGGTTCCAAAATTCCGGGTTGTTACACTTATCCCGTTTCTGACTCTTACCAGGTCTATGGCTCGCAAAGTAACGCTATACACAAAGCTACGCCTAAACATGCCGTGCTTTGATCATCAACCACAAGGCTCTTCTTTTCAACAAAAGCCTTGATCATTTGCATCTTAGCATGTCTCATTGGCAATTCACGCCATGCGATTAATAACCATCAATATATTACCTCTGAGCTCATGCGTCTCAGAGAAGGGTGTTAAGTAAGAGAATAAATTCTTCGCCACCAAACAGAAATATATTAAGTAGAAATCAATTTACATGGAATGGAATTCAATGTTAGATACACATCCATTTACAAGTCCGTTCTGAGTCTGAACAAAACCGGAGACACCTTATTCCTCGTCCCGTATGTCCAATATGAAATAGAGGTGCTCGCTTATTCGGACAATCAACAAGTACGTCCGGACATACCACTTTAACCCTTTACTGGGAAGCACCCAATGTCGGGCATCAGTAGTCATCCATTTGATGTGAAGATCGCCGGTCTTCAATCACCATCTTCAATATCTTCGATTTAATTCGCCGTATAATTATTTGAAATGAGAACGAACTCGGTATTTTTAAATAATTCTCGCATATATATAATTTAAACTATTTCATATTGTTAATATTATTTTATAATGATTTATCACTATTTTTATTTATATAAAAATAGCCCAATTTAATTTAATGACGCTTCAGGTCAATATGTGACCCTGGTGCTGTTTTTACCCAAATTTGATTTACACATTTCTCGAAATCTAACCATTGGATTTTAAAAAAATTTATATCATTGGAAAGATCTTCCCAAAGCGGACCTAACGGTTTAAATTTTGGGAAAATTCGATGGTCGGATCTCTCGGTATAATGGTTTGAAGTTACGATTCCGAAACATGAACTACCGCGCGATTCGTTTAATTTTAATATATATATATATATATAATTATTGATAAATATAAATCACTCAACAATCCCAACGCAAAATAAAAGAAGGTTTTATTGGCATAACACATCTAAATGTTTATAATGTCAAATAAATATGTATTTTATTTGCATTTATTTCTACATGTTTCTAATGGCGAACAAGTATGTATTTTATTCACATGATATTCTTGCTAATGACAAGTAAAAAGATAAATTTTATTTTCATTGCTTGTATGCGATTTCTATTTTTAATTTTAACAGATAAAAAGAATTGTTTTATTTGTATATATAGTTTCAATGTATTACATAGCATATAAATTGCCTCTTTACTTTGTACACAAATTCTAATGTATAATTTGACAATACAAATGTCACTTCGACTTGCATATAAAATTCTATTGTATAATTTAACAATAAAAATGTAGCTTTAATTAACATACAGATTCTAATGTATGTTTTGACAATAAAAATAATTTTTTAACTAACATACAAATTCTAATGTGTGTTTTGACAATAAAAATGATTCTCTAACTTACATACAAATTCTAATGTATGTTTTGACAATAAAAATGATTCTCTAACTTACATACAAATTCTAATGTATGTTTTGGCAATAAAAATGATTCTTATGTTTGCATACAAATCTTAATGTATGTTTTGACAATGAAAATGATTCTTATGTTTGCATACAAATCCTAATGTTTGTTTTGACAACAAAAATGATTCTCTAACTTACATATTAATTCTAATGTATGTTTTGACAATAAAAATGATTCTTATGTTTGCATACAAGCCATATTTCAACAAAATGCCTAAAAAGTGATACATCCATTTTTGTTGACAATTATAGTTATACAAAATGATTAAAAAGTGATTCATTCATTTTGTTGACAATTCTATTTCAACAAATGACTAAAATGATATTTCGACAACTCTATTTCAACAAAATGATTAGAAGTGATAATTTCATTTTGTTTACAATTCTAGTTTAACAAAATGAATAAAAAGTGATAGTTTCATTTTGGTAACAATTCTAGTTTAACAAAATTAATATTTTTGCTCCAACACAAATCAATTCAACTGAAATATCAATTTTTGTTTTACTCCAAATCTATTTAACAAAAATGTAATTTTTGTTTAACTCCAATCTTATTTAACAAAAATGTAATTTTCTTTTAACTCAAATCTTATTTAACAAAAATTTAATTTTTGTTTAACTCAAATCTTATTTAACAAAAATGTAATCTTTGTGACAAAAATAAATATTTTTGTTTTCAACTAATCTATTTGCCAGAAATGAATATTTTTGTTTTAACTAAACTATTTGACAAAAATGAATATTTTTGTTTCAACTAATATATTTTGACAAAAATGCATATTTTGATTCAACTAATCAATTTTGACAAAAATGAGTATTTTGATTCAACCAATCTATTTTGACAAAAATGAATATTTTGATTCAACTAATCTATTTTGACAAAAATGAATATTTTCATTCAATTAATCTATTTTGACAAAAATGAATATTCTGATTCAATTAATCTATTTTTACATAAATGAATAATTTTTATTCAACAATTGTATTTTGACAAAAATGTGTAATTTTTTTTCAACAATTGTATTTTGACAAAAACGTATATTTTGATTCACTATTCTCTTGCAACCAAATGTCCTTTTATTTCAACTATTTTGATTCAATAAAAATGTCCTTTTTATTTCAACTATTTTCTTTCAACAAAATGTCCTTTTTATTTCAACTATTTAGTTACAACAAAAATGTCGTTTTTATTTCAACTATTTTGTTACAACAAAAATGTCCATTTTATTTCAACTATTTTTTTACAACAAAAATGTCCTTTTAATTTCAACTATTTTAGTTTGACAAAAATGACAATTTTAATTTAACTATTCTAATTTGCCAAAAATGACAATTTTAATCCAATAGTTACATTTTGACAAAAATGATAATTATAATTCAACTATTCTAATTTGTCAAAAATGGCAAATTTAATTCAACTATTCTAATTTGACAAAAATGACAAATTTAATTCAATAATCATATTTTGACAAAAATGATAATTTCAATTCAACTTATTCTAATTTGTCAAAAATGACAAATTTTAAACTAATTATTCTAATTTGACAAAAATGATAATTTTTGTTTAACTCCATTCTAATTAACAAAAGTGTTAATTTTTTGATTCTACTAATCTAATTAACAAAAATCATGATTTTTTTACTCAATTCTAATAAACAAAAATTTTAATTATTGTTTCAACTAACCTATTTTGATAAAATGAATATTTTTGATTCAACTATAAAAAAAATGATAATTTTTGTTTCAGTTATTTTCTTACAACAAAATGTCCTTTTTATTTCAAATATTTTATCTCAATAAAAATGTCCTTTTTATTTCAAATATTTTGATACAACCAAAAATGATATGTTTTTTTTTAACACCTTTTATTTTAACAAGAATGATTTTTTTGTTCAACTGTTCTATTTTGACAAAAATGTAAATTTTAACTCAACTACTCTAATTTGTCAAAAATGACGATTTTAATTCAACTATTCTAATTTGT
Source organism: Allium sativum (assembly GCA_030737875.1). NCBI lineage: Eukaryota > Viridiplantae > Streptophyta > Magnoliopsida > Asparagales > Amaryllidaceae > Allium > Allium sativum. Next base: position 525,747,123 of record CM060913.1, on the reverse strand, counting down.
CAACAATGATCAATTTTAATTTAAATATTCCAATTTGTCAAAAATGAAATTTTAATCCAACATTTCTAATTTGTCAAAAATGACAATTTTAATCCCATTCTTTTTTTCTTTTCAAATAAAACAAGTTTTTTGTTTTCAACAATATTACCCAACACAAACATCATCAATTCTGGATCAGATCACGTATCATACAAATATAATTTAACATTGTATAATTTAACAACATCAATTCTAGATTAAATCACGTATCATGATTAAGTAATGTTAATTATTAAAAAAAGTAGAATTTCTCACCTTGTTCAGTTTCAGAAATTGTTGAATAACAATTGTTTTTAATTAAATTAAACAAGGTGTTTAATTCAATCAACATCGCTGCTTCAAATCAGTTCCAGTCAATTCCATGCTGTAGATCTCATTTTTCTAATTCCAACACAACTGAAATTTGTGAATTTGGATTTCATAAGAAAAAGTTATATGATTACAAATCTTAATTACATAATTAATTTATTAGATAATTAATTTAAAACCTTAATTTCATTTTTAATTCATCTTCCTCCTTCTGATTAATGATCAAACCACGCTCCAATTGAAAAACCCGCCGCCGCCGCTTCTTGACCCCACTGGAGCTCCATCGCCGCACCCCACTAGAACCGACGCAGCGTTGTCGTGCTCCACCGTGAGTCTTGCAAGGTCCCGTCCCCTCTGCCACGCTAGAAAGCTCCATGAACGACGCGATTCGAGCTGATGAATCACACCAACCACTGCATGAAATCTCATCAATCCTATATGGATCGAGAGAGCACTAGATGCTCTCCAATCTTCGTTTTGTTTTGGTCTTCTACTTCGAAGTGATTTGAGCGGATTTAGGGTTTGTTTTTCCATTGATTTGGGCCAACGATTTTCACTGGCGGCTAGAATGAATAGATTTAGGGTTCTCATTTATTTTCGGGGGTATTTATAGTATAATATTAAATCTCTTAATTACTAGTTAAAGCCCGTTAACCCTTAATAGCTCCAAATTCAGCACAACGAGAGCTATACCCAGGAAAATACCCCCATTCCGGACATAATGGGCTAGGTTCCGTCAGCCTAAACGATTGTTTCAGTCTGTTTTCTTTAATTTAAAATATAAATCATTTATTTAATTCGATTGTACATTTAAATTTACCGAGGTCACATACGAACTCCGAAAATTCCCGAATAATAAATCTAGCTATGTTTTGACGATACGGTCCTAACAAAGTTAATTTCGTTGAATTTGGAGACCGTTTGAAAAATGGTCATTTTCTGGTCGATCTAATTTGACTGAAATTGACAAAACACGTTTTCTTTTGCCACGCTCACATATTAATTCCAAAACTTATGAACATTGGAATCTAACAATAATTTGACATTTTAGATCCAACCAGGGTGGTTTCGTCGAAAATGGAGGTCGTTTGCAAACTGGCTGTTTATAATATTAAAATATATATATATATATATGTATATATATATATATATATATATAAATTCCATAAGGACTATTCTGAATATTTAACTAGCCATAACTTTTTATTCCCGCTATGAAATTTCAATTTTCCAGATTCGTTGGAAAGATATTTTTATTAAATTTAAATATTTTTGGTTTTACTGAAATCCGATTTATTTTGAACAATGTACATTCAGTCAATGTTCAAAATCAAAATTTCAAACTACCATGCTATTTCTAACTCCATTTATAATTAAAATAAATATATGTGTTCTAACTAAAATTTAAATAATTTTTTAATCTTTATTATTTAAAATAAATTATTTTAAATATTTAAAATCCTTTAAAATTTCTAAAATAAAAATTATAATTGGTTCCAAAATTCTAGGTTGTTACAGAACATTAGTCGCTACAGCAAGGATCCGCCGTACCTATAAGTGTTTCTAAACAATTAAATAGAGTAGTCTAACCCAGTTTTATGGATAAATGAAATAATTTTGTCCAAAAGTATATTTTCGTAAAAGGGATATATGTTTGATGAAAATTATGTTTTGTAAAATTTATTCCACTAATTGATTGCTAGAGATAACAGTTAGTAAACTAATTAAGAAATTTGAATTCTCAACGATTTTGGACAGTCGAGGTATTTGCTAAAGAGATTATAAAACTCTTTGTTAAAATATTTAATGTTGTAGGGGATGGATAACTATGGTCTAACCATGAATGATGAATCGAAAACAAGAGAAACGGATTTATGAGCAGATCTAAGAAGGAAATAGGTTGGACCTTGTAACAACCCAGAAATCTGAACTAATTTAATTTTTTTTGGCAATTTTAATGAATTTTGGATATCTAAAATGATTTATTTTAAATAATAACAACGAGAAATTTATATTGAATAGAATTAGAACGAATATATTTATTTGAATCATCGTTAGAATATTTATTTTTAATTATAAAAGGAATTGGAAATGGCGCGGTAGTTTGAAAATTCGATTTCACATTTCAAATGAATAAGCAGGATTCAAAATAATCCGGATTTTAGTGAAACCATAAATATTAGAATCTATTTGAGAATATCTTTCCAACGAATCTGAAAAATTAAAATTTCATTGTGGGAATAAAAAGATTTGTTCAATTGAAAATTCAGAATAGTCGCTATGAAAAATATAGCCCTTAAAAATGGAAATTTTGCAAACGACCTCCGTTTTCGACAAAACTACTTTTATTGGATTCGGGATGTCAAATTTTTTCTAGATTGTAAAATTCATAATTTTTGAAATCAGTGTGTGAGCATGGCGAGGGGAAACGTGTTTTGACAGTTTCAGTCAATTTGGATCGACCAGAAAATGGCCATTTTTCAAACGATCTCCAAACTTGACGAAATTGTTTTTCTTAGAACCGTATCGCCAATTCGAAGCTAGAAAATATTTTTCGGGAATTTTTAGAGTCCGTATGTGGCCCCGGTAAATTGAAATGTGCGTTCAAATTCAATATATAGATTATATTTTGATTTTGACGAAAACCGATCGAAACAGCCAAACTGGCTTACGATACATATCCCATTGTGTTCAGAATGGGGATAACTAGCTGGAGACGACATTTGGTGGACTCGATTTGTAGCATGAAAAGTCAACTTTATAGAGGATTAAAATAAATAAATAAATAATTATATGATACTCTCACCTAACTCTCCCTCTCTCTTCTTTATTGTTTTCAGATCTGAATTGAAAAAAAACTCGACATCACGAAACCGTCGCCCCCCTTCTTCGAGCACTGCCAGCGCTAGCGCCATCGCTCCACCACCAGGAAGACGCCGCCACCCTCTTTTTCCACCCCTTCTCCAATCGCGGCCCCCCCGCCTGAACCCCAAATCGAGGCGCACCATCCGCCGCTGATGTGGCGTCGAGTTCACAAGTTTTTGGGCTAGAGGAAATGGGTGCGAAGTCGCACCTAGTGGTGCAAACGGATCGAACTTTGGTCAACGCCTGGAGGAGCTGGAAGCAACCCTAGTTGCGTGAAGATGTGTTTTGCGGTCCAGTGCAGTAACGACTGAAAAGAAGGCAATTTTTTATTTAATTTAAATATATTTGTAAAAATCAGTTTTATTTAATTTATATAACATTGTAAAAAAATATGATTTTTCTTTGAATATGAATTGGATTTTTGTGAAGGAAAAAAAAATATATGACTTGACGATGAATAAAAAAATATAGATTCTTGTTTGGAAAAAAATAGCTTTGTTTTTAAATATAAAAGTAGCATTAGTTTTAGAAACAAAATTTGAAATAAAAATATGATTTTTTTATTTATGTATGATGATAAAAATATTATTTTTTTATACATTGCATTGAAATGAAAATGTGATTTCTCTTTGTATGATATAACAATATAAAGTAGTGATTTTTATAATGTTTTCAGTAGAGATAAAAATATAATCTTTATATGGAAGTTAGCGTTATAAAAATATAATCTTTATATAGAAGTTAGTGTTATAAAAATATAATTTTTATGTATGAAGTGCCATTTTAAAAATGTTATTTTTTTTCTATGTAGCGTTGTTATAAAAATATGAAATTATTTTTAGAAAGATATAAATATAATTTTTAGCCTCTTTATGTTATTTGTAAAATAATCATACAAAGAAATAATTATTGATTAGTTGAAAATATAATTTTTAACACAGGTATACTACATAGATCGGCAGTCAAAGCACAACAGAGTGGATCCCAAAGGTGAGAACTTCTCACTTTAATTTTATTTTCTAGTTATGATGATGTTCATTGGTTCACTGGCCTTTTGCTGTTTTACTGTTATGTTTAAAGCTATGTAATGTTAATTATGATGTATGGTTCCTTTTTGTATGGCCGTATATAGCGATGGCCTGTTTTGGTTGTATATGTTGTACATACATGCACTGCTACTTTATGTTACTTGATGGATGCTATATATTTTAGGCGTGAATCATGTTGATTCACAACCTTTTCCTTCAAACAAAAATTTCTAGTTAAAATATATACTAGGATGCAGACGGTGCTTAGCAGCACCCGACACTCGTCGTCCACAGACCATGGATGACTTTTTTGTTAGTTTGATTATGTTGTGAATGTTGATTGTGTGATGTGGAATGGAATAAATATTTTATAGTTAAAAATATAATTTAACGTGTATATGAATGAAATATATATTTATAAACAAATCAGATGATTTGTTTATGTAAACACATCGGACTGATATTGATTTAGACGATAAATTTTACACATCGCCCAACTGCACAAATAAATCTGTGTTTGTTGTCTGAAAACCCCACACGGGTATTGGGATGATACTGGACATACACCAGTCCCAATAATTAGCTGTATGTCGATCGATTGATTGACAACTGTTATAAGCATTAAATATTTATGTTTGACGCTTATGCAGTGTAGAATGCACTCTGGATGATGTTTGACTGTGTTTGATTGTTGTGTTTACATGTTGTATGAAATCCGTATAATCACATTATATGGTAATTGACTGTGTCAGATTCCAGTTCAGAAGAAATGATTATTTTAAAATAACGATTATTTTAAAATAATGAATATTTTAAAATAATATTCGTTAATGGATCAAAATATGATTTTAAGGTCCAATTTAGCATGAACATGAAAATATTTAAATATATGAAGCCGTGTTGATTAGATTAACACCATTTGGATGTGAACAATATTTATATCGATTTTATTCATTTTTATAATGAATATCGAAAAGGAATTGATTTCAAAATATAATGTTTTGAAAATTTTATCATTCATATATCGATGATATGGAATATTCAATTTTGATTTGAAATTGAATATGAAGTTGAAATTGCCTGAATAGAACGCGCCACGCTGCGGTAGTTCGCGAATTTTGACCATTGACTTCGAACGGACATCACGGGATATCCGACCGTCGGATCCTTCAGAAACCGGAACTTTGGGTTCATATCGAAAAGAGCTTTCTAACAAATACAAAAAATTAGAAATCTAATAGTTGGATTTCGAATTATGTCCAAATCAAATTTGGAAAAGGTCGCTGTAAGTGCAGTTCAATGGCCATTTATGGAAATCGACTATACGGGCTTTGATATAATTATTAAAAATGTCAATAATTAGTGTAAAATCATAAGAAATGATTTGGAAAGAATTAGGATGAAAAATTCCATATTTGAAAAGATAAAAGTAGATTTTTATCAAAATGAAATAGAATTATATTCCAATTATTTTTAAAAATAAATAAATTGGATTTGAAATGGTTTTAAAAACAACCAAGATTTCCAATATATAAATTAGAAATGGATTTGAATCGAAATTTTCTTTGGAATATTTCGATGTTGGATTTAATGATTATACAGATGTTGTTATGGAAATTTGAAAGATATATTTATATAATTATTTCCAATACGATATTTGTTTGTTGTGGTATTTAATATTGAATATAAGCCGATATATTTTCTATTAAGAGCCTTGTATTTAATATTAAATGTGATTTTGGGTTTGTCATGAATGGTGTCTTCATTAACACTATTCTTGAAACTAGTTGAGAAAAGATTAAATCTTTTTATTTAGATTTAATGAAGTATACCAATTAATTGATATTTAATTAGAATGGAATTGAATTTGGTCTTTGGAATTATTGTGAACGGTGTTTTAAATAACACTTGTTCTTTAACCTGATTAACAAAGGAATAAGATTTTGGGTTGTCGTAAATGGTATCTTTAATAATACAGTTCTTAGACTGAATGGAGTTAAGAAAATCAGAAGCTACCTGGAGATTAGTTAAGTTGAATGGTTTCCTGGGTATTGATCTGATGTTGGTTTCGGCCTTCGGGGTTAATACTTAGGGAATTGTACACTTGCTAATTTACGGTTAAAGGCTGATGGAATGGAATGTGATTTTGGGTTTATCGTGAACCGTGTTTTAAAGGACATTGGTTGTTTAACCCAGTTAATGATAGGAATAAGATTTTGGGCTGTCGTGAATGGTTTCTTTAATAATACTATTCTTAGATTCAATGGAGTTAAGAAAATCAGAAACTGCCTGGAGATTAGTTAAGTTGAATGGTTTCCTGGGTATTGATCTGATGTTGGTTTCAGCCTTCAAGGTTAATACTTAGGGAATTGTTCATTTGCTAATTTACGGTTAAAGGCTGATGGAATGGAATGTGATTTTCAGTTTATCGTGAATCGTGTTTTAAAGGACATTGGTTCTTTAACACGGTTAAAGAGAGGAATAATATTTTGGGTTGTCGTGAATGGTATCTTTAATAATACTTTTCTTAGACCCAATGGAGTTAAGAAAATCTGAAACTACCTGGAGATTAGTTAATTTGAATGGTTTCCTGGGTATTGATCTGATGTTGGTTTCGGCCGTCGGGGTTAATACTTAGGGAATTGTTCACTTGCTAATTTACGGTTCAAGGCTGATGGAATGGAATGTGATTTTGGGTTTATCGTGAACCGTGTTTTAAAGTACATTGGTTCTTTAACCCAGTTAAAGACAGGAATAAGATTTTGGGTTGTCGTGAATGGTATCTTTAATAATATTGTTCTTAGACCTAATGGAGTTAAGAAAATCAGAAACTAATTGGAGATTAGTTAAGTTGAACGGTTTTCTGAGTTTTGATCTGATGTTGGTTTCGGCCTTCGGGGTTAATACGTAGAGAATTGTTCACTTGCTAATTTACGGTTAAAGGATGATGTAATGGAATGTGATTTTGGGTTTATCATGAACCATGTTTTAAATGACATTGGTTCCTTAACCCAGTTAAAGACAGGATATGATTTCCCAAGTTAAACAATCGCTAATATTGATTTTTGGGAAGATTAAAACCAAGTGGAGTTTTAATGCATCTTTAGTTGGATTGAAATGATATCCAAAGGAAGATTAAAGAATAAATTTAAAGAATTTATCTTTGATAAAATAAATGGGAACCTTTCCCAAAGTATAAGAATATTTGAATAAAGGAATATTCTGGATTGGAATGAGGCGTATGTTGTGTTTTTATAGCACTTGTTTATTATATACACAAGTTATTCAGAAAGACCGGTTTTATCCCATCCTGAATAACTGATTCGAAAATATGTCAACGATGAAGACAGTGGTTGAAGACCGAGGGTCTTCACATCGTTTGGATGATTACTGATGTCTTGATTGGGTTGTACACCTAAGGCATGGTAATAAGTGGTGCCCCTATTTTCCACACGGGCAGCTAGTAGTTTTGGTTTTGCAGATTTATATTTATAGGATCCTGGTTTACAGCTGGAACGATATTCGGAAAGCTCTGTATCCGTATATCTCCTTCAGTTGTGCTATGTATTATTTTTCCGCTGCAATGTAACTTGTAAATCTCTGATATTTAGTAAATGTGTAATATTTATTCATACTTTGTATATTCTTGTATCCTGATGAAATTGTTGTAATAAGCAATGAAATGTTCTTCTGTTTGGGTTCTGATTCGTCTGGTTCTCAAACAATACGTATTTCTCTTCTCTTCGGAGACCGGGGAAGTTCGGGTCGCTTCATTTGGTATCAGAGCTCTGGTTTACAGAGCTCGAGAACAAGACATTAGAACCAAACGAAAGAATTCGTCAGAGATTAGATTTGCAATATCAAATGAGAATGACTCGTTAGAGATAGGATCAGTAGTATCCTAGAACGAGGGTAAAGAGTATATTTTTAAAACGAAAACAAATTTTGTTTTGAAGATTTAAACCTTATTCAACGTATTCGAATATTTATTTGTATTGAATTTGGACAATCCAATATATAAAGATTTTGCATATATGCCTTGCAAACGTATATTTGAAGTCTTAATATACTGGATAGATATAGAATCACACTCTAGTCGCCCGGAGATGATACTGATGATAGCAGCTGCATCATCAGTATATATATGTTTGAGTTTCGAAAGTGGGATCTTTATATTTTTCCAATTGACTGGTGTGAGAACCAAAATTAGATAGGGTTTATTGTTGTGATTTGGCATCAAAAACATGATTTTTGAATATGTATTGAAATTATGAATTTAAACGTTAATCAACTGATTAATTGATGGTTATGTTGTATGATTAGTTGTTAACCAATAAAAGCTATATGTGAAAGAATGGTAAATGTTGCCAAATTGTTTCAAATGTTGAACTGTATTAAAAATTGTTTGAAACTGCATGCATGTACATGTGTATCCATTGAACATGTCATTGCAAAGAGGCTTGAGCAAAGGAATAAAATTGTTTGCCCGACAAATAGTTACATGTTTATTGTATTTCTTGGGGTTTTTAATGATTTTATGAGCCGATTGGCTAGCCGCTTGGTTGTTTATTTTTCTTTTTGGATTGGATAGGCCTGTATGGCGATTTTCCCGGCGCTCCCGTAAGGGGAGGTTATGGCAAAATATTTTGAAAATTTAGGGTGTTAGCCAAATTTTTGAAGCATTGGAAAATTCTTAGAAACTGAAAAGTTGAAGAATGAAAGCCAAACTGAAAGTTGAGTTGGTTTGTAAAACAACTTTCAGCTCCGTTTCTTTTTGAGGACGAAAAGATTTTAATTGGGGGAGATTGTAACAACTCGGAAATTTGAACCAATTTAAAATTTTTATTTTGGAAATTTTAATGAATTTTGGATATTTGAAATGGTTTATTTTGAATAATAATGACTAGAAATTTATATTGAATAGAAATAGAACGAATATATTTATTTGAATCATCGTTAGAATATAAATATTTATTTTTAATTATAAAAGGAATTGGAAATGGCGTGGTAATTTAAAAATTTGGTTTCAAATGTCAAATGAATGTGCATGATTCAAAACAATCCGGATTTTAGCGAAACCAAAAATATTAGAATCTATTTGAGAATATATTTCGAACAAATCTAAAAAATTGAAATTTCATAGCGGGAATAAAAAGTTATGTCCAATTGAAAATTCAGAATAGTCGCTATGGAAAATGTAGCCCTTAAAAATGGTAACTTTGCAAATGACCTCCGTTTTTGACGAAACCACTTTTGTTGGATCCGGGATGTCAAATTATTGCTAGATTCCAAAATTCATAATTTTTGAAATCAATGTGTGAGCAAGGCGAGGGAAAACGTGTTTTGACAATTTCAATCAATTTGGATGGACCAGAAAATGACCATTTTTCAAACGATCTCCAAATTTGACGAAATTTATTTTATTAGAACCGTATCGCCAATACGAAGTTAGAAAATATTTTTCGGGAACTTTAAGACTCCATATGTGGCCCCAGTAAATTGAAATGTGCGTTTAAATTCAATATATAGATTTATATTTTGATTTTCATGAAAACCGATCAAAGCAGCCAAACTAGCTTACGATACATATCCCATTATGTTCGGAATGGGGGTAATTAGCTAGGGACGATAGTCGGTGGACTCGATTCAGAGCACGAATGAAAAGTCAACTATATAGAGGATTAAAATAAATAATTATATAATACTCTCACCTAACTCTCCCTCCCTCTCTCTCTCTTCTTTATTGGTTTTAGATCTAAATTGGAAAAAAAGCCCGACTTCACGAAACCATAGCCCCCCTGCTTCGAGCGCCACCAGCGCTAGCGCCATCGCTCCACCACCAGTAAGACGCCGCCACCCTTTCCACCACTTCTCCAATCGCGACCCCCCGCCTGAACCCCAAACCGAGGCGCACCATCGGCCGCTGATGTGGCGTCGAGTCCACTAGTTTTTGGGCTAGAGGAAAGGGGTGCGATGCCGCACCTAGTGGTGCAAACGGATCGAACTCTGGTCAACGCCTGGAGGAGCTGGAAGCAACCCTAGTTGTGTGAAGATGGGTTCTGCGGTCCAGTGCAGTAACGACAGAGAAGAAGGTGATTTTTATTTAATTTAAATACATTTGTAAAAATCAGTTTTATTTAATTTATATAACATTGCAAAAATTTTTTTTGATTTTTCATTGAATATGAATAGGATTTTTGTGAAGAAAAAAATATATGACTTTGCGATGAATAAAAAAATATAGATTCTTGTTTGGAAAAAAATAGCTTTGTTTTTAAATATAAAAGTAGCATTAGGTTTAGAAATAATAATTAGAAGTAAAAATATGATTTTTTTTATTTATGTATGATGATAAGAATATGACTTTTATATACATCGCTTTGAAATGAAAATGTGATTTCTCTTTATATGATATAACAATATAAAGTAGTGATTTTTATAATGTTTTCAGTAGAGATATAAAAATATAATCTTTATATAGAAGTTAGCGTTATAAAAATATAATCTTTATATAGAAGTTAGCATTCTAGAAATATAATTTTTATATATGAAGTGCCATTTTAAAAATGTGATTTTTTCTATGTAGCGTTGTTATAAAAATACGAAAATATTTTTAGAAAGATAAAAATATAATTTTTAGCCTCTGTATGTTATTTGTAAAATAATCATACAAAGAAATAATTATTGATTGGTTGAAGTTAGGAAACATTTACTATATATATTATTGATTGGTTGAAGTTAGCCTCTGTATGTTATTTTCATTCGTTAGAAGTTAGGAAACGTGGTTAAGGTAATTAGAAACTGAATGGGAATTTGTGAGTTGAATGGTTTTCTGAGCATCGATCTGATGTTGGTTTAGGCTTTCGGGGTTGATACTTAGGAAATTATTCTCTTACTAGTTTAGGTTAGGGACTAATGACCGAGATGAGAAATACATTCTTAAAGAGAATTTAAAATGAAAAGGGCTTTTGAATATTCATATATATATATATATATATATATATATTAATATAAGAAGAGAAATGAGTATTTTAATTATTGGAAAAATAGATAAGTTATGATTTAATGAATGGTTAATAAAAAAGAGGCTAAAATGGTAGTGGATATTGAAATATTGAATTCAATTTTCTATTATGGATGAATGATTGGCTAATAACCCGGAAATTCTGAGCCACTATAAAAAATTTATTTTGGCAATTTTAATGAATTTTAATATTTAAAATGATTTATTTTAAATAATGGAGACAAGAAATTTATTTTGAATAGAATTAGAACGTATATACTTATTTGAATTGTCATTAGAATATAAATATTTATTTCTAATTATAAAAGGAATGGAAAATGGCTCAGTAGTTCGAAAATTCGATTTCGAATTTCAAATGAATGTATAGGATTCAAATTAAACTGGATTTTAGCGAAACCAAAAATATTTGAATCTATTTGAGAATATCTTTCTAATGAATTTGAAAAATTGAAATTTCATAGTGGGAATAAAAAGTTATGCCTAGTTGAATATTCGGAATAGTCGCTATGGAATTCTGGCCCTTAAAAATGGAAATTTTGCAAACGACCTCTATTTTTGACGAAACCTCTTTTGTTGGATCCGGGATGTCAAGTTATTGGTAGATTCCAGAATTCATAATTTTTGGGATCAATATGTGAGCGTGGCGAAAGAAAGCGTGTTTTAACCGTTTTAGTCAATTTCGATCGACCAGAAAATGACCATTTTCAAACAGTCTTAGAATTTGACGAAATTAGTTTTGTTAGGACTGTATCGTCAATACGAAGCTAGAAATGTTTTTTTCTGGAAATTTTAGAGTTAGTATGTGGCCCCGGTAAATTGATATGTACATTTAAAATTGAATATAATGATTTATATTTTTAATTTAATGGAAAATGATCATAACGTTCGAATTGGCTTGTGAAACATATCCCATTGTGTTCAGAATGGGGGTATTATGCTAGGGACGACAGTTGTTGGGTTCGAAACCGAGTTCGTATGAAAAGTCAATTAAATTGAAAATAATAATAATATATTAATATTATATATATATATATGTATATGTATATGTATATAAACTCCTACCTTTCTCACTCCCCCTTCACCGTTCAGATCTGAGATAAATTAAAAAAGACCCCGTATCCCAAAACCCGTCGCCCTCCTCCAGACATTGACGCGTCGTCCACGCCGGGGGCCCCGCTGCCAAGTCGACCTCCCCTCCGTCGTTTTCCTTACCTCCGATCCTCCCTCCTTTCGAGACACGAAGCCGCGAGCACCCCAATTCGAACCCCGAGCATTAGATCGACGGCGCCACCACCGTTTCAGACCGCCGCCGCCTGCAACCGGCTCGCCTCCCCCTCCTAAAGCCGCGCTCAGGGCAGCAACGTCGACCGTCCCTCCTCTTCTACCTCAGATCTGCAAGGCCCCCTCCGCTGTAGTTTTAAACCCTCCTTCGATTTATGATTTCATAGTTTTTTAAAATGCGATTTCTTAGTTTTTTTAAAATAATACTTAGTTTTTTAAAAAAATATGAAGACTTAGTTTTAAAAATATAAAGTCGTGATTTTGTTTATATAAAAGACGTGATTTTGGTTATATAAAAGAGGCGATTTTTATATATATGAAAGCGAAAAAAGATTTGATTTTATTTATGTAGAAGAGAAATAAAAATTGGATTTTTATTTATATAGTAACATGATAAAAATTTGATTTTTATCATGGAGTAGCGGTGTGAAGGAGTGATTTTTACATATGTAGTAGAAATATAAAAATATGATCTTTATATATAAAAATGTGATTTTTATATAGAGAATGGTGAGAGAAAAATATAATTTTTATTATATGAGAAGTGAGATAAAAATATGAATTTTATATTATTGAAAAAATAAAAATATGATTTTTAATGTATAGAACATAATATTAAGAATGTGATTTTTATATGAACAGTACAAGAATAAAAATGTGGTTTTTATTGTGAACAGCGTGAAATGGTTGAGTTGGAATGTCAGGCAAATCCAAACCGTTCAGAAACGAAATGGTGGAGTGGAACCCCAAAGGTGAGAACTCCTCACTTTTATTTTTATTTCTAGTTAAAAATATATACTAGGATGCAGACGGTGCTTAGTAGCACCCGACACCCGTCGTCCACAGACCATGGATGACTTGTTTGTTTGATTGGTGTATTGATAAAATTGATTGTGTGATGTGGATTGAATAAATATTTTATTGTTAAAAATTTAATTTTTAACGTGTATATAAAATAAATATTTATAAACAAATCGGACGATTTGTTTATATACACTAATTTGACTGATATTGATTGGGACAATAAATTTTACACATCACCCAACTGCACAAATAAAAATCTGTGTTTGTTGATTTGAAAATCCACACGGGTATTGGGATGATATTTGACGTACACTAATCCCGATTGTTTAATGTATGTCAATCGATGGGTTGACAGACTGTGTAAGCGTTAATTATTTATATTTAATGCTTATGCAGTTGTGTGGTGCACTCTGGATGATGGTTGATTATTTATCATTGCTATTATATACATGTGTTGTATGGAAAATCCATATAATTAACATTATATGGTAATTGATTGGGCCTCATTCCAATTTGGAAAATGGAGAATATTATAAAATAAAGATTCATGTGTTGAATAGAATAAATAGTCATGTGTTGACGATACTCATGTGTTGAGAATATTCATGCGTTGAAACTTATCATGTGTTGAACGAAATATTTTAACAATAAAATTTACATCTTTATCATATATAAAATTAGAAACCAACTTGAAACTAGATAAGATGAGTGGTTTCCTGGGTATTGATCTGATGTTGGTTTCGACCTTCGGGGTCAATACTTAGGGAATCGTTCTCTTACTAATTTATGATTGGAGTCTGATTTAGAATTAAATGATAGAAATCATAATTTTATTAAATATATTAAATAACGAAAATAGTCATGTGTTGACGATACTCATATATTGAGAATATTCATGTGTTGAAAGAAAATATATATTCATGTGTTGAAGAAAATACTCATTTGTTAAATAGAATAACGTAGTTATTGAAATATATAAAGCCGTGTTGATTAGATTTGAGACATTTTGACGCGAACGCTATTTATATCGATTATATTCGTTTTTATAATGAATATAGAAAAGGAAGTGATTTCAAAATATAACGTTTTTAAAATTTCTCATTTATACATCGATGTTATGGAATATTCAATTTTGATTTGAAATTGAATATGAAGTTGAAATCGTTTTGAAAAAGAATTTAAAACGATTTATAAAATACGTTTTAAAAGGAAATCGAAGAAATATAAATAATAAATATACTATATATATAATGGCCTAAATAGAACGCGCCGCGCTGTGACAGTTCGCGAATTTCGACCATTAACTTCGAATGGACATTACGGGAGATCCGACCGTTTGATTCTCCTAATACCATAACAGTTGGGTTCGTATCGAAATGAACTTTCTAATGAATATTAGAGATCTGACATCTAATGGTTGGATTTGGAATTATGTCCAAATCAAATTTGGAAAAGGTCGCTGTAAGTGCAGTTCGATAGCCGTTGATGGAAATCGACTGTACAGGCCTTGATAAAATTATTAAAAATAGTAATAATTTGTGGAAATTCATAAGAAATGATTTGGAAAGGATTGGGATGAAAATTCCGTATCTGAAAATATAAAATTAGATTTTTACCGAAATGAACTAGTTTTGAACTAGAATTATAATCCATTTTTTTTTAAATAAATAAATTGGATTTGAAAGGGTTTTAAAAGTAACCAGAATTTCCAATAATTGAATTGGAATGAATTTGAATCGAAATTGTCTTTGGAATATTTTGATGTTGGATTTCGGGGTTATACAGATATTGTTACGGAAATTTGAAAGATATATTGATATCGTTATTTCCAATACGATATTTGTTGGTCGTAGAATTTGATATTGAATATAAGCTGATATATTTTCTATTCAGAGCCTTGTATTTAATATCAAATGCGTTTTGGGTTGTCGTGAATGGAATCTTTGATAATACTGTTCCTAGACCCAACGGAGTTAAGAAAATCAGAAACTAACTGGAGATTAGTTAAGTTGAATGGTTTTCTGGGTATTGATCTGATGTTGGTTTCGGCCTTCGGGGTTATTACTTAGGGAATTGTTCACTTGCTAATTTACGGTTAAAGGCTGATGGAATAGAATGTGATTTTGGGTTTATCATGAACCGTGTTTTAAATGACAATGGTTCTTTAACCCAGTTAAAGACAGAATATGATTTCTCAAGTTAAATAATCATTAATATTGATTTTTGGGAAGATTAAAACCAAGTGGAGTTTTAATGAATCTTTAATTAGATTGAAATGATCGAGAATGGAGTATCACCAGTTTTGCTCCAGGCGATAGTTAAATCTTTAATTAGAATTGAACGTGAAATGGTAATTGAATTTACCGATAACACCGTGGTGTTAGATATGAAGTATTACCAGTTTTACTTCATGGGATGAATAGGTTAGGATTGGAAAATTAAAAAAAGTGATAAGTTCGATAAGGTTCGCTAATCCCGACTAGTCTGGATAAACCATAACTTGGTTTGAATTGATATCCAAAAGAAGATTAAAGAATAAATTTAAAGAATTTATCTTTAATAAAATTAATGGGAACCTTTCCTAAAGTATAAGAACATTTGAATAAAAGAATATTCTGAATTTGAATGAGGCGTATGTTGTGTTTGTGTAACACTTGTTTATTATATACACGAGTTATTCAGAAAGACCGGGTTTGTCCCATTCTAAAAAACTGATTCGACGATGCGTCGAGGATGAAGACGGTGGTCGAAGACCGGAGGTCTTCACATCGTTTGGATAATTACTGATGATCTTGATTGGTTTGTACACCCAAGAGGAGGGGATCAGTTGGTGATCGTCCAGACGTACTTGGAGATCAATGGATATGCGAGGTACAAGGTGCCTCCGGTTTCGTTCAGACCCAGAACGAATTTGTAAATGGATTGTGTGTCTGACATTGGATTTTATTCTGTGTGATTGATTTCTATTAAATATATATCTGTTTGGCGGCGGAGAATTTATTCTCTTGCTTAACGCCCTTCTCTGAGATGTACGAGCTCAGAGGTTATATATTGATGGATATCAATCACATGGACTGAATTGCCTGTGTGGCATGCCTACGTGGCAAATGATCAAGGCTTTTGTTGAAAAGAAAAGTCTTGTGGTTAATGATCAAAGCACAGCCTGTATGGAATAGCTTTGTGTATGACGTTAATTCGCGAGCCTCACACCCCAGTATGAACCAGAAACGGGAGAGGATCCAGGGAGAACATGCATCTCTTTCTAGTTAGAGGTGGTGTCAGTGACCTACCAGCCCTGACATTTATATATTTTTCACCTGTGTGGTTGTTGGAATGCGAGGCGCCTCGGATATGGTGTCATTTGGCTCATTTACGCCCCATATGGCGGGGAGACCTATTGTTCAGGGTTTCATTTTAATCCGCTACGTGTGGACCGGCCCTGTGGCTCCTAGGTGCAGTTGCAGCTGTAGCCCGAGACATGGGCTAGATTGTCTTGAATTCGGTAGAGGACGATCCGTGGCCTCGGTTCATAGATGAAATCCAATTTCCCAATACGAGACTTTGCAGTTTTGATTGTAGAGCCTAGTATTGGCGACATGATATATGGTACCCATGCCGTCTAGGATTGATACATTTATATTTGAAGTTATTTTATACACTATGCACTTATAATAGTATCAAATGATTTGTTTTAAACGTACCAAGCATGTTTGGCTATTATAAGGGAAAACCCTATCCTCCGGCTTATGTTGCATTATGTGATAAGACCTGGGTCTTATAATAGCTTCATTTTTCCAAAAAGCATTGCGCGTTTTTGTTATATGCACTGGTATTCTTGGGAGGAAACCCATTCCATGTTATACGGCGTGGTCCGTTGATATATCTGATTTAAATCAAAGTTTTAAATAACTGTTTTAGTTCTAACACCAGTCACATGACTGATCTGGAGTTTGTTGTCTTAACCTAAACTTTGGGTGCCCCTATTTCCCACATGGGTAGCTTGTGGTTTTGGTTTTGCAGATTTATATTCACAGGATCCTGGTTTACAGCTGGAATGATATTCGGAAAGCTCTGTATCCGTATATCTCATTTAGTTGTGTTTTGTATTATTTTACGCTGCTATGAAATGTATTGTAAATCTTTGATATTTATTGAATGTATTTTATTCATTCATACTCTGTATATTCTTGTATTCTGATGTAATTGTTTTAATAAACAATGAAATGTTCTTCTATTCGTGTTTCGATGTGTGTTGTTCTTAAAGCAATCTGTGCTTTCCTTCACGGGGAAATTCGGGCTGTCTCAGTTTGGTATCAGAGCTTTGGTTTACAGAGCTCGGAGAACAAAACACATTAGAACCAAACGAAAGAATTCATCAGAGATTGGATTAGTATTGTCCAATAAGAATAACTCGTTAGAGATAGGATCAGTAGTATCTTAGAACGAGTGTGAAGAGTGGTGTTTTTAAAATAAAATATAAAACAAGCTTTGTTTTGAAAATTTAAATCAATTATTCGTATTTGAATATTTTTATATTTATTTGGACAATCCAGTATATAGAGATTTGAATGTACATCTGATCCACGTGTATTGAAGCCTCAAATATACTAGATAGATATAGAATCGCACTCTAATCGCCCGGAGATGATTCTGATGATGTGCGACGTCATCAACATTTGTATTCGAGTGACGAAAGTGGGATTTCTATATATTTCCAATTGACTGGTTTGAGAACCAAAATTAGATAGGGCTTATTGTTGTGATTTGGCATCAAAAATCTGACTTTTGGACTATGTGTAACAACCCGAAAATCTGGGCCAGTTTAAAATTTTTATTTTGGCAATTTTAGCGAATTTTGATTATTTAAAATGTATTACTTTAAATAATATCGACGAGAAATTTATTTTGAATAGAATTCGAACGTATATATTTATACGCGTCGTCGTTAGAATATAAATAATTATTTATAATTATAAAAGGAATTGAAAATGGCGTGGTAGTTCGATAATTCGATTTCAAACTTCAATTGAATGTACCGGGTGCAAAACAATCCGGATTTTAGTGAAACCAAAAATAATGCAATCTAATTGATGATATCTTTCCAACGAATCCGAAGAATCAAAATTTTATAGCGGGAATTAAAAGATATGTCCAGTTGAAAATTCTGAATAGTCGCTATAGAATTCAGGCCCTTGAAAATGGAGATTTTGCAAACGACCTCAGATTTCGACGAAACCAGTTTTGTTGGGTCCGGGATGTCAAGTTATTGCTAGATTACAAATTTCATAATTTTTCGAATCAATATGTGAGCGTGGCAAAGGAAAACGCATTTGACCAGTTTCAGTTGATTTTAATCGACTGTAAAATGGCCATTTTTCCAACGGTCTCAGAATTTGACGAAACTAGTTTTGTTAGGACCGTATCGTCAATACGAAGCTAGGAAATATTTTTCGAGAATTTTTAGAGTTAGCATGTGACCCCGGTAATTTGAAATATACGTTTAAAATTCAATATAGCGATTTAAATGTAAATTTAAAGGAAACTGAACGAAACGATCAAATCAGCTAGCGATACATATCTCATTGTGTTCGGAATGGGGGTAATACGCTATGGACGACAGGCGGTGGGCCTCGTTTTGAGGTCGAAAATAAAAGTTGCTTTTTGTGGTGAAAGAAAAATTAATTAATAAATAAAATAATAATATCTCCCTCCCCTTTTTCTTTCTGGCCCCCCCTTCAATCGTTTTCATTCAACAGAAGAAATAAATAAAAAAAAGGGGAATCGACGCCCCCCCCCCCCAATCGACCATCGCGACGCCGCCAGGGGGGAGTAGCCGCCGCCGCCCCCTCTTCTTCTCCCTCCGCCTGCCTCGCCCTCGCTCGACGCCCTCCGTCAGACGCGACAGCGCCTCCACCCGAAGACCCGACCCCACAGCCCGCGCCACCAACCACCGCCTCACCTCACCCCCAGCCCGCCGTCGAAGCTCTCCGACCCCCCCCCCTCCAGTGTACGCAGCAGCCTCCTCCCCCCTGCAAACGAAAACAATAAGGTTCTTATTTATTTATTTTATTTTTATTAATTCCTTCGTATATATATAATGTTATGTAAAAGCAATCAGTTTGTTTAACATTAGTTTATATAGAAAGTGGATTGGAAAAAAAATATGATTTTTATTTGTTTGAAATTACAAAGTTAAGATTTTTATTTGACTAAAAATATGATTTTTAAATTCAATTTTTAAATATATGAAATGATTATAGAAATATGATTTTTAAATTGAAAGTGAATAAATAAAAATGTGATTTTTATTTCAAAGACATCAAAATATAAAAATGTGTGATTTTTATATATGTAGTGGCTACGGGCAACGAAGATGACGAAGATGCGATAACGATGAAGATTTCTATCAAAAGAAGAGTCAAGTTGTTTGGATAGCTATCGGTGAGAACTTCTCACTCTAAATTATCTTTTTCTAGTTATATATATATATATATACTAGGATGCAGACGGTGCTTAGTAGCACCTGACACCCGTCATCCACAGACCATGGATGGCTTGTTTGTTAAATTGTTTGGTTGTGTAGTTGGTTAGATTATTTGATATGAATTGAATAGTTTGGTGAAATGAAATTGATTTGATTGATGTGTGAATGGCGTGGGCCTTCACTAGACCGGGGATAAGGCTAGGCCTCGTCCCGTTTCTAGTATCGTGCCGTTATGCCGCCGAAATTTACCAAAATATGTTAGAAAAATAAAAATATCATTTTTATTGTGTAAATGAAATGAATAGAAATTCATGTGTTGAAATAAAATATTTTATCGTTAAAAATATAAATTTTAACGTGGAAGTGAATAAAATAAAATATTCATTTACAAACTGGACGGTTTGTTTATGTGCACCTATTTGAAGGACATTGATTGGGACGATAAATTTTACACATCGCCCAGCTGCACAAATAAAATCTTTGTTTGATTGTTTGAAACCCCACACGGGTGTTGGGATGAAATTTGGAAGTTCACTCATCCTGATTGATTAAATATGTCGATCGATTGATTGACAGGCTGTTATAAGCGTAAGATTTCTATATTTGATGCTTATACAGTGTAGTGCAATTTGGTTGATGGTTGATTATTTTTCAATGCTATTATATACATGTGTTGTATGGAATCCATATAATTAACGTTATATGGTGATTGATTGGGCCTCATTCCAATCGGGAAAATAAGGAATATTATAAAAGGGAATTCATGTGTTGAATATAAAAATAGTCATGTGTTGACGATGTTCATGTGTTGAGTGAAATATTTTATACAATGAAATTTACATCTTTATCATATTTAAAATTAGAACTACTTCCCAGTAGAAGTCTAATTGAAAATCAAACGATAGATACCATAGTTTTATAAAATATTTTACATAACAAAAATAGTGATGTGTTGACAGTACTCATGTGTTGAGATTAGTCAGGTGTTGAAAGAAATATAGATTCATGTGTTGAATGGTATAAATATTCATTTGTTGAATAGAATAACGGATTTATTGAAATATATAAAGCCGTGTTGATTAGAGTTGCGCTATTTTGACGTGAACGATATTTATATCGGTTATATTCGTTTTTATAATGAATATAGAAAAGAAGTGATTTCAAAATATAACGTTTTGAAAATATTATCATTTATATAGTAATGATATAAAATATTCAGTTTTGATTAGAAATTGAAATAGTGTTGAAATGGTTTTGAAACGAAGT
Organism: Allium sativum; assembly: GCA_030737875.1. Taxonomy (NCBI): domain Eukaryota; kingdom Viridiplantae; phylum Streptophyta; class Magnoliopsida; order Asparagales; family Amaryllidaceae; genus Allium; species Allium sativum. The sequence goes on along the minus strand of CM060913.1, from coordinate 525,726,023 downwards.
TAAAACGATTTATAAAATACGTTTTAAAAGGAAATCGACGAAATATATATAATATATATATATTATATATATAATGGCCTGAATAGAACGCGCCGCTCTGCGGCAGTTCGTGAATTTCGACCATTGACTTCGAATTGATGTTGCGGGAGATCCGACCGTCGGATTCTCCTAAAACCGGAACCGTTGGGTTCGTATCGAAAAGAGCTTTCAAACAAATATTAGAAATTTGAAATCTAACGGTTGGATTTGGAATTATGTCCAAATCAAATTTGAAAAAGGTCGCTGTAAGTGCAGTTCGATAGCCGTTGATGGAAGTCGACTGTACGGGCCTTGATAAAATTATTAAAAATATTGATAATTTGTGTAAAATCATAATATGTGAATTGGAAAGAACTGGGATGAAAAACTCCACATTTGAGATGATAAAAATAGATTTTTATTGAAATAAACTAGTTTTGAGCTGGAATTAAAATCAATTTATTTTTGAAATAAATAAATTGAATTTGAAAGTGATTTTAAAAATAATCAATATTCCCAATACATGGATTGGACTGGAGTTGAATCGAAATTATCTTCGGGATATTTCGATGTTGGATTTCGTGACTATACAGATATTGTTATGGGAATTTGAAAGATATATCTAATATCGTTATTTCCAATACAATATATGTTGGTTTCAGAATTTGATATTGAATATAAACCGATATATTTTCTATTCAGAGCCTTGTATTTAATATCAAATGTGATTTGGGTTTATCGTGAATCATGTTTTAGAGGACATTGGTTCTTTAACCCGGTTAAAGACAGGATATTGATTTTTGAAAAAAGATTAAAGCTAAGTGGAGTTTTAATGAATCTCTAATTAGATTAAAAATGTGAATTGATAATTTAAATTATCAAATTTGAAAGGTGATCGGGAATGGAGTACCACCAGTTTTGCTCCAAAGCGATAGCTAAATCTTTAATTAGATTTGAACGTGAAATGGTAATTAATTTTACCGATAACACCGTGGTGTTAGAGGTGGAGTATTACCAGTTTTCTCCATGGGATATATAGGTTGGGATTGGGAAATAAACTAAATAATTACTTCGGTGTGGTTCGTTAATCCCGACTAGTTAGAAATGATATCCAAAGGAGGATTAAAGAATAAATTTAGAAGAATTTATCTTGGATAAAATTAATGGGAACCTTTCCCTAAGAATGTGATTTTGTGAATAAAAGAATATTCTGAATTGGAATGAGGCGTTTGTTGTGTTTGTGTAACATTCGTTTATTATATACGTGGGTTATTCAGAAAGGCCGGGTTATACCCATTCTGAATAACCGATTCGACGAGAGGTCGAAGATGAAGACGGTGGTTGAAGACCGGAAGTCTTCACATCGTTTGGGTGATTACTGATGATCTTGATTGGGCTGTACACCCAAGATGAGGGAAAAAGTTGGTGATCGTCCAGACGTACTTGGAGATTGATGGATATGCGAGGAAAGTGCCTCCGGTTTCGTTCAGACCCAGAACGAACTTGTAAATGGATTGTGTGTCTGACATTGGATTTTATTCTGTGTTGATTGATCTCTATTAAATATACATCTGTTTGGCGGCGGAGAATTTATTCTCTTGCTTAACGCCCTTCTCTGAGACGTACGAGCTCAGAGGTTGTATATCGATGGACATCAGTCGCATGGAGTGAATTGCCAATGTGGCACGCGTAAGTGGCAATTGATCAGGGCTTCTGTTGAAAAGCAAAGTCTTGTAGTTGATGATCAAAGCACGGCCTGTGTGGCGTAGCTTTGTGTATAGCGTGAATTCGCGAGCCTCACACCTCGGTATGAGTCAAAAACGGGATACGGACCCAAGGAGTGCACGACGTTTCTTTCTAGCTAGGGTGGTGTCAGTGACCTACCAGCCCTGACATTTATATACTTTTCACCTGTGTGGTTGTTGGATACGAGGCGCCTCGGATATAGGTCTGTAAGGACCGGGAAACGTGTGTTCAGGAATAACTAATCCTCAAAAGTAAGAGAGGACCGGCCTTGGAGGTTCCAAAGGATCATAGTGGGGTCCTGAGGCATTTGCTAGAGTGTTTCGAACGCGGAGAGGAGCTTGCCCCTTGCCTCGACTCATGACGGAAATCCAATTTCCAATACGTGTATTGCGGTTTTAATTGTAGAACTAGTATGGCGACATGATATATGGTACCCATGCCGTCTATGATTTATATTTATGATTGAAATTGTTTTGACACTATACACTTATTATAGTATCAAATGATTTGTTTTAAACGTACCAAGCATGTTTGGCTATTATAAGGGAAAACCCTATCCTCCGGCTTGCGTTGCATTGTGTGATGGGACTTGGGTCTTATAATAGTTTCATTTTTCAAAAAAACATTGCGCTGTTTATTCTATGCACTGGTATTCTTGGGAGAAAACCCGTTCGGTGTTATACGGCGTGGTCCCTTGAATTACTCTCTTTTAAAATTGAATTAAATAACTGTTTTAGTTCTCACACCAGTCACATGACTGACCTGGAGTTTATTGTTTTAACCTAAACTCTGGGTGCCCCTATTTTCCGCACGGGCAGCTAGTAGTTTTGGTTTTGCAGATTTATATTCACAGGGTCCTGATTTACAGCTGGAATGATATCCGGAAAGCTCTGTATCCGTATATCACCTTCTAGTTGTGTTTTGTATATTTTTCCGCTGCTATGTAATTTATTGTAATCTCTGATATTTGTCGAATGTAATTTATTCATTTATACTCTGTATATTCTTGTATTTGATGGAATTGTTGTCATAGCAATGAAATGTTCTTCCGTCTGCGCTCTATTTTGTCTTGTCCTCAATTCTATCCGTGCTTTCCTTCACGGGGAAGTTCGGGTCGTCTCACTATGTATCAAAATTATGAATTTGAAAAGCTAATCAACAAATTGATTGCTGATTGTGTTGTTTGATTATTGGTTGATTAATTAAAATTTGAACCATTTAGTCAAATTGTATCAAATAGTGAATTGTATTGAAAATTTGTCGCATTTGCATATGTATACATGTACTTACATTGAACAGGTAATAGTAAGGAAGCTAGAAAAGTGGAATAAGATTGTTTGCCCGACAAATTGGTACATGTTTATTGTATTTCTTTGGGTTAGATGATTTTATGAGCCGATTGGCTAGCCGCTTGGCTTTTTCTTTTTCTTTTGGATTGGTAAGGGCCATGGGAGGCTATTTGAAATATCCAGAAGCTCCCGGTGCAGGGGAGGTTATGGCGAAATTTTTCGAAAATTTAGGGCGTTAGCCAAATATTTGAAAATTTTGAAAAGTTCTTAGAAACTGAAAAGTTGAAGAACTTAAGCCGTAATGAAAATAATGGAAGTTGAGTTGGTTTGTAAAATACTTTCAGCTTCATTCCTTTTCGAGGACGAAAAGTTTTAAATGGGGGGGATTGTAATAACCCAGAAATTCTGAGCCAATTTAAAATTTTTATTTTGGTTATTTAAAATGATTTATTTTAAATAATGGCGACGAGAAATTTATTTTGAATAGAATTAGAATGTATATACTTATTTGAATTGTCATTAGAATATAAATATTTATTTTTAATTATAAAAGGAATGGAAAATGGCGCGGTAGTTCGAAAATTCGATTTCGAATATCAAATGAATGTACAGGATTCAAAATAAACTGGATTTTAGCGAAACCAAAAATATTTGAATCTATTTGAGAATATATTTCCAACGAATTTGAAAAACTGAAATTTCATAGCGAGAATAAAAAGTTATGCCCAGTTGAAAATTTAGAATAGTCATTATGGAATTCTGGCCCTTAAAAATGAAAATTTTGCAAATGACCTCTGTTTTCGACAAAACAACTTTTGTTAGATCCGGGATGTCAAGTTATTGCTAGATTCCGAAATTCACTATTTTTTGGATCAATATGTGAGCATGGCAAAAGAAAACATGTTTTAATTGTTTCAGTCAATTTCAATCGAGCAGAAAATGACTATTTTTCAAACGGTCTTAGAATTTGGTGAAATTAGTTTTGTTAGGACCTTATCGTCAATACGAAGCTAGAAATAATTTTTTTGGAATTTTTAGACTCAATATGTGGCCCCGGTAAATTGAAATGTATGTTTAAAATTGAATATAATGATTTATACTTTTTATTTAACGGAAACTGATCGTAACATTCGAATTGGCTTGTGAAACATATCCCATTGTGTTCGGAATGGTGGTATTACGCTAGGGACGATAGTCGTTGGGTTCGAAACTGAGTTCGTATGAAAAGTCAACTTAAATTGAATATAATAATAATATATTATTATTTTATATATAAAAAAAACCCATACCTTTCTCACTCCCCCTTCACCGTTCAGATCTGAGATAAAAAAAGACCCCGTACCCCAAAACCCGTCGCCCTCCTCCAGACATCGACACGCCGCCCACGCCAAGCCGACCTCCCCTCCGTCGTTCCCCTTACCTCCGATCCTCCCTCCTCTTGAGACCCGAAGTCACGAGCACCTCCATTAGAACCCTGAGCATTAGATCGACGGCACCACCATCATTTCAGACCGCCGCCGCCTGCAACCGGCTCGCCTCCCCCTCCTGAAGCCGCGCTCAGGGCAGCAACGTCGACCGTCCCTCCTCTTCTACCTCAGATCCACAATGCCCCCTCCGCTGTGAGTTTTAAACCCTCCTTCGATTTATGATTTCATAGTTTTTAAAAATATGATTTCTCAGTCTTTTTAAAAAAAAAATAAAGACAGTTTTAAAAAAAATATGAAGACCTAGTTTTAAAAATATAAATTCGTGATTTTGTTTATATAAAAGACGTGATTTTGGTTATATAAAAGAGGCGATTTTTATATATATGAAAGTGAAAAAAAGATTTGATTTAATTTATGTAGAAGAGAAATGAAAATTGGATTTTTATTTATATAGTAACGTGATAAAAATTTGATTTTTTTCATGGAGTAGCTGTGTGAAGGAGTGATTTTTACATATGTAGTAGAAATATAAAAATATGATCTTTATACATAAAAATGTGATTTTTATGTAGAGAATGGTGAGAGAAAAATATAATTTTTATTATGTGAGAAGTGAGATAAAAAATATGATTTTTATATTATTGAAAAAATAAAAATACGATTTTTAATGTATAGAACATCATATTAAGAATGTGATTTTTATATGAACAGTTCAAGAATAAAAATCTGATTATTATTGTGAACAGCGTGAAATGGTTGAGTTGGAATGTCGGGAAAATCCGAACCGTTCAGAAATGAAATGGTGGAGTGGAACCCCAAGGTGAGAACTCCTCACTTTTATTTTTATTTCTATTTAAAAATATATACTAGGATGCAGACGGTGCTTAGTAGCACCCGACATCCGTCGTGCACAGACATCGGATGACTTGTTCGCTTGATTGGTGTGTTGATAAAATTGATAATGTGATGTGGATTGAATAAATATTTTATAGCTGAAAATATAATTTTTAACGTGTATATAAAATAAATATTTATAAACAAATCGGACGATTTGTTTATATACACTGATTTGACTGATATTGATTGGGACGATAAATTTTACACATCGCCCAACTGCCCAAATAAAAATCTGTGTTTGTTGATTTGAAACCCCACATGGGTATTGGGATGATATTTGATGTACACTAATCCCGATTGTTTAGTGGTATGTCAATCGATGGGTTGACAGACTGTGTAAGCGTTAATTATTTATATTTAATGCTTATGCAGTTGTGTGGTGCACTCTGGATGATGGTTGATTATTTATCGTTGCTATTATACACATGTGTTGTATGGAAAATCCATATAATTAACATTATATGGTAATTGAATGGGCCTCATTCCAATTTGGAAAATAAAGAATATTATAAAATAGGGATTCATGTGTTTAATAGAATAAATAGTCATGTGTTGACGATAGACATGTGTTGAGAATATTCATGTGCTGAAACTTATCATTTGTTGAATGAAATATTTTAACAATAAAATTTACATCTTTATCATATATAAAATTAGAAACTAACTGGAAACTAGATAAGATGGGTGGTTTCCTGGGTATTGATCTGATGTTGGTTTCGGCCTTCGGGGTTAATACTTAGGGAATCGTTCTCTTACTAATTTACGGTTGGAGTCTGATTTAGAATTAAACGATAGAAATCATAATTTTATGAAATATATTAAATAACAAAAATAGTCATGTGTTGACGATACTCATGTGTTGAGAATATTCATGTGTTGAAAGAAAATATATATTCATGTGTTGAAGAAAATATTCATTTGTTGAATAGAATAATGAAGTTATTGAAATATAAAAAGCTGTGTTGATTAGATTTGCGCCATTTTGACGCGAACGATATTTTTATCGATTATATTCGTTTTTATAATGAATGCAGAAAAGGAAGTGATTTGAAAATATAACGTTTTGAAAATATTCTCATTTATACATTGTTGATATGGAATATTCAATTTTGATTTGAAATTGAATGTGAAGTTGAAATCGTTTTGAAAACGAATTTAAAATGATTTATAAAGTACATTTTAAAAGGAAATCGATGAAATATAATATATGTATATATATATATATATATATATATATATATATATATATATATAATGGCCTGAATAGAACGCACCGCGCTGCTGTAGTTCGCGAATCTCGACCATTGACTTCGAGTGGACATTACGGGAGATCCGACCGTCAGATTCTCCTAATACCAGAACCGTTAGGTTCGTATCGAAAAGAGATTTCTAACGAATATTAGAGATTTGAAATCTAACGGTTGGATTTGGAATTATGTCCAAACGGAACTTGGAAAATGTCGCTGTAAGTGCAGTTCGATGGCCGTTGATGGAAATCAATTGTACGGGCCTTGATAAAATTATTAAAAACGGTAATAATTTTTGTAAAATCATAAGAAATGATATGGAAAGTATTGGGATGAAAAATATCATATTTTAAAAGGTAAAAATAGTTTTTTATCGAAATGAACTAGTTTTGAACTAGAATTATAATCCATTTTTTAAAATAAATAAATGGGATTTGAAAGGGTTTTAAAAGTAACCAGAATTTCCAATAATTGAATTAGAATGGATTTGAATCGAAATTGTCTTTGGAATATTTCGATGTTGGATTTCTCAATTATAAAGATATAGTTATGGAAATTTGAAAGATATATTGATATCTTTATTTCCAATACGATATTTTTTGGTCGTAAAATTCGATATTGAATATAAGCCGATATATTTTCTATTCAGAGCCTTGAATTTAATATCAAATGGGTTTTGGGTTGTCGTGAATGATATCTTTGATAAACTGTTCTTAGACCCAACGGAGTTAAGAAAATCAGAAACTAACTGGAGATTAGTTAAGTTGAATGGTTTTCTGGGTATTGATCTGATGTTGGTTTCGGCCTTCGGGGTTATTACTTAGGGAATTGTTCACTTGCTAATTTACGGTTAAAGGCTGATGGAATAGAATGTTATTTTGGGTTTATCGTGAACCGTGTTTTTAAATGACATAGGTTCTTTAACCCAGTTAAAGACAGGAAATGATTTCCCAAGTTAACTAGTCATTAATATTGATTTTTGGGAAGATTACAACCAAGTGGAGTTTTAATGAATCTTTAATTAGATTGAAATGATAGAGAATGGAGTATCACCAGTTTTGCTCCAGGCGATAGTTAAATCTTTAATTAGATTTGAGTGTGAAATGGTAATTGAATTTTAACACCGTGGTGTTAGAGATGAAGTATTACCAGTTTTACTTCATGGGATGAATAGGTTGGGATTGGGAAATTAAAACAAGTGATTACTTCGGTAAGGTTCGCTTATCCCGACTAGTTTGGATAAACCATAACTTGGTTTGAATTGATATCCAAAAGAAGATTAAAGAATAAATTTAAAGAATTTATCTATGATAAAATTAATGGGAACATTTCCCAAAGTATAAGAATATTTGAATCAAAGAATATTCTGAATTGGAATGAGGCATATGTTGTGTTTGTGTAAAACTTGTTTATTATATATGCGAGATATTCAGAAAGACCGGGTTTATCCCATTCTTAATAACCGATTCAACGATGTGTTGAGGATGAAGACGGTGGTCGAAGACCGGAGGTCTTCACATCGTTTGGATAAATGATCTTGATTGGGCTGTACACCCAAGAGGAGGGAATCAGTTGGTGATCGTCCAGTTGTACTTGGAGATCGATGGATATGCGAGGTACAAGGTGCCTCCGGTTTCGTTCAGACCCAGAACGAACTTGTAAATGGACTATGTGTCTGACATTGGATTTTATTCTGTGTGCTTGATGTCAATTAAATATATATCTGTTTGGCGACAGAGAATTTATTATCTTGCTTAACGCCCTTCTCTAAGACGTACGAGCTAAGAGGTTATATATTGATGGATATCAATCGTATGGAGTGAATTGCCTGTGTGGCGTGCCTAAGTGGCAAATGATCAAGACTTTCGTTGAAAAGCAAAGTCCTGTGGTTAATGATCAAAGCACGGCCTGTGTGGCATAGCTTTGTGTACGACGTTAATTCCGAGCCCCACACCCCGGTATGAACCAGATACGGGAGAGGATCCAGGGAGGACATGCGTCTCTTTCTAGTTAGAGGTGGTGTCAGTGACCTACCAGCCCTGACACTTATATATTTTTCACCTGTGTGGTTGTTGGAATGTGAGGCGCCTCGGATATGGAGTCATTTGGCTCATTTACGCTCCATATGGAGGGGAGACGGATTGTTCAGGGTTTCATTTTAATCCGCTACGTGTGGACCGACCCTATGGATCCTATGTGCAGTTTCGGCTGTAGCCTGAGACATGGGCTAGATTGTCTCGAATTCGGTAGAGGACGATCCCTGGCCTCGGTTCATAGATGGAAATCCAATTTCCAAATACATGACTTTGCGGTTTTGATTGTAGAGCCTAGTATTGGCGACATGATATATGGTACCCATGCCGTCTAGGATTGATACATTTATATTTGAAGTTGTTTTATACACTATGCACTTATAATAGTATCAAATGATTTGTTTTAAACGTACCAAGCATGTTTGGCTATTATAAAGGAAAACCCTATCCTCCGGCTTGTGTTGCATTGTGTGATGGGACCTGGGTCTTATAATAGCTTCATTTTTCCAAAAAGCATTGCGCTGTTTTGTTATATGTACTGGTATTCATGGGAGAAAACCCCTTCCGTGTTATATGGCGTGGTCCCTTGATATATCTGATTTAAAGTAAAGTTTTAAATAATTGTTTTAGTTCTCACACCAGTCACATGACTGATCTGGAGTTTATTGTTTTAACCTAAACTCTGGGTGCCCCTATTTTCCACACGGGCAGCTTGTAGTTTTGGTTTTGCAGATTTATATTCACAGGATCCTGATTTACAGCTGGAATGATGTCTGGAAAGCTCTATATCTGTATATCTTGTTCAGTTGTGTTTTGTATTACTTTCCGCTGCTATGTAATGTATTGTAAATCTCTGATATTTATTGAATGTATTTTATTCATTCATACTATGTATATTCTTGTATTCATATGTAATTATTGTAATAAACAATGAAATGTTCTTCTGGTTGTGTTTCGATGTGTGTTGTTCTCAAAGCAATTCGAGCTTTCCTTCACGGGGAAGTTCGGGCTGTCTCAGATTGTTTATTTGATAGTTAAATAATAGACTATCAAAACTGGCCTATACGCTTATTGGGACAGAAAGATTGGGATAGAATATATTCAAAAACCCTTCAGAACCAACAAATACGTAACGTAGAAAATACAGATTGAAGATGGAGCAATGAAGACCGTAGATCTTCATAAGCGAAAGGGCTACTTGTCGAATTCTCTGGAGTTGCGCATATAGAATATTCTAATGGAAATCCTGTCGTGGTTGATATCGAAATATTGCAAGTACTACTTGCTACTGATTTATAGGGTAATTCCTAGGATGTGGTAGGGGAGTGCCTTTGGTTCATTCTGTTCCTGGATGACTTGTATGGACGATGCGAATGGCAGTCAAATGTTTCAAAAGCGAATTATAACCTCAAGCCTCATTAGCTAGGAAATGATAGAAATCGAGCAGGCAGCATGGCTAAGTGGGTCGCTCTTATTAGGTGTATAATCACCTATCTAGATAAAATTAATTCCCTTCTTTAATCTATTAGATGTTGTGCCTTTCGGGAAATGGTGGTTTGAGCCCAACCGTTTGTGATATACATTCGATACACTCAAGCAAAATGAGTGGTCGGTCTTGTGTTACTGAGTTGCAAGATGTTCTTATTGAACTCCAATGTATCCCATCTAGAGTACACTGATCGATAAGTGATTCCATACCTTTTAAAAGTTGGAAATCCAAACTCCAATATGCTCCCGCAGTTTTTGATTTTATATTATATATGTAGAAGGTTAGATGTAAGCGTTCTGCTAAATGATTATTTATTTGATTTAGACACTATCATAATATCAGAATAATTATGATTTCGAACAAATGGTTTGGGTTATCGCAAGGTAAAAACCATCCGTGTTTATGTGTGATTGGCCATACGATTATCCTTTTCTTTTGAAATGATTTTGACTTTAAAATCAAGATGGATGATGCCTTAATTTAATTGGGTTTTTCTCACATTGGTTCACCAGACTGACCTGTTGCTTTTGTAATGCTCGGGCTAGTCTGAGTTACAGGTCCAGGATAAGATGTTATGAATTCCAGGAGACGAGCGGGAGGAGATCAAACGTATGATACATATAGTTATTATCTTGCTATGTGCTATAAATAAGGATAGGCTGTTATAACTATCCAGATGAATTAAATGTTCACTGTACTTTGATAGTTGTAAGTATTATTTCAATTTTTAAATAAAAGATTTATTTCTGTATTATATTTTATTCCACTGCGATGTGAGACTCTGATATTGTGGTTAGTTGTTCTTCTTCTTTTTTCTTCTATTCTAATTTTTCTTTCTTATCTTTTCCTCATCCTCTACTTTCTTTCTATTAGCTTTCTGGGTTTCCGATACTTGAATTTGGACACGGGATGTATTGGTGTCTAAATTCAAGAGTCGAATGTTCCAGGACGCTACAATAAAATAAAGATAATTTGTGATTGCATGTAATAAATACATGCTCTGAAGAAGAAGAAAATATTGATGCAAATAAAAATGTAATGCATGCATTAAAAGAAAGAACGGATTGGTTGCATTCAGTGTAAATACGTTGCATGCACTGATTTACAAATATTATGCATTAATAATAAAAGAGAAATAAATGAAAAAGATTCATGCAATGACCTAAATGAAATATTGTAACAAACATGAAAAAGAGAAGTAAGAAGAGAACAATAATTACCATTGTTCTAAGCATTGTTAACAATAGCCTTAGTAGTCCAGTTGGTTAGGGCATGTGGCTTGTATACATGAGGTACAGAGTTCGATCCCCACCGGCATCATATATTTATTTTAAAAGAATGGATAAATTAACACATGTTTTAAAGAGAAAATATTTATACACGCGTTGTAACCACCCAGAAAATCGAAAACAATTTAAAATTTTATTTTAGCTATTCTAAAGGATTTTGAATATTTAGAATGTTTATTTTAAAAAATAACGACTAAAAATTTATTTTAAAGGAACTTAAAATGTATAAATTTATTTTAATCATAATTCGAGCCTGAAATGGCGCGGCAGTTTGAAAATTCGATTTCCAATTTCAGTTTAATATACAGAATTCAATATAAGTTAGAAGTGGATTAAATAAGAAATATTTGAATCAGCTTTGCCAAAAAAAAAAAAAATATTTGAATCTGCTTAATATTATCTTTCTAATGAATGTAAGAAACTGAGATTTCACTTTATCAATTGAAAGTTATGTCCAGTTTAAAATTCAGAATAGTCGCTATGGAATTTATATATATATTAATATAATATATAGCCCTTAAAATAGCCATTTTGCAAACGACCTCCATTTTCGACGAAACTACTTTTGTTGGATCCGGAATGTCAAATTATTTTTAGATTCCAATTTTCATAATTTTTGGAATTACTATGTGAGTGTGGGGGATTTAAACGTGTTTTTTCAATTTCAATTGAATTGGATCAACTAGAAAATGACCATTTTTCAAACAATCTCCAAATTCAAAGAAATTAGTTTTGTAGGGACCATATCATCAAAACATAGCTAGATTTATTTTTTGGGAATTTTTGGAGTCAGTATGTGACCCCGGTAAATTAAAATGTATGTTTAAATTCAATATACATTGATTTACATTTTAATTTAAAGAAAAACCGATCGAAACAGTCAAATTGGCTGATGAAACATATCCCATTATGTCCGGAATAGGGATATTTAGCTAGGCGCGATGGACATTGGGTTCGATCTAGAGATCGAAAGGAAAAGTTTCTATTTATGGATATTAAAAATAATATAAATAAAATTTTGGCTAATCAAAAATCACTAAAATGTAATTTCCTTTTTTCCCCGAAAACCCTGAGCCAACGGCAGAAAACGCTTGATCCATCTCCACTCTTTTTCTCCTTCTAAACGCAACATTAAGTCCCTGTTCTTTGGAGAATGTTGTAGAGCTTCTTCTCCTCTTCGAATGCATACCCGATTGGCAAATTATCGTGTGGTATTTCATTTGATTTATGGGCTCGAAGTTGAGCCGTTCGAAGCGGATTTCCGGTGGTGGTCGGGGTGCGAGTAGGCCAGGGTGGCGGCCATGGGGAGCGGTGGGGGAGGCGCACGGGGTGAAGTCGCCTGAACTGGAGCAGGCATGACGATGGCGAAATTATGGCAAACCCTAGATTTGCACGGATGGGTTTGACAGCGGCGGTAGTGTTTTAAGGGGAAGGTGGTAATTAAATTTAATTAATTAATTTATTGATTATTTTTATAATGTCATTAATGTACAAACTAGCGTATCTTTCCCATACGAACACCAAATCGCATGAAACACGGTCCATTGGGATCGTGGAGCCGAGAGCTTCACAACAAAACTGACCGGACCCAATTTGGAGCATGTTAGAATTTTGAGAAAATTCTAATCCAAACTGTTCAAAATTTCATAAATAAAACTAGTGGAGTGTAAATGAGAACTCCTTCTCACTTTAATTTTTTCCAGTGAAATATATACTAGGATGCAAATGGTGCTTAGAGCACCCGACACCATTAATTGAACGAACCATTGAAGTTTGTTTGGATTAAATTGACTGTATTGTATTCATGTGTTGAATAATATATTTTATTGTTAAAAATATAATTCTTAACGTATATATGAACGACATAAAATTCTCTAGAAATGAAAATAAATATTCATTTACAAATCGGAAGATTTGTTTATATACACCCATTTAACTGATATTGGTTGGGACGATAAATTTTACACATCGCCCAACTACACAAATAATATTCAGTATTTGTTGTTTGAAAACCCCACACGGGTGTTGGGATGATATCGGACATACACTATTCCCAATATTTAGTTGTATGTCAATCGATGGGTTGACAAGCTGTGATGAGCATTAATTATTTATTTGTAAATTGCATTTTGGATGATGATTGATTGTGTATCATTATTGTTGTGTATATGTATTACATGAAATCCCTATAAATAACGTTATATGGTAATTGACTGTGTTTGATTCCAATTCAGAAATAACAAATATTTTTAATTAACGAATATTTTAAAATAATATTCAGTAAAGGATTAAAATCTGATTTTGATGTCCGATTGTGGATGGACACGAAAATATTGAAATATGAGAAGCCGTATTATTTAGTTATGCGCCATTTTGACGCGAACGATATTTGTATCGATTTTGTTCATTTTTATAATGAATATCAAAAATGAAATGATTTCAAAATCTGATATTTCGAAAATAATATCATTTATATATTATAATGATATGGAGTATTCAATTTTGATTTAAAATTGAAAATGAAGTTGGAATTGTTTTTAAACGAATTCAAAATGATTTATAAAATTCATTTTGAATTGAAATCGACGAAATATATATAATATGTATATTTAATGGCCTGAGCAGAATGCTCGCGCAACGACCGTTCGCGAATTTCGACCATTGACTTAGAATCGACATTACCGGAGATTCGACGTCGGATTCTCCTAAAATTAGAACCATTGGGTTCGTATCGAAAAGAGCTTTACATCGAATATAAGAGATTTGAAATATAATGTTGGATTTGGAATTATGTCTAAATTAAATTTGGAAAAGGTCGTTGTAAGTGCAGTTCATTGACCATTTATGGAAATCGACTGAAGGGGCGTTATTAAAATTATTAAAAATATTAATAATTTGTGTAAAATCATAATAAATGATTTGGAAAGAATTGGGATGAAAAATTCCAAATTTGCGAAGATAAGAATATATTTTTGTCAAAATGATCTAGTTATGAACTAGAAATATAATCCAATTATTTTTAAATAAATAAAATTAGATTGAGAATGGGTTTTAATAAGACCAGAATTTCCAATATATGAATTGGAGTGTATTTGAATGGAAATCATCTTCGGAATATTTCGATGTTGGATTTCATTATTATACAGATATTGTTATGGAAATTTGGAAGTTATATTTATATTGTTATTTCCAATATGATATTTGTTGGTATCAGAATTTGATATTGAATATAAGCCAATATAATTTATATTCAGTGCCTTGTATTTAATATCAAATGGGATTTTGGGTTTATCGTGAATGGTGTCTTTACTAACACTGTTCTTAAACCCAGTTGAGAAAAGAATAAATCTTTAATTTAAGATTTAGTGAAGTTTTCCAGTTAATTAATATTTAATTAGAATTGAATAAAAGAAATGGATTTTTGGTTTTATAGTGAACGATGTTTTAAACGACATTTGTTCTTTAACCTGATTAACCATGAAATGTAATTTGGAATTTATAAATATTTTTATTAAGGCTTAATGGAAAATTTCCAAAGTAAAGTTTTCCAATTTAATAAAATTAAGTGGAATTCGATTTGGTAATAATCAAAGTGAATTTCTGTGGAGGTAGACTGTTACTATATATGGAATTTAAAAGGATTTGCCATTATTCCATTTATATTATTGGTTGGATATGGAGGTTTATATGGATTATATATGTTGATCTGTTTTCCGTGAAGATTCCATAATTAATGGAATGTGATTTTGGGTTTATCATAAATTGTGTTTTAAATGACATTGGTTCTTTAACCCAGTTAAAGATAGGATATATTTCCTGAATTTGAATAATCATTATATAATTATTTTTGGAATGATTAAAACTAAGTGGAGTTTTAATGAATCTTTAATTAGATTGAAATGTGATAATTTATATTATCAAATTTGGGAAATGATCGGCAATGGAGTATCACTAGTTTTACTCTAGGCGATAGTCAAATCTTTAATTAGATTTGAAGGTGAAATGGTAATTAAATTTTACCAATAACACCGTAGTGTTAGATATGGAGTATTACCAGTTTTTGCTCCATGGGATAAATAGGTTGGGATTGGGAAATTAAACAAATGATTACATCGATATGGCTCGTTAACCCGACTAGTTTGGATAAACCTTAATTTGGTTTGAAATGATAACCAAAGGAAGATTAAAGAATAAATTTAAAAGAATTTATCTTCGATTAAATTAATGGGAACCTATCCCTAAAGATAAGAATATTTGAATAAAAGAATATTCTAAATTAGAATGAGGCGTATCTTATGTGTTTATATCACTTGATTATTATATACGCGGGCTATTCGGAAAGACCGGGTTTATACCCATTCCGAATAACTGATTTGATGATATGTCGATGATGAAGATGGTGGTTGAAAACCAGAGGTCTTCACATCGTTTGGACGACTACTGATGTCTTGATTGGGCTGTACACCCAAGACAAGGTAATAAGTGGTGATCGTCCAGACATACTTGGAGATCGATGATATATGAGGGCCTCTCTCCTTTATTGGACATATGGGACAAGGAATAAGGTGCCTCCGGTTTTGTTCAGATCCAGAGCGAACTTGTAAATGGATGTGTGTCTGACATTGGATTTTATTCTATGTTGAATGATCTCTGTTAAATATACATCTGTTTGGTGGCGGAGAATTTATTCTCTTGCTTAACACCCTTCTCTGAGACGTACGAGCTCAGAGGTTATATATCGATAGAAATCAGTCGCATGGTTTGAATTTCCTGTGTGGCATGCTGAGATGCAAAGGATCAAGAATTCTGTTGAAAAGCACAGTCTTGTGGCTGATGATCAAAGCAAGTCTTTAATATAGCATAGCTTTGTGTAGCCTTAATTCGCGGGCCTCACACCCCAGTATGATCCAGGTAATGGAGAGGACTGCAGGGAGAACATGCGTTTCTTTCTAGCTAGGAGTAGTATCATGGTATGGAGCCCAGACATTTTTACTTATGTGGATGATGGATAGCGAAGTACCTCAGATATATCGGTCACTACTGGGCTGATGGATGAATATGTTCGACATACTTACCAGATTTACGTCCCATAGAGCGGGGAAACGTATTGTTCAGGGATTATTAATCCACTTAAAATGCGGACCGACCCTAAAGGTCCAAGGGTGGGTGCATTCTGATCTTGAGACATGGGCTAGATTGTCTCAAATTTGGTAAAGACGGTCCCTTACCTTAGTTCATATACGGAATCCAATTTCCAATACGTGACATTTCAGTTTGAATTATGTGACACCCCATGTCCGTTAATGTCACTCACAAAGGGAATACATTTAGTTTGGTGAAGCGTTTTTGGTAAACGAACATAGAATATTACGAGACACATATAAAATTTTGCAGCGGAGTAAAAAAAACAACTTTGTTAATCATAAGATACCGTGGTCCAAAACATCACTTGTCTGAAACATAAAAACCCATTACAACATAAAAGCTACTATCTTGTACTTAAAAAATATCAGAGCACATAAAAGATGTGAAATTCCCCAAAGAACAAAATATAGCCATAACAACAAGGATAGGAGCTTGAGCCATACATGTCAGCAGCTCTAGCAAAAGTCAGCAGAATCACAGTCAAGCCTGAGCGTTTCCTCCCTGAGATCTTGGGAGGGGGGTGGGAGGGGGGAAACAGAAGAAAGAAGGAGAAACAAAAAGGGCAAACATAAAGTCTGGCGAGTCTAGTTACTTTTAGCCAGTAAACAAATAAAAGTAACATGACAGACATATTAAGTGGATAAGAGAGATCATTACATAAATGGCAGGTGTGACTAGGCGGACAAGATATGGTGTATATATACTTCTAATGATAACTCTGCACTATTACTAGTATAACCAGAATGAGATGATCCCTTCCACTACAAGTTGGTAGACTTAGGGCATACGTCCAAGTGTACCCTAGCCACTACCATAATTGATCGGCCCCGCACCCCGTAGATACCATGTGCTGACCCCACACTAGGAGGAATCACTTCCTAAAGTGGCAACCCTTCATTTCTCGAGATGTGCACAACCATATCTACTGGTGTGACGGACGTCTTAACCCCCTCTACCCGACCCACGCACGCACACAGCCTAGTCGGTTTGTGCCGCTCACGCAGTCCTTTATGTTTGGATCTCTTACAATCAGTCCAGTAAGCGTGCCCCTTCTCCGACCTAGTTCAGAGTATATATTTGATACCAACTCTGGGTTACTAGTTGAAACGGATCCCACACAATATGACACAAGCTCTCCCCCTTGTCTTGTATCCCCTCACTAGGTTTTCACTGACTATGTATACCCCTTGGTGTCTTTAATTACATAGCCTTATTTATTTATATAAGTTATGCTTACCCTAGAAGGTGTCTTTAGTTACACAACTTTATTATTTCCACCGGTTATGTATACCACTAGGTGTCTTTAACTACATAACCTTACTGGGTTAAGTTTGTGGGCCTATATAAATACTACCCACCCCCTCAGATTTACATAACCCACCCCCTTTACTTAATCAATGTTACTTAACCCCAATTTAAGTCTAAGTTCACAAAATCCTATGGATTAGATTGGGTTAAGTAGTCCAATTCCATATCATGTCCATTTATGGTTTCATAATGGGCCAGACTTCCCACATTAGGCCTACAACATGTGGATGCTAGATATGCCGGTTGGGTCTGGGTAAAATTATTCCACAGTTGAGACTTACCTCGTGTCATAGCCTGATTCGTATTTACGTACTTAGACCTTCGATAATAGGTTGAACATTAGTGGCTGTTGGATATGCCAATCGGGTCCGGGCAGAATTCCACCACTAATGCAACCTAACCTCGTGTCATAAGTACAATAACAAATCTTAATTGTAATTACTAAACATTCCATTTTTAATTAATTATTCAATTAATTAATTAATTAATTAAGCATTTCCTTTTATATGTGTCAATACCTATATTACCCAATACTTTGAATTACATGTCCAAAAATGTTCATAGTCAAATTATGCCCTTTTTAACCCTTTTTCTCCCATTCCTTAACTAGTGCCCTCACAAAATTGGCAGCATGCCTAGGCTAGACAATAGCCTAGTCATGAATGATAATAGGGAAAATAATGGGAAAGTGACTAAAATGATCATCTCGGCGTAAACATAAACTAGTATGATAATAAGGTGAACATACATACTGGCACGGACATGAAATTGTCGCCATGAGAAGGTGATAATTTAGATCACATAAAATAGATCTAACATGATAACGTAAGGTGATAATTTAGATCACATAAAACAGATCTGACGTGATAACATAAGGTGACAATTTAGATTACATAAAATGGATCAAACATGATAACACAAGGTGACAATTTAGATCACGTAACATAGATCTAACATTACAACATAAGGTGACATGGATCACATAAAATAGATCTAACATAATTAAAAATTTAGATCAACATAAAATATCCACATGATAATTAGATCTAACACAACTAAACATTTAGATCTACATAAAATAGATCTAACATAATTAAAGATTTAGATCTACATAAAATATCCACATGATAATTAGATCTAACATTATTAAAGATTAAGATCTACATAAAATAGATCTAACATAATTAAAGATTTAGATCTACATAAAATATTCACATGATAATTAGCATAATCGAAGAATTAGATCTACATAAAATATCCACATGATAATTAGATCTAACATAATTAAAGATTTAGATCTACATAAATAGATCTAACATAATTAAAGATTTAGATTTACATAAAATATCCACATGATAAATAGATCTAACATAATTAAAGATTTAGATCTACATAAAATGGATCTAACAAAATTAAAGATTTAGATGTACATAAAATGTCCACATGATAATTTGATCTAACAAATAAATCTATCACAACATGACATAAGATATGATAATAGCATAGAATAGATCTATCATGTCATAACATAAAACATGATAATAACATAGAAAAGATTTATCTTGTCATAACATAAAACATGATAACAACATAGAACAGATCTATCATGTCATAACATAAAACATGATAATAACATAGAATAGATTTCATGTCAAAACATAAAACATGATAATAGCATGGAGTAGATTTATCATGTCATAATATAGAATATGATAACAGCATAGAATAGATTTATCATATCATAACATAAATCATGATAATAGCATAGATCCAAATCGTAGTCTTTCACAATTCACTTTTATTTATTTAAACCTAAAAATAACTATACTCACGAGGATTGGATCTATGAGAATAGAAGGAGAAAGCTGGAAGATGAATCTCAGAATTTGATTTGCAAAACTGATAATTAAAGAAAGGAGATCCGTCTTAGCTCGCACTCCAACAGAGTTTGGCCGTCATTGTTTCTTTGTGAAGAAAACATTGGAATTTAGGTAATTTATAGCCGCTAGGTTTTAGATTACGAATTGCCACCCCATCCCTAAAAGGGGATTGGGTAATGGGCCGTTATCCACTTGAAAAAGGCCCGAATACCCAAAAACTTCTATTGTTCATAACTTCTCCATACGTTATCAGTTTTACGCAAACCAGGTGTCTATCCTGACAAGAATTTCGAGACGGACATAATGAAAAAATCAGTTTCACTTAATTCTTAATATTAAATTAACTATTCTTTATTTATCCTCTTTAATTTTAACACAATTACGGGGTGTTACATTACCCCGACTTAAAGGATTTCGTCCGCGAAATCTCCAAGTTGGGAAGAATGCAGATCCTACCATCCATCATCCATCTACTCACCCATCAGTCACAGTGTAACACCCCACATCCATTAATGTCACTCACAAAGGGAATGCATTAACTTCCATGGAGGTTTTAAGTGAATATAGAACAGAAAAATTACAACAAGATAGATAATAAGTGGTACTTGGAAATCTAAAACTTCATTTTATTGCAGCGGAAATTAAACATGTTTGTTACACCATAAAACCACAAATCAGAGTCAAGTACAATATCCATCTCCATAAAACAAAATACATAATCCCATTACACAAATAGCCATTAAAGAAGATAACAAGCTGGACTTTACTTTAACGGTCCAAGCATTCCAAGAGAGATAAAGCAATCCAATCAAACTCCACTAGAGCTGGGCCCAACACGAGGACCTGGAGGGGGAAAAGGATAGAAATGGTGGGGGAGAGACATAAAGTCTGGCGAGTATGATAATTCTAACAATGCTATTATCAAAATAACTAGACTAAGGCATAAGCTAGAAGACAAGTAAATGTCTATGAACTATTAGGTATGGAAGAGCAGATAAAGATAACGTTAAAGGCACACCTAATTACTAACGAATAATTACTACACTGCACTGCACCAGTCACCCTAAAGGTTGATCCCGCTTGCTTCACACAGAAACTATATAAATAGCCTTGCGTACCCTTAGCTGACTACATAGGTGCCGTCTACCCCTATCTCCACTAGGTGTACCCCACTACCCACTTTCGATCGGCTCCCTACTCGTAGATACCCGTGTTGGCCCCACAGTGGGGTGTATCATTCCCCTAAAGTGGTAACCCGATACAACTTGAGAATGCACGGCTTATACCTACACGATGCAACAATGTCTTACCTACCAGCCCGGGTTCGCACACGCATGTGAAACCCGTTGGACTTGCGTTGCCACCGCTACCCTGTTTTGGCCTCTTATAGCCAAGCCCAGTGTGCGTGTCCCGTCCTCGACTTGGGTCGAGCCCACAAAGATACGTTTGGGTTACTGGTTGAAATGGGCACCCACAAGCTACCCACCTAAGCTTGTCACCACTAGTATATCCCACTTAACCCTCTTAGTCATGTTCATTTACATGTGTTTTTGGTTAAGTCTTACTAATCGTTTTTCACATGCCACTAAGGGCACCCACTAGATTCCTCATGCCACCCAAGGCACCTACTTAACCCCCATGTCCCACCTTACATGTTTATCTGGTTAAGTATTTCTTAATTCATTCAGGCCATAACCTCATAAAGACCTCTCATATTAGACTGGCATTTATGGCAGCTGGATTTGTCGGGCGGGTCCGGGCAGTCTTACACCATAAAAGGGTCTAACCTCGTGTCTTTACAACTGTTATGCTTTAGTTTAGGCCTAGGACCTCTCACATTGGGCTGACATTTGTGACCACTGGATTTGCCGGGCGGGTAGGTTTATGTCACAAACGAGTCCAACCTCGTGTCCAAAGCATTGATTATCACTTATAATCTTTTACCCTAGTTTTAATAGTTCCCTATTCAAATTATTAATTAATTCCAATTTTAATGATGTCCATAATTGACTCAATTATGGCCATCCATTCATGGCACGCAAAATCATATCAATTGCACCCCAACTTTTTAATATTAAATCCTTAATATTACCCCTACCCCACGTTTATACGTTCGCTTATTCAACGCAGAATATACGTTAGACTCGAATAGTCTAACTCATAGCACAAAAATAAATTATCACAACATATAGACAATTAAAATGAATCTAATCATAATAGGGATGAAACTTGCATAAAACTACACATGTTAAGGATCTAAAGGTGTCAACTTGTTAAATGTCACAATTTACATGATATGATCATAACCCAAATTCGTGTATAAACTTGCATATGGGGTTTTATGCAACATAATGATGGTGTGAACTAGCATCTAATAAATAGAATTCACATATGTCATAGCATAATTCTAGATGTCATAATTCTAGCTCTAAATAGATGTCATGGCATATGTTCATAATCTTTACTAATCAATCTAACTTGCATACATGGTTTGTCATATAGATCAACCTAGCCCAAACATTACGATTTGATTAACATGAACTAACTAGCATAGATAATAACATCATGACTTTATAACATGTATGATTTATCACAACTTAGCATAGAAAATTACAACCTATACAATGTCATCATGGCATGATTTACAACATATAGGATATCATCATCACATAGCATAGGATTTATAACATACATGATAGCATAAGGTTTACAACAACATATATGACAATCCACATCATTCACTTATAATCCATTCACAACTTAATCTAATTAGTTTAACAATAATCTTGTTAAGATCATCATACTCACAATTAGAGAAGAAAGAGAGTCTTGATTTGCTTTAAAGTTGAGTAGAATTAGGGTTTTGATTAGCTTTCTTCCTTCTTAGTTGGCGGCGGCTACACTGAGTTCCATGGCGGCGGTATGACGGTGGCTATTCTATTTTTCATGTGAATTAGAATGAGAGACTACCTAGGTATTTATAGAGTTTAGGATTTATTTAGACCGTCAGATCAACTCAGAACTAAACTGAACCGTTTAATTTGCCAACTCAGCCCTAAAGACACATCAGCAGCTCAAGATTGGGCTCAGTCAAACCCTAGCCGCCTGGACAGGTTGACACCCAGGTCGACTCCCCAGTAGACCTAGGGGGGGCGACTGCCCAGTCGACTCCCCAGTCGACCTGGGGTGCTGGGCGGAAATTTTCCCGCCTAGCCTGTTTGACTCCGAATTTTGAATTTTAAATTTCTGAAATCTGTTTTGAATTTTCTGAAACTTCCGATGGCCATTACTTCTTCATACGAAGTCCAATTTACGCAAACTTGGACTCTATTTCAACCAGAATTACGAGACGAACACAATGGCGCAACCCATTTCCCACAATTCTCACGTCTGAGATTAGTTATTCTTTAATTTGTGAATATTAATATTAACGGAATTACGGGGTGTTACATTCTCCCCTCCTTAAAGGATTTCAACCCCGAAATCTTCAAGTCAAGAAGAATGTGTATCCTAACATCCAATCGTCCATCTACTCAACCATCAAACACAGGCATCCATTATCCTTATAGACTTCTAATGCTTTCATGTTTAAATGCACAGTGTGTGTATATGTCCATATCTAATGCAAAATCTGGCGCTCCACTGATTCAGTTGACCTCCTTAATGCAAATCATGATAGTGGCATACGTCCATTATGTATGCAAAAGTTCCTTAATACTACATATTATCTCTATATGCGTGCACAATCATCATCAGAATTCAGCATCCATATAATAATACAATCATCATACATCCATTTTACTAAATACAACCATTTATATGCAATATGCAGTATGAAGTGACTGAGCCGATCTAGTGCCTAACAGTGTGTGTATATGCATCCAGGAGCAACCACTAGCAAACACTTGCTTCCACTTTGCATCCATCATACATAACATGTCTCAAACACATGTTTCAACCATAGGATTATCCTAACTAAAGGTCAAGGATACTAGCGAGAGGATACTCTAAAGATAAGATAAGTACAAGATAAGCGATAAAGGAGAAATTAAAGGACATACCCTAAAAAAGAAAAGGGTATCGTGAACGCATCTTCTCTTCTGTCTCCCAAGTAGCGTTGCTCTCATCATCTCCCCATTGCACTTTAACTAGTCTGACCTCTCGATTTCTCAGCTTCTTAATCTCTGACGCAAGAATGCGCGTAGGAGCTCGTTGAATCGTCGCATCACGCTCTATCTCCACCTCTCTAAGCAAGCTCGGCTCTACCACTTCTGCGGTCTCGTGTAAGCACTTCCTCAAATGTGATACATGGAATACGTCGTGTACACCACTAAGTCTCTTAGGCAACTCCACTCTATACGCCATCTGCCCAATCCTTTCCTTAATAGGAAACGGCCCTACGAACCTTGGTGCTAACTTCCCAACGGACCTAAAGCGAAAAACATTCTGTAATTGAGACACTTTGATAAAGAACATGTCCCCAACATCAAATTCAAGATCAGTCCTCCTCTTATCCGCATAAGATTTCTGCCTATCTTGCGCTGCTTTCGTCCTCCTTCGAATCAAGTCGATCTTCTCCGAAGTCTCCCTAATCATATCGGGCCCAAGTAAGATCTTATCCGTAGATTGCCACCAACATGTAGGTGAACGACAAGGTCGTCCATAAAGAGCTTCGAAAGGTGCCATGCCAATGCTAGATTGAAAGTTGTTATTATATGTGAACTCTACCAATGGAAGATGCTCTTCCCATGTACCCCCAAAGTCTAGGATACATAGCCTCAAAAGGTCCTCTAGAATATGATTCACCCTCTCGGTTTGGCCGTCCGTCTGAGGATGATATGCGGTGCTCAAACATAACTGAGTCCCTACCGCCTCTTGCAAGCTTCTCAAAAATTCGCTAGTGAAAATAGGATCGCGGTCGCTCACTATTCTAGAAGGAACACCGTGCAAACGAACTATTTCTCGGACATATAGAGAAGCTAACCATGGAGCAGTCCTCTTACTCTTCACGGGAATGAAATGGGCGCTCTTAGTAAGTCTGTCTACTATAACCCAAATCCCCGTATTACCCTTCCTCGATCTCGGCAATCCGTCAATAAAGTCCATCGAGACGCTTTCCCACTTCCATAGTGGAACCTCCAATGGGTGAAGCAACCCACCAGGTTTCATTTGCTCCGCTTTTACTTGTTGGCACACTAAGCATCTAGCGACATACTCAGCCACATCCCTTTTCATATCGGCCCGAAAGAAAACCCGCTTCATGTCTTTGTACATCTTTTCCCCGCCGGGACGAATGATCATCTTCGAGTGATGTGCATCATCAAGAATAGTCTTCCTTAGGTCATCATCTTTTGGTACACAAAGTCTACCATCCCTTCGTAACCAACCCTTATCATCTAGGGTATACCTACGGAGATGGCTTAATGACTCCCCTACTTTGAGCTTTTCTACTAACTCAACCAACTGTGGGTCGTCTCGCTGTGCCTCGCCAATCCGCCCCAAAAGCGTAGGTCTGACCTCCAAGGATGATAGCAAACCAGGTACAAAATCAACGGAAGGTCTAAAGTCAAACATAGAAATGAACTCTAAGCTTCGCCGCACAACAAACAAAGGACTTAAGGATAATCTTTTTCTACTTAAGGCGTCTGCCACCACGTTACCCCTGCCAGGGGTATATGCTATTTCGAAGTCGTAGGACGCTAAGAATTCCATCTACCTTTGCTGCCTTAAGTTCAAGTCCTTCTGAGAGAATAAGTATTTTAAAGATTTGTGGTTAGTAAATAATTCGAATTTCTCGCCAAGAAGATAATGACGCCAAGACGTAAGCGCGAAAACAATAGCGGCCAACTCTAGGTCATGTGTAGGGAAATTTTTCTCATGCGCTCTAAACTGCCTTCCACCATAGGCTATTACCCTGCCCTCTTGCATTAAGACTGCGCCTAGTCCTATCCCCCAAGCGTCAGTATAAACAATAAATGGCTTACTCCCGTCTGGCAGCACTAAGACTGGGGCTGAGGTCAAAGCTCTCTTTAAACGTTGGAACGCATCATCACAATCTACGTCCCACTCGAAGACTAGGTTCTTCTTCGTCAGGCATGTCAATGGAGCTGATATCTTTGTGATGTCTTTGATAAACTTCCTATAGTAGCCAGCCAACCCCAAGAAACTTCTCACTTCGGTAGAATTTTTAGGGACCTTCCAATCTTGGATGGCCACCACCTTCGCGGGATCCACAGCTATCCCTTCTTTGGAAACCACATGCCCTAAGAATCGTACTTCCTACCTCCAGAAGTGACACTTAGAAAATTTAGCTTTAAGATTATGTGCTCGTAGGGTCTCCCACACTTCCCTAAGATGTAGGGCATGCTCTTCTTCATCCTTAGAAAAGATCAAGATGTCGTCTACAAAGACTACCACGAATTTGTTAAGGTACTCCCTAAACACCCTACTCATCAAATCAACAAAGTATGCGGGGGCGTTTGTCAAACCGAAGGGCACCACTAGCCATTCATAGAAACCGTCTGGAGTCCTAAAGGCAGTCTTGTCTATGCTATCCTCAGCCACTCTCAACCGATGGAAACCAGTGGCTAAGTCCAACTGCGAAAACACTGAGGCGCCAACTAACTGATCGAAGAGATCGTCAATCCTCGGCAGTGGGTGTCTGTTATTCTTAGTAAGTTTATTAAGTTCCCTATAGTCCACACAAAGTCTAAGGGACCCATCCGCCTTCGTGGCAAATACTACTGGAGCTCCCCACTCCGATATACTACGTCTTATGAACCCCTTCTCAAGCAACTCCTTCACTTGCTTATCGAGTTCCCTCGTTTCATGAGGAGCCATGTGGCGTACTGGCAAAGATACTGGTTTTGCATTATCCACAAGATATATTCGAAAATCTATCTCCTGCTTCGGAGGCAAGCCCTTCACCTCCTCAAACACATCCGAATCTTCTCGGACCACTCTAACAGATCGTAGATTTTCCACCGACGCGTCAAGCGATTCTAGATAACTTAGCATAACGGAATTTTTGGGACTACAAAATATTTCGAGAGCGTTACCAAGGCGAGTCACGAGCCTTACTACTCTCCTTTCACAATCAAGAATGGCCCCATTTCTGGATAACCAATCCATTCCTAAAATTAGCGCATAGCCCGTGAAGCCCAACACATAAGCATCACATCTAAACTCAACGCAAAGTATAGAAATTTTCAAATCCAAACACATCATGGACAAATAAGCTGAGCCCCCAATTGGATTCGAAACAACTAAGGGATTCTCTACTAAACTGGTGTTTAAGTGCAGTGATTCAACTAATGATGTAGAGCTAAATGAATGCGATGCGCCCGAATCGAATAAGGTACGGACAAGATGATCAAACAGAAAAACTAAGCTTTCAACAGAAATGGTTCTACCTCATTCTTGCAGCGGTGGGACCGCGAGAGCCTGAACTTGTCCCCTTGCCTTCCCTAGTGCCATAAGAGCCTGCACCTATCCTCCCGAGGTAGTCCCTGCCCTCTGCCCCTTCTTTGGGCAGTCCTTCACTAGATGTCCCGCATCGCCACAGTGAAAACAGCCAGTCTTCTTTTTCTTTCGGCAATCCTTGCTGAGATGGCCTGGTGTCCCACAGTTAAAGCATTTCTTCTTTCCCTTGCCATTATTGTCTTTACCACCCTTCTTGTTCTGCTGTTTTGGTTTCTTCTGGTCCCCTTTCTTCTCGGGTGCCTTATTAGCATTAGCACCTTTCTCCTCGTGCAAGAGTGCCATGTCTACTAGCTTCTCAAATGTGGCCCCCATAGGGATGTGGGTCATAGCCAACCCTTGCAATGGTTCATTCAAGCCATTAACGAGCCTCAGCGCCTTCTTCTCCGGCGTGTTCACTAAGTCCAAGCCAAACCTTGCTAACTGATTAAATTTGTTGACATATTCTTTCACTGATGAGCTTCCTTGCTTCAATGTCAAGAACCTTTCCATATATAGATTTTCTTCCGCTCTTGAGAGAAACATCGCATCGAACCTACGTCTGAAATCCGCCCAAGAGTCAACAGTACGCTCCCCATTAGTGACCTCCCACCAAAACGAGGCCTCTCCCTTCATCAACCAAGCTGCTAAAAGAACTCTCCTCCCTTCTTCTACTTCAAAGATTTCTAGAAATTCTTCCACCTCCTTAAGCCAATCTCTAGCTTCCACAAACGTTTCTGACCCTTGAAAGGGTTTTCCACCCATAGCCTTAAATTCCTTGCACGTCTCTGCAAAAGTATCAGCACGAGGAGGAGGAGGAGCGGGTGCAACTGGTGGTGGAGGAACATTGGCTGGACCTGCAGTGGCCCTAGCCTCTAATAACCTCCTATACCATCCTGGTATCGTTACACCGTCTGGAAGGTTAAGATCTTCAGCCATGCTGAAACGAAAAAGGAAAGATTCAAAATGGAGAATTCGAAAGATAAAGATATGGCTATTGGGGATTATGTTTTTCTTAAAAACTTTCCTCTTTAAATCAGTCATTAAGACATGTTTTTGAAAACACTTCTTCCAAAAATACTTTAGAAAAATAGTCTTTCTAAAAATTTTATCTGTTCTGGTAACCTTAAACTCTGATACCACGTGTAACACCCCACGTCCATTAATGTCACTCCTAAAGGGAATGCATTAACTTCCATGGAGGTTTTAAGTGAATATTGAACAGAAAAATTACAACAAGACAGATAATAAGTGGTACTTGGAAATATAAAACTTCATTTTATTGCAGCGGAAATTAAACATGTTTGTTACACCATAAAACCATAAATCAGAGTCAAGTACAATATCCATCTTCATAAAACAAAATACATAATCACATTACACAAATAGCCATTAAAGAAGACAACAAGCTGGACTTTACTTCAACGGTTCAAGCTTTCCAAGAGAGATAAAGCAATGCAATCAAACTCCACTAGAGCTGGGCCCAACACGAGGACCTGGAGGGGGAAAAAGGATAGAAATGGAGGGGGTCAGACATAAAGTCTGGCGAGTATGATAATTCTAACAATGCTATTATCAAAATAACTAGACTAAGGCATAAGCTGGAAGACAAGTAAATGTCTATGAACTATTAGGTATGGAAGAGCAGATAAAGATAACGTTAAAGGCACACCTAATTATTAACGAATAATTACTACACTGCACCGCACCAGTCACCCTAAAGGTTGATCCCGCTTGCTTCACACAGAAACTATATAAATAGCCTTGCGTACCCCTAGCTGACTACATACTTGCCGTCTGCCCCTATCTCCACTAGGTGTTCCCCACTACCCACTTTCGATCGGCTCCCTACTCGTAGATACCCGTGCTGGCCCCACAGTGGGGTGTATCACTCCCCTAAAGTGGCAACCCGATACAACTTGAGAATGCACGGCTTATACCTACACGATGCAACAACGTCCTACCTACCAGCCCGGGTACACACACGGATATGAAACTCGTTGGACTTGCGTTGCCACCGCTACCCCGTTTTGGCCTCTTATAGTCAAGCCCAGTATGCGTGTCCCGACCTCGACTTGGGTCGAGCCCACAAAGATACGTTTGGGTTACTGGTTGAAATGGGCACCCACAAGCTACCCACCTAAGCTTGTCACCACTTGTATATCCCACTTAACCCTCTTAGTCATGTTCATTTACATGTGTTTTTGGTTAAGTCTTACTAATCCTATTTCACATGCCACTAAGGGCACCCACTAGATTCCTCATGCCATCCAAGGCACCTACTTAACCCCCATGTCCCACCTTACATGTTTATCTGGTTAAGTATTTCTTAATTCATTCAGGCCATAACCTCATAAAGACCTCTCATATTAGACTGGCATTTATGGCAGCTGGATTTGCCGGGCGGGTCCGGGCAGTCTTACACCATAAAAGGGTCTAACCTCATGTCTTTACAACTGTTATGCTTTAGTTTAGGCCTAGGACCTCTCACATTGGGCTGACATTTGTGACCACTAGATTTGCCTGGCGGGTCCGGACAGGTTTACGTCACAAACGAGTCCAACCTCGTGTCCTAAGCATTGATTATCACTTATAATCTTTTACCCCAGTTTTAATAATTCCCTATTCAAATTATTAATTAATTCCAATTTTAATGATGTCCATAATTGTCTCAATTATGGCCATCCATTCATGGCATGCAAAATCATATCAATTGCACCCCAACTTTTTGATATTAAATCCTTAATATTACCCCTACCACACATTTATACGTTCGCTTATTCAACGCAGAATATACGTTAGACTCGAATAGTCTAACTCATAGCACAAAAATAAATTATCACAACATATAGACAATTAAAATGAATCTAATCATAATAGGGGTGAAACTTGCATAAAACTACACATGTTAAGGATCTAAAGGTGTCAACTTGTTAAATGTCACAATTTACATGATATGATCATAACCCAAATTCGTGTATAAACTTGCATATGGGGTTTTATGCAACATAATGATGGTATGAACTAGCATCTAATACACATAATTCACATATGTCATAGCATAATTCTAGATGTCATAATTCTAGCTTTAAATAGATGTCATGGCATATGTTCATAATCTTTACTAATCAATCTAACTTGCATACATGGTTTGTCATATAGATCTACATAGCCAAAACATTATGATTTGATTAACATGAACTAACTAGCATAGATAATAACATCATGACTTTATAACATGTCTGATTTATCACAACTTAGCATTGAAAATTACAACCTATACAATATCATCATGGCATGATTTACAACATATAGGATATCATCATCACATAGCATAGGATTTATAACATACATGATAGCATAAGGTTTACAACAACATATATGACAATCCACATCATTCACTTACAATCCATTCATAACTTAATCTAATTAGTTTAACAATAATCTTGTTAAGATCATCATACTCACAATTAGAGAAGAAAGAGAGTCTTGATTTGCTTTAAAGTTGAGTAGAATTAGGGTTTTAATTAGCTTTCTTCCTTCTTAGTTGGCGGCGGCTACATTGAGTTCCATGGCGGCGGTATGACGGTGGCTATTCTATTTTTCATGTGAATTATAATGAGAGACTACCTATGTATTTATAGAGTTTAGGATTTATTTAGACCGTCATATCAACTCAGAACTAAACTGAACTGTTTAATTTGCCAACTCGGCCCTAAAGACATATCAGCAGCTCAAGATTGGGCTCAGTCAAACCCTAGCCGCCTGGACAGGTCGACACCCAGGTCGACTGCTAGGTCGACTCCCCAGTTGACCTGGGGGGTCGACTGCCCAGTCGACTCCCCAGTCGACCTGGGGTGCTGGGCGGGAATTTTCCCGCCTAGCCTGTTTGACTCCGAATTTTGAATTTTAAATTTCTGAAATCTGTTTTGAATTTTCTGAAACTTCCGATGGCAATAACTTCTTCATACGAAGTCCAATTTACGCAAACTCGGACTCTATTTCAACCAGAATTCCGAGACGAACACAATGGCGTAACCCGTTTCCCACAATTCTCATGTCTAAGATTAGTTATTCTTTAATTTGTGAATATTAATATTAACGGAATTACGGGGTGTTACACACAGGCTTCCATTGTCCTAAATGATTTTTATTGCTTTCATGAATATATGAAAAGATGTGTGTGTATATGTCCCAACACTAATGTGAAGATTAGGCGGTCTACTGATTCAGTTGACCTCCTTAATGCAATGTATGTTAGTGCCATCAATCCAATATGTATGCAAATAAGCCTATTATAACATATAAGCTCTACATGTGTGCACACACATTCATCGAAATCCAGCATCTATATGCTAGTTCATCCATTTCCATCCATAAAAGAAAAGAAAATGCACAAACATACATATACAGTATGAAATTTATTGAGCCGATCTCAGTGTCTGATGTGTGTGTATAAGCATCCACAGGCAACCACTAGCAAACACTTGCATCCACTTGCATCCACCAAAAACATAACATGTTTCAAACATATGTTTACATCCATATGATTCCTACCTAAAGATCGAAAAGTACTATGGATAAGATATACTCAAATGAATAGAAACAAGTACTGATAAAGCTTTGGAAAAAAGGTGTTAAGAACATACCCTCGAAGAGAAAAGGGTACGAAGCACGAATCTTGTCTTTGGTCTCCCAAGCCGCATACTCTGGGTTATCTCCCCACTGAACCATTAGCAACTTGCGCTCTTTATTGCGTAGCTTCTTAACTGCTGATCCAAGAATATGGGAAGGAATTCACCTGACTGTCGCCTCCCGTTCCACTTCTACCTCTTCCAATATACTTGGCTCGACAACTTCCGCGGTGTCATGCAAGCACTTGTGCAGATGAGAAACGTGGAAACATTATGAACACTAGATAGAATTTCAGGAGCTTTACCCTATAAGCCATTTGGCCAAACCTCTCAGTTATGGGAAATGGTCCCACAAACCTAGGTGCAAACTTCCCTACCAATCCGAAGCAAACCACATTCCTTAGAGTTAGCACTTTGATAAAAACCAAGTCTCATACTTCAAATTCGAGGTCATTCCTTCTCTTGTCTGCATAGGACTTCTGCCTATCTTGAGTTGTAATTCATCTGCCGTCGAATAAGGTCAATCTTTTCGGACGTTTATCTAACCATGATGCCGTCCTCTTACTCTTAACCAGAATAAAGTGAGTGCTCATAGTGAGTTTATCTACCACAACCCAGACACTGGTTTTGCCTTTCTTCGATCTAGGCATACCAGCTATGAAATTCATAGAGACGCTCTCCTATATCCACTGAGAAACCCCCAAAGGATGAAGTAAACCACTGTGCTTCTTTTGCTTAACTTTGACTTGCTGGCAAACTAAACATTGGGAAACAAATTTAGCCACATCTTTCTTCATACCAGCTAAAAAGAAAACCATGTTCATGTCCTGTACATCTTATCACCACCAGGATGAATGGTCATCTTAGAATGGTGGGCTTCTTCTAGGGCTACCTTTATCAAGCTTCCAGTTTGAGAAACACAAAGCCTTCCATCTCGTCGTATCCACCACTTTCATCTGTGGCATATCCATCGAGGTGACTGAAAGTCTCCCCTCTTCTGAGCTTATCCATAATGTCTAAAATCTTTGGGTAACCTTATTGCGAAGCTCCCTATCTGGTCCATAAGAGTTGGTAGTAACTGTAACGAACCAGAATTTTCTAAATTTAAATATGAATTTCCATTGCACATTTTGAGATTTTCTGAATACATATTTCTGGAATTAATAGGATTTAATATTTGAAATTCCCTTTTTATTAGTTTAAATAAATAATTTTATTTTGGATAAGACTTATTTTAAAGATTTTATATAAAAATGATTTTTGTAAATTTTACATAATGGTTTTTATATTTATAGATAGTAATATTTTGTATTTATATATATATAAATGTTTTATAATATGAATTTTATAATTAGAAGATTTATTTCAAGGAATATTTAATATATAAAGATTTAAACAATTATACATGGATTTTATATGGATTTTTAATTTTTAACAGTTGTTTGACTTGAAAATAAATTATAATTAAATATCAGTTAAAAATATTCATCCGATTTCTGCACGCGCTGTTTTAAAATAATTTTTAGAATTTTTCCTGTAATTTTTATTTTTAAAAATAAGCAGATAATTTTTCAACGTATTTTGGGTATAAATGTGGTCCTTTAGACGCTTTACAAAATTGATCAATCAGACCGGTTTTATTGCTGTTTTCAAATCAGAGCGTGTTGTTGTTTACGATGATGGTCTTGCTCCGGTACAACTCGCGGTAAATAACTCTAAAATTCAAAAATTGGAAGTGGAACAAATGAATATACTATGTTTGGACTTAAAAATAAGTATGGATGTGTTATGGCAAGTGTACGTGTAAGAATGCATGCTCGAATGGTGTTGAGAGTGCCACGCGTGTGCAAGGTGTAATGCATGCAATATGTTGGTTTCTAAAATGGGACGTGTGTCCTTGATTCACCTAAATTCTATTATAAAGGACGCATACACCTTACAGCTCTCGGCCTTCCCCATTTTTCTTTCTTTTTCTTCTTCCCCACTACCCAACGTCCACCTCTCCTTTTACTTTCGGCCTCTCCCCTCCGCAAGACTTGCTCCGCCCTGTCCTTCGCTCAACACCTTCCTCTCTCCCCTCACCTTAAACCATTCGGCCTCCTTCCCTAAATCCACTCGCCCACCATTTTAATGCATGCACCGCCGAAACCGCCACCTGCATGTCCATCCTCCTCACCATTTACTTACCCTCCTCCACTACATGCATGTCACCGAGAGTCCACCACCGCATACCTCCACCTTTTTCGCATGTAGGCCTCACCATTTCCTTTCGCACCCGCCATCAACTCATGTTGGTCCATCTCAAACACTTCCGCTTTCATCTTAGTCCGTAACCATTCAGTCCTTTCCTCTCCGGCATATTATCTTTACATCAGCCTGGTCCGCCTTCTTCCCTACTTGCATCCGCATCTCCTCCTTATATATATTTAAAAAATATATATATATATGGATGATGAATGAGAAAGCGAAGTGAAGTGCATGTTGGGTTGATGGTGCATGAACTGATGCACACGCGAGTATAGTATTTGAGGTTCAAAAATAGAAATAATGAATAAAGAAAATAATGATGAAGGCTTTAGAAGGCGTGAGCTGGTAGGATGTGGTGAGTGATGGTTTGACATGCAAGTTGTACAAGTTCGTGGAGGTTAGACGAAGTACGTTCAAGTTTGTGGGAATAAGTGTACCCGTAACGGTAGCGACGTCAGTGGAGCCTGCATGCGAGTAATATGTGTGCGCAATGTGAGCGGTGTCCGTGAAAAAATGTTCGTAGACTGGTGCTCAGTTGATACGGGTCTCGATGATGGATATCGGAGCACAATTCAGGTGAGAACTCTACGATAATTATTTTATTTCGGTAGGAATTAATTAGTTATAATTTATTTCTTTTATAATTAGTTGATGAAAAAAATCTGTGGTTTGGATGTTTGAAATGATATGGAAAATTTTCATTGATAGATCGATGGATATGTATGCTGTAGTAACACCGTAAAACACCGAGCGTTACTGATAATAACGCTCCGTACACAGTTGATTTATTTTATGATTGTGATGGATGGATGGTGCCTGTTTGTTGATTATGTTATGCGATTGTTCTGGTTGAATGAAGTCAAATACACCGTTGTTGCAGATTTTACGGGTGATTGATTTGAATTCTCCTTTCTCTTAAACGAATATTTATTTTAATAAATGGTTTGAAAATTTGTTTGAATTTAATTGTAAACCATTTGGAAGACAAAATCTAGATGAACAAATATTGTATGGGAAAATTTCAATTACTTACTTATTCTTTGACTGGGTTTTGAGTTAAATCGTAAATGATCAGAAGTTTAATATTGATTTTTTTATTATTTGACTATCGGTAATCCTTTCAAATTGAAATATATATACATATACATATATAATGAATATTTGGAACTTTGGTAAATTGATAAGCATCATTAATAAACATTTATGAATATCAATCTTAAAATTTCAGTTAAATATGTTTGGAAATAATTCCCATTTCTCATGAATTATTTAAGTTCAAATTTAGTTTGAAATTTAATCGAGAAAATATTCCATTGATCTTGATTTTTAGTAAGTATTAGAACGAGATTTGAAATTTGGTTTTAAACTAAGTCATAAAATTAATTGGTTTGGAAATGGATTGAATAAATATAAACGTTATATAGCGAAATCGAACTTGTCGCTAACTGACAGTTCGACAATATCGGTTTTAATTTAAAAAAAAAAAAATTAACTTGAACATATGGAATCGAGGTGACGTAAAACGGGAAACGACGGATTTATAATAATAATGGGTTTCATATAAAAGAGGAATTTTCAAATTCCATCGTATGACTTTCAAGTTAGGTTTAAATTTAAATCTGAAAAGGTCGCCATACATGCCGTTCGCCGACCGCAATGAAAATCGAATAGAATGAATTTATATTATATTATTTGAAAGTGATTTATGATTTAAATTTTGAATTTAGAATGATTTGGAGTTATTTGATTTAATAACCATTTTCCCAACGCTATCAGTAACGCTTTAACGTTATTTGAAATGATTTGAATTGAAGACTTCAAACATGAATCATTATGGAAAGGACTTGATTCGTCCATATGATATGGAATTGAGATGTGTTTGAATAAAATTGGTCGCCTGATATTCGATATGGATTTATAGGAACAGACAAATACTATCAGAAATACTAACATATCCATATCCTGATTCTGATCGTGTTGCCTGAGTTCGTGAATCAATATCGAGTATAAGTCGATTTATTCTATATGAACTGATACGTGAAATATAGATATTTAAATGGAAATCAAAAATCCAAATAAAGATTTGGTTATTCAAGTGTCGACGAATTAATTAAGTTGTTTTTGTAATTTGGGAAAACAAATGTTGAATTTGAGAAAAGGATTAAGGATAATGGGTTTCCGGGAAATTAAATCCAACATTTAATTCAAAGTAATTTGGAAATATTTGGAAAGGAGATTTGAATTTGGAAACCCGTGTGAGTGTAACTATTGTTTTAAGATACGTTTGTTACTTGGAAAGTCCGGGATCGGATATAGGTCCGAAAACCATTCCAAGTAATATTGCGACGTTATGAAGAAATTCAAGATTTGAAATCGATAAATGAAGACCGGAAATATCCATATTATTTGGATCGATTGCTGACATCTCGGATCGGGTCATACACCCGATACGAGGGTGGCAGGAGATTTGAGTATATTTGGAAATTTTCGGATTGTGTTTCGTTCAGACCCAGAACGAACTTGTATGGATGGTGTGTCTGACATTGTAATTGACCACGTAGCACTGATTCGTGTGAACATATATCAGATTTGTGGCAATTGAATATCTCCGTCTCTAAGTTACGTTCTTAGAGAATATGTATTAATTCGAATCAGTGATATGTGGAGATATTGACAATGTGGCATACCCAAGTATGATATGAGCTAATGATGATCAAAGCATGGCTTATCGAAGAGTAGCTTTGTGTATGACGTGACATCGACAAACCTCACACACACCGGATGATGAGAAACTGGCGGTTTGGTCCGTATATATATATATAATTTGATGAGTGCTGCAGCAGTGGGAAACCACTTGTGAACTGGGGATGGGGTATGTTCGGGGGGCCGCGTCTGGTCGAAAACCGTAGATACTGCCCTGGCGATTTGTTGCGTTACACTTCGCTCAAGTCCCTGATTGATCTTTCGTGCCAGGAATCATCAAGTTGGAAATCCAAATCTCCAATACGAGCCTTGCGATTTTGATTGTATTTATATATGGCGACATAGTGGTATGGGACACTCATGCCGTCTAGGATTAATACATTTAATTGCGAATTTGTTTTCCACACTATATGATAATATGAAAAGAGGATTTTCACGTATGAAATCATGTTTGGTTATCATAAGACAAAACTCGCCCATCTGGTGTGCGCTTGCATTGTGTGATATGGGACGAGCTTATGATAGCTTCATCTTTCGAAAGTCATTGCGTATTTCTATGCGCGGGAATTCATATGGAGTAAAACCCGTTCCGCATTAGCGGCGTGGTCCGTTGAATTACCCAACTTTAATATGAAACCTAAAGGATAGCTGTTTTGAGTTCTCACACCAGTCCCACGACTGACCTGGAGTTTATTGTTCCTTCCTAAACTCTGGGTGCCCACTAATTTCCACACGGGCAGCCAGTGTTTAGTTTGCAGTTATGGATTGTGGAGAAGATTCAGAGTGCTTCCGGAGTTAGAGTTCACGCTAGAGTTGGAGCTTCCGCTGTATTAGATGATGTTCTTCCGCTGAGAGTTTTATTTCTTCCACTGTGTATATTTATGTGTAACTCTGATATTCATGTAACTCTGATGTAATATTGAATTATTCAATGAAAAGTTCTGTTGTTTTGTCTAATGTATGTAAGTACCCATAACAATTCGTCTTTATGAACGATTTGAGTCGGTTTAATTACCGGCGAGAATCGGCCAAAAAGGCGGGTCGTTACAGTTGGTATCATAGCTTTGGTTATACAAAGCTATTGGGTACGTACATATTTGTACAAAGTAATAGGACTCCTCAGGGTTATGTTATCTCATTAGAGATAGGGTTAGAAATACCCTAGAATGAGATCTCGGAATATTATGACGAGAGAGCGTATATTTTTGAAACCTATATAAGGTATTTTTGAACAATTAAATCATTTTGAAACGATGATTATTTAAAATATAATTTGAAATAAGGATTTCGAGTATTTTATTCGACGTCATGATTGGACTATCGAGTATGTAAGGATTTTTAATATACGTCTGATCAACGTGTATACGAAATCTTATATGTACTAGATAGATATAGAATCCCATTCTAGTCGCTGGAGGATAATTCTGTTGATGATCCGGACATCGTCAGTGATTATTCTCGAGTTTCGAAAATGGGATGACCATATGATTCCGATTTAAACGTCGAGAATACTTGAAACCATTTTCATAAGTGTTTAAAATTGTTGATGAATTAAAGTGAGAGCTGATATAGTAACTTGAAATAGGAATGAATATAGGTTATATTTTCTTAAAATGATGAATATAAATGTAGTTCGCAAATGAACCAAGATGAGTAGGGAATATTTATGAATCTAGAAATTGGATGAATAACTTGAGTATAAAATTCTTACAATAATAGTTAAGAAAATGTGGGAATACACTGAAACTTAAGTAAATTTCACTAATTCCTTTGCGTAAAGTAATGATTTTTGTTGGTTTGGTAGGAATTAGGATGACCCAATTTGGACCCTTGACCATTTGTTGATTTTGGTAAACCCCTTTGCAAATTTTAAGAACCTTAAAAGGAGAAATTTTGGGTATAAGCACTTAATGTGAATCGTTTTGGTTAAGTTAATGATGAGTAGGTTTGGACGACCCATGAGCTTAAACTTTCAACTCTAAGGAAGTAAACGGCTAAGTGTATGATAATAGCTTGCTTAGTCCAGCCTAAGGGTAACGATAATCGAGATTTCAATCATTTCCTGTAACTAGGGTAATCATAGGATAATTGAGATTCCATCAAAATTCCAACCTGATTCAGGACCAGACCAAGTGCCCAGTAGTAACATGAACTGTAGATCTGATCATTATCCTGTCATGTTAGGAATAAGGCCCAACCCTGCAGTAGGACGACCCTGTAAGAACGTATGAGTATGTGCTAGGACCCGTGATTATTAACTTGATGATATGGGACAAGGCAGCAGCCTACTTTGGATTTAATATTTCCCAAAAGATTAATAATGATACGTTAGAGTTTTGTGGTCGCAGATCCTAGACCAGAGGGATCAGCAGTTGTTAGGAGGTGCCGAACTAGCGCAGGTCGCACCAGAGGACATTAAGTGGCCTATAGACCCTGTATTTGTTGAGCAGTTAGAAATGTTGATACAGGAAATAGGACAACTAGCAGTTATAGTCGAGGACGACCGTTCCCGAAGCAGGAAATGGTGGATTTGGCGATGTTATAGAAAAGGTGGAGAAACCCCAACATGGTGATGATCTCGTGGTAGACGATAATAATGTTGTAGCAGATGAGGGTGATTTTGAATAACCTACATTCGAGGATGACCCACTTCCAGAAATGGGAGATGATGAGTTTGATGAAGGATATAGACCAGCCCTTGGACAAGGCTGATGAAGATGGATTTATGGGTAATGAGCACGATAAATTTATCGTGGGAGTGGATGATGATGGCTTCATGGCAGACAATGAAGAGCCGTTAGCTGATGAAGAACCCGAGGAGATTGGCTTGACCGATCCACCAGATGATGGGTCAACTGATGTTTAGTTGCGATGAGTCTGGACCTCGAATATATGTTGTCTTAAGTGCCAGATGCACTGAGTTGTTTTGGGCTAGTATGGTTTTGAGGACTAGTAACAGATAGCTAGGTGCACCCTTGATGACTGTATTTTTGACTGCCTAAGTGCGTAGTATGTGCTCAGGAAAGGTTAGATACGTTTTGTATGCTGACTTGAGAGATCGATATGACATGATATGTTGGATTAACTATGATATGCGTGTCCCACTATTTAACTTAAATCTGTTTGTTTTGAATATTTATAAAACCTGTTCCAAATCATATAGAAAAGTTTGATTTATAATTTAAAATTTACTATCTTCCTTTTTGAGGACGAAAAGTCTTAAGGGGGGAAGAATGTAACGAACCAGAATTTTCTAAATTTAAATATGAATTTCCATAGCACATTTTGAGATTTTCTGAATACATATTTCTGGAATTAATAGGATTTAATATTTGAAATTCCCTTTTTATTAGTTTAAATAAATAATTTTATTTTGTATAAGACTTATTTTAAAGATTTTGTATAAAAATGATTTTTGTAAATTTTACATAATGGTTTTTATATTTATAGATAGTAATATTTTGTATATATATATATATATATAAATGTTTTATAATATGAATTTTATAATTAGAAGATTTATTTCAAGGAATATTTAATATATAAAGATTTAAACAATTATATATGGATTTTATACGGATTTTTAATTTTTAATAGTTGTTTGACTTGAAAATAAATTATAATTTAATATCAGTTAAAAATATTCATCTGATTTCTGCACGCGCTGTTTTAAAATAATTTTTAGAATTTTCCTGTAATTTTTATTTTTAAAAATAAGCAGATAATTTTTCAACGTATTTTGGGTATAAATGTGGTCCTTTAGACGCTTTACAAAATTGATCAATCAGACCGGTTTTATTGCTGTTTTCAAATCAGAGCGTGTTGTTGTTTACGATGATGGTCTTGCTCCGGTACAACTCGCGGTAAATAACTCTAAAATTCAAAATTTGGAAGTGGAAAAAATGAATATACTATGTTTGGACTTAAAAATAAGTATGGATGTGTTATGGCAAGTGTACGTGTAAGAATGCATGCTCGAATGGTGTTGAGAGTGCCACGCGTGTGCTAGGTGTAATGCATGCAATATGTTGGTTTCTAAAATGGGACGTGTGTCCTTGGTTCACCTAAATTCTATTATAAAGGACGCATACACCTTACAGCTCTCGGCCTTCCCCATTTTTCTTTCTTTTTCTTCTTCCCCACTACCCAACGTCCACCTCTCCTTTTACTTTCGGCCTCTCCCCTCCGCAAGACTTGCTCCGCCCTGTCCTTCGCTCAACACCTTCCTCTCTCCCCTCACCTTAAACCATTCGGCCTCCTTCCCTAAATCCACTCGCCCACCATTTTAATGCATGCACCGCCGAAACCGCCACCTGCATGTCCATCCGCCTCACCATTTACTTACCCTCCTCCACTACACGCATGTCACCGAGAGTCCACCACCGCATACCTCCACCTTTTTCTCATGTAGGCCTCACCATTTCCTTTCGCACCCGCCATCAACTCATGTTGGTCCATCTCAAACACTTCCGCTTTCATCTTAGTCCGTAACCATTCAGTCCTTTCCTCTCCGGCATATTATCTTTACATCAGCCTGGTCCGCCTTCTTCCCTACTTGCATCCGCATCTCCTCTTTATATATATTTAAAAAAAAAAATATGGATGATGAATGAGAAAGCGAAGTGAAGTGCATGTTGGGTTGATGGTGCATGAACTGATGCACACGCGAGTATAGTATTTGAGGTTCAAGAAATAGAAATAATGAATAAAGAAAATAATGATGAAGGCTTTAGAAGGCGTGAGCTGGTAGGATGTGGTGAGTGATGGTTTGACATGCAAGTTGTACAAGTTCGTGGAGGTTAGACGAAGTACGTTCAAGTTTGTGGGAATAAGTGTACCCGTAACGGTAGCGACTTCAGTGGAGCCTGCATGCGAGTAATATGTGTGCGCAATGTGAGCGGTGTCCGTGAAAAAATGTTCGTAGACTGGTGCTCAGTTGATACGGGTCTCGATGATGGATATCGGAGCACAGTTCAGGTGAGAACTCTACGATAATTATTTTATTTCGGTAGGAATTAATTAGTTATAATTTATTTCTTTTATAATTAGTTGATGAAAAAAATCTGTGGTTTGGATGTTTGAAATGATATGGAAAATTTTCATTGATTGATCGATGGATATGTATGCTGTAGTAACACCGTAAAACACCGAGCGTTACTGATAATAACGCTCCGTACACAGTTGATTTATTTTATGATTGTGATGGATGGATGGTGCCTGTTTGTTGATTATGTTATGCGATTGTTCTGGTTGAATGAAGTCAAATACACCGTAGTTGCAGATTTTACGGGTGATTGATTTGAATTCTCCTTTCTCTTAAACGAATATTTATTTTAATAAATGGTTTGAAAATTTGTTTGAATTTAATTGTAAACCATTTGGAAGACAAAATCTAGATGAACAAATATTGTATGGGAAAATTTCAATTACTTACTTATTCTTTGACCGGGTTTTGAGTTAAATCGTAAATGATCAGAAGTTTAATATTGATTTTTTTATTATTTGACTATCGGTAATCCTTTCAAATTGAAATATATATATATATATATATATATATATATATATATATATATATACATATATAATGAATATTTGGAACTTTGGTAAATTGATAAGCATCATTAATAAACATTTATGAATATCGATCTTAAAATTTCAGTTAAATATGTTTGGAAATAATTCCCATTTCTCATGAATTATTTAAGTTCAAATTTAGTTTGAAATTTAATCGAGAAAATATTCCATTGATCTTGATTTTTAGTAAGTATTAGAACGAGATTTGAAATTTGGTTTTAAACTAAGTCATAAAATTAATTTGTTTGGAAATGGATTGAATAAATATAAACGTTATATAGCGAAATCGAACTTGTCGCTAACTGACAGTTCGACAATATCGGTTTTAATTTTCAAAAAAAAAAAAATTAACTTGAACATATGGAATCGAGTTGACGTAAAACGGGAAACGACGGATTTATAATAATAATGGGTTTCATATAAAAGAGGAATTTTCAAATTCCATCGTATGACTTTCAAGTTAGGTTTAAATTTAAATCTGAAAAGGTCGCCATACATGCCGTTCGCCGACCGCAATGAAAATCGAATAGAATGAATTTATATTATATTATTTGAAAGTGATTTATGATTTAAATTTTGAATTTAGAATGATTTGGAGTTATTTGATTTAATAACCATTTTCCCAACGCTTTCAGTAACGCTTTAACGTTATTTGAAATGATTTGAATTGAAGACTTCAAACATGAATCATTATGGAAAGGACTTGATTCGTCCATATGATATGGAATTGAGATGTGTTTGAATAAAATTGGTCGCCTGATATTCGATATGTATTTATAGGAACAGACAAATACTATCAGAAATACTAACATATCCATATCCTGATTCTGATCGTGTTGCCTGAGTTCGTGAATCAATATCGAGTATAAGTCGATTTATTCTATATGAACTGATACGTGAAATATAGATATTTAAATGGAAATCAAAAATCCAAATAAAGATTTGGTTATTCAAGTGTCGACGAATTAATTAAGTTGTTTTTGTAATTTGGGAAAACAAATGTTGAATTTGAGAAAAGGATTAAGGATAATGGGTTTCCGGGAAATTAAATCCAACATTTAATTCAAAGTAATTTGGAAATATTTGGAAAGGAGATTTGAATTTGGAAACCCGTGTGAGTGTAACTATTGTTTTAAGATACGTTTGTTACTTGGAAAGTCCGGGATCGGATATAGGTCCGAAAACCATTCCAAGTAATATTGCGACGTTATGAAGAAATTCAAGATTTGAAATCGATAAATGAAGACCGGAAATATCCATATTATTTGGATCGATTGCTGACATCTCGGATCGGGCCGTACACCCGATACGAGGGTGGCAGGAGATTTGAGTATATTTGGAAATTTTCGGATTGTGTTTCGTTCAGACCCAGAACGAACTTGTATGGATGGTGTGTCTGACATTGTAATTGACCACGTAGCACTGATTCGTGTGAACATATATCAGATTTGTGGCAATTGAATATCTCCGTCTCTAAGTTACGTTCTTAGAGAATATGTATTAATTCGAATCAGTGATATGTGGAGATATTGACAATGTGGCATACCCAAGTATGATATGAGCTAATGATGATCAAAGCATGGCTTATCGAAGCGTAGCTTTGTGTATGACGTGACATCGACAAACCTCACACACACCATATGATGAGAAACTGGCGGTTTGGTCCGTATATATATATAATTTGATGAGTGCTGCAGCAGTGGGAAACCACTTGTGAACTGGGGATGGGGTATGTTCGGGGGGCCGCGTCTGGTCGAAAACCGTAGATACTGCCCTGGCGATTTGTTGCGTTACACTTCGCTCAAGTCCCTGATTGATCTTTCGTGCCAGGAATCATCAAGTTGGAAATCCAAATCTCCAATACGAGCCTTGCGATTTTGATTGTATTTATATATGGCGACATAGTGGTATGGTACACTCATGCCGTCTAGGATTAATACATTTAATTGCGAATTTGTTTTCCACACTATATGATAATATGAAAAGAGGATTTTCACGTATGAAATCATGTTTGGTTATCATAAGACAAAACTCGCCCATCTGATGTGCGCTTGCATTGTGTGATATGGGACGAGCTTATGATAGCTTCATCTTTCGAAAGTCATTGCGTATTTCTATGCGCGGGAATTCATATGGAGTAAAACCCGTTCCGCATTAGCGGCGTGGTCCGTTGAATTACCCAACTTTAATATGAAACCTAAATGATAGCTGTTTTGAGTTCTCACACCAGTCCCACGACTGACCTGGAGTTTATTGTTCCTTCCTAAACTCT
The DNA here is from genome assembly GCA_030737875.1 of Allium sativum. Taxonomy (NCBI): domain Eukaryota; kingdom Viridiplantae; phylum Streptophyta; class Magnoliopsida; order Asparagales; family Amaryllidaceae; genus Allium; species Allium sativum. The sequence goes on along the minus strand of CM060913.1, from coordinate 525,681,367 downwards.
GGGTGCCCACTAATTTCCATACGGGCAGCCAGTGTTTAGTTTGCAGTTATGGATTGTGGAGAAGATTCAGAGTGCTTCCGGAGTTAGAGTTCACGCTAGAGTTGGAGCTTCCGCTGTATTATATGATGTTCTTCCGCTGAGAGTTTTATTTCTTCCGCTGTGTATATTTATGTGTAACTCTGATATTCATGTAACTCTGATGTAATATTGAATTATTCAATGAAAAGTTCTGTTGTTTTGTCCAATGTATGTAAGTACCCATAACAATTCGTCTTTATGAACGATTTGAGTCGGTTTAATTACCGGCGAGAATCGGCCAAAAAGGCGGGTCGTTACAGTAACTCCAAGGATGCAAACAAATCAGGTAAAATCTCGATGGAGGGTCTAAAATCAAAAGCTGATATGAACTCCAAGTTCTTTCTTTCCACAAGTAGAGGACTTAAGGCCATCCTCTGCCTACTTAGTGCGTCCGTCACCACATTACCCTTGCCAGAGGTATAAGCAATCTCAAAATCATAAGAAGCTAAGAACTCCATCCACCTTTGTTGCCTTAAATTGAGGTCCTTCTGTGAGAACTGATACTTGAGAGATTTATGATCGATGCATAACTCGAACCTCTCTCCAAGTAAATAATGACATCATGTCTTCAACGTGAATACTATTGAAGCTAGCTCTAGATCATGGGTGGGGTAGTTCTTTTCATGAACTCTCAACTGTCTACCCCTATAACATTCTACTTTCCCTTCTTGCATCAGAACCGCACCAAGCCTTGTATCGCACGCATCAGTGTAAACGGTAAACTCTTTACTGCCATCAGCAAGGTCAAGACCAGGGCTATTGTAAGAGCCCTCTTCAAACGTTGGAAAGAGATATCACAATCTATATCCCACGAAACGAAAATGCCAAGTTCTTCTTTATCAACCTGGTGAGTGGGTTTTGATATCTTTGCTAAGTCCTTAATTAACTTCCTTTAGTAACCTGCCAAACCAATAAAGCTTCTCACCTTGGTTGTATTTTTAAGAATCTGCTAATCCTACACTACAACCACCATTATGGGATTTACAGCTATTCCTTCTTTCTAGACTACATGCCCTAAGAATCTCATCTCCTTTCTCCAAAAATGGCATTTGGAGAACTTTGCTTTAAGTTGATGGTTACGGTGAGTTTTCAAAACTTCTCTCAATTGCTGGGCATGCTCTTCTTCGCTTTTGGAGAAGATCAAAATATCATCAACAAAGACTACAACAAATTTATTTAGGAACTTCTGGAACACCCTACTCATCAAGTCAACAAAATAGGCGGGTGCATTCGTCAGCCCAAAAGGCATAACTAGCTATTCAAAGAAACTGTCTGGAGTCCTATAGGTAGTCTTATCTATGTTGTCCTCGGCTACCCTCAACTGATGGAACCCCGTGGTCAAGTCTAAAGGGGAAAATACTGAGGCACCAACAAGCTGATCAAATAAATGATCAAACTTCGGAAGCGGGTGCCTATTCTTCTTAGTAAGTTTATTCAGCTCCCTATAATCAAAACACAAACAAAGAGAACCATCCGCCTTAGTTGAGAATACTACTGGAGCAACCTATTCAGATATGCTTTGTCTAATAAACCCTTTCTCAAGTAGCTCTTCTGCTTGCTTACTCAACTCCCTCCTTTCCCTTGGAGCCATATGGCCCACTGGCAATGCAACTCGCTTTGCATTGTCCACCAGATATATACTAAAGTCGATCTCCCGCCTTTGAGGTAAAACCTGAACCACATCAAAAATATAGGAAAAATCCTGGACTACCAGAACAGATTACAAATCATCGATAGATGCATCAAGAGACTCTAGGAAACTAAGCATAACCGACCCTTGTGGGTCACACGAAACCTCGAGGGTTCTCCCATGACAAGTTAGAAGCCTAACAACCCTCTTTTCACAATCCAGAATGGCGCCATATGTGGTAAGCCAATCCATTCCTAGAATCAACCCATAGCCCATAAACCCTAGCACATATGCTTCGCATTCAAATTCGACGCCTAACATAGATGTTTTCAAACCCCGACAAATCATAGATAAATGAGCCAAACCACCAATAGGGTTTGAGACAACTATGGGATCCACTACCATACTAGTAATTAAGTGCAGAGATTCAACTACAGAACTAGATATAAATGAGTGTGAAGCACCATAATCAAAAAAATGTTCTAATAGGATGTTTTGAAAGAGAAATTAAACCTTCCACGGAAATTTTTCTACCTCTATCAGGAGCACTAGTCACGAGAGCATGCTCCTTCCCTTTAGAAGTTCCTGTCCTTTAACCTTGTCCCTACGATCTCTATTTCTTCGAGCACTCCTTAGTGAAGTCTCTGACATCTTCACAGTTGAAACAATTGTTCTTCCTCCTCCTACCATCTTTGATCAAGTGACCTTCTTTCCCACAATTGTGACATTTTCTCTTACCCTTGCCTTTGTCATTCTTCCCTCCTTTCTTCTTCTGCTGTTGTTGTTGCTTCTGCTGTTGTTGTTGCTGCTGCCCCTTTTTGGGCCACACCTTCTTATTTTGCGATGTCCCCTCAGTCTCTATTTCCTTCTTTTCTCCCTTGTCCTCCTCATGCATTAGGGCCATATTGATAAGCTTTTCAAAAGTGTCCCTCATTGGAATATGGGACATGGCTAGCCCATGAAGGGGTTCATTCAGCCCTTTAGCAAACCGCAAAGCCTTTTTGTGCGGCGTATCCACCAACTCGAGCCTGAACCTTTCTAGCTGGTTGAATTTGCTCACATATTCTTTCATCGTCAAGTTTCCTTGTTTGATTGCTAAGAATCTCTCCATCTGCATGCTGCTTTCAGCTTGGGAAAGAAATTTTATTTCGTACCTCTGTCTAAAATCTTCCCAAGTTTCACCGAACATTCAGCTTGGGTGACTTCCCACCAAAATGAGGCTTCATCCTTTAACAGCCAAGCTGCTAACTGAATCTTTCTTCAGTCCTCCACCTCAAAGATTAAGAATAAGTCCTCAGTCTCCTTAAGCCAATTCCGAGCTTCTACGAATGTCTCTTTCCCATGGAATGGCTTCCCTCCCATAGCAAGGAAGTATTTGCAGATCTTGGCAAAGTTATCTGCTCTTGAAAAGGGAAGAGGAGAAATGGCTGGTGCAGCTAGAGGAGGAACATTTCATTGGCATTCGGTAGGCGCCGTGGCCTCCAGATACCTTCAGAACCATCCGGGTATCGTAACGCCCTCTGGGATGTTAGGAATGTTTTGTTCCCTAGACATGCTGAGAAAAGGAAGAGATTTAGACAAAGGACTGAAGGATATTACATATGACTTTTTGGGGAATGTTTTTCAAAACAGACCTTTCTTTTTGAAAATTCTTTCTTTTAAACCTTTTTGAAAAATTATTTTTGAAACTTTATCTAATCTGGTAACCTTCAGTTCTGATACCAAGTGTGACACCCCAGGTCCATTAATGTCACTCACAAAGCGAATGCATTAAGTTTCGTGAAGCGTTTTTGGTAAACAAACATAAAATATTACAAGGCAGATATAAAATTTTGCAGCGGAATTAAAAAACAACTTTATTTATCATAAGATACCATGGCCAAAACATCACTTGTTTGAAACATAAAAACCCATTACAACATAAAAGCTAATGTCATGTACTTCAAAAATATCAGAGTACGTAAAAGAAATAAAATTCCCCAAGAACAAAATATAGCATATCCACAAGGATAGGAGCTTGAGCCATACATGTCAGCAGCTCTAGCAAAAGTCAGCAGAATCACTCTCAAGCCTTGAGCGTTTCCTCCCTAAGAAGCTGGTGGAGGGGGGGGGGGGGGGGTGAGCGGAAGAAAGAAGGAGAAACAAAAATGGTCTGACATAAAGTCTGGCGAGTCTAGTTGCTTTTATCCAGTAAATAAATAAAAGTAACATGATAGGCATATTAAGTGGATAAGAGAGATCATTACATAAATGGTAGGTGTTACAAGGCAGACAGGATAGGGTGTATATATACTTCTAATGATAACTCTGCTCTATTACTAGTATTACCAGAATGAGATGATCCCTTCCACTAAAAGTTGGTAGACTTAGTGCATACGTCCAAGTGTACCCTAACCACTACCCTAATCGATCGGCTCCCTACCGCGTAGATATCCTGTTTTGGCCCCACAATAGGAGGTATCACTTCCTAAAGTGACAACCCTTCATTTCCCAAGATATGCACAACCATATCTACTGGTGTCACAGTCGTCTTATCTCCCTCTGCCCGGCTCATGCACACACATGGATCGGTCGGTTTGCGCTGCCTATACCGTCCTTTATGTTTGGATCTCTTACAATCAGTCCAATAAGCGTGCCCCATCTCTGACCTAGTTTGGAGTATATACTTGATACCAACTCCGGATTATTGGCTGAAACGAATCATATACAATATGATACAAGCTCATGCCCTTGTCTTGTATCCCCCCACTAGGTTTTTACTGACTATGTATACCCCTAGGTGTCTTTAATTGCATAGCCGTATTTATTTCTATAAGTTATGCTTACCCTAGAATGTGCCTTTAGTTACATAACTTTATTATTCCCACCGGTTATGTATACCACTAGGTGTCTTTAATTACATAACCTTACTGAGTTAAGTTTGTGGGCCTATATAATTATTACCCACCCCCTCAGATTTACTTAACGCACCTCATTTACTTAATCAAGTTTACTTAACCCCAACTTAAGTCTTAGTTCACACAATCCCTATGGATTAAATTTGGTTAAGTAGTCCAATTCTTTATCATGTCGATTTATGGTTTAATAATGGGCCGGACCTCCCACATTAAGCCTACAACATGTGGATGTTGGATATGCTTGTTGGGTCCGGGCAGACTTATTCCACAATTGGACCTAACCTCGTGCCATAGCCCGATTCGTATTTACGTACTTAGACCTCCCATATTACGTTCAACATTAGTGGCTGCTGGATATGCCGGTCGGGTCCGGGCATACTTCCACCACTAATGCAACCTAACATCGTGTCATAAAAACAATTACAATTCCTAATTGTAATTACAAAACATTCCATTTTTAATTAATTAATCAATCAATTAATCAATAAATTAAGCCTATCCTTGTATAGGTGCCAATACCTATTTTACCCAATACTTTGAATTACATGTCCAAAAATGTTCATATTCAAATTATGCCATTTTTAACCCTTTTTCTCCCGTTCCTTAACTAACGCCCTCACAAAATTAGCAGCATGCCTAGGTTAGACAATAGCCTAGCCATGAACGATAATAGGGAAAGTGACTAAAATGAACACCTTGGCATATACATAAACTAGTATGATAATAAGGTGAACATACATACTGACATGGACATGAAATTGTCATCATGACAAGGTGATAATTTAGATCACATAAAATAGATCTAACGTGATAACATAAGGTGATAATTTAGATCACATAAAACAGATCTAACATGATAACATAAGGTGACAATTTAGATCACATAAAATATATCTAACATGATAACACAATGTGACAACTCAGATCATGTAAAATAGATCTTACATGTCAACATAAGGTGACTATTTATATCACATAAGATAGATCTAACATAATTAAAGATTTAGATCTACATAAAATATCCACATGATAATTAGATCTAACATAATTAAAGATTTAGATCTACATAAAATAGATCTAAAATAATTAAAGATTTAGATCTACATAGAATATTCACATGATAATTAGATCTAGCATAATTAAAGATTTAGATCTACATAAAATAGATATAACATAATTAAAGATTTAGATCTACATAAAATATGCACATGATAATTAGATTTAAAATAATTAAAGATTTAGATCTACATAAAATAGATCTAACATAATTAAAGATTTAGAGCTACATAAAATATCCATATGATATTTAGATCTAACATAATTAAAGGTGTAGATCTACATAAAATTGATCTAACATAATTAAAGATTTAGATCTACGTAAAAAGTCCACATGGTAATTAGATCTAACAAATAAATCTGTCTTAACATATCATAAGATATGACAATAGCATAGAATAGATCTCTCATGTCATAACATTAAAACATGATAATAGCATAGAATTGATTTATCATGTCATAACATAAAACATGACAATAGCATAGAATATATCTATCATGTCATAACATAAAACATGATAATAGGATAAAATTGATTTATCGTGTCATAACATAAAACATGATAATAGCATAGAATAGATTTATCATGTCATAACATAAAACATGATAATAGCATAGAACAGATTTATCATGTCATAACATAAAACATGATAATAGCATATATCCAAATCATAGTCTTTCATTCTTCACTTTTATCTAAAACTAAAATTTACTATACTCAGAAGGATTGGATCTATGAGAACAGAAGGAGAAAACTGAAATTGAATCTTAGAATTTGATTTGCGAAATTGATAATTGAAGAAAGCAGATCCGTCTTAGTTCACACTCCAACAGAGTTTGACCGCCATTGTTTCTTTGTGAAGAAAGCAATGGAATTGAGGTGATTTTATAGCCGCTAGGTTTTAGAAATCGAATTGCCGCTTTAGCCCTAAAAAGGGATTGGGTAATGGGCCGCTATCCACTTGAGAAAGGCCTGAAAACCGAAAAACTTCTATCGTTAATAACTTCTTCATACGGTATCCATTTTACGCAAACCAGGTGTCTATCCTGACCAGAATTTCGAGGCGTAATGACATAATCAGTTTCCCTTAATTCTTAATATTAAATTAATTATTCTTTAATTTATCCTCTTTATTGTTAACACAATTACGGGGTGTTACAAATTGCAGAACTAGTATGAAGACATAGTAGCATGGGATACTATGCCGTCTATGATTGATACATTTATATTTGAAGTTGATTTCTTCACTTAGAGTAATAATAAAAAAATTAAATTTCGCGTATCAAGCATTATTTGGCTATTATAAGGTAAAAATCTATCCTCCGTCTTCCGTCGCATTGAGTGATGGGACCTGAGTCTTATAATAGCTTCATATTTCTTCTTTAGCATTGCGCTGTTTGTTTATGCACTGGTATTCTTGGGGTTAAAACCCGTTCTATGTTATACTGCGTGATACCTTGGTTTACCTTACTTTAAAACCAAGTTAATAACTGTTTTTAGTTCTCACACCAGTCACATGACTGACCTGGAGTTTATTGTTTTAACCTAAACTATAGGTGCCATTATTTTCCACATGGGCAGCTAGTAGTTTCGGTTTTGCAGATATTATATTCATAGGATCCTGGATTTACAACTGGAACTATATTTGGAAAGATGTGTTTCCGTGTATTTCTTCTAGTTGTGTTATGTATTATTTTTCTGCTGCTATGTATTTAAATGTAATTTAAAATCTCTGATATTTTCTACTGTATATTATTTATTTATACTCTAGAATATTCTTGTACTCTGACATAAATGTTGTAGTAACAATGAAATGTTCATCTATTTGTGTTCTGATTTGTCGTGTTCTCAACTCAATCTGGATTTTCCTTTACAGGGAAGTTTGGGTCGTTTCACACATATATAAGGAAACATATACATATAAGGAAGTAAAGAAAATATATGTATATAAATATATGAGAATATATATGTATATATGTGCTAAAATATATATATATATATACACACAAGAGAAAAGTTCAGGATAAGGCTGCAATCATAGAAATATGGCAAGAATTAAATAACGGTACAACACAGTTTGAATTCTGAAAATGGAATATAAGTTATACGCATATATATACGCGTAAAATGGTCATTAGAGGTTTTGTATACCTTATATAAGAATATAATTCAAATCAATTCACAATTGATGGAAAGATAATACATGCGCTAAATTAATGCAACGTGTTGATTGAAAAAGGAAACATGGTAAAATTATTGCATTAAATAAAAAAAGATAAGGCTTTTAAAATAAAATAATAATGTAAAGGAAGATGCGTTGTGACGACCCAAACTCCCGTGCCATGGAAGTAAGGATAATTAGTGGAATATAACACATAAACAATAACATCAGAACAGAAATATAGCATTACACCAGGTAATGTACATCAAATTACACTAGATATAAATCAACATCAGAGTTACACAGCATAACAGGATCATACTTAGTACAGAATACAGTTTTAGTCTAATATAAAATGTCTGCAGCAGAATCAAACATAATATACATAATACAGTCTAGAACAATATAATAGAAATGATAGAATCCATCTTCACCTCCATTGCTATCCAGAATGAGCCATCTAAAACCTGAATACAAGGCTGCCCATGTAGAAAATAGGGGCACTCGAGTTTGCAAAGTGAAACAAAATACGAGTCAATCATGGGACTGGTATGAGAAATTTGACTTAACCTATTTAATAATAAGGTCAATCATAGGACCACGATGCTTACGCGGAACGAGTTTACCCCATTGGATTGCTAGTGCATGAAATAAAATAAATCATTTAAACAACACAATGCTTTTTAGAAAAATGAAGCCATTATAAGACTCAGGTCCCATCACATAATGCAACACAAGCCGGAGGATAGAGTTTTACCTTATAATGGCGAAAATATACTTGACACATATAAAACAAAATCATTTGATATTATTATTAGTGCTTATATGTTTCAAAAACAATTTCAATCATAATGTATCAATCGTAGATGACATGAGCGTCCCATGCCACTATGCCGCCATATAGGTTTACAATCAAACCCGCATAATGTCGTATTGGAAATTGGATTTCCGTCTTGAACCAAGGCAAGGTATCGTCCTTACCGAATTCGAGATAATCTAGCCTGCCATGTCTGAGGACCTGGACTCAGGTGAGCCCTTGGAGCGTCAGGGCCGGTCCACACTTACGTTAATGGATTATAATTCACGAACAATATATTTCCCCACCCTATGGGGTGTAAATCTGGTCAGTATATCGATCATACCATCCATCGGCCCCGTAGTGACCGATATATCCGAGGCGTCGCTTTCCATCATCCACATATGTAAATTGTCTGGGCTCCATACCATGACACCACTCCTAGCTAGAAAGAAACATATGTCCTCCCTGAGGTCCTCTCCGGTTTCTGGTTCAGACCGGGGTATGAGGCTCACGAATTAATGCTATACACAAAGCTATGCTATTTAAAGCCGTGCTTTGATCATCAAACCACAAGGCTCTGCTTTTTTTAAAAAAGCCTTGTTCATTTGCAACTTGGCATGCCACATTGACAATTCACGCCATGCGACTGATGTCTATCGATATATAACCTCTAAGCTTGTACGTCTCAGAGAAGGGTGTTAAGCAAGAGAATAAATTCTCTGCCACCAAACAGATATATATTTAATAGAAATCAATCAACACAGAATAAAATCCAAGGTTAGACACACATCCTTTTACAAGTCTGTTCTGGGTCTGAACGAAATCGTAGGCACCTCATTCCTGGTCCCATATGTCCAATACAGGAGAAAGGCCCTCGCACATCCAGACAATCAACAAATACGTCAAGACCACTACAAGTGTAACCCATCCTGGGAGCTAATTGAGGCAGGGCATCAGTAGTAATCCATTCGATGTGAAGATCACCGGTCTTGCACTGTCATCATATCTTTGACTTTTAATCATCGATAAATTATTTGAAATGAGAATTAACTCGGCCTTTTCAAATAACTCACGTATACCTAGAATTCAAATTAATCCTTTTCATGGTTAAACTATTTGACATTCACGTTTCAATTCAATATAATAATTTAATGTCAAATACATATAACCATTAGAATATCCAATAAACCAAGTAAAATTAGTTTATTTCCATTCCATATCGTTTATAATATTTTATAACAATTTATCACTTTTTTTATTTATATAAAAACAGCCTATTTTGGTCGAACAACGTTTCAGGTCATTCGATGGCACTGGCGCTGCTTTCATTCAAATTTGAATTACGCATTTCTCAAAATCTAACCATTGGATCTTAAATTTTTTTTATATCATTGGAAAGAGCATTCCAAAGAGAACCCAACGGTTTTAGTTTTGGGAAAATACGACTGTCTGATCTCTCAGTATAATCGTTTAATGTTATGATTCCAGAATGACTAATAGTGAGTGTATATAAATATAACTTTTGATAACCCAAAATATGATATACGCGCTCTCATTTACGTATGCTATCTCTCCCTGGTGTCTTTCTGTGGGTTAACTATGCAACCTAGAGCTCTGATACCAAGTGTTACGGCGCACCCCGCACCACCCGACATTTCCAATGAAATGCGCTGTGCCGATGCCCAACTAGCACGGGACGACCATCAAAAGAAAAGAAAGAAGACGATGAATCATCAAAGAACATGTAGTATATCTCACAGCGCATGGAACAAAATATAATAATAACATAACTTGATATAAAATAGGCGATACAGCGCATAAGCTGAAAACTAAATCATCATAGCATCGGAAAATTCAAAACAGAGCTTATGATCCAAACCATCTTTATTACAACTTTTAAAACTGTCTCTAAACCAAAATAGGAAGGTACAAACTAATGCCCAAAGTAGAGGACAACAACAACACAGGGAAAATATATGGGAGTAATATGTGTAAGCCTCCTGCTCGTCTCCGGACAACTACTCGTGCATAAACAGCCAACCTGTCTCTAGTCTGCTCGTTTAGGAGAACCCTGAGTAATAAGAAGAGACATAAAACTCTAGATCAGACAAAAGTCTGGTATGAGCTACAAGCACCAAAAGCAGAACAAGGAAAGGAATACATAAACATACCTGAAGCTTGACCTGCAACCGAAGAGTTAGCACAACAGGATGTACAATACTCTAAGGTGACACTAACAGATGGTGTGAAAATAACGGGGAGGGGGTGTGCATGTAATGGTGATAGCAAACAACAAACGTAGCAATCATCCTCACACCTCTCACTCAGTGCGAGAAGTATATGACATCTACCACTTTGATCGCCCAATTCTTTGCTACGATCACTCTGACCCTTGGAGTCATGACGGTTCCACTGCACTGATCCATAGCCACTAATCCTTTGTTATGTCCACTCTGCACCATGGAGTCATGATAACTCCACTGCACTGGCTCATAGCCCTGCTACGATCACTTTGCCCCCTGGAGTCATGGCAATTCCATTGCATTGATCCATAGCCAATGATTTGTCTCTTAGTGGTGAGTCAAAGCTATAGACATCGATAAATCCTTTTCACACGTCTCGCAGCAATGTCCAACTCATGAAGTTAACTCGTTGATCCCCATTTGGATCTTGAGTAATAACCTCCCATTTGGACTTCCTTTGCATTTCAGGTTTTGATCGAGTTGGAGTTGGCCTTCAGAAGATTCATCACGTAAGAGTAGGAACATACGTTCGATTCGATTCGGTCATCCGGTTTGGTTCAGTGTATGGGGCCCTCCATGTCACATTGGTTCGGTTGAGATGTGTTCAAGTTCCCAGCTTAATTTTCTTCACTCGGTTCGGGTCCTCCTACCACCACTCCAACTCATTTTGGTTTGATTGCTCTAGCCTTGGTTCAGTTCGTGCTCACCATTTCCGATCCGATCCCTATGCCCTCGCTTCCGATCCAAACCCAAATCCAACTTTATGCAAATGGTCTTCCTTCTTGCCAAGCCTCCTCTTGTAACACCCCGTATATTCTGTGAACATTAAAGAATTCTTAATTTTAATAGTGGGAATTAGGGGAAATGCGTTACGCCATTGCGTTCGTCTTGGAATTTTGCTTAAGATAGAGTCTGAGTTTGCGTGAATTGGACTCCGTATGAAGAATTTATGGAGTTCAGAAGATTTCAAGTTCAAATGGAAATTAAATATAAATAATAATTAAATCAAAGAGTAGTTCAAATTCAAAAAATTCCAAGACAAGCGGTTGGGCGGAAAAATTCCCGCCCATAGGGGTCGACTCCCCTGGGGGGGGGGGGTCGACATAGGTGTCGACCCCCCAAGAGGGGTGTCCACTAGGGTGTCGACCACCCCATAGGAGTCGACCCCCTCGCCCAAATCTGGACAGTTTTGTCCAGTGACGTTTTTTAAGTCACTAAGGCTTACATGGCGACTTCCGTTTGGCTCTGTTTGGTCTGGATGGCTTTGATTATTCATAGGATGATCTAATAGCTCTCATTAATCTAAACTTCTATATAAACAACCCCAATCCTCAACCCTAAAACCACATAAAATTGCTCTCTGATGCCGTCATGCTGTCCATGGCCATACTAGCGTAGCCTCCATTTTCCTCTAACCTACAAGTCAAGTTAGGTAGTCCCAAATCAAATAAAAACTAGAGAATCAATAATCTACATCAAAGGATAACATTTCAGTTTCAGAAATCAGATCCAAGAAAAACAAGATTTGTTTTTTCTTTGTAAGTTCATATATTCTTTAGATTTGAACAAATAAAAGTCATGACTTATAATGAAGAGAAACCAGAATTGTGCCTAGTTGTAAGATAATCGTATTCTGATTCACGTTGCAATTCTGAAATTACCTATGCCTACATGACTATTGTGATTGATACAACCTATCATGTTGTATATAACTTTGGTGATGAACCTATCATGTTGTATATTAAATTGGTGATGGACTTATCATGTTGTATGTTAAATTGGTAATGAACCTATCATGTTGTATAATAATTTGGTGATGAACAAATCATGTTGTATATAAATTTGGTTATTCCTTATGTTATGTTATATGCAAGATCATAAGCTAAGTCATGTTCATATATGCTTATATGTCTAGATCTACATGCTTAGATATTTAGATCTATGTTAATTTGATCCAACTCAAATGCAAGTTTACATTTACATGCTTAATTAAATTTGTGTAGCACTATGCCAAATTTACATTGCACATGCTTAGTTGATCAAAAATATTTTATGCCATTGGAATGTTACATGCCCCTTTTCTTTTTCCCTCTTTGTGTATGAGTTAGGCAAATTTGCGAGCCTAATGTTCTTTGTAATTTATGTGAACGAATAACGAGAGATACGTTGGGAAAAATATTAAATTTTATGCTATTGGCATAGGTTGGCTCATAATCATGTAAATGATTAATGGCATGCAAAGGCATAATTTGTATACCTCATAATTGTGGACAAAATTTAGAAGGGTAAATGGGATATGACTTGAGTTGACAACATTAATGGATAATTAACATATAAACGTTAATAGAAAATATGTAAATTAATTAAAAGATGATTGTGCCTAACCCGAGGTTAGATTGAGTTATGGTGTAAGACTGCCTAGAACCGCCCGGCACATCCAGCAACCGTAACAATATAGATCTAATGTGAGAGGTTAGCGCATTAAGCCCGAAAAACCGAGGTTAGATTGAGTTGCGGTGTAAGACTGCCTGGAAACGCCCAGCACATCCAGCGACCGCAACAACACATATCTAATGTGAATGGTTGGTGCTTTAATGAATGAATTAAAGCTAAGAAAGGCTAAGAGTGGTACGGTTAAGTTAATTAAGGCAACACTTAACTAATACAACATGTTAACTAAACTGATGGGTGGGGTTAGGTTAATTCGAGAACACTTAACCATTTTTAACATGTTGATTAGGAAACCCTAGTAACGGGGACCCATTTCAGCAGTAACCCACATAGATATACCATGGTAACCGGAACTAGGCAGGGTGGAGCACGATTACTGGGCTGATTATAAGCGGTCAAAAATAAAGGCGGGTGGTGTCACGGTGTAGGTTCCAACGGATTATGGGAGTGTACGTACTACGGTATGGACAAATCAGGCACTGGGCATTAGTAGTATATACTGTGCATCTTGAATTTGTGTCGGGTTACCACCATAGGAATTGATACACCCTATGGTGGGACCAGCACAGGTATCTACAATCGAGCGGGGCCGAAAAACACCAGTCATAAATGCATATGAGTAGAAGCCGATCGATAAGGGGATCATTTTATCATAAACACATGGTGCTAGTTGAAACGCTTGTTAATAGGTGCAGAGTAATAGAAATGAGTGCGATGGTATATTCAGTTTACCTTGCCTTATTTATTGTTATCTTATTTCTAGGGTATTGTCCTAGGTTCAGTTTATTCATGTCATAATTCTTTTACTTGTTTACATGCTAAATAATCACTGGACTTACCAGGTTTATGTCTGACCTGATTTCTTTTGTCTTCTTGTCTTCCGTTACCCCCTCCCCCCAGGTCCTTAGGGAGGGAATACCTCAACTTAGCCTAGACCTTTTCCAGCTTGAAGAAAGTAGACGTATTGCTTGGATTCTCTTTTCTTGGGCTATGGCTGTGGTTACACACTTAATTGGAGATTTATGCTGCTTTATTATTGTTTATGCTTCTTTATGTTTTATTCAAGACAGAGGCTTTACTGTAATGATTTTGGATGTTGGTTTTTAAGACAGTTGTTGTAATGTTTTGACTGGATCACGTGCTTATGAAATAAAATTTAGTCTTTACACTGTTTATATGTCTATCTTGTAAATTACTTGTACCTTTTACCTGTAATACTCCACTGAAGTTAATGCATTCCCTTTGTGAGTGACCATAACGGAGGTGGGGTGTTTACACTTGGTATTAGAGCAAAGGCTTACTAGATCAGATAAAAGTTTTTGAAAACTATTTTTTTTTCAAAAAGAAGTTTAAAGAAGCATTTTTGAGAAAAATGTTGCTTTATTTTAAAGAGCATAATCCCCAAAAGCCATATGCACTATCTTTCTATCCTTTGTTTTGAACCTTTTCTTCTTGTTTCAGCATGTCTGGGGATCTTAATCTTCCTGAGGGTATGCTAGTACCTGGTTGGTTCAGAAGGTACTTGGGGGCTAGTGCTAATGACGTAGGCCCAGCAGATGTTCCTCCTCACCCAGTTGCAACTGTTCCTCCTCCTCCTGCTCCTCCTGCAAATGCTTTCTCGAAGATATGTAGACTCTTTCGAGCCATGGGTGGAAAGAACTTTAATGGGACTGAATCATTCGTGGAAGCAAGAAACTAGCTCAAGGAAACAGAAGATTTGTTCATTATCTTCGAAGTGGATGATAGGCAGAAGATACAACTGGCTGTGTAGTTACTTAAGAACGAACCCTCTTATTGTTGGGAAGTTATTAATGCTGAGAGACCAGTTGAAACCCGGGAGGATTTCAGAATGAGGTTTGAAATGAAGTTCCTCTCGCAAGCTTAACAAAGCCTACATATGGAGAAGTTCTTAGCTCTCAAACAAGGAAGCCTATCGGTTAAGGAATACATCAACCAGTTCAACCAGCTGGCTAGATTCAGATTGAAATTAGTGAACACTCCACATAAGAAGGCTCTCTGTATCGTTAAAGGTTGAACAATTCAGTGTACTGCATAGCTATGACCCATATACCTATAGGTGCGACTTTTGAGAGACTAGTGGAAATGGCACTGTTACAGGAGGAAGATAAGGATGGAAAGAAAGAGACAAAGGAGGAAGTACCGCAAGACAAGAAAGTGGAGGGATCATAAAACAGGAAGACGGATTCCAAGAAAGGCGGGAAGAATAACAAACTCCATAGCAAGAGGAAGTGTAATTTTTGTGGCATACCTGGACATCTGATTAAGGATTGCAAAAAGAAGAAGAGGAAGATGGGTGGTAGTTTTCAGTGCGGCGAGACAGGACACATCGCTAAGGACTGCCCAAGAAAACAAGGGCAAGGGCAGGGGACTCGATCTACTTCTGGAAGGCAGGTTCACGCTCTCATAGCACCTCTACAAGAACGAGGTAGAAATATTTCGGTTGACAGTTTAGTTTATCTTTTTGATCATTATATTCGTACTCTCTTTGATTCTGGCGCATTGCACTCTTTTATATCTACTGCTTTAGTTGAATCTCTGCACCTAGACACCAGTATCGTAGGGGATCCCTTGGTTGTTTCAAATCCAATTGTGGGTTCAGCTTGTTTGTCGATGATTTGTTTGGATTTGGAAATTTCTATATTGAGCGTTGGGTTTAGATGTAATGCCTATGTTTTGAGCTTCACGGGCTATGGGTTGACTTTAGGCATGGATTGGCTATCCAGTAATGGTGTCGTCCTCGATTGTGAAAGGAGAGTGGTTAGACTTATGACTCGCCTCGGTAATACTCTCTAAATCTCTTGTAATCCCATGAACTCCGTTATGCTTAGTTACCTAGAATCTCTTGATGCGTATGTTGAGAACCTACAATCTGTTGGAGTAGTCTATGAATACCCGGATGTCTTTGAAGAGGTGAAGGGTTTACTTTTGAAGCGAGAGATAGGCTTCCGTATATAACTTGTTGATAAGGAAAAACCCGCTGCTCTAACCATTAGGCACATGGCTCCAAGGGAAAGGAAAGAGCTCAGCGAGAAAGTAAAGAGTTGCTTGAAAAGGGGTTTACAAGGCGGAGTATTTCTGAATGGGGTGCTCCAGTAGTGTTTGCAACCAAAGAAGATGGTTTACTTCGCCTATGCGTTGACTATAGGGAGCTAAACAAAATGACCAAGAAGAATAGGCACCCACTTCCAAGAATAGACGACTTGTTCGATCAGCTTATAGGTGCATCGGTCTTCTCCCAACTAAATCTGGCTACCAGGTTTCATCAGCTAAGAGTGGCTGAGGACAGCATAGATAAGACTGCATTCAGGAACCCAGATGGTTTCTTTGAATGGCTTTTCACGCCTTTCGGCTTGACAAACGCACCTATTTATTTCGTTGAATTGATGAGTGGGGTGTTTAGTGAGTTCCTTAATAAATTTGTGGTGGTCTTCATGGACGACATTTTGATCTTCTCGAAAAGTGAGGAAGAGCATGCTTTGCATTTAAGGGAAGTCACGGATACTCTTCGTGCACACTAGCTAAAAGAAAAATTCTCCAAATGCCATTTTTGGAGAGAAGTAAGGTTTCTTGGACAAGTGGTGTCCAAAGAGGGGATAGTAGTGGATCCCGCAAAGGTAGTTACGGTGCAAGGTTGGAAGGTCCGCCGGAACGCAACCGAAGTGCGAAGTTTTCTCGGACTGGCGGGCTTTTATCGAAAGTTCATTAAAGACTTTGGAAAGATCTCAGTCTCACTTACTAGATTGACGAAGAAGAACCTAACTTTTGCTTGGGATTTGGATTGCGGTGTTGCTTCCCAATGACAGAAAAGGGCTCTGACAACAGCCCCAGTTCTGACAATGCCTGATGGGAGTAAGATGTTTACAGTATATACAGACGCATGCAGAACATGATTGGGCGCTGTCTTGATGCAAGAGGGAAAAGTAGTTTATTATGGAGGAAGGCAGTTGAAGGTACAAGAGAAGAACTACCCAACTCATGATTTGGAGCTAGCTGCCATTGTTTTTGCTCTTAAGTTATGGCGTCATTATATACTAGGAGAAAGGTTTGAATTGATTACTGACCATAAATCGTTAAAGTACCTTTTCTCACAGAAAGATCATAACTTGAGACAATAAAGGTGGATGGAATTTTTGGCCTCATACGATTTTGAGATTGCTTATACCCTTGGCAATGGCAATGTTGTAGAAGATGCCTTGAGTAGGAAAAAGATGACCCTAAGTCCTCTTTTTGTAGAAAGGCAAACCTTGGAGTAAATAGCAAACATTGACTTTAGACCTTCCTTTAAGTTTGTACCTGGCTTGTTATCAACACTAGAGTTGCGGCCTATGCTTTTGGACTCAATAGGGACCACGCAACTTGAAGACCCTAATCTTGTGGATGTGATGGATAAGCTAATGAGACGTGAGACTTCTAGTCACCTCAATTGATACTCCATCGATGACAAGGGTTGGTTGAGATGGGATGGAAGACTATGCGTCCCACAAGCAAGAGATTTGGTGAAAACCATTCTCGAAGAAGCACACCATTCTAAATTGACCATACACCCAGGTGGGGACAAGATGTATAAAGACATAAAATGGGTTTTCTTTTGGAATGGCATGAAGAAGGATGTAGCTGAGTTTGTCTTTAAATGCTTGATATGCCAGCAAGTCAAAGCAGAGCAGAAGAAGCTTGGTGGTCTACTTCATCTTCTAGAGGTCCCAAAGTGGAAATGGGATAGGATTCGATGGACTTTATTGATGGGTTGCCTAGGTCAAGAAGGGGCAATACCAGTATTTGGGTAATAATGGACAGGCTCACTAAAAGAGCTCACTTTATACCTGTTAAGAGTAAGAGGACTGCCTTATTGTTAGCATCCATTTATCTTAAAGAGGTGGTTTGACTACATGGAATACCTTCTAGCATAGTAAGTGATCGAGATCCTATCTTTATGAGCGAGTTTTGGAAGAATTTGCAGGAAGCACTGCCTATCACCCTCAAACCGATGGTCAGACGAAAAGGGTGAACAGAGGATTAGAGGATCTTTTAAGATTGTGCATTCTTGATTTTGTAGGGACATGGGAGGATCATCTTCCTTTGGTGGAGTTCGCCTACAACAATAACTATCAAGCCACTATAGGCATGGCACCCTTCAAGGCTTTATATGGAAGACCATGCTGATCACCAACTTGTTGGTGGGAGTCTACAGACAAACTCGTACTTGGTCCGGATATGATTAGAGGAACTTTAGAGAAGGTGGACTTGATATGAAGACGAATGAAGACCACCCAAGATAGACAGAAGTCCTACGCTGATAAAAGAAGGACCAACCTTGAGTTTGAGGTTAGAGATAGAGTTTTCCTTAAATTATCTCCTTTAAGGAATGTCGTTCACTTTGGGTCTACAGGAAAATTGGCACCAAGATTTGTAGGGTCATTTCCTATAATTGAAAGGATTGGGAAGATGGGTTATAAAGTAGAGCTGCCCGAAGGATTGGCTGGAGTTCATAATGTTTTTTATGTCTCTCATCTACGAAAGTGCTTACATGAGTCTTTGGAAGTTGTGAAGCCAAGCATACTAGAAGAAGTAGAAGTAAAGCGAGAAGCGACGGTGAGGAGAGTTCCAACTCGTAGCTTAGGGATAGAAGTAAAAAAGCTACGCAACCATGAGGTCAAGCTTGTTAAAGTTCAATGGAGTGACGCTGAGGAAGACGCGACTTGGGAGACTGAGGACAAGATACGCGCAACTTACCCTTTTTTGGGGTACATCCTTGATCTATTTTCCATAAGTTTATACATGCATGTATCTATCTTTTAAGTATATCTCCTTGGTCCTATTCTTGACCCATAGGTAGAAACCAATGGACGTAAATATGTATTTGAAACATGTTATGACTGATGGTTGCAAGTAATTGCAAGTGGTTTCTAGTGGTTACATCATGTATTTGAAACATGTTATTATTGATGGTTGCAAGTGATTGTAAGTGGTTGCTAGTGGTTGCTCGTGGATGCATATACACACATTTGGTACTAGATTGGCCCAGTCACTTTCATATTGCATATGCATATATTTATTTGTATATGGATTGAAACTTGATGTGTTATCACATGGACGTTGCATTTGTATGAATTATTGTGCACTCATGTAGAAAGAATGATTAGGAAAAATTGCATAAATAATGGACTTATGGAACTATCATGATTTGCATTTAGGAGGTCAACTGAATCAGTAGACCACCTGATTTTGCATTAGATAAGGACATATACACACACAATGCATATGTTCATGAAAAGCATTAGATACCTTTTAAGGACAATGGATGCCTGTGATTAAATGGTTGAGTAGATGGTTGTTGGATGGCAGGATATACATTCTTCTTGACTTGAAGAATTCAGGGACGAAATCCTTTAAGGAGGGGAGAATGTAACAACCCGTATTTTCTGTGAACATTAAAGAATACTTAATTTTTAAAGTGAGAATTAGGGGAAACGGGTTATGCCTTGCGTTCGTCTCGGAATTCTGCTTGAGATAGAGTCCGAGTTTTCGTGAATTGGACTCCGTATGAAGAAGTTATGCAGTTCAGAAGATTTCAAGTTTAAACGGAAATTAAATATAAATAATAATTTAATAAAAAGCAGTTCAAATTCAAAAAATTCCAAGACAAGCAGTTGGGTAGGAAAATTCCCGCCCATAGGGGTCGACTCCCCCAGGGGGGGTCGACATAGGTGTCGACCCCCCAAGAGGGGTATCGACTGGGTTGTCGACCCCCCTGTAGGGTTTGACCCCCTCGCCCAGATCTGGACTACTTTGTCCAGTGACGTTTTCTGGGTCACTAGGGCTTATATGAAAACTTCTAGTTGGCTCTGTTTGGTCTGTATGGCTCTGATTTTTCTTAGGATGATCAAACGGCTCTCATCAATCTAAACTTCTATATAAACAACCCCAACCCTCAACCCTAAAACCACATAAAATTGCTCTCTGAAGCCATCATGTTGTCCATGGCCAAAATAGCATAGCCTTCATTTTTCTCTAGCCTACAAGTAAAGTTAGGAAGTCCCAAATCAAATAAAAACTAGAGAATCAGTAGTCTACATCAAAGGATACCTTTTCAGTTTCAGAAATAAGATCCCAGAAAAATGAGATTTGTTCTTTTATTTGTAAGTTCAGGTATTCTTTAGATTTGAACAAATAAAAGTCATGACTTGTAATGAAGAGAAACTAGAACTATGCCTAGTTGTAAGATAATTGTATTTAGATTCATGTTGAAATTCTGAAATTACCTATGCCTACGTGACTATTGTGATTGATACAACGTATCATGTTGTATATAACTTTGGTAATGAACCTATCATGTTGTATATTAAATTGGTGATGGACTTATCATGTTGTATGTTAAATTGGTAATGAACCTATCATGTTGTATAATAATTTGGTGATGAACTAATAACGTGGTATATAAATTTGGTGATTCCTTAGTTTATGTTATATGCAAGATCATAAGCTAGGCATGTTCATATATGCTTATATGTCTAGATCTACATGCTTAGATATTTATATCTATGTTAATTTGATCCAACTCAAATGCAAGTTCACATTTACATGCTTAATCAAATTTGTGTAGTATTATGCCAAATTTATATTACACATGCTTAGTTGATCTAAACTGTTTTATGCCGTTGGAATGTTACATGCCCCTTTTCTTTTTCCCTCTTTGTTTATGAGTTAGGCTAATTTGCGAGTCTAACGTTCTATATAATTTATGCGAACATATAATGGGGATACATTGGGAAAAATATTAAATTATATGCTATTGGCATTGGTTGGCTCATAATCATGTATATGATTAATGGCATGAAAAGGTATAATTTGTATACCTAAGAATTATGGACAAAATTTTGAAGGTTAAATGGGACATGACTTGAGTTGACAACATTCGTGGATAATTTACATATAAACATAAATAGTAAATATGTAAATTAATTAAAAGATGATTGTCCCTAACTCGAGGTTAGATTGAGTTACGGTGTAAGACTGCCCGGAACTGGCCGGCACATCCAGTAACCGTAACAATATATATCTAATGTGAGAGATTAGCGCATTAAGCCCGAAAAACCCGAGGTTAGATTGAGTTGCGGTGTTAGACTGCCCGAAACCGCTCGGCACATCCAGCGACCACAACAATACATATCTAATGTGAGTGGTTGGTGCTTTAATGAATGAATTAAAGCTAAGACATGCTAAGAATGGTAGGATTAAGTTAATTAAGGCGACACTTAAGCAATACAACATGTTAACTAAACTGATGGGTACATGTTAACTAAACTGATGGGTAGGGTTAGGTTAATTTGAGAACACTTAAACAATTTTTAAAAAGTTGATTAGGAAACCCTAGTAATGGGGACCCATTTCAGCAGTAACCCACATAGAAGTATCATGGTACCCAGAAGTAGGAAGGGTGGGGCACGATTACTGGGCTGATTATAAGTGGTCAAAAATAATGACGGGTGGTGCAGCGGTGTATGTTCCAACGGAGTATTGGCATGTACCTACTCCGGCACGGACAAATCAGGCACTGTGCATCAGTAGTATATACTATGCATCTTGAATTTGTGTTAGATTACCACCATAGGAATTGATACACCCCATGGTGGGACCATCATAGTTATCTACAATCAAGCAAGGCTGAACGACACAAGTCATAAATGCATGCGAGTAGAAGCCGATCGATAAGGGGATAATTTTACCATGAACACATGGTGCTAGTTGAAACACTTGTTAGTAGGTGTAGAGAAATAGAAATGAGTGCGATAGTATATTCAGTTTACCTTGCCTTATTTATCATTTTCTTATTTCTAGGGTATTGTCCTAGGTTCAGCTTATTAATGTCATGATTCTTTTACCTGTTTACATGATAAATTATCAATGGACTTACCAGGCTTATATCTGACTCGTATTCTTTCGTCTTCTTGTCTTCCGTTCCCCCATAGGTCCGCAGGGAGGGAATACTTCAACTTAGTCTAGACCTTTTCCAGCTTGAAGAAAGTAGATGTATTGCTTGGATTCTCTTTTCTTGGGCTATGGCTGTGGTTACACACTTAATTGGAGATTTATGCTGCTTTATTATTGTTTATGCTTCTTTATGTTTTGTTCAAGACAGAGGCTTTGCTGTAATGATTTTGGAAGTTGGTTTTTAAGACAGTTGTTGTAATGTTTTGACTGGACCACGTGCTTATGAAATAAAATTTAGTCATTCCACTGTTTATATGTCTGTCTTGTAAATTACTCGTACCTTTTACCTATAATACTCCATAGAAGTTAATGCATTCCCTTTGTGAGTGACCTTAATGGAGGTGGGGTGTATACACCATTTATGCCAATTTTTGGTCCAGTTCGAATTTCCTTACTTGGTTCACCGATCTGATCCGAGTCCTATAATCCGATCCAACCCGAAACCCTGCACAATTCCCAACGAGCATATATCGTCCATATTCGCCATACGACCGCGTTTCTACCATTCTAACTTTACTAATCAATCACACAACATTTCAAATAGTAGTAGTAACATATAGGATCAATCAACAAGGTCAAAACATCGAGCATATAGGTTACTATCGATCAAACATACCCAAAACCCATGTTTTCCCCTTAATCATGTTTATCCATAACTAATGATAGTATTAGCAAACTTACTCAAAATTAACTCAATTTTTTATCAAAGCTGTAAAATAATATTTAAGAATTTTTAAATATTTTCCAGAATTTTAGCATGCATAATTTCCTAATTATCACTAATCACCCTTAATTAGCCGTAATTAGTGAAAAACAATGCAAATCACTCACCTTAGCCATAAATGAATTATAGATTTGAACTTTACTACTATTTTGGGTCGAATTCTTATGCAACACAGCAGCTTCAACTCTGATTTGGTGTTGATTTTCCTTGATCTGATGTTGATTTGCTTAATTAGTGACAAAAAGGTGATTTGGAAGTGATTTGAAGGTAACGCCATTGCTAGGGTTGAAGAGAGGTAAGTGGCGGCTGTAAAAATGACAAAGAAAGGTTCCTCCAACCCTTTTCAGCCCTTATGTAACCCTAATCCTAAAATCCCTGAATCGGCCTAGCTGGTAATTACACTATTTGACCGGATTAAGCTGTTTTTCACCTTCTAAATCTTATTTAAGCCATATATCCCAAATGGTAAGTCCGTTTGATCAATGTGAGCACTTAACGGAATGGTAAACCATCATCTGAATCCAATGGAAGTTGTTTTAGGTTAAAACTCCTTACCAATCAAAAATTATGGACGAAACAAGATTCGCCAGGGGTAAAACAGCCATTTAAAAATCGGCAAAAATCATGAACATGGGAAATGACCCCAATAGTCATCTCCCAAAGTTACATGACCATACGGCTTCACATGTGAACAAAATAAATATTCTACAATCCTTTAACGCGTAGAATGCGGGTCGTTACAAGAAGCCACCTTTGGCTTCCAAGAGTAATCATTGAGAATTGGCTTCCAAGAGAAGCCACTAAGATATGACTAGGCTTCTAAGAGAAGCTACTAAGAATTGGCAACCAATAGAAGCCACCAACATTTAGGCTTCTAAGAGAAGCCACCAAGAATTGACTTAGGAATTGCTTTAGCTTAACATTATCTTGACTTAAGTACCTAATTTAAGTGTCACAAATTAAGATACTTAGCTATTACTAGATCATATATCAATAACAACAAATATTTTCAACGCTGAATATTTCGTTAACCCGATATTTAATTAAATCGAAATTCAAATGGTACATTTTCGAATTAAAGCCATATATACATTTAGGAAAAAAAATTCAATCCTATTTAAAATCATATTTTAAAATTGACTAAGGTTTCAGGTCGTTACACCAGACTTCCCCGATCCCCGAAGAGACGGAGGAGCCCAGATTGTTTTGAGAACATGATGCATCAGAACACAAACAGTAAAACATTTCATTGCTATTACAACAATTTACATCAGAGTACAAGAATAAATTAGAGTATGAATAAATATTACATAAAGGAAAATATCAGCGATTGAAATTACATAACAGCGTAAATAAAATGAATAAATACAAGGCGTAGCAGAAATACATCAACTGACACAACTGAAAGAAATAGATGGATACAAAGCTTTCTGAATATAGCTCCGGCCGTAATCCTGGATCCTAGGAAGAGAAATCTGCAAAAAATCAAGACCACTAGCTTCCCGTGTGGAAAATATGGGTACACAGAGTTTAGGTGGAAACATCAAGCCTCAAGACAGTCATGGGACTGGTGTGAGAAGTAAAACAGTTATTAAAACTTTAATTTAAAGATTGGGAAATCATGGGACAACTTCGTATAACATGGAGCAGGTTTACTCCACTTGAATCTCAGTGCCTAAACAATAATCAACAATAGATATATGGATCTACAATGCATCATGCAATTTTCTGATCTACCCATTTAGGCTTAAACACCAAATTTAGATTTTTTGAAATCAAATTCACTTTATAGAAATTATTTCTTTGGACTTTATTCCCGAATTCTTATTTCAAATCATTTGAAATACATATCTAGCTTTTATATCAAAATAGACTTCACTACGTGATCTCAGACCAAAATCTTTGGAAATAAGAATTTCAAAATATCACAATGCATACAAACAGTATGCAACCAAACATCGGGAGGTTTCTCACATCAACAGGGCAAAGGTCGCTTTCCTTAGTCACTCGATATATATATAGGTGCACCTCCCATGATGGGGCATGCTACACCATCCAATGCACCTACTAAGCCCTCGGGGAACTACATTGTCTGATGCCCATACTTTTAGTCGCTTGGGTTACTCAAATCTTTAGCCACATACTAAATCATTTTATGTTCCGAAGTAGGGAAAATCATTTCATAACATAGTAATCATAGTACTTTCAAATAATAGTACTCACATCAGAAATTCACAAATATGATCAATCACTATTAATCATATAACCTTTGAGATCGTACATCTCAAAGAAGGGTGTTAAGAAAGGGAATAAATTATCCACCACCAAACAGATACATCATCAATAGCAACTAGTCGGTTACGTGATGAACCACAATGTCAAACACATCATACTTTTCAAAATGAATTGGGAAACACCGGGTTTAGTCCTCGAAATCCTTTCGTTTTTATAAAACATATTTATAAAAAATTCCCTGTCCAAAATCGGGAAAATATTTCTTTTCACTTAAGAAAATCTCTTTTCAAAATCATTCATTAATTTTGAAATAAAAAACATCACTAATACCTCGTAGTCAAATTGTGAAGTGCTTCACCAGATGTTAGCATACAAATATTTCTACCCAACCCCAATGCTGAATGTTAAAGCATATTTGCTCATAAACTTGTCGAGCACAATCCAAACAGTCAATCAATCACAATCCATATCAACAACCAAGTATATTTGATTTATATCACATCTCATGCTTTGGTAAATTTAATCACCATTTATTAATTTAAATCTAATTGAAGATTTACTAAACCTCTAGTTCAGTTTTAATTTCAGAAATCATTACTTAATGACTATTCAACTTTTCTAGAAATTTATCCTACCTTTACTTGGGTTAAAGAACAAATGTTATTACCAAATCGAATTCCATATATAGTAATACTATAAACAGAAAACAGATCAATATATAATCAATATAAATTTCCGTATCGTACTAACACTATAAATGGACTAACGACAAGGCCTTTTAAATTCCATATATCGTAACAGTCTTATTTTATAGAAGCTCATGTCGATTATTACAAATCGTACTCCATTCATTTCCAATTTAATATATTAAATTAAAAAACTTTACTTTGGAAAATTCCATTAATCTTAATTACAAGATTATAAATTCCAGATCATAACTTCACTGTTAATTAGGTTAAAGAACGAATGTTAGTTAAAACATTATTCACGATAAACCCAAAATCCAATTTGTTATTAAATATAAGGCTCTGAATAGAAATAATATGGGCTTATATTCAACATCAAACTATGAAACCAACCTGTATCATATTGAGAATAACGATATCTATATCTTCCGAATTCCTCGACGATATCCCTATAATCGCGGAATCCAATATCGAAATATTTCGAAGATTATTTCCATTGAAATCAATCCCAATTTTATATTGGAAATTCTGGTTATATCAAAACAATTTTAATTCATTTCAGTTCTTTATTCTAGTTGTTAACTAGTTCATTCGAATAAAAAAAAAAATCTTTTATCTTTTCAACTTGGAGTATTTCATCCAAAATATTTCCATATCCTTAATTATGATTTTACATAATTTATTCATATTTTTAATAATTTTATTAAGGGACTTTCAGTCGATTTACATATACGGTCATCGAACTACACTTACAGTGACCTTTTCCAAAACTGATTTGGACATATTTTAAAATCTGACCGTTAGATTTCAAATCTCTTACTACTATTCGAAAGCTCTTTTCGATACAAACCCAACGGTTCTGGTTTTAGGAGAATCCGACTGTCGGATCTCCCATTATATCAATTTGAGGTTAATGGTCGAAATTCGTGAACAATCGCTGCACTACGCGTTCTATTGAAATCATTTAAATATATATAATATATTTCATCGATTTCCATTCAAAATGTATTTAATAAATCGTTTACAAATTCATTTTAAAACGATTTCTACATCCATTTCAATTTTAAATTAAAATTGAATATTCCATATCATTAAAATATTAAAATGATAATATTTTCAAAATATCAGATTTTGAAGTCAATTCTTTTCAATATTCACTGTAAAATGAATAAAATTGAAAGAAAATTCCTCTCTAGTTTAAAAATAGCGTATATCTACTTAACTCGGCTTCATATATTTCAATATTGAATATTTCCATATTTTCGTGTCCATCGAAAATCAGACGTCAAAATCATATTTTGATTCTTCACTGAATATTATTTTAAAATATTCATTATCTCTGAATTGGAATCAAACTCAATCAATTACCATATAATTTTATTTATATGGATTCCATACATTGCATGTATTCAAAAATAGGGATAAACAACTATTAACATTCCATTCACAACCATAGTGCAATTTAAAACTGTATAAGCATTAAATAGTCAAATAACACTTATAATAGTATGTCAATCGATCTAATGACATACAGTCAAATCCGAGGAATATGGGATAAATTATCATTCCCAGACCCATGTGGGGTTTCCAAACATCAACTAATAATTGAGCGATGTGTAAAATTATCGTCCCAATACCCATGTGGGGTTTACATCACAGTCCTTGTGAATATAATTTTATTTTAATAGTTTAATAGTGATAACAATATTAAAACTGTAAACAACCATCAACATCACATAAATATTGCAATCACAGGCAACAAATACATATTCAGTTATAAAAATAAATAACTGTACAAAAATTTGTGTAACGACCCGTATTTTTGGTCGATTTATTTTAAATATTTAGTATGATTTTTAATTGAATTTATAATATAAAAGGTATTTTATTGGGTTATCGATTAAGAAATCGAAATACGATTTATTTTGATAATCATTGTAATACGAGAATTTAAAATAATTCAATTCGAAGTTAGAATTAAATCGAAACAATTCAGATGATCAGTATTAATTGTATTTGAATATGGATGATAATAAAAATATTTATCGAAGTATTTATTTGTTTTTGAATTTAAAATATATTATATTGATTTAATATGGTTATTTTAAATATATGTTCAAAATAAATTTTAGAAAATATTCTGTTGAGTTCAGTATAATGCTATAACATTGGAATGATGGTCGGTACGCTAAAATAGCGGTTCACGATGTGAACCTCGAGATATTCATAATGGATAAGATCGAAATCGAATCAAAAATTAAATCGATATCTGTTTAAAAAGAATGAAAGATCTCTTTATATCAAATCAGAATCAAATTGAATTAATTAGAAAATCTTTTTAAATAAATACAAAGATTTTGTGTGTACTTCTTCACCTATATATATTGCGACAGCCTCTCCCCTTGCTTCTTCATTCTTCTCTTCTGAAAATCACGATACCGGTTGAAATCAAAAATCCCAATACCACAAAACAAAAATCAAAAGAAATCAGAAATGGCCGAAGTCTCCTTAAACCAAAACTCTAAGAAAAACGAATGACCACACTTAGTAACCAACTAGTTAGAAAATAAAAGGGGAAATCATTCAATAGGTTCGAACTCGATTTCGGACTGTGAGTGTAGAAGAGACATGAAAATGATGTCAAGGCTAGGGTTCAACTCGGGATCTATTTTTGGTTTTGTGGTGATCGCTGGAACTAGGATTTCGATCTTGTGTTGTTTTATTTGGGTGCGATCTGTTTTGCCTTGACTCTCGACCTCGACAGTGGCAAGTTTGAGGAGCGATATTGAAGGGGGAGGTGCGATGTTGCTCTCTGGTAGGAGTCGATCTTGAGTGGAGCTTAATGGAGGATGCAATGACCTACAGGGGAAATTGCAGTGATGATGAAAGGACGTCAAATGAGCAGTAAGTGCTAGTTTGACTAAGGGGAAGGATATAGTCTGGAGTTCGAAACTGGGAGGAGTTGGATTGTTTCTGGATGAATGGATGGTGTAATCAGAGTGGGATGTTTATGAAATTTGAATGTATATTTGTCAAACAAGAGTGGGTGCGACAGTGAGGGGGTTTTGGCAGTGAAATATGTGAGGAGGCAGATCTTTTTTTTTGGAATATGAATGTTGATGTGTGGTAAAGTGGGATCGACATTGGAAGAATTTGGTCGGGTTGATCGGAGGCCATCTGGTGGTGATAACATTCGGTGGAGGGTCGAAGTGTCTTGAACTAGAATATAGGCAAATGAGGTATACTTATTACATATGTAGATTAAATTATTTATTTCTTCAATGTTAGTAGTTAATAAATATTTAATCGATAATTAAAATTAAATAAACGTAGATACAAAGTAAATTTCAATTAAGACCATTCGTTGAGACGACGATATGGAATTAATCATATATTTGGCAAAGGAAAAACAATGTGAGTAAATCTCACTATCTAGAATTATTTTTATTCGTTAAAAATAATTGTTTGTTGCTTGTTTGAATACTTTTTGGTTGATTTAAATATATTAGTTATTTAGGGTTGACTATTATATATATATTTGGTTGATGGTTGGATTGATTCCCGCAGTCTCATTAGCGGACGCCCGCAGTTTCATAGCGGATGATTACCCTGTACGCCCCACGCTATGATAGTGGATGACCTTCATACCGCGATATCCTGCCACAAAGCAGGATGGGTATTATTTCTGTTGACTAACGTTTGTGGATGCAGGAAAACAGGTTGGAGGGATCCAACTGGATTCCTCAAAAATATATTATCTGTTTGTTTGTTTGCTTGCACATATACTATCATATGTGATGTGTTAGAAAACTCGTTAATTATAATTGTTTGTTTGATTGTTTGAAATATCAATGGGCTTAAATGTTGATATTTAAAGATATCATAAAGGAATTTTTCTGATTTAAAAAGGAGAATCTATTTTTCTAGAATAGAATTTGAAATTTCGAATAGAATAAACATATTAACTTGTTTTAAAAGAATAAAAACAAGTAGTTCTTTTATAAATGAAGTTTATAAATGAAGTGAAAAGAATTATCATTGGATAATTCAGAAATAAAAATACGGGTGTGAAATTGAAAAGGGAAATCTATTTTCAAAAAGTAGAAATATCGAATTCAAAAGAATTGAAATTGAATTTGAATTCAAAGGAATTTAAATAGAATTTGAATATAAAGGAATTCAAATAGAATTTGAATTCAAAGGAATTCAAATGGATTTGAATAAAGAAAGTTCAAATGAAATTTAGAATATAGAAAATTTAAACGTAATTCAAATATGGAAATTTGAATATAGAAAATATAAAGGAAATTCAAATATAAAATATAGAAAGTGAAATGGAATTTGAATAAAGGAATTTTAAATATAGAATTCGAATATAGAAATTCAAATGGGGTTTGATTATAGAGAATTTGAAACAGAAGGTTGAAATCATTTCGAAATGGGAACGACGAAATATATTTTGACATGTGGATTTTTAAACGAAATAGAAATAAATCCAAAGGATTTATAATTTATAAAAGGAATTGAAATTAAATATAGAAGATCGAAATATAAATGAATTTATTATTGAATAAGGAAAAATCGCCAATCTTAGAAGATTGGAAATGTTATGTTGAATTGAAAATTTTGATTTGATATATATTAAAAATATATCAGAATGAAGTTGAATTTATTATAAACAAAGTTTAAAAGTTTATATATATAAATATAATTAAAACGAACTCGCCGCAGCGCTGCAGTTCGTAAATTGATGTTTCAAACTTCAATTAAGTATACAGAACTCAGTTGAAGTTGGAATTCTTTGAAACAAGAAACGTCAGGACCGATTTGATAATAGTTTTCTAATGGAGGAGAAAAATCTGGATTTCGTCGTATATACTGTGAGTTATGTCAAAATCAAATTTTCAGAAAAACAGCGCCATAACCATTTAAAAACCATAATGGTTTATTTAATTTTATAAAAGGATTTTAAGCGAATAAAATCCAAATTTCTATTTAGAAAATTTCAGATTTTGAGTTGTAAATTATATGTGAACTCAAGTAGAGTAATGAATTGTTTTTGTTTTAAAAAGAAATCAGATTTTTGATTTACTAATAGAATTAACTAATTTGAATAGTAATTAGTTAATGAGATTTGGAATTGATATTGGGCTTTGAATAAGTGAATTCGATTTGAAAATTTATATTCGAAATCGAAAAGGAAACTAGAATTGAAATTGAAATTCAATTTGGTTATGAGCAAGTTAAATGTTTTGTTTGAACATGTTACGTTCAAACAAAGAAGTGAAATAGGCAAAATAGCTAATTAAAGAATAAATGAGAGAAAATGAATTCAAACGATTGGATTGAGTTGAATTGAAATAGGTGAGCATGTGTTAGACAGGTATGGGATGAAGTATATGAAGATTTTAATTTATGTGCCCGACAAAAAGGTACACATTTAAATTCATATATGAGATTTTATGTGCCATATCGGCAGGCCGCTTGGCTTTTTCTTTTTCTTTTGGATTGGTGAGGGCCATGGGAGGCTATTTGAAATATCCCGATGCTCCCGGTACAAGGGAGGTTATGGCAAATTTTTCCGGGAATTTAAGGAGTTAGAATATTTTTAAGAAAATTTGATAGTTAGAAATCAATGTATCGATATATACAGAATTCGATAAGGAAACGGATTTAAAAATAGAATGTTATAAATAAAAAGGAAATCGATAGGCTAGTAATAGAAAGAGAAACATATATATGTTTAAAAATGAATAATTTGTTTGTATGGTGTTGATTATTCGAGGTAAGTGGTTTTGTCTGTTTTGAAGTTAATGATGTTTTCAGTCAAGGTCCGAGAGGTAATTTTAGCCCAACTTGATTGATTTCATTTTTAATTGATAAATAGCAAGATCCAGTCTCGAAGATAAGTGTTGAATAAGAGTTTGTTGAGTAAAATATTTTGGGTTGTTTATAACGATGTTCTACACAACATTCGTTTTAGCCAAATATGTGGAATTTTGGAAATAAAATAGATAAATATTTCTTGAGAGTAGAATTAAATGAGTCGAGCAAGAACAAAATAATTGGAATGTTCTCCAATTATAATTAGAAATTATTTTCTAAGTACAGAAAATAAAAGAAGGCGATATATGGAAATGTTTTCCAATTAACTAGAAAGGCCAAGATGATTATCGAAAAATATTTGGTTAACAAATGTTGATAAGGAAATGGAGAAGAGATTTAATTAATGAAATATTAATTAAAGAGCCCAGCGATTTGTTTGATATTGGATGAACACTTGTTTTTCTTCGATAGTTAAATCATCGACTATCGAAACACTTGTTTTTCTTTGATAGTTAAATCATCGACTATCAAAGTTTTGACCATTTTACGTTGTTTGTATGGAGAGTGTAGCGACCTGAACTTCCCCGGTAAGGAAAGCTCGGATTGAGTTGAGAAAAAGCCACATCGGAACGCAAACATAAGAACATCTCATTGTTTATTACAACAATTCCATCAGAATACAAGAATATACAGAGTATGAATAAATATTATACAACAGAGAATATCAGAGATTTAAATACATCACTGCAGCGGAAAAATAGTACAAAACATAATTGAAAGGAATACACAGATACAGAGCTTTCCGAATATCACTTCAGCTATAAACCAGGATCCTGTGAATATAAATCTGCAAAACCAAAACTACTAGCTGCCCTTGTGGAAAATAGGGGCACCCAGAGTTTAGGTTAAAGCAATAAACTCCAGGTCAACCATGTGACTGGTGTGAGAACTAAAATAGTTATTAATATTGGTTTTTAAAGTTCGGTAAATCAAGGGACCACGCCGTATAACACGGAACGGGTTTCCTCCCAAGAATATCAGTGCATAAAACAAACAGCGCAATGCTAAATAAAGAAAGATGAAGCTATTATAAGACCCAGGTCCCATCACACAATGCAATGCAAGCCGGAGGATAGGGTTTTTACCTTATAATAGCCAAAGCATGCTTGATATGTTAAAAACACATTATTTGATACTATAATAAATGTATAGTGTCAAAATAATTTCAATCATAAATATCAATCATAGGCGGCATGAACGACCCATATCACTATGTCGCCATACTAGGTTCTACAAATAAAACAGCAATACCACATATTGGAAATTGGATTTCCGTCATGAGTCGAGGCAAGGGGCAAGCTCCTCTCCGATTCAAGACACTCTAGGAAATGTCTCAGGACCCCACTATGATCCTTTGGAACCTCCAAAGCCAGTCCTCTCTTACTTTTGAGGATTAATTATTCCTGAAAACACGTTTCCCAGTCCTATAGGACCTATATCCGATGCGCCTCGCATTCCAACAACCACACAGGTGAAAAGTATATAAATGTCAGCTAGTTTAAGCACTGACACCACCACTAGCTAGAAAAAAACGTCGTGCACTCCTTGGGTCCTTATCCCTTTTTTGACTCATACCGAGGTGTGAGGCTCGCGAATTCACACTGTACACAAAGCTATGCCACACAGGCCGTGCTTTGATAATCAACCACAATACTTTGCTTATCAACAGAAGCCTTGATCATCTGCCACTTAGGCGTGCCACACAGGCAATTCATGCCATGCGACTAATGTCCATCGATGTACAACCTCAGAGCTCGTACGTCTCAGAAAGGGCGTTAAAAAAGAGAATAAATTCTCCACCGCCAAACAGATGTATATTTAATAGAGATCAATCAGCACAGAATAAAATCCAATGTCAGACACACAGTCCATTCACGAGTTCGTTCTGGGTCTGAACGAAACCGGAGGCACTTTCCTCGCATATCCATCGATCTCCAAGTACGTCTGGACAACCACCGACTGATTCCCTCCTCTTGGGTGTACATCCCAATCAAGATCATCAGTAATCACCCAAACGATGTGAAGACTTCCAGTCTTCCACCATCGTCTTCATCTTCGACTTGTCGTCGAATCAGTAATTCAGAATGAGTATGAACCCGGCCTTTCCGAATAACCCGCGTATATAATAAACACGTGTTACACAAACACAACATACGCCTCATTCCAATTCAGAATATTCTTTTATTCAGAAAATCACATTCTTAGGGAAAGGTTCCCATTAATTTTATCAAAGATAAATTCTTCTAAATTTATTATTTAATCTTCCTTTCGATATCGTTTCAAACCATATCATGGTTTTCCAAACTAGTCGGGATTAGCGAACCACACCGAAGTAATTATTTATTATATTTCCCAATCCCAACCTATTTATCCCATGGAGCAAAACTGGTAATACTCCATATCTAACACCACGGTGTTATCGGTAAAATTAATTACCATTTCACGTTCAAATCTAACTAAAGGTTTAACTATCGCCTTGGAGCAAAACTGGTGATACTCCATTCTCGGTCACTTTTTAGATTTTATAACTTAAATTATCAATTCACGTTTCAATCTAATTAAAGATTCATTAAAACTCCACTTAGTTTTAATTTTCCCAAAAATCAATATCTTGTCTTTAACTAGGTTAAAGAACCAATGTCATCTAAAACACGATTCACGATAAACCCGAAATCACCTTCTATTGTTAATCGGGTTAAAGAACAGGTGTTATTCAAAACACCGCTCACGATAAACCCAAAACCAATTTAAATTCAATTCCAATTAATATTATTTAATTGGTACACTTTATTAAATCTAGATAGAAAGATTTAATCTTTTTCTCAATTGGGTTTAAGAACAGTGTCAATGAAGACACCAATCACGACAAACCCAAATTACATTTGATAATAAATACAAGGCTCTGAATAGAAAATATATTGGCTTATATTCAAAATCAAATTCAACGACCAACAAATATCGTATTGGAAATAACGATATGAATATATCTTTCAAATTTCCACAACCATATCTGTATAATCACAAAGACCAACATCGAAATATTCCGTAGACAATTTCGATTCAAATCCATTCCAGTTCACGTATTGGAAATTCTAATTATTTTAAAAACAACTATCAAATTCAATTTATTTATTTCAAAAATAAATTGATTTTAATTCTAGTTCAAAACTAGTTCATCTCAATAAAAATATACTTTTATCCTTTCAAATATGGAATTTTTCAGCCCATTTTTTCCGAAACATTTCTTATGATTTTACACAAATTATTAATATTTTTAATAATTTTATCAAAGACTGTACAGTCGATTTCCATCAACGGCCATCGAACTGCACTTACAGCGACCTTTTCCAAATTTGATTTGGACATAATTCCAAATCCAACCGTTAGATTTCAAATTTCTAATATTCATTGGAAAGCTCTTTTCGATACGAACTCGACGGTTCTGGTTTCAGGAGAATCCGACGGTCGGATCTCCCGCAACGTCAATTCAAAGTCAATGGTCGAAATTCACGAACTGCTGCATGCGGCGTGTTCTATTCAGGCCATTATATATATATATATATATATATATATATATATATATATATATATATATATATTATATTTCATCGATTTCCTTTTAAAACGTATTTTATATATCGTTTTAAATTCGTTTTCGAAACGATTTCAACTTCATATTCAATTTCAAATCGAAATTGAATATTCCACATCATCAATATACAAATGATAATATTTTCAAAACCTTATAATTTGAAATCACTTCCTTTTCTATATTCATTTTAAAAACGAATATAATCGATATAAATATCGCTCACGTCAAAATGGCGCGTCTCTAATCAACACGGCTTTATATATTTCGCTAACTTCGTTATTCTATTCAACAAATGAATATTTATTCTATTCAACACACGAATATATATTTCTTCTTACTTACAATAAAAGCGTGGATTTTGTTGTATAAATATTTTATTCAACACATGAATACACTTTCAACACATGAATTCTCAACACATGAGCATCGTCAACACATGACTATTTATTCCATTCAACACATGAATTTTCTTTTATAATATTCATTATTTCCAAATTGGAATGAGGCCCAATCAATCACCATATAATGTTAATTATATGGATTCCATACAATACATGTATATAAATAGCAACGGTAAATAATCAACCATCATCCAAAGTGCACCACACAATTGCATAAGCATTAAATATAGATAATCAACGCTAACACAGTCTGTCGACCAATCGATCGACATACAACTAAATAATTGGGATTAGTGTACGCCAAATATCATCCCAACACCCGTGTGGGGTTTCAATCCACAAACACTGAATATTATTTGTGCAGTTGGCGATGTGTAAAATTTATCGTCCCAATCAATATCTTTCAAATAGGTGTACATAAACAAACCGTCTGGTTTGTAAATGAATATTTATTTATTCACATTTACTATATTCATATTCACGTTAAAAATTATATTTTTAACGATAATTAATTTATTTCAACACATGAATATTTTATTATCCACTTCACATCAACATCACAAACAAACTTCACAACACAACAAACAAGTCGTCCATGGTCTGTGGACGACGGGTGTCAGGTGCTACTAAGCACCATCTCCATCCTAGTATATAATTTAAAATAGAAAAGAAAATTTAAAGCGAGAAGTTCTCACCTTCTAGCTAAACCAAACGCCACGACTCTTCTTATGTAGAAATCTTCGTCGTGCTCGCCTTTTATCAAATTCATTGTCCGTAGCCACTACATATATAAAAATCACATTTTTATTATCACTCTATATGGATAAAAATTTCTATTCTCACAACGCTATTATATAGATAAAAATTCTATTTTTACACCGCTACTATATAGATGAAAATTCTATTTTTACTAATGTAACAACCCGAAAATCTGGGCCAGTTTAAAATTTTTATTTCGGCAATTTTAGCGAATTTGGTTATTTAAAATGAATTATTTTAAATAATATCAACGAGAAAATTTCTTTTGAATAAAATTCAATCGTATATAGTTATATAGATTGACGATAGAAAATAATTATTTATTTATATTTATAAAAGGAATTGAAAATGGCGTGGTAGTTCGATAATTCGATTTCAAACTTCAATTGAATGTATCGGGTGCAGAATAATCCGGATTTGAGTGAAACAAAAAATAATGGGATCAAATTGTGAATATCTTTCCAACGAATCCGAAAAATCAAAATTTCATAGTGGGAATCAAAAGATATGTCCAGTTGAAAATTCTGAATAGTCGCTCTGGAATTCCGGCCCTTAAAAATGGGAATTTTGCAAACGACCTCGGATTTCGACGAAACCACTTTTGTTGGGTCCGTGATGTAAAGTTATTGCTAGATTCCAAATTTCATAATTTTTCGAATCAATATGTGAGCATGGCAAAGGAAAACGCGTTTGACCAGTTTTAGTTGATTTTAATCGACTGGAAAATGGCCATTTTTCAAACGGTCTCAGAATTCGACGAAACTAGTTTTGTTAGGACCGTATCGTCAATACGAAGCTAGAAGATATTCATTATCTGATGGATATCAAACGCATGGAGTGAATTGCCTGTGTGGCATGCCTAAGTGGCAATTGATCGAGGCTTCTGTTGAAAAGCAAATTCTTGTGGCGATGATCAAAGCACAGCCTATGTGGCACAGCTTTGTGTAACGTGAATTCGCGAGCCTCGCACCCCGGTTGTGAACCAAAAACGGGAGAGGACCTCAGGGAGGGCATTCGTTTCTTTCTAGCTAGGGTGGTGTCAGTGACCTACCAGCCCTGACATTTATATACTTTTCACCTGTGTGGTTGTTGCTGTTGCGAGGCGCCTCGGTTAGATCGGACGATCCAGGTCCGATGGAGCCATTCGTTGGCTCATTTACGCCCCAAAGGTCGGGGATACGTAGTGTTCAAGCATAATTATCCACATCGGTGGACCGGCCCTGACGATCTAAAGGCTTGCCTGCGCGCTTGCCTGTGGCTCTGGCTAGAGAGTCACGAATTCGGTGAGGACGATCCCTAGCCTCGGTTCATAGATGGAAATCCAATTTCCAATTGTGTGACCTTTGCGGTTTTATTTGTAGAGCCTAGTATGGCGACATGATATATGGTACCCATGCCGCCTATGATTGATACTTATGATTCGAAGACTGTTTTATACACTATACACTGATAATAGTATCAAATGATTTGTTTTAAAACGTATCAAGCATTCTTTGGCTGTTATAAGGGAAAACCCTATCCCCCGGCTTGCGTTGCATTGTGTGATAGGACCTGGGTCTTATAACAGCTTCATTTTTCTTTATTTAGCATTGCGTTGTTTGTTTTATGCACTAGTATTCTTGGGAGGAAACCCGTTCCGTGTTATACGGCGTGGTCCCTTGATTTACCTAATTTTAAAATAAAGATTTATAACTGTTTTAGTTCTCACACCAGTCACATGACTGACCTGGAGTTTATTGTTTTAACCTAAACTCTGGGTGCCCCTATTTTGACACGGGCAGCTAGTAGTTTTGGTTTTGCAGATTTATATTCACAGGATCCTGGTTTACAGCTGGAACGATATCCGGAAAGCTTTGTATCCGTATATCTCCTTCTAGTTGTGTATTGTATTATTTTCCGCTGCTATGTATTTAAATGTAATTTAAATCTATGATATTTCTGTGTAATATTCATTTATACTCTGTATATTCTTGTATTCTGATGCATTGTTGTGATATACAATGAAATGTTCTTCCGTCTACGTTCTATTTTGTCGTGTTCTCAAAACAATTCGTTCTTTCTCATCTCTTCGGAGACCGGGGAAGTTCGGGTCGTTTCAGTTGGTATCAGAGCTTTGGTTTACAGAGCTCGGAGAACAAGGCACCTTAGAACCATACGAAAGAATTCATCAGATATTGGATTAATAATATCCAACGAGAATGACTCGTTAGAGATAGGATCAGTAGTATCCTAGAACGAGTGTGAAGAGTATTTTTGAAAGTAAGAACAAATTTTGTTTTGAAAATTTAAATCAATTATTCGTATTTGATTATCTATTTATATTGATTAGGACAGTCCAGTATATAAAGATTTTGCATACACGCCTTGCAAACGTGTATTTGAAGTTTTAATATACTGGATAGATATAGAATTACACTCTAATCGCCCGGAGATGATTTTGATGATGGAGCTCCATCATTAGAATTTATATTCGAGTGACGAACGTGTAATATCTATATATCTCCTATTGACTGGTGTGAGAACAAAAAACTAGGTAGGGCCTATTGTTGTGATTTGGCATCAAAAATCTGATTTTTGACTATATATCAAAGTTATACATTTGAAATGATAACCAACTAATTGATTGAGGGTTGTTT
Organism: Allium sativum; assembly: GCA_030737875.1. Taxonomy (NCBI): domain Eukaryota; kingdom Viridiplantae; phylum Streptophyta; class Magnoliopsida; order Asparagales; family Amaryllidaceae; genus Allium; species Allium sativum. Next base: position 525,642,123 of record CM060913.1, on the reverse strand, counting down.
GATTATTGTTTGAATAATTAAAATTTGAACCATTTAGTTCATTTGAATCAAATATTGAATTATATTGAAATTTGGTCGCATTTGCTTGCATATACATATACTTACATTGAACAGGTCATAGCAAGGAGGCTAGAGCAGAGAATAAAATTTGTTTGCCCGACAGATAGGTACATGTTTACTACATAATTTACTGTTTCGTTTGGGTGATGATGATTTTATGAGCCTATTGGCTTGCCACTTGGCTTTTTCTTTTTCTTTTTGAGATCAGAAGGCCTATATGGCAATTTCGGGATTTCCCGTGGCTCCCGGTGTAGGGGAGGTTATGGCGAAATTATTCGAAATTCCGGGTGTTAGCCAAATTTTTGAAATTTTTGAAAATTCTCAGAAACTAAAAAGTTGGAGAATGGAAGCCAAATCGAACGTAGAGTTGATTAGTCAAACCACTTTCGACTTTGTTCCTTTTCGGGAACGAAAAGTTTTAAGTGGGGGAGATTGTAACAACCCGAAAATCTGGGCCAGTTTAAAATTTTTATTTCGGCAATTTTAGCGAATTTTGAATATTTAAAATGAATTATTTTAAATAATATCGATGAGAAAATTTCTTTTGATTAAAATTCAATCGTATATAGTTATATAGATTGATGATAGAATATAATTATTTATTTATATTTATAAAAGGAATTGAAAATGGCGCGGTAGTTCAATAATTCGATTTTAAACTTCAATTGAATGTACCGGGTGCAGAATAATCCGGATTTTAGTGAAACCAAAAATAATGGGATCAAATTGTAGATATCTTTCCAACGAATCCGAAAAATCAAAATTTCATAGCGGGAATCAAAAGATATGTCCAGTTGAAAATTCTGAATAGTCGCTATGGAATTCAGGCCCTTAAAAATGGGAATTTTGCAAACGACCTCGGATTTCGACGAAACCACTTTTGTTGGGTCCGTGATGTAAAGTTATTGCTAGATTCCAAATTTCATAATTTTTCGAATCAATATGTGAGTGTGGCAAACGAAAACGAGTTTGACCAGTTTAAGTTGATTTTAATCGACTGGAAAATGGCCATTTTTCAAACGGTCTCAGAATTCGACGAAACTAGTTTTGTTAGGACCGTATCGTCAATACGAAGCTAGAAGATATTTTTATGGAATTTTTAGAGTTAGTATGTTACCCCGGTAAATTGAAATGCGCGTTCAAATTCAATATATAGAGTTATATGTTGATTTTAGCGGAAACTGATCGAAACGACTGAATCAGCTTGCGATACATATCCCATTGTGTTCGGAATGGGGGTAATTAACTATGGACGACAGGCGGTGGGCCTCGTTTAGAGGTCGTATGTAAAAGTCAACGTTTTGAAATTAAAATAATTAAAAAATTAAAAAAAAACCCTCTCCTCCCTTATATTCTTGGCCCCCCTTATTCTTCGATTCGTTTCATAACCGAAAAAAAAAAACGTCGAGATAAAACCCGCCGCCACCCTCCTCCGTTCAGCCCACCGTCGAAGCACCTCCCCTCCGCCTGAGCCGCGACCCTCCTCCCGCCTCTTTCCCAGTTCGAGCACCCCATCCCCAAACACAATCACCCCAAAACCCTACAGCACCGCCGCCTAGCCTAAACCGCCCACCACCCCGCTGCTCCGGCGCCACGTCAACAAGCATCCCCGACCCCCCCCCCCCCCCCCGCGCCCTTTCCCCGTTTCCTTCGAGATCGAGCAGTAAGTGTTTTAACTTTTTTTATATATATAATGTTTTGTAAAAAAAAACATATTTTATGAAATCAGTTTTTATTTAGGGAATTATAAAAAAAAACTTGATTTTTAATTTGAAATGTTCCGATTTTCAATTTGAAAGGATTAGATTTTTATATAGGAATAGGTTTGATTTTCTATATGATAAAAGCCTAGGATTTTTATATGTAAAGCTTAGATTTTTAAGCATAGAAAGATGAGATTTTTATGTAGACAAAAATTCGATTTTTATATATTGAATAACATAGTAAAAATTCGATTTCTATATATTGAATAGCATAGTAAAAAATTCGATTTTTATATATTGAATAGCATAGTAAAAATTAGATTGTTATATATTGAATTACGAAGTAAAAATTCGATTTTTATATATTGAATAGCGAAGTAAAAATGTGATTTTTACATATGTAGAGAATACGGGCAACGAAAGCGACAAAAAGGCGAGAATGGCGATGATTTCTCTAAATGAAGTGTCGAGATGATTGGAATAGCTTTGGTGAGAATTTCTCACCTTTTAATTTAATTTTCTAGTTATATATATATATATATATATACTAGGATGCAGACGGTGTTTAGTAGCACCCGACACCCGTCATCCACAGACCATGGATGGCTTGTTTGTTTAATTGTTTGGTTGTGTAGTTGGTTAGATTATTTGGTTTGAACGGAATTGTTTGGTGAAATGAAATTGATTTGATTGATGTGTGAATGGCGTGGGCCTTCACTAGACCGGGGATAAGGCTAGGCCTTGTCCCGTTATGCCGCCGAAATTTTCTAAAATAAGTTAGAAAAATAAAGATAACATTTTATTTAATAAATGAACCGAATAGAATATTCATAGGTTGAATAAAATAGTTTGATCGTTAAAAATATAATTTTTAACGTGAATGTGAATAAATAAATATTCATTTACAAACTAGACAGTTTGTTTATGTAAATCTATTTGAAGGACATTGATTAGGACGATAAATTTTACACATCGCCCAACTGCACAAATAAAAATCTGTGTTTGATTGCTTGAAACCCCACACGGGTATTGGGATGATATTTGACGTACACTAATCCCGATGTTTAGTTGTATGTCGATAGATTGATTGACTGGCTGTTATAAGCGTTGAATATTTATATTTAATGCTTATACAGTGTAGAATGCACTTTGGATGATGGTTGATTATTCATCGTTGTTGATATATACATTTGTTGTAGAAAATCCATATAATTAACATTATATGGTAATTGATTGGGCCTCATTCCAGTTTTAAAATAGAAATATTTGAAAAATAAATATTTGAAATAGAATATTTGAAAATATGAATATATGAAGCCATGTTGATTAGATTTACGCCATTTTGATGTGCACGATATTTATATCGATTTTATTCATTTTATAATGAATATCGAAAGTGATTTCAAAATCTGATTTTTCGAAAAAAAGAATTGAATATAAATAAATTCGAATTGAAATTGAATATAAATAAATTCGAATTGAAATTGAATAGAAATGAATTCGAATTTAAATTGAATATAAATGAATTCGAATTGAAATTGAATAGAAATGAATTCGAATTGAAATTGAATTGAATTGAAAACGAACTGAAATTGAATTAGAAATCAATTTGAATTGAAATCAATTTGAAATGAATTTAAAATGAATTTAAATTGGAATATTCAATTTTGATTTGAAATTGAATATGAAGTTGAAACCGTTTTAAAAATGAATTTAAAACGATTTATAAAGCACGTTTTGAATTGAAATCGACGAAGTATATATTATATATATAATATAATGGCCTGAATAGAACGCGCCGCGCCGCGGCAGTTCACGAATTTCGACCATTGACTTCGAACGGATATTGCGGGAGATCCGACTGTCAGATTCTCCTAAAACTGGAACCGTTGGGTTTGTATCGAAAAGAGCTTTCTAACGAATATTAGAAATTAGAAATCTAACGGTTGGATTTGGAATTATGTCCAAATCCAATTTGAAAACGGTCGGTGTAAGTGCAGTTCGATGGCCGTTGATGGAAATCGACTGTACAGGCCTTGATAAAATTATTAAAAATAGTAATAATTTGTGTAAAATCATAAGAAATGATTTGGGAAAGATTGGGATGAAAAACTCCATATTTGAAAAGATAAAAATAGATTTTTATCGAAATGAACTAGTTTTGAACTAGAATTATAATTCTATTTATTTTTAAAATGAATAAACTGGATTATAAATGGTTTTGAAAATAACCAAAATTTCCAATAATTATATTGGAATGGATTTGAATCGAAATTGTCTTTGGATTATTTCGATGTTGGATTTCGTGATGATACAGATGTTGTTATGGGAATTTGAAAGATATATATATCGTTATTTCCAATACGATATTTGTTAGTCGTATAATTTGATATTGAATATAAGACGGTATATTTTCTATTCAGAGCCTTGTGTTTAAAATCAAATGTGATTTGGGTTTGTCGTGAATGGTGTCTTCATTAACACTGTTCCTGAACCCAGTTGAGAAAAGATTAAATCTTTTTATTTAGATTTAATGAAGTGTACCAATTAAATAATATTTAATTGAAATTGAATCGATATTGATTTTTGGGTTTATCGTGGACAGTGTTTTAAATAACACTCGTTCTTTAACCCGATAATTAATGGAATGTGGTTTTGGGTTTATCGTGAACCGTGTTTTAAATGACACTAATTCTTTAACCCAGTTAAAGATTAAAACTAAGTGGAGTTTTAATGAATCTTTAATTAGATTGAAAAGATCGAGAATGGAGTATCACCAATTTTACTCCAGGCGATAGTTAAATCTTTAATTAGATTTGAACGTGAAATGGTAATTGAATTTACCGATAATACCGTGGTGTTAGATATGAAGTATAACCAGTTTTACTTCATGGGATGAATAGGTTGGGATTGGGAAATTAAAACAAATGATTACTTCGGTAAGGTTCCTTAATCCTGACTAATTTGAATTGATATTCAAAAAAAGATTAAAGAATAAATTTTAAGGAATTTATCTTTGATAAAATTAATAGGAACCTTTCCCTATGAGTACGAAATTTAGAAACTAACTGTCGGTTAGCTAAGCAGAGTGGTTTTCTGGATATTGATCTGATGTTGGTTTCGGCCTTCGGGGTTAATATTTGGGGAATTATTCTCTTGATTAATTTACGGTTAGTGACTGATGAATTGGAATGAGGCGTATGTTGTGTTTGTGTAACACTTTTATAATATATACGCGAGTTATTCGGAAAGACCGGGTTTATCCCATTCTGAATAACTGATACGACGATAAGTCGAAGATGAAGACGGTGGTTGAAGACCGGAGGTCTTCACGTCGTTTGGGTGATTACTGATGATCTTGATTGGGCTGTACACCCAAGAAGATGGAAACAGTTGGAGATCGTCCAAACGTACTTGGAGATCGATGGATATTCGGGGTACTAGGTGCCCCCGGTTTCGTTCAGACCCAGAACGGACTTGTTAATGGACTGTGTGCCTGACATTGGATTTTAGTCTGTGTGATTGATCTCTATTAAATATATATCTGTTTGGCAGCGGAGAATTTATTCTCTTGCTTAACGCCCTTCTCTAAGACTTACGAGCTCAGGGGTTATATACTGATGGATATCAAACGCATGGAGTGAATTGCCTGTGTGGCATGCCTAAGTGGCAATTGATCGAGGCTTTTGTTGAAAAGCAAAGTCTTGTGGCGATGATCAAAGCACAGCCTGTGTGGCACAGCTTTGTGTAACGTGAATTCGCGAGCCTCGCACCCCGGTTGTGAACCAAAAACGGGAGAGGACCTCAGGGAGGGCTTGCGTTTCTTTCTAGCTAGGGTGGTGTCAGTGACCTACCAGCCCTGACATTTATATACTTTTCACCTGTGTGGTTGTTGCTGCTGCGAGGCGCCTCGGTTAGATCGGACGATCCAGGTCCGATGGATCCATTCGTTGGCTCATTTACGCCCCAAAGGGCGGGGAAACGTAGTGTTCAGGCATAATTATCCACATCGGTGGACCGGCCCTGACGATCTAAAGGCTTGCCTATGCGCTTGCCTGTGGCTCGGGCTAGAGAGTCACGAATTCGCTGAGGACGATCCCTAGCCTCGGTTCATAGATGGAAATCCAATTTCCAAATACGTGACCTTTGCGGTTTTATTTGTAGAGCCTAGTATGGCGACATGATATATGGTACCCATGCCGCCTATGATTGATACTTATGATTCAAAGATTGTTTTATACACTATACACTGATAATAGTATCAAATGATTTGTTTAAAAACATATCAAGCATTCTTTGGCTGTTATAAGGGAAAACCCTATCCCCCGGTTTGCGTTGCATTGTGTGATAGGACCTGGGTCTTATAACAGCTTCATTTTTCTTTATTTAGCATTGCATTGTTTGTTTTATGCACTGGTATTCTTGGGAGGAAACCCGTTCCGTGTTATACGGCGTGGTCCCTTGATTTACCTAATTTTAAAATAAAGATTTATAACTGTTTTAGTTCTCACACCAGTCACATGACTGACCTGGAGTTTATTGTTTTAACCTAAACTCTGGGTGCCCCTATTTTGACATGGGCAGCTAGTAGTTTTGGTTTTGCAGATTTATATTCACAGGATCCTGGTTTATAGCTGGAACGATATCCGGAAAGCTTTGTATCCGTATATCTCCTTCTAGTTGTGTATTGTATTATTTTCCGCTCCTATGTATTTAAATGTAATTTAAATCTCTGATATTTCTGTGTAATATTCATTTATACTCTGTATATTCTTGTATTCTGATGCATTGTTGTGATATACAATGAAATGTTCTCCCGTCTGCGTTCTATTTTGTCGTGTTCTCAAAACAATTCGTTCTTTGTCATCTCTGCGGAGACCGGGGAAGTTCGGGTCGTTTCAACTACTTTTACTTTATAAAAATTATATTTTTATCGCTTCATTTCAATAAATAAAATTCATATTTTTATTTCATATATTTTTACAACGCTTCTTCCCATATAAAAATTATATTTTTATATTTCTACTTCATATATAAAGATTGAATTTTTACTATTTAAATAATATAAAAGCCATATTTTTATATCTCCTACAAAATAAAGATCGAATTTTTATTATCTATGTTATATAAAAATTATATTTTTAACCTTCCTATCATATAAAAATTATATTTTTCTATTGCTACTTCTCTAAAGATCACATCTTTATTATTTTTACTATATAAAAATCTCATCTTTATACATAACGAAAAGAAAAAATCACCCCTTTTTCCTTAATAAAAAATCTCGTCTTTCGTAATTTCAAAAACATCATGTTATTCTCAATTTAAAACCGTACATGAAAGCAAATCTCATTTTTTTTCTTACACAAGAAAAATCATATTTTGCTCATATCATCATATATAAACAATGGTATGTATAAATTAATTAAAATAAAGTAAAAAAATTACATTTCATTGAAGAAATTCGGGTTTTTTTTGTTGAAAAGGGGTGTCCGCGGGTTGAGGGGGCCGCGGGGTAGGAGTTGGACTGAGGGGGGGCGTGCAGGGGCGGTGGAGGGCTTCTGTAGGGTGGCGCGACTCGATTTGGGTTACGGGGGGCCTAGGGTTTCTCGGGTTTGAAGGTGGTCTCGCGGTCAGAGAAGAAGAAGGGGAGGAGGAAGCGGAGGAGGAAGAGGGGAACAAAGGGGGGCTGCTCCTCCTGGCGGCAGCGCGGGCTCCGCCGACGGGCTGTTGGGAGGAGGCGATGAGAAGCAATCGGTTTTTGTTTTTTTTTTCATTTTTTACTCTGAATCGCGTTTGGGGGAGAGAGACAACCGGGGGGGGGGGCTATATATTATAATATATATTTAATTATTTAATTAATTTCAAAAAGCAACTTTTTATTTCGACTTCGAAATCGAACCCACTGCCTGTCATCCATAGCTAATTACCCCCATTCCGAACACAATGGGATATGTATCATAAGTCGATTCGATCGTTTCGATCAGTTTTCATGAAAATCAACATATAACTCTATATATTGAATTTGAACGCGCATTTCAATTTACCGGAGCCACATACTAACTTGAAACATTCCTGAAAAATATATTCTAGCTTTGTATTGACGATGCAGTCCTAACAAAACTAATTTCGTTGAACTATGAGACCGTTAGAAAAATGGCCATTTTCCAGTCGATCAAAATCAACTGAAACTGGTCAAACGCGTTTTTCGTTGCCATGCTCACATATTGACTCGAAAAATTACAAAATTTGAAACCTAGCAACAATTTGACATCACGGATCCAACAAAAGTGGTTTCGTCGAAAACCTAGGTCATTTGCAAAATGGCTATTTTTAAGGGCCTGAATTCCATAGCGACTATTCTGAATTTTCAACTGGGCCTATCTTTTGATTCCCGCTATGAAATTTCGATTTTTCAGATTCGTTGGAAAGAAATTCTCGATTAGATTCTAATATTTTTGGTTTCACTAAAATCCGGTTTATTTTGCACCCGGTATGTTCAATTGAAATTTGAAATCGAATAATCGAACTACCGCGCCATTTTCAATTCCTTTTATGATTATAAATAATTATTTATATTCTAACAACGATTCATACATATACATATACATATATATATATATACGTTCCATTTCTATTCAAATTAAATTTCTCGTCGATATTATTTAAAATAATTCATTTTAAATAATCAAATTTCGCTAAAATTGCCAAAATAAAAATTTTAAATTGCCTCGCATTTTCCGGGTTATTACAGAGAGACCGGTTGGATTATTATCCAAAGAACCACTCCTTATTGGCATAAGCGTTGCGAACCACGTATGATGAATATATTGAAGACGGAGTAAAGTGCAAGGGTTGTTGTATAAGTCCTAGGTAGAGATTGCCTATGATGGATGTACTGAATAGTGCCTTCGGTTTCGTTCAGTCCCAGAACGAACATAAATGGACGAATGTCTGAAAAAATATTTCCAATGATCAAATGAGTTGGTCTGTATAAAGATATATGGTTGCAACAGAGTTATTCCCTTAGCATAACATCCAGAATATTTGTGCAAATTAATTAGTGATTAACGTATCTGACAATGTAGCATTCAAAGTGATTGTGCTATCAATGAATTGCAAGAAATCGTAGCCTCAGGCCTCAACAACCGGGAAATGACAAAAATCGGGCAGGCAGCATGGCTGTGTGGGTCGCTCCCATTAGGGTGTATTATCACCTATCTTGAGATTCATTTAATTCCTTATTCTATTTGATGTTGTCCCATTTGGGAAGCGGTTGCTAATCCCAACCGTTGGTGATATACATTCGATACACTCAAGTGAAATGAGTGGTCGGTCATGTGTGGGCCGGGTTGCAAGATGTTCTTGTTGAACCCAGTGTATTCCTCTCTAGGGATACACTATCGGAAGGTGGCTCCATAACTTTTCATGTTGGAAATCCAATCTCCAATAAGCGCCCTACGGTTTTTGATTTTATATTATATATGGAGCGTGAGATGCAAGCGGTCCGCTAGATTCTATTTATTGGATTAGACATTATTATAATATCACTAGATTTTTGTATCAAAGTGTTTTGGGATATAGTAAGGTAAAAACCGTCCATATTTATGTGTGGGTTGGTCTTACTATTATCTTTCCGTTCGAAAGGATTTTGAAAGTTAATCAAATGGTTGGAGTTTACTCACACCAGTCTCATGACTGACCCAGAGTTTATTTTGTTTGTTTTCCCTAAACTCTTGGGTGCCCAAATTTGTATGGACAATCAAGTGGTAGGGATTTTACAAATTCTTTTGGAGGAGCTGGAAGCAGGAGGCTTCACCAGTTAGCTATAGACTATCATATTTTCCGCTGTGTACTATGTTGTATCTGGAAACATGTGTTTATAACTGTTCCAGGAATAACTGTTGTTCTCTGATAATGGTTTGTATGTCCAGTTACTGATTTGTATTTTCAAAGGTTATGTTATATAATATATTTTATTCATTCCGCTGTGAGATTTGTCTTCTTTGTTTTCTTCTATTCTAATATTTCTTTCTTTCTATTTCTCTTCCTCTAACTTCTTTCTAATAATGATTCGTATTTCTGTGCAATTTGGGTTGGACGTGTGGTGTCACTAGTCAACTCAAATAGTACGGACTTGCGGGCCTTTACAGTTGGTATTAGAGCTTAGGTTGAGCGAATACCTAGGCTTTTGTAGGATGTGCTCATTAGAGATAGGGCCAGTAGTGCCCTAGAACGAGTTGAGTGTAAACATACGAGAGCGCGTATCTGTAATTGATATAAAAATTGTTTTATATTGTGTTGGCTAGTCTGGTGAGTGATTTATGAATTCTGGTCGAATCGTGGGACGCTACGACGTCGATAAGTATTTGTAAATACTTGAACAGAAGATTGAACACGATATTGTTTTAAAATAGGTAAATGAAATAATTTTGCCCAAAATTCTATTTTATAGAAAAGGAATAGTTTTCTAGAACTCTTATATTATATGGATGTGTTAGATGTTAATATCATAGTCAAATAAGATTATAAAATTTGAATAGTCATAACAGAATAGAATTTGTATATGAATTAATATACAAATGAGATGAATTAAAATTGAATTCAAACCAGAATGTGGAATTTAAAATCCTGGAAAATTGGAAACTATTTCCAAAGTATATTAAGTGATGATGATTGCAACATCATCAGTGTTCATTTTCAAGTTTTAAGTGATGGATTGCTACCTTAGAAAAGTTTTGATGGGAATTTGTTTGAGAGAAAACAAGTTTAGTTGGAAAATTCAAATGTTTTGAATTTGAAAAGATTATAAATATATGTATATATTTATGTGATTTCGAAAGGATTTAAAATGAAATCCCGGGAATGTGAATGTTGAAATTTAAATGAACCAAAGTGAATAAATTGAATCTGAGTCAAGTTGAATGAATTAGAATGCATACGAAGAAAGACCAAAAGTTTTGGTGGAATTAAATTTGTGAAATATGAGGAGTTGAGTTTCAACATAAGTGAGATTTTGAAAAGTAATGGAATTGTACCATTTTTCCTATCTTAGCAATTTCGAGGACGAAATTATTTTAAGCGGGGAAGAATGTAACGACCCGTATTTTTGGTCGATTTATTTTAAATATTTAGTATGGTTTTTAATCGAATTTATAATATAAATGGTATTTTATTGAGTTATCGATTAAGAAATAGAAATATGATTTATTTTGATAATCATTGTAATACGAGAATTTAAAATAATTCAATTCGAAGTTTGAATTAAATCAAAACAATTCAGATGATCAGTATTAATTGTATTTGAATATAGATGATAATAAAAATATTTTTATCAGAGTATTTATCTGTTTTTGAATTTAAAATATATTATATTGATTTTACGTGGTTATTTTAAATATACGTTCAAATTAAATTTCAGAGATTATTCTGTTGAGTTCAGTATAACGCTATAACATTGGAACGACGGTCGGTACGCTAAAATAGTGGTTCACAATTTTAAATTGTGAACCCCGAGATATTTATAATGGATAAGATCGAAATTGAATCAAAAATCAAATCGATATCTATTTAAAAAGAATGAAAGATCTCTTTATATCGAATCAGAATCAAATCGAATTAATTAGAAAATCTTCTTAAATAACTACAAAGATTTTGTGTGCACTTCTCCACCTATATATATTGCGACAGCCTCTCCCCTTGCTTCTTCATTTTTCTCTTCTGAAAATCACGATACTAGTTGAAATCGAAAATCCCAATACCACAAAACAAAAATCAAAAGAAATCAGAAATGGCCGAAGCCTCCTCAAACCAAAAATCGAAGAAAAACGAATGACCACACTCAGTAACCAACTCATTCGAAAACAAAAAGGGGAAATCATTCAATAGGATCGAACTCGTTTTCAGACTGTGAGTGTAGAAGCAACTCGAAGATGATGTCAAGGCTAGGGTTCAACTCGCGATCGATTTTGGGATTTGTGGTGATCGCTAGAACTAGGGTTTTGATCTTATGTTGTTTTATTTGGGTGCGATCTGTTTTGCCTTGACTCTCGACCTTGACATTGGCAAGTTTGAGAGGCGAGATTGAAGGGGGAGGTGCGATGTTGCTCTCTGGTAGGAGTCGAGCTCGAGTGGAGCTTAATGGAGGTTGCAATGACCTACAGGGGAAACTGCAGTGATGATGAAAGGACGTCTAATGAGCAGTAAGTGCTGGTTTGACTAAGGGGAAGGATACAGTCTGTAGTTCGAAACTGGGAGGAGTTGGATTGTTTGTGGATGAAGGGACGATGTAAATAGAGTGGGATGTTTATGAAATTTGAATGTATTGTTGTCAAACAAGAGTGGGTGCGACAGTGATGGTGGTTTTTGCAGTGAAATTTAAAGAGGGACAGGCATTGGAAGAGTATGGTCGGGTTGATCAGAGGCCGTCCGGTGGTGATAACACTAGGTGGAGGGTCGAAGTGTCTTGAACTAGAATATAGGCAAATGAGGTATACTTTTTACATATATAGAGTAAATTATTTATTTCTTCAATGTTAGTAATTAATAAATATTTAATCGATAACTAAAATTAAATAAACGTAGGTACAAAGTAAATTTCAATTAAGACGATTCGTTGAGAAGACGATATGGAATTAATCATATATTAGGCAAAGTAAAAACAATGTGAGAAACTTTCACTCACCTTTTATTTAGAATTATTTTTATTCGTTAAAAATAATTGTTTGTTGCTTGTTTGAATGCTTTTTGGTTGGTTTAAATATATTAGTTATTTAGGGTTGACTATTATATATATATTGGGTTGATGGTTGGATTGATTCCCGTGGTCTCATTAGCGGGTGCCCGCAGTTTCATAGCGGATGATTACCCTATACGCCCCACGCTATGATAATGGATGACCTTCATACCGCGATATCCTGCCACGAAGTAGGATGGGTATTATTTCTGTTGACTAACGTTTGTGGATGCAGGAAAACAGGTTGGAGGGATCCAACTGGATTCCTCAAAAATATATTATTGTTTGTTTGTTTGCTTGCTTGCACATATACTGTCATATGTGATGTGTTAGAAAACTCGTCAATTAGAATTGGTTGTTTGATTGTTTGAAATATCACTGGGCTTAAATGTTGATATTTTAAGATATCATAAAAAGGAATTTTTCAGATTTAAAAAGGAGATTCTATTTTTCTAGAATAGAATTTGAAATTTCGAACAGAATAAAAATATTAAATTGTTTTAAAAGAATAAAACAAGTAGTTCTTTTATAAACGAAGTTTATAAATGAAGTGAAAAGAATTATCATTGGATAATTCAGAAATAAAAATACGGGTGTGAAATTGAAAACGGAAATCTATTTTCCAAAAGTAGAAATATCGAATTCAAAAGAATTGAAATAGAATTAAATTCAAAGGAATTGAAATAGAATTTGAATATAAAGTAATTCAAATAGAATTTGAATTCAAAGGAATTCAAATGGATTTGAATAAAGAAAGTTCAAATGAAATTTAGAATATAGAAAATTCAAATGTAATTCAAATATGGAAATTTGAAATTAGAAAATTTAAAGGAAATTCAGATATAAAATATAGAAAGTGAAATGGAATTTTAATCAAGGAATTTTAAATATAGAATTCGAATATAGAAATTCAAATGGGGTTTGAATATAGAGAATTTGAAACAGAAGGTTGAAATCATTTCGAAATGGGAACGACGAAATATATTTTGAGATGTGGATTTTTAAACAAAATAGAAATAAATCCAAAGGATTTATAATTTATAAAAGGAATTGAAATTAAATATAGAAGATCGAAATATAAATGAATTCTGAATAAGGAAAAATCGCCAATCTTAGAAGATTGGAAATGTTATGTTGAATTGAAAATTTTGATTTGATATATATTAAAAATATATCAGAATGAAGTTGAATTTATTATAAACAAAGTTCAAAAGTTTATATATATAAATATAATTAAAACGAACTCGCCGCAGCACTGCAGTTTGTAAATTGATGTTTCAAACTTCAATTAAGTATACAGAACTCAGTTGAAGTCGGAATTCTTTGAAACAAGAAACGTCAGGACCGATTTGATAATAGTTTTCTAATGGAGGAGAAAAATATGGATTTCGTCGTATATATTGTGAGTTATGTCAAAATCAAATTTTCAGAAAAATAGCGCCATAACCATTTAAAAACCATAATGGTTTATTTAATTTTATAAAAGGATTTTAAGCGAATAAAATCCAAATTTCTATTTAGAAAATTTCAGATTTTGAGTTGTAAATTATATGTGAACTCAAGTAGAGTAATGAATTGTTTTTGTTTGAAAAAGAAATCAGATTTTTGATTTAATAATAGAATTAACTAATTTGAATAGTAATTAGTTAATGAGATTTGGAATTGATATTGGGCTTTGAATAAGTGAATTCGATTTGAAAATTTATAATCGAAATTGAAAAGGAAACTAGAATTGAAATTGAAATTCAATTTGGTTATGAGCAAGTTAAATGTTTTGTTTGAACATGTTATGTTCAAACAAAGAAGTGAAATAGGAAAAATAGCTAAATAAAGAATAAATGAGAGAAAATGAATTCAAACGATTGGATTGAGTTGAATGGAAATAGGTGAGCATGTGTTAGACAGGTATGGGATGAAGTATATGAAGATTTTAATTTATGTGCCCGAAAAAAAGGTACACATTTAAATTCATATATGAGATTTTATGCGCCATATCGGCAAGCCGCTTGGCTTTTTCTTTTTCTTTTGGATTCGTGAGGGCCATGGGAGGCTATTTGAAATATCCCAATGCTCCCGGTACAAGGAAGGTTATGACGAATTTTTCCGGGAATTTAAGGAGTTAGAATATTTTTAAGATAATTTGATAGTTAGAAATCAATGTATTGATATATACAGAATTCGATAACGAAACAGATTTAAAAATAGAATGTTGTAAACAAAAAGGAAATCGATAGGTTGGTAATAGAAAGAGAAACATATATACATTTAAAAAAGAATAATTTGTTTTAATGGTGTTGATTATTCGAGGTAAGTGGTTTTGTCTATTTTGAAGTTAATGATGTTTTCAGTTAAGGTCTGAGAGGTAATTTTACCCCAACTTGATTGATTTCATTTTTAATTGATAAATAGCAAGATCCAGTCTCGAAGAGAAGTGTTGAATAAGAGTTAGTTGAATAAAATATTTTGGGTTGTTTGTAACGATGTTCTACACAAGATTCGTTTTAGCCAAATAAGTGGAATTTTGGAAATAAAATAAATAAATATTTCCTGAGAGTAGAATTAAATGAGTCGAGCAAGAAATAAATAATTGGAATGTTATCCAATTATAATTAGAAATTATTTTCTAAGTATAGAAAATAAAAGAAGGCGATATATGGAAATGTTTTCCAATTAACGAGAATGGCCAAGATGATTATCGAAAAATATTTGGTTAACAAATATTGATAAAGAAATGGAGAAGAGATTTAATTAATGAAATATTGATTAAAGAGCCCAGTGATTTGTTTGATATTGGATGAACACTTGTTTTTCTTCGATAGTTAAATCATCGACTATCGAAACACTTGTTTTTCTTTGATAGTTAAATCACCGACTATCAAAATTTTGACCATTTTATTGTTGTTAGTATGGAGAGATCGGTTGGATTATTATCCAAAGAACCACTCTGTATTGGCATAAGCGTTGTGAACCAAGTATGCTGAATATATTGAAGACGGAGTAATGTGCAAGGGTTGTTGTATAAGTCCTAGGTAGAGATTGCCTAGGATGGATGTACTGAATAGTGCCTTCGGTTTCGTTCAGTCCCAAAACGAATGTAAATTGACGAATCTCTGACAAAGTATTTCCAATGATCAAATGAGTTGGTCTATATAAATTATATGGTTGCAACGGATTTATTCCCTTAGCGTAACATCCATAATATTTGTGCAAATCAATTAGTGATTAATGGATCTGACAATGTTGCATTCAAAGTGATTGCGCATTCAATGAATTGCAAGAAATCGTAGCCTCAGGCCTCAACAACCGGGAAATGACAAAAATCGGCCAGGCAGCATGGCTATGTGGGTCGCTCCCATTAGGGTGTATTATCACCTATCTAGAGATTCATTTAATTCCTTGTTCTATTCGATGTTGTACCATTCGGGAAGCGGTTGCTGATCCCAACCGTTGGTGATATACATTCGATACACTCAAGCGAAATGAGTGGTCGGTCATGTGTGGGCCGGGTTGCAAGATGTTCTTGTTGAACCCAGCTTATTCCTCTCTAGAGATACACTATCGGATGGTGGTTCCATACCTTGTCATGTTGGAAATCCAATCTCCAATAAGCGCCCTGCGGTTTTTGATTTTATATTATATATGGAGCGTGAGACGCAAGCGTTCTGCTTGATTCTATTTATTTGATTAGACATTATTATAATATCATTGGATTTTTGTATCAAAGTATTTTGGGTTATAGTAAGGTAAAAACCGTCCATGTTTATGTGTGGGCTGGTCTTACTATTATCTTTCCTTTCGAAAGGATTTTGAAAGTTAAATAAATGGTTGGAGTTTACTCACAACAATCCCATGACTGACCCAGAGTTTATTTTGTTTGGTTTCCCTAAACTCTTGGATGCCCAAATTTGTACGGGCAGTCAAGTGGTAGTGATTTTACAGATTCATTTGGAGGAGCTGGAAGCAGGAGGCTTCACCAGTTAGCTATAGACTATCATATTTTCCGCTGTGTATTATGCTGTATCTGGAAACTGGTGTTTATAACTATTCCAGGAATAACTGTCGTGCTCTAATAATTGTTTGTTTATCAAGTTACTGGTTTGTATTTTCAAAGGTTATGTTATATAATATATTTTATTCGTTCCACTGTGAGATTTGTCTTCTTTGTTTTCTTCTATTCTAATATTTTTTTTCTTTCTATTTCTCATCCTCTAACTTCTTTCTAATAATGATTTGTATTTCTATGCAATTTGGGTTGGACGGGTGTTGTTACTAGTCAACTCGGATAGTACGGATTTGCGGGCCTTTTCAATTTGAGTGGGAGAGTTCTCACTTTTATCAGTTTTGAAATCGTTTAAATAATGATTGTTTTTAATTGAATTATACCGCATGTTTAATTCCATCAAAATTTTCAACTGCTCTTGTTTCCATTTTGGTTTGTTCCACTTTGAAGCCTACGTCTCCGTGATTCCAACTAACTAATTTCATCTGATTCTGTTTCCGTTAGGATAAGATATGGGGTTTCAAAGTAAGCAACTAAATTGAATAATTAACCATATTTAATGAGGTTTGATTAGCCTTGATACTTTTTTAATTAGAGAAATAATCGGTCGCTTCTCCTTCTATTACAGTTTCTTCCTCGTTCCATTACCAGATATTGAACCAATTTCGCCACTAAAACAACGCTGTCGCACCCTAATTCCTACACCAATGGTTGATCGGTCGACGCCTCCTAAACCCCTTGCTACCGCCTGCATGCGCGTTGAGTTCTGATGAAATCAAAATCCACCAGCCTCTCCAAATCCCAATTGAACGGGAATGCTTCCTGATGCAATATCTACCAACTTGGCTAACAAAATTAGATCTCGTTCGATCAATAGACCAATCTCACAGATCAGAAGAGGTTTTATTTTTGGAGTTTTTAGAATAGATCATTGGACTTGTGAAAATCATTGAAGAAATTTGGACGATTCAAATCGTCAGTTTCTAGATGGTGGAGGCAGAAAATATGGACCACGCTGGAACTAGATTTAGGGCTTTGACTTAATAATAAGGTTATATAATTATAATTATATTACTATTTAATTCATTTCTTTGACATTTTTGTATTCAAACTCCAAATGAACCCCAACGACTTTCGCCTTAACCAAATACCCCAATTCGGGATATAATGGGATATGTCTCGTAAGCCACTTCGGTTGTTTCGATTAGTTTTTGGCAAAATTAAAACATAAATTAATAATTAATAATGAATTTCAACGTACATTTTAATTTACCGGGGCCACATACTAACTCCAAAAATTATGAATTTTGAAATATAGCTATCTTTTGACGATACAGTTCTAACAAAATTTATTATGTTGAATTTGGAGGCTGTTTGAAAAATGCACTTTTTAACTGGTTGGTCAAATTTAAACTAAAATTGAAAACATGTTTAACTTTACTACACTCACTTTTAATTCCAAAAATTACGAAATTTGAAACCTAACTTTAATTTTACATTCCTAATCCAATAAAAGTGGTTTCGTCGAAAACGGAGGCCGTTTGCAAAATGGCTATTTTAAGGGCTGTATATACTATTAAAATATACATAAATTATATAGCGACTATTCTAAAATTTTAAACTGGACATAACTTACAATTTATAAAGTGAAATCTCAATTTCTTACACTCTTTCCTACATCCAATACGAGCTTTGAATTTTCAGTTTTAATCCTATATGGCAGCATAGTAGGGTGGAGTATTATGTCGTTTATGATTGTTACATTTATTTTCAAAATTTATTTTATTCTATGCGCTAGTTATAATAAAAGAAAGTTTGTCTTATCAAGCATGTTTGGCTATTATAAGATAAAACTCTTTCCTCCGCCTTGAGCTTGCATTATGTGATGGGACTTGAGTCTTATAATAGCTTCATTTTTCAAAAAGGCATTGTGAGTTTTTATGATTCTTATTCATATGGAGAAAACCCAATTCTTTTTATATGGCGTGGTCCACTGTGTATCAACTATTTGTATTATGTTATACTTTTACTCTGATGTAAATTATTGTAATAACAATGAAAAATTCTTTTATTTCTATCTGATGTGTTGTATGCCCAAAGTTAATGGTTCAAGGATTTCTGCCATTTCGGATTGAACTTTTGCGGCTTACGATCGATTCGAAAGGTAGGGATTTTCGGGTCGTTACAATTTGTGGACTATTATCAATTCAAAATGTATAGATTCACGGTTCATCACAGTGCCCCTCCAAAAAAATACGATCTCTAGTTGCTTTCATGCTCTACTTGTAGCAAGCGCGACAATTTTTGGTTTTGATTTCTTATTAAAACTCGATATGGGTGCTAAATGTCATGCTAAAATCAAATACGAGATCGAAATAACCTAATTCCACTTGGATATAGAAACGTTGAGCTAGTCACAAGGATTTCAAAGATATAAGTTTTCCAATTTCAAGATTTTTATTGGATTTATATTATAATTTTTAAAGGAATAGGATTTTATTTACATGGAAAAGGTTGTGGTTGCTTGAATAATTTAAATCTAGACAAAAAAGAAGCGGGAGTGAATTAGGTTAAAATTTAGGATTAATTATAGGCAACCTTTTTATATATTTTATTCACCTAAATTTCCGTCGAGCGTTTCATGCTCACATGATCACTCGAGTTGTTTGATTGCTACGAAATTTGAAGTCCTAAAATAATTTAGCATTATGGGTCAAATGAAACTGGTTATTTCGAATTCCAAGACTATTCGCAAAATATCTATGGTTTACATGTTAATCAAAATCGAGTTGTTATAAATCGATTTCAAAACACTCAAATTAATAGATAATGATTTATTATCATAATTTGTACTCAAATAGAATTTTACATAAGCTTCAAATCTAATTTGATTTCATTTTAAACTAAAGTTTCAAAATTTCAAGTAAATTCATTAATAAAATTCTTATGATCAATTTAATTCAAGTTATTAAATTTTAAAATTAATCATTCTAATATTTAAATTAATTATATAGTCACATACTAAAATTCCGGGTTGTTACAAAAACAACGTTACTTGAACAATAATTTTCAAAAACAATGCTAACATAAAAAAATGTTTGAATTAGCAAATATTGTACTATTAAAGAACCATTATAATGGGATCACTACTTAGTGCAAATATAATTTTGTGGTTCGTAGTTGTCCCAATGCATGCTATTTAATAAATAATAAGCAAAAAAAAAAAAAAAAAATTGAAGGAAATACAGATCGTAGCATAAATGTTCAATGAATGTGCACTAAATACAGACATGTTCTTTAAATTTAATTGATACAGTTATTTACTAACATATAATTTCATAGGTAATTTATTATTGGTTATCCACTATGTATGTCTTGATTTTTTTCTATAAATTCTAGATACAATTGTTCAAACCATTCACATCAATGAAAACAATGACCACTACTAAGACATCTCACATCAATCTTGTTGCTTTCTTTCTAATTCTCACCATTTTGTTTGGTGTTGGTGCGTACTATTTCAGTTAGATTGTATTTTTACCTTTTAAATTGTACTTGAGGATTTTTGCATGGAAAAACTACCGGCATGATTTAAGTTGGTTGTATAATGAGATTTGATATATTTGTTATCTAACGTTAATGCAGGGATATGTAATGGAGGAAATTTAGCTGAAGAGCCAACATGGAAGAAGGAATTGGATCATAATTGCGAAGCAAAAGAATGTACGAAAATTTGTTCTGATCATTTCGGTGAAGATTTCAAATTCCAATGCCAAGGCAAAACTTGCATATGTTATGCAAGTGTCAAAAAAATTTTTAGCTACCAATGATAGTTTATGGTAATTCCCAATAATAAATCACAACTATATTGTAATATTTCGGTGAATCAATAAAGTTTTGTTTAAATTAGTCAATTTTTTTAAATTACTTATATACCATCTCTTTTGAAATATAGTTGTACAAAGAACCTTGGAAAAACTATAACATGTATTGCTTGTAATATGTACATAAAAACAATGTCATCCATGAATTTTTTCCATTGCAATATCAAGTATTACAACCATGCACAATTCATTAAGAAATACATCTATTTTGTATAATAAACAAAACTGATTCTGTTTTTTCCTTTTTCTTTTTTTCCCTTTCTAATAGAGTAAGAATACATACAAAATTGCATTCATTCTATAGGTCTTTTTGCTTATTCCTCTGAAGAAAGTGGTAAAATCATTCATTTTCAAATCTGGATATGGATACTAATGTATTGTTTCTTTGGAATTAGTGCTATTTGACTACTTACTACTAAATAAGAACTTTAATGTTTTTTGTTTCGAATAAGGATCTGAAACATTTATTTGGTGAAAAACTGTTAAGCACTTTCATAATGTTTTTGCCTATTCTAATGCACAAAGTAGATTTCTTGCATATATATCCACTGTTATTTTTTATGAATTGTCTTAAAAATGTTCTAAACATACACAAAATAAAATTAAAAATATTATGAAAACCTATTTTACATAAGGTTTCAAATATTATAAAAAAATACATAAATTTTCTAAATTTAGGTTCATTTTCATCAATAGAAAATATAGAAACAAATTCAAATAAAATTTAAATTTTTGTAAAATGATCCAAATAGAAAATATCTAAATTACATAATTTTGATAATAATTTAAGTAATTTTTTAATTGGACTTTTGGAAAATCAGTTCATGATTTTTTTTATGAAAATGAAATCTTGAAAGTGATAAAAAGAAATTTAAATCATCAAAATAAAATATTTTCAAATAATTATGCATCTTTAGAGTTTCTGTAAATCTCTAATATTTTCGAGATTAAAAAATGCAAATTTTGGCTTGCTAAATATTGAATTCACATTCCAAAATTTTCATTTTAATGTTTACTACATGAATAACTAGATAACAAAAAACCGATATTGTCAAAATAGATATTTTCATTAGTTCCAATTAGAAGATATATAAACATGAACAAATAACATTTTGCAATTTAGCATTCAATGTTTAGCAATAAGTATTCAACTTTCAATATTTAACAATCAGCATCAAGCTTTCAGCATTTTAAACAAACGAAGCCCATATATTGTTGGCAGTTTTATCTTATTTCCTGACATTAATACGAAATTTTATTGCTATAAATAAAAGTTTAATATGATATTGATATTGCTTTAAATAAAAATCAGCCTTAGTACTTTAAAAATAATTCATTCATAGTTTCAGTCATGGTTCGAATTCATCCAACACTTTGAACTTGTGGTTATTTCTGGCTATCAACAAGCCGGAATATGGTCGGAATACCATTTCTAGTGATTAAAAAACACATTCATAGCCTACTCGGTAACATTGGAAGGCATGAAAAGCATCAAGCAACTGAAATTAAGCAATACTTATGGATTTGTTCGACGCTAAGAGAATCCTCCATAAAAATGAAGTTTTTGAGATTAGGAGCGAAATCGTGCACTGTAAGAGATGATTGAATTATAGAATTGTTGATGGTTGTAAGTGGCAATAAGTGGGCTTCCTGGCCTTGTTAATTATAAGAGAAAGTGAAAATGAATTTTTTTAAAGTTTACTTTCTTTATTCGACATGTTATTTAACATACACTTAAGAAGTAAGATCAAGTTATACTTATATCAGATATATAACAATTACCACAGCATTTTCTTACATCGTTTAATAACGTGTGATGGCTGCCTTCTTAGGATGATTCAAGTTAACAATAAACTGCACATGCCAAACTCAAACCATTCTAGATCAATGAGTTATTATTAGGGTTTAATATAAGAAGAGAAGGAACCAAACAATACACATAATATCATAGTGGAACGACAAAATATAGTAATAACATATACAGCTCATTAAAATGTTAAATAAAATTCACTTGATTTAAATTTAAAATATCAGGTTTTACATGTTAAAATATATAAAACACCAATAATGCAGTGGAAATAAATAGTATATACGATATTAAACTCCGTATACGCTTCAAAATAAAGTTCTCCAAATATTGAAAAACTCAGTCTAACCCAAGCAATATTGCAAAAACCAGAAACTCAGATCAGGATTAACATTCTTATGCAAGTAAATCAAATAAAGTGAAATATTCCAGGATAATATACAAGTAATTTCAACCAGTGAAATATCTGGTATAGGTAAACATCTTATTTCATGTCATAAATTTGTTTAGTTCAAATACTAATTTTCATTATCATTTCCCAAATCAGTTCAACACACAAAGTCAAATACAAATCCAAATTAAACTTCTGTTATTGGGTATAATTTCAGGTCCAAATTCCCATATATTAAGATAGGTCATTTTCAAAACTCAAATATTGATATATATATATATATATATATATGTGTGTGTGTGTGTGTGTGTGTGTGTGCATAAATGTATATATGTACGTATGTATGTATATGTACGTATGTATGTATATATACTGATTTCTATATTACAATTTATATTAATGATAATTTATGCTCAAAAAGTTTTCATAATTTTTACTACTTGAATTAGATATAAACCATTATTTAAATTAATTATATGAATATAATAGTGGAAAATTTTAAATATAAAATAGTCTAATAGTTATGAAATATAAATAGTTAAATTTAATATAAAATGATCTTATTGAAATAGTAAAAAAAACATAAATAGCTAAGTTTAAGATAAAATAAAATAAAATTTTAGTTTAGAATAATAATAGATGAATTTAGTATAAAGTAACATAAGTGGAATAGTTACGAAAATATAAACAGTGGTGTGAAAATAAATATTGTAAGAGAAATTTGTTTAAATCAAATGGTTAATATCAAATAATACTAAATTAAAATAATTCACTAATCCAATCCAATCCAATCCGAATATCCAATGTTTCCACAATTCGACTTATCATTAATTCAGGTTTAAAAGGGAAGCCAAATTCCATAGAATGATATTTTTGTAGATTTAACTATAATAAGATTAATGATTTCCAATTTGAATTAATTAGTTTTCAATGGAAATAATCTTCAAATACATGGTATTCAATTCCATAGATGGAACTCATTTATTCATGAATTTAAATGGTGGTGATACTGTTATACCACCCATACTATTTATTAAATATGGAAATCGAAATTCAATGTAAGGTGATATAATTTTTGTGTGATTTCTTATTCTCAATATTAATTTGTTTGTTGTGGATGTTGTCTTAACTCACATCATCTTTAAATCGTTAAGGAGTTGAACCACATCATTTTAACCCATTTAAAGTTATGTATTTAGGAACTAATAATTTTTTTACTTAATATTTAATGAGATGATATTAAAATGATTTCCCTAAGTAATGTTGAGAAGAAATCATCATTCAAAAGTGAATAATCTTTGTTTAAAATGTTTAATTTTAAATGGGAAAGTAATGGTTAAAGATATAATAAATTTTTTGATTAAGATTAATGGATATGTTAAAAGGTTTCTAAGGCCAAGAATACATCCTTGTTATGGTATAAGAAATCTTAGTTTAAAGATAACGGAATGAATATACGGAATAAATTTCTAAGGAATAAACGATTAAAGTTTTTATTTAAATCTAATGAAAGGCTTTGGTCAACCAAGTTAAGATGAAAGATGTAACGTACCAAATTTTAAATTAATTTAATATTGAACATTTAAATTAGTTTCAAATGTTGAATTGAAATTAAACACAAGTGAATTAGATCTATAAAAATAGATCTAGCATGATAAAGTTTAAGATCCAAGAATATCATAGATTCACAATTTATAATAGATCCAAATCACAGTCATATCATGTTTACTGTTGTTAGCCTACTTTGTGAACTAGGCAACACAAAGTCAAGAAACCAACCATTGAAGAGTATTTTAAGTCATAAGACTCCGGTTCGGATCGGAAGAAAACACCACAATTCAGATTGATAGCAGCATATCGGTTCGGATCGGATAGAATTCTCTGTTCGGATCGGATGTCTCCTACTGGATAAATTGGCAAAGCATATCTGATCGGATCGGAAGGCCAACAAATCTCAAATGGATCGGAAAGTCTTTTGCTTGCCACGACGCTGCAGCGGAGCGGAGTATGATTAGTGAAGGAGAGACGTCCAAGCCACTCCGGTTCGGATCGGGTATTCCGATCCGACCCCCAACATGCGCACCTCCGACCCGCACCTATGATCCAGGTTAATCTCCTATGAAATAGCCAGGAGAACCGGACCGGCTATGACTGATTCCTACCCCTAACGTTCATCTCTTTGATGTGTTGTCAACCTGATAGTTCATCCGAACCCGAAGAGAACGCGATGAATGACATGTGGCCCGACCCGGATGAAGTCTCAAGCGAATTCACACCTATAAATACCCCGTCTAGAGACAAAGAGAAGGATCTTTTTGAGCACTTTTGAGAATCCAAGTACCTCCATCATCCGAATTCCTTTACTCCCGGAAAATCCAAACCATCTTTCATTTCTTGTTTTAATCATTTGAGTGAACAAAAGTGAGTTGTGAGTGAATCTTACATTGCCTTTGTAACTGAATTACTGAATATAGTTAGAACTAAGTGGACGTAGGCATTTCTTCGCCGAACCACTATAAATCTTGTGTGTTCATTTTTATTTCTGTTTTATTTTATCTTGTTTCTAATCAATTTGGGTGTTAGAACCACATTTGGGTCTAACATTTTGGTGCTTTCACTGAGAATCCTCATCTAAATTCTTTATCTTCCGGGATCTCTTTCTACTTTTTGGACCGTTGAGTTCAAAGAAGTGAATCCTTAAGTTTCTCCGCTTTCTTACATTCGTTGAAGTAATTGTCAAAAACTCATGGCCAAAGGAAAAGGCAAGGAAGTTCAGTCTGTTCAAGGAAATGGAGCTGGTGAAGATCAGCAACATGCTGTTGTAACAAGGTCTCGGGGGCAGAGTTCAGCAGCAGGGAGAATCAATGCAGGAAATCCGAACCGACAGCAAGGGGAAAGCTCCGATCCGATCCGGGTAGGAGACTCTGAAGCAGTGCACTCCCCCAATCTGAACAGACCTGAGTTGCTCGCTGTACACCGATCCGACCCGGCACCCCAACTCCGATCCGACCCGACCTCCTACCTCCGATCCGACCCGATGCTTGGTAAAGCTGGAACATCTACTCGAGTCCCCACGAATGCTCCAATTCCAGCTGCCAGGGATGGAGATCAGGTCAATCCATCTGCTCCCATCACCCAAGGAGATTTCTCGCGCTTGCTTGATATGCTTGAGAGCACGAGGGAAGCTATGAGAGTTCATGAGCGCACTAATCTCATGATGCAGGAAAATATGAGGCTCATGAGTCGGGAGATCAATGAGCTCCGCCGGCAAAGAACTCCATCACCGGTTCGTCACACACCCGTAGATCAATCTTCATCTTCCGAGGAAGAGAGGCCCCATGAACGAAGGCCACTCGAACGACCTCAGAACGTGGAGCAGCTAACGTTTGGATCTTTGGGATCTCGCGAGGATATCGCACGAGCATTGGGAAACGATAGCCCCGCTCGGGGGCAAAGATTCCAGTCCCCTCTCCCCGAGATCGACCGGGAGCACAGGGAAAGGAATCGAGCAGAGGCAGCTCGAAGAAGAAGGGCATCTCCTGAGCAAGAGCCCCGAAGGAACTCGGACACTAGGGCCAGGGAACCTGAGCAAGAGCCCCGAAGGAACTCGGACACTAGGGCCAGGGAACCTGAGCAGCCCCTAACTAGTGCCGATGTGCAGGCAATGGTTCGCCGAATTATGTCTGAAAGCCGGAATTATACAAATGAAGACTATGGCATTGAGCGAAGCCATACTCCGTTCACTGACGATATCCTAGACTTCCAGTTTCCCCGACGCTTTAACTTGCCACAGATGGATAAATATAACGGAAGGACTGATCCAGGACAGCACTTGATGCGGTATTCGTGGCTTATGAATGCCGCTGCTGCCCCTGATGAAGTAAAGTGCAAAGCGTTCCCAATCTACCTAGAAGATGTGGCATTATTTTGGTTTACCCGACTTCCTCCACGTTCAATTTCTAATTACAAAGAACTAAGCGAGCGTTTCATGAACCAGTTCCGATTACATGCCCGAAAGTCCAAGAGTGTTATTGAATTGTCGAGAATCAAACAGGCACCAGGAGAGTCTTTAAGGGCATATTTAGATCGTTTTAACCAAGCTGTAACTGAGGTCAGTGACCCGCACGAGCCCACAATTCTGATGGCATTGAAGGAAGGAGTCGATCCTGAATCCGAGTTTGGAGACTACCTTTCTGGGAAAACACCCCCCACAAGGGCGATATTCTACGAAAAAGCCGATATTTATCTGAGACGGGAGGAAGCCAGGGCAAACCGAAAAAGAAAGTCTGAGACAGCTTCAAAGGAAAATGTGCAGAGTAATATTGCCGTGAAGCAATCTGGGGATAGTTCTGGCAAGGTCGAAGTAAATGTAGGAAACAAGGGTGGAAACAGCAATACTGGAAACGGGGGAAACAACAACAACCGTAATTCAAACGGTAACAGGAGAAACAGAAATAGGGGAAGCGACCCTAATAAAAGGCCCCGATTCCAGAACTACGAGAACTATACGCCATTGAATGACACCCTGGAAAATATTTACCTGGACACGTACAATGTGTTGCAGTACAAAAGACCGCCACCTCGTGATTCGACCGAGAAAGAAATGGCGACAGGGAAATTTTGCTTGTTTCACGGAACACATGGACATTCGACCAATGAATGTCGGCATTTGAGGGATGTAATTGAAAAGCTGCTGCGTGAAGGAAAGTTGGATGAGTACAAGGTTGCCCCGAGGGACAGGGGGCAAGGAGAGCAGGCTCCAAAACAGATCCTACCTGCTCCTAAGCCTACCGCGCAGCAGAAAGGTAAAGGGATCGTCATCAACTCCATAGTAGGCGGACCTCACCCGGCAATCCGAAGTTTTAGGTCAATGGACCAATACGTGAATGCTGCCAAGCATCTAGATGTGAATGAAGGTGACGATTTGGAAGATGTCACCCCTATAAAACAACAAAAAACCATGTTCGATGACGTGGTATTTCGCAGCCGAGACAACACGGGGATACAATCTCCCACCAATGATCCGTTGGTTATTACTACCACTATTGGGCCAGCTTTGGTCCATAAGGTATTAGTAGACAACGGAAGTTCCGTTAATATTTTGTTCAAGAAGTCATTTGATCAGATGAAGCTTGAGCCCGAAGATCTGAAACCTTGTGAAGGATGGATTAGAGGCTTCAACGGAGCAACGACAGCTCCCATGGGATATATAGAGTTGCCCGTGACCTTAGGGCAAGGAGAACGTAGAAGAGTGCGAATGCTTCAATTCGTAGTATTGGATGTAGATTCGCCCTATAACGCATTTTTAGGGAGACCTGCCCTCGCTGAATTTAGAGTTTGTATTGCCCCTTGGTGCTTGTTACTAAAGTTCCCAACCGAAGCCGGAACTGGAGTAATAAGAGGGGATCAGGTTTCTGGACGGGCCTGCTATGTGGCCGAACTGAAGATGTTGATGAAAGGAGTTAATGCTGAGAGAAAGGATGCCTCATCTCCCTCAAAGGGGGATTCGGCATAGCAATTAGAGAGATTGAACCCAAGGGAGTTGCCCAAAGGAACGCCTGAAGACCTGGATCCTAGAAAAGACGAGGAACCAGAGGCTAGGAATGCAACTCCTAATGAAGCGACAGTGGAAATTCCTGTTGATAAAACTGATCCGACGAAAGTTTTGAAGATTGGTTCCCAATTGGATCCACGTCGTGCTGAAGAACTGACGGACTTCTTGAAGGCAAACTTAGATGTGTTCGCCTGGACCCATGCTGACATGTGTGGGATATCGCCTTCCATTATCAGTCACAAATTGAATGTAAATCCGAAGCATCCGCCTGTAAAGCAAAAGAGACGCATGCTGGGCCCAGAGAGGTCGGCTGCTCTCAAAGAGGAAATAGAGAAATTGAAGCAAAATGGATTTATTCGAGATTCGACTTATCCCGACTGGATATCGAATCCTGTCTTGGTAAAAAAGCCAAACGGAAAGTGGCGAACTTGTATTGACTTTTCAGATTTAAATAAGGCTTGCCCAAAAGATAGTTTCCCACTTCCCAGGATTGACCAGCTTGTAGACTCGACAGCAGGTCATGAACTTCTCTCTTTCATGGATGCATACTCTGGATACAACCAGATTCCTATGCATGTACCAGACCAAGAGCATACAAGTTTCATTACGAATTTGGGATTATATTGTTATGTTGTAATGCCGTTCGGATTAAAAAACGCTGGAGCTACTTATCAGCGGTTGGTAAATAGAATGTTTTATGATCAAATAGGAAAAACTATGGAAGTTTATGTGGATGATATGCTTGTTAAATCAAAGCAGTCCTCCAGTCATACGCAAGACTTAGCGGAAATGTTTGGTATCTTGCGAAAATACCGTATGAAATTGAATCCTTTAAAATGTTCATTTGGAGTGGCGTCGGGAAAGTTCCTTGGCTTCATTGTGAGTTCCCGAGGAATTGAGATCAACCCTAGCCAGATAGCGGCGATTAGAAATATCGAAGAACCAAGGAGAATTAAAGACGTCCAAAGTCTGGCAGGGAAGGTAGCGGCGCTAAGTAGATTCATCTCCAAAGCCACCGATAGATGTGTTCCGTTCTTTGATTTGATAAAAAGGGGAAAGAAGAACTTCCAGTGGACTCCCGATTGTGTCGAGGCCTTTCAGAATCTATTAGAGCTGTTAGAAAAACCGCCAGTCTTATCAAAGCCCGTAGATCGCGAAGAACTATTTGTTTATCTAGCAGTCTCGGCTCACGCTGTCAGCACAGTTCTGGTTCGAGAAGAAGACAAAGTACAAAGGCCAGTATACTATGTGAGTAAGAAATTAGCCGCGGCAGAGCGCAATTACCCAAAGATCAAGAAGCTTGCTTACAGCCTCCTGATTGCATCCCGAAAACTTCGTCATTACTTCCAAGCCCATCCAATAACCGTATACACCGATCAGCCGTTAAGACAGGTGTTGCAGAGACCCGAAGCGTCGGGAAGGTTGATTAAGTGGAACATAGAACTAAGCCAGTTTGATTTGAATTTTCAGCCACGAAAGTCAATCAGGGGGCAAGCTCTAGCAGACTTTATTGCGGAGTTCACCATTCCAGAGGAAGAAATAATCAATGACCGAGTGGTCAAATCCGAGGATAAGCTAGAGATGAGTCCGTGGAAATTATATACAGATGGAGCTAAAAATGACCGAAGATCCGGAGTTGGAATTGTCTTAGTCACTCCGGAGGGACGGTCGTTATATTACGCCCTGCGATTAGAATTTTCGGCAACAAACAATGACTCTGAGTATGAAGCCCTGATTGCCGGGCTGAAACTCGCTAAAGACCTCGGAGTAAAAATGATGGACATATTTTGTGACTCTAAGATTGTTGTTTGTCAAGTGCGAGAGGAATTCGCGGCTCGAGGACCTCGACTTGTCGCTTACCTCAAGAAAGTGAAAGAGCTATTAAATAGCTTAGAGCGGTACAACATAACTCATATTCCCAGAGTAGAAAACCAGAAAGCGGATAGACTAGCAAAATTGGCTAGTTCCGACAATCCAGAAGAGACTGAGGTAATTCAAATTGAAACGTTGGAATCGCCAAGCTTTGAGTCAATGGAAATTGAATTCGTTCATGAAGCGGAACCAGAGAAGGAGTCATGGATGACTCCAATCAAGAGTTTTCTTAAGAATGGGACACTCCCATCGAAGAAAAGTGAGAAAAGAGCCGTAGTTCGCAAAGCTGCCAGATATGTTATGCAAGACGATACTCTCTATAGACAAGGATTTTCTATGCCCCTGTTACGATGTATCGCACACGACGACATCAAGCGTGTACTGAGAGAAGTGCACGAAGGTGAGTGTGGAGATCATACAGGAGGTCAAACTTTAGCAAAGAAAATATTGCGGTACGGATACTTCTGGCCTACGATTAACAAAGATGCAGCTGATTATTCACGACGCTGCGATAAATGCCAGAGATTCGCCAAAATCCCCAGGGCACCGTCAACCCAGCTTAAATCGATGGTGAGTCCTTGGCCATTTGCCACATGGGGAATCGATATCATTGGAGTTTTACCGATTGCTAAAGGGGGAGCTAAGTATGCCATAGTAGCCGTGGATTATTTCACAAAGTGGGTGGAAGCTGAGCCCCTGACTAAGATCACCACAAGAAAGGTGATAAGTTTTGTGGTCAGAAATATTATATGCCGATTCGGGATCCCAAGGACGATTATTACTGATAACGGGACCCAATTTGATAGCACTGAATTCAGAAATTTTTGCCAGAAATATAAGATAGACAAACGATATACTGCAGTTGCTTATCCACAATCGAATGGGCAAGTAGAGGCGATAAACAAGGTAATAAAATCTATCCTCAAGAAGCGATTAGAGCGTGCAAAGGCAAAATGGGTTGATGAATTGCCCCTAGCCTTGTGGGCATATCGAACAACGTTTAAAACGGCTACTGGTCATACCCATTTCTCTCTCTCCTTTGGCTCAGAAGCAGTAATTCCGGTTGAACTGGAAGTTCCTTCCCACAGGGTGACGTATTATGACCCGATGACGAATCGGACACTTTTACTTGAGTCTCTTGATGAAGTCGAAGAGAAAAGGGACGAAGCGGACTTGCGTGCAGCAAGACATCGGCGCCAGATGGCACGCTATTATGACAAAAAAGTTCGCCTCAGAACTTTTGAACCAGGAGATTTGGTGCTAAAGAGAGTTTTTCCATCTCTTCCTCACCTCGGCCCAAAATGGGAAGGACCCTTTGTCATCCAACGGAAACTTGATAAAGGAACATTCAAGTTAACGACCGTAGATGGCGAAGAAGTCCCTCGAGCATGGAATGCCCAACACTTAATGCGATATTTGGATTAGAAATGCTATACTTTTTGCTGTTCTTCCTGTAAACTCTGTAATAAGGCACGACTTGCCTTGGGAAAATCTGATGATATGAATAAAGGACTATAAAGTGGATGTAGGCTATGACTTAGCTGAACCACTATAAAAATATTGTGTGTCATTTACTTTTATGCACTTACATTCATTAGTTGTTCTGTTGTGATTATAAAATACAGGACAACTGAGAGCCTAAAAAAGGTTGAAAACAGTCTGGACATAAAAAGAAGCACAATGATTATTTGTGCGATAAGGCGTGAAAGAATGAGAAAACGACATTCTAACTCTAACTCTCCAGAGAAAGAGAGAGAGTATAAAAGCGTCTCAGACTGAGCGCTGAAAAAGAAATTCTATTCCTAACTCTAACTCTCCAGAGAAAGAGAGAGAGTATAAAAGCTTCTCCGACTGAGCGCTGAGAAAGAGACTCAACTCCGAACTCTAACTTTCCAGAGAGAAAGAGAGTATAAAGGCGTCTCCGAACGAGCGCCGAGAAAGAAATCTTTTCCCGTTGAACGACCGGGGAATAAACAAATAATTGAACTCGAACTCTAACTCTCAAGAGAATGAGAGAGAGTATAAAAGAAATGCCAAAAAAAAAAAAAACAACAGGTATTGATGACACAGGAAATGCTATCCCGTTAGAGAATCGGGAGCATTCAGATTGCATGGTTAAGCACTGAATAACTTATGGAGATTGACTGGGGACACATATACATACACATATCTCCCCTCTCCACGACTTTGTTTCATAACTATAGATATGCATTCTTACATAAGTGCAGAACTGCTAACAAATAAACATTGCAAAAAGTGAATTATTTTTATTTACAAATGAATGAATTTGTACAGGGAAATAACTAAAAAAGAAAGTGCGGGAGCTGCTGTTGTGGCAGCACTTATTGATTTACAAAGATGCTAAAAGGACACAGGAGAACCCACTATTTGGGTTTGGGATGAGCCTTCGATTTCTTGACAGCTTTTTCTGCATCTTTTGCTTCCTTCTCGGCTTCAGTCAAGATTCGCTTTGATTTCTTTTTCCCTGAAGATGTAGTACTGGAGCCAGCAGACTTCTTCCCGGAGGGCGGGGCACTGGAATCAAGAGAAGATTTTTTAGCAAGTTCTTCGGTAATAGATCTAGTTGAGAGCTTAACAACTAACCTTGAACCTGCATCCACCACTGCGAGGGGCTTGAGAACCTCAGGGTCTAATTCTTCAGCCTTTAATTGCAAGCGCTTGTCTTGATCAGCCTTCATGGCCGCCAAGGTAACGTCACCGGCGCTTTTTGACTCCCCGGTTATTGTAACCTCCGGTTCCTCATCATGCCCCTCGTCTCCTCCGTCGTCTTTTAAAGCTGCAATCATTTCTTCATCATGGGGAGTAGTGACCTTGGTTGGCTCACTTCTTTCCCCCAGGTCTGTTGAAGCAGCCTTGTCTTCCCCTTCTTTGACCCTATCAGCGGGTTGTGTCCCAGCGGTAGCTCCTTGAGCTACATCTGTCTTCGCGGATGTTTCAACGCCTACAAAATGAGAAACATTGGTTATCAACTCAGGCGAGAGCAAAGGATTTCTCATTGAACGTTCGGTTATGTAGCCAAAGGTAGTAGTAGCCTTGACAAATTGAGGAGAAAAGATAGGGATACCTTCTGAAGACTTTTCAGCGGGGGTGACTACTACCTCTGGAGTTATTTCAGGAATGGGAGATAGCAAAGTTGTTTGGGGAATTCCCGGGTTTTCGGGATCATACCCTTCTACTTCAGGAGTTACAGGAGCAGAAGAAGAGGAACCAGCTTCAGGAATGGTTTTCTGTTTAGACTTCCGCCTCTCTTCTTCCATGGCCTCAGCAATTAGACGGCGCCCTTCAGCTAGACGCTCCGGTTCGTCGTCTCTCAAGTACTTCTCCATCAACTTATCTTCATCGAGGGAATCGACTTTAAGCTCTTCTTTTTCCCACTCGACGATTTGATTCCACACATGAACCAAAGTGGATGGATAGTCCTCGATCCAGGAAATGTTTCGACGACGAATAATGTGCGCGAAGAATTTGATCATTAACTCGCCGAAGCCCTGAATATCGGCCTCCGCCTCTGATAGTTGTTTGCGGGTTTCCTCCGCAGATTTAATAGCGCATTCCACGTTGCCCTCAGCCAGAGCAGCCCTGTTTTCCGCCTCTAACAATTTTGAAGCCAAGTCTGCGTTTTTCTTTTCTAACTCGGCACTCCTTTTCGCTAACTCGGCGTTTTTCTGCTCAAGCTCAGCATAAGCAAGGCGTGTCTTCGCAGCCTCTGATTTGGCCTCGTCAGCTTGTTTTTTCAACTCAGAACGCTCCTGAGTGTGGGATTCTAGCAAATCATGATAGCGCTTTTGCATGTCCTCAAACTGTTGTTTGAAGTTAGAAGCGTTCTTCTGAGCGATAGCTAGTTGAGCTTGAGTATCTTCTAAATTTTTTCCTAAGGTTTTTAGGGCCTTAGCATCCTCCTCTGCAGTCTTTTGCATTGAGTCAGCGTTTGTCATTAGAGTGCGGATGATTCTAGAAAGAGTGCGGGAATACTTGAACATCTCGGTATATTGTTTTTCCACCAAATCAATCTTTGCTCTGGCCTCCTCTGCCCAATTAGAAGAAATAGGTTCAAGGGAAGGTAGAAAGGTCAGAGTCTCGAAGTAGTGCTCGGGAAATTGCTCCTTTAAGTATGCCAGCCTTACTGCGGTTCCCGCATCTGGTGGAGGAGGGGCGAGGATTGTTAGTTCAGTGTCCCTTCCTGAAGAAGATTCTGTAGAACCCTTGTCTGTCCGAGGTCGCTTAGTAGCAGGGACTTTTTGCTTACTTTTAAACCCAGTTTCCTTTGGAGGAGTTTTCTCTCTACTCTGCTTTTCATGGGAGGAAGTGGAATCCCTAGATTGTGGTCTATCCTCCTCCCTACGACCTTGATAGCTTTTGTATTTTTCTTGTTCCGGTCGAACTGGTGAGCGGGAGCGTGAGGATCGAGATCGATAAGGATCATAGGGTCTTCTTTCCTCCCTACCACGGTCATCCCGGCGATTATACTCAGCATCCTGAGGAGGATTGGACATGCTACGGCGAAGCTTTCTTATATCGTAAGAGGAGCGAGACATTGTACCTGCACGATAAATTAAACAAAGTTTAGAATCGACGGATCCATGGAGAAAGAAGTGCAATGAATGCTAGTGCTATGGTGTAAAGTGCATCCTATGTGGTGTGTGTGTCCCCCCAACCAACCCGAGTCTGAAGCTAGACTGGTGCGGGCAGGCCCTTTGGCCTTAGCAGGAGTAGTTTCTTCAGAAGAAGTGAAGACTAAAGGGTCCTTTCTGAAATCTTCTGAAGTATATATAGTCTCGGGTAAGGGGAGATCCCCCAAACCCTGAAATATGTGATCGTCGGTGCTAGGAACATCCCCTTCGGAAGCGTGAAGTGGCGACCCTTGGGGAGATTTTGATTTGTCTACCGAGGAAGTTTCCTCGGGGGCAATATACCCTTCACGATGTTTTTTGGCCAGATTAGCCAGTTCATCATCTTGAGTGGAAGAGGGAGAGGGTGAAGTTTGAAGAGAAGCTGCAGGAATTCCCGAGCCTTCTCCTATTTCTGGAACTGTTTCCACTGGAGGAATATATGCATAAGGGACCGTCCCATGACCGATGCTACGGAAAACGGATAGCAGCCCGTGAAAATGAAGGTATTCATCTTTAAGAACCTCGTCAATGGTTAGGAATTTTTGGTCGCCGTTGAGAAGATGGTGCATCCGATCAAAGAACACTTGGTCTGATATCTGTTTGGGATTGTCGACTGCAAATAAAAAGGAAAACAGGTCAGGGAGATGATTCAAGTGTATAGAGTTCAGGATCAGAAAATCAGTGCTTTACTTGATTTTGTCCATCTCCTGGCGCATCCAGACTGTTGCTTTATATAGAACCACTCTAGTCTGGAATCTCCCGTTTTACTGCTAAACGGCGTAGAGATTATCTTCCTCTTGGGGACTGATTCAAAGTAACAGAAAGAAGGGGTTTCTCTAGTCCGATGTTTGAAATTATAGAAGAAATGAACATCGTCGAACGTGAGCTCCACGCCTAGAATTTCACGATATGCTATGAATAAGGTATGCAGATAGGCATATGAATTGGGATGCAGCTGCATGGGGGCAATCCGCATTTGTCTTAAGAAGTCGACGATGAAAGGCGAGAATGGAGGAATGGCGCCAACCATGCACATCAGACGAGTGACCGTCATATATCCTTCCGGAGGGTTATGGGGACGGTCAGAACGTGAGGGCACTAAAGTGTCTCTCTTCATTATTCCATACTTCAAGCAAATTCTCACGAGTCGGTCATTGTCAATTGTTGATTCTACGGAATCTGGAGGTGACTCCAATATAATGGCTGAGTCAAATTCATCGGGTGCTCGATTGTCACCAATCCCTCCTTCCTCCTCAAAGCCTAGGGAAACTTCATTTTCTGAAGACATTTCATCGCTTTCCCGATAACCAACTCCGTAATCCGGACCCTCGATGTCCCATTCTGGGTCAGATGAAGAAGATATATCCTCGAAAGTGGTTTTGTTGGAAGTTTCCGGAGCTTCTTTCCTTTCAGCCAAACGAGAAGAGCGTCTGGGCCTCATTGTCATGGAACTATTGAAGAAGCAATAGCACGGATTAGAGTGAATTATCCCGTGTCCCCTTTTTTTGTGTATGTGTGTGAACTAAAGTGTGTGCAGCAAATGTGGGAAATACAAAATAGAAGTACAGCAATGTAAGACGAAGCTTTAAAGAGAAAGTAATAGTCAGAGTTGTTCTTGATTCTCGTTTATGTTCACAAGGCACTATCCTAACTGTCCGCGAAGCATATTCGTCTAGAGTAAGCGTTAGTTGAATTAATTGGGTAGTCTTTATGTGCCAAGTTTGATACGTTCGGTTCGGTTCGGATATACATATGATGGCTGGCTCAATACAAACACAGATAGTAGTCGGTTCGGATGTATCATTAAAGCAAGGCCAGTTCAAGACAAGGGAAGCAACGGGTTCGGAAGCAGGACTGATCTGATCGGATCGGGTGACCCGATCCGAACCGAACTAGCACCACTCAACCGATCCGTTTACTTCAACCTTCACTTCTCCGACCCGAACCGACGTTTTCTTTCCTCCCTATCTTTCTAAAATGCGTAACCCGGACCGATCCCTTATCCTACTCCTTCCTTTCCGCTCCTCCGTCTTCTACCCGAACCGACTCCAGTTGGTCACCACGCTCCTCATCTTCTTCCTCTTTCCCCTTTCTCACAAACAAGTCCATGTTATCACCAAAGCCATCGTTAAGGGCAGAAATTTGCCCTCTCCAGCTTCGCAACGCCTCGAAGCGACGGCGCATCCACCAGTAGCGACGTGGAGTTCAAGCGAAGCCTGTGGCTAAACCATCCCAATCCAACACAAATTGAAATCAAGAGCAATTACTATGAAGCTATTCGAGATTAAAGAGCTACCTACGTGTTCGATTTAAGAAATCTAAGAGGGATAGTTTCAGAATATTCGAGTTTCTGATGTTTTTAATACTTAGGTCCGAGCGGCAACAGAAAAGAAGGAGAAAAGAATGAAGGCAGTAGTGAATTTATATAACGAATGGTGCTGACTCCTCGTCTCCCTATTTTGTCTCGCCCGCTCGGACCGGAGTGGAAGCCCAGTGGCACAACTCTCTCTGAAGGCCCAATGTCTAAGAACTAAATCCACGAATACGCTTCGGATCGGAATCCGAACCGAGTGGAAATTTCACACGTTGATTTAGCATCCGACTCGAATTGAAGAGAAGGAGAGTAAAGGAAGAGCATACATGCAAGAAGTATTACATGGCGAGAAGAGTTCCCAAATTTGCTCAGAAATGAAGAAAATGTGTTCGGGTCGGACGCCGAACCGAACAGAAATCTGCGCATTGCTCCTGACAATTCTGGTTAAACGACATCAAAGCACGCTTTGTACAATGAAAGCATCCTTTGAGGGGGCAAAATGTTAGCCTACTTTGTGAACTAGGCAACACAAAGTCAAGAAACCAACCATTGAAGAGTATTTTAAGTCATAAGACTCCGGTTCGGATCGGAAGAAAACACCACAATTCAGATTGATAGCAGCATATCGGTTCGGATCGGATAGAATTCTCTGTTCGGATCGGATGTCTCCTACTGGATAAATTGGCAAAGCATATCTGATCGGATCGGAAGGCCAACAAATCTCAAATGGATCGGAAAGTCTTTTGCTTGCCACGACGCTGCAGCGGAGCGGAGTATGATTAGTGAAGGAGAGACGTCCAAGCCACTCCGGTTCGGATCGGGTATTCCGATCCGACCCCCAACATGCGCACCTCCGACCCGCACCTATGATCCAGGTTAATCTCCTATGAAATAGCCAGGAGAACCGGACCGGCTATGACTGATTCCTACCCCTAACGTTCATCTCTTTGATGTGTTGTCAACCTGATAGTTCATCCGAACCCGAAGAGAACGCGATGAATGACATGTGGCCCGACCCGGATGAAGTCTCAAGCGAATTCACACCTATAAATACCCCGTCTAGAGACAAAGAGAAGGATCTTTTTGAGCACTTTTGAGAATCCAAGTACCTCCATCATCCGAATTCCTTTACTCCCGGAAAATCCAAACCATCTTTCATTTCTTGTTTTAATCATTTGAGTGAACAAAAGTGAGTTGTGAGTGAATCTTACATTGCCTTTGTAACTGAATTACTGAATATAGTTAGAACTAAGTGGACGTAGGCATTTCTTCGCCGAACCACTATAAATCTTGTGTGTTCATTTTTATTTCTGTTTTATTTTATCTTGTTTCTAATCAATTTGGGTGTTAGAACCACATTTGGGTCTAACAACTGTTAATCATTTAAATCTAAAAGTAACTAACTAACAGTGTTTAGATTTTAGAAGATAGAAAAGAAGTTCTTGGTGTTAAATCTCAGGTATATACTTGAAACACTTGAATGCTTAAACTTTTTTTTTTGAGGAAAACGGGTGTGTAGCGTGGCACTACACTGCCGGTTACGCATAGATTTAATTAGCTAGATAAATATATGGCTGACAAGCCCAACCAGTGGCATAAAGTTCCGCCAAGAAGGCTCAAGTAAATAGTACCATTTTACTACAATGCAAAATTATACATCAGATAGATCAGAGCATACCATAACTAATTAGAATACAAACCAAAATAAAGTAAAAAAAGGTAGCATAAGTGCACTGTACCGATCAGAGTGGGATCTCGGTGCTACTCTCTTGTGAACCAGGCAAATGAGGCATAGGAAGAGTTAGCCTGAAACGAGCAGGCCTGGTCGATCCTGTCCAAGAGTCGAAAAGATGCAAGATGTGATTACAAATACCCAACAGAAGTTTTTTTTGTCTGCCGAAGATACGAGCGTTTCGTTCCAACCAGATACTCCAGGCGAAGAGAACCACTAAAGAATCCCATGTAGGGTCTGGGGGGTTGTGCTGCCAATACTCAAAAAATGAGTGAATCGAGGGGATGAAACCAAGAAGGAAGGAGCTGATTGCAACCCAAACCGCATAGGAGAAATCACATTCAAAAAAGAGGTGAGTGAGAGATTCATTATGACTGTTATGGAGGACACAAATAGGATCGATATTGTTGTTGAAGCGAAAAATACGATCTTTGGTGTTGATGCGGTTATGAATGAGTAGCCACTGAAA
Organism: Allium sativum; assembly: GCA_030737875.1. Lineage (NCBI taxonomy): Eukaryota > Viridiplantae > Streptophyta > Magnoliopsida > Asparagales > Amaryllidaceae > Allium > Allium sativum. The sequence goes on along the minus strand of CM060913.1, from coordinate 525,602,971 downwards.
GAAGATAATGCGAGGAGGAAGATGACAATTCCAGACACGAGCGAAAGTGAAGCACCTGCCTGGGTGAATAAGGAATTTATAACAGGCCGCGCCAGAGAAGTTGGAGCCCAAGGCCCAAATAAATCTATGAGGATCAGGGTTGAATTGGGTTGTGTTAAGGATATGATCAATGCACACAAGCTCATTAATCGTTTCTAGCCCAAAATTGGTGGAAGGTAAAAAGCTCAATAGGCCCAGAGAATGTGCTGAAGCAGCTGACAGGGGGTTAAATTGGTTTAATAATGCAAAGTTTGGAAAATGGGAGGAGAAGGGGATCTGTTCGTTCCAAATATCCATCCAAAATAAGCAAGAGTTTCCATTATTGACTATAACGTGAAAGAGAGATTTTAATCTGGGAATGGTGGATAATACTCCTTTCCAGAAAGGTGATGGATTAAAAGAAGGGCTGAAGTGAAGGATGAAGAAGGGGTTAGCTTGATATAGTCTGTGAAGTATCCAGTATTTCCAAATAAATTGCCCTGGGGTAAGGCAGCGCCAAAGCCATTTAGCCAGAAGCGCCATGTTGAAGATAATGAGGTTGTGAATTCCAAGTCCCCCATGGTTCAATGGAAGGCAAACAGTTTGCCAATTGATTGAATGCTTAAACTTGGTTTGTAGAAGAAGAAATGATTAGATTCAGTTAAGGCACTGACAGTATTTGGTCTCCATTGTTTTCAGTATGAGAAAACAAGAGAAATGATGGTATATTTATACCTGCCAACCTCCAGAATTCGATTGCCACCTCAGCCCTAGGGGGAATTGGGGCATGGGTCGACACCCACTTGGGTCAGGATGCCCAAAAACTAACATGGGCGCACTTTACAGGTGCGTTAGTTTAAAAACACCTTGGCGCATTTGTCAAGTGCGCCAGTTATCCCTACTTTTATCGTCAAACTTCTACCGTTCATAACTTCTTCATACGTTATCCGTTTTATGCAAATCAGGTGTCTGTCTTGACCAGAATTTTGAGACGGGCGCAATAACATATTCCATTTCCCTTAATTTTGAATATTAAATTAATTAATCTTTAATTTATCCTCTTTAGTGTAATTGAAATACGGGGTGTTGCACAAACAAACCCCAACGACTTTTGCCTCTAACCAAATACCCCCATTCTGGACACAATGGGATATATTTCAAAAGCTGATTTGATTGTTTTGATCATTTTTTATCAAAAATAAAATATAAATCAATATATGTTCAAATTTGATTTTCAACTTTAATTTTAATTTCCCACAACCATATACTAACTCCAAAAATTACGAAATTTGGAATCCAGCTATGTTTTACAAATACTATTCTAATGAACTTGGTTTTGACGAATTTGGAGACCGTATGAAAAATAACCTTACTTCTAGCTTATTAAATTTACAACTAAAATTGAACATGCGTTAAAATTTACCATGCTTACGTACAAATTCCAATTGACTTGAAATTTTAAACCTGATAATAATTTGATGTTCCAGATCCAATAAAATTGGATGCATCGAAAACGGAGGTTGTTTGCAAAATGGCCATGTTTAAGGGCTTATAATATTAAAATATTAATATATTCCATAGCGACTATTTGAAATTTTAATCTGGACATAATACATTTTATATTACGAAATCTTGGTTTCTTACATTCGTTAGAAAGACATTTTTAAAAAGATCGTAACATTTCCTATTTTATCGATTTCTGACTTATTTTGAATTCTATACATTCATTTAAAGTTCAAAACTAAAATTTTGAACTATCGCTATGTTACTAGTTGTATTAATCAAATTATTAGATTTATACGTTCAAAATTCCTTTTAATTTTATTCTAAGTTGTTAAATTCTCAAAATAAATCATTTTAATTATTCAAAGTCCATTAAAATCAATTAGAATTAAATTTTAAATTGGTTCCAAATTTCAGGGTTGTTACATGTGTCGACCCATGTAGTGTTGAATTGCACAAGGAATTTCCTTGCATGTTGCATGTTGCATGTTTCATTTGATAATATTTGTTTCTAGCTTTTTTTCTAATGAACTTCCTGTAGCTAAATCACTTGATTTTACTTTGGCTTCATCCGACCGTGGGGAACCTATATATCATGAATAATCTAAACCTAGATTTGTAGCTTTTAATGATTTATATGATGTGTTTTCATGATAAATTCTTTGCATTTTTACACACGTTGCTAGACCAAATTATGGATCTATCATCCAAATTGTCTACAATTGCAGAGAATAATACTAGAAATGAAAGAAAATGCCACAAACAAACCAAATTTATAGTGGTTTGGCATTAACGAACCTACGTCCACTTTATATGTCTTTGATTATACATTGAATGCAAGTACATTCAATGATTTCTCTCAATCTCACCTTCACAATGATGATTCACTCAACAATTTTGACATAATAGTGATTAGAAATAATGGAGAAACAGTAATGGTGGAAGCAATGCTAAGATTTGCCAAAAGATCCTAAAAATGTCAAGTATGGGGCTGTTTATAGGTGATGTCTGCAGGCGGTTTGTGAGGTCACGTGGCACGAATCACGAGGATCTCAGAGCCGTTCGTGAGTTGATGGAGAAATATTCAACACAGCAGTTATGGACAGATGTCATCAGATCCTGAATTAGCAACTCGTGAAGGACTAGGTCATGGTCACCATTAACTGAGAATATGGTCGGGTCGTGATGCCTTAGCACAAGCGGGTTGTGGTGGCTTGATGCAAGCGGTTCTTAATGGTATTGGCAAGCTGGTGGGGTCTGTGGATCACGAGCCGATAGTGGGACGTAGGTCATGAATCGGGTCTGAGGGATCAGGTCACGAACAAGTCTCCAGGCTTCACGAGCCAAGTTGGATCTATCTTGAAACTTTGTGTATGAGTCTTCTTCCATTTGCTTTTGAATGCTTATTTTCTTGGTGGCTTGGTCACAAAGCTAGCCAACATTTTGCCCCCTCAAAGTATGTTTCATTGGAGATGGAACGTGCTTCGAAATCAATCAACTTTTAATAGGTAAATGTTAACAATCGTGTTTATTTGTATCATTACGCTGCCTTAAAGAGTCCTTTTCTCTAACGAGTATAAACATATTGTCGAGTTTCCAATTGTTTCTCTATTCATTAATCACCTCCAGACTTGAAATTCCCAAGCCTATTTCGAGTGATTCTCCAGGTGAACCCTTAAAATTTCATAATAATAGTCTTAAATAATTTCATTGCTTCTAAAAGTAGGAACCTCTAGCTTTTTAATTCAGTAGCCATTTCACAATATGGATTGCTAGGTTTGGTTCGTGCCCCTTGGGTATGTGTCACGGATCGGCAGTGGATAAAGCCATAACGTGAGTAGCGCTAGACTCGCTTGAGCATTGCGTTCGTGGCCCGTTAGGCCAGGACGACCCCAACAAAACAAAAGAGGGGAGACTAACGGTTTTTTACACGGGTTATATATATACTAATCTCCCCCTCATTCTTCCTCCTTTCCTTTTCATCTTTACTGCCACCGCCTCAGTCCCCCCATCTGAAACCCTAAATCGCAACTTCCTCCAGCCCACAAAACTTCGAGATCGTCCAATCAATTCAAATAGGAAGTAAAAGTAATGATTTCAATTGCAATTTCTCTTTTCCTTTTAGGTATCGATTCAATTTTGGTTTCGTTTCCATGGGTTTTCCTCCTTCGTTGGTTTTGGCGTCATTGCTGGTGTTGGAGCCTGAAAGAGGAAAAGATGTATTAGGTAACTGCGAATTGAGGAATGGAAGTTTGAGAACGGTTCATATAGGAAGCGAAGATTTAGAGGTAGGAGAAGGAGAGGATAAGAGGGAAGATGGGATTCAGCAGACCGATTCGTGAAGGGGTGGTAACGTGGGTCGCGACCATTGGCTCGTTCGTGATAAGAAACAGGGTATCGGTTCGAGATGGGCAATAATAAAGGGGGATCGTTGCGATAGTTCGCGAGATACCCATTCATAAGCCGGCAAGTCTGATATCTTGGTTTTCAAACTAGGTACAAATCATGAATGGGACCTTCTCACGAGCTGTACCAAATCACGAGCCATCTCACCATTACTTATTCTTCTTCGCGAGCCACTCCCTGGTCACAAGCCGATCTGACGTTCACGACCCGATGTTCATTCACGAACTATTCTTGAGCCACAAACTAGTCCTTCGCACAATGAGCCAGACTTCTTAACTACACAAGCTAACTCACTCTCTAGCCAATCCTTTAACTACTTCTGATTAACTAGAATCAATTAATCGAGCCCATGACTCGAGGACTCATTATGATCTAGATAACTTAAAGGACAGTTAGGCTAGAGCCCTCAAGATAAATTCTCTGAACTGGAAGACAACATAACTTACCAACATACCACCATTAGTTTCATGTTTTCATCATTTAGTTCATGCTTTTTCTTCTAAGTATTACACGCACTTGTTTACACTAGCACTTGCACATACACGGGGTTCGTTGGTAGTTATGCTCTAATTACTTGTGTTTATTCGACAACACAACCATGTCTGATAGACGCTCAACAAAACTATCAAAGAAAATTGTAAATCCAGAATCGTCGAATTATTATAATCCTGATGTACTTCCGTCAGATCTAGATTGGAGTATTTCTGACTTCGAATATGAAACAGATCTAGATGCAGAATTGGCATCTTCTGAGATCACATCACTTGAGGAAGAGGATGATGATCAAGCTCCTGACAAAATCAAAGGTGCTAAAGAAGTAGAGAAATAGAAACTGGGTGACTTTACAACTTTTAAATTGGATGATATAAAGCTTAAGAGATTATGCCTAAGGCATGGGATCCCCTGGGTTGATGTGAATACTCCAGAGAAAGGAGACAGACCACATTCCACCCCGGAGGGGTACAAGGCTATCAGTAGAGTCATGTGCTTGGTGGGTGCCATTCCTCTATTTCCTGCAATCGTCACCGATCTTCTGATATGACTGCGTATTGCTCCTATGTAGCTCCATCCCAATGCTTATGCTACTCTGTATACCTTGTTAATCGCATATGCAGAGATTCTAGAGATCAAGCTTACCATCGAAGATCTGAAATTCTATTATTATTTCAAGCATCGTTCGATAGAGACTCCGAATTTCATTTTCTTCGAGTCAATTCCTTCGAAAAAGTTTTTGATAGATGGACACAGTAATTTAGGAGATGCTAAATCTGACTGGTTTTATATGTAACACCAAGCTGGATGTGCGAGAAAGTGGCTTCAGTCAAGTAGGCTCTGAATTCTTCATTACGTATTCCAATTGTATGATTTAAGTGCTAATATTTCTCTTTCTCTTGACAGCTCATAATTTCCAAAAGACAGAAGGCTCAGTGTCCGAGGATCGATTTTCCCGCCTTTTAAAAAGTAAGTCGGACTTCTGTAAAATTAAGAGACGTAAAACAGACGAGACACTTCACAAACACCACCTTTTGGATGTAAGATTCTAGTTCAGTCCGAGTGGAAAGCCCCACAAGTACGAGCTCCCTACTCAGACAGTTAGGGAATCTAGTAGCATGCCCTCGGCTGAGGGAGAAGTGACCATGGAAGCTACAAAGATGACAAAATTTCGTAAGAGTCCTTTGCCAATGAATGATCAGGATAACGAGGATTTGAATGTATACAAAGGAGATGAAATTCGAGCTGATGAGCCACATGAGGTTTCAGTGTCCAAGGGGCAGTCTCCCCCGAGGACTCCACCACCAGTAGAGCCTACCACCCATAACACATTGATAGAGGAGCATATATTTGGGGAGTTAGGAAAAAACCCCTGCCAGATATCATCTACACATCTAAAGATTTCGGAAGGGAACCGTTATTCCCTGTCTTTGAGGAAGAAACCGCCCCCATCAAAGAGAAAGATATTGTACAGACAAGCCAAGCTCGGGTCCCTAGTCTGTTAGAGGGGATCGTGTGGGATACACAAATCACATGCACCACTTGTCACAACACCTGTATACTAGTTGCATTCATAAGTCTTATACTTGTTAGTTGTTCTTTGCAGGAAAAATGTCTCGTCACCACTCATATTCTCATCGTGAACTTCATGGCTGTACACCCAGACTCAATTCCATATCTGAACATGACTGCGGTGACAGTCGGGGAAGAGATAGTCCATGACACCATGATTCTTATCAGTCTCACTCTACAAGGTCTCACTCCCCTTCGAAATAGGATCCTGGGAAGTATCATAGCCATCAAGTGCAACAGGCGGGTGGCAAGCAACTTCCCACAGCTCTAACTCATCCGAAGAGTACACCGTCTCAGGTCAAATTTTCCAAGAAGCATCATGAATCCAAAGACAAAGACAAGGATGCAAGCAAAAAATTTGGAAAAGGAGAAGGTAGCAAATATTCCTTTTGGTCAGCACAACTTGGATACTACCGATGTAAAAGATGTTTCCCTTACTTATGATAGTAAGGCACAGCTGGAGGGTTTGCGAGAGCAGTTCCCCGACATTTACTTTGAAAGGACGATGTTTGTTTTGGATCTTGAACTGGTTCTCGAGGACTGGGATACCGAAGTTGTGGGTCAAATCGGTCTTGTGGCCAAACGATATAGGGCGATGAAGAAATACGCCAAGAATCTTTCGGATGTTATCCGCCATATAGAAATAGATGCATCGAGAGCTAGGGTGAAAATCGATCATGATGCCAAGGCTAGGAGCATGGCGGGGAAGGAACTTGAGGATACGCAAGTTCAGCTCGCTTTAGCTCGGAGGGATGCTGAAAATTATAAAACTGAATTAGAAAGCACGACGAAACGCTTCCGTTTTGAGCTTGACTCCAATAGCAATGAGCGGGTGGCTCAAAAGAGAGAGAGATAGAGGGTTTGTAGGATCGTTCTACCGTAGAGAAAGCTTCTTGGGAAAAGGAAAGGGCAAGCTTAAAGGAAAATCTTGCTCATAGTGAAAAGGAAAATGCGAACTTAAATGACAAAACCTGCTCATGCTGAGGAACGGGCAGCTCTTTCCGAAGGGAATGCTAATGTAGGTCTCGAGTCTGCCTCCACTACTGCAGCCAAACTTGCTGCCGCCGAGAAGGAGACAGAGGAGTTCGACAAACTGGTAGTGGAATTTTTTGCTTAAGTCATTCAGGCTCGAGATATTGCTTGGATCAATAACTATCCCGTCACATTGGTTAACGTATGGGAGCAGATTGTTGAGAGTGAGAGGCAACGCTTGAAGGTCGAGGAAATCAATGAGGACCAACTCATGCAGACTATCCTCAGTGGTGGAGAGCCTGAGGCTTTAGCAAAGGGTAGGCGTCAAATCCAAGAGGCCATGGATAAAGAGAGGCTTGAACTCAAGGGTAAGACCAAAATTGAAGAAGGTTCAAGATCAGCACTGGAGCCCAAGATATCTGAGGTTGAGGAGTATAAACCAAACGATCCCTTGATCTTCGAGTTCTCAAATCTTCCAGCAGTTGGGATTTCTACTGCAGCTACAGGTCAGGAGTCAGCTGAAGGTATCTCCATATTCTCTCCACAATTCGATAAAGCTATTGTAACTTGTCGTCGCATTGTGGAGCAAACAATTGAGAAGACCAAATTTTCTCCCAAACTAATAACAATTACTTCTCATAATATAGGTGCCAAGCTGACAGAGAAGGATGTAGAAAAGAAAGCAGAGGTTGACAAAGTCAGTGTACCCCCTAGTGCTGAAGTTCCTGAGGTCCCAAGGCAAACTGAGGGCTCAACTACCGAAAAGGCCATTGTGGTATCAAGCACTGATGTTCCCAAGGATGCTGAAATCATCTAAGCATTAAAGGATACTGTTGGTGGTCATGTAGACGAAGAAGAGGCGGCTACCATCACGGGAGAAACAAAAGATGATGATAGCATGACTCTGGCCGACATGAAGGCCAAAAAGCATGAACAGTTGGCCTTAAAAATAGAGCAGCAAGATCCCCTAAATGTGGCACCTATTTCTGCGGCTAATCCCAAATCTGGGTCAATCATAAAGGTGTCTGCTAAGTCGATAACTACACAGCTTGCATCCCAATCCTCTGATCTTCCAGATGATCCTCCCTCGGATAAGAAGAGTAGGAAAAAGCACGATAAATCTGATGCTGACAAGGAGGAGCCGGAGAAGCTAAAGAAGGAGAAGAGGCCAAGGTCATCCCTTAAGCCAAAGTAGAGCTAGTTTGTTTATGTATTTTCTCTTTTTAGTTGTTCCACTGGCCATATGATGTAGTCGCGAGTACGACCTGCGCATTTTGTCTAGCTTTGTCTTGTAAATCTGCATCTAGTAAATGAAAATCTGTTTCTTTTGCCTCACTATGTACCTGTGAATACCTCACAATTAGTCATACATTTAAATATTTGAATTGTAAATAAGTCATGAATGAATAGCACATCATAAAGACATCTATAATGAACTATTGTGTGTCAAGTAGTATGTGTATATATGCCCCTAATCAATCGTTGACATTGTGCCTGGCTAGAGCTTTTTGAGGATTGATTAGGATCGACATTGCATAGCCCTCCATGTTTGGACATCAAGGGTTTGGGCTCAGCTTTCAATCTTATTCTCGATACTTCAGCGGTTAGGAGCCCTTTAATGGCATTTGGTCAGTATGCCTTTATACTTTCCTATCTTATGCCCAGGATAGATTTCGAATTCAGCTTTCAATTTGTCCCCCGTTACTTCGTCGGGGTAGGAGTTCTTTAATGACGCTCAGCCTCCGGCGCCTTCATAATCTCTCGTCGAATGCCAAGGGTAAAGTGCAGTCGAGACGGTCTTTATAATCATGGTGCACCTTCATGCCTCATGGACAATTCAGCTCCTTGTCCTATGTTTCTTTCTCAGGTCTTGAGAAGTAGAGCTTTGGTAGTTGTGTTGTTTACTTTATTGCACCCTCGATGCTCTGCATACTGCTGACCTTCTAATCTGATAGAAGGCACTTTGAATTAATGCTTCAAAATTATCGCAAGTTTTATAGTAAATTTAAAAGATTATAACAATTCATGTAAGTTAAGGATGAAAGAGTAAATAAGAAATGGTGCGGTAAAAGTAAGTGACACATGGTATTTTATAGTGGTTCGGTTGAATCATGACCTACGTACGCTTTATAATTTTTCCCTAATACAACCGGACTGTTCTAGGCAAGTCGTGCCTTTTTACATGGTCCTAAAAACAAAAGAGTAAAAATGATAGTTTCATGTCAAGTAGTGCCGCAAATGCTAGGCATTCCACACTCTGTGGATTTCGTTTCCATCCACAATCGCTAGCTTAAAAGATCCATTATCAAGCCTTTGTAGGATGGTATAGGGTTCTTCCCATTTCGGGCACAAATGTACTAGAGGTGGAAAGAAACGCTTCAGAACCAAGTCTCTGGGTTCAAAGGTTCAAGCTCGGACCCTTCTGTTGTAATGCAGAGCGACCTACTTTTTGTGTCTCAAGGCACAGAGTTCTGCTTCGTCACTTTTTTCTTCTACCATGTCGAGGGATTGGAGGAGCAACTTCTTGATTGTCATCGGGTCGTAGTAAGTGACCCTGTGAGATGGAACCTCTAATTCAATCGGGATAATTGCCTTAGAGGCATGTGCCACGTGGCTGACTTGAAAGTTGTTCTGTAAGCCCATAATGTCAAGGGTAGCTCGTCAACCCACATGGCTTTGGCCCGTTTCAACCACTTCTTCAAAACGGGATTGATTACTTTGTTTGCTGCTTCTACCTGTCCATTTGATTGTGGACTCTCCACAGCTGTGAATCTCTTCTCGATATTATATCTCTGGCAAAAATCCCAGAATTCAGTACTGTCAAATTGGGTCCCATTATCTGTTATGATGACTTTTGGAATTCCAAATCGACATATGATGTTTCTGACGATGAAGTTTATCACTCGCTTGGTTGTGATCGTGGTTAACGGTTTTGCTTCGACGCACTTAGTAAAGTAATCCACGATTACAATAGCGAATTTCGCTCTGCCATTCACTATGGGGAGGCTTCCAATAATGTCAATTCCCCAAACAACGAAAGGCCACGGACTCATCATCATCTTCAACTGGCTAGGAGTGCCCTGGGAATCTTCTAAAACTTCTAGCATGTGTCGCAAAGTCGTGCATACTTAGCTGCATCTTTGTTCATAGTAGGCCAGAAGTAGCCATATCGCATTAACTTCTTTGCCAGTGTTTGTCCTCCAATGTGGTCGCCACAATCACCTTCGTGAACTTCTCTCAATGCTCTTTCTATGTCGTCTTGGGCTATATGCCGCAGGAGCGTCATTGAGAACCCTTGTCGGTATAAAACTTCGCCTTGCATGACATATCTAGAGGATTTGCGAATGATAACATGCCTTTTGCTCTTTTTGGTCGGAAGTTTCCTGTTTAGCATGAAGTTCTTTAAGTGTATCATCCATAATTCCCTTTTCGGCTCAGTCTTAAGTACAGGATCAATTTTCATCTGATCGATACTTGGAGTTTGTAGCACCTCTAACGGGACAATTTCTATGTCCTCAGGGTTATCCGAACTAGCCATTTTGGCCAATTTATCCGCCCTTTGATTCTCTGATAAGGGGATATGTGTTATGCTATAGTGTTTAAAGCCATCTGACAATTTTCTTACTTCCTTCAAGTATGATATGAGCCTTCGCCCTTTGGCCTGAAACTCTTCATTGACCTGGTTCACAACTTTTTTGGAATCACAAAAGATATCCAGTTTCGCTATCCCTAACTCCTTCGCAAGCTTGAGCCCGACAATCAGGGCTTCGTACTCTGAGTCATTGCTCGGGGCGTGGAACTCTAATCACAAAGCATAGTATATTGATTGTTTTTCAGGAGTTACAAGTACAGTCTAGCACCAGATCATCTGTCATTCCTGGCTCCATCAATGTACAGCTTCCAGTAGTTGGGTTCGACTAGTGGTTTTGGGGTATTGCCTCTTCACTCACTACGTCGTCCTCTGTGATAGTAAAATCTACTGTAAAATCTGCTAACACTTGGCCCCTTATTGATCTTCAGGGCTGAAAGTTCAGGTCAAACTGACTCAACTCGATATTCCATTTGAGCAGACTTCCTGACGCCTCTGGTCTCTATAACACTAGTCGGAGCGGATGGTTAGTGTATACAGTGATGGGATGAGCCAGATAATAGTAGCGAAGCTTTCTAGATGCGATCAGCAGGCTGTAAGCAAGCTTTTCTATCTTTAGGTAGTCCCACTCTGTTGTCGCTAGCTTTTTACTTACATAATACACTGGTCTCTGGACTTTATCTTCTTCCCTTACTAAGGCTGAACTTATTGCGCGGGATGACACTGCCAAGTACACAAATAGCTCTTCGTGATCTACTGGTTTGGACAATATCGGGTTTTTTTCCAGATGATTCAAAAGGTTCTGGAATGCTTCTACACAATCAGGTGTGCATTTGAAACTGCGCTTGTGACGGCCCGCCCCGCACCAGCCGACATTTCCAATGAAAGTGGGTTGTGCTAATGCCCGACTAGCACAGGATGGTCGCCAAAGAAAGGAAAAGAAGGGAATTTGAACTAACTAGGAACCTGTATAATGTCTCACAGCGCATGGGATAAAATATAATAATAACATAACTTTGACATAAAACAGGCGAGATAGTGGATAAGCTGAAAACTAAACCATCATAGCAGCGGAAATCCAATTACAGCTTATGTTCCACATCATCATTATTACAATTTTTCAAACTACCTCTAAAGCAAAGTAAAGGAAAAGTACACTACTAATGCCCAAAGTAGCGATCATAAGTGACATAGGGAGAATATATATAGAGGATAATTCGTGTAAGCCTCCTGCTCGTCTCCAGACAGCTATTCGTGCACAACTAGCAAACCCAACTCTAGTCTGCCCGTTTAAGAGCACCCAGAGTAATAAGAAGAGACATAAAACTCTAGGTCAGACAAAATTCTAGTATGAGCGATAAGCAACAAAACAGAACAATAACAGGTATAATCCAATCATACCTGAACCTGGACCTGCAACCAAAGAGTTAGCGTAACAGGTTGTACAATGCTCTAAGGTGACACTAGCATAAGGTTTAAAGATAGCGGGGGAGGGGTGTGCATGTCATAATGATGGAAAACAGTCAAGCATAACTATCATCCTCATATCTTTCACTCAGTGCGTAAAATATACGATATCAACCACTTTGTTCATCCAATTCCTTGCTACGATCACTCTGCCCCATGGAGTCATAACAACTCCACTGCTCTGATCCATAGCCAATATCCATCTCTCAGTGGTGATTCAAAGCTACGGACATCGATAATCCCTTTGCACACGTCCTGCAACAAAGTCTAATCATGAAGTTAACCCATTGGTTCCCATCTGGATCCCTAGTTCAACTTCCCATTTGGACTACCTTTGCATCTCATGTTTTGGTCTCCTTCGGATCAGTTCGGAAACAAACTTCCATTCGGATCGGTTCTCTTCTCCTCGTTTTGGTCGGGTCATGAGTATCTCCTAGCCCGGTTCGGTTCGTGATGTCTGCTCCAGGACATCGGGTCAGTTTGGGTGTGCAAGCACGGTTCATGGTCCACCAAGCGATTGGGTCGTGTTTTCCAAAGTGATTCGGATCGGTTAGTGCTCCTTAAACCGGATTGGGTCGTGCAATCATGCCAAGGTTGGATCGATTCATGGTCATCATTCACGAATGGGTCGGTTCGGAGAACTCCAGATGCAGGAGGGTCGGGTCATGGGATGCTCCACGAGCGGGTTGATTCGTGCGCTCCACCGATCCGGTTCGGGTCCAATTCCTGCAACTTTTCCAACGACTGTTTTACGCCATACGACGGCGTTTTCGACCAATCCAACTTTTCTAACCAATCACAAAGCATACCATACAGTCATAGCAACATATATAATCATCCACAAATAGCAAAACAATAATTCAACATGTTTATATGGATCTAACATACCCAAAACCCCATGTTTTCCCTTTAATCGCCCTTAATCATGTTTAAGCATATAATTAGCAAAATATATCCGAATCACCCAAATATCTATCAGAGCCGTAAAATAATATTTGAGAATTTTACAATTTTTCCAGATTTTTCTGAGTTATAATTTCGCTAATTAATACTAATCACCCCTAATTAGCCATAATTTGTGAAAAACAGTGCAAATCACTCACCATTGCCACAAATTAAATATAAGATCTAAAACTCTAATGTTTGGGTCGAATTCCTAAGCAACACACAAGCTCCAACTCTGATTTGGTGTTGATTTGCCTTGATTTGACGTAGTTTAACCAATTTCTTGATTAAATGGTGATTAAAGAAGATTCTATGAGGTGGAGGCCATTGCTAGGGTTGAGTGGATGTTAGTGGCGGCTGAAAAATGACAAAGAAAAGGTTTCTCTAACCCTAATCAGCCCTCATATAGCTCTAATCCTGAAATCCACCAATGGGCCTAGCTGCTAATCACCCGGTTAAGCCTAATTAAGCTGTTTTTCACTTTATATACCTTAATTCAGCCATTTCTCCCAAATGATAAGTCCATTTGACAATCTACGGAAAGATAAACCATCATCCGGATCTAATGGAAGTGGTTCTAGATCAAAACTCCTTATCAATCAAAAGTTATAGGCGAAACAAGATTCTCCAGGGGCAAAATGGTCATTTAAAAATCAGCAAAAACCTTGAGCACGGGAAATGACCCCAATAGTCATTCTCCAAAGTTACACGACCATACGACCTCATACGAAAATAAATAAATATTCTACGATCCTCCGATGCATAGAATACGGGTCATTACACTCTCCTCCCTTAAGAAATTTCGCCCCCGAAATTCCTCAACTAAGAAACAACCAATGGGTCCTGCATGCCAACCAGCCATATCTTGCAATCAAACATACAAAACAGACAAAAAAAGTCTATCCTATCATGCAAAAAGATTAAATCGAAATGAGAACCTTACCGGGCAAAGAGTTCTAGATACTTCTCCTTAATGCTCTCTTCTGTCTCCCAAGTACAGCCATTCTCATCCCCGTCCCACTGAACCTTTACTAGATTCACCGTTTTACTTCGAAATTTCTTCGTATCATGCTCGACAATACGAATCAGTTTCCGATTCCCAACCGCCTCAGGTTCTACTTCGATATTATCCAATTGATCAGGCAAAATAGCCACATCGGGGTCATGCACGAACTTCCTTAACTGGAAAACATGAATTACGTTGTGAACTCCCGCCATCTTTTCTAGAAACTCAAATTTATATGCTAAATTCCCAACTTGTTCGAGAACAGGGAATGGACCAACAAATCTTGGTGTTAACTTTCCTTTCCTACCAAATCGAATAATGCTCTTTAACGGAGAAATCTTAACAAACAGCAATTCACCAATGGAGAATTTTAAATCTCTTATTACATCTGGCCCGAGCAAATATTTCTCACCGGTTTCTAACCAGCATAATGGTAAGTTGCATGGTCTTCCGTATAAAGCTTCAAATGGAACCATACCAATGCTGGACTGATAGCTATTATTATATGCGAACTCCACTAGATGCAAATGGTCATTCCATGACCCTCGAAAATTTAATATGCAAGCTCCCAAGGGATCTTCTAATACTCGATTCACCATCTCTATCTGAACGTCGGTTTGAGGATGGTACGCGGTACTAAGATGTAATTCTGATCCTAATGCCTCTTATAAGCTCTTCCAAAATCCACTAGTAAACAACGGATCTTGGTCGCTCACAATGCCTTTGGGTATTCCATGAAATCTCACTACCTACTTCATATACAGTTCTGCTAATTTAGCTGCTGTTCTATTCGACTTGACGAGTATAATCCTTGCAATCTTGGTCAATCGGTCCACAATCACCCAAATGCTATTATGGTCTGATCTAGTCTTTGGTAACCCATCAAGAAAATCTATTTAGACTTGTTCCCATTTCCATTTGAGAATTTCCAACGGTTGTAACAACCACTAGGCTCCTCTTGCTCAGTTTTAACTAACTAGCAATTCATGTACTTCATCTCTTAATCCATCAACATTTGGTACAACCAGTCTCCTATTCTTTCAAAGCCATCATTCTCTATCAAGTCCATATTTGCTCATCTCCTTGCTATCGATATTCATTTTTACCTTGGAGATGATTTCCAATAGGTTAGGATCGTTCCTTTGACTGGAATCTATCCGCTCAATCAAAGCCGGTCTAACCATCAAACTTGCTAATATTTATGGATCCAACCCATACTTAGGTTTGAGATCACATCCCACGATGTACTTCAGTTGCTTCCATTCAAGAAACATATCATCTAAACTGTCGTGTCTCATATTCAATGCATCAGCTAACGCACCTATTCCGATAACACATCTGTGTATGCCGTCATCTCTTCATTCTCTATTACCAGAATCCTACAGGTGATAGTCTACTCAAGGGAACAAAATAGGAACAAACATAGAAACCATAGCATCAACCAAACATGTCCTATCTATCAACTGCTAAAGCCATACATACGTCGATACCTACCTGACTGGTCCAACCAAATCCAAGGCTAATGGAAGCTCCGCCTCCATACATATGTCGATGCCTACTTGAGTGGTCCAACCAATCCCAAGGATAATGGAAGCCCTGCCTCCGTACGGACTACCGTACGTCCAACATACGTTTATCCTCCAAGGATAACTAGATCACGTCCGATGGATCCAAGGTAACGGGCATCCCCAGATACCCCTACTTCGAGTCTGCCTAAAACACTCTAACTATCAATTTCATCAGAAGAGCTACCCACATACTCTAACCCAGTCTTGAGTATCCATTACTGACAAATCTCAAGT
The DNA here is from genome assembly GCA_030737875.1 of Allium sativum. NCBI lineage: Eukaryota > Viridiplantae > Streptophyta > Magnoliopsida > Asparagales > Amaryllidaceae > Allium > Allium sativum. The sequence continues at coordinate 525,587,199 of CM060913.1, read as the reverse complement.
CCAACATGAGTCATATCTCTATTCGTTGCATATCCAAGATCAACGAACAACCATTTTTCTTTTACGAGTTCAGGTCCAACTTGAATCGTCCTAGCCTTCGTTGCATCTCCACGATCAACGAACACATCTTATCCCTTCGAAGTTACACCATTCTTGAACTAAAGAGAACATCAACATAGGGTCCTATACAATCCATTACCTTGCAGCTTCCTCAAGTCCCACTCGAGTCATCTCCTAGCCCTATCGAATCCAACTCGGGGCAGTCCATACCATTGAACAGTCTTATCATGCCACAGCTGCACATCACTCCTCGATAAGATGAGATATCATTCAATGGAAATCACAACAACTACTTATATCTCATGCAAACCATCCTAGTCGAACTCGTCATTCCCTAAGCACATGCCCCAAAGGCCTAAAACAATATCTGACAAGCACTCAAGGAACATCTTCTCCGAATTGAGACAATCTACGTGAGATTATACAAGCAAAGCAACTAAGAAATCACAAACAAACAAATATCTATAACTCGATAAGACCACATTACAACAAATCATGCAAAGGCTAGTGGAACCACCTATCGTGTTCGTCACAACTAAAGGTCTATCGACTATTTCAGGTTCCAATCCCAACTTATCTACCAGGTCACTAGATATGAAGGAATGGGATGTCTCGCTATCAACAAAACTAGAACAGAAATATCATAAACATAAAGTATACCTCGAATAATGATGCCCTTTCCCTTCTCCTCCACAGTTGAGGCATTCGATGAAGAAGGAACAACATTGTTAGCATATTCTTTCACATTCTACTTCTCTTTAGGAGGTTGTGGACATTTATCCTTGTGATGACCCACTTGGCCGCAATTGAAGCACTTCCTTTCCCCATGCTTTTCCTGACAATCTCCAGCATATTGGCCCTTCTTGCCACAACTAAAGCACTCTTTATCTTTCTTGTCCTTCTTTTTCTGACCACCCTTGTTCTGATCTTGTTTTCTCTTATTATGAGATTCCTTTTTACCCCCACCGCTTGCTTGCAGCTTTGGTTCCTCTACAGATGCAATTGCAACATCGGCCTTTGACTTAGGATAAAGACTCTTCGATCTCAATTCTTTCCCCACTATAGACTCGAACGTCCCGTTGATGTGGTTTATCAACCTTTCCCCTAATTACTCATCTACGCCGGTTATGAACTTCTCATTCTTCTTCTCGACAGTGTCGATAAGAGACAATCCATACTTCGATAAAGTATCGAACTCAACAATATATTCCGAGACTACCCTACCATTTTGCTTGAGCTCCAAAAATTTCCTATACAATTCAGATTTGTGAGCAGTTAGAATGAACTTTCTCTGAAACGAGTCATAAACTGATTCCAAGTAACTTGATTTTCAGGAGTAGCTGCTTCAATATCATTCCACCAATTCATAGCTCGTCCATGAAGCTGACGCGATGCTAACTTTCTCTTCAAGGCATCATCCATTCCCAAGTCCTCGAAGATGTGCTCACAACTATCCAAATAATCTTGAACTTCCGTAGCCGACTCCATTCCGTGGAATGGCTTCCCGCCAAGACTAGTATAATCCTTGTTAAGCTCGGCAAAATTGGTTCTAGGCGCCTGCACCGTTGCATCACCACCATTTGCAGCATTAGGAGATGCCCTCCGAACATCCCTAAGCATCTCTCTCACGAAGTCAGTGAACATCATCCTCATATCAGGAGCATTCCTATTATTGTCTCCTAAACCAGTATTCCTCGTATGTTGGCTCATCATTCAATCTGTAAGGAGAAAATGATTAACCATCCCTTCAGTGGTGCCAGTGCAGTGCGACTCCATCCTTAGATATACTAATAGTATATATATAGCTTCTGAAAACCAAACTATCACAAATACCCACTCTCATATACGTACTATCTCTCCCTGGTGTCTTCCCCTAGGTTAACTACGCAACATAGAGCTCTGATACCAAGTGTCACGGCCCGCCCCGCACCAGCCGATATTTCCAATGAAAGTGCGATGTGCCAATACCCGACTAACAAAGGACGGTCGCCAAAGAAAGGAAAAGATGGGAATTTGAACTAACTAGGAACTTGTAGAATGTCTCACAATGCATGGGATAAAATATAACAATAACATAACTTTGACCTAAAACAGGCGAGACAGTGTATTAGCTGAAAACTAAACCATCAGAGCAGCGGAAATTCAATTATAGCTTATGTTCCACATCATCATTATTACAACTTTTCAAACTGTCTCTAAAGAAAAGTAAAGGAAAAGTACACTACTAATGCCAAAAGTAGTGATCAGCAGCAACATAGCGAGAATATATATGGAGGATAGTTCGTGTAAGCCTCCTGCTCTTCTCCGGACAACTACTCATGCACAACGAGCTATCATGTCTCTAGTTTTCCCGTTTAAGAGTACCCAGAGTAATAAGAAGGGACATAGAACACTAGGTCCGAAAAAAGTCTGGTATGAGCGATATCCAACAAAACAGAACAATAACAGGTATAATCATAACTGAAACTGGACCTGCAACCAAAGAGTTAACACAACAGCATGTACAATACTCTATGGTGACACTAGCATAAGGTGTAAACATAACGGAGGAGGGGGTGTGCATTTCATAGAAATGGCAAACATTCAAGCATAGCAATCATCCTCACATCTCTCACTCAGTGCGTAAAGTATACGATATCTACAATTTTGGTCACCCAATTCCTTGCTACGATCACTCTGCCCAATGAAGTCATAATGGCTCCACTACACTGATCCATAGCCAATATTCGTATCTCAGTGGTGAGTCAAAGCTATAGACATCAATAACCCCTTTGCACAAGTCCCGCTGCAAAGTCCAATCATGAAGTTAACTCATTGGTTCCCATCTAGATCCTGAGTTCCACTTCCCATTTGGACTACCTTTGCATCTTGGGTTTTGGTCTCCTCCGGACTGGTTCAAAAACAAGCTTCCATTCGAATCGGTTCTCTTCTCCTTATTCGGGTCAGGTTATGAGTCTCTCTCGAGCCGTATCGGTTCGTGGTGTCTGCTGCAAGACATCAGGTTGGTTCGGGTGTACAAGCACGGTTCGTGGTCCCCCAAGCTATTCGGGTCGTGTTTCCTAAAGTGATTCGGATCGGTTAGTGCTCCTTACACCGGGTCGGGTCGTGCCATCATGCCAAGGTTGGATCGGTTCATGGTCACCATTCACGAGAGGGTCAGTTCAGAGAACTCCAGATGCAGGTGGGTCGGGTAGTGGGATGCTCCGCGAGCAGGTTGATTCGTGCCTTCCTCCATCGATCTGATCCGGTTCGGGTCAAATTCCTGCAACATTTCCAGCGACTGTTTTACGCCATACGACGGTGTTTTCGACCATTTTAACTTTTCTAACCAATCACAAAGCATACCATACAGTCATAGTAACATATATAATCATCCACAAAAAAAAATAAAAAAAAAATTAACATGTTTATATGGATCAAACATACCCAAAACCCATGTTTTTCCTTTAATCCCCCTTAATCATGTTTAAGCATACAATTAGAAAAATATATCTGAATTAGCCCAAATTTCTACCAGAGCCCTAAAATAATATTTGAGAATTTTACTAATTTTTCCAGATTTTTCTGAGTTATAATTTCGCTAATTATACTAATCACCCCTAATCAGCGGTAATAAGTGAAAAACAATGCAAATCACTCTCCTTTTCCACAAATTATGATGTAAGATCTGAAACTCTACTATTTGAGTCGAATTCCTACGCAACACAGCAACTTTAACTTTGATTTGGTGTTGATTTTCCTTGATTTGATGTAGTTTAGCGTAATTCTTGATTGAACGGTGATTAAAGACGATTCTAGGTGGTGGAGGCCATTGCTACTGTTGAGAGGATGTTAGTGGCGTCAAAAAAATGACAAAGAAAAGGTTTCTCTAACCCTAATCATCCCTCATACAGCTCTAATCCCGAAATCCCCTATTGGGCCTAGCTGTTAATCCCCCGGTTAAGCCCAATTAAGCTGTTTTTTACTTTCTACACCTTAATTCAGCCATATCTCCCAAATGTTAAGTCCGTTTGACAAATGTGACCACACTATGGGAAGGTAAACCATCATCCGGATCTAATGGAAGTGGTTCCAGGTCAAAATTCCTTACCAATCAAAAGTTATAGGCAAAACAATATTCGCTAGCGGCAAAACGGTCATTTAAAAATCTACAAAATCGTGAACATGGGAAATGACCCCAGTAGTCATTCCCTAAAGTTACACAACCATACAACCTCATATGAAAATAAAATAAATATTCTACGATCCTCCGATGCGTAGGATGCGGGTCACTACAACGCTTCCCTCGCTTTATGAAATCAAAAAATGGGATGCACCTATCTGTAGCTTTAGACATAAATCTACTTAATGCGGCTACTTTCCCAGCGAGGCTCTGTACATCTTTGATTTGTCTTGGTTCTTGAATATTTCTGATTACTACAATCTGATCTGGGTTGATTTCAATTCCACGGGAACTAATGATAAAGCCCAAGAACTTTCAAGAGGCAACTCGAAACGAACACTTCAGGGGGTTAAGCTTCCTCCCGTATCGCCTGAGGATGTCAAACATTTCTGCTAGGTCGGTAGTATGGTTGGACGATTGTCTGGAATTCACAAGCATGTCTTCTACATACACTTCCGTTGTCTTCCCAATCTGACTATAGAACATCAGGTTTACTAGTCATTGATATGTAGCTCCAGCGTTCTTTAAGCCAAATGGCATCACTACATAGCAGTACAATCCCAAATCCGTGATGAAGTTGGTATGCTCCTGGTTCGGAACATGATGGGAATTTTGTTATATCGGGAATATGCAACCATGAAGGAGAGGAGTCCGTGACCCGTGGTCGAATCCACCAGTTGATCAATTCTAGGAAGTGGAAAACCGTCTTTTGGACAAGCCTTTTTCAAACCTGAGAAATCCATGCTGGTGCATCATTTTTCATTGGCCTTCTGTACAAAAACCGGGTTTGAAATCAATTCCGGCTAAGTTGAATCTCTAATAAATCCATTGATCCTCAACTTCTCGACTTCTTCCTTTAAGGCCGCTGACCTCTCCGGGCCAAGCATTCGCATTTTCTACTTAACAGGTGGGTGCTTTAGGTTGATGCTCAACGAGTGGCGCATAATTGATGAGGATATCCCACACATGTCAGCACGGGTCCAGGCAAACACATCCAGGTTGGCCTTTGGATGTCGGTCAATTTTTTTTCATAAAGGGGGTCTAACCAAGATCTAATCTTCAAGACCTTTGTTGGGTCATCATCATCGATTGGAATAACCTCAGTCGTTTCGTTTGGAGTTGCCATTCTGCCCCGGGTTCCTCGTCCTCTCTGGGATCTATATCCTCATGCAGTTCTCTGGGCGGCTCCTTTGGGGCCGTCTTTAAATGCTATGCTGAGTCCTCCATTACGGGTCTAGGAGTGTCCTTTGGTTCTATGTTTAATCCTTTGAGAAACAATTTCAACTAGGCTCTGTAGCAGGCTTGCCCAGGGACTTGGTCACCTCTGACGACTCCAATTGCATCATCTGTTGGGAACTTTAGCAATAGGCACTAGGGTGCAATACAAGCCCTGAATTCTGCTAGGGCCGGTCGGCCCAAGAAGGTGTTATAAGGTGATTCGATATCCGATACCACAAATGGAATAATTCTCACTCTCCAGCGATCTCCTTCTCCCAAAGTTACTGACAATTCCACATATCCATCAGGGAATGTTGAGGCTCCATTGAAGCCACATATGCATCAATCACAGGGCTTCAAATCTTTCGCTTCAAGCTTAATCTGATCGATTGCTTTCTTAAATAAAATTTTCACTGAACTTCATTGTCCACCAACACCTTGTGAACTTAAGCGGGACTGGTAGTTGCCGTGATCAATAAAGGGTCTTCAGTGGGGGAATGAACTCCAACACCATCTTTATCACGAAAGATGATATCGTCGGACATTGTTTTGTGTTGCTTTACAAGGGCTACAATTTCAGGATTACTACACTCCTCTACTTCGAGGTGTTTAGCCGCGTTCACATATTGATACATTGCCCTAAAGCTATGTCCAGCAGGATGAGGTCCTCCTACTATAGTGTTGATGACAATGTTCTTTCCTTTTTGCTGAGAAGTAGGCCTAACAACAGATTGATTTTGATTCGAGGCCTGCCCAGCTTGCCCCCCCCTCTCTCGGAGCAACCTTGTATTTGTCCAACTTTCCTTCACAATGTAGCTTCTCGATGACATCTCTCAAATGACGACATTCATTGGTGGATGGACCATGGGTCTGATGGAAAAGAAAAAAAAATCCTGTCCCGCGTTCTTTCTCTGTTGAGTCTCTCGTGGGGTCTCTTATGCTGAAGGACGTTGTAGGTATCCAGGAAAATATTTTCTAATGTATCGTTCAACGGTGTGAAGTTTTCAAAAGCCTTGAACCGAGGTCTCTTATGAGAATCATTCCCCCGACTCTTCTTCTGGATGTTATTCCTAGATTGGCGGCCATTGCCCTGATTCTTATTTCCACCGTTAACCTCCAGCTTTCCTGAACTGTTGCCGGATTGTTTGATGGTCATGTTACTCTGTATATCTTATTTATCGGCGGCCTTTCTCTTCCGATTGGCATATATCTCTTCATGAAGTAAAGGGATGTTTTCTTTTTCATAGAATATTTCTCTTGTCAGTGGCGGCTTGCCGGCTAGGTATCTTCCAAACTCAGTAACCTTGTCCACTCCGTCAATTAGGGCCATCAAGATAGTCTGTTCGTGAGGAACTACAACAGAACTGGCATTTTATAGCGGCCTACATCCGCTATGAATAATAACTATAGCGGTTTCATAACTGTTGTATATGAACATGTTATAAAAAACTGCTAAGTATTTATAACTCTTTATTTGCCGCTATAAAAAAGCATGGTTTTATAGCACAAGTTTGCCGTTATGTTACTTAAAGACAATAGCTCATCCTCACCGCTATAAACATCTGAATCTCAATGAAAGTGAGAATCTTTTATAACACATTTTAGCCGTTATAACATATTTATTTAATAGTGGCTATATGATGCTATTAAATTAACATGTTATAGTATTGCTAAAACCTTTTACAGCTCATATATGCCGCTATAAAATTCGTAGAGCTATGCACATATATATCACATTTTAATAATAGCAATCAAAATAAATCTTCAAAACAATTTAAAGAGCGATGTAAAAACGAAAAAAATAATATAATAATCAATAAACATAACACATATTCATGATAACAAAATAAAGTATTAACTAACAAAAAATAATTTCAATCCACGAGTTGCCAAATTCAATACATATGTTTTCAATTCCATACTGATGTCAAATTAAGTACACAAAAGACAAAACATAATTCATATTTAAAAGTTTACAAGTACCAAATGCATCACTAAGAACTTCAACTGCTCAAAGCCTTTCTTTTTCCATCAAATAGTCCATGGATCTTCTATAACAAACCAAGTTAAATGGGACTATGCTCACCAGTACTGGATCTTCTACGACAAACCATACAATAATTTACAAATTGTTAAATAAATGAAACATGATGCGAAGCAACATAAAATTTAACACCCCTCTTACATTTAAATGTATTATATTCATTTCTCAGTCTATAAAAGAAGTGTGTATAAAGCAGACAATACTGCTTAACGCCACAGACCTCATCATCCCAACTATTCTGCCAAACATGAACAAAGAAAGCATAAGCACAATATTGCTGATCATTTAAAAGAAATACCCATAATTCAATGTAAATTAAACTTGCCAAGAGGTCAGTTTAAAAGTTGAAAGAAACTACCATAAATTGGATATCAAACATGTCAAAACTTTTTCTTGGTTTATCGAGATTATCAACACTTCGCCTCGACTTTTATTTTCTGTCTGTGCCAGACTGACTTCTCTCTAAGGTCGACACTGGACCTAGATTTTTTTAATGATCCATGTTGCTTCTGCAGTCTAGATATCCAAAGCAAAAACTAGATAATGATAATTTATATATATGGAACTATGAACGAAAATGGATTAAAAAAAGGATTATATATATGGAACTGATAAAAAAAGAACTTGTTAACCTGAAATACTTGTCATAGAATAGATGCATATTTTCTTACTATTTTATGGATTAAAACTAGACAATGATAATTATTAAAGAACTCAAATATTAGTAAGTACCTACTAAACTATAAGTTAATGGATTCTAAACACTTCTGAGTACAATTAATCATCTCAAAACGCACAGTGTCTTTCATGACTATGCAATCTGAAAGTAAGTAAGTTAATTTTTTTCTTGCCAGATCAAAACTGTAGCTCCACCATCAAAGTTTTCTAGCAATTTCTTTGCCGTTTTCACAGCCACGTTTTTCCCCTAGTAAATTGGAAAATGTGAGGTACTGCCTAGCTACATTTACTAGATATATTTGAAAAAACTGATCTTGGACTGGTATGTAATACTAACTATGTATTGTTACCTGGGTGTGGACTTAGTGAAGAATTCGAACACAAATTTACTCTTCGTTTAGAAGGACTTTTAACAATAATTTTTTTAGTGCCTGCACTATTTGAGCAAGCTTTCAGTATACCAGCTTATAATGGAACCTATCAAGTATCAACCTACAAAGTATGTCTTTTTTCTTTTTGATGCGGACTGGTTATGCATATCAGTACTAACTACTCATATTAGAACTGCTCGCTAATTAAAGAATATGGCATTTCTAAGGTTACAGAGTCAAAGTACGAAGGAAAAACAGAGAAGAACGTGGTTTATATTCCCAAACGCAGGTCATGTTTCAATCTTTTTTTAATATATTTGCATCAAATAATTAATTGTTCATTAGTTCTACTTTCTAGTTTCTACTAGCTTTGATTTTAATAAATTCATACTATAAATTTACTGTCCAGAGGATCAATATTGGTTCTAATTTTGAGCTTGATGCAACTTCCCCAGTTATAATTAATCGATTAAAATAATCCTTGATGAGATAGTTCAATCTCATTTCAGTATTATGCGTTGAATTTTAACCAACCAACGTAACACATGAATTTGCGCATGCAATGTCAGCAGTTCACATTAGCAAGCTCGTACCTTTGCAAAATCATGAAACCCATCTATTATTTATTTTTTTGCAAATCATAAAATGTTACTAGGATGATTAATTTGTTTATAAAGAGTAATTCAATGAAGCATTTGTGGTGTCAATACTCAATATCCATACTCCAACTCTAAGATAATCTGTATTTCAAAACAATAAATCAGTTCAAGAATTTTATTTGTGTGTTTTACACATGAATGCCAACGTAAATAATGTCTTTAAAAAACTCAAAATGAGCTACGGTCCTAGACTTACCTATATGGTGGATATTGACTTCGCCCCAAATACGCCTTGGCTGTCGGATCCTGCTTGGTAGATCCCATTGATAAATTGTGGTTGAGTATGAATCAACATTTGATAGATGCATCCCATAATTCGATCTGAATAGAAGTGGCAAGATTAGATTTGATAGAGTGGAATACTTGGATGTGGGCTCAAGGCGTAGCATTATAAGGATATGGAGATCCCATTATTGAATGGAAATCACCATTCGTTTGACAGTTTCTCTTCCCTTGGAAGATCTCAATGATCCGAATTTGGAATCAGACCTATATATATACATATATATATATACATATATATATATACATATATATATATACACACATACATATATATATATGCAGTTTTGTACATGATAGGAAATAAATATATCACCATAGTATAAAGGATTAAACCTCGAATCCACATTGGTGAACTCACTCCTTGCATAATAGAATAATTAAAAGGCGATCAATATCATTCTGCTAAGTTCAATTGACTTTGAATCTTTACATGCTACACTGCAAAATGTAACAAATAATACAGTAGTACATATTCAATAATATATTTAAATGCAAGACAACTACCTGATGAGTACCTGCAGAAAGTAAAACAAGTTCATGAGTCTGGTGGTTATGGTTCAATTGGATATCAGTATAAGTGGAAAAGGGATGAAGCGGAGAAAAATCTGCTCCGAACACACACTACTGCAGTTTCTACAAAGATGCTTTTTACTCCCAAGAGGTACTACTCGATTGATCGTGTTTTCTGCAATGAAGCTGTTGATCGAACGCATCTTGCTGAGTTCCATCAAATAGAAGGTGTCATATGTGATTGCAATATCATACTTGGTCATCTTACTAGAGTGTTAAAAGGCTTCTTTGCTTCCCTCGGCATGACACAACTGAAATTTAAGCCTACTTATAATCCGTATACTGAACCAAGCATGGAAATCTTCAGTTATCACGAGGGATTAAAGAAATGTGTAGAAGTGGGAAATTCTGGAATGTTCAGGCCTGAAATGCTTTGTCCCATGGGTTTCCTAGAGGTTGTTTCTGTCATTTGCCTGGGGGCTTTCATTAGAAAGGCCGACAATGATCTTATACGGGATTGACAATATTCGTGATCTGTTTGGACCCAAGGTGGACTTAAATGTTATAAAAAACAGCGGCATTTGTCGCTTAGGTTGGTCATAGTCATCTCCACTGGAAATACATTTCGCTGCTTCAGAGTCGATTGCGATGGCATTTTACTTCTTTGGACTGAGTTCGGCTAATACACAAAGGTTGTGGCTGCTTCAATGGAATTTCATTCGTCTATTGCGTTTTTCATTGAACTATAGAATATGGGATAATTGAAAGACAGAGATGATTTCCATGTTTCATCATGTATGTTTTGTTTTTTCAGACCTGGGTACTTAAGACTATGTATTTTCTCAGTTAAACATCATATTTGTGGCTTCTAATCTGTTATTGCATTCCATGTTTTTGTAACATCAGCAAGCCAGCTACTTTAAGTAGTTACGGTTATGGTTCTGTAAAAAATATATATATATATATTAGATGCATATATTTCCATTCAATACCTGGAAGTAATAGTAAAGTCTTGGTACCAAATATTTTTGACTTGGCAACAACAGTCTACCTTTATTTATATGAACAGAGGTTTCAATCTAGCACACATTTTCAAAATGATTCAAGATTTTAAGGTTACATGAAATCGAACCATTTAAGCCAATAAGACCAAAATGGATAAATTTTAAGGTTTGGGTAAGGAAACTATTTTTATTAGAAGCAATATGTAATGAGTAATAATAATTTAGGAGAAAAAGAATCGTAACCCTTAATAGAACCAGTATGTGTAAAGTTATAAAATTATGATGGGAAAAGAAGAACCCAGACTAATGACCATTATTTCTACATGTATTTGAGATTCTGAACATTTAGGAAAGATCATTCCGTTTAGCCTCCTAATATTTTAGAAAAGGGCAACTCTTAAGTCCACGTCAAAGACAAAGTAACAATTGTTGTGTAATTTATTAGGAAATCAGATCAAACAAAGATCGAGTAGGTAAAAAACAATACTAACTATGAATATAAAACTATATAAATGCTGGAAGTATTTATTTTTCGTTGAACTATTTGTAGAACCTGTGTTTGAAACTGTAACATCCCATTCCTGTGTATTCCCATCAGCATCCTAATAAAGACAATCAAATTCTAGTTCTTAACCCTTTATCATAAAGAAAACCCAAAAACAACAGACTAAAATATACGTGGAAAATAGGTATAAGGACAAACTCTGGAAAAAAATTAGTTTGAAGGACGTCACGTTTTATTTTTAGGTTGAATGACAAACTTTGAAAAAAAATTAGGCTGATGGACAATGCTAAATATAATTAACATTTTCTGCAGTGTAAAACTGAATAATGCTAATTTTATTTAGCATTTTCGTGTAGTGTAAAAAACTGAATATAATGCTAATTACATTTAGCATTTTCCTTCAGCTTAATTTTGGTTTAAAGTTTGTCCTTCAGACTAAAAATAAAACTTGGTGTCCTTCAGCCTAATTTTTTGGCAAAGTTGGTCCTTCTCCCTAATTATGTCAAAATATACGGTACTATGCAACAAAAAAAATAAAACAACCTACTAAATAAATTGAACTACATAACAGTAAATAAAATAACCTACTAAGTATGATGAACTATGCAACAGAAAATATAACAATCTGCTAAGAAAAGAGTCCTATGTTCAGAAGATATAATAAAATTTAATATCAAGCAGTTGATGAATGTACCTATATTGGACCTTGAGCATTATACAATCCAACGCAAATTGCAGACAATAGTTTTGACGAAAGCAACTATAAATATATTTCAGTTATCATTTCCATTGTTGAAGCATCTTTTAATGGTACCTTATATGATCAAAATCAAATATGGAATCGGCAGCATTCAGAAAAAAACAAAGGCAAATTCTATTCAGACCCAGACATTTGCTGAGTAGCCCCCCTAATTTTTAAAAAACTTTCGCATGACCAAAATACCCTTTACATCGTAGAGTCACTACTAGGTTATGTTGCCTACCTCGTAGGGACTCTACGAGGTAATGTTGCTAACCTAGTAGGGCAACTACGAGGTAGTGATATCAACTTCGTAGAGCTACTGCGTGGATGAATCACAATCCCCACACCCGCACTGCATGGTTAATGAAAACGTGTAAAAAAATATATTCAGCGAAGGGTATTTTTGTCCAGCGAAATTTTAAAATAAAAAAGGGGGGTTACTCAGCAAAGTTCTGAGTCTGAATAGAATTTGCCAAAAACGAAAGGTGACATGGCAACTTTGTGCAATTATACTTTTAAAGCAACATCATATAACCACCAATAGAATGTAAGCCATAAACAACAACGTACACGTATACTGAATAGTTGAATAAGCTTGATATGAAAAAAGAAATGCAAAGCATATTAAGATGTCCATAACTCGTATTGTACTAAGTTCTAATCAAAACTTAAAAAATAAAGATTAGTTTGAATAGTAAATTCGAACATCAAAACGATCACTGGATGTTTTTCCCTTTTAATTCTTCGACCACTACAAATAACACCAGATCATGTTTATTTTATGATATTATTTCCAAATAAACATTAGTTACAATAGGGTTATAAAAGAGTATAAGTGGACGATTTCAAGTAAGTTGACATTAGTACTTGAAAATTAGTTTATCTGTAGTTAACACTGCCATGGTATATACACAGGTTGTAAAAAGGACACAGAATTGGTATATACACTATCATGTGTTAGCATCTAGGTCAATAGTAACATTGTTTAGCAAAAGAAAATTAGGTATTAAATTAGGGAAAATCTGTCAGTGTACTATCAATTTGACATAGGGTTGGAAAGTAGTCAAAAAATAGGAGTCCACCAGCATGCGGAAATAGTTTGGAATAATTCACCTTATTTGACCAGTCGATTAGAAAATTTGTATCATCTCTAAACCCCTAATAGTAACAGATGTCTGCCACAACCTGCGATGACAGAAATCATCGCAGTAATAAGAGGAACATCATTCTATTTGGAGACACTGAGTCGGTCCAAAGAAGAGCAAGTCCGTCAAATTGAGTTTGTGTGAGAAATTAGGAAATTATTTATGGTAAATGATATAAGTTTGTAGGGGAAATGATAACCGTCGGGGGTGTAGTTATTTTAAGTAATAGATTCATACCAATATTTGTGACACATACCCAGAATAGTAAGAAAATATGCCATATCCAGAATAGTCGTACCGCCTATCAAAGTTTATCGAATGATCTAAGAAATTCTTTTCGTTTATATGAAAATTGAGCCAACCATTTATCTGTGTATGTGCACGCGTACATGATGAGCTAAATTGTGTTGCTCCACTGAGTTGAATTCCATTTTCTCAATTTGGATTTGATAGCCTTACCGAAATTCTATGAGAGTTAAAGACGCAGTCTAGCTTATTACATCAAACTCACATGCCTTTTATCCATTTTCGTTTGACCACCACAGAAGAGAAATTAAAATAGAAAATAAGCCTACTGGGTTTAGAGATATTCAGACTTGAACTAATGCCATCGTTCCTATATGTATGAGGTTTTAGTTGACGTATATGGCACTAAGGAAAAAAACAAGACGAGAAAAAGGCTATAATAACTTGTCACTTTTAGTTTAGTGCAAAAAGAAAATATTCTTCTTTATTAAATGGATTGGCATTATGAGGTGAATGCTTTTGGGTCTCAAAGTTCAAGTATATATTTGACGCAAGGTGAAACAGCTAGAAGCAACATTCAAAGTAAAATGTAAAGCTATAAAAGAAGAGACCGGAGAAACAACAAAAGAACTTAATGTTTTGGCCCATATTTACCACTGGTATATCATAAAAAAGTTGAATGGCACTTACTAGGTAAAACTGGACATGTTTTATCTGATTCAAATGCAAACAGGAGACACGTATACAATTATGTGTGGTTCATATAATGAGGCAAAGAAAGCGAAAACGACATATATAATCAGTACACAAAAAGAAAACTCAATCATCATCACAGTCCTAATTCAAAGCAGATCATGATTCATAGTCAAACCCTTCTACAAAAGAAGTAGATAATCATATGTCCATTGCAATTGGAGTTCGAATTATTGTGATTTACTCCAATAGAACAGGTGTACATGATTACTAAGAAGAAGAAGAAAAAAAAACTATTGATAACACAGCTACTCATGGTCCCTAAATGGAATTGGTATGATCATAAAAATTGTCACTTATACTCTTAAATAAACTCATAGAACCTAAGTTTGGTATAATTGTTCAACATAAGGTTTATTAACTCCACATCCAGATAGGCACTTTAACCTAAGATATCAACTGCAATTAGAATGTCTACTACGCATATAGATTCCCCTAAAGTCATATACATACACTCATCTCAATCATCAACATACCAAAATACTGATTTTCATTAATGATTACCACTAAAGACAAACAATTGTAGACAAGATATAAGTTATTATGAATGAAATAAGAGAAATACCTACTGCATTGCTGGCAAAATCTTTGCTCTTGACGGTTAACGGATAATATAGGAGTCTTAGAATGAACTTCGCAAACTTAATGCCTCTTATGATACTCCCTACAATTGCTAAGGTCAGCTATGCATCCATCAACTAAACATGATAAATTCTGATTGTTGCTGTTAGGAACACGCGCTCTTTTCGATGTGCTCGAGGGAGACACAGTCACTGTTGGCACCTTTTGGTGATGATCTTTCCATTTCTCGTTCAAACCAAAATCTCCAAAATTACCAAGTTTCAAACCGACCGAGCAGTCTGGATTGTTTGATCATACTGAACTGATGTTGGGCTCAGCATTCAGATCTAGTTCGCTAATCTCCCATGTCGTTTTATCTCCGAATCCATTACAATTGTTTTATCCCTTTTATTACGGTGCCACTACCTAAAGTACATGTATAGGAGAGCTAAAATTAACGCAATTCGAAGTTAATAAACAAAGCCACATGACAGGCTACAGAATTGTGAAGATAAACTGTAAGATTACAAGAATCGATTCCGGAACCTCACCTGAGCCAAAAGATCGAAGGAAACCCTATTGCCATATCCAAGAATCAGACTATTGCAACCCCTGACAAAAGCTACGGTAACCCATCAAATACGCCAACACCAACCCCAAATTCGAAACCCAATTCGATTTCGTCCTCCTGCTTCAAATATCAAGACGCGAACTGTAGCATCAATTGATTAAAATCGAGACCCAAACCAGATAAAGAAGCCCTGAAACCCAAATTGATTTCAAAAAAAGAGGCGAGTTCATTTTTTGCATTTCTGAGAACAAGACGGTTTTGAATTTGGGGATGGCAGCTTCAAAAGTGGATTTCGAGATAGAAAATAGCAAATAATTATGTTCAGCGGGAGACGAAATTGGTTTGGAGGGAGAAAGAGCAGGAATTTGTGGTTTTGGAGGGAGACAAATTTTTACATAGAATTAAGCGTTACACATTGAAATGTAAACAATTAACTAGCATTACACGTTGAAATGTAAACAATTAATTAGTTAATAATAACACTTCGGAATAAAGGGTTATTAAATGGTGTTATCAATGACACATT
This sequence comes from Allium sativum, assembly GCA_030737875.1. Lineage (NCBI taxonomy): Eukaryota > Viridiplantae > Streptophyta > Magnoliopsida > Asparagales > Amaryllidaceae > Allium > Allium sativum. The sequence continues at coordinate 525,571,159 of CM060913.1, read as the reverse complement.
TTGTTGTAGTAGCTCGAACCTCCGTGATCGCTAAGTTAAAACGATCTAAGTAGGACCTCAAAGATTCATCAGGGCATTGTTTAATGAGGGATAACTCAATGGCATTTTTAGACATATGAGCATGAAGCCGGAATTGATTTACAAATTGTTCACTCAATTCCCTGAAACTGGAGATCGATTGTGCTGGCAAGCGGGTAAACCACATTAATGCTACATCCTCCAGGAATATCGGGAATGGTTTATGTTTTACTACATTAGGAGCAGCGGCGGCATTCATGTAACATGAATACCTCATTAGATATTGAATTGGATCCGTCCTGCCCGCAAATGATTCATAATTTGCATGTTGAATTTCCTCAAGATTCGGACGTCTAATATGTCATTAGTAAAGGGCGTATGATTGTGGTCTATACCCCAATCCTCGTTTCTCTGTCCATGGCTATCTTCCATGATTTTCCTAACCATTACTTCAACATCAGGATTGATCAATGTAGATTCAGGATCAGCTCTCCTTACCCTGTGGGGCCCTCTAATGTCTCTTCGACGTGCTACCGCGAAGTTTGGGGCCTGAGCAGAACTTCCTTATCCCATGTTGCCATGCTCAATCATGTGGCGAAGGGGTTGTAATGGTTGATTCTGAACAGGGTCAACAATGCCTCGATTCCTAGGTAGCGGAGCGGGATCATTCAAGTTACGATTGTCAGGTCCTAGATTGAGGGCCTCCTCTTCACGAGAAGGAAGTGATCTAAATTGAAGCTATTCCATATTTTCAGCCCTTTCCAATGGCCGTTGTGGAGGTCTTGGAGGCTCCTCCGATGAGGATGAGTACTCTGGATAAGAGGACGGGCTGGCGGAGGTTTCCTCTGCCTCTGGAAATCATCAATTCATCTATCTAATGCAGTAATATTTTGTTGTAACAAGGAACTCTCTTGCCTTTGGGCTACCAACTCAACATTCGTCCTATCCAACATTTCAAGCACATGAGAGAGATCTCCTTCGGTTACCAAAGTAGAGACATGTAGCTGGTCATCAGTAGTTGCTCTTGGACGTAGAGCACTTGTACCAGGTCGAGCAGAGGCGCTATCACGAGCAGCACGAGCCATAATTTCCTTTTCGGGTCGAGTGGTGTCCTATGGTGAAGGAAGTTCATGATCCCCTCTTCAGGCTCCTGGCTCGTGGTTCCCTTTTGAAGTCGGCTCGTGGTAGCTCCCTGAAGACGTCTTGTGGTAGCCCCCTGAGGTCAGCTTGTGATCTGATGCTGAGGGCCACTTGTAATGGCATTCTGTGACTGATTTGTGACCCCTTCCTTGGGTCGGATCGCCCCCTGCAAGCCACGAGCCGAGTACTCCATTTCAGCCTGCTCGTGAACACTTTCTTCATTAGCTTCGTTTCCAGCTTCATTTACTTGCAAATCTCGTAAATCCTTAGATTTCTTTCCATCCATAAGGTCTTGACTTTGCTGAAGTCTTCGAAAACCAAACAGTGGAAGTTCAGACTACTTTCTTCGAACTTGAATATCCAAATAGTAGAGCAATAATCCGATACACTGAGACTTCAATTCTCAGTGAGAGCACCAAATTGTTAGACCAAATTATGGCTCTAACACCCAAATTGTATAGAATTGCAGAGAATAATAAATAGAAATGAAAGAAAATGAAAAAAACATGCCAAATTTATAGTGGTTTGGGGTTAACGAGCCTAAGTCCACTTTACATGTCTTTGATTATACGTTGAATGCAAGTACAATCAATGATTTCTCTCAATCTCACCTTTACAATGATGATTCACTCAATAATTTTGAGATAATACTGATTAGAAATATAATGGAGAAACAATAACGGTGGAAAAAATACTAAGAATTGCCAAAACATACTGAAAAATGCAAAGCATAGGTGATGTCTGCAGGAGGTTCACGAGGACATGTGGCAAGAATCCCTAGGATTTCGGAGCCATTCGTGAGTAGGTGGAGAAATAGTTAACACGGCAGTTATGGACAGATGTCATCAGATCCTGAATTTGTGGCTTGTGAAGGACTACGTCATGGTCACCATCTACTGAGCATAGGGTCGGGTCATGATGCCTTAGCACAGGCGGGTCATGGTGGCTCGACGTGAACGGTTCGTGGTGGTATTCGCAAGCTGGAGAGGGTCTGTGGATCATGAGCCGATAATGGGATGTAGGTCATGGTCGGGTTTGAGGGATCAGGTCACGAATGGGTCTTCGGGCTTCACGAGCCAGGTTGGACCTATCCTGAACTTTTGTGTATGAATCTTCGTCCATTTGCTTGTGATTGTTTATTTCTTGGTGGCTTGGTCACAAAGCTAGCCAACACACGTGCATGATTTTTAAAGTAATATTCCTAATTATATATATATACCTTTGTGACAAAGTGATTTTATTGTTTTGGTTTTCACTGACGAATGACCATGGAGCAATAATACAAATGCATTTTGAGATTGTAAAAGGTTTCAAAAAGTATAATAATTTCGTTTTGAAATCCTTATATTATGAACCCTTCGAGAGGGCGTAATGGAGATTAAGTGGTGTAACGACCCGGAAAATTCGATGTTCGAATTCCGATAATAATTCATGATCCGGTATTACTTGCCAAAAACCCAAGTATCAAATCTCAGATTGTTAATAGAAAGAAGGTACAGGGTGAGAAACGAAATAAATATTTAAATAGAAGAATAAGAAGATCAGAGTCTCGTGGTGGAATGAAAAAAATATAATATATCGGAATTTTTCATACAAAAAGAATTGTATATATATTACATCAGAATATACATTCATCTCAATGTAACACACATTGGAATAACTTATTACCGGTAAATATGGATATATGTCCATATCTTCTTTTGGAACTCCAGGTGAAACCTAACCAGATAATATACTCGGTCTGACCCGAGCACATTTGAAGCAAAGCGAAATTCACTCGGATCAGTTTGGATACTTTCAATGATAATTTCATATGACAAACAACTTGCTTAACTTTAGAAAACCGTTTTGAAAGAAATGATAATAGTAAGACCAGCCCCCGCACAAACATGGACGGTTTTTACCATGTTATAACACAAAACATTTTTTATACATAAAAAACCATTGATATTATAATAGTGTCTATCAAATCACAAATAAATAACCATTTAGAAAAATTCTTGCATCTAACATCCTATATATTCATTATATAATCAAAAAACCGTGGGCTCTTATTGGATAATGGATTCCAACAATAGCAAGGTAAGGGAACACCTCCCGATTAGTGTACCCTAGGAGATGAATACTCTAGGGTTCAACAAGAACAACTTGCAATCCAGGCTAAACATGACCGGCCACTCATTTAGCTTGAGTGGACCGAATATATCAATACCATTGTTGTGGGGCCAACCAACCGAACTTAAAAATATAAAAATAAGGGACAACCAAGGCATTTTATTTCTCCAGATAAGTAAAAGATATATCCTGCTTAGGTGCTATCCAACTAGCCATGCGACCTATCCAATTTCAGCCTTTTCCCGGTTGATGAGGCTTACGGTTAAGTATTATCTTTCAGAGAACATCTCATGTCTTTGAATGCCACATCGCCAGATCCGTTAATTCACCAATCAACATCCATAAATATACTTTGGGTATTAAGCAAGAGAATTCTTCTTCCACCAAACTTGGTATATTTGTAAAAATCAACATACGTGATTCTCAAGAAATACTCTATCGGACATTCATCCATATTACTCATCCAGGAACAGGATGAACCAAAGGCATTCTCCTACCATATCCTATATTAGAATCACCTCAAGGGTTAGTAGCGAGAAGTCCTTGCAATTCGAAGATTTCAATCACGATAGAATCGCAAGTCATCATAACTCTGGCGGAACAAACCAAAGAAATTTAATTAGTAGTTCTTCCACTCATGAAGATCAACGGTCTTCAATGCCCCATCTTTATAAGCATGCAAGTTAGTCGTGAATGCACCGTTGACTCGGAGTGGATTTTGGGTCTAGTTCCCATCACGGTCTATTCGAAATAGCACATCAAAAGGTCATAATGAATAATTATTTGATAGTTGGTTTTTTAACTATCAATCACTGTAGTATTGTCAAGTATCTTGGCAGCTCAGGTGCCCTTTTTTTAAAACATTTCATTAAACTTATTTATCGAATCTTAAATCATTTCCTCGATATAAAATTGATTTCATCCTTTTGACAAATCACCCTTCCAATATCCTTACCGTTACAAACTAATATCATCCGTCGATAACAGCGAAGTCGTTCAAGTTAGGGTATTATCATTACCCCTCATACCTTGATCGACAATATTCTTATCTTAAGATAAATAAAAACATGTAACTTAAAAACTGGCATTAATTCACACTAAAAATGTTATTATTCATTTTATCTCAAATATGGTTTTATAAATCATTTCTTTCTTTTGAAATAATCTTTCAATTAAAATCTTTCTATTTACTTTGCTTTATTTACTAAAATACATCTTTAGCCTTAACCCGTCTTTTCAGCATTAGATTTGATTATAGAAATCCTTTAACAAATAATTTTTTCCTTTCCATTCAAACATTCTTATCATGGATATTAAATTCGATTTTAAAAAAACTAAAATGGGTTTGTTAAATATCTTATATACAACTATCAAACATCCTTTCCTTTGCATTTTGAACTTCTTATCCCAACTTCAATGTTCTACTTAATTCATCTTTTAAATAAACATCATATTAGTTCAAAACTTCTTCACAGAATTTATATGGATTTATTTTCCTAATCCTATTTGATTACATTACCTTTACTTAATTTGGTTTATTAAATAAATACTTATCTTGAAATATATTCACTGTTTGAGATTTATAAACCCTATTTATTAATCCTTATACAAAGTCCTCTTCAAAGTTCAATTAAGGTCTTATTACGATTCGATTACTTTCTAAATGCATTCCATTTACGCAGATAATCATTTCAAATTAATTTTGATTAAAATATTCATTATCTTCAATATTGTCTAAAATAGATGTAATTGATCTTTTGATTGATTAAAATAGGATAGTTAATTATTTTAAATATTATTAAAATAATAATTTATTAATAACAAATAGTTCGATAATCACTTTAAAATAATACTTCCAATTAAAATAATTGACTTAGTCAATTTAAAACACAATTAACTGCTAACTCTTTTCCTTTAACCCTTCTTATTAAAAATATAATTAATTTGATATCACTCACTTACTTGTTTTCCTTGCAAATAATTATCTTAGATTTTTTGACCCTTCGGTTAATTTCTACCTTCCTTTCTTATTGTAAAAATAAATTGTTTAATAACCTCCTTCATAAAATACGATTATAAAAATATTTATAAAATTTTTATTTTAAATACGTGTGTAAATAAGCTTGAAATACCTCGTCAATTCGTTTAACGGTAAACGACGTCTAAAACAATGGATTTTAGGCCAATTACTGTCAGTTGCTTAATCAATATTGTATATTGATTAAAACACAATAATCATTGAATTTAATTTTGATGATCAACATCCAATCGATATTCTACATTCAACAAGGATATAATATCATTTGGGGTAAATAATCCCTATATAAATAATACGATAAATAACACACAAATATTTGAGGAATCCGGTTGGATCCCTCCGACCTATTCTTCGCTACATAACAGGTTACAACAACATTCAATAATAACATATGAAATGATTTTTCAATAATCTATTGCTTTTAAATAATGAAAAATAAAAAACATCAACCAAGCAAAAACATAAGCAACCAATAAGACATCCATATCATCCATTCATCCAATTTATATTATCAACTATAATTTATAATTATATGAATTAGGCACGAATTCCAGAAGGTGTGATAGTTAACTGACCATATATTTTTATTGATGATTCGCATTGTTTCGTTTAATTTTTTTTGAAACCAAAAATGTGTGATCTTCTGTAAGAAGAGAGCACACATATATAATATATAACAAAAGGCTACAAAGTCCAACTACAGATCCAGAAGGGAAAAAATACAAAGACACGGTTATACGAAAAGTTGACGGATGAGCTCCGGATAAACCACTGCCCATCATACTCCAATATCGAATTCCGGCATAGCCACCACCCAATATTGAGTGTATCTACTCCAATACAAACAATAGCCACTCCATTTCAAAAATAACTAAAATAGAATGAACACCCAATAATCTCTCCAACATCCAACAGAGAAATTTTACAACACAAAAAAACAGCCACCAAACCTCTAACTATCCACTAAACTCTTCCCTTATATCAACAATCTGAAATATGCACAAAACTAGACAAACTATTAGTTATTCAACACACATATATATATGATTATATATATATATATATATGTGTTTATATATATATATATATGTCAAATAATATATATATATAAATAAACATGAACATAATCATACATATATGTGTAGCAGAGAAATAAAAAATAGACAAACGAGCAATATCAACAAAAAGAGATTAACAACAAAGTCGAGATCTATTACAAAAATATTTGTTAACTCTAATAAATAAACACAAATTAGATCTTACCTTAATCAAAAAAAATATCAAAGTACAATTCTATAAACAACTTATAACGTGAATTAGACATCCAATCCAATGAACTATCCTAATAATTAAATTATCAGGAGAAACTGAAGTAGAATGAAATAATCTCTAATTTCTCTCCAACCAAATAAACCAACTTATGATGGTGATTAAAGAGTCAAGCACATATCTCTGTCTTGGCTTATAAACAAATCTATAAGAGTCCTAATATTCAACACAGCTGCTATGAGAATTTAAACAACCAAAGAAAATAAATCCTTAAAACCATGTTAAAAACAAAAATCGTAATATTGCAATAGAAAAATTAATGATCTACATCTTCGTACAAATGATTACAAAAACAATACTTAACATCAAAAATAATATTCTTCTTCTTTAAAATCTCCACCGTACTTATCTTCTTATAAGTAATTAACCACATAAGAAACTTAGCTTTAGGAGGGGAATTAGATTTCCAAATAAACTTAAAATGACGAAAAGAGACCCCCGTAAAATTAATGAAATTATAATAGAATTAATAGAGTAAACTGAACTCTTATCCAAACTCCAACTAATATAATCATTGTTCTCATCCATATGATACAAAGCCAGCTTAGCTTTAAGTAAGGCAAATTGTCTTAACATTCCCCCTTCTAAAATATTATCAAATGAAAACTCCCATGGGGTTTCTGCATCCCCTCTATAGATATCTTTGATCAAAGCATCTTTAAAACTGCTATTACTAAAAAGCTCACTAAATTCAATTTTAAGCGGCAAAACGAGAAATCCAAGCATCATGCCAAAAGAAAGTAAGATTTCCAGAATGTCCAATCACCTTGCAACCTAAGTTAAAAAAATCAAAACAATTCAAAACAGACTTCCTAAAGTAAGATAATCTATTTCACCCTTTTACACTGGATTCTGCAATAAAGTCACCTCCTGAATAGTAAAATTTAGAAGCAATAATCTTCCACGTAGCTGACACATCAGGACACCTAAATCTCCATAACCGTTTGGCTAACACGGATGAATTAAAATTATAAAAATTAGTGATCCCCAAGCCCCCATCTTTCTTTGGCTTACAACATATCTCCCAGTTAACTAAGCATTTATAAGCTCTACAAATAGAAACACCACTCCAAAGAAAATTACCTCTTATTCTGTCAATTTTCTCAATAACCCATTGAGGAAATTTATGAATAGCCATCCAATAGGTAGGAATAGCAGATAACACTGAATTAACAAGTACTAATCTACCAGCTCTAGATAAAAATCTATTATTCCAGTTAGATAATCTATTATTAATCTTATCAATAATAACTAACTAGTCATCCTTCTTAAGCTTCGAAGGCCTAATCTTAAAACCCAAATAATCAAAAGGAAATTTTATAACAGAATAGTTTAAGGTACTAGCAACCATTATCTCAACATTGCCAAAATCATTAATGACCATAATAGCACTCTTATCAAAATTAATTCTGAGACCAGATAACATCTCAAAACAGTAAAGAATAAACTTAAGAGTAATAATGTGTTTAGGTAAGTGGGAAGAAAATAATAATGTATCATCTGCAAATTGAAGTAAAGATAATTCGTTATTTAATTCCTCATTACCAACGCTACCTAATGTACCTAATCTCCCATCTCTCTTAATTATTCTAGGAAAAACATCTGTCGCTAGATTAAAAAGAAAAGGTGATAGGGGGTCCCCATGTCGTAGACCTCTCATAGATTGAATCTTCTTACCAACAACCCCATTAATAACTATATTTGAGCTCCCTGACTTTAGTAAGAGCATGATCCAGTTGATCCATCTGACACTAAAACCCCTAGCAAGACATAATTCACAAATGAAGTTCCAGTCAATATAATCAAAAGCTTTCTCAAAATCTAACTTCAAAATTGCACAAGAAAAATTATTTTTACAACATACATTAATATATTCCTGTATCGCTGCCACTCCATCCACTATGTTTCTACCTTTAATAAAGGCAGTTTGGGAACAATCTATAAGATTATTCATCTTAATACTGAGCCTATTCGGTAAAGCTTTAGAGATAATCTTAACAGAAACATTGATTAAGGAAATAGGTCTAAAATCCTTTAAAGAATTAGCTCCCACTCTTTTATGAATAAGAATAGCATTAGCAAAATTAAAACTACCTAAACGCAAATCCCCACTATAAAAATCATTAAATAAGTTAATAATATCGAATATCAAGACCTCCCAAAACTGCTTATAAAAAAGAACAGAAAAACCATCAGGTCCAGGAGCTTAATCACTAGGCATATCACAGATAGCCTTTCAAATCTTCTGCTCATAGAATGGCTTATCTAAATCAACTAACTCACCCTTAGCATCAGATGGATAAATATCCTTCCATCCAACGTTAATTCTTATCTTATTCCTATCTCCAAAAATTTGTTTATATTACCTAGTGAAAGCTTCATTTAAGTCCCTCTGAGCGGTCAATTCCACAACATTAATAAAAATAGAATGAATTAAATTATCACGTCTCCTCTTATTGGCTACACTACGAAAAAATTTCGTATTACTATCCCCCTCCTTAATCCACTGAACTCGGGATCTTTGCTTCCATATAATCTCCGCTTTTCCTGAAATCAATTTGAGATCATCTCTAAGATTACAGAGTCTATCCCTCTCAATGATATTAAGAACCATTGACTCACTAACCTTATCTAAATCTAACAAGTCACACATAATTTTATCTTTCCTAATTCTAACACTACCAAAAATAAACTTATTCTACCTTTTAAGAAATTTTTTTTAACTTACCCAACTTTGCAACACAAATCTTTGTAGAATTACCCTTATATAAATTATTAAAATAGAATAAAGAAGCCCATTATCAGAAGCAAGATTAATAAAACTAGAATCCAAAAGCCATATTTTTTCAAATTTGAAACTGCTACTAATAGAAATATTCAAGTCACATGGAAGAATGATAGGACAATGATCCGAATATAGAAAAGGTAAACCCTTAACTCTACAAATGGAAAATCTATCATCAACTTCGGTACTAATTAGAAATCTGTCTAATAAAGCAAATGAAGGACAATCTCTAACATTAGACCAAGTGAATAATCTATTTTTAAGAGGGATCTCTATCAAATTGTTATCTGAAATAAAATCATTAAATTCCTCCATAGCAAAAAAATCTCCTTCACGAGGCGATCTCTCCCCTAAAAACCTAGTAACATTAAAATCTCCCCCACAATCAATAAATTAGTGTTAAGATTACTAAATTTAACACATCCAGCCCACAAAATTCTCCTCTCAACTTTTGTATGAGGGCCACACACATTAGAAATGCCTAGTAAAGAATTATCTCCGTAGGAAGATAGAATGGTGTGTAAAGAATGTAATTTAGGAATTTCTTTAACTAGTATAAATTGATTATCTTTCCAACCAATCATAATTCCCCCCGCACTACCTCTAGCCGGTAGACATGTCCAATTACTAAAGAGGGTCCTACCTAATCTCATAAATAAACTAATATCAGGGTTTTCTATTTTAGTCTCTTGAAACGAAACAATATCAATGTGAAAATCTTTAAGAAAGGTTCTAATCTTACAACACTTTTTAGGATTGTTTAAACCCCTAACATTCCAACTAAAAATCCTCAACATCTCAATGAATCCACTCTCTCTAATTCTCTACTCCTAGTATAATCCGCATCTAACTCAATATCAGTAAAAATAAAAGCAGTATCATTAGCAAGTTGAAATAACTGACTAGTCGAAAGGCTACCTAAAGCAAAAGGAGAATAGTCACTGCCATACACAGGAGACGTACCTGAGCCCGAACCCAAACTGCTACTACTAGCGTTCAAGCTCGGGGACCTACCACACGTAGACAGTGAATGAGATCTAATCCTCGCAATTCGTCGCACCAATCCATAACTGGGAGTAACTCTCCTACGTCTCCCCCTCCTTGACAAAGCAGGGGACACCACACTGACAAAGGAAGACCCTCCACCAATCTCCAGCGACCCTTCATTACCTAGCTCATCCGGAGATGCAGTCGACACACAATACGAATTGCCCTCTCCTTGAAACACACCATAACAGGGCTTCAAACACATGTATAAGTACCTCACGTCTGATTTTCCCATAACCACAGAACTACTCATAATGTCAAACTGGAAATAGAAACCGCACACTTCATCACAAGATGACCCATTCACTACAGCATACTTCAACATCAAACCCTTATTGACAAATTCCTTCCAACAGTCTTCACCAGCAATAACGTTAACACCATCACAACATTTTATATTATCCACCCGCATGTATTTACTTCTCTCGAAAATATCCCTAGCCAATATACCATCACCACATTCCGAAGCATCATAGCTGTGTTAATCACAACCCAACTAGAATCTACTGTATCCATTGTCAAATACAACACCAGTGTTCTTCATTAACTTCAAGCATGAAGGCTTCACACACTTATTTTCCATCAATTAATCAATATTTGTATTGGCCCTTATCTTAAAACTGGATTTCAAAAGTGAACCCATCGAAAAATCCACCAACATAGCATCTAAAATATTACTACAACTTTCCTTCTTATAGAGAACCTCCTCATCTATCTCCTTTAACGACTCAAACCTGCTAAACAAATCAATATCCTCTGCCACATACCAATTTACTCCACCCTTAACACTAGTTAGCACGTTCTTACTGTAATGAGAACACCCATCACGACTAACAGGAGCACCCCCTGCATGTCCAACCAATCAATCCCTATCATCTTCTCCTTACCCTTACCTATACTCTTTAACTCGGAAAAAAGTCAGCAGCAAAACACCCATCTTCTTCCAGACCCTGACATTCCTGTACTGAAGGACCAAACATCATTGGATCATGTTGATTAATAATCCCATTCCTCCCCACTAAACCAACCAACTCTTCTTCCCAACAAACCCTACATTCCTCCTTATCAATGTGTTTAACACCTACACAGTTGACCTATACCTCCTCTTGATCTTTTGTATATTTAGCAATATCTCTGCCCTTCAAGCCAGTCATAGCATCACCATTTTGAAATAGCTGATAATCACATTCTTAGTGTTCGATGTTCACAATAGTATTTATAACATCAAAATGTAACAACATATCATTCAACAACTTTAATGCCTTACCCTTTTTATTTGAACTTGAAACTGAAAATATCCTCTGAAGTTTCAATAGTTTTAGGAAAAATTTGAATGCATGTTCTTTCCTTTCCATCGGACATGGCAATGGAGGAAAAATTGCGCTACTTGAGTCCATAGAAAAACACTTTTTCCACATCAATCCATCTACTAAACCTTCCAAATGCCAACCCATCAAAAGCAGCAGATAAGCCCCCTCATTCTCTAGTTCACAAAAATCCAATTCATATATGTTCACAAGAGAGATTAGCTTCTGACAAATGATCGAACAGTTAAAGTGGATTAATTCAAAATTCGATCCTCCTCTAAACAATTCTGGACAACTTTTCCTCTGATGACCAATTCCACTGCATTGAAAACAATATACCACCTTCCTGTAGTCCTTCGCAACATGTCGAGGATCACCACATCTGAAGCAAAATCTTTTTTTACATGCAACCCGGTGAATGAATTCTTCTTCAAGGAGGCATTTTTCTTAGAAGTAGGAGCTGATATAGGAGTAAAACGACAAGTTTCATCTGCATAAGAGTTCTGATAAACACCATCCCATGAGTTGAGTAAGGAAGAAATACGATTTGAAGCAAAATCAGAATTTGTGTTAAAAAACTGGTTCTCCTCCTCATGTAATCTCGACAAAAATCTCTGTCTAAAAGTGAGACTAAGTCTGCCTGTTCTCAGATTAGTCTCCTCAATAGGCCAATCCGGAGCCCTTTTTTGAAAATACCAGTAATGCCATGAAGTATATGCCTTGATTTACCGCCAAATATTAAAACATCCCCTGATTCGAGCAAAACTTTCATGACCATCCCATTATCCCTCTCACCACTATACACAAATTCAACCGAGTCACCAATAGAGAATGATACTACAAGAAGTCCAGCCATAAGGCTTTCTTTACTTTCATCTTTGTCTTGATGAAGACCCAGATTCCCTTCAATGTTATAAAAATTAACAATGCATATATCCGGTGTCATTTTTGGAAGATCTTCAACTCTCCCGCGCCTCTCCATAATTTCTTCATGAGCAGCATCAATAGTATCCCTGACTAGCAATTTAAACTCTTTCGGAATTTCTGGAGGAACCTCTCCATCACTTGATCGCCTATCTTCATACATGTTTGTCTTTGGATTCTAGTTTTCTACAAGGCTCATCATATAAAGATTTAATTTTGCACCGTTATCTTATCCCGGTCTATAGAAGCCTCCTTCACCAATTCCTAGATCTTGGCATTTTTTGACAACATTAATCTGATCCTGTATACTTATGTACTTCTTTAATAAAATCACACCAGCGTTCAAGATTTGATGATGAGACTCAACACACCTTACCTCCTTTTGACAAACTCTTTTATTTTGAAGACAATTGTTAAACACTTTTTTCCCCAAAGCATCATCTGAATTTCTTTCGAGATCCTTACCAGCTAATTTTCCTCTAAAAGAATCCGTGTAATTAAACCTTCTATGACCATCTTTACCACAATTAAAACACTTAACCTGATTACTACAACTTCCCACCAAATGATTTTGACCTCCACATCGATAGCATCGTCTAAGACGATTCTATGATCTTGAAGAATTCGGAACTGAGTGAGAAATTGAGTTCGCCTTATTCACCTCAACATACTATCTATAATCACCAGAAAAAAGATTGATAGAACAGCGGATTAGGACATGATCTATTCAACGATGAAGAAGAGAAAATATCAGCCGCCATTAGGTTAAGAGTTGACTTCATTATGAACATGTTTTATACATTGTTTCGTTTAATTCTAAACAGATGTTTAAAATCAACCGAAATACATAGCAGCTCCAAAGAAAACCAAATCAGCACAATCACATAGGTCTCGTTTCTTCATGAACTCACATCTATATCATAAGCTATTAGCTTGTAAAAGTGTAATTTAGCGTTTATTTGGGTTTACATGTGCATATGTATTGGTTTGATAAGTATACACTTTCCGGTTCAATAGTTTATGTTCCATTTAATTGAAAATTATGATTAGAATTGTCTACACAATCTAATTCATGTGCTACTAGTTGATTTGGCGATATTGTGAAGCTCCGTTGTTGCATCAGCAAGTTCTAAGACTTCACAATTTGCTTATATCGTATTTGATTGCTTCGGTTAGAGAATTTAGTCGGTATGGAGTTTACAATTGAAATTATTACAATCTTAAGTATATACGGTTGTTCATGTGTTCTTGAGCGATCTCAATGAGCTAAAGAGACTTCATTTTAGCTTATGAAATGATATAAGCCATAACCATTGATCCATGATCGTTCGAGAACCGTTTGCATATTCATTCCCTAGGCAAAAATTTGCCTAGGCTTCAGCTTAGACATCTGACCATATGGGTCTGATGTTTATCAGAACCCTCGGGAAAATGGTTTCCTGTAAACAGACGTCTATCCAGGTGAAGTCACACGCCTGTCAAAACTCTTGGGAAATCTCACCCTGTAAGATCAAACGTCTGTGCAATTTATGTTAGATGTATGACCTGTGCAGAAATGCACAATTTAACTTATGCATCTTATATTGTGAGATTTATTGATCTAACTTCTTCCGAGTTGAATGTGGTGTTACAAGTTATTTTGGTGAGCCTTAGGGGCCTCATTGGCTCTTAGGAATCATCGTAAACCATCACCATTGATTCGGGAACATTCGAGGCCGATTGCGCATTCATTAGCGATCAAGTTTTCTAATTGCTTTAGCTAAGACGTCTGACCAAATTGGTCAGACCTCTCTCTAAGTTCTCGGGAAAAATAAAAACTTCTTCCTGTTAGGTCAGACATATGTCCAAGGGGGTCAGACGTTTGTTGGCTATTTTCTGTTGTTAGCCAGTGGATACCACGGCCAACAATTTAGGTCCATCCATGCTCTTTCTCGGCCAAGTTTCGGCCCATTTCGCCTTTGTTTGTGGTTTTTCAGTTTCTCTAATTCACAGATTTCAACAGCCCGATTCATACGAAATCGTTTTGTAAATCATCAATTAAAGAATGATGGAGTGAAAACCAATGGTGAGAACTCTCTCACTAATTTTTTTTTTTACAATTATTTATTTTTATAACTGAATATTTGTTGATTTCCAATGATTATTTGTTGTTTGATGGATGTTTAAAGTTTTAGTGATATCATTATTAAATTGTGATTATAAATGTTTATAAATAAAACATTTTTATTATAAATTATTGGGATGACAATTTACCCAACCGTCTCCCAAATATTAGATGAGTTCAAATGGATCGTGATGTAAATGCCACATGGTTATTGGGACGATAATTTTATACATCACCAAAGTATGCAAATAATTATCATTGGATGTTGATTGAAAACCCCACACGGGTCTGGGGATGATAATAAATTCACACATGTCCCTTGTGTTTAGTTGTATGTCAATCTATTGATTGATATATCGTAGTAAGCGTTATTTAACTACTTAATGCTTATACGGTTGTAGATTACACTCTAGATTTGAATTGGATGTTTGATAGTTATTTATCATTATTTTTGAATACATGCAATGTATGGAATCCATATAAATAAAATTATATGATAACTGATTGAGTCACATTCCGATTCAGAATATGAACAAATGTTTTGATATAATATTCAGGGAAGAATCAAAATATGATTTTGACGTCCAATTTTGAATGGTCACGAAAATATTGAAATATTCCAAGTTTGTAAAGGTAAAAGACATTTTTACCTGAATCAAATGGTTAACAACTAGAATAAAGAATTGATATAGTTTTAGTATAACCAAAATTTTCCAACATATGAATTGGAAACAATTTGAGTGGAAATAATTTTCGAAATATTTCGATATTGGATTCTGTGATTATATGGATATTGTAACAACCCGCATTCTACGCATCGGAGGATCATAGAATATTTATTTCTTTCTTATATAAAGTCGTATGGTCATGTGGCTTTGGGAATGACCACTGGGGTCATTCCCTATGTTCATGATTTTTTCCAATTTTTAAATGACTGTTTCGCCCCTAGTTAATCTTGTTTTGGCAATAACTTTCGATTGGAAAGGAATTTTGACCTGAAACCACTTCCATTGGCTTCGGATGATGGTTTACCTTTCCGTAGAGTGGTCACACGTGAGAAACGGACTTACCATTTGGGAGATATGGCTGAAATAAAGTTTGGAAGGTGAAAAACTGCTTAACCGGGCCAAATAGGGTGATTAGTGAATGAGCCCATAACCCATTTCGGGATTAGGGTTTTGAGGAGGCTGAAAAGAGTTAGGGTTTCATTCCATTTCAGTTTTCTAGCCTCCACTTACCTCTTAGAAACTCTAAAAAATGGCCTCCAACCTCTAAATCACTTTTTAATCAAGGATTAAGCTTAGCAATATCAAATCAAGGGAGACCTTCACCAAATCAAGATTAGAGTTGTTGTTTAGCATTGGTACTCACGCCATATCAGAGGTTTATTTCAGATCTAAGGTTTATTTGTGGCTAAGGTGAGTGATTTGCATTGTTTTTCACTAATTACGGCTAATTAGGGTAATTAGCGAAATTATAACTCAGAAAAATCTAGAAAAAATTTGTAAAATTCCATAACATTATTTTATGCCTCTGATATGAATTTAGGTTAATTTGGACTAATTTTGCTAATCCCGAAATTTAGGGGATTAAGGGGTGATTAGTGATAATTAGCGAATTTATGCATGTTAAAAATCTGGAAAAATATTTATAAATTCTTAAATGATGTTTTAGACCTCTGTTAGAAACTTGGGTTAATTTGGTTAAGTTTTACTAATCACATCATTAGTTTTGCTTAAGCACGCTTAAGGGAAAATATGTGGTTTTGGCTATGTTTGTTCCATTTTTACCTATCAAGATATTGTTTTGATGTTTGTGGTTGATGTTATATGTTCCTATGACTATTTGGTATGAATTGTGATTGTTTAGAAAAGTTAGATTGGTCGAAAATGCCGTCGAATGGCGTAAACAGTCGCTGGAAAAAGTGCACGAATTTGGCTGATCCGGATCGGATCGGAGAAAAGAGCCTGAACCGAACCGCCCTCCAAGTTGTTGTATCCACGAAACGATCTAGAGCCGAATCCCGACCCGATCTGCCTCTTGCGTGCCACCCCGACCCGAACCGATACACCATGGAGAAGCTCGAGAGACCCGACCCGATCCGGAGCGCTTGGGGAGAAGGACTGAACCAACAGAGTTTTCCACGAAGCTAGGAGGAAGGTCATCTGATCCGAACCGTTAGAGGAAGGTCATCCGATCCGAACCGATGGGGGAAGGTCATCCGATCCAAACCGATCTGGAGAGGGTGTTACGAACTGATATGAACCCGAGCCTATATGATGATCATGAACTGAATAAAGACCGATCCGGTGATGACCAATAACCCGAGATGCAAAGGTAGCCCAAATGGGAGTTAGAGCTCAGGATCTAGTTGGGAACCAATGAGTTCACTTCATGATTGGGATTTGGTGCGGGACGTGTGCTAAGGAGTTGTCAACATTCATAACTTCGATTCACCACTAAAAAGGAATGATGGACTACGTATCAGTGCAGCAGAGTCACCATGACTCGAGGGGCAAAGTGATCGAAGTAAGACTATGAGCCAGTGCAGTGGAGCCGTTGTGACTCCATGGGGAAGACTGGACATAGTAAAGGATTAGTAAAGCTATGAGCCAGTGCAGTGGGATGTGTACGACTCCATGGGCCAAAGTGGACATAGCGAAGGATTAGTGGCTATGGATCAGTGCAGTGAAGCCGTTGTGACTTAATGGGGGCAAAGTGATCATAGCAAACTATTGGGTGATCGAAGTGGTGGATATCGTATGCTTTACGCACTGAGTGAGAGATGTGAGGATGGTTGCTATGCTTGATTGTTTGCCATCACTATGCATGCACACCCCTACCCCCGTATGCTTGTACATCATATGTTAGTGGCACCTTAGAGTGTTGTACAGTATGTAGTGCTAACTCTTTGGTTGCAGGTCCACGCTGGTATGGTTTAGTATAACTATTATTATTCTGTTTAGCTGCTTATCGCTCATACCAGACTTTTGTCTGACCCAGAGTTTTATGTCTCTTCTTATTACTCTGGGTGCTCCTAAATGAGCAGACTAGAGATAGGTTAGCTGGTGATGCACGAATAGCTAATCCAGAGGCGATCCGGAGGCTTCCACGTATGATATATATATTCTCCCTGTGTCGTTGGTGGTCACTACTTAGGCATTAGTAGTGTACCTTCCTTATCTTGCTTTACAGACAGTTTTAAATTTGTAATTATGATGTTGTGGAACATAAGCTCTATTTGGATTTTCCGCTGCTATGATAGTTTGTCTCAGCTTATACGCTGTCTCATCTGTTTTATGTCAAGTATGTTGTTATTATACTTTGTTCCATGCGTTGTAAGACATTCTATAGGTTCTTTGTTGATTCATCGTCTTCTTTCTTTTCTTCTAACTACCGTTCCGTGCTAACTGAACATGTGTATAGCGCAAATTTTTGGAGTAAATGCTGGTTGGTGCGGGCGGGCCGCAACATTTGGTATCAGAGCTCTAGGTTGCGTAGTTAACCTAGGAAAAGACACTAGGGATAGATAGTATGTATATGAGAGTGCATATTTTTGATTACTTTGGTTTCAAAAGCTATATATATATATATATATATATATATACTATCAGTAGTATAAGGATGAAGTCGTACTGCACTAGCACCACTATGGAGATAGCTAATCGTTTTCTCTTTACAGATTGAACGATGAGTCGAGACACGAGAGTTGCTGGTAGAGGGGCCAATAATGGGAATGCTCCTGACATGAGGACGATGCACATTGACTTCATGAGAGAGATGCTTAGGGATGTTCAAGGAGCAGTTCCCAATGCCGGTAATGGTGGTGGCCCAGTAATGCAGGCGCCTAGGGCCGATTTCACCAAGCTATGCAAGGATTATACTAACCATGGTGGGAAGCCGTTCCATGGAACGGAGTCGGCAACGGATGTTAGGGATTGGTTGGATAGCTGTGATCGTATCTTCGACCACTTAGGTATCGACGATGCGATGAAGAGAAGGCTAGCGTCTCGTTAGCTACAAGGGCGAGCGATGAATTGGTGGAATGCTATTAAGACAGCCACTCCAAAGGATCAGGTTACTTGGGATCAGTTTAAGGCTCGCTTTGGCGATAAGTTTATCCTAGCTGCTCAGAAATCGGAATTGTTTAGGAAGTTCTTGGAACTTAAGCAGAATGGTAGGGCAGTCTCGGACTATATTGCTGAATTCGACACTTTGTCGAAGTATGGATTATCCCTTATCGATACTCCTGAGAAGAAGAATGAGAAGTTCATTACTGGTTTGGATGGATACTTGGGGGAAAGGCTTATCAACCACATCGATGAACTTTTGAATCGATTGTGGGGATAGCTTTGAGATCAGAGAGTCTTTACCCTAAGTCAAAGACTGAGGTTGCATCTGCAGAAGGGCCAAGACCGCAAGTGAGCGGTGGAGGCAAGAATAACTCTCAGAACAAGAGGAAGCAGAACCAAGCTAAGGATGGCCAGAAAAAGAGTAAGAAATATGTTGAGTGCTTCAGCTGTGGTAAGAAGGGCCATTATGCCAAAGAATGTCAGGCCAAGTCCACAACCTCTTAAAGAGAAGCAGATTGTGAAAGCATATGCTATTAATGTTGTTCCTTCTTCGTCAAATGCCCCAACTACGGCAGAGAAAGGAAAGAATGTCGTCATTCAAGGTGTGCTTTCTATTCTTGATGTTCCTGTTCAAGTTTTGTTTGATACCGGGGCTTCCCGTTCCTTCATATCTAGTGACCTGGTAGATAGGTTAGGACTGGAACCCGAGATAGTCCATAGACCGTTAGTTGTGACGAACCCGATTGGTGGTTCGACTAACCTTAGCATGATTTGCCGAAATTTGGTCTTATCGAGTCATGGATGTATGTTTGTGATTGCTTTGTTTTGGGCTTTACTCGGTATGGCATTATATTGGGGGTCGATTTGCTCCAAAGATACGGGATGGTGGTAGACTGTGAGGGCTTTTTGGTGACAGTTAGGGCGGATGATGGGCGGAGGGTAGTGTTTGGTAGTCTACCTAGTGATATGGTGGTGGCTAGTTTTATAAATTCCCTCGACATCCCGCATGATGAGTTGTCAATTGTGCCCGTGGTTGGCCAGTATCAAGACGTCTTCGAGGAAGTGACCG
Source organism: Allium sativum (assembly GCA_030737875.1). NCBI lineage: Eukaryota > Viridiplantae > Streptophyta > Magnoliopsida > Asparagales > Amaryllidaceae > Allium > Allium sativum. The sequence goes on along the minus strand of CM060913.1, from coordinate 525,551,210 downwards.
GACTTCCAGCACACTAACAGATTGAGTTCCGTATTGATTTAGTGAAAGATGCCAGACCTATAGTGATGCCACTTCGTCGTATGTTGCCAAGGGAGCAGCGAGAGCTCGGGGTGCAAGTAAGCGATCTTTTGAAGAAGGGGTTTATTAGAAGAAGTGTCTCCGAGTGGGGAGCACCAGTTGTGTTTACCACTAAGGAAGATGGTTCCCTTCGTTTGTGTGTGGGCTATCGCGAGTTGAATAAAGTGACGAGGAAGAATAAGTATCCCCTCCCATGGATTGATGATTTGTTTGATTAACTGGAATGAGCAAGAGTGTTATCCTAGTTGGACCTCGCGACAGGATTTCATTATCTCCGAGTAGCGGCTAAGAGTGTTCCAAAAATGGTATTTAGGACGCCGTCTGGATTCAATGAGTGGTTGGTCATGCCATTTGGGTTGACCAATGCACCAGCATACTTCGTGGATCTTATGAATCGGGTGTTCAGACATCAGCTGAATAAGTTTGTTCTTGTGTTTGTAGATGACATCCTTGTTTACTCAAGGACAGAGGAAGAACACAATGGACATTTGAGGATAGTGATGGAGGTGTTACGAAAATACCAATTGAAAGCGAAATTTTCTAAGTGTCACTTCTGGAGGAGGGAAGTGAGATTCTTGGTCCGTGTTGTTTCAGAGAATGGTATTGCCGTGGACCCAACGAAGATGGTTACGGTACAGGATTGGTCTACGCCCAAGAATGCAACAGACCTGAGAAGCTTCTTGGGGTTAGCTGGATATTATCGTAAGTTTATTCAGGGCTTCTCCAAGATAGCAGAACCGTTGACCCAGTTGACTAAGAAGAATCAAGCCTTTGTCTGGGACGGAGTGTGTGAGAATGCATTCAAGAGTCTAAAAGAAAAGTTGACGTGTGCACCAGTGTTTGTCATTCCTAAAGGGAATGAAGAGATGACGGTATACACGGATGCTTGGGGTACCAGACTTGGTGCTGTATTGAGGCAAGGAGGTAGGGTTATAGCTTATGCTAGTATGCAACTAAAGCTGCATGAGAAAAGGTATCCTACTAATATTCGGAACTGGAAGCGATCGTGTTCGCGTTGAAGATGTGGAGACATTATCTCTTGGGAGAGAGATTTGAGTTGTTTACCGATCATAAATCGTTAAAGTATCTCTTCTCTCAGAAGGATCTGAATCTCCGTCAGTAGAGATGGTTAGAGTTCTTGGCTTCTTATGATTTTGATATCGCATATACACCTAGGAAAGACAATGCGGTAGCCGATGCCTTGAGTAGGAGACATGCCAATTTAGGGGCTATGTTTCTTTAATGGAAGCAACTGGAGTATATCGCAGGGTATGATTTTAGACCAAAGTGCGAATTGGATCCAGAGATGTTAGCTAGTTTGACGATCAGACCCCCTTTGATTGAGCGGATTGGTTCCAGTCAGAGGGACGATCCTAATCTACTGGAAATCATCTCCAAGTTAGAGATGAATATTGACGGTAAGGAGATGAATTTGTGTGGGCTTGATAGAGAAAGATGGCTTCGAACGAATGGAAGACTAGTTGTACCCAACGTGAATGGTTTGAGAGATGAAGTGCTTAGGGAATGTCATCACTCAAAACTGACTACACACCCCGGTGGTGATAAGATGTATCGAGACATGAAGCAGACATACTAATGGGAAGGGATGAAAAGAGACGTTTGGAAGTTTATATCCAAGTGCATGAATTGCCAGCTAGTTAAAGCCGAGCAAAAGAAGCCTAGTGGTTTGTTGCAACCATTAGAAATTCCCGAATGGAAATGGGAGCAAGTCTCGATGGATTTTATTGTTGGTTTACCAAAGAATAAATCGGGACATGATAGCATTTGGGTAATTGTGGATCGATTGACTAAGAGTGCAAGATTTATACCAGTCAAATCGACCAAAACAACAGCTAAGTTAGCAGAACTGTATATGAAGTGGGTAGTGAGATTTCATTGAATACCTAAAAGCATTGTGAGTGACCGAGACCCATTGTTTACTATTGGGTTTTGGATGAGCTTTCAAGAGGCTCTAGGGTCGGAATTATATCTCAGTACCGAGTATCATCCTCAAACCGACGGTCAAACAGAGAGGGTGAATCGTATATTGGAAGATCTCTTGAGAGCTTGTATATTGGATTTTGGTGGATCATGGGATGATCATTTGCATCTAGTAGAGTTTGCATATAATAATAGCTACCAATCCAGTATCGGTATGCCTCCATATGAAGCTTTAACGAAGACCGTGCAACTCACCATCATGTTGGATAGAGAGCGGTGAGAAGTTTGTGCCTGGACCAGATGTGGTAAGGGAAACTTCGTATAAGATTAAGATCATTCAACAACGGATGAAGGCTGCCCAGGATAGGCAGAAGAGTTATGTTGATAAGAGGAGAAGAGACTTTAAATTCTCCGTTGGTGACTTGGTGTTTGTCAAGATTTCTCCATTGAAGAGCATGATACGATTTGGCAGGAGAGGCAAGTTGACACCAAGATTTGTTGGCCCATTCCCAGTTCTCAAACAAGTTGGGAATTTGGCGTATAGAGTTGACTTACCCAAGAAGATGGCGGGAGTTCACAACGTATTTCATGTTTCCCAGCTAAGGAAGTTCATGCATGACCCAGATATAACTATTTCACCTCATCAGTTAGAGGACTTCGAAGTGGAACCCGAGGTAGTTCGGAACCGCAAGCTGATTCGTATTGTCGAGCAAGATACGAAGCATCTTTGAAGGAAGGCAGTGAAGCTAGTCAAGGTTCAGTGGGGCGAGAACGAGAATGACTGTACTTGGGAGACAGAGGAGAGCATTAGGAAGACGTATCCATAACTCTTTGCCTGATAAGATTTACTTTGCAATTTAGTTAAGCCGCATGCTTGGATAGACTTGTTTTGCATGTTTGATTGTTGTTTTATGGCTGATAGGCATGCGAGACCCTTTGTGTGTTATGGTTAGGGAATTTCGAGGGCGAAATTTCTTAAGGAAGGGAGAATGTAACAACCCGCATTCTACGCATCAGAGGATCGTAGAATATTTATTTCTTTCTTATATAAAGTCGTTTGGTCATGTGGCTTTGGGAAACGACCACTGGGGTCATTTCCCATGTTCATGATTTTTGCCAATTTTTAAATGACCGTTTTGACACTAGTTGATCTTGTTTCGGCCATAACTTTCGATTGGAAAGGAATTTTGACGTGAAACTACTTCCATTGGCGTCGGATGATGGTTTACCTTTGGTAGAGTGGTCACGTGTGAGAAACGAACTTACCGTTCGGGAGATATGGCTGAAATAAGGTTTGGAAGGTGAAAAACTGCTTAACCGAGCCAAATAGGGTGATTAGTGAATGGGCCCATATCCCATTTCGGGATTAGGGTTATGAGGAGGCTGAAAAGAGTTAGATTTTCATTCCATTTCAGTTTTCTAGCCTCCACTTACCTCTTAGAACCCCTAATAAATGGCCTCCAACCTCCAAATCACTTTTTAATCAAGGATTAAGCTTAGAAACATCAAATCAAGGGAGACCTTCACCAAATCAAGATTAGAGCTGCTGTTTAGCATTGGTACTCATGCCATATCATAGATTTATTTCAGATCTAAGGTTTATTTGTGGCTAAGGTGAGTGATTTGCATTGTTTTTCACCAATTACGGCTAATTAGGGTAATTAGTGAAGATTAGCGAAATTATAACTCAGAAAAATCTAGAAAAATTTTGTAAAATTCCAGAATATTATTTTATGCCTCTGATATGAATTTGGGTTAATTTTGACTAATTTTTCTAATCCCGGAATTTAGGGGATTTAGGGGTGATTAGTGATAATTAGCGAATTTATGCATGTTGAAAATCTGGAAAAATATTTATAAATTCTTAAAGGATTTTTTAGACCTCTGTTAGAAACTTGGGTTAATTTGGTTAAGTTTTACTAATCATATCATTAGTTTTGCTTAAGCATGCTTAAGGGAAAATATGGGGTTTTGGCTATGTTTGATCTATTTTATCTTATCAAAATATTGTTTTGATGTTTGTGGTTGTTGTTATATATGTTCCTATGACTGTTTGGTATGAATTGTGACTGTTTAGAATAGTTAGATTGGTCGAAAATGCCGTTGAATGGCATAAACAGTCGTTGGAAAAAGTGAAGCAATTTGGCCGATCCGGATCGGATTGGAGAAAAGAGCCCGAACCGATCTGCCCTCCAAGTTGTTGTATCCACGAGACGATCTGGACCCGAACCCCGAACCGATCTTCCTCTTGCATGCTACTCCGACCCAAACCGATACACCATGGAGAAGCTCGAGAGACCCGACCCGATCCGGAGTGCTTGGGGAGAAGGACCGAACCAAAAGAGTTTTCCGCGAAGCCAGGAGGAAGGTCATCCGATCCGAACCGATGGAGGAAGGTCATCCGATCTGAACCGATGGGGGAAGGTCATCCGATCCGAACCGATCTGGAGATGGTGCTACGAACTGATATGAACCGGAGCGTATATGATGATCATGAACTGAATGAAGACCGATCCGGTGATGACCAATAACCTGAGATGCAAAGGTAGCCCAAATGGGAGTTAGAGCTCAGGATCCATTTGGGAACCGATGAGTTCACTTCATGATTGGGCTTTGTTGCGGGACGTGTGCTAAGGAGTTGTCGACATTCATAACTTCGCTTCACCACTGAAAAGGAATGATGGGCTACGCATCAATGTAGTAGAGTCACCGTGACTCGAGGGGCAAAGTGATCGTAGTAAGACTATGTGCTAGTGCAGTGGAGCCGTTGTGACTCCATGGGGCAGAGTGGACATAGTAAAGGATTAGTAAGGCTATGAGCCAGTGCAGTGGGGTGTGTACGACTCCATGGGGCAAAGTGTACATAGTGAAGGATTAGTGGCTATGGATCAGTGCAATGAAGCCGTTGTGACTTCATGGGGAAGAGTGATCATAGCAAAGTATTGGGTGATCGAAGTGGTGGATATCGTATGCTTTATGCACTGAGTGAGAGATGTGAGGATGGTTGCTATGCTTGATTGTTTGCCATTACTATGACATGTACACCCCCACCCTCGTATGCTTGTACACCATATGTTAGTGGCACCTTAGAGTGTTGTACAGTATGTAGTGCTAACTCTTTGGTTACAGATCCAGGTATGGTTTAGTATACCTATTATTATTCTGTTTAGCTGCTTATCGCTCATACCAGACTTTTGTCTGAGCCTGAGTTTTATGTCTCTTCTTATTACTCCGGGTGCTCCTAAACGAGCAGACTAGAGACAGGTTAGCTGGTGATGCACGAGTAGCTGATCTGGAGGCGAGCAGGAGGCTTCCACGTATGATATATATAGATATTCTCTCTGTGTCGTTGGTGGTCACTACTTGGGCATTAGTAGTGTACCTTCCTTATCTTGCTTTATAGACAGTTTTAAAAGTTGTAATAATGATGTTGTGGAACATAAGCTGTATTTGGATTTTCTGCTGCTATGATAGTTTGTCTCAGCTTATACACTGTCTCACCTGTTTTATGTCAAGTATGTTGTTATTATTTTTTGTTCTATGCGATGTGAGACATTCTACATGTTCTTTGTTGATTCCTTGTCTTCTTTCTTTTCTTCTGACGACCGTTCCGTGCTAACAGAACATGTGTGCAGTGCAAATTTTTGGAGTAAATGTTGGTCGGTGCGGACGGGCCGTCACATTTGGTATTAGAGCTCTAGGTTGCGTAGTTAACCTAGGAAAAGACACTAAGGAGAGATAATACGTATATAAAAGTGCGTATTTGTTATTACTTTGGTTTTCAAAAGTTATATATATACTATTAGTAGTATAAGGATGAAGTCGTAATGCACTAGCACCACTATGGAGATAGCGAATCGTTTTCGATTTACAGATTGAACGATGAGTCGAGACACGAGAGGTGCTGGTAGAGGGGCCAATAATAAGAATGCTCCGGACATGAGGACGATGTTCATTGACTTTATGAGAGAGATGCTTAGGGATGTTTAGGGAGCAGTTCCCAATGCTGGTAATGGTGGTGGCCCAGTAGTGCAGGCGCCTAGGGCCGATTTCGCCAAGCTGTCAAGGATTATACTAAACTTGGTGGGAAGCCGTTCCACGGAACGGAGTCGGCCACGGATGTTCAGCATTGGTTGGATAGTTGTGATCGTATCTACGATGACTAGGGTATCAAAGATGCAATGAAGAGAAAGCTAGCGTCTCGTCAGCTGCAAGGGCGAGCGATGAATTGGTGGAATGCTATTAAGATCGCCACTCCAGAGGATCAGGTTACTTGGGATCAGTTTAAGGCTCGCTTTAGCGATCAGTTTATCCCAGCTGCTCAGAAGTCGGAATTGTTTAGGAAGTTCTTGGAGCTTAAGCAGAATGGTAGGGCAGTCTCGGACTATATTGCTGAATTCGACACTTTGTCGAAGTATGGATTATCCCTTATCGATACTCCTGAGAAGAAGAATGAGAAGTTCATTACTGGTTTGGATGGATACCTGGGGGAAAGGCTTATCAACCACATCAATGAGACTTTTGAATCGATTGTGGGGAAAGCTTTGAGATCAGAGAGAGTCTTTACCCAAAGTCAAAGACTGAGGTAACATCTGCAGAAGGGCCAAGACCGCAAGCGAGCAGTGGAGGCAAGAATAACTCTCAGAACAAGAGGAAGCAGGACCAAGCTAAGGATGGCTAGAAAAAGAGTAAGAAAGATGTTGAGTGCTTCTGCTGTGGTAAGAAGGGCCATTATGCCAAAGAATGTCGGGCCAAGCCAGCGGATAGGAAGTGCTACAACTGTGGCCAAGTGGGACATATAAGGATAAATTTCTACAACCTCTTAAAGAGAAGCAGATTGTGAAAGCATATTCCTATTAATACTGTTCCTTCTTCGTCAAATGCCCCAACTGCGGCGGAGAAAGGAAAGAATGTCATCATTCAAGGTATGCTTTCTATTCTTGATGTTCCTGTTCGAGTTTTGTTTGATAATGGGCCTTCCCGTTCCTTGATATCTAGTGACCTGGGAGATAGGATGGGACTGGAACCCGAGATAGTCGATAGACCATTGGTTGTGACGAAACCGATTGGTGTTTCGACTAACCTTAGCATGATTTGCCGAAATTTGGTCTTATCGAGTCAAGGATGTACGTTTGCTTGTGATTGCTTTGTTTTGGGCTTTACTGGGTATGCATTATATTGGGGATCGATTGGCTCCAAAGATACGGGGTGGTGGTAGACTGTGAGGAATTTTTGATGACATTTAGGGTGGATGATGGGAAGAGGATAGTGTTTGGTAGTCTAGTGATGGGGTGATGGCTAGTTTTATAAATTCCCTCGACATCCCGCATGATGAGTTGTCAGATGTGCCCGTGGTTGGCCAGTATCCGGACGCCTTCGAGGAAGTGACTGGACTTCCACCACACCGAGAGATTGAGTTCCGTATTGATTTAGTGAAAGATGCCAGACCTATAGTGATGCCACTTCGTCGTATGGCACCAAGGGAGCAGCGAGAGCTCGGGGTGCAAGTAAGCGATCTATTGAAGAAGGGGTTTATTAGAAGAACTGTCTCCGAGTAGGGAAAATTCCCGCCAGGGCCATGTCGACCATAGGGTCGACTTGTGTAACAACCCGAATTTTAATAACGTGTTAAGACAAGAATCAAGGCAGAATTAAATTTTAAAATCTGAATCAAGGGAAACGGGCTTTGCCATTGCATTCATCTCGGAAAAATACGCGAAATAGAGTCCGAGTTTTCGAGAATCGGAGTCCGTATGACCAAGATATGGTCCATCGAAGTTTTCAGAATTTTCAGAGATTAAAACAGATTCAAATTCAAAAAGTCAACCCTGCTCAAAGGGGTGTCGACTCTAGAGTCAACACCTCACCCCCCCCCCCCCCCCCGCCCCCCCCCCCCAAGTTGACTCTAGAGTCGACTTTGGAGTCGACATAGGTGGCCAGACCAGTTTCGGCCTGGTGCACCTGACTTCTTCCCCAAGACATGTTTTGGGTCTGATTTGTTGGTTTGTGACGGATTTTGATAGCTAGGATCTGAATTGGGGTTAATCCTATGGCTAAAACTAATCCTAATCCCTATAAAAAAAACCCTAACCTAACCTTTAAACCCTCATTATTTGATCCTACAACTAAACTATGCCAAAATGCTTCTAGGTCATGGCCTCCACCTTCATGACATGACCTTCTTCTTCTTCCTTATGAAAGCTTAAGTCTTCTAAGCTTGTTCTATGCTAAAAGAGGCTCCTTTCTTCACCAAATCAAAAGGTGCAATCTTGCTACACCAAATCAAGGAGGGATCAACGTTGCTATGCGAGTTTCATGACGCTTCTTCAACAAAGGAGCCACCTTTCTTCGACAAGCCGATTCATGATCTTTCCCTAAGCCTCGCTAAGTAAGTTCTAGCTACTTCTAGATCTAAACGGTAGTTTTAATGATGGCATGGAATAAAACGAGATTAAACTAAGTATGCTAGACCTTTTCATGTCTCTTTTGCTTGAACCTATGACTTTTGGTTATGCTTAGTGACTTAACCATGCCACTCATGTTATGTTTAGCCTAGTTTATCTTGCAAGTTTGAATCTTTACCTATGGAATGTTAGCATGAACCTTTGGGAACCATTTGACTTATGAAACATTGGCAAAGACTTGATTTTTGGGCTTATGCATGTAAATGAACCCAAACCCCTTATGTTATCATGCATGTTTGTGGCCCAAATTCCCTTATGATACTATGCATGTTTGTGGCCAAATTCCTTTATGATACTATGCATGTTTGTGGCCAAATTCCCCTATGATACTATGCATGTTTGTGGCCAAAAACCCCTTATGATGCTATGCATATTTTGAGGCCAAACCCCTTATGATACTATGCATGTTTGTGGCCAATCCCTTTTTGGCATCGTGTATGTTTTGAGGCCAATATGTAGCATAGTACCCTCACTATGTTGACTCGCTTTTACTTGGGTTGGAAACACGATTTGGGGTAGGTTAGACGAGCGTGATTATGACATGATAATTTGACATGGGATTTCATGAAAATATGACACTCATGATACACATAAATGTGGACATGACATGTGGGGGTAAACATGGGACATGAAACTAGACACATATGGGTTGTAAGTGTAATATGACACTAGACCAAACATGAAAGTGGCCAACTCGAGGTTGGGTTGAGTTTGTAGCATAAATCTACCCGGACCCGCCCGGCTTAACTAGTGGCTACGAACAATAGGACCCAATGTGAGTAGTTGGTCATATAGCACTTAAAACCCGAGGTTAGACTAGGTTGTGGTGTAAATCTACCCGGACCCTCCCGGCTTAACTAGTAACCACAACAAAGTCTAATGTGAGAGGTTGGGGTCCATTAATCTAATTAATGCCACATGAAAAGGTTAAGTAATTTTGACTAATGACACTTAATCGATATGATACGAATGGGTAGGTTAAGTTAAACCGGACTTGATTTCTTAATGACACTTAAACATATAAGACAATTAGGGGATGGGGTTAAGTAATTTACACTTAACTAATCTAAACACGGTAATTCAATGGGGTTAAGTTAAACACTTAACCAATCTAAACTTGGTAATTCAATGAGGTTAAGTAACCAATACTTAACCAACTTAACATGATAATTTAATGAGGTTAAGTAACATATACTTAACCAATCTAATATACGGATCTGATAGGGTTAAGACCTTTTAAGTATACTTAACCATGGTAATACGATTAGTGGATGAGGTTAAGTTAACCTACACTTAACCAGTCCAACTCGATAATCCGATGAGGTTAAGGTAATCTATGCTTAACCAATCTAACACGATAATCTGATTGGGTTAAGATAAATAAATACTTAACCAATTTGACTTGATGATTGAATAGGGTTAAGTCATGAGCTTCTTGTTATACTTAACCAACTCGTAGGGCTAGGTCTTGGACTTGAATACTTAGCCAAATCTTGACATGATTCATAGGCAGGTTAAGTCATGAACTTAAATGACAATAATTAACCCATTAGACAAAACCCTAGTTCAGTGGACTAGGTGGAAAATCGTAGTTAACAAGGATAACGGGAAAGGGAACTAAGTGATAAACCTTAGTTTAGGATAACTAAGTAATAATTCTTAGTCAAGGAATTTGGACCAGTTCACAGATAGATGAGTAACCCGATACGGTAGGTCATCGCTTAAACACACGAGGAGGAGCAAATTATCTGACTTAGATAAGGGCTCCAACGAACTGGGTGACGAAGCAGTAGCTTCGGGGGTCGTGAGGTACTCTTGGTATCCCTCTATGAGGTTGCGTATGGTCCATGAAACCTGGCCTCACAGAGGTTAAGGTCTACGGTAGAAGAGCCAAGGGTATGTCTTGGTTGCTGTGCGAGCAACCTAAAGACTGGGGTGGATTAGCGTGGGGTCGGTGATATTTTCACGGTACCCCTAGATAGTACATTCGTCGGCCACCTACCATCTTTAGTCAATCGTGTATGTACGGAAAGGCAGAGAACACCCAACAAACCATACTTGTTATCTAGGTATGGGTGAGGTTGGCCTTCCGGAAGGGGGCATAGATGGCCTTAGTGTAGTTCTCATACATGACTTTTCTTGTTTTGCCTTTCAGTAGTTAAGGGAGGGGTCACGTGGGACAATAGCCACGGATATAAAAAACAGACCTTGATATCTGCACCGACAGATGACTTAAAACTCCCGACCGAGTTCCGTATTTCTTGATTTGCCCTGGCACGGAACTCGGATAGCACATTGAGATACATGTGCATCTAGACATGGAAAACGATTCACGATCCATACATGGGATAAAAGGGCGCGGTTGACGGGTAGCATAATCCCTAGTAGCCCTAGGTGGCTAAAACCCAAATCGAGATACGAAAACGTTCGTTAGGTAGCATAATCCCTAACGGTCCTAAGTGGCATAAACCCTAGGTGAACACGTGATAGTCCATGGTAAGAAAACATAATCAGACCAAGGGTAGCAGTCCAAAACAACTTCAAGGATAAAATGGTACTATGTTGAGGGGGTATAGATTTACATGGGAAAGCATGTACGGCCTACGACAAAGGACTGAACTTATACATTGAAAGAAACATACGAGTTGGGAAAAACCTACATATGCTATATATTAGATTGACATGGACCATTACATGACATTGGGAAAGGGACATTCATAGTTAACACATGACGCGGGTTGGGATATTAGTACGAGAGATTCAGATCAAATATACATGTTAGAACCACGAGAAACATACTTGATAGTAACCTCGGGATATTATATATGATAGATACCTTGGGATACTTCACTTGATAGAAACCTGACGACATGATACTTTGATTTATCTTGACACCGTAGTTTATCGTGATACCTTAGTTTGTCTTGATACAGTAGTTCATCCGGTTATCTTGGTATAGCTTATCTATCTTGTCATCATCCTTATGTTTACTTTTAGTTTATGCATGTCATGTTTCCTTTACCTGTTTTTATGCCGGAAGTAGATAGGACTTACCAGTCTTTATGACTGACCCCTTTTTCTTTTGCCTCTTTGTCTTCCGTTCCCCCCCCAGGTTTCAGGGAGGAAATGCTGTTGTTAGTTCGGACTTCTTCTGTTTGAAGGTCATCATGTATGGCTTGGACTTTTCTTGGCTATGGCTACTTTACTGTTTCACTTGGGGAATAATTTATAAAAAGGTTTTTATGCTTCTTTACTATTGCAAGACAGGTTTTCGTGTAAGAAATTCTCTGATGTAAAAGGCTTTAGAACTTATTTATATAAGGTAATGAAATTTGTTTTACTTCCGCTATTTTATATGTTCCGTCTTGTAATATTTCTGTACATGTTTACCAATAATACCCCTCTAAAGCTAGTGCATTCCTTTGCGAGTGACCCTAGCGGAGGTGGGGTGTTACATTTGGTATCAGAGCAGAAGGTTACCAGACTGGGCAAAAGTTTTTAAAATCTTTTGAAAACTGTTTGAGAAACCATTTACAAAGAAGCATTTTTCAAGAAAAGTTTTTAAAGGCTATTCCCCAAAAGCCATTAGCACTATCCTTTGTTTCCTTGACCGAATCCCTTTCCCTTTCTTTCCTCTATCTGTAGTCACAGTAGTTTTAACTGCGACTAATCCTTGTCTAGCTACCTAAGTGTTTTCTCGTGCGATGGAGGAAGTTCTCGAGAGACCTGTTACCGTGTTACAAGGAAGGGTAATAAGAGTAAGGATAAAGGACACGGATGTAGGGATAAGCAACTTGTTGGTATGGATTAGTCCACGAAGGAAGATAAGGACAAGATCAGCGAGAGGGCAATTGTATGCTCTCATTTCTAGCGTACCTAACGGGAATGGTACCGTTCCTGTTAAAGGCTTAGCCTTTCTCTTCTATCGTCCCGTCTAGATTTTGTTTTGATCATCGCATCATTTAAGTCTGCCTCGATAGTTAAGTCTCTGCACCTTAGTACTAGCATGGTAGAGGATCCCACTTTAAGTCCAAAAATCTGGTTGGAGTGTCGGTCCATTTATTCATGACTTGTTTGGATTTGAGAACGTCTATGCCAAGTGTTGAGATTAAAAGCAATGCTTCTATTGTTGAGCTATGGATGGATTCTAGGGATGAAGTGGTTATCCAGTAAGGGATGCCATTCTCGGTTTTGAAAGGAGGGTATTCAAACTCTTAACTTGCCTTGGTAATACCCTCGAAGCCTTATGTAACCTTTTGGGCTTTGTCATGGTTAGTTACCTAGAATCTCTTGATGTATTTATCGGAAACCTCTGATCCGATCAAGCAACGTTCGCTAATAAGGCGGATGGTTCATTCCGCTTAAGCATGGGCTGTAGGAATCTCCTTAGTAAGTGCACGTGGTAACATGGATTGGCATCGGTAAACGAGATCCAGAATTCACTAGTGAATTTTGGAGAGCTTGCATGAGTACGTAGATATGTTTGGGCCGAGCATACCAGGGAAAGAATAAGTGGAAGTGAAACAAGAAGCGACCGTGAAATGAGTTCCGACTCATATCTTGGAAATAGGAATCAAGGAGCCATGAAATCATGAAGTCAAAGGCGGTCAAGGCACAATGGAATTAAGCTCAAGGAAATGCAGCTTAGACGTGCGCATCATGTCTCTTTTTAAGAGTATATCGTTGATCCTTGGTTCACCTGTAGAGCTTACTTGCATGCTATCACTCGGTGGATATCCTCTCGGTCCTGTTTCTGTTACAAACCCCGTAAGGAATTTGTCTTGTTTATCTCCTCGATCCTATCTTGGGAACCTTAGATAGAACTCTATGGATGTAAACATGTATTTGAAACATGTTATGATTGATATGCTTGCAAATGGTTGCAAGTGGTTGCTCGTGGATGCGCGAACACACATTAGATACTAGACTGACGCGGTCACGTTTCATGTTGCATATGCATGAGTATTTATACTTGTTTATGGATGAAATCGAATGTGTTGTCATGTGGATGTTGCATGTGGATGAATGTTTGTGCACGCATATAGTACTTATATGACTAGGACTATTTGCATACATGTTGGACTCATGGCACTAAACATATTTTGCACTAGAAACATCATTCAGGCCTGATCATTAGCATTAGCTAAGGAGCATATACACACACGTTTTGCATATGTTCATATGGCATTAGAAATCGTCTAAGGACAATGGTTGCCTGTGGATGATGTTTTGAGTAGATGGATGGTAGGATATGTTCTTCCTAACTTGGAGATCTCGGGGACGAAATCCTTAAAGGAGGGGAGAATATAACAACCCGAATTTTAATAACGTGTTAAGACAAGAATCAAGGCAGAATTTAATTTTAAAATCTGAATCAAGGGAAACGGGCATTGCCATTGCGTTCGACTCGGAAAAATACGCGAAATAGAGTCCGAGTTTTCAAGAATCGGAGTCCGTATGACCAAGATATGGTCCGTCGAAGTTTTCAGAATTTTCAGAGTTTAAAACAGATTCAAATTCAAAAAGTCAACCCTGGTCAAAGGGGTGTCGACTCTAGAGTCGACACCTCCCCCCAAGTCGACTCTAGAGTCGACTTAGGAGTCGACACAGGTGGCCAGACCAGTTTTGGCCTGGTGCACCTGACTTCTTTCCCAAGACATGTTTTGGGTCTGATTTGTTGGTTTGTGACGGATTTTGATGGCTAGGATCTGAATTGGGGTTAATCCTATGGCTAAAACTAATCCTAATCTCTGTAAAAAAAACCTAACCTAACCTTTAAACCCTCATTATTTGATCCTACAACTAAACTATGCCAAAATGCTTCTTGGTCA